>OY998172.1:43903102-45250774 GCA_963921995.1 Oxystoma pomonae
ATAAATAAATAAATAAATAAATAAATAAATAAATAAATAAATAAATAAATAAATAAATAAATAAATAAATAAATAAATAAATAAATAAATAAATAAATAAATAAATAAATAAATAAATAAATAAATAAATAAATAAATAAATAAATAAATAAATAAATAAATAAATAAATAAATAAATAAATAAATAAATAAATAAATAAATAAATAAATAAATAAATAAATAAATAAATAAATAAATAAATAAATAAATAAATAAATAAATAAATAAATAAATAAATAAATAAATAAATAAATAAATAAATAAATAAATAAATAAATAAATAAATAAATAAATAAATAAATAAATAAATAAATAAATAAATAAATAAATAAATAAATAAATAAATAAATAAATAAATAAATAAATAAATAAATAAATAAATAAATAAATAAATAAATAAATAAATAAATAAATAAATAAATAAATAAATAAATAAATAAATAAATAAATAAATAAATAAATAAATAAATAAATAAATAAATAAATAAATAAATAAATAAATAAATAAATAAATAAATAAATAAATAAATAAATAAATAAATAAATAAATAAATAAATAAATAAATAAATAAATAAATAAATAAATAAATAAATAAATAAATAAATAAATAAATAAATAAATAAATAAATAAATAAATAAATAAATAAATAAATAAATAAATAAATAAATAAATAAATAAATAAATAAATAAATAAATAAATAAATAAATAAATAAATAAATAAATAAATAAATAAATAAATAAATAAATAAATAAATAAATAAATAAATAAATAAATAAATAAATAAATAAATAAATAAATAAATAAATAAATAAATAAATAAATAAATAAATAAATAAATAAATAAATAAATAAATAAATAAATAAATAAATAAATAAATAAATAAATAAATAAATAAATAAATAAATAAATAAATAAATAAATAAATAAATAAATAAATAAATAAATAAATAAATAAATAAATAAATAAATAAATAAATAAATAAATAAATAAATAAATAAATAAATAAATAAATAAATAAATAAATAAATAAATAAATAAATAAATAAATAAATAAATAAATAAATAAATAAATAAATAGATAAATAATCAATTTATTTGCAACAGTTATAAACAGAATTTAAAAAAAATATATAAAGATCAAAATGATGTTGTAAAAGGAGTCGAAAACAGCTTACGCTGATCAGAGTTCGACCCCCCTTCTCAATTATAAATATTAGGTAACTATAATCTTAAACTAATTTTATTATTATAAATAGTAAATAACCATACAAATTAAGGAATGTAGGACAATATTATTTTAGCACTAGCAAATTTTGTACTTTACGAGGATGGTATATAAACATAACTATAAGTGGGAATAGGAAAAGAGCAAACCTTTTAAACTAGACAAGATAACTTAAAAGTTCAAAATTGTAGATTTTATCAGGTTATGATGTTATATTAATTAACAAAAAAAAAATTGTATATGATTTATCTTACACAGAAAACACAAATATAAATACAAATACCAGTAGGAAAACAAAAAATTAAACTTGACTGGATAACTGAAAAAAAAATATTAAGTTTTGGTTAAGCCACAGTATAGTATAATCTAATAGTAAGATAGCTTGCTGTTAAGCGAAGAAAAGTTTTCGGATTTTAACTGGTTTATCATTTATGGGTTTATAATATTATTTTATAAATATATTGGTTTTTAAAAACTTTTCAAATTTTGTAATTTTTGGTAACTTTGCTTTGTTAGGAATGGAATTATAAAGTTTACAAATCTTCTGGCTAAAACTTCTCTCGAAGAACGTGGTACGGTGAGGAGGCGTTTGGATAAGATTTTTTAAACGATTACTTAAGGAGTAATGGCTAGTTCTAAATTTAGTTTTTTTGTACAGGTAACTTGGTTTTTTATTATTAATTATTTTATGAAAAAGACATAGCGAGTGTAGTTTTCTCCGCTGTTTCATGTTTATCCATTTTGCGTCCTTCATTTTATGTGAAATTCTCTCATAATTCCTGATTCCATAGATGTATCTCAAGCAAGTTTTTTGTACCTTTTGGTTTCTTTGACAATCTTTAGCATCCAGGCAAGGGCCGTACACTGAATCACAGTAGTTAAACTGACTAAGAACCAAAGAATCCGACAGCCTAATTTTCATATTTTCTGGCAATATATGCCTACTAGGAAATAAAATTTTAAGGATACTGTATGCCCTTTGCCAGCACTTACCAACATGAGCCTTAAAACGCATTTTCTCATCTTTAATTAATCACAAATTTCTTACATTATTTGTAGTTTGTAAAATCTCATTGTCAATCCGTGCTTGAAAGGGATACAGTGTTTTTTATGGTTGATATTGACGGGTTAATCAGATTGTGTGCCTGTGATACTTTAACTAGATTTTCCAAGTCTTGATTTATTTGAGTTTCTGCTATATGTTGATTTTATTTTTTAAATGATTTGTAGAATTGATTGTCGTCGGCAAATTGATGATTTTGGCAGTAGTTTAAACAACTAGCTATCATGCAGGTGTAAATACAAAACAATATTGGCGACAGTATATACCTGAATCTGTCTCTACAAACTGTACGCGATCTGTTATCTAATTTTGAACTAGTGTTATTGCTGTGTGATCAAAGCCCAAAAAGTACAAAACTGCCAAAAGAAGTTTGTGGGTTACTCTATCAAACGCTTTGGAATAGTCCAGCAAAACCAGTGCCGTGGTCTCGCCCCTATCTGTCGCTCTAATGATGTCATCAGTGATGTTAAGTAAAGCAGTTGTACAGCTAAAGCCTTGTCGAAATCCAGATTGATGTTCTGGCAAATAAACATCATAATTGACTGAACTTTAAATGGAAGGTACATTTTGTAAATCTAATGATTGAGCCATGATGGTAATTTAAGACATAAAATAGTTTAGCATAATTTAAAGCCTAAAACATTATACCATGATTTTGCTCATATTTAATAGCTTTCTTTTCAAATGATCTCTAGAATAAAAGACTCACTTTTTTCTAATTTCCATTGTTTTATTAGAGTTCAAAAAGAATACTGCCAAAAAACATTTTTCTTCTGTTAAAATGAATAGTAGTTTACATAAAGAGAATGTCATGATGGTCATTAAACGCGAAGATAAACTTTTAGACGCGAGCCGTAGGTGAGTGTCTTAATTTATCTGAGCGTGTAATGACCATAACATGCGAGTTATGGCCACTTGCACCAACCCAAACCTAGAGCACACCTGAATAGGTACCCCCTAGTTCTAGGGAAACCCTAACCCGTCACCTAAACTGAAATGGTTTGCTTGCCAAATTTTAAACGTACCCCTGGCTAGGTGTGAAAAACATTCGGCAACGTCGCGAATTCTGTCAAAAAACCGTACTTCCTTGGGTTCTCTGCCATTTCTCTTTGCCTCCGTCGCCCAAATTTTTTAGCAAGTACTTAGTACTTAAACAGGTGAAAAATAAAGATATTCGGCTGACATTGATTTTTCAGATTTTTCTAATTTATCGCAATGTAAAATGTTACAGAGAGGTTACGCATACAGGCAATATTTTTATGCCCTGAGCGTGTGTACATTTTTTCTATGTAGTTAGTATGTTTTGTATGATAATGATATTCTTTCAGCGAGGTGATGCGGTATTGTAACAAAACCAATATCTTATTAACCATGGATTTATAAACTTGATGGAATGCTGGAAATAGATAGAGATATAAAATTAATACACATTAAGCATTAAAAATTGAGTTAATGGGCCTTTACTGTTCGACGGTGATGCAACCCTGACCCTTTTTAGTATAGTATATAATCTTTACCGTTGAGTTTATAAATCCGCAGGGTTTACCGGTCATGAGGATACTCTAGCTAATTTTCAATCGGCTCCAAAATTAACATCACGGTTAGTTTCGTTAACCTAAACCTTTTGAAAAAAGTTAGGTTGTCCATATCCTCAAAATGATTGGACCTGTTATAAACTTTATTATTATTATTATTATTATTATTATATAATCATATATATATTATAATATAATTATATAGATCATTATTTCTAAGAGCTCCATCATCGTCCCACGCCTCCATATCCAAAAAATCCATTTTTACAACACAGACACAAAAAAAAGATTGTGGGTAGTTGAATTTTGAGGTTATATTATCAATAGATAAGGGTAAGGTGGGAACTAGGGACCCAAAATCGACTACCTAGATTTAGGGATAACCTAACACGTTTAGGACTCACCTAAACGCTTCAGCGAGTGAGTACTGACACCTACCTAAATTTAGGGGATACCTAGGGCTACGAACAATGAAAATGTCATCATAAATATCAGAAATTATTAAAAATATCAAACCGATGCCTCCGATCAACACCATTCTCAACTAAAAAGCCAGTTAACTCATTTTCGTTTTAGTATCCTTTGGCCTATGATCGGTGCCATATTGACACCAAACTGACAGAAAATCCATGGTTTACTTGTCAATTTGGTTATAAAAATGGCAGCCACAATAGGCTAAAGGGCACTGAGGCGGTATGAGTTTACAGGCCTTTTAATTAAGAACGGTGTTGCTCCGATTATCGATCAAACGCGAACACTGTTAAGTCAACAACCTTCATAACCTGAAGTTTCAATGACGTTCTATCTAAAACGTCAAAAGAAATAAGGTTACTAAGAGACTTTTTATATTTATATCTTTTTAGAAATAAGGTTTTTTTTAAAAAAAATGCGTACCTAATATGTCAATTTGACGGGACTTATGTGCCTAATGTGCCCCTAAAAATAACCAATGCGTGCGTCCACCATGCCTGTGCCCCAAACAATGTCTGAGCTTCATTTATTTGAGATTTCATAACCCGCCTCTAGATGTAGAGTTCGCCCTATTTATATTTATGTATTGGATCAACACTTGCAGTCCTGGCCATATCTAGTATACTGTGATCAACTGTCTGACGATAATAATGGCAAAAAAATGGTTCAAAAACCCTCTATTATAATCAATACTCATGATAAAATTTAAACTAAACTTAACGAAAATTTTCTTAATATGTCCCTGTCCATAAACGTCATTCTGAAAATTCTCGTTGACAGTTGACACTATACGTAGCCATTTATGCTCGTGTTTACGGGTTCGGCTTGACATGTAAGGCGAGCTTAAGCTTTAGTTTGCAATGATGTGGAATATTATGTAAGTAGCACTTAAGATGCAGTTAAGATAATCCGTAGAATTACTACGGCTTAAGCGCATTTTGAGGTTATGTGAGGTATTTTTTTGATTATGTTTTTAAACAAAAGGCATTAATTTAATCAGATTATAAAACTCTTTCGTTGCCTTAAAATATTTCTGTGATTATAATAGTGGTATGTGCTTAAAATGGAACTCCTTTGGGATGACGAAGAAGATGAAGAATTAGACTTTGTAATTAACGGAGTACCTGCCAAGAAGGATTTTTCAAAGAATGAGATGAAGATACCTTTTAGAAAAGGTTTAGAATGACCAAAAAAAAATCATGTTTTTTTCGCTAAGCGAATAATTCACCTTTTTTTGCAAATTCGTTGTAAGGAAACTGAAAAATGGGTTGGGTTGGTCTGGTGATGTAATAGTTAATATGTTTTCACATCGTATTCAATACGTATCGAAAATCAAGCATCAAGAAGACAATCTTTTCAATACGTATTGATTACGTTGTGAAAACATATACTAAATAAATAGCCAGGTTTTATAGTTAACCAATTATAGTAGTTTTATTTGCCTTTTCCTTCATACAATCATAAATCATCAATAAAATTTGTTTTTTTAAAACG
This sequence comes from Oxystoma pomonae, assembly GCA_963921995.1. Taxonomy (NCBI): domain Eukaryota; kingdom Metazoa; phylum Arthropoda; class Insecta; order Coleoptera; family Brentidae; genus Oxystoma; species Oxystoma pomonae. Next base: position 43,908,937 of record OY998172.1, read on the forward strand.
ACCTCAAATTGTACGTGGTTTTTCGACACCTGACAGGTAATAATCATGATCACCACACAAAAAACACAAAAAAATGCAGATAACTGCCACGGTTTGTGCCTTACTTTTCACCCTCAGTTCAAGCGGCACTTGAACAAGTGGAAGAAGTAAGGGGAAGTGGTGCACACGGGCATTAGCCACACAGGCTAATAAAAAGAACAAGACAATTAAAAATTCCTTGGGCTTTGCCAAAGCCTGTCCAAGCCTCAAATAGTAGCAGCTCTTATATATCTATTTTCCAGGTTAGGAAATTGGTGGTTTTGCCACATAGCTACCTATACAGACCGCTTCAAGCTACTGCGAACATAGGGCGGAAGAAGTCTAATTTGCCAGTGTACGTACATGCAGAGACACCGCACGCCTATCAGTGAAGCAACCAATACTATTATTAAGTATTAAGTACGCCTCTAACCACGGTGCTGTGTGGAGCGTAGTGAATGAAACCGGAATTTGGTCAATAAATACGCAAATTTTTATAACGTAATTTTCTTATTTTTTGTCACTGATAAATAAGAGCGTTTTATTGTCAACTGCTCAGATTTATCAGTGACGACGTGTTACAATGAAAATAATAAGGAGAAACAAAATAAAAGCAAGTTCTCAAAATAAAATAATACATTCTAAAAACCAAAAAGATTCTCCCAGTCAAAAAAAAATTAGAGCAAATGTTCGAAAAGTCCTCCTTGCTCGGCTAGACAATATCCGAGCCTATTATAAAAACCCCTTTTAACGTTTCCAAGCATGTTAGGGGTGATAATTTGAAAAGCTTCTTCAAAAACAGATAGAAGTCATTAGGAGCAAGATCGGGAGATCGAGCTGGCCATAAAATAGTTCCCCGTGTACTTATAACCCGATTAGGAAATACATTATCAAGATGTTCCCTAACAAGGCCAACATTGTGAGCGGAACAACCATCTTGTTGAAACCGTGTTTCACCAAATCTCACACCTAACAACTGCCTAGCAGTTGGAATAATATGCTGCTGCAGTAGATCCAAGTATCTAGGACCATTCAAATTGCCGTTAATAAAAAATGGTCCAATTACGTGTTCCCCCACAATACCTCCCCAAACATTTAGTTTTTGGGGATACTGTGTTCTTACGTCAAAATACAAATGCAAATTTTCCCTCGACCAATATCGAACGTGAGTTGGGTTATGACGATTCAATAATGGAAAAGTACTTTCATCTGTGAAAAGAATAGATCTCAGAAAGTTTTCATCATGATTAGCCCTTTCCATCATTGTTTCGCAAAATTCCATACGACGATAGTTGTCCTCAGGAAAAATTTGATGCGTTTTTGACGCTTTGTAAGAATGATAATCATTCTTTTTAAGAACACGTAAGACAGTGGCTGAAGACGTATCAACTGCTTCGGCAATTTGGTGGCTAGTTAACTTTCGATTTTCCTCCACTGCAGCGCAAATCATCACATCTCGTACTTCCTGCTCGTCATTCAAAACAGTGGGTTTTTTATGGTTTCTTGGCGCTACACAACCAAACTTTTCAAAATTCTGCACAAACCTATAAATCGTGGATAAACTAGGTTCTGGGCGATTTACAAAATTCTCCAAAAAAAGTACTTGAATAAGTCTCAATGGTCTGCCTTGATAGTACCATTTGACTATCTGCACTTTTTCGGCAACTTCGTAGACATCCATTTTTGGTTTTAAAAATGTATTATTTCAATTAAGAACTTACCAATCTGTTTCTCGAGCAAGGCAGAAATAAAACAAAATAATAAAAACAAAATGAATTTCCAAAAGATAACACTGCAGCGTGTTTCGAATCCACCTCGGTCGTACGGCACGGAGAGTAAATTGGACTTGATTCCCCCTATGTTCGCAGTAGCTTAAAGCGGTCTGTATAGGTGACCTGTACTACGCACAAATAAAATAAAATCCTCCCTGCAATTTATTCTTCTGTCGTTAAATTGTATTAAAACAGTTTTTCAGAAAATCTGTTTTTCCAGGATGTTTAAGCTATAAAAATGGAAGAACTGGGTCAACTGTTTTTAGGTCAAACGTTGTCTACTCGCGAAAAGATTATTTTTAAATTTAAAAGACAAAACTTACTCTTTGTGCTACGATCTTTTGTTGGTATTGAATAAAAAGGTACTTTTTTTTCAATAACTGCTACGATAACCTTTCTTGAGAAAATGCTCGCTATTCTATTATTTTTGTAAATAGTAGTACAATAAAGCAGTGAACGCCGTGGGTTTCGGTCGTTTGAATTATTTGATAAATGATATGCTAAAAAATTATAATAAAATTTAATTAGTGCATACAACATTGTGCATAAGTAGTTAATTATAAGTTTTCCTTTCAATATACTAACAGTTAAAAAAGCTTTTGTCAAAATTAGCAAAATTTTTTAAATAATAAATTAATATTATAAACAACGAGGACATTTAAACATGAAGAAAGACAAATTGAGTTTGATCTATAAGGATTATTTGTGGCGATATTTTGTTATCAAGCAATTTTTTTAATAAAATAAGCCAACATTTTTAGCCATAGTATAATTAATTTTATTTTAAGTTATTAAGGATCAAAAGAAATTGCAATTAATTATTTTAAAATATTGAAATAAATTTTAGAAAGGTTACTAATATCAGTTTTAAAGTTAATAGAATTTTTATCTTTCTGTATATTAATAATTTCAAGTAAATTTCTTTCCTTTTCTGCACATTATTAAAATCAAAACAGTGACTTTTATTAAAAGAGTGTTTACTTAATGCAGTGGCACCTTCGTTTCCATTTTGTTACGAACGTTATATATATGACTGCCTCTTATGTATCCCAATAGATTAAATTAACTATACACATAATATTTTTAATAGCTTTCACCCCCGTTTGCAATTTACTGTTGGAAAAGAACAAAATAAATCCATTAATTTTCTGGACATTTCAATAAGTTATGACGAAAATGGTACTATATTTACTAACTGGTTCACCAAAAACATTTGGTCTCAAAGATAACTTAATTATAACTTTTCCGTATTTATAAGAAAAGTGTTGTTAGATCACTCGCAGATCGTGCTATTATTTTATCCACTAATTAACCGACCCAACAGTTTAAAAGAAGTCAGGGATAATTTAGATTTAAATGGTTACCCAAAATCTTTTTATAATAAAATAATTACAAATCAAGTTAATAAATTTTACAATAGTACTACCAGATCTGCTAACAAAAAATCTAAGAAGTTTTTTTCCATGCCTTATACATAAGGTGTTTCCGAAAATATTAAAAAAGTGTTCTCTAAATACAACATCTCTGTAGCACATAAACCTACCAATGACACTAAAAACTTATTTAATAAATTAAAACCAAAAATTAACATTTCAAAGCAAACTAACTTTGTTTACAAGATAAAATATAAGGATTGACCCTCCACATACATAGGCACGACACCACAATATTTACATAAACGTATCTATAGACACCAATATGATGTTAGAAATGGAAACGAAGGAGCCACTGCATTAAGTAAACACTCTATTGATAAAAAGCACTATTTTCATTTTAATAATGTGCAGGAAAATGACTATATTCTTAAAAGAAATTTACTTAAAATTATTAATATACTGAAAGATAAAAATTATATTAACTTTAGAACTGATATTAATAACCTTTCTAAAATTTATTGCAATATATTAAAATAATTAATTGCAATTTCCTTTCGTCCTTACTATCTTAAAATAAAATTAATTATACTATGGCCAGAAATGTTTTCTTATTTTATTAAAAAAATTGCTTGATAACAAAATATCGCCACAAATAATCTTTATAGATCAAACTCAATTTGTCTTTCTTCATGTTTAAATGTCCTTGTTGTTTATAATATTAATTTATGTTTTTAAAAAATTTTGCTAATTTTGACAAAAACTTCTTTAAATGTTAGTATATTGGAATGAAAACTTATAATTAACTACTTATGCACAATGTTGTATGAATTAACTAAATTTTATTATAATTTTTTAGCATATTATTTTTACCTGATGATGGCGTAAGCAGAAACGTACGTGGTATAAAGAATAATAAATAATTCAAATTACCGAAACCCACGACTTTCACTGCTTTTTTATACCACATAGTTGGTCTAGAGAGGGATTTTAAGAAAAAAAATATATAATCTTTAAAACATACACTTTTGTTTTTGATCCACCGCCAACTACTATTTACCGTAAAAAGTAAAATCCCCTATGGAGCCCTTTTCTGAGGGGCTATGTTTCCTTAAATAGTAACTCCCTATTTTGACTTCATATTTGAATTCTCGCTGAAATTCTCTTTCGAATGGTACCCCATATCATAAGGTTTGCTTTACTAATTTTCGAGATATTGGCTTTCAAAATGTCAAAAATTTAATTTTCAAAGGCCCATATCTTAGAAACTAAACAAAATATCTCTATTGTGCTTATTATCGATTTTGAGAGTTTTGTAAGAGCAAATAAAAATTACTATAGTTTGACGTTTGCACATTCCTATTTACAGTTTATTGATTTTCAGTGATTTTGACGATATTATTCCAAAAATATGAAGTAGAAGGTTAGATTGTCAAACTGTTGCTTTCTAAAAAACCCCTAAAATCGATAATAAACACAATAGAGATATTTCATTTAGTTTCTAAGATCAGAGGCGTTTTCTCGCGTTGAAATTATTTTGAAATATTATTTGAAACTATTTAAATGAGACGTCATCATTTAGAACCGAGAAAAAATGAGTGGTTCCAAACGCTGACGTAGTTTAGTGTAACCTCACTTTTTGGTTTTTCTGTTTATTTTTTTGGTGTTTTTGTTAACTACTGGTTTATTTAACAAAACCTTCGAGTGTACGGCCAGTTTTAGTAGCATGGATGGCAAGCAATGGAAGCTACATAGGATAGTGAAGTTTTTTTATTTACTTTTCTTTTAATCTTCGAAAATCATATAAGACCACAGGGCTACCATGAAGAATGGCTAACAAGATATCTAGAACATGATTTTTCATCCATTTTCACCCAAAAACAAAGAAAAATCTTAGGCTAAACAAAAATGTAGAATTTTGACGTATCTTCTACATACGCGTCAGTTTTGAAACTAGAGTGGATTTTGTTTCGAAATATTTTTAACCCGTTTAGATATGACGTCACCGTTGCAACGCGAGAAAACAAATGTTTCAAACTTTTTAAATTTAAATCAAAATAGCCCCCCAGAAAAAGGCTACATAGGGGATTTTACTTTTTACGGTAAATAGTAGTTGGCGGTGGATCACAAACAAAAGTGTATGTTTTAAAGATTATATATTTTTTTCTTAAAACCCCTCTCTAGACCAACTGTGACCAAACGGTCAGGAATCTCTCAAAAAAATAGTATTACAGTAAAATTGTCATCTGAAATCGAAAGAAATCCGGGGAGGCTGAGTTTTTGATATGTTCTGTCGGGGGGTTTGAAAGTAAACCTCCCAGGTTTGTGTTTCCCCCACTCCTCGGGAACCGTCCACCATTTTGAAAACCTTTGTAGCCGACTTTTCTCCATTTCTATTAGTCGGAGGCGAAAAAGTCTGAGAACAAAAATGTTCGGCAAAAAATTTGCAACATTTCTGTCCAAGTGCTCAAATTTCTGTAGTTAGTTTTCAATAAGATAGAGGGCGTTACAAAAAAATCAGTTTTTAAAATGGATTTTTTTAAAAAACTCTAAATGAAAAGGATTACATCTCGGAGAAATCTATAAAAATATGTATATCATTTATAATTAATTAAACAGTCTCTGAGCTACAGCAACTGAAATTCGGTAAAATTCTTTGAGACCCGCTTTCTGGGCGTGCATGAAGTCGCGTGTTGTGGATTATACAGAGTGGATTCTTTAAACGGAACGCGGATTAGAATTTGGTTTCATAAAAAATCCAAAAAAACGTCAACTGAGATTTTTAATTTTCTTTTTTGATGTCGTTTTGTTTACGAGGTATGGCAAAAAAATATATTTTTTCAAATAGGACACCCTGTATAATTTGACATTTCTGAATTGTAAAAAAATATATCTTTTTGACAATACCACACACTAATAGTCTATCTCTTATGGTTTCCAAGATAGAGGCATTTAAACTTGCATGGAATTGTTGTCTATGCCCTGTTTGAATGAATATCGAAGTTTTCCATAAAGATTTAGATAAAAATATATTGATTATCGTATAAGATAGATCCTACTGTGTGGTACTGCTGAAGAGAGAATTGTTCGCAGATTTCATTAATTTCAAAATATACAGGGTGTCCTTTTTAAAAAAAATAAAAAATTGCCATACCTCGTAAACTAAATGACACAGACAAAATCCATGATAGCACGATTAAAGGAAATTAAAAATCTCAGTTGACGTGTTTTTGGATTTTTTTATTCAACCAAATTCTAACCCGCTAGAAGCACCGTTCCGTTTAAAGAATCCACCCTGTATATTATATTTATAGTAAGAGCAGTACAAATGAGGTATCAAATTAAAGCTTGTAACGTACGCTACACAAATGACCCAGTCTATCGGCATGAAAATTGCTGAAAGTATCTGACAGACCAGTGGCGGTCCCAGGGGGGGAGCCTTCGCCCCCCCCCTGTGTTCCATAAAAAAGTAGACAACAAATATGCGGGCGGTAACTCTGAAGTCTTTGGAGAAAAAAACGAGAAATTGCAAAAAGTTCCTGTAAAGACATTCTAGAATCCCTCCACAGTATTTTGGGGCAGTTTGACCTGGGTTGCCAGGTGTCCCGATTTTTCGGGATTTGCCCGCATTTGGACCTCTGCGTCCCAAGTCCCGAAAAGACCCTTTCCTCAATCTGAAGTGAAAACGTCATAAAAAACATATTTCTAGCTTCCTTTTATACCTTTCCTTGTTTTGGTACCTTGTCTTTTTCTTAAGCCACTATTTTTTTGACCGGAACTCGCGTATCGTAGGTTAGGCGGAGTTAAACGTTGGGAGGTTATGTTTTGGTTTTGTTGTGGTGTTTCACGGTAAATACACAGTATTTTACTTTGTTTACCTTCTAATTGAGTACGTTGCTTTAATAATATAAGAAGTAATCCATAGATGTGGAAAGCAAAAGTGAAGATTTCAATGATGAGGTAAGCTGATCTGATGCTTTTGGTTAGGTAGATGGTAGAAGTATATTTTTCGGTTTCCGTTTCTTGCTCTGCAGTGTTTTTAATAAAAAAAAATGTCCTGAATTTGAAACAAATGTCCCGAAAATTTGATTCTGTTGTTCCGAAAAACCAATTCTATAACCTGGCAACCCTAGTTTGACCTTCAATTCGTTACACCCAGAATGAACAAACACATGATGTACTTCCTGCGAAAATCATTGGAAATACAGAACAGTATTATAGATTTTCTAGTTATAAACAAGTTTTAGACAAAATCATTCGGACATAAAAAATTTTTTTGACCTGAACATATTCATATCAAGTTTTATACAACGTGAAGTCGAAATCAAGGCAAAATTAACTAAAGTCGTTTCTAAATACTATAAACTGTTTGATTAATCCAAAACACAAATTCTTGAACCTTTATTGGGAGAAGTCAGTATTTGGAAACAATATTGGTCAGTAGTAGGCAAAAGCTTAAATCAAAACATACCTAATAACGTTTTCGAGGCAATGAACAAGCATGGCGAATTTACTTTATTAGTAATGAAAAAACCCACTTTTAAAAAAGCCCTACGGGTTTTTTTATGTGGGTGGGTTGGGTTACTCACTGGGCAGCCAACCTTCCTTTAAAGACATTCTAGAATCCCTCCGCAGTATTTTGAGACAGTTTGACCTTCAATTCGTAACACCAAGAATAAAAAAACGCATGAAGTACTTACCGCGAAAACCACGAGATTGGAAATACAGAAGAGTATTATAGAGTTTCTTTTTTTATAAACAGGTTTTCGACAAAATCATTTCGGACATAAAAAGTATTTTTGACCTGAACACATTCATTTTTATACAACGTGAAGCCAAAATTAAGGCAAAATTAACTAAAGTTATTTCCAATTTTTCCAATTTCTTGAAATTTTATTGGAAGAAGTCAGTATTTTGAAACAATATTGTTCAGAAGTAGGCAAAAGCTTAAATCAAAACATACCTGATAACATGTTCGAGGCAATGAACAAGTGTGGCGATATTTTTCAAAAGTAGGACATAAATTGCGGCGCTATAACACCTTTGATATTTACGTTATTAGTTTAATTTTGTGTTAAAAGTGGCACTTGTAGTGTCATTTTTAATTTAATTTTTAGTTTTTAATGTAGTTTTCTCAAAAATTTTTGACAGATATAAAATAAAAAATGTATAAAATAAACAGTTTAAAATCTGAGTAACCCCTCCCCCTAGATTTGCATATATTGATATGTTCCTCATAAAAGCTATGTTTTTATCGTATTTTTTTTTCAAATGGCTGGGATCGCCACTGCAGGTAAGTTTGTAAGTAGGTAAATGATTGTTTTATTCAAAAGTTTATACTTTGGTTTTTTAAATATATTTTCGACGAGTATTTTAAAGGCGCATTTACACAGACAAACTTTCCTTTGATGTTGAAATGCCGACAAACATTTACACGAGCCTCTTGAGCAAAATGTTCAAAGAAATGTTCGAGCAAAATCGCGTACAAAAAAAACACACGCAAATTTTGGAGAGAATGTTGAGCAAAATTTGTCTGAAGAATTGGGGGTATAAAAATTTCTTTACAAATTCAAAATATATGCTATGTTTTCATGGATATTGAGTTCGTTTTCAAAACTCATTGTATCTTTTTCTTTTATATAGCGTGTTCTTTATCAAGACCAAGAACACGCTATATAAAAGAAAAAGATAGAATGAGTTTTGAAAACGAACTCAATACCCATGAAAACATAGCAATATATTGTTATCGGAATTCATTGAACTTAACTGAAAATAGAAAAACAAAGTTTTAAAATAAGGTATTTTTAATTAAGTGCTTTCCGACGGAAAAACGATTTGATGTCGAAATTCACATTTTACCTCATAAGCAAACTTCGATTGACCTGATTTTTATAGGTTATATGCCAGTATACTTGTAACTTTTTTGTGGTTGTAAAAAAACGAGAAATAATTGGCACTTATTTATTGCTGTTGCCTGTAAAATGTAATGATAAAAACTTACGTTTAAAAGAATATCTCTTTATTTTACTTCCTAGTTTAGTCTTTTACAAAAATAACTAAGTCAAATTAAAAAATCAATATACATTTTATTAAATCTCAAATATATGAACAAAAGCACGCTCGTTTTAAATAATACCCGTTTATTACCCACGTTTATAACCCTACGATCCCGACCCTTATCTAAAAAATATAATTTAGCAGTAATGGACTACACTTTTGAATCGGAATGTTGCCTTTTGCATATTGGTTGTTTAGTGTCAGTAATCGACCTTGATTATTACATTAAATTGACAGTAAATATCTATATCTTCAACATTTTCATGAACCTTTTGCTTTTTTAAGCAACCCTTGGGGCCTTAAACTAACTCGGTAAATCTGGTGTGAGGAATTAAAAAAAACACAATCAAATAAAAAAAATTCCCCTTCCCACCACTCCTCATAGTCGCGAGGCGCGGATTACCGCTTAAAAGTGCAATTTTTAAGTTTTTTGCCGATATTTGAAAAACTCCTGGGTTGTTTTTTGAATTTAGGAAAAAAAATTTTGGAAATAAAAAAACAATGTTTCACTTGCCGTCGGCTTTTTTTCACAAAAATTTAAAATAAAAGTTGGTATTCCATTTTTTTAAAGAATTGAGATCAATGATCACTGCTGTGAAATTTTATTTATTCTCATCTTTAAAAATATGGTTCCAAAACAGATACCAATAATTTGCTCAAAAATTTACCCGAACAAAATGTTCAAATTAATGCTCACAAAAATTTTAGATCTTTTACACGAGCTTTTGTTTGAGCATGTTCGTCTGTGTAATTGCGCCTTTAGATTTTTCTTGATGATTCACTTTTCGTAAAAACATTATAATCTGCAAGTATTATACTGAATAATATAAAAATAAGAAGTTGCGCATATTTGCATTTTTAAGAAATACTTATGGGAAATAGTATCAAAATTTTTCTATTTTGTTAGGTGCAGCGTTTTATAGTATATTTTTGTACCCCGCCTAGCGAGATAATTTGAATAGATATGCAAATATGTTGTTGTTAGGGAATGTAGCGATAAGTTTATGAAAATTATGAACCGGCATACAAAATACATAAACAAGGTTATGAAATTTATCTACGCAACAGTCTTTTACTAAATTCATTTCGTAGTTTTCACAACTAGTGGCTAAAATAGTGCTTTTTTACAAGTGTTGGCTTAAATAACGAGCGCAGTGAGGTATTTAAAAACGCGAGTAAAAAAAGTACAGTTTAGCCGCGAGTTGTTAACACCTTTATGAAAAATACAGGAAAAACAGGAAAATACTTTTAAAAATCTCGAATGAAGAACACTTCTCGCAACACACCATCTTTACATTATAAATCAAGGCGGCTGGTAAATGAAATAATAATGGTTTCCATAGCGATGTGCATTTTTACTCGGTGACGTTCATTGTTGCCACATTTTAATCTTTGACAGTCTTTTTCGTAAATACTTGGTGAAAACTGACGGAAATGGTTTAATTATATAGAATAATTAGATTTTTTCAATATTACCATTTTCCGCTATTTCTATTTAATTTTGGGTAAAAAATGGAGAAAAATCTTTTTTTGTACCCGTGATCAAAAAAAAAAATGTTTTCCTACGACCACACACGAAAGTAACCAAATCGGCACTCCATAACGCGTCAGAAAGTTTTATGTTTCACACACATATCAATTTTATTTTCGTCTGTAAAGACGAAAATGTTTTCTTCTCTAGTGACGAAAATGAATCACAGCAAATCATCCAAACAATGTAAGTTTCAAGTAGGCTATGATTTATAGATTTATGGTTGGATATAGACCGAAACCTTTTTCGTCCCTAGAGAAGGAAAAACTGTCAAAGATTAAAATACTTTCTTCTCTTGAGATGAAAATAAAAAAAATAATGATAATAAAAAATACGAATTAAATCCTAAAGTGGTCGTAGGAAAAATAGCGTACACAACTCGATAGAAGGTAACTTTCTTACACTCGCGTGTTGTTGCACTCGGTAAACGAGGCGCTCGTTTACAACATTCACGCTCGTGTGAAATATGTCACTTTCTTCTCTCGTTATGTAATATACTATTTTTTCATCGGTAACCACAGTGCACAAAGTTACTAAAATCATGTTATAGATGAAGGTATAAAAAAATAACTTAATTACAACTTAACGAAATAGAAATCAGTTGCATTACATTCTTGGTAGAAAATGTAATTTGATCTATGACGTTTTCGCAATGCTAATAATTACAAAAAATACCTTTTCTTCTAAAAACACAGATTTTTTTTTAAATTGCAGTCGCAGTGGTTGCAGCCTTCTTCGTTTGTTGGGCTCCCTTCCACGCTCAGCGCCTCCTAGCGGTTCATCTTTCCGCAGCGTCCCAAGATGCCCAAGTAACTTTTCTACAATTGTACATCTACCTGATGTACATTTCCGGAATGTTGTACTACGTTTCCACATGTATAAATCCGTTGCTGTACCACATTATGTCGAACAAGTACAGGAACGCATTTAAGGTAAGTCACAATAAGATAAAATCCATTTGAACATTGACCTATAAATAAATAAAAATGGGGAGGGATAATGTACGTAGGCTGGATTTCTGGACCCGTTGCACAACTTTTTTTCGGCTTGTTTTCGCCGGGGTCCCTAAAAAATGACTCTCTTGTTCTAGCTAGAGCCGGACTCTAGCACATGGCAGAAAGAGCCCATGGCGCGGGCTAATTACTTGGTGCGGCATACTACTCTTACTACCACAACTACCAGAAGTGAACTACCCAATACAGAAATGCAATTTATTAATATTTGATACCTGAGTCTAAAATAATAAATACTATAGCTAGTGCGAGCGACTCCGTTCGAGTGTTTCAAATTGTAGTTATTCCTTCCCCCTCCCTACCTCTCCCCCACTTCTATGCCCGTCATGAAACTTTTCTCCTAATCCCTCTTGCGCCCTCTCCCGCCCCTCAAACCATTTCATCCAGTCGAATATCCACGTGTTCAATGATTTTTTTCGTTTTTTTTTTGTTTGAAATGATCATAACTTTTGTTTTTGTGAACCTATAAATAAAGCCTTTATGCCCGGCCCAGGAGTACAAGTAATTCAGTAGTAAAATTCGTATCAAAATCCGATAAGTAGTTTCTTCGTAATGTTGACATAACACACAAACAGACAACCAGATCAAAATTCTAAAAATTGGATTTTTGGTATCTAAGTATATTGTTTGTATAAGACGCAGACACCAACAATTTTTAATGTACAGAAATGGTTGAGAGAGATCGCTATTACATAATTTTCGATTCTTCGTAAAAATATCTAATATTGACGAATTAAAAACACTGTATGTAACATTATGTTATGCACTAGTACAGTCACATATTTTAGCATGGGGTTGTGTCACCAATAAATATCTAGAGACGGTTACAATTAAAAATTATATTTAAAAAAGATAGGCTTTACCCAACAGATTTACTTTATAAAAGATGTGGCTTTCTTGACTCAAGACAACATTTCTTTCAAAAGATATCGATTGAACTCTTTGTGGGCAAGATTCCTATAACTAATATTCAGAATTCATATGATACCAGAAATATGAATCAAAGCATTTTTAGTCCTGCAGTTTCAAAAACTATTGGTCAGAGATATTTTGGTTACCTAGCTCCTAAAATTTATAAAAAAATTTCATCATTTATTCAGGCACCGTCTAGCCAAATTTTTAAAAATAAATTAAAAACATATATCTTGACTGGTATATCAATAGAAGAAGTACTCTGTATCATAGATGTAAAAAATAACTAAATCAAAATTTTTCTTTTCTTTGTGATAGTTTTCTTCCTTTTTGACAGTTTTGCTATTAAAATTAAATTTTAATTTTTTTCACTTTTTATTTTTTATTTTTTATTTACTATTTTGTTCTTTAGTTTTGTCTTTTTTATTTTTATGTTTTTTTTTATTATTATTTTAGTTTTATTATTTATAGAATTAAACGAATGTTATACAGGGGAGCTTAAATGGAAATTTTGCCTCTGTGCGCGAGTTAAACTCTTGCAGGGCTTCTTGTTTTCTATTGGGCTCGTTCTTATAGTTCATTTTTTGGGTATTGTTTTGTTTTTTATATTTCGTTTGATTTACGTTTTTTTTTATAATCTCTTTTATAGTTTTATATATATTTTTTTCATTGTCTCCACATGCGAGAACTTGTCTCTTGTGGGGTTACAACCTGTATTTATTTTTTTTATATATAAGTCAAAAAATTCTATTTATATATTGGTTTCTTTAAAACAATAAATACTATATAATAATAATAAGAGATTTTTTGTATAGATTTTTATACTACTATTAGAATGTTTTTCTATAAATTGCTATTTTTACTTTAAATAACTGCAAAAAGTTTCGTCATATTACTTGCAACCTGAAAACTTTCCGGAAGTAAAAAAATATTTAGAATAAGTGTTGTAAACATTTTTAGCATAAATCGACGATTCGTATTCTTATCGCACCATCTAAAAAGTTCTTTACATGGTTTTTAAAATATTTCGGCTTTTACATAATAAGGTTTTACATTATTCATTGAATTATTTTAGTGTGGTAGAAACGCGGTGAATTTGGTGGACGATTTAAAGAGGGTTTTTCCAGTGTGGTAAATGCAAAAGACACGCAAACACAAGGTATAGCTAGTTGTATCGTGGGACCGTTATTCGGGGGGGAGGGGATTATTTTAAATTTTTAACAAAAAACATTTTAAAAAATTCAAAATTCAGAATGAGAAATAACTTCCCAATGTCCATAGTGGAGTTAAATATAAATAAAAAAGAGAGTTTTACCAACAGAAAACTCTTGTATTTTGGCCTCCTTCACCAGTTCTACCACTGACTGGTTTCAGACACAGTCCATCCATCAGTCGGGCTTTTTAAAAAATACGCCGGAGTACCACAAGAATACATACCGGGTGCGACTTGGAGACTAGACGCAGACACGTGTTTCAACCTTGTTAGGGATCTTCAGTGCGACATAAGTTTTTATAGTCGAATAATATGAACGATCAAATCAACAAGTCATGGACAAATTCTCGGCAAAACATAAGATAACAGAATGATAAATAAATTCCCAATGTCCATAGTGGAGTTAAATCTAAATAAAAAAGAAAGTTTTACCAACAGAAAACCACTGGCTGGTGTCAGATACAGTCCATCCACCAGTCGGGCTTTTTTCTATGACGAATTAGACATTGGGAATTTATTTCTCATTCTGTTATCTAATGTTTTGCCGAGCATTTTTCCATGACTTGTTGATTTGATCGTTCATATTATTCGACTAGAAAAACTTATATCGCACTGAAGATCCCTAACAAGGGCGAAACATGTGTATGCGTCTAGTCTCTAAGTCGCACCCGGTATGTAGTCTTGTGGTACTCCGGTGTCTGAAACCAATCAGTGGTAGAACTGGTGGAGGAGGCCAAAATCCAACAGTTTTTTGTTACTAAAACTTTTTTTTTTATTTACTTAATGCATATGACCTGCGGCGCTAAAACAAATGATTTTTACGATTTTGTTTAGAAAATAGTATATCTAGTGAAATTTCCATTGTCTCTATTTTTTTTTCACAACGTTTCGAATGCTGATGTATCTGCAATCAGGTGAATACTAACAAAAACTAAAACTTCCTAATCTTATACACTAGTGTATGTTCACTGAACCATAAAAAACCTGTGTTCAGTGAACCTTGAAATTTACACTTGGTTGGCGCTCCCATTTACAGTTGGAATCTGTTACATGCGAAAAATATAGGTTTCCAAAAATCCTTGATGGTGACGCTTTGTTGAGAAAATACCTTATGGTTCCTCTGTCTAAATGATATTTCTTTGAACTTCCATTGAATAAATTTTCCTGCTTGTCGACGATCTTTGCCTGTTTCCATTCTATATTATCCCAGAAATGTTAAGCTATTTTTGATCCAGTTGTATTCCTTTGTCGAGTTTTGCGTTTGTGTTCTGTAAGGGCTAATTTACAACCAAAGGTAAAACTCCAGATTAAACCATAGTTTAAACTTCAGTTTAATCTTTGGATTAATCCATCGGTAAACAAGTTGCTCAATTTTATAAGTCGGAGTTAAACCACGGCCATGAAGAAAGACTACATTTTCTTTACATATATAGGGTTGATTACTTTAAACAAAATGGCACCAACTAGAGCCAAACTTGATAAAAATCAGTCAAGTAGTTTTTGAGATATCAGCGTTGGTTACAGACAGACATACAGCCAGACGACACAACAATTTGTCAAAAATATACATATATATTTTTATATATACGTTTGAGCCTTATATTCGAATAAAACTTGCTGGTCTGTGGATGTTCCAACTCTTGTCGAATTTCCTTGTGCACAATTTCGCATATCTCTTTAGATAATTCAAACCTCTTTTTAAAATCTACATATCGTGCTTCGACAATGTCAATAATTTCGTAATTCTTCATTCAGTTGATCAAAATCAAATCAAATAGCGATTTTACTAAATACTTACAGTCTTTTTACCAAAAACAAATTTTTAATAACTTTTTTGAGGTTAGAATCTTTCGGTAACTATTAAACTGAAGTTTAACAAACACCCAGACCGCTGGTAACGGTTAAGCCGAAGTTTGTTGGTAAACTACACCTATAAAACGTAAAAAAGTCGACATCTGTGGTTTAAACTGAGGTTTGACGTTTAACTATGAGTTGTAAAATTGCGCATAAGGCGACCTTCCATGGGTCTGCTGGTTTCTCCGATGTAGATATCCCCCATAATTTACAACAGTTGCGATCAGACAAGGTAAAGAATTTGGCGATGATGCCAGATTTCGCTGAAAGTTGTATTTACGCACGTAATGTTTTTTTAATTTTTTTTATTACTTTTTGATCATTTACCTGTATTTTTGCAAATTCTCTGGTATGTTTTTTAAAACATGGAGAAACACCTTATTTTTATTCACATACATAAAGAAATTGAGGTATATATATCTTCTTCACAAATTTAAATCAATAAAGAATTCGTAATGTATAGGTACATATTATGGTACTTGAAACCTTATTTCTTCGGTCGAAATATCAGATAAAATACCTGAATTTTGACCGAAAAAATAATTATTTTTATTTTCCAATAAATATTGGGAATTAAACCTACAACAACCTGACAACCTCGCATTTGTGGCGGGTCAGCTATATAATCATGTGTACTCTGCTCCATTCATTATTTGTAGACGCAGTTGTCGTTTTAGTGGAATTGGGTTTTTGGTATATTTTACAGATTATTGGACAGTTTTTAATATTTTTTCGATAGATTTTTCAGTGTTTGTGACAATAGTGATATGGCAAAGTGCGTGGTGTGCCGAAAACTGGAGATTGCAGGTCAAAACCAAATATTTCACAGGTTAGTTATCATATGTTTTCCGACGCCATCTTTTCATAGGTCGCCATTGGCGTGCAACTTGTGTTGCAATAAATTCAGAATATAAGCAATAAATATAGAGAAGAAATAAGTATTTTTAGGATATTTTCGCGACTTTCTAATAAAAACAATATAGTAACCAACCTTAATTAATTACACTATAATTGGTATAATCAAACAACCCAAGCTGCGATACTTTTGAATATCCTACATAAGTAGAAAAAAATATAAGATGTGCGTATGGTATTTATTTGTAACTAGCTACTTTCATACTTTTATTATTATCTATAGTCAGCTCATTTTTTTGCCAAGTTTCTTTTTATAAATAGTGCAATTAATTAAGCATTCTGGGTATAAAGTATGATGGACAAAATAGGTAGATAATGCTGGGTTTATACAGAAAAATAAGACAAGATAAGACATAAATTAAGACATAACATAAAATGAAATAAGAGTTGATCTTATGACAAACCCTGTTGTTGTTAATACAGAAGAATAACAGCATAAAATAACATAACATGAGACATAAAAAGATGCCCAACTTTTATCTTTTTATGTTATGTTATTTATGTCATGTGAAATCACATTTCACGCATGATCACGAAGCCATTTTTTACGAGTTTTCACCATAACTCTACTTTTTTTAAGTCTTTGGTTGTTATTATATGTAAATATTATAAATAAAAAGTTTTAACAAACATACATTATTTATATCCTATATATATATATATATATATATATAAATACATAATAATATACTGCCGTCCTTAACTAAAAAGCAGTAACTCCATAGGGAAATAATTTATTTTGACTGATTTTTAGTTAAGGAAGGCAGTATAATTTTAAAAAAATTGAAATGAGAAAAACAAACAATAATTTAACCTACTCTACATAAGATTTTTTACTGTATTAAATAAAAACGTAAGGATACTTTTCTACGTGTTAAATAAACACTATAGCATATATTATTTATTTTTAAACAATGGAAAACCATCTATAATATCTATAATATACTTTCCTCTTCTGAATATTTCTTTTATTTTTAATTTTCCACATTGATTTAGCTGTTTTTACAAAACTCTGTGTATATTTTTTCACAATAGTTATTTACCTAACAAGTGCGGAAGGTGAAACTTTTCTGCACGTGACGGAGATCAAGGGCGAAAAAGCAACTACGCACCTGTTTAGTTTCCTGCTTGCATAAAACACTTGGAACTAAAATTCACGCTGTGCTCGAAAAATACTTTTTCTTACGAACGTGCGGAAAGTAGCACAAAGTACTTTACTTTTCCGCACTAGTACGGTAAAGTTACTTTTTCGCACTAATTTTTTATATCGGAAAAAATTTAAAATAAAGTACAAAATATAACGATGTTCATTAACGTTTTACTTAATTTTTTATTCAACAAAATAAAATTTGTATTTTTTAAAAATAATTTCTAATAAATCAGCGACAATTGGTGGCTCGTAGGAAGAACATTGTACCTAATACATACGTAAATTGGCTTCCGTTCTTAACGGCTTTACCGAACTGCCCTAGGCGTCATTCGGTCAACTGCGCAAAAGTACCACTTTCCGCACTAGTTAGGTTAATAAATAAATATTACGTAGGCTAATTTTTTAATAAAGTTCTACAGGCACTCCATATTTTGTGTATGACTTGACATTTAATAGATTAAAAAAAAAGTAAACATAATTGAGAACCTCTCCATAACTCGGTATCCGCTGTTAAGTATAAAAAAATTTTAAATGTATTTTCATAAATATTTAACAAGTCTGAAAATAAAGACCACCTTTTTTACATTTATAAATAACGAGTCGCTCCTGTCCGCTGCTAAAAGTTTGGTGGATGGAGCAAGTGTGAGGGGGAGCATGCCTGGTGCGGCGTTGCCAGTGGAATATAAAATGGTTTTCCCTAAATCTAACGACTGATCGCGTTTCAAAGCGATTTATGAATGACTTGATGGGTCTATTTTAGTTAAAGGTCTTTGATACCCCCACACTCGCATGGTACCTGGTAGAGTTCTTGGTGTTGTGGCGTTGTGGTTTAGTTTTTGTTAATTGACTTCTTATTGTTGTGGTCGGTTTGAAGACAGACCGAAGATCGTATTGGAGAGATTCCTTTGATGTATGAAATGATAAGCGTCGCCTTCCTTTCAGTATTTACGTCTGTCGTCCTTTGTGTTGGTATGGTCTGAAGAGTTTTATTGATCGTGTAGTTGGAGAAACCGTTCCTTCGGAGATCGGATAGAATTTTTGCCTTTTCTTCATTTAAAGCTTTTTCCGTATTGCAGATGTAGGTGGCTCGATCTATAAGTAGCATTTACACAAGCGAATATTCCTTTGATCTTCGAAATGCCGACAAACATTCTCGCGAATTATTTATTCAAAGATTCGCGCAAAAGATTCGGGCCAAAAGGTTCGAGGTTCGGGTAAAAAGGTTCGTGGTGTTCGGACAAAATTTGCTGAAAGAAATATTTGGAATAAAATAAGAATTGGAAAAATTATTTACCGTAAATCATTGAACTGAATTGTAATATAAAAATTAAATTTTAAAAGCTTTCCGACGGAAAAACGATTTGACGCAATTGAAAAAAAATAATGATGATTACACAGGCCGACATTTTAGAATTTTTGAAAAGTTACAGAAAGAAAATCCACTGTTGCTAACTAATTTAGGGTTGCTGAGTGCGAATATGATAACCGTTTTCCTCCATTAGCTCGTATTTTTGTGTAACGCATAGTTGCTTACCATTATTTACTGGGCGCATAAACTATTATCATGTTTACCAGCCAAATAAATAACGTAAGTGAGGATGAATACGGAATTAATTTGATAAATACACCAGTAGAACTAGAATGAATTTATTGAGAATTATTATTTGTTAAATAAAATCAATTAAAAACTATTTATTAAGTCAGTATAATAGTACTACATGCACAGAATGTTTGCCATATGTACTTCAATAAAAATGCAAAAAAGACCATCAGTTTTACTTCTTTCTTCTATGAAACGACGGATCTTCTCTTTTCACTGACCAGCAGTAGTCTCCCATCATTGCAGAGTCCCAACGTCCTCGATATCGAGTTTCCATCGTTCTTATATCCTTATAAAACCGCTCTCCCATTTCATCGCTAATATCTCCAAGATTTTCCGGAAAGAATACGAGATGTGAGTGAAGAAAGTGAATTTTCAAAGACATGCGGCATCCCAAATCTTTATGTGAGACCAGAAGTAGCTGCACCAGTCCTTCGTAATTTTCGTTTTTATTTTTTTTCCAAAAAACCTTTCGTAACATTGACAAAGACACCCCATGCATCTAACTCCTTTTCATTTAAAGTCTGTTCAAACAATTCATCACGCATCAATTTACGAATATCAGGTCCTATAAAAATTCCTTCCTTTAATTTAGCATCACTTAATTTTGGAAAGAACTGTTTAAGGTAACTAAATCCTGCGCCCTCTTTGTTCATAGCTTTGACAAAATTCTTCATGAGGCCCAACTTAATATGAAGAGGGGGCAGCAGGATCTTGGCTGGATCTACCAGAGGCTCATACTTGATATTGTTAGTACCGGGCCTAAATGACTCTCTAGGGGGCCACTCTTTTTGTAACTAACGTTTAGTTTGAGCCCAAAGACACAAAAAACAACAGTATTTTGTAAATCCACCTTGCATACCAAGTAATATTGCAATAAATTTCAGATCTCCACAAATTTGCCAGCTATGTTCTTTGTTTCATACGTTTCTTTCATCGAAATAGAGTGTGCCACAGGCATAGACGGCCTTATGTTCCCATTATGCAGTAAAACTGCTTTGAGACTGTACTTTGATGAATCTATGAAAAGACGCCATTCGGATGGATTGTGTTGAATTTGTAACTCGGTCATCAGTCCATTTATGTGCGTGCATTCGCAAAGTGAACCTTCCATTTTGTAATGTTCTGAAAAAGGCTAATTCCTTTTTCTGTTTGAGTGTAAATTGTTCCCGGAGCCAGCAAATTCCACTGTTTCAGTCTGGCACCTAAAAGTTGAGCTTTCTCTTTTGAAAGTTGCAAGTCTCTAACTAAATCATTTAATTCATTTTGTAGTATAAGGTGAGGTTCATCCTTTAAAAGGAAGGTACTGTCTCTCGTATCTTCATCCGAGGATGTTGATGTTGTATTCTCATAGGTTTCTGTTGGCAATCTTTTGTGAGTCGATCTTTCTGTAATATCTATTGTTTCCCAGTTTTTTGGCGGAGTAGGTATCGGTAAAGATTCTTCATGCGGCACTGGTCTTATTGCGGATGGAAAGTTTGGATACTGAATGGCACGTTGTTTCTTCTTATTAGCTCCTATTGTATTTGTCAAACAAAAATAACAGTAGTCATGATGATTCCGGGGCTCTCTCCATATCATGGGAATTGCAAAGGGTATGCTTTTTTTACTTCCTGTCAGCCATGCCGTTAGGGTCCCATAACACATTAGGCAGCATACGTGAGGAGCCCAGCTTTTATCTTGATCACCGATTTTGCAGTTGATACAAAAATAGTATGTTTTCTTAACAACATCATTCATCGGTCTAATCTGTGACTGTACCGCAAATACTCCACAAATGTAAGAAAATCGGTCCGGTGAATTTTTACAAACTCTACGAGAAGAACCTGACATGTTGCAAAAGCGGAAAAACGGGACACAATGTAGAGCTAGAGTATCTACTAAGAAGACAACAGCACGAATTAAGAAATCAGAAACAATGAAACACACGTAAAATACTCTTAACTGATCACTTCTGTTATGTATTAAAGCGAAACTGACTTTGTCTACTTACTCAGTAATAGAATATAGTAAAAATGGCAGCCACGCATAACGTGCAATTACAAGCAAATCGAGCAAAACTGTTATCATTGCCATAATCAGCGATCCAAAATTAGTCAGTAAAAATGGTTCTCCTTTCTATAACTAAACTAAACAGACGTCGGCCTGTGTTACTTCATTTTGTGGGGTTTTGGTGGAGGGGTTTGATGGTGGGGCTTGGTGGTGGGGTTTAATGATAGGGTTTGGTGGTGGGGTTTGATGAGTTTATACTTAATTAAGAAAAACCAAAAAAATGTAGATATCTACCACCCAGCAAATAATAATTTTTCGCTTTCGGTCGGCTTTTACTATTTAATCGAAAAATAAAATAAAATATTTTTGGTGTTTAAATTTAATTTCAAGAATTAAGGGCAGTGATTTGAGACCAAAAATATTATCTATTCCTACCTTCAAAAATATATTCCTGCGAAAATATGCCCGAACGTTCGTCGAAAAAGGTTCGCCAGATTTGGCGCGAATTTTTGGACGAACCTATTCGCTCTGTGTAAATGCGCCTTTAGAGATTTTACAATTCCCAGTTTGGTTGACGTGGAGTGGTTTGATTTGAAGTTTAGATATTGTCCAGTATGAGTGGGTTTGCGATATACGGAAGTGGTTATGGTTGAATTCTCTTTGGTTGGGTCTCCTTCAAACAACAAGTAAATAAACAACTCAAAATCTAATTACCCCCTCCCTGGATTCGCGCTTGAGACCAAGAAAAACTTAATCTTGGATATCTTAAAAAATGTTTTTAATATAGTAAATCCAACCTTAAATTAGTTTTATGAATGAATTTCTTTGTTAATCTCACTATAAAACCAGAAAACTATTGGGGGGGTTGCTTTTGCTGTTTTAGTTCCCCTTGGGTACGCTCTTGATAAGGCCATTTTTAATTCTTTCTTTTCCATAGTATCTAGCCATCAGCACTGACTCTACTAAAGGCCGATCAACTCTTATCGTTTTAGTGTCTTTTCATCGGCCTTTGCTGCCATTTACACAGAAAAATTGACAAAATTAGTTTTTCTGTAAAAATGGCGACCAAGATCGATAAAAGACACTAAAATAGTAGTTTATCGGCTTTTATGGAGTCTCTTTTGAACCCTGAAAAAAGAAAACTTTCGTACCTTTATCAAAAACACATATTTTTGTCACAGTCCGCAAAACAATCAGTTTATTAAGAAATTTCTTAATTTTGCTAATGTTTCAAAAATATTATTCTTTGTTTGAAACGAAAATCTTATGAACTTCATTGAGTATATATATTTTTTTAATCCAGTTTCCATGCCAAAGGGTCGAGGTTTTTCATCAACATAGGCAATGTTAAATTATATTTAGGTTTTATATTACTTATATTTGTAAAACAGATGGAAAAGCCAAAAGTTAGGATCATTTAAGGTCTCACAAATTTACAGTTCCAACGAAATTTCATGTGTGTTAGAGGCCATCTGAAAAATGTGTCACTCTTAGTACCAACGATAGGGGCCGCCGTAGACTAGTGAACAGCGTCTTAAAGGATTTTCGTTTTACAATTGGTCCTGGTTCTGGTTGAACCAGAACCGCAACCGGTCCTTTCGTTTTAAAACAATGACGTCACGGTTGCAACACGGTTATGAAATTTTAGAACCAGCCTGGGAGGTTGGTTCGGCCCTTTGGTTGTAAACATAACCCCTAAAATTTTGCAAAAGTATAGATAGTCTTTTATTGAGTAAAATCAAAGATATCTTCATAATATTTTAAATGACGTCATTATTTTAGAACCGCTGTCAAAATTTATGTCAACATAATGTCAACCAGAACCAGGACCAATTCTTAAATCGAAAATCCTTTTAGCCTGCAGAACAGAGATCGCAGGATCGATCTCGGCAAGTACACATTACTTCACACAACACCGACTCGAGACGACGACGGGCGGCCCCGCTTCTCAGCAGCTCCGCAGTTAACGTTGTGCATAGAGTAACAACAAACGAGGTAGAAGTAGGCGGCACGGTTGACACTGCACCGAAAACTTTGCGGGACTCAAAGGTGAGCGGCCGAGGACCCTGCCAAACTGGGTAGAGGAGACTATCCGGTGACTCAAAAAAGGACCACCTGGACTTCTCCGAGATCGGTACTCCATGGGACGCGGCTGGACTCCGACAGATTTGGTAGCGGGAGTCGACAGAAGGTGACTTGGAAAAGGCGGTACCACCTTCGGGTAGTAGGACCACTCCAAAGAGATGCATCTGAAGACTCCGAAGGCGACCTCGACCAGCGAAACCGGGACCTCGATTTTCGGGTCAACCTATATGACGGCGGGCTGCTAGGGAGAAAAGTCTACCGTCAACCAAGTTCTGCTGAGACGGTAGCGATGTTAGATAGATGCAAGTCTAACATGTAGTAGGACCACCCTTCGGAGAGGGTGTAAAGCCGGCGATCCACTGTGTATACTTCCTACGCAGTCCAAAGGTCCCTGCCCTCGACAAAGAGGTGTCAGGCAAAATTAAGTCCTCTTAGAGAAAGAAAACTTGCATCCTAAGGGGCACGTGCATCAGTCGGGGGTGCACGGGGGGTATGGCAAAAAGGGTCCATTATGCGGCCTAATTGTCAGGCCTACGGCCGCCCATCTACTACTACTAGTACCAACGATTCATAAAGTGTAAGAAGTCAGTTTTTTCCGTCGAACTAGACTAATAAATTTACCCTGTTTTGAAAAGGCGACATAGCTCATTTTAAGATAAAGAAAGATTATATTCACAAAAAGCCAGGCATAATTCGATATTTATGGGTCTGTTACATAAACAAGAGCCTGTGACCCACACTTTACTAGCGTTGGGTGTTTCAGAACGTTTTAAAACTGTGGGGTGAAAAGTGTTATGAGATAAATATTAACTGTGCTTGTGTGTGTGTAATTGGTCCTGGATTACATTTTCAAAAGGTGATTTTTCTCACGGAGTATTTCGATTTTCCTTACTTTATATTTATTTTTATGTTCTTTTTGACAATTTTACATCCTAAAGCATTTATTCGCCAATATATAAAAATACAGTAATTTGGATATTTTTGTGGTTGAGCTATTAATTTAAAATATTGAAAGGAATGGACATATACACCTATGAATATTGCAAAGTGCTTGAGTTGCATATTACCTTACCTCTTTTGCGCAAAACGGCCGTCTAGCGTGTATTTTAGTTGCCGATGTGGAGTGCTTGAGCCACAAGGCATTGTCCGAGTCCTTATATTTTTTTTTGCACTGTTATAACGACGGACGTGTTCCGTCGGGTGCGCTGTAGATATGCAGATATTTTGTTTTGTACTACTGAAGTGGACGAGCCACGTAGTACGTTCCTCTAATACCTTTTCCCAACCTCCTAGTACTTCTAACGAAGTACTGCCCTGGACCTAGCGCGTCTTTGTACCAGTGTGCACAGTGCAAAATAGACAGTGCTAGAGTCGTTTTCACCTGAATCTATTACTGATGTGAGTGCTTGATCCACTAGGTAAAATATTCTTATCCTACCTGTATTGTGGAGTGCTTGAGCCACTTGCAGATGACCTTTTTCTGTACTATTGGTATAGTACATAGCCTAACTTTAACCACTATCCCATTATTACTCTATATAGGAGTATTTCAGCACTAGCACAATTTTGTTACTCTTGTGGGTGACAGACACAATGCGGTTTGATTTAATTGAATTAAATTAAATAGAAGTATCAATAATAGTTATTAATGATTTGTCTGACTTCAGTACTATTTTAGTACTTTCATGTATACAACCAGTTTATTACTGTTTAATCTTAAAAATTGATATTAACGCTTGTTTATAAGCGTTATACTGAATAAATTCATCATAAAGGTAAATTGAATGCTCAGGTTACTCTTTTAATTTCTGGTATGTCACCTCTAATGTCACGCATCACCCAGACACAACAGTTTTTTTTATAATTTTGCTTATAAAAATCATTTAGTAAGTACAAGTACATTATCTTGGAATTTATTTAAATTGGTCAGTCCTGATTATTTTAATTATCTTATCGTTTTTTTGCTATTAGGTATCTTTTTTCTGAAGTGTCTTAGAAATTTCTAAAGGCATTTAAAATTGTCTTTCACTTGTCACTTCTCTTAGGAAGTGTCTCCGAATATTTTCCAATGAAGACTGTATCAGAGTTTCCTTGCAATTGAATAATAAAGTTTTTGCTACTTTAATAGCGTCTGCTGTAGTTAAATTAATCTACTAAAACTGCATTTTTATTCAATCGACTTACTCATTAGTTTGTTAGTTACACCCAATAAAGTCAGCAATAAATGTTCGATAAAAAGGTTATCGTTCCCAATATTAACTATCTCTCTTCGCACATAAATCTCTCTAAATGGGACCGTAAAAATAATATTTATGTTTCCAATTATAAATTTGACAAGTCTGCCCACGAAAAAAGTATTTGCTTTATATTTGATTAATTTGACTCAAGGGGCGGGATTTTTCAAAAATCGTCGGGAAATCTCGCTCTTACAAAAAATCTGACGATTTTTAAACATAAGATTAATGTGCTAATATTCCTTAAAATTTAGTTTTATTTTAAAAAATTGATGCTAGCTAAAGTTCTCATTTTCTTTATATATTTTAACGTTTTTTCAAATAAATTGGAAACTAAAGCTCCCACGAACTGGAACTTTATAACAGAATTTGTAGCTCATATTCATGGAAACTTAAATCTGAATACCGTATATCGCTACTTGCTGTTCCAAAGTTACAATTTGTTTAATTATTTTATCCCTCTTTTTCCCCTTCAACCCACCACCATCCTACCCAAAAGTTAATCAGTTTATGGTCAGATAGAGGATTTTTGTACCAAATTTCGATAAAATCGATTAAGGCGTTCTTGACTTATCGTGTATACAGACGTCGATTAAGGTATTTGGAACCTTAGTAACTCATTTTTGATAAAATTAAGAAAAGTCAAAATTTCACGATTTTAATAGTCCCCTATACTATATTGTTATGGTGGATTAAAAAGGCAATAAGTAAAAATCGTCACATTTTGGAATTGTGACGGGTGAGATTTTCTGGCGTTTCTGAATAATCGCGACCCCTAGGGTGTCAAATTTCCGCTTTAGATAAAATTCTCGATATAACTAGTTTATTGAGAAAAAACATAAGTCATTCGGAGAAAAGCAGAGTTTTTCTTTTAAAAGACGTGTCTTTTTCTGAAAACCATGATGGTCGTTTTTTTTTTTCAGCGCAGGCAGAGCAGATATTAGAAATAGGCAACTTTGCATTAAAAATTTTTGGTTTTTACGATTTTTTTTGAGATGGGCTAGCATTTGGAATGTCGAGGGCCGGATGTTTAGATATCAGTCACGCTTAAAAGTTGTTATTGGACATAGGTTGTCCATGTTAGTGATAAAATTGTTGAAGTAAATATTAAAAATGAAATTAAATTTTCATATATTCAAAAATGTTTTAGTTACAAAATAATTGGAATTAATCGAATATTATTATATATTAGTGCAAATATTCTTTTGAAAAGTATTTTAGCAGACGGAATATAAATCTAAATAGAGAGGACACCTAATGGTAAATTTGCGATCCCGCTCAGCTGACTTGAAAGCCAAGTGGCGCAGCTATCGTTTTTTTAGTTCTTGACTTGGGAACTTGGTGCGCTCCTTTCGCTTTTGAGCTTGCTTGTTTTCATCCATCCAAAGCAGTGGCGGCGCACAGGATAATCGTATTCTTTTGGACGAGTTCCGCGTTGACAGTCAGAGGTGGCTCTCCGATGAAATTACGTATCAACTTCTCCAAAAATGTTGCCCTGCGGTGCCAGTTTTTTTCTTTTATTTTAAATTAAACATTTCTCTTTTGCAAGGTTTTGTCTTCAACGGTCAAATTTAAAAAAAATCATAATCAGGTGTTAAGTTTCTGAAAAAAATGTCTTTGTTTCTCCCTTTTGGAGAAGATTTGACATAATGGGAATTGACACGGTTACGTCACAACCGCCTCTTTTGGATTAGAAGAACAGAACCATTGAAGGGATATCCAAGGAAATTTATCATATGAGACCATCAGTTTTCATATACCTTCTCACCCATTCTGATTTCCTAATCATGTATTTTTCAAACATTCAGAAAGGCCGGGGTTATTAAAATTTGGTATACAAGCATAGTTTGGGTGGTTTGCTAATTGTAGTAACCTTAGATAGCAAAATATTTTTAAAAAATTAATAAGAAATACTTATATTTTACCGGAAAACACCTAAATTATATGCTCTCTGCTTTTTCCTAAATTATTTCAAGTAATAAAGTCTTGAAAAATATATACAATAAAAACATTCTAATCTAAATATGTACGCCAGTGATAAATCGATATTCATTCAACGCGCGGGATTATTGCTTTTTTAATTTTAAATAAATACTACCCGTGTTCATCCTGGCGCATTCAGTTAATAATCAAAAACTCGCTGTGAATCGCATTTTACCATTACATGCCCTCTCTATTTAGATATATATATGCTCTCTGATTTTAGCTTATTTGTGTACACTATTAATTTTTTAAGTGAGTAAATATACCAAATCTTATCCAAACCACATTAATTATGCTAATTTTATTTTTTTTTTTAAATTACAAGAATCAAAGGTCAATATTTTTTTTTTGTATAGCCTATACTTTATGATCTTTTTCAATCAACATTGAAACACTTTAATGTCAGCTAATTTTTCTTCTAAGCTACACTTTTATTACGGAGTTGCATTTTTACTGCTGAACACCATTCTTTTAGTTTATGATACATTTACGACAACTGTCTCACTCAAGTATAAAATTGGACTTGGCTCTCGTCCGTGCATAAATGTTGTGATAAAAT
Organism: Oxystoma pomonae; assembly: GCA_963921995.1. Lineage (NCBI taxonomy): Eukaryota > Metazoa > Arthropoda > Insecta > Coleoptera > Brentidae > Oxystoma > Oxystoma pomonae. The sequence continues at coordinate 43,937,198 of OY998172.1, forward strand.
GGCAAAAAATTAAATTGATATTTTTTCTTACAAAATTTCCCAGACAGGAAAGTTACATATACCAGGTACGTACTTCGTACCTAAGCCTCGGACGAAGAGTACGTACATAATACGTACGCTAACTCCATTGTACGTAATAGGGACGTACATATTACGTGCACTTAGGTACGTCCTTGGGACGGTGGACCAATAAGGGTCGTGAATTTGAAGTAAAATGTATTATGTACGTACGGGGTACATACAGGAGACGATTTTCGTATGTACCTTGGAGGCCATAGGACTAAATGAATAGAATAGAAAATATTCATAAAATACCAATTATTTTAAGAGAATTAAAAATACTTAAACAAAAGTTTGCGTTAGAAGTCAGAGAAATGTTAAATAAATGAACTCCAAGTTAAGATAACTTAATAAAGGAGTAAGTAAATTTTACGAACACTTTGGTACTATTATAGGACTCCCACGGTTCATCAGAATGTGCAAAATCAAACCCGTTAATTAAAAGAAAGTTCAATCAATTTTTTATCCGAACCTTATTTCTTCAAATCCATTCAATAACGAATTCGAAATTTATAAAACCCGTTTTTAATAAAACCAATTATTTTACGTATTGAAAACATTGTCTCCTTTTTTTTTAATAGAGGATGTTCTCTCTGTATCGACAAAGAGCGTAATATATGAAAGAACAAGATGCTTGATTTTCGATAGGTATTGAATACGATGTGAAAGCATAGTAATTGTTAATCAAACTCATTTAATATCAAACTCGTTATTTGTAAACCCATTTTTAATAAAACCCGTAATTTGTCCAACCATTATTTTTCAAAACCGGAATTAGCAAAACCCGTTGTTTATCAGAAAATTTTTGCTAAATTGATTGCGTATTCGCCAATAATACATGAACCGGAGGCGTACACACAGGTGGCGCGGCGGCTCGGCGTTTCGATGCATTTGTCGCTGCTACGCGCGCATACTGGTGCAGGTAGCGTTCAATAGTTTGTGTATAGATGTGACTTCTATTGCAGTTAACAACAAGAGAGTGACATCTATACACAAAGTATTGAACACTACCTGTGAATACTTTTAGCCAAGTATGCGACAGATGCATCGAAACGCCGCGCCACCTGCGTGTACGCCTCCGGTTCATGCATTATTGGCGAATGCGTCATCAATTTAGCAAATTTTCTGATAAACAACGAATTCCGAATTAGAAATGGGTTTTACCAAAGACATTTAACATACCTTTATGAGTTTTACAAATTACGAGCATTGATTAAAGGAAAATATATTTTTCCTTTACTCTAATGTTACGAGTTTGATATTGAATGAGTTTGATGAATAATGGTTCGATTAAAAACGGATTCTAAAAATTTCGAATTTGTTACTGAATGGGTTTGAAGAAATAAGGTTCGGATTAAAAATTGATTTGTGATAAATTCCTGGTTTGATAAACCATAGGTGTTCCTATCATACCTATCTAGTAAGGCCCGGGACGTAAAATGGATGTTAAATGACGAATGATGCTGTCTGGGTTACGTTTATAACCTAAGGTTTAAAATAACTCCTACAATTATAAACTAATACTAATAATCTAATGAGGAGTGTTTATTATTCCAGAAAACCTTCCACAACCTGTGCTACCCAAACCATAGGAACCACAATTCTTGCCAATATAGACAAACGCACGGGGTTAAATTGATTCGCAAAAATGCTGATTTTTTAGGTAAGTTCCCATTTTGTACACAAATTTCATTTTTGGCACATCGATTTCCTGTTTGGTATATGGATTTGCTGTATGGAACATAAATTTCCTGTTTGATACACACGGGTTTCCCGTTTGGTACATAAATATTACCTGTTTGGTCTATAACTAGTTTACTAAACTTTTAATTGATTACGGTTTTTTGAATTAATACTTCCCGCTGTGTACATGAAATTCGATGCTTTACTACTCCCTAAAGCAAGTAAAAATTCTGAGTTTGTCTTGTTATTTATTATAATTAAACTTTTGTCTAGCAGGAGAGAGACAGCAAACGTGTAGAAACAAACCAGCCTCCTCACATTCCTCCAAGCTCACACCGCAAACAAGCGAAACCAGCTTTAGCTCATCAAAACTCGAGAATTCCCACGTTTTGCTGAATAAGAACAGCGCCCCAAAAATATTAATAAACGAGCACAAATCCCTCTCTACGAGTGGTTGTAATTCATTTAAGGAGAGGTTTTTAAGGTTCTTTAAAATAGGAGTGCTAAGGAGACAAGGGTACCTTCATAGATCGCAATCTATTAGCAACTCGAGTCTTAAGGATACTGACGAGTTAGGGATGAACGCCACAGATTTGGTTGATCACATGAAACAAGTTAATGACGGTATTGGTGTGGTCTAACTTTATGACAACCATAACCAGTGTTAATTCAGGCAAATTGTAATTTTTTCTGGGAACTAAAAGCGAGCAAGCTAAAATTTTGCATGGGTGTAGGGTACCACTGGAAAAGCTTAAGTATAGATGTGCACCATTCTCACCTCTTTAACTTTGGCGCCATCTTTAATCAAAGAGTTAAATCGGTTTTTCGCTCATAACTTCTGGACCATTTCAAGCAAATGTAATTTTATTAAAAAAAAAGAAAAGCGCTTAAAAAATTACTGGTTGCTTCCACTTGGGAAACTCAAAGTCATAAAGTCTCAAAATACAAAATTTTTGTTCAAAATTTGGTAGGTGACACGTGTTTCGCCTACATAGGCATCTTCAGACTTGGTGTATAAAACGTCACGGTAGATATTAACATTTAAAGAACATTACAAAAGTTTAAAAAAGTTAAAATAAAAAAAATTTAAACAAACGAGACTCGTTCAACATTTTACAAACAAAAACAAAATGTTTTTTATTTTTACTTTTTTAAACTTATGTAATGTTCTTTAAATGTTAATCTCTACCGTGACGTTTTACACAGCAGGTCTCAAGATGCCTATGTAGGCGAAACACGTGTCACCTACTAAATTTGGAATCAAAATTTTGTATTTTAAGACTTTATGACTTTGAGTTTCCCAAGTTGAAGCATTTGAAATTCAAGTCTCTTTGAGAAAATGGACGAGCCTTTTCAATCTACTGGTTTTTGTTAAAAATCTTGAAATAACTCCAAATCATAAAACCACTAGAACACTCTTTCTTGGTATGTAAAAAAGCTGAGATATGCAAACAGTTTCGGACCTAAAGCAAATAATATTTTTTCAATTATTGTATTTTTTGTCCCATCCGACCCAAAAGAAAAGCTTTACTGATTCATGATTCACAATAATTTTTAACATAAATTTTAACAACCTGCTTTCTCCTTTAATTCCAATAGCTTTTGTGTAGCTTGGAAAAGCCATGATAAAGCATTTTTCTAAAAAATTGGAATATATAAAAGTAAGAATTTACTAAAATTAAGTTTTGGTTTTTCTTGTCCCGTCCAACCCAAAGTTTGAAGTTTCACCTTATAAGCTCTGATTACAACTTATTGTTTTAAACTATTTTATTGCATATCTTATGGCTTTAGAAAATTATTTATTAAAAAATATAGTCATAATTTTAATCATATAGAGGTCACAGCTGGTTTTTCTAGTAATAGGTTAGTTTTTTGTTCAGTCCGACCGCTTGAAATGTCCGTTCTGTTAATTTTCTGAACATTTTTTTTCTTAAACTAATTTTTTTTGTTTTACACCGCGCCAAATGTTCAATACACTTCAACGATCCTTCAGTCGCTCTGCAGACGATTCAAAAATCGCTGGAGGATGAGGATTCGTTATGGTATCTCTACCCTTTTATGGCCGTCAATTAAAGCTCTAATGATGTGTGGAATTTGGCCTGCAGTCACGTGATAATGTTGACATATGTATTTAAAAAAAATATTTCAAAATGTCGTTATTTTTTTTTCTTATGATTCTAGCAGGTTTTGACAAGTATTAAGTGTACTACGTCAGCGCCACCCACAAAACAGGTAAAACTTTTGATTGATTCTTATGTAGAAACTTCAAGAAAACGAACTATGCAGTTTTTATCACATTAGGGCTCGCCGTTTTTGAGATAATGCGATTTTTGTAAAAATGCATTTTTTTTCAAAATTTTTTTTGCATGTTTTTGGATGTATGTCCTAGGGTACTCAAAACTTATTTAGAAATTATTTTGGACCTTTTTAGAGAAAATAGCAGTTCAGGATCCGTCAAAAATCGGGAAAAAATGTCTCGATCGAGTATTTTTGGCTGTAAAAATATTACATAATTTTCGAAAAATCCTCAAACCTCAAAAACTAAAAAGTAATCTAAATAACCAACTATACAGTCACTGAGCACACATTTGGCCTTATGATTGTATAAAATTTGGCTACTTCTCGAGTAATAATTTGAGATATTTTAAAAAACGGCAAAAATTCCAGCAAATTTGCATCTGTTTTACTACATGTCGTAAAATGGGGCCGTGCGGACCTTTAGAAAAGTATTAAAATTAGTCACTTGTCTTTTTGTGTACTTGTTATTTACTGTACTTGAGGCCTAATTCGTGCAAAATTTGAAAACGATTAGTCAACTTCCTGGACAGTTAGAGCGGAACAACGGAACAACTGCAATTTTTCTGAAAATCAATAGTGCTTAACAATTGTACCTAGTTTCATCGCTTTAGATATTTTTTAAAATACATATCAGTGGCTGCAGGCCACATTCCACACATCTATAGAGCTTTAAATGAGGCTGATGTAAACAAATGACACAAAACGGCCATAAAAATATAGATACCGTAACGAATCCTCGTCTTACAGCGATTTTTAAATCGTGCGCAGAGAGAACGCAGGATCGTTAAAGCTTTGGTCCTTTGTGTGTTCCTTATGGGATGCTCATCCAAGTTTTAGTGTAGGGGCATATGTCGATAATTTCTATCTCGTGGGATTTTTTATGAAGGAGTTTTGTGACTATGTGGAATCGATAACTCTTTAGTCACACAATCAAGTGTTACCGGGTGTTTTGTTCGGATCTGTGTAGAAGGGGTCGATATGACGACATCTTTCAAGATGGCGGCCAAAAATTATAAAAAATACAACTTTTGCAACCGAGTAATGATTATACTCGGTTCTATATAATTCGAAGAGCAGGATTCCAAAAAATTTACTTTTAAGGTCATCCGACCTTAAATGACCATGAAAATCGCAAAAAACAAGATTTTTGCCATTTTTTCTTTAAAAAATCTTAATAATTCGACGTTTTTTCAGACCAACTTCAAATGGACCCCAAATTATTAACCATATATGCCAAATTGGGTCCTTAAAATTTGATGCAGTTTGAAGCTTCATGACCTTGAAAAATACCCCATCAAAATTAACAAATTGCAAAAATAACATACTAAAGGGCGCTATTCATCAATTATTAAAGCCAAGAGAACCAAATTGGGTAACAAAGGTAAGAAGGTCAAGTCCAACAATTTTGTTGAATAAAATTTTGTTCAGCTATAACGCTTCAATATGGCGGCTGACATCTCAAAATAGAGACCTATAACCAAATTTTGTTTTATCTAATTTCGTAAAAAAGTAAAAATAACAAGATGGCCATCAATTCTTGTTGACTTGTCTCTGCTTAATATGAAAAAATAATTTAGTTGATGCATGACCTTGATTGACCTTGAAAAACCAGCTTTTTGTAGTGTTTTTTACAATCAACAACTACGCAAAAACTGTAAGTGCCGAAGATGAAGTTTACATCTTCGCCATAAATAAATACTTAATTTTAAACCTTTTTATCATTTTTTTTGGTCTGGCGTCCCAGATGTTTAAAAATGACCTATATGCCTGTTGTTTTTACTGTCGGAACTGTGAATTTTATGTTCTACTCACTTGTCTAGCCAAAAAAGTCATTTAAATTACCTATAAAAGAGTTAGCAGAAGTTAGATATACATAACCATATCCTGGACTAAGTGTTTTAGATGCCATTTTCCAAAATGGCGATCGAAAAATCATAAAAAATACAATTTTTCCAACCGGTGCGTGATTATACTCGATTTCATATAACTCGAGGACGAGAATTCCAAAAAAATTACTTTCGAGGACATCCAACCTCAAATGACCTTGAAAATTGCAAAAAAAGCGATTTTTGCCATTTTCTTTTTAAAAAAATCTCCATAATTTAACGTTTTGTTACACCAACATCTGGAACGCCAGATCAAAAGAAATGGTAGAGAGGTTTAAAATAAAGTGTTTGTTTATGGCTAAGATGTTAATTTCATCTCCAGCACTTAAAGTTTTTGCGTAGTGGCAAATTGGAAGAAACAACACAAAAAGCGGGTTTTTCAGTTTTACATGGTTTTTTCAAGGTCAATCGGGGTTATGCATCAACTAAACTTTTTTTTATAGTAAGCGGAGATATGTCAACAAGAATGAATGGACACTTTGTCATTTTTACTTTTTTAAGAAATTGAATAAAATAAAATGTGGTTATATGTCGCCATTTTGATATATCAGCCGCCTTATTGAAACACGTCATAGCAGAACAAATTTTTTTTAACAAAATTGTTGGACTTGATCTTCTTATCTTTGTTGCCAAATTTGGTTCTCTTCGCTTGAAAAGTTGATGAATAGCGCCCTTTAGATGTTGTTTTTGCAATTTGTTAATTTTACTGGTGTATTTTTCAAGATCATGAAGCTTCAAACTGCATCAAACTCTAAGGATCGAATTTGACATAGATGCCTAATAGTTTGAGGTACATTTGAAGTTGGTCTGACAAAACGTCGAATTATTAAGATTTCTTGAAGAGAAAATGGCAAAAATCTTGTTTTTTGCGATTTTCAAGGTCATTTAATGTTGGATAAACTTAAAAGTAAATTTTTTGGAATCCTCGTCCTCGAATTATATGGAATCGAGTATAATCGTGGCCTGGTTGCGAAAGTTGTATTTTTTATGATTTTTGGCCGCCATCTTGAAAGATAACGTCATATTAACCCCTTCTACATGGATGCGAACAAAACACCTAGTAACACTTGATTGGGTGACTAAAGAGCTATCATTCCCACATAATCACAAAACTCCTTTATTAGAAATCCCACGGAGTTACACATGCCCCTTCACTATTCAAGATCTTTTGATCTTTTGTTTTTTTATCGTTACAGTTTGTTGAGCATTTGGCCTGTACAACAAAAAGAATTAGTTTAAAAAAAAAAATGTTCGACCATAAAATGTAGAGAATTTTCTGCTCTATAATGTTTTTTCAGAGTAGCAGAAAATTGAAAATAGCGAAAAAACTGATGTCATTATGCTCATTTTGTTTAAATAATGGAATTCTAAGCATGAACAAAAAAGTAACTATAATTTTAAAAGGCGTGGTTGTGTAGGCATTGTTTCTCCCTACAAAATATTATATTTAGATTTTTTTCTAGTGCAAAATTAACAGAAGTTATGAGCAAAAAACCGATTTAACCCTTTGGTTCAAGATGGCGTCGAAGTTAAGGAGGTGAGAATGGTGCAAATCTGTAGTTAAGCTTTCCAAGTGGTACCCTACACCCATGCAAAATTTCAGCTTGATCGTTTTTAGTTCCCTGAAAAGCATTGTGCAAAGTACAATTTGCCTGGAATATCTATAGAAAAAAGTTTTAGTGTAAAACACTAACAAAATAAAGATATTTTTGGCATTTTTGGATATGGCTGATACAATACTCCTTGTCACAAAAGAGTATTTTTTGTCCTGAATTACATTAATTTCGCACAAATTTTATTGTATTTAATCCATAAAAGGCAACTCGGTGATAAAATTATGCAATTTAGGAAAAAAAAATATTCGTTCAACAATAAATTTACAATACCCATCAGTTAAATATATATAAAAAAACAAACAAAAACGATTTATTTACTTACATCGCAAAATCAGGCAGATTGACTTGTAGTTTAAAATTCAGAGTACCTAAAAAGAATCTTTCTTTTCCTTAAACTACTGGATTATGTTTTAGAAAATACCTAACTTGGGTAAAAGATGCCTATGGTATAATTTAGATAAGATGAATTTAAACTTCCTTGTAAAAAAACACCAAAGCATTTTTGATATTTTTACAGGTCTTGATATTTTAGAAATATTAGTTTTTACAACTAGTGGCTAAAATAGTGCTTTTTTAAAAAGATTTGGTTAAATAAAAACGCGAGTAAAAAAAGGCACAGTTTATCCACGAGTTGTTAACACCATTTTTTTAATACCTTTATCAAAAAATCCAAGAAAAACAGAAAAATTCTTTTAAAAATCTCGAACGAAGAGAACTTCTCGGTGACGTTCTGTAACGGTTCAATATTTCCCTAACAATATCCCCTTGGAAGAGAGACTATAAATCAAGGCGGCTGGTAAATGAAATAACAATGGTTTCCATATCGATGTGCCTTTTTACTCGGTGACATTCATTGTTGCGACATTTTAATCTTTGACAGTTTGATATTTTGACGATGTCTTTAAATGATTTTTTCGTAAATACTTTTTACGTAAATACGGACAGAAATCTTTTTTTGAATCCGTGATGAAAAAAAAAAAGTTTTTTTGGATCGGTAACCAAAAAAGGTATGCTTTATTTGTCTGCAGACGGTTACTAAAATCATGTTTTTGATGAAGGTATAAAAAAAATTATTTTCTTTGGATCTCTAAAATCTCTAAACTTAAAAATGGTTATACATATTTTGTTAGTCTAGACTTATTTTTTTAAATATATATACCGATTGGTTCTTTCAAAACAATAATTGGGGAAAAAATAAAACTATGGAGTATATGGTAAGCATTTAAATATGGAATGAAAACAAATCTCTTATTAATTAATGTGATATAAATTAAGTCCTATAAATAAAATTATGGTAAAAAATTAAATGGTATAACAAAAGACAATTAATAGTAAGATACCTACCTAAGAAGAAATAAAAATGTTATATTGCCTGTATTTTTTTATTATATATTGTTGACGAAAAAATATTATTTATCTGTTATATTTCGAATATCTATAGAAATACTATTGCGTATATAAATTTTTTAAGTGGAACTTTTACCAAATAAATCAAACTTATACGAATCTCATGAGGGCGTTTGCAATAGGTAAAAGAGGTATAACCTCTGTGTCTAACTAGTTCAACATGTCAATTTTGCTGAAATTCGACGATCTAGTTGGATTAGTCCACATTACTGAATCCAACCAGCTCTACACACCAATTTCGCTGAAATTGAAGAGGTATTTAACAAGTCTTAATGGAATAATTATTTTTCCTTTTATGCGATTATTTGTTTTATTGGAAAAAAAATAAATGTCCAATATCAAGATTTGGTTTTTCAAAAGAACACCATTTTTTCTTCGATTTGAAATAGGATTCTCACTAGTTGCATAAACTTATTATATTCCACTTGCGCTTTGTACGCTAGAAATATACGTTCATTTATTTGCTAAAATGTTCTAATTAAATTAGTAAAAAGTACTAGTATGTCATTAATTATGTGAAATGTATTTTTAATTGAAAATTAGCCCTCGGTGTTTTTCGAAGGGTTAGGGAAGATGTAGAGAAGGACTCGGGGAATATTTTTTTCATATTCAAAGTTTGGAATGGAGTTTCTAATAAGAACAGACCAATTATAATATTTCAAGGTAGCAAAGCAATATGTAATACAAATTAACTTGACAACGCTGAATTCAAAATTGTCAACGACTTTGACAGCTGTTAAACGATGTCAAAATGACGGATATTAATTTTTTCAATTTACGGTATTTTTACTAGACAGTGCCCATTTTCTATTCTTCAAATAATTCTTTTAATTCCTTTAATTAAAACTTTCAAAAAGATTGACAGTTATCATGGCATTCTTTGTTAATAAAATAAAAAATAGTTGAATAAATTAATATCCGTTATTTGACAGCGTTTAACAGCTGTTAAAATGACAATTTTGAATTCGGTGTTGTCAAGTTACTTGGTATTGATGCTTTGGTCATTGAAATCGGTCACAAATGACCTGTTCTTAGGCATCCCATTCCAAACTTTGACTTGTCAACTACAACTTTGCCTCATAAACTTTGGAAAACACCGACTACCAATTTTCATTTAAAAACTGCGTCCTTTTTTAAACCCGCCTCGCCTATCCCCTGGTGCCCAATTCTTCAAAAAGTGAACTGAATTCTCCGAGGAAAATCCAGTTTTCCTCGAAAGATGTAGGTCCTTGATTAATTTCTGGGGTTATACCAATGAGACATGACTATTTCCAAATTTATTTTCACACGCTGTCACAAAACATCTTTTTAGAAGATGTAATCCTCTCTGGAGAAGACAAAGATACTCGTTTCTATGGATTTGAAGGGAAAATGTTTCTACTGATCTTGAGCTGGAGAGATTATTTTTCTCCAAAACTATTTAAATATTTTAAGATTCTTTCACCGATCATTCATAAGGTTTTCAAATTTTTTTAAAACAATACAAAATAAATATCAAACACAATAAATTCAAAAATAACAATATGACCAGGTTTTGTAGAAATGATATCCATTGACTGAATTAGGTACAATAGGTACAGCCATTATAATAAACCTAAGTAAGTACACAACTTTTGGAAGCGAAATTTTTTTAACCAGATTTTCGAGGTCTTAAACGTATTTGCACCAAAAAATTTTAGGGAATCTGTCTAACTTTTTGAACTTATTAGATTTAAAGTAAGATCGAAACTGGTCCTCTAAATATTTCTGGGCTACTAAAAGATTCCCACCAGTGCTAAAAATCTCCTAAAGTTGACCTTATTTGCAAAACCGACCAGAATCTAATTTTCTTTTTTGAATTTTCTATGACGGTCGTTTTAAAAATAAAATTTTAAATGTCAAAATTGCACTGCCATCTTGGATCCGCTATATTAAACTTTTTTATTCCTTATCTGATTTAAACGAAACTTTCTCTAAATTATAAAACGTTTCCAAGACACCTAACTGTGACATAAAACTGACAGATGTCGGTCATATTGAACTTCGTTATTTTTTGTCCGATTTAAACAAACCTTCTGTTTAAATCAAACAAAAAACAATTAAGTTCATTATGACCAACGCAAGATGGCTACTGACATATGTCAATTTTGGAACAAAATTAGATTGTTAAAAACGCTTTACATGCAAAAAAGTTTGGCTACTGACATGTCAATTTTGGGTCAAAATTAGATATTGTTAGAAACGCTTTATGTGCAAAAAAGTTTTGGCTTAAATCGGTCAACCCTGCCAAAAAAAACTTATAAAAGATCATAGCAAATAACAGATAAAACATCATAAGTTTTTAAAATCTGTGCTCATATAAACTTATGATATTTTATAATTTTTGACTAGTGAAAGTGAAACACAAATCCCGTATAGGAATTGATCATATTTTGATTTTTAATATGACAATTCCTCATAAAGGTTCATAAGATTTTGTAAGAGATTAATATACAGTCAAACTAAACTATAACCTAACCTAAACTATAAACTACGACAACCTAACCCACTATAATACAATAACACTCCTTGTGCTTCCACAATATCTACATATCTAATAGAAAATTGTTCTCGTATAAGTACTTATTTATCGCCAGGAGCTGTGGGAGAGATGTTACTTTGATAAATTTCTATGAGATTTCATCAGCCAAAAAGTATTTTTTTACAAGTTTTTATTTAACTTGCAATGTACCTATATCTATGTAACGAACAAGATATGTTTGTGCGGGTGGAATCTTGGAACTTAATTTGGACCAACTTCCCGACATCCGATCGGCTTCAAATTTGGCATGCTTATATAGTTGCGGTGACAACACAAGAACATAGTGTGACGAAATTGACAGCTCTCCCCTACTCGAAGGGGGTGTAGGAGGGGGTTACAGTTGAAGTAAGCCCGATTTCGTTGAAATTTGGTGTGTCGGGGCACTTGGGGATTCAAATCACGAACTTCTAATCAGATTTTGAAAATTCAATATGGCGGATTCAAGATAGACGATTTTTGGTCATCTCTTGCTAACCAATTTTAACTAACTTATACACATCCGATTGCTTTCAAATTGAGTATGCATTTATAGTTCCGGTGAAGATACAATAAGGGTATTCTCAGGTACCCACCACCCTCTAACGAGGGAAGTGGAGGGGGAAAAAGATTTAGTTTGTTCGATTTCAATCAAAATTGGCATCAAAGGTTTTTAAGGAGAGGGATTATAAATTTTTGATCAGATGGGATCATGAGTCATAAAATATTATTTTGTAGAAGTAAGAAATTATACCAAGTATATCTTTTTTAATTAGTTTTCAGGTGGTCGAAAAAAACTGATAAAAATCAGGTGTGTTTTTTATGAGCTTTAATGAGGTTTTTTTGGCAGGATGGACACATAAAAATCTATAAAATGTTGTAAGTTTGTCTGACTATAAAATCTATTTAAAGACTTGTTTTTACCAACTCCTAAAAAATTATAAATATTCATAGAAATCTGTCAAATTCTATGAGTTGGTCTGATCACAAAATATCCCAAATGCAAACTCTTTAAACATCATAAAAAAACAAGGTTGTAATCATAGAAACCCATAAAATTTTATGAGTTGCTTTGACTATAAAATCTGTCACAAAACTATAAAAACATCGGTTTATATAATCCCATAATATATCATAATGTGTCGGTTTGATTATAAAATCTCTTAGGAAATCGTGCTTTTTATAAAACCATAAAATATATCATCAATTATAAGCCTGACTGACTATAGGATCAGATAAAAAACACACATATGAAACCACATAAATTCTTACCAAAATCAAAGACTTCTTACAAACTTTTACAATCCTAAAATTTTGCCTCACAAAAGCTCATAAAAACTGATAAAATTCAAGTGTGTTTTTTATAAGGTTTTATGCGGTTTTTTTGACAGGGAAAAAACAACGAAGTTCAACATGGTCGACGCAAGTTGGCTACTGACATATGTCAATTTTGCATTCTATTTAAGTAATATTAGAAAACCTGAATTTCCCTGCGGAGAGTTAAATTCCCCGTTTGAAGAATTGGGGGCCTGGTGAGATGTGGTGGGATTCCCCCTGCTTCTCACGTAAATTAAAAAGATTAACATTGACCTCCCCCCCATCCTAAGATTTGGTGAGATTTTGCCAAATTCCTTCCCCCAATTTTGACCTTACGTTATCGTTACGTTGTTATTTTCTGATATTTGTTAAAAATACCTTTAAGACTCCATTTCGCATTATCTAAATGTCTGGCACAAGAAGTAACGTGGTTCCGCCTCTTAGTCAGATAGTTTGTGCTCAATGGTATTATAGTTCTATGTAATAAGGTAAGATATTTTATATGTTTACGTGTTAAAAAGGATGTTTTAGAATAATTACTTGCACGATTATAAAAATAAATGTGAAGTAATTTTATGTATTAAATGTTACTAAAAAATAGTTATCTTAATTATACTTTCACCTACCCCGAAATTAAGGTCCTCACAGCTACATTTCGAAACCGATTACAAATAAGTATAGAACATAGAAAGTGCATTTAAGAAACTTGCTTTATTATGTTCGTGTCGCTAAAGTGATGTTCGCACTATTTTGTTATCTAAAAAACACAATATTGACAATGTGGTTTACAACTCATTAATAAATTACAAAGGTAATAAAAAAGTTGGTCATTTAAATATTTAAATTACGCTAGAGAATCTAATAGTCCTATGGGGTCAATTTTTCTGCTTTTAAGGCTATAGTTTCTCCCCGGATTTTAAGTAAAAAAAGTACAACTGGCAACGCCTTTTTCTTTAATTTTTTAATCTATTGCCAGAGTGCACAGGGAAAACTAAACATCAGAATTAGCTGAAATTTTGCAGGGGTAATCATTTTTAAATGCTTATCAAAAATATCTGAAAGATTTTTCAAAATTCTCAATTATTTTTTCTTCAAAATAAAAGCTCTGGTGCTGTCATCTACCAGCCTCAAGGGTTTAGAACAACCCGATTTACAAAAAAAATATAGAAATACAATTTCCCCTGGATTACATTTTCCTTTTTATATTTCCTTGCTTTAGCGAAAATAAGAACTAAGTTTCCATTTTTCTAAAAGTCTGTGCACTCCGGAAAAGAAAACCGATCAATCAATCCCAATTCATTGAATTTGGGTGACACACGCAGTTCAAGTGTTGGCCGATAGACCTCAATATTTATACGATTTCATGGTAACTGCAGGTGTTTTGTCAACAAAGTTTAAGTCGGGTAGCAGTGGGACAGAAGAGTATTTTTACGTTTTCTGACAGAAAACCATTCGAGGTTATGTTTATCTTTCCAAAATGTGTTTTCAAAAACATTGTTTTAAAACAAATGTGAAACCCCTCCGCGTGTGCGGTCTCCCGCCGAAAAAGCACTAGCGCTGAGCAGGCAATACCCCGAGTGCTCATGAGAACTTTACTGGCTCCCTGGGATTACTAGGAATTCGCATAGAAACATTTGGCACCCATAACCCCACATAATTTTGTTTTTATTCAGTTTTATTTTTGTTTGTTATGTGCAAGTGTACTAGCGAAATCTTGGAGTGCAAAGGATAGATTTTAGAACCTCAGTTTCAAAAACACACGGATACTTGAGTACTAACAAAACAGGTCAGTAAAGCTCCATTTAGAGGTTGGAAAGACTCTTGCTAGTCGTTGACGCTCCTGTTTAAAATAGAATACGATTATTTCGTCTAGAGCCAGTAGCCGATTTTTAAATCTGCATGGTTTTAAGTTAACCTGTTGTCCGTATTAGCGTGAGTGTTTCCAATTCAATTATAAATGCACCTGTAAATGCAACCTTAAACATTACACCCACTTACTTTAATACGTAGTTGGTTAGCGTTTTCTTTTATTTTAGTATTTTAGTATTTTACTTGGTTTTTTAGCGGCGCAGAACGCGAAAAGTCAAAATAAGTAACCTAACCCCAAATTTTTGACCAGGTGCTAAAAAATCTCTGGTGTCCCACTGTGGATAAACATAAATAAAGTCTCCGAGTTGCCATGGAAAACAAATTCAATGACGTAAAATTTTGCAAAAAAAATCAGGTCAACATAGTTAGATTGATTTTCCGTACAGTGTTGCTATAAACAATTCTCCAGATTGTAACTACGATCTTAAGGCCACAAAAACGGCATAGATTTGACAACACTGCTTTGCTATTTTTTTGAAAGATCAACAATAGCTGGCATCACTAATGCCGTTTTGAGTGAGATCGTGCAGTGTTTAGAATATGGTGCGAACACAATGTGAGGAAATGTATTAGGACTTATGGGAAAAATATCAAATTTCCTTATTCTTATTTTTGTGTGTATGTGTAAAGAACCCCGCAAACCGGCCCATGTAACCCAGACATAGGACGATTTTAGAATTTTGATTTGATATGTTGTAGGTCTGGACAAGGGCTTTAAAAAAAAGCACCTTAAAAGTTGGTGAGGCATTTAGTTTGGCTACAGCGGCGTATCAAAGGTGGGAGTTAATTTCCGAAAAAAACCTGCAGATATTTGTTTATTTTTTAAAGGATAGAGTAAATCTCCATTTGTAGATTTTTTGTAATGTTTTCTGACAGATTAGGACATTGGCGCACCGTAAAATGATTAAAATACTGTATATTTTTTCATTAAAAGGGCCAATTCAACGATATTTTTTTAGTATATTTTATAAAAAGATAAATCAGTGGGGTAACATCCAAATATTAAAATATTATTTACTAGTAGTTTAAACTACCACAAAGGTTTTCAATTTGATTGGAAATGGTCTCGAAGCCCTTTTATAATTTTGATATTTGCTAGCTCTTATATGTCATAGTTGTCAATTGTGGCGTAGTGGCGTGATGTAAAGTATATTGACATTTTTATTTTGTTCCGTTTTTTTTTAATGAATTTGACCCAAAAAATGATGTTGGCTTTTACGAAAACATTTCTTTTTGCCTTCTTTTTTTCTGAACGGAT
Source organism: Oxystoma pomonae (assembly GCA_963921995.1). NCBI lineage: Eukaryota > Metazoa > Arthropoda > Insecta > Coleoptera > Brentidae > Oxystoma > Oxystoma pomonae. The sequence continues at coordinate 43,953,128 of OY998172.1, forward strand.
AGATCCACCAACTTCTCTTCATTTATTGACCCACAGCACGCATATCTTCACGCGTAAAGTATCTTTCCCGACCTTGATTTCTTACCCGAACTCTGATCCGCAGCTTTAGGGTCATTGGCAGTCGCGTGCGAAAAAAAAACAATTTTCCGCACTAGTTAGAATAATAACAACTACTTGCTTTAGAAATTCATGATACTTAGCCGCCTTAAGTTTCATAAAAAAAACTTAATTTATCAGTCACCCTACGCCACTGGGTTGGAATATTTATATTGAAGCAAAATAGTAGATGAGTAAGCACATTAAAACACAACAAGATTTAATTAATAAGTTCAATTTCAAATTATCAAAAGTATAGGTATTATTTTAATATTTGGATGTCACACCACTGATTTATCATTTTAAAAATATATAAAAATCTATAAAATAACACAAAACACATACCCATATAATATCATTGAATTTGTGATCTTAATGAAAAAATGAACAGTATTTTAATAGTTTTACGGTGCGCCAGTGACCCAATCTGTCAGAAAACATTGCGAAAAAATCTATAAATGTACATTTACACTATCCTTCAAAAAATAAATAAATACTTGCATGTTTTCTTCGGAAAATATAATTTCACAATGATATTTTATCCCACATTTGATATGCCGCTGTAGCCAAACCAAATGTCTCACCAACTTTTAGGTCGCATTTTTTTAAAGCCCTTGTCTAAACCTACAACATATCAAAAAAATTCCAAAATCGCCCGATGTCTGGGTTACATGGACGGGTGTGCGGGGTTCTTTATTTCCCGAATGTTCTATTAGACAAGTGGCCGGTGGCTATGCGGAACCTAAATTCCAATACTCCAATCGAACTCACTCAGTTTCCTTCGGCCTACCAAATTACGTGACCTTGGCGTTTTCATAATTCCGGCAGAATCTCTTATAAAGGAAAAAAATATAACTTTTTTGTTATCAGATAATAGGATTTATAAAAATCTACAACCGTATCAAAAATTCAAAATTTGGTGTATTTGTTTCAAAAAATAAAAAAATCCAAAAATTGGAAAAATCCAGGTAAGATTTTTGGCTATTGTTGAGAGAGTCCAGCAAAAAACTGTCTGGATACTGTTGTGAGGAATTCAAAAATAAACATTCCTGCCAAATTTCAACAGATTCCGTTTTGTCAGTTCCAATATTCTGCCCGGTAAAGATTGGCCCAAAAACATCATAGCAGTGCTGTCAAATCTATGCCGTTTTTGTGACCTTAATTGAATTCATGAAATATCTCTAGAGGAAATATTTTATAACATCGAAGTGTAAAATTAGTTTTTCTTGTTAAGTAACATTATTTGCGGGTATATTTTGCATTTATTCAGTCTATAAATAAACACTGTTTTTGGTTAGAAAGGTAAAAAACAAGTTTCTTTACTATTTCTTATATTGGTTGAAGAAGTTAAAATCGAACTAGCACATGTAAACTATGTGAAGTTGTAGGGTGACGTCATACTAAATCGAAATTTAAATGTCAAAGCGCCAAAATTGTGTGCTTCCAATGTCAGTTGGCACGGTTTGAACACCAAAACTTCATAAAACGTCGGTATCACGATACACTTAACACGGTATGCTACTATTTATGCCCAATTCTGTCGGTTTTCGCGCAATTATACACTGACGTCAACTTTTGAAGTTTTATTAGCGTGCTCGATTGACAGAATAAGTTCACTGCGCTGATATACTTGTCATATGTTTTATTTGACACATACGATTTGATTGGGAGACTGCTTTCTACAATGTTCTACGATAACAACAGACAACTTGTGCAAGTACCACTTTGTTGTTTGGTAATGATTATGTCAGTGTCAAAATTTATTTATAATAATTAGTTACTTATGTGAAAGTGCGCTGTTCTTGAATGTAAAAATTATTACAGAATTATAAAAAACATTAAATACAGATTACCAAGGGAAAAAGTTGTAGACATGAAATCGATAATTGCCTGCCAAATAAACGCCAAATAAAGTCAAAAAATTGTAATTTTTTATTACTTATCTTAACCCTTATGTTTTAGCATAGCCCTATATATTTATTAAACGCGCGGCGGCCCAAAATTACATTAAGTGAAATTAATACCTTTTCTATGCACATGTTTTGGTATCGGGGTCACAAAGTGACGTCACGCCGAAATGCGCATTGTCATACCGTGTTAGGTGTATCGTGGTCGGTATCGTCTTTATGATACAGAGGCGGAGGCAGGCAAATAGTATCGATATTTAGTCATACAGAATATATAAGTTGGGCCAAAAAAACCGTACATTTTTTTTGGCTGTAGTTTTGTTATAGTAAATTTGATTTTTGTGATTTTAGTTTCGGCGAAAAGCTAAAGCTTCAGACTATATGAAACTTTTGTCAAAATTGACATTTGGTTAAAATTCAAGATGGCGCATGATTTCTAAATTTCCCCATTTTTAACAACCCCCGCCAAAATTTGATGTGCGCCACTGTACTCGATTTTAGACATTTTCCATAAAGACACGTCTTTGTCGAGACGTATCACTTTTAAAAATCGGACAAGACACAATGAAGTTCAACGCCAACGAATTAAGTGCTGTTTTAACCCTTTGTAAAACATAGGTTTTAAAACCTTTAGTTTTTGTTCTATTAGTGATTTGTTACAGTCCAATTCTTTAGATTTTGAGCTCTGCGAGAAGCTAAGACTCTGGCCTATGTACTTTCAAATTTGACATTTTGACATATGCTTTTGAAACTTAGATATTTTTCACTCCTTCCTGCCAAAGTTTTTTTAAGCCAATGTACATTTCATTTTAAAAAAAACGCATACATGCACTCAGTCAACCTTTCTAAAAGTGTATAATAATATATACAGACTACCAACTGAAATGCCTAATAACTTCAAAAGCACGACAATTTGTCATATTGTTTAAAAAAGGTCTCGAAAACTGAATATATTTTTTTACTTAAATTAAAGGCAACCTTATTTTTATATTAAATTTTGCATAATACTAAAAAATCAGCAAAAAAATGTTTTAGTAAAGTCTTTATTGAACAGTATCAAATTATCACTCGAGTAACGGACGAGGGCTGTTCTATAAAGGTAACCCATTTTGGAGTTGATAAAATGACAATAATACGATAGAAACAGCGCTGGATTGAAAACAATTCGACGAATAAGAAACTTGGATTAGGACAAAAACGATGGTAAACTTAATACCTATTATTTTAACTTAAAAAAGAACTAAAAAAAAAATTATTATTTAATAGGATCACCATTTTTCTCTATTACAACCTGAAAACGTCTGGGCATTGAAAAGGTTAAATTTTGAAAATACTGAGGGTTTTCTGAGAGCTGATCCAATGCGCGATAAATAGCATCGCTTTACTCTTCAGCATTTCGTGGTCTCCAATTCCTTTGGTATATTATTTTAACGATTCGACCCCATATATTTTCCATTGGGTTAAGGTCAGGGCTGTTGGCTGGCCAAGGAAGTGTTTCTATATTATTATTCTGAAACCATTGGCGAACAACATTAGCCGTGTGTACTGGACAGTTATCCTGCTGATAAACGAATTCATTATTTTCATGTAAAGCCTGTACAGATGGCAGCATAACGTTTTCAAGGAATTCAATCGTTCACTATTGAATCTTCCTTCGATTCTTCAAAAAAAACCCAAACCTCTAGCACTAAACCAGCCCCACTTGTTTACAGAAAAATGTCCAGCTTTTTGAATTTGGTTTGTATATTCGGGTTCAAATCTAGAATTTGGTAGACGATAAACTAAAATTCTTCTGCTGCTTGAAGATGATTGAAAAATTTTTTCGTCAGTGAAAACCACCCTCTCTCAGAAGTCGTTATCACGAAGAACGTTATTCAGTGCAAAAATCACTCTGGCCTGTTTTTGTTCTTCTGTTAGAAAAGGCTTCTTTGTAGCAACTCGACAAGAGACTTCTGATTTCGTTACTCTTCTATTTACTGTTGCTGAAGAACCCGGAAATAATTTTATATTAGATGATTCAACCGACGTTGAAAAAGGATTTTGTCTGAGATGGTCAATAAGTCTCTCATCTTGCACTTCAGAACTTACTTTTGGTCGTCCTGATTCATCTTTCCTATCCGTAGAATTATTTTCAATCCAGCGCTTTTTCCATCGCATTATCGCCATTTTATCAACTCCAAAATGGGTGGCCGCTCTTCTTATAGACCAGCCGTCTTCTATAACTCGAGTGATAATTTGAACTTTTGTAAATATATATAATAAAATTTTAAGCTGTCAGGCATACTAAGCTGGTGGTGCCTTATAATAGTATACACTAATGGAAAGCTAAATTTTGTGGCATAGAAAAAAAATGCAAGTATGAGTTTTTTTTCAAATCAAGTGTACCTGATTTGAATTATCCGGAAAGTCACATTTTTTTTGTGTACAAAGAGGTATCATTCGCAAAAAATCCGACAAGAACTAAAAAAACTTTACTTAACGAAAGAGGTGCGGTTTTTAACCCTGTAAACAGTGCGCCTAAAAACACTATTCTATTGAATCCAATCTAGTACGCCACTGTTGTTTTGTCAAAACTACGTTGCCATATTATTTTGGTTTACTGGATACTCTGTATAAAATAACAAATTCGGATAAGTTCAAAAATCTGCAAAATAAAAATTTTCTAGTTTACATAGGTTTACAAACAGCACCTCTTTCGTTAAGCAAAACTTTTTTAGTTCTTGTCCGATTTTTACGAATAATACCACTTTGTACACTGAAGAGACGTGGCTTTTCGCATAATTAAAATCAGGTACATTGGTTTACAAAAAAGTTTGGCAGGAAAGAGTGAAAAATATATAAGTTTCAAAAGCATGCGTCATTACGGATTTTCATAAAATGTCAAATTTGACAAAAAAAGTATATATAGGCCAGAGCCTTAGACTACCGGCAAACACGGTTCCCTCGGGCCTTCGTCGGTCCGATGTCGATTGCCGAATTTGTCGTCATCGGCACGACGTCGATTTACGACATCGGACCAGCAGTATTTTTTGTCCGCTTTGCGATGTAGGCCCAATGTATGTTTGCCGACGCAGCGTTAGACTGTAGCCCGCCGTCGGACCAATGGTAAATTTTACTTTTTGCTGACATCGGCATACCGTGGCCGTACGATTACCGACCATCCACCCATAACCGCTTAATTTGGTCGGTCTAACGTAGGCACGCTAGTCTCGGCCCGACATCGGTAAACTATTCAAGTCTGACATTCGTTTTCTAAAGTGGCCCAACGTCGGAGATTTACGGAGGTTCGTCGGTGGTAGCTTAAAGCGACCCGATATTGGCAAACTACAAAGTGTCGATAATGCGGGTGTTTAACCAGTCAGGCTGGTTTAAGTGGCAGAAGAGGTGATTCTTGTAGAGAAGTACCACCATCTTGTCAAGTCCGCATTCTAGTTTTGAAATATCTTTGCTCATTATATATATATATTATTATCTTCTGCTGTACAGGGAAACTATTAAGCAGTTTAAAAATTTTAAGGTGACGTAATCGGACCATCGTCGGTTGCCGATTCTGAAACAATCAGACAAAGTTTCAATCGGACCATCCTCGGCCCTAAAGCAGATAAATTGGTCATCGGCATAAAGTAGACTATAGTAAATCGCGCTATTGTCAGTTTGCCGATTCTCATCCGATTAAACAGAGTTCCAATCGGCCCTAAAGCAGATAAAGTAGGCGTCGGCATAAAGTCGACTATAGTGAATCGGGCCATCGTCAGTTGCCGATTTTCGACCGATTAAAGAAAGTTCCTATCGGACCATCATCGGCCCTAAAGCAGATAAGGTGTGCGTTGGTATAATGTGGACTATTGTAATTCGGGCCATCGTCAGTTGCCGATTCTCGTCCGATTAAACAAAGTTCCAATCGCACCGTCGTCGGCCCTAAAGCAAATAAAGTGGGCTTCGGCATAAAAGCGACTATAGTAAATCGGGCCATCGTCAGTTGCCGATTTTCGACCGATTAAACAAAGTTCCAATCGGACCCTCGTCGGTCCTAAAGTGGTGTCGGCATAAAGTAAGCATAAAGTCGACTTGTGTTTGCTGGGTTCCCGCAGATATCAAAATCTAAAGAATCGGACGAGATTTAACAAATCTCTAGCAGAACAAAAACTAGAGGTTTTTAGACCTATGTTTTACAAAGGGTACCCTATGTCGATCTTCAACTGTTTTCGAGATATTAACAGTTGAATACGGTTATACTCTGGCTCTTCTATTTGATATTTGATGTTGAATACTGATACGTAATGTCAAACTCGTAAAAAGCATAGTTTATTCTTTAGCCAACTATTCGCCTAGTACCTTGACAACCCTATAGAGGCAAATTTAGATACATTTTGAATTTTTTAATTTTGCCATTTATGTCCGCGTTTTCCGGAAAATCGACCACCGTGCGTCGTTCGAATGACTTTAAGGCGCATTTACACAGACAAACTTTCCTTTGATGTTGAAATGCCGACAAACATTTACACGAGCCTGTTAAGCAAAATGTTCAAAGAAATGTTCGAGCAAAATCGCGTACAAAAAAACACACGTAAATTTTGGAGAGAATGTTGAGCAAAATTTGTTTGAAGAAATGTTGGTAATAAAAATTTCTTACAAATTTAAATTTTATAGTATTATGGGAATTCATTGAACTTAACTGAAAATAGAAAGACTAAGTTTTAAAACAAGTTATTTTTAATTAAGTGCTTCCGACGGTAAAACGATTTGCTGTCGAAATTCACGTTTTCCCTCATAAGAAACTTCGATTGATCTGATTTTTATAGGGGATATGCCAGTATACTTGTAACTTTTTTGGGGTTGTAAAAAAACGAGAATCAAAAAAAATAAAAATGGGCATTTATTTATTACTGTTGCTGGGTTAGGTGAAGGTAAAAACCGTAGACTAGTGAGAGGGAGTTTTGGTCAAATGAACATTGACACACAAAATTACAGCAGTGTTTGACAGCGCTGCGTTCCGACTGTCTAAACCTCCCTATCCCCCCAGGGAACAACTAACTACTCTCCAGAACAGTTCTCTAAAAATATCCACCTGCATTTTAAAAAGTAATTACTTCGAAGACATTTCCGTTTTCTTTTTATAATGAAAGAAAACCAAAAAAGTTAAAGAAAAGAATTAAATGTTATTACCTCCATCATTAACTATTTTAACATTGCATATGACAAAACTGATAGCCAATAACAATGTTTCGCTTGCCGTCGCCTTTTTTTCACAAAAGTTTAAAATCAAAGTTGCTGTTCCATTTTTTTAAAGAATTGAGATCACTGATGTAAAATTATATTTATTCTCATCTTTAAAAATATTTTTCCAAAATAGATAGCAATAACTTGCTCAAAAATTTACCCGAACAAAATGTTCAAAGAAAAGCTCACAAAAATGTTCGCACAAAAAATTTCAGATCTTTTGCACGAGCTTTTATTTGAGTATGTTCGTCTGTGTAATTGCGTCTTTACGTCCACTGGGAGCTATAAATTTAAACCAGCCCCCTGAGGTGGTCTAAAAAAATCACCAACTTTATAACATTAAACACAAATGAATTAAACTATGGTCGCGATTCTTCAAAATCCGTCAGAAAATCTCGCTCTTACAAAAAATCTGACGATTTTTAAACACAAGTTTACACTAACTGCTTTTTTATCAGGACTTATTTGATAATATTTCATAAAATGTAGTGTCTGAATTCTATTACAGTAAATAAAAAATATGTCAATTTTAATTTTTGTAGGCAGCTTTTGTGAAAAACCCTTTTTTTTTATTTAAAAATGTATCTTATTAAGCTTATTTTTGCATGTAAACAAAGCTTTAACAGTTTTAACATACAAAACCATAGATAGCCATGGAATATGTCGCTGTCACTATTCAGAAAAGTCACACAAATTCTTTCTTTCCTTTTACATGGTGAGAATTTTCGACACTTTTTGACGTTTATTGGTGCGCATACTAGCAATTTAGCTCCGCCATAAACTAGTCCTGCACAATATCTTTAAAATATTAAATTTACTAAATTTTAATAAAAAAAATGAGGCTGCTTTTCTTACAACCTTAGGATAAATATTAAGGACACTGTGTTTTTATTTTAAATGACGCAATAAGAAAAAATCTCCACTTCCCAGAATTGTGACGGGTGAAATTTTCTGACGGTTTTTGAAGAATCGCGACCTAGGTACCAATTTTTTGGCGTATTCACCATTTGCCATTTTGAAACCTGTCAAAAAAAATAGTTTTAGGCCATTTTCTTCTAAAATATGGTTTATTTTGAGAAAAAAAAAAGCATTTTTTCAGTGGTATTTTGCAATAACAATACAAAATAATCAATAACTTTGTGTCTTTTCTGTATGGGTAAGTGTTTTTTGAAAATTGATTTTAAAATTTAGTACCCCCCAGAGGTGTAAATATTTAGACCTGTGGGGGGTACTATTTTAGATCTTAGTAAATTTCACTGTTATGTTTCACGAATTCTGGTTAAAAATAAACCGTTGTATAAATTCGGAGTTTGATTTTTAAGGGATTTAATCTGAGATTAAGTAAAGAAATCCAAGGATTTAGTAAACAATAGACACTTAAATTAAGTATTTCAGCGTGTCGGTATACCTAACGCGTTCGAAATAAAGCCAAAATACACTACGTCTTGTTTATGCGAGGTTTCGAACGATGCCCGCTTTTTTGAAGGGTGCGGTGACAGAACTGCTGATTAAAATCGTTGCGTACGTTCGTAGATCCGTAACGCTACGTACATCCCTCCGTACACAACGAGTGGAATCAGCTGTTGTGTCATCGCACCTGTCAAAAAAGCGGGCATAGTTCGGAAACATGGCATAAAGAAATGAAAAATTTAGTGTATTTTTTCGATACCGATGCATTGAAATATTTACAAGTGTCTAATGATTTGATGAAAAATTTATTTAGCCAATTGTAATTTTCATAGTAAATCCTTTTATGATTCTTTCCTCCAGACACTAGCAAGATCGATTCTTTAAAATGACTACAAGTTTAATTTATTTATTTCTTTAATTTTATGTATTAGTGTCCATTAAAGAATTGCTGAATAATGGAAACCACTTATGATTATGCCATCTTTTTGTATCTTAATGTTTGAAAACACAATAACAAAAGCATTTGTATTTAATTTTTTATTACTCGACATACCTTATTTACATACATAAAATTCCGAGGCGACCAAGTAAAGCATGCATGGACATGGCCTCAAATCTAGGGGGAGTAATCGGATTTTAATTTGTATATTTATTTACCTTAAATTTTTTGGAAAAAACATGCTTAAAATGAGGCGCAGGCGAACATTTTTAAGAAAAATAACACATCTTTTATTTTTGGAATACAGTTTCGGAATATCCTTAGAATGATCGTCAAAAATTCTTTTTACTTGGACAAATATGTTACTAGGGAAAAAAGTCAACGTTTTTAGAAAAAATTACCACATTTTTAGATCCGGGGCCCAATTCTTGCAAAAAAAATCGTAAGAGTTGCTCGCAAGTCCCACTTTTTTTTTAGACGCACAGTGAAAAAGAAAGCCTTCCAAAACATTCGCATTTTCACTAGTATTTACTAGCAATACAAAAACATCCAAAAAGTTAACTGTTGTTGCACTCCAAAGACATTCAACTAAAATAAACCCAGCAAGTCGTTAGAATTAAAGAATACCATTGTCCTCTCCACTGGCAACGCTGCATCAGGCAATACCAAGCATGCTCCATTTCCCACATGCTCCATCCACCTTACGTTTACCAGCTCGATGCTACTAAAGCGGCAACTCCGACGACAAATAACGAATGAGGCTGCGTTGTAATACAGTGAGGACGTAAAAAGTCGCCCCCCTGCTAACTCTTAAACGGATTGAGGTATCGACTTCAAATAAAAACCATGTTTAATGATTACACTTTTTTATAAGCGTCATATTGACGTAGGTTTATAAGGTCACTAACTACTGTAAAATTTTAAATAGAAAGGGAGGTCGAGTGATACCTTCTTTAAAAGGTATTTTAGTTTCCTATTTAAAAATTTAATTTAAAAAAAAATCGGTTTACGACTTACAGAGTTATAAGTTTTTTCGTCTATAGTTTACGCACCTCATCTTACTTTTGAACGATTTGAGATATCGACTTTAAATAAAAAACATGCGTAATGATAATAATTTTACCACTTTTTGACATATTTTTTATAAGCGTCATATTGGCGTAAGCCTGTAAGGTCACTAACTACTTTAAAATTTTAAATAGAAAAGGTGGTCGAGTGATACCTTGTATAAAAGTTATTTTAATTCTCTATTTAAAATTTAATTTTTGTTAGAAATCGGTTCACGACTTACATAGTTATGAGTTTTTTATAGTTTAATAATAAGTTGCTAGTGACCTTATGGTCTTACCTTAAAAAAATATTTAAAGTCAACTAAATTCGTTCAAAAGTAAGAGGAGAGGTGCGCAAACTATAGTTACAAATGCTCATAACTCTGTAAGTAATACACCAATTTTTAAAAAGTTAAAATTTTAAATAAGGAATTAAAATACCTTTTTAACAAGGTATCACTCGACCCCCCTTTCTATTTAAAATTTTAAAGTAGTTAGTGACCTTATAGACTTACGTCAATATGACGCTTATAAGTACGTCAAAAAGTAGCAAAAGTGTTATCATTAAACACGGTTTTTATTTGAAGTCGATACCTCAATCCGTTCAAGAGTTAGCAGGGGGGGGGGACTTTTTACGACCGCACTGTATACGTGACCTGCTACTAATGCGAGTTTATCTTATTGTGTAGGTTTTATTCGCAATATATATTGGAAAATTAAAATAATTATCTTTTTTGTTAAAATATCAGATATTTATCTAATATTTCAACCTAAAAATTGATACATACACAGTACAGGGTGTCCCATTTTCGACTCAATGGGAAACTCCGTTGTTATTGACGATAGAGACATGCGGTTTTTGCATTAATGTCTTACTTTTTTGAGCTTTACAAAATGGTATTAATGGCCACTGCACCAACCCAAATCTAGAGCACACCTGAATAGGTGCCCTCTAGTTCTAGGGAAACCCTCAACCGTCACCTAAACTGAAATGGCTTGCTTGGCAAATTTTAAACGTACACCTGGATAGGTGAGCAAAACATTCGGCAACGTCGCAAATTCTGTCAAAAAAACGTCATTTTTTAGCAAGTACCTAAAGAGGTGAAAAATTGTTTTCCTAAAGATCGATCGATCGATTTTCAAGAGAAGTCGAAAACTAAAAACCGCATTGCGATATGTCAAAGCGTTTCTGAGCTACAGGGTAATTCTCAAAAATGCGCGTTTCTAAAAACCCTCTACAACTTTTTTATTTGTAAAGATAGAAATTTTCATTAAAAACATTTTTTCAAGATTTTTTAAGGACAAATCTACATGTTTCACCGATTTTGTCTTAGAGCCTTTAGTTCACGAGATATAACACAAAGTTATATTTAAATTTAAAAAAAAATAGTTTTGTAATAAAATTTTCTGTTAAACGATGTGCCATACGCCTATTTTTATTAAGTAGTTTAACAGATATCTGCATTTTTTAATAATTACCATAGTAGGCTGTGTTTAACTCTGACCTATACAGTTTTAGGGTATCTATCTAGGTAGCTATGATCAAATAAAAACAATTGCCATGATAAACGAGCCCAAGTGTTAAAAGTGTTAAAATGATAAAATGTTATATTGAAAGTAACGAAAATCGACAGACGGCGTTAAATCTATATTTCCAGAGATATCCGGAAAGACGGGAATCTAGCTCAAAAATATTTTTGAAATTAAAAGGTCATCTACAAGAATACGGATCCTTTATAAAACCGCGGCCTAGGACGTATAGAAGCCTAGCCAGAGATAGAGAGTTGGAAGAACTAACGGTTCTAGGAGAAATAGAAATTAACCCGAATACTTCTACCAGGGCTATGGAGAGAAACACTGGAATTCCACGCAGCAGTGCCGCTCGGGTGCTTAAAAAACACAAGTTTAGGCCCTATCGACCCCGACGGGTGCACCAATTACGGCAAGAAGATTTTGCTCCAAGACGTGCATTTTGCAGGTGGTACCTAAATAAAAGCCAAGAAGACCCCGATTTTGCCAGAAAAGTTATTTGGACGGATGAGGCAACGATTTCTAGTGATGGAATATTCACCAGATATAACTGCTATTACTGGAAACAGCAAAATCCCCATATTATGGTGGAACAAGCGAATCAGGGAAGGTCGAGTTTTAAGTTATGGGTAGGCATCTACAGAGGACAAATTATTGGGCCATATATTTTTGATGGAAATTTAAATGCCGAAAGATACCAACAAATTTTAGAAGAGCATGTGATTCCGTTTATCGACAATTTGCCACTTCAGCAAAATAATGAGCTATACTTTCACTATGACGGTGCACCTCCTCACAATGCACGAGACATTACTAATTTGCTAAATATTGTGTTTGCCGAAAACTGGATCGGAAATAAAGATCCTATATATTGGCCCCCCAGGTCTCCAGACCTGACCCCTTGCGACTTCTTTTTGGGGGGGAGGGTGAAAAACCTTGTATTTCGAAATCGCCCAACTACTAGAAAGGAATTGGAAGAGGCACTTCGTACTGCATTCAGGCAGCTTCGTGCGGTAGAACTTCTTAATGCAGAAAATAGCGTCAAGAGAAGATGCAGGATATGTTTACAAGAAAACGGCCGTCAATTTGAGCACTTGTTTTAGAATTGAAGAAAACTGTTAGATGTAAAATATCAAAATATGCAAATATCTTTTAAACTATTTATTAAAAATAGGTGTATGGCACATCGTTCGACAGGAAATTTTATTAGAAAACTGACTTTTTAGAAAAATTGGGGGTATCCCATTTAAAGAAATATAACTTTGTGTGATATCTCGGGAACTAAAGGCTTTAAGAGAAAATCGGTGAAACAGATAGATTTGTCTTTAAAAAATGATTTTAATGAAAATCTCTATCTTTACAAATAAAAAGTTGTAGAAGGCCTTTAAAATTGCACATTTTTGAGAATCACCTGGTAGCTCAGAAACATTCTGACACATCGCAATGCGGTTTTTAGTTTTCGACTTCTCTTGAAAATCGACCCCGTAACATGTATATTAGTTTTGGTCCAACTATGCTGCAAAAGCCCAAAACTATAGAGGCCCCTCGAATTTGGACCACCCTGTACATTTTTGATATGTAGTTACGATATGTTTTGTATGATAATGATATATATTCTTTCAGCGAGGTGGTGCGAGAAATTGTAGATCATAGTAACAATAAACGATATAAAATACTACCTACATATTAATCTATAGTAACAACTCTCAAAGGGCGAAGTCTAGCTAAGGTCACCTACTCAACATTAACATTAGCCCTGGATTTATAAACTTGATGGTATTGTTAAGGCTTATTTACTTAACTTTTAATGCATAGTGCTTAATTTTTGACCTCTGTCTTTTAGTATGCTGGAAACACATAGAGATATAAAATTAATACACATTACGCATTAAAAATTGAGTTAATGGGCCTTTACTGTTCGACGGTGATGCAACCCTGACCCTTTTTCTTTTGGTAAGGGAAAAAGAGACATATTTATAGTATAAGTATATAATCTTGACGGTTAAGTTTATAAATCCTCAGGGCTTACCGATCCTGAGAATACTCCAGCTGATTTTCAATCTGCTCCAAAACTAACATCCCGGTTGGTTTCGTTAACCTAAACCTTTTGAAAAAAGTTAGGTTGTCCATATCCTTAAAATGATTGGACCTGTTATAAACTTTCTACGCGTCCATATCCAAAAAATCCATTTTTACAGCACAGCCACAAAAAAAAAGATTGTGGTTAGTTGAATTTTGAAGTTATATTATCAATAGGTAAGGGTAAGGTGGAAGCTAGGGACCCAAAATCGACTACCTAGATTTAGGGTTAACCTAAACGCTTCAGCGAATGAGTACTGACACCTACCTAAATTTAGGGGATACCTAGGGCTAGGTGTATCCTAAAAACGTTGGTGCAAGTGGCCATAACAGACTTATCTGTCCTTTGTAGTTTTTGAGCTACAGGGGAAAGTTGAAAAATGTCCGGAATTACCAATTGTTGACATCTCCCTTAATTTAAGAGGTAATTGACCTCTGTAAAAACATGTCTGTGGCAACCTTTTTAGAAAAACACAATGGTATTTTAGAAATTTTAATCCGACGTTTCTTTTCGTAGATAACATCATCTGGATCAAAAAATTAAACACGGATCAAAATGTTTTATTTTATATTTCAGTTTCTTTTTAAGTTTGTTTGATAATTTGATGTCTGAAGCCTGAAAAAAATCATCTTCAGAGCATTTTTTTTCTGGTACGACCCTGTCCCATTTGAATTAATTTTTTTTGCGACCATTTATATTTAAGTAATATATAGTAGACCTGGACAATCAAGATAATATATGCTATATGAACATACTGGGTGAACCGAACAAAACCAGACAAATTGTTTTTTTGCTATAACTTTACCACTTTCAATAAAAAAAACTGTATTGATAAGACAAATAAGTCTTTCGAAAAAGAAAATTCGCTTTGCCGCCATATTAAATCCAAGACTACCTTTTTTAAACCCCTTTTTGTTATAAGTTGCCATTTTGTTTGTAAATGCATTCCTTACAATTACAAAGCAGTATCAGAGAAAATTCGAACAACTTTATTATTAAAAGAGCTTTTGAATCTAATAACACAATTCAAACCCTTCTTAGTAAAACAATACCAGAGAACAGACAAAATAAGGAATGCATTTTCTTTTTTATTTTAATATTTTGACTTATTGCTTTTATGTTTTTGAATTTTTTAATTTTTTATATTTTTTATTAATGTTTTTTAATTTTTTACCTTAGGCATATTTTTTTTTGCTCTTGTTTTATTTTTGCTTTGTCAATTTTGTTTATTATTTATTGTTTGTAAATGATTTGCTATCTTTACATATTTTTAAAATTTTTATTTTTATATATTATTTGTTTTATACATCTCTTTATTTTTTATTTTAATATTTTGACTTATTGCTTTATGTTTCTTAATTTTTTTAAATTTTTTAATGTTTTTTAATTTTTATAATTTTTTTGTCAATTTTATTTATTATTTATTGTTTGTAAATTATTTGTTATCTTTGTATATTTTTAATTTTTTTAAATATTTTATGTTCTTTGTTCTATGCATCTTTTTCTTTTTTATTTTAATATTTTGACTTATTGCTTTTTTTCTTAATTTTTTACCTTAGGCAAATTTTTTTGCTGTTGTTTTATTTTTGCTTTGTCTATAAAGATCTCTTGTATTTTTACGACAATAAAGCTTACTGAAACTGAAACTGCATTTACCAGGTTCCTTGTGAGTGGGGTGAATCATACATAGGCGAAAAAAAAGACCACTATCTGTTAGGCTTAAAGAACATCAGACGAATACCGAAAGAGGTGAAACAACGAAATCAGGAATCGCCGAACATGCATGGTTAAAACAACACCGAATGAAGTGGACAGTGATTTCCCATAGTATATAAGTACGTAGCCTTAGGAAAAGATTGTAGTTTGCACCTGAAGACGATCAGAGATTGTACTGATCGAAACATCGTGTATAAACAAAATATAGACAATGGAAGTCTGAAACACAGAGTTAATTTCATACCTTTATGTTGCTATCCTTCAATAACAAAATGGTAACTTTTTTGGGATTTTTGTACTGCCAACTTAGTAAGTATAGTGATTAGAGAACTTTAACAACACTTTTACGCGAACCAGCATGGCTGCCCAGAATATTGCAATTTACTTTGTTTATACGAGTCCCTCAAAGCGCTTCTATATAAAACAGAAAATTTTGTCGTATAAGCACCGCTAAAACCGTTTTCAGCACTAAATCGATTTTATTTTAAAGCGATTTAAAAACGTGTTAACGCACTGCTTCGTATCTAAAGAAGCAACCAGCCCTGGTTTTATCTAAAAATCTGTTGTTAAATTAGTTGTTTTATTTGTTTTTCTAAACTGAAATATTTAATATTTATTAATATTAAATTAATATATATTAAATATTGAAAAAATTTATTAAAGGACGTACAAACCCTAGGAGAGAGCAATTTTATTTAAAACTGGCCTTAAATAAAACCGGTTTTAGGCGCGTAAAAACGTAGTAAAATATTTCGTCACAGCACTCATGATTTTTATGTTTTGACACTGTCAATCTTCATAGCTTTGTATTGGTCTTGCATAAAAACAAAACTGAACTTAGTTCAAGAATCAAACCTCAAATATTTTAAATAAAAACCGGCATTAGTAAACGCTATTTTATTTTATATCTTTTAGCAATTATCCACATTAAAATTTTACCCCAGTAAGGTACCTACATACGGATTTTCTAAAGTTATGTTTTAAAAACATTTTATCAAAAAGGACAGTGTAGGTACATTTTTATAACAAAGCAGTATGAGAGAAAAACGAGAAACAAAAGCAAATCAGACACTTCATAGCTCACCCTACCATAATATATTTTTTTTATAACCGGATTAGCAAGATTTCACTCTAATGTACTGGTGTGAGAACATTTTCTATTAGTTTCCTGCTTTGCTAGTTTCTAATTTACTTTTTTTCCTGTAGTTCCCTTGCATACGGAACACAAACGATGGTCAAAACGTTAAAAGGAAAGTCTGTCGAACTCCTTGTATGATTTTAGACCTTAAAGATAAACACATCCCTGACTCTCAGCTCTATCACTCATTAAATCGCCTATTATTTGTCCTTCGCTGTCTCCTTTTTTTTATGTAGGTAAATACAAACGCAACCGCAATGGCGACTGACACAACTATTAAGACGGCGATACCGGACCACATGGGTAAGACGTTCGGTTCGTAGAATCCTTCATTGGTTTCGTGTTTAGGGCCTCGCTCTGTCTCGCCTACAGGACAAAAAAGTAAGGTATAGTATAAAAAGGAAGAGTCTAAAGCATATAATTATGAGATACTAGGAACGGTTTTAGTGGTGTTTATACGACAAAGTTTTCAAACCGTCCTTATATAAAAGCGCTTCAAGACGCCCGTACAAACAAAGTAATTGTTGCACATTTTACGATCCTTAGGCCATAATTGTATGTCACCCTAATAAGACATGACGTCCCGGGGACGTCCTTTTTAGGTTCTCATAGGTCGTGAACGTCCCAATAAAAAGATCTAAATCCAATTAAGAAGAAGGTCTAGAAATAGTTCCAAATGAACATTTAGAGGACGTTCTTTTTAGATCCCCATAGGTCGCGAAAGTCACAGACCTAAAAAATACGTCCCTGGAACGTTCCAAGAAAAAGATCCAAAAACAGTTCCAATGGAACGTTCACGGGACGTCCTAAACAGAAACGCATGTACTGCAGTTTTAATTAGCTACTCATTTAGCAACTAGATGAGTAGATGGCGTAGTTTGGTAAAATATTCTCTATCTTTTCAACATTAATTTTATATAATAAGAGATACTTGTCTTTTATTGTATAAGGACCCCAAAATAAGTTTATATAAAGAACGGCCAAGGGTCGTCCAAGTAAAGGTTCCGGAAACGTCCCAGGGAACGACTTCGAGATGTTACAGCTGACTACATTGATCGTTCTGATAACGTTCCCGGAACGTTTGTCGACGTCTTTGGACGTTCCGGGAACATTTGCCCCGCAATGTACCGGGAACATTCAAAGGAACGTCCCCGAGACGTTACAATTGGTAATATTGATCGTTCCGGGAACGCTCCTGGAACGTTTGATGACGTCTGTAGACGTTCCCGGAACGTGTGCTCAAAATATACCGTGGACATTCAAATAAGAACGGCCAAGGATCGTGCAAGTAAACATTCCAGGAACGTCCAAAGGAAAGTTCCTGAGACGTTACAATTGACGACATTGTTCGTTCCGGGAACTTCCCCTGAACGTTTCACGACGTCTACAGACGTTCCTGGAACGTACCATAGGGCGCGCCGGAACGTTCCAGGGACGTTTTTAAAACGTATTTCTGTTATTAGGGCATAGTTATATGGTCTAAAGCAAGAGTTAAAAAAATAGCACTGGTGTCCACCTCCAAATGAGAGTGGTTCTAAAAATAAAAAGTAAAGCATTTGTTGCTTACACACAATGCAATAATAACAAAAACATTTTATGAGAAAATGGTCAATTACCTACGCGAAAATGTTTTCCAATAAAACATAAAATAATTTTTAAATATTTCGCTTACATTTACGAAATACTTAGTAGTTTTCACAACTTACTACTTCCCATCGAATCTCATAAAAAAAAATGATAAAATTCTTGTATGATTTTTTATCGGGATATTGTATTAGGTCTATGGGTCTATGATTTTGGAGAAGATCTCACATAACATGAGAGGAGGAACTTTCATGTTATAGGAATATTCCCTTAAAGTGATTTTTGGAATATTCTATTGCGAATATGACAGGAATGTTCCAGGACTATTTTTTAATAAGATAATAATATTCCCATGATAACGTGATAATCAAGTTATTTCTATGAATATTCCCAAAAAGAATATTTTTGTCAGGATTTTGGCATGTTTGCTGAAAATATTACCAGCTTGTGAAAAGAACGCGATTTACATGACTTATAATTATAATTTAGTTTAATATCATCTATTGTAGGTAGATGGACTGGAATCAATATGTTCTCTATGTAGCAGGTAATATTATTATAAATATAAGACAGCAAAAAGTTATTTAGGTAATCTTTTGATAACTAATCTCAACATAATGGTGATATATTGATATACCTATATCCATATATTCCACCTATTCCACTTTAGTTAGTAAAGAGAATGCATATTTGGTGGATATTCATGTGGATATATATCCACTGCATATCTTAAGATATCCATCTCGTCGCCATCTGGACATGTTTTGAATCACAAAATCATATCCATCATTGCTATGTGGGATATTATAGTCAGTGCCTAGGTATACTACTATAATTATTTTAAAAAAACGTTCTGGTCGTATTATAGTCATGTTTAACGTCACGTTTCTATCACATTTATATCACCTGTATGAGCTAGAACGTAACGTATTGCCGGCATGTGTTAGTAATATTCCCAATGGTAAAATGTAACATTCCTATCACATTCTTTGTACTCTAAGTATATGACTATTACATTACAGGAATGTTTAATTATTACGTGGGATTATATGAGTTGTGATGGGATTGGTTTCTAGAAGAGTTGAGGAGCTTTTATCATTATGGTGATGTAAGAAGATTCTATGAGCGAGGAGATTTTATCGGGTTTTGGGTCGGTTTTGGAACAGATTTCAAGGAAATCCTAGAAGATTTTATTAGGTCTATGGGTCTCTGATTTTGGAGGATATTATATGAGTTGTTATGGGATTGGTTTCTAGAAGATTTGAGGAGGTTTTATCGTTATGGTGATTTTAGAAGATTCTATGGGCGAGGAGATTTTTAGGTTGGTTTTGGAATAGTCTTCGATGAGATCTTAGGATATTTTATTAGGTCTATGAGTCTATGATTTTGGAGAAGATTATACGAGTTGTTATGGGATTGGTTTCTAGAAGATTTGAGGAGATTTTATCGTTATGGTAATTTTCGAAGGTCCTATGGTTTTAACTTGCTTTAAGTATACTTTTGAAATCATTGTTATACTGATAGAATCTCAACAAATATCCTGGAAACATATTCAACAAGAATCCATAGAAACTTCTCCAAAATCATTTCTTATAGAATCTTCTAGAATCACGATTCTGATAGAATCTCATCAAATATCCTAGAAACTGATCCCACAGGAACGCATAAAAACTTCTCCAAAATCATTCCTCATAGGATTTTCTAAAATCACGATACTGATAGAATCTTATCAAATATCCTAGAATCCGACCCCACAAGAACCCATAGAAACTTCTCCCAAATCATTGCTTATAGGAACTCCTAGAATCGCGATACTGACAGAGTCTCATTAAATATCCTAGAAGCCGATCCCAAAAAAAACCCATAAAAACTTGTTCGAAATCATTCCTCATAGGATCTTCTAAAATCACGCTACTGACAGAATCGCGATACTGATAGAATCTCCTCAAATATCCTCAATACCCCATTCCCATCAAATCTCCTTTAAAAATGTGTATTTGTGCGTTCATAAAATCTGCTCCAAGCAGGCACCCTTATACAAACTGATAAAATGTCCTAGACTTCTGTCTTATGAAACATCCCTGATTCTCATAAAAGTCTTATCTTCTTCAATCTTATCCAAATCTTATAAATTATTCTAAAACTAGAAGCTGATAAAATATTATATATTTCCTATATAATCTTCTCTGCTTCTAGAAGATTATAAAATATTATAGAAAAAAATATTGGTCTTCTCACTGAATCTTATAGAACTTATAAAAACACGATATAAACTTCTCTGTTCTGGATGAGATTTGAGGGGAAAATTTCAGCAGGGTAGTGACTAAAATAGTGTTTTTTTTTAAAGCGTTGGTTTAAATAACGATCTCAGCGAGGTATTTAAAAACGCGAGAAAAAAAAAGCACAGTTTAACCGTGAGTGATTAACACTATTTTTTTTAATACCTTTATCAAAAAATCCAAGAAAAAGAAGAAAATACTTTTAAAAATATTGAACGAAGAGCACTTCTCGCAACACACCATCTTTACACTATAAATCAAGGCGGCTGGTAAATGAAATAACAATGGTTTCCATAGCGATGTGCCTTTTTACTCGATGACGTTCATTATTGCGACAACCACAATCTTTGACAGTTTGATATTTTTACGATGTTTTTAAATGATTTTTTTGTAAATACTTGGTGAATTTTTTCAATATTTTTTTATATATATATATATATATAATTTTTGGTAAAAAACGGACATAAACTTTTTTTTGCACCAGTGATCAAAAAAAAATCTAGACAGTTAACGTGATGAAAGTATAAAAAAAATATATTTTAAATTTTGTTGGCGTCCTGTTCCTGTGTCTTGACAAGTTGAACTACTATGCTATATCATTAGCGTAAAGGCTGTATTTTAAACGGATTCTCGACTAACAGACGCGAACACGCCTTAATTTTACCCAATGGAAATTGACACAGAGCAGTGCTTCGAAATTGGTTAGTTGCACATAACGCAAAAATTGGTTCTAGATAAAAATAGTCACGCCCGCGTCTACAACAACCCGGCCAGAAAACGTTTAGAAAATCAATATTTTAATTTAGTACACATCGCTTTTTAGTCGTCCCCTTCATAACCGATGAAAAAATTGTTAGTAAAATAGTCGCCCAAATAGCATTTTTTCGTCTTTCGACTAGTTCTGTACGGCATCTAACGTCACAGGGAGTATAAAATATATATTTAACAACTTTAATGGTTTAAGTCACGGATTATACTTTATCTTTCATTGTTACAACGTCTTAGCTTGTATAGACGGACATAAGTCTTTGATATAACGTTTGGAGCCGTTTTGTGTAGTCTAGTGCAGATTCCAGAGAACGCTTCGACGTCGTTAAGGAGAACGTTGGCATGTAGTACAAAGTAAGACGTTAACCCGACGTCTGAACTTGTACTTGTGTTGTTAAGTTTTTTGACGACGGTCCAACGTCTGTGCTGCCAACGTTGAAATCAGTAAAAACTACGACGTCCGTTACACGTCCGGGATGCGACAAATGTACCCATTGTATGTGGCGATGTATTTTCATGCGTGCGGTACATTTTTGTGTTATAACTAATAATGCAAAAAAAATTAAAATATTCAATTTAAAAAATCATTATGAGTAGCTATCACGGGAGCTAGCAGGAGGTATAGATCAAGCTTTATGATTAATTTGGGTAGAAGCTCAACTTTAAACTTACCGTAACTAAGCCTTAAAGCAGTTTACTACAAGCCGTTGTGTGTTGTGTATTACTTATGTTGATCTCTTAGCGTCCTATATAAACGTGGTTGCAAAACACAAAATGGAATAGAAAATGAAAGGCAGTTGGAAAAGGCGCAAAAATTGTCACAAAATTTTGCGCGTTAGAATGTTTGGCATTCCGTTAAAACTCACTGCTGCCACCGTTTTGGATCTTGTTCCGATGTCGGACAGACTTAGTGGAGGAACCTTTTTTGGAAGCAAAGTTCCCTAAACAGATTAAGTTAACCAAACACGACCAGAGGTCAGACCCACCAGATCGAGTTAAACTTACACGGCTGGCGACCTCTACCCAACTAGCAATTTGTCGACTTCTCAACGTTGTGCACCGCGTGCTGACGTTGTGTCGCAACGGTTACTTTTACTCAAACACCACCGACTTTTGCACCAATTTGGTGGATGATTTTTTGGTTGAGTCAACGTCGCCATCGCGACTACAGTTGAAGTAATAGTTCAATGGGTTTTGGAGTACAATTATTTGTTCAAAATATTATTTATTGCGTAAAATGATAAATACACTATTTGACTACAAATTAAACTATTTCTAACACCATCATATTATTAAAATAAAATGATATTCTATGTCATATATCATGTTTTGCATCATCATAACATTCGAACCAATGCCAAAATATATAAACAGACGCTAGTTTACTGTCAAATGTACAGTTCGTAGCTCTAAAAAACAAGCGCGCCCCTCGATTCAGATGATTTTATGAAATTAAAAAAAAATCATGATTTAAAAATCGCTTCGAAAATCCTCTAAAGATGTTGCTTAGGATTCCTAAGAACAAATTACGGATTTTTATATGCAAAAAGAACGTAGTTTATTGTAGAAAAAAGCAAAAAAATAATTTTTAATGTTTGTTTACAAATTAGCATACAATGGTTTTAAGAATCAATAATGGCGCCACTTATTAGTTTCTATGACAACCAAAGGAGTCCCGTGTCTCGACTGCTTTAACTACTTAACTGTGTTTTGAAAGGATGCCCTAACTTAAAAGACGCGAACACGCCTCAATTTTTACCCAATCGAAATTGCTCCACAGTTTGGCTTTCTGCTGCTCACTTAATTTCCGTCCTTGTCGTTTACACAGGACCTTCCTTTTTTTTCCGCCACACTGGGGAATCACCTTCAATGACAGCTGTCACATGTCAAAATATCGAAGAATATTTATACCATTTGTTCCTTTTCATAGTGAAAAATGTTCAAACAAAACTAATAGAAACTTTATAAACCACTTGTTAGTTACTTTTACTGAATTAATTGACGTTTGTATGACAGACAGCAGTGCTCCAAAATTGGTTTGTTGCAAACATAACAGAAAAATTGGTTAAATGAAAACAGGCGCGCCAGCGTCTCCAACAAACCGGCCAGAAAACGTGGAGTAAATTGATCAATTTTTCGTTTAGCACACACCAGTTTGTAGTCGGCGCCTACACAACTAAGGAATTACTGTTAGTACAATAGACGGTCATAAATAGTTGTGATGGCGACTGAACTTGTGATGAACGTTTAGGCGTCGTATAATAGTCGACGTTGTAGACCGTCGCCATGATAACTATTTATCTGTAAAACAACGTTTAAAATTAGTGCAATTCTAATTTTTACAACTTGTACAACTAAAAATTGCTAGTTGGGTAGGATCTTGCAGTGGCAGGGACAAAACCAACGTTTCGTCAGAACGGGCGCCCGATTAAGTAAACAAAAATTCAGTAGGAGTCAGGAACAGTCAGATTTGAAACATAAAACTGGAGTTTCAGTAGAAATCGGGCAAGTTTACTGGAATTCTCTGACGTAGCCATCTTTTCCTGGCGGTAATTGTGGATAAATAATAAAGCCGATCGGAAATTTTGTATTTTTGTGTGAACTTTGCAATAAAATATTGTTTAAATGTCTAAATATACTATTTAGGCATAATTTAAAAAGAATGGTGAAGTTTTTTTTTTAATAAAGTAGTATTTCGGCCCTGCATTGGTCATGTGTGTCAGTAAAGTGAAGTGCGTTGGTAATTTTTGGTGTTCAGTCTGGTTTTCAAGCTCGCACAAGTTACAAGTCTCAATGTTCTCATGGGGTACGTAATAATTTTGACATGAAACACTTACGTCATCTTATTTATGCCTGCCAACGTTGAAAGTATAAAAACCTAGGAATATTGTTTTGACTTTTAGTTGTTATTTCGAATCAAAGCGTAGGGGTTTCCTAAATTTGGACAAAAATATTTACTAAGTTTCTTGTCCAGGCGTTGAGCAATTTGCACTAAACACGACTTAGTTTGTAGTACAAAATTCTGTATTCCTTCTATGGAACTCACGTATGGCGACGTCGGTCCAACCCGAATTTGTATTCCCCATTTTGGTATAATTTTGAGTCGGTGCGCGGTCGATCTGACGTAGCTTCCTGACGTCAGGTTGTCTACGCCAACGTCGAAACGACGTCCAAATGCTAATTGGGCGGTTATAAATATTTTAGACGTCGTAAATTTGTCGACGTCAACTTCAGTTAAAACAACGTTTGAAGGTGGTGCAATTCCTAATTCTAACAAGTGGCAGTTGACTAAAAATTGCTACTTGGAAAAAATCGCTCTCTTCTGATACAGAACTAAACTCACAAAAAGAGGATAAATCCGGTGAAAAACGACATGATCGAGATCACTGCCCAAGCAGCATTTTTTCGACCTACGACTGTTTCCGACTGGGTCCGACGTCAGATCAAGTGAAAATTTTAGTAGTCTGTTAACTTATAACTAGTAGTTTAGTTGACGACATACTCTTTTCTAAACAAAGCGTCGTCGGTTGCCGACGGTAAAATAAAATGACTTTGTAAGGGCCTCGGAGATAGAGACGTTAGTTTTCTCTGTTATACCATACTGTAAATCGCGGTCGGGTCATGTAGCTTAGTTCTCAAGCATGATTGTATTAACTACGAAATAACTGAACACGACGTTGGTGGATGAACCAGCCAGAATTAGTCCGAACAAATCGCCCTATTTCGTCGTCAGCCACAATTAGACATTTTGTCCAAAAAATATCGTCAGAAAGAAGACCCGACGCCATAACTCTTTTGTTTTTGAAAATTTGCACTGAAAGTATGCCTAAAAGAAGAACAAAAAAATAAAAGGGCTTTTAGGCACACTAACACGTTTTACAGGAGGCAAGCTAAACAAATAGAGTATTTAAAATGTAGGAGAGATGACTCCCCAGAGGCAACCAGCAGATCTAGTAAATCAGGTAAAAGAGATCTTGGACAAGATTAAAGTTGGGTTTATATAGGAAATAACATAAGATAAAAAATAGGAATAAACTATTGGTCACATGTGATCACCTGGCTAAAACTCCGTTTTCTTTAGTTTTTTTGTCGGGATTATGACAATGACAGAGACGAATTTCGATCCTGGTGTGCGATAGTTGGAACACGACTTATACCCATTTACCAACTGACTTAGACAAAGGTTAGTGAATACACACGTACTGACTTAAAGTGCAAAGTTGGGCGCATTAGGTATAACAATTATGGAGATCTTGTCGGAATTGGTCTAATCTGGTTGAATTTTGGTATTTCGTCAGAAACGCCATGACATCAAAGCAAAAATAGGCTCACCATTGTAAAGGCATTTTTGATTTTTTTCTTTATTAAGCAATCAAATCAAGCTTTGTAAAAATTTTTAGTAAAATTTGGCTTAGATGATGTGTTTGATCCTTTTTTTGTGAAAAATCTACAAATTTAAGAAAAAAAATATATAGGTATATATATTTTATTTTTTTTTCGTATTTTGAAAGAATTTTGAGGGCGGGTTTATTTTTTTCAAGAATTTTTGTTCATGTTTATCAGTAAAGTGGCCTTGGTTGAAGAATTTCGACTTCTGAATGGTCAAAAAGTACTACATAATATAATCACTAATGGAAAAATATTTAAACATTTATGTTCTTCAAAGT
The DNA here is from genome assembly GCA_963921995.1 of Oxystoma pomonae. Taxonomy (NCBI): domain Eukaryota; kingdom Metazoa; phylum Arthropoda; class Insecta; order Coleoptera; family Brentidae; genus Oxystoma; species Oxystoma pomonae. The sequence continues at coordinate 43,979,011 of OY998172.1, forward strand.
AATAAATATCTGGAGATTTCAGGAACTATTTACTTCCAGTCAAAATTAAGTGCAGTGGCCGGAAAATTCTAGGTGTAGAAAACATATTACATTTTTAGTACAAAAATGACGATGTTGTTGGTCGTCGGATTTGTTTAGTCGGGCGCTACTACGAGTCGCCTACTGCCGTCGGAACGACCAAAATTTTGATGCTCCATTTCAGTGTAAAGTCAGTTTACAACGTCGGGTTGTGAATGCCGCCGTCAGAGAACCGAAATGCGACGTCCAAATGCTGCTTGGGTGCTATAATATAATCACATACACAATTAAACCGCTAAAAAAAGGACCTATGCACTACAAAGAGGACAAATACTTGACCAGTTTTTAGCAAATTGAATCTGAAGTAATGAAAATCGTCCGCCTGAAAGAAAACGATCGCTGCTAAGAAACTACTTTATCTCTCGTTCCAAATCGTTCTATTCTTGAATCTAAAACGATAGAATCATCCGCTGGAAAAAATTGATCGCTCCCAAGAAACTTTGACACCTATTACTCTTTTAGAATCCCTGTCTCTTTCTCTCTCTCCCCCATATCTTTTATTTTCTTCGATCGTTCTATTCTGGAACAAAATTAAACCTCTAAAAAGAGGAGCCAACTAGATGTTAAAGGGGCGGTTCATCAAAATGATGGAAAATAATTTTTTACGATGAATGGTTATTTTCGTTTTCTTCTGCGGAGCCTTTAGTTAATGAGATATAAGCGCGCTTGTACCGCGTCCAATTCACACTTCATTCTTGCCATATTTCATGTTCTATTGAATCTTTCAGTAGATGTTTTGTCAACAGATAAGGTAAACGCACATATTATCGTCACTTTTGATGTATTTTCCTTAATAATAAGATCTGGGTGATAACGTAAATCTTTAACATATGACAATCGCGCAGTAAAAGTTGACAGTCGACAAGAGTCGCTAAAGAAAGTGGATTTCTTGGTTGTATTGTTAAGAAACAGGTAATCTTGAAGTATATTTTGCATTTTTTTCTCCCAATCTGGTGATGAAAATATTTTTTTACTTGTAGAATAAGGTTCAATTTAATTTAAAAAAATACCATAACTTAATAGTATGTTACACCTATTTTAAGCCCTGTGATAAATACCGACCTTAAAGTGTTGATAAAAGGGTTTTGCATGGGTTAGATTAAAACTTAAAGTTTAGCTTGTTTTTGAAAATTTTTACACAATTTTTTCTATTTTCTTATCGAAAAAAGATTGATTTAAATATTGACCTAATATTGACTCCCAACATTTTAAGTTTTTTTATCTATTTTTTAATTATTTTCTTGTGTCGATAATATGATCATTGTTTGTGTCGATATTACATACACCATTGTGTCGGTTAAGGAAATTTCCTAAAATTAATTTCTAATGTAATTACATCAAAAAAGTTATATCAATTTTAACTTGATCTTGAACCTCAATAGATTAATATATTTAGTTAAAACTGTAACATTCGAGTTTTTTTTAAATGGTACGTTTTTTTTAGTTTTTTTATAAGTATCTATATATAATTAGGTAAATATTCCGTTTCAATGTTTTTATTATTTTTTATTAAAGGAAAGAAGAAAATCAAACTGTCGATATTAGATACAACCGGGAATATTCGAAATAAAGTATTAATATAAAAAAACTGTAAGATTTAAAACAAAGGTAATTATTTCTTTAGCAACTAGGCTTATGCTCCTATCCACTAACGCAAAAATTCCCTGATTAGGCTTTAATCGTGATTAGTTACTAATCGGTGTTCAGAATGTGGCGCTTTACATTAAAACTTTGTTTGCCAAGACTCATTCCAAACTCCGATTAGAGTTAATCACAATTAAATCTTAATCGGAGAATTTTCACGTTGGTGGATAAGTAGTGTCGATAATTGGTGTGTTGTGTGTCGATATAAGGAACATCAAGAAAATCAAGCTGTAAAAGATTTAAAAAAAAGCAATTATTGTTTTAGAAACTAGACTAATTATATTATATTAAGGTATTTTTTTAATTTATTTTAGAGTCTAAAATGATATCTTATGATTTTCTAAAATCAAAATTTGACTTAGAGTGTCAGTAATAGGTGCGTTTACCTTATAGCCTAAAAAGCTGACAGTGACTTTTGTCCATTGTTACTAAATGTTTCAAATGTCAAAATCCCGACATTTCTTCTTTGAAAATCAGTCCAACACAAACATATACCAAGTGGTCAAATTCGAAAATTGACATGAAGAAGTATGCACTGCAAGTGGTACAAACGTGCTTATATCTCATTCTCTATCTGCCTACCTTCCATATTTATTTCGATTGATGACTGCTCGTTAGCATTATTAGCTTCATCATCTTCATCTTTTTTATTAATGTTATCTTGATCTTCATTTGTGTTATTACTATTTATCGCAACATCTGGGTTGTTTTCTGGGTTGTTTTGAGTATCATCTGGATTACCTTCATCTTGTCTCTTGATAACAGGAACTTCTTTACCTAAAAAAAAAAGATCACTGTAGAACTTTACCGAGTATTTCATAAGAGACAGACATAAATTGGTTTAAATGTGGAATGCGAAGCAAAAGTACTTATGGTGCCAGGCGAAAAAGTAAATATAAAGATATCTCGTATTTTTTAGAAAATCCTTATGCAAGGAATGGGACTATCTCATGCTTTATATTCCCAAGGGTCTTTTTGCATAATATTTTGAGGGTTGCGGTAAATATACGTATTTTCCCACAATTGAACGCCAATTCCACTCAACTTAGGGATATAGGGATTTATATCGGTACATAAAGTTGGAATAGGCTGACTTTAATAAAGTCAGTACTATTTTTGACAGCTCCGCACGAAGCAGTTTAAAAATCCACTATACAGGTTGAAAATACCTAGAAAAAATTGAACAGTGGTTAAATATCATTAATCTAAGAAAATTTACGTGTTTATTTTGTTTAAATTTCATTTTTTTTTCTGAATTTAGGAGTAAAATTTTCGTATTTTTTTGGAAATCGCCTTTACAATAATTTGTGGGTTGACAATGACATGTTTTAGGGTTTTTGTCAAGCATTTTAAAGTTGTCAAAGTTTTGGGGTAAATGGCGTTTCTCAGAAAATATTAAAAATTTTTAGGGTTTAAAAAAATATATTTTACTAATTCTTGTTAAGAACTACAAATTCTACATTTAAAGTCTTTCAGGGAATTTTGAATCACTCTTTATATTTTTTCTACTTGCGTGCGGAAAATTCACTTTTTGGCACTGTTTTGCGTGCGGAAAAATTTACTTTATTGTACTTTTCCGCACTCAACCAAAAAAAAAAATAAATATATATATTTTTAAAAATTATCTTTTTTGTGTTAGGTAAACATTTTAGTCACGATAAATAAAGAGTAAAATTTTTAAAATTCCTTTTATTGGGTTAAATGAATACTTAAGCCAAGCGAGTAGAAAAAATATAAAGTGACTTTTCCGCACTTAATTGCTAGCCGAACGACGCGTTAGCAATGGCGTGCGGAAAAGTGGCACTTTCCGTACTAGTAAGGTAAACTACTATTTAGGCACTTTACCCATCTGTAACTTGTTTGATTGCCGTGGGCCAAGCGATCAAGTTCGCACGATTTTTGACTGAAGGTGATCGGTGAACGCTGATTCAAGAATATTACATTTGCGTGCGCGCAGAGCTTTTTTGGGCGCAGAGATGTTAAAATCGACTTTCATAATGTTTGCGCCAAGGTTTGTGCCGATCTTTAATAGAGGACGGCATTAACTTTAATTAGTCATAGGTGGCAACAATGCCGGAAATAGTAGCAAGAACTTTATGTAACCAACTTCCCACATAACAATTAAATATTCCCGTTATGTAATAGTCATATACTTAGAGAACAAAGAATGTGATAGGAATGTTGCATTTCACCATTGGGAATATTACTAACACATGCCGGCAATAAGTTACGTTCTAGCTCATACAGGTGATATAAATGTGATAGAAGCGTAACGTGAAACATGACTATAATACGACCAGAACGTTTTTTTAAAAGAGTTATAGTAATATACCTAGGCACTGACTATATTATCTCACATAGCAAACAACGTTGCCGTTTCGGTACAATTGTACTGAATTCGGTACGTTTCTGACCAATTCAGTACTTTAGTACCATCGATGCACTTACGTCGATGGTTAGTACGTTTCTCTTAAAAAGGGGCAAATTCAGCACGAAATCACAAAGTCAGAAATCTCGGTCAAAATAGTCATATTCCTCCCATAATATTCCTAACTGTACGTAATAAAAAACGAAATATAATCGAAATATACCGAGGGTGACGCGACGATAGAATAAATGCGATGTTAATATTTTGGTGAATGCGCTAGTTAACAAGTTAGTTACAGTTTACGTCAAATTTGATTACATTGAAAAAAGACGTGAAGTATTCTCTATTACTCCAAGAATATGTGAGGGGGGAGGGGGGTTAAATAAGATTATATTTAACACAAAAAAAGTCAGTACGATTTTTTCGAATTCAGTACGTTTTGGGCAAGAAATTCAGTACGTTTCATTTGACAGGCGCGGCAACGCTGATAGCATATATATATTGCTATTGAATATAGCATGGATTTTGTGATTTAAAACATGTCCAGATGGCCACGAAATGGATATCCTAAGATATGCAGTGGATATACAGTGTCCCAAAAGTCCGAGTCCACCCAAATATCTTCTGAACTATTAGAGGTAACTCAACTATATTTGGCATTGATCTATAACATCAAAAGATCTATTTTTTTAAGGGGCGGTTGTGCCGCATACGGGCGGTCATCATGAAAATGTTAAAAGGAAATTAACCCCTTTTGAGTGATAGCTTGTTTTGAAGGACTTTGAAAAATCAACATGTTGATGTAACTGTCACTTATCTATGTCAAACGCGTCAAAAGTTATGAACTGTCAAACTTATTTTTTACAATTTTTGACAAATTTTGAAAATTTGTGTTAGCCAATGAAAACCCATTCAAGTGATACCTTATTCAAAAGGTTTTTTCCAAATTAACATTACGCCGTAACTGTCACTTGTCTATGTCAAAGGCGTCAAAATCTATCGTCTATGAAATTCATTGGTTTTGATAAATTTTACAAGTTTGTCAAATCCTATCGAGTCATACCTTGTTCGACAGGTCTTTTGAAGAGTAACATTTGAACGCCACCGGCAGCTGTCTTAGACAAATCTGTCAAAAGCTTTGCACTGTCAAACTATTTTTTCTCAAGTTTTTGGAACCCTAGATATAATTAAGTGATACCTTGTTTGAAAGGTATTTTCAAGACTTACATTTTGATAGGTATAACAATAGTGTATCACTATGTCACCCAAAACTTTTTTTTATAATAATCAGCTATCAATTTTATAATTAAAAAAGAAACAATTAAATTAAAACTCAACTATTTATTCTTGAAAGCTATCGCAACAACATTGAACCTTATTGAACAGGGTTTTGAGAAAATGGAGAAAATTCAATTAAAAAACTGTTTAAAATGGCCACCAAGAACCTCCTGACAGTAAAAAAGTCTGTTTTCAAACTCACTATGAACGTTTCTTAAAATTTCTGGCGTTATTGATCGGCAGACCCCGACAATTCTTTCTCTTAGTTCCTGCAAGTTTCTGGGCTTAGTATAATAGATTCGTTCCTTGCTGTAACCCCAAAGAAAAAAATCCAAAGGCGTCATATCGGGCGCACGAGCAGGCCGTTCTAAAGTTCCTCGACGCCCAATCTAGTGACGAAATTCATTATTGACAAGTTGCCTCACAGGAAGATAGTAATGGGACGCGCGCAGGAATGATCTGATTTTGTAGTAGCTCCAAATATCTTTCGCCTGTAAGGTTGCCATCAATAAAAAATGGTCCTATTATTCGATTTTCCAAAATTCCCGCCCATACGTTTAATTTCAAGGGATTTTGGGTATGAGGTTCTTCATACCAATGAGGATTCTGGTCCGACCAATATCGGCAGTTATGTCTATTGACTATCCCATTCAAGAAAAATATAGCTTCATCACTAAAGCAAATTTGATTCAACACATACGGTTCAGTTCTAATTAGTTCAGTCATTTCTTCGGAAAATTGCACGCGGCATTCAAAATCATCTTTGGTTAACTCTTGAACCAACTGCACCATATAAGGATGGAATTTAAACCGCTTGTGAACCCTATGGACCATGCTCTTACTGATTCCAAGATCATCTGCTATAGTTCTCACAGACTGCTTGGGCTCTTCAATATCGAACCCCAGTACCTGCTCCTGGATCTCCTCGTTTTCTTCTCCTGGTCGTCTAAACTTTAGAACAGTTTTTCTTACGTAGCTGTGGGCCACAGGTCTCTCGGGAAACGCATTGTTGAAAAGGCGTCTAGCTTGTCTATAACATCTTGTTTGTCCGTAGAAAAAGATAATTTCAACTTTATCTTCATTTGATCGTGGCATCGTAAAAACTTATACCGAAAGCAGTTTTCACTTGACATTTTGCTGAATTTTATTTGTTTTTTTTTTAAGTCAGATTTTCAAAGCCTTCTTGATTCTCTTATTATTTAAGAATTAATGTGAGTCAGGTATCATTATCGATATATTTTATGTAATAAAATAATCAAATATCAAAAATATGCGGCTCCTGTTCAAAAAATAAAAAATTATAAATTATCACCCTATATTATACGTCTTTTCCCTATTCTAGACAAGTGACAGTTACACAAAAATGGTAAACTTTTAAAAACCAGAAAATTAACAAGTTTGTCAAAACCAATGAGTTTCATAGACGACAGATTTTGACACCTTTGACATAGAGAAGTGACAGTTACGGCAAAATCTTACTTTGGAAAAAACCTTTTGAATAAGGTATCACTCGAATGGGTTTTCATTGGCTAACACAAATTTTCGAAATTTGTCAAAAATTGTGAAAAATAAGTTTGACAGTCCATAACTTTTAACACGTTTGACATAGACAAGTGACAGTTACATCAACATGTTGATTTTTCAAAGTACTTCAAAACAAGCTATCACTCGATAGGGTTTCAATTAAAAAAAAAATTTAAAGAAAGTTTAGTTACCTCTAATAGTTCAGAAGATATTTGGGCGGACTCGGACTTTTGGGACACCCTGTATATCCACATGAATATCCACCAAATATGCTATATAGATATAGGTATATCAATGTATCAACACTGTGTTGACGTGCTACTTGAGATTAGTCATCAAAAGATTACCTAAGTACCTTTTAGCTAAAAAAGGGGAGATCAAAAGATCTTTGGAGGAAAGAACGACAATTCAAAATTGGATGAGTGTCCCACAAGGAACACACAAAAGACCAAAGCGAAAGACGAAACAATTAAATGTTTGACGATGTTTCGCCCGGGGTGACCAGCGTGGGCTCGTCAGTGGATTCACTAGTCACCCTCAATCCAGACATCATTTAACACCATCGCACACTCTGACTTCCAACTCTGAATCACTCACAAATAGGCATCGTTCCGCATGGTACTTATCATAAGTCACCTGATACGGGTTCGTCCTGGCGTTTTAATATTTCCAATAGGAATATGCTCCTAAGACAATTAAAACAAGAAGTTAAACTTCCAAATCAGTTACATCAACCCAAAAGAATCCAAAAAAGGGGAGTTCAAAAGATCAAAAGAACTTTTAGCTATCTTATTACATACATTAAACTAAATTATAATTATAAATCACGTAAATCGTGTTCTTTTCACAAGATATTAATATTTTCAGCAAACATGCCAAAATTGTGACAAAAATATTATTTTTGGAAATATTCATATAAATAAGTTGATTATCACGTTATCGTGGGAATATTATTATCTTATTACCAAAGAAATATAACTTTCATAAACTCTTAAAGAGTATTTAACAAAAAATAGGCCTGGAACATTCCTGTTATATTCGCAATAGAATATTCCAAAAATCACTTTGAGGGAATATTCCTAAAACATGAATATTCCTCCAATGTTATGTGGGTTAGGGGCAATCCATACATTACGTAATGCAGCAAAGTGAGGGGAGGGATATTATAAAGTATTACACAAAGAGGGGATTGACACGAAAAAGGCGATTTGCAAAGTTATTTCATAGTGGTGGGTAAGTGCCTAAAAAAGTTGCGTGCGGAACTGTCAGAGATAGTACCGATAAGTATTTAATGACAACGCCAATTTTGTTTATTATTACCTTCTCCTTTTCTAAAAGCAGCCTCCTTTTTAACAATAGGAATTTGCTCCAAAGGAGCCTTATCCAAATATTCCTCCAAGGGTTGAAAGTAGTGTAGTAGAGATGAGGCTGAGATGTCTAACCCGTAACGGATAGACATAGAGCTGACCCAGTCTAATGAAGCCCTTTCTTCGACTACTTTCCTATAAAAAAGACTTGGTTATACGTCTAGCTAATTTCCACACTAATGTGAAAATATGTAAAGCGACAAAATTTGTGAGAAAAATTAATTACTTATTTTAGGTAAGTAATATTATAATTAAAATTACTTACGAAGTTTCTACGCACCTAAAACCGGTTTTATTTAAGGACGGTTTTAAAATAGAATCGCTTTCTCCGAGGGTTTAAACGTCTGTCATTAGTTGTAAAACAACTAATTTTTACAACTTATTTTTCAGTAAAACCAGTTTTGAGTATTTCTTTGGGTCAAAAGCAAAACGCTAAAGCGTTTTTAAAGTGTTTATGCCGACCCTAAAAATGGCTTTAAAGTGATAAACCACTTTCCTGAATCGCTTTAAAATCAAATCGATTTAGTGCTTAAAACAAAATTTTCAAACCTTCCTTATATAAAAGCGCTTTAAAAGATCCATATAAGCAAACCAATTGTTCCTATTTTCCTTCAATATTAATTTTGGTTTCATATTTTAATTTGTACAGGGTGTCCAAAATTCGATGGTTTTGGGGGGTCTCTACTCGAGACCCCCAAAACCATCGGATTTTCCAGACAAGATGAAAAAAGTGACCTTCACTTGCGACGCTTAATTTTTAAGGAAAGTTTAAAAGTAGAGATCCTTTTTCTTCCGTCAGTGAGCTTATCAGGAAATATCGAATTGACGTTCAAAATGGGCCATATGATAACAATACTTTTATTTGGAGTTAAGGCTATAGTTTCTCCACAGATTTTAAATAACAAAAAGTACAGGGTGGTCCAAATTCGAGGGGTCTCTATAGCTTTGGGCTTTTGCAGCATAGTTAGCCCAAAACTAATATACATGTTACGGGCTCGATTTTCAAGAGAAGTCGAAAACTAAAAACCGCATTGCGATATGTCATAGCGTTTCTGAGCTACAGGGTGATAGAGATTTTCATTAAAAACATTTTTTGAAGATTTTTTAAAGACAAATCTACCTGTTTCACCGATTTTCTCTTAAAGCTTTAGTTCCCGAGATATCACACAAAGTTATATCTCTTTAAATGGGATAACCCCAATTTTCCAAAAAAATCAGTTTTCTAATAAAATTACCTGTCGAACGATGTGCCATACACCTATTTTTATTAAATAGTTTAAAAGATATTTGCATATTTTGATATTTACCATAGCAGGCGCTGTGCACGCCCTAAATGTGTAAATAAAATTTTATTGTTTTTTTTTTATACAAAATCAAGTTGGCTACGACACGAGGGGACACAGCAACCTCGAACTTTAACTTCTAGTTTACTATAATTACCAACCCTAAAATAATAATCAAAACATAAAAAAAATAAAAATTTTATTAATTAAACTATGTAACACCGGCCGTTTTCTTGTAAACATATCCTACATCTTCTCTTGACGCAATTTTCTGCATTAAGAAGTTCTACCGCACGAAGCTTCCTGAATGCAGTACGAAGTGCCTCTTCCAATTCCAATTCCCTTCTAGTATGTTGGGAATTTGGAACCTTTGGTTGCACTAAATCAAAATTATGATTGTTTTCCACAAACCAAAACTACACTTTTTTGCACTCGACGCGCGTTTCGCTAACAACGTTAGCATCATCAGGAGACGATAAACAATGAACTAAATTAATCTACGCTCTATCTTATATACAATCCTTTAGTGGGCGTAGATAAGACTAATAATTTGTGATTGATCACGATTTTTAATCCTATCTCCCCTCAACCAAAGAATAAAGTGTACTAAACGGGATGGGTCCTCTATCTTTATTTAAACTATTTCTGGATTTAATGATTTCCATACTTTCATATGCATTCAAAAGTCTTTTGTTTGGTACACTTTTTAGAAGTTTTAGGTTATCTAATGTGAATCTATGATTGTTTTCAAAAGCACGCTCGGTCACACTTGACTTTTCTGTTCTTCCGTATTTTAAGTGTGCTAAATGTTCTTTAAAACGTGTTTGAATAGAGCGTCTCGTTTGGCCAACATATTTTTTGTCACAATCCATGCAACTAATTTCGTAAATTCCACTTTTTTCTAGAACTGTAGTTTTATCCTTGGGATTTCCTAGTAAGCTTCTTATTGTGTTACCGGATTGATATACTAATTTAAGACCGGTGTTATTAAATACTTTGTGTAATCCTTTCGTATAATTAGGATTATAAGGAATTGATACAAACTTTGAGTCGCAGGTATCTTTTTGTCTGAAAAAGGTAGAATTCCGAAAGGTCTTTTGAAAAGAATGTCTATTTATCAGCTTATTTATTAAGCCTTCGTCGTAACCGTTTTCGCCAGCTATATATTATGAGCAAATTTGAATCAGATATAAGTAAAGAATTTGAGTATTTCCCCAGAGTATGGTTCAGGTATGTAGACGATGTGTTTGCAGTATTCAACACTAAAGTAACTAGTGTTGAAAATTTTATGGAAAAAATAAATAACAAATTTTCCACTATTAAATTTACTTATGAAACAGAGAACAACGGTACACTGCCATTTCTAGACACTTTAGTTATAAGAAATAAAAATAAATTGGACTTTGACCTATACAGAAAAGGCACGGCCACCAACAGGTATATTCCAAATGACTCTTTTCATTGCTTACAACATAAGCTTGCAAGTTTGCACTTTTTAACATATAGATTAGTAAATTTCCCATTAAACAAAGAAAGATTTGAAGCAGAAAAGAATAGGATTAGGAATATAGCTGGCGAAAACGGTTACGACGAAGGCTTAATAAATAAGCTGATAAATAGACATTCTTTTCAAAAAACCTTTCGGAATTCTACCTTTTTCAGACAAAAAGATACCTGCGACTCAAAATTTGTATCAATTCCTTATAATCCTAATTATACGAAAGAATTACAAAAAGTATTTAATAACGCCGGTCTTAAATTAGTATATCAATCCGGTAACACAATAAGAAGCTTACTAGGAAATCCCAAGGAAAAAACTACAGTTCTAGAAAAAAGTGGAATTTACGAAATTAGTTGCATGGATTGTGACAAAAAATATGTTGGCCAAACGAGACGCTCTATTCAAACACGTTTTAAAGAACATTTAGCACACTTAAAATACGGAAGAACAGAAAAGTCAAGTGTGGCCGAGCATGCTTTTGAAAACCATCATAGATTCACATTAGATAACCTAAAACTTCTAAAAAGTGTACCAAACAAAAGACTTTTGAATGCATATGAAAGTATGGAAATCATTAAATCCAGAAATAGTTTAAATAAAGATAGAGGACCCATCCCGTTTAGTACACTTTATTCTTTGGTTGAGGGGAGATAGGATTAAAAATCGTGATCAATCACAAATTATTAGTCTTATCTCCGCCCACTAAAGGATTGTATATAAGATAGAGCGTAGATTAATTTAGTTCATTGTTTATCGTCTCCTGATGATGCTAACGTTGTTAGCGAAACGCGCGTCGAGTGCAAAAAAGTGTAGTTTTGGTTTGTGGAAAACAATCATAATTTTGATCCCTTCTAGTAGTTGGGCGTCTTTGACTCTCCCCCACAAAAAAAAGTCGCAAGGGGTCAGGTCTGGAGACGTGGGGGGGCCAATATATAGGACCTTTATTTCCGATCCAGTTTTCGGCAAACACAATATTTAGAAAATTAGTAATGTCTCGTGCATTGTGAGAAGGTGCACCGTCATAGTGAAAGTATAGCTCATTATTTTGCTGAAGTGGCAAATTGTCGATAAACGGAATCACATGCTCTTCTAAAATTTGTTGGTATCTTTCGGCATTTAAATTTCTATCAAAAATATATGGCCCAATAATTTGTCCTCTGTAGATGCCTACCCATACCTTAAAACTGAACCTTCCCTGATTCGCTTGTTCCACCATAATATGGGGATTTTGCTGTTTCCAGTAATAGCAGTTATATGAATATTCCGTCACTAGAAATCGTTGCCTCATCCGTCCAAATAACTTTTCTGACAAAATCGGGGTCTTCTGGGCTTTTATTTAGGTACCACCTGCAAAATGCACGTCTTGGAGCAAAATCTCTTTGCCGTAATTGGTGCACCCGTCGGGGTCGATAGGGCCTAAATTTGTGTTTTTTAAGCACCCGGGCGGCATTGCTGCATGGAATTCCAGTGTTTCTCTCCATAGCCCTGGTGAAAGTAGGGTTAATTAATTAATTCTTGTAGATGACGTTTTAACTTCAAAAATATTTTTGAGCTAGGTTGCCTTCTTTACGGACATCTCTGGAAATATAGATTTAACGCCGTCTGTCGATTTTCGTTACTTTCAATATAACATTTTATCATGTCGTACTTTTCAAAGTTTTCAAACATTTTTCTATCTTGACGAAGACGCCACACACACGATACCCTAAAACTGCATAGGTCAGAGTTAAACACAGCCTACTACGGTAATTATTAAAAATTGCAGATATCTGTTTAACTACTTAATAAAAATAGGTGTATGACACATCGTTTAACAGGAAATTTTATTACAAAACTAATTTTTTTGAAAAAATTAGGGTATTCCATTAAAAAAAATTTAACTTTGTGTTATATCTCGTGAACCAAAGGCTTTAAGACAAAATCGGTGAAACAGGTAGATTTGTCCTTAAAAAATCTTCAAAAAATGTTTTTAATGAAAATCTCTGTCTTTACAAATAAAAAAGTTGTAGAGGGTTTTTAGAAAGGCACATTTTTAAGAATCACCCTGTAGCTCAGAAACGCTTTGACATATCGCAATGCGGTTTTTAGTTTTCGACTTCTCTTGAAAATCGAGCCCGTAAAATGTATATTAGTTTTGGGCTAACTATGCTGTAAAAGCCCAAAGCTATAGAGACCCCTCGAATTTGGACCACCCTGTACTTTTTGTTATTTAAAATCTGTTGAGAAACTATAGCCTTAACTCCAAATAAAAGTATTGTTAACATATGGCCCATTTTGAACGTCAATTCGATATTTCCTGATATGGTCACTGACGGAAAGAAAAAGGATCTCTACTTTTAAACTTCCCTTAAAAATTAAGCGTCGCAAGTGGGGGTCAGTTTTTTCATCTCCTCTGGAAAATCCGATGGTTTTGGGGGTCTCGGCATATGCTTTATGTGCTTTAGCGGCGCAGAACACAAAAAGTCAAAATAAGTAACCTAACCCCAAATTTTTGACCCGGTGCTAAAAAATCTCTGGTGTCTCAGTGTGTATAGACCAACACCATTCTTAACTAAAAAGCCTGTTAACTCCTACCGCCTCAGTACCCTTTAACCTAATGTGGCTGCCATTTTTATAACCAAATTGACAAGTAAAACATGGATTTTCTGTCAGTTTGTTGTCAATATGGCGCCGATCATGGGCCAGAGGATACTAAAACGAAAATGAGTTAACTGGCTTTTTAGTTGAGAACGGTGTTGTATAGACATAAGTAAAGTCTCCGCGTTGCCATGGAAATCAAATTCAATGACGTAAAATTTTGCAAAAAAATCAGGTCGACTAGTTAAATTGATTTCCCTTACAGTGTTGCTAAAAACAATTCCCCAGATTGTAACTACGAACTTAAATAAACAACAGAATTGGCTGAACTTTGAATGGAAGGCACATTTTGTAAAAACTAATGAGACACGGCTCGGAGCACTTTTTTGAATTTTTGCTGAATAAGTTAACATTTTTTTCTAAGGCCACCGATTCAAATGTTTGAATATTTCGAATTGGTGGCCGTAGAAAGAAATGTTAGCTTATTCAGCGAGCCGAGTCTTAGTTTTTACAAAACTTTCTTTCCATTCAAAGTTCAGCCAATTCTGATTTTTATTTGACGCGTTATGAACACTGACAGAAAAAAAAAGAATCTGCTTTTAATGGCAAAAACCGCATCTTGATATCTGAAGCTATTTTCGAGCTTTATTAGTGAACATTTCAGCTGGTTGTAAATGGCTTTTTTGTAGATTCTTTAAAGCAAAATTCGACTGTCAATCTCGATTTTATCTGTGTGTTTCATTTATTGAATTTTTTATAATGTTTTATTTCTTTAATAGTACTTAATATTTTTATTGTTATAAATTTATTATTTTCTATTACTCTAAAAAGTGAGTAAAACAAGTAAATAAGATACTACCTTTGTGTTATATTTTAAAAACTCAAACTCTAGATACAAGCCATTTATACTAAACAGAAAACATTCAAAAAAAAAGTTATAGGCTCCACCCTAAAATGCAGACTTTCTAAAAAGCCCCCGTAGCTCGAAAATGGCTTGACATATCAAGATGCATTTCACCTTTAAATTAAGCCCCTCAAGTGGGGGTCAGTTTTTTCCAACTCCTCTGGAAATACTCGAAATTCTCCAAAACCTTGAATTTTGCACACCTTGTACACCTACATTTAGCCGCTCAAAAATTGTGTGGTTTTTCAAAAAACTAAAGGACACATCTACTTCATGAGATTGTGTGCTAGCTCTGCTCTTTTAATATACCCACTAAGCAAGGTCTGTAAAATTACAGGTTTTCAACGTTGAAAAAATGTAGAATTGATGTAACTTTGTATACGTTAAGAAAAATGTTAAAAAAGTAAAATGTAAGTTCAAAATTAACATTCTATGTGAAAGTATCGGTGATACACGAAGGAAGTGCTAATTTTACGTTAATGTTTAATCTTGGATTTAACAAGATATGTAAACGATAAAGTAACTGAAAAATGACACTATTTGAAGTTTAATAAATGTCAGTGTCAAAACAAATTTGCTTCTCTACAGTTACATGATATTACACAATATTGCAAGTTTTGGTTGTAAGTGTAATAAACATCAAAATTGAAACAAGTTTAGTTTATTAATTATAATGTCAACTTTAAAACAAACTTGGTTGTTTTATTGGAAAATGACCAAATACAATTGCAAGTTTTATACAAAAATTCCAAAATTAATGAAACTTTTAACCCAAATATGGCAAAAATTTTTGAAAAAATAAATCCTGCAATTTTTTTGATAACTTATTCCCACAAAATAGAAAATAAGTATAAATTTAAGTATATGTATTCGCCGTAACGTACGTATTTTATGATTTGAATTTTTTACGGTTCGACAAAATTATATAGGTAGGTTTTCAGTTTTTTCTATTTTGCCAAATTATGATTCGATCAAATTATAGTGATTGTATATAATTTTTTTTTATTGCAACTGAAACCTTTTTATATGTATTTTATTTATTAAAAACAATTAACTAAATTGATAATAAAAGAACCAATTTCTTATTTTCTGCAAAAATCGTATCAACCAATGACACCACTGTATTAATATACCGTGAATTGGTGACATTTCTTAACAAAGCCGAGATGGCCTAGTGGTCTAAGGTCTAAGACTGAGGGTTCCTTCAGCGCATATTTTATTTTGATTATTTTTTTTTATTTGTTTAAGATGTAATCACGAAGATCAGAAATTTTAAAGCACAAAAATATATATTTTATGTTGTTTGAACCAATATTTAACAAGTTAGAGGTAAATTTAAAAAAAAATTATTTAACCAGCCATGTAACATTAAATGTTACATGCAAGTCATACACTTGTTAAAAAAATCGAATGTAACACTGTTACGTAAATGTTTAGGACAATTGATGCACTGGCAATGTAATATCTTCGTTAAGGTTACAAGCTGTGTTAAGTAACAGGTCACAAAAATACGTTAAGGTAATGTAAATGTAACAGGTTTTTGCTTAGTGGGTACATATGTAGTTCAACCTAAAGATCAACAAAATTGGAGTTTGCAGCCTCTTTATTAAATCTTTCAATTTTTTGGTCCCAAACGACTGCGGTAAAGTCGAGAGGTGGCTCGGTAATGCACTTTAGTATTATTAAATTATTAATAATTGGTTAATAATTCAATGTTTGGTGGTTTTGGTATACACGCCGATGGCATTGCGTGCCAATTTGAGGCAATCTGAAGCATTATTTCGAGGCATCTTGAGAACATTTAGAGGCAAAATCTGTTAAGAAATGCCTTTTGGCGTACACAAAATGACGAACGAGTCATCCCCCGGGTAAAGTCTACTACAAGCAATTAGATAAAAAAAAATAAACATCGTCAAAATCATTCGTGCACAAAATTTTAACTTTAAAATTATTCAAGGACGACTTAAGAAAGACTGATGCGTGTATCCACAAACGCAAAAATTCCCCGATTAAACATTAATCATGGTTAGATACTAATCGGTGTTCAGAATGGTGTGTTTGATATTGAAACTTTGTTTGTCAAGACTCATTTCCAATTCCGATTATTGTTAATCATGATTAAAGCTTAATCGGAGAATTTTAACGGTCGATATAGACATTAAGGGCCAAGAAGGCTATGAAATATTTTAGTTTTTACCTGAAAGTTTCATCTTGACCAAACGCTTTCACGATATCCCCTTCCCCGTCTAACAAATTATCATTATAATATTCAACAAGTTGAAATGCTATGAGTACTCCATAAAATCGGTTGAGATAGGGAGTATTCTGGAGCATTATGATATCGTTTAAAAAGTCAGGTTCGGTATTGGTGTTGCCTTCAAGCCCTGTGTAGTTTCTCCTAAAAAAAAATGGGAAATGGCATTTTGATTTGATTAAATAAGAATGTAAACAAACAATTTTAATTTCTTTACCACCCATCTATTTTACCTATGATTCCACCATCTTCTTCCAACTTTCGTTCCATTCACGTGAATTTGTTCAACTTTTCCGACCTCAGACTCATCCACTTGATCACTGATTTCCTCCATTTTAAGGCCATATTTTTCAATTTCTTTTAGTCTAAAGTTATCCACTGCTAGGTAATAAGGTAATCTATAAATAAAATACGTACGTATGTAAGTATACTCTTAAGTTCAAAATTTAACCCACGGATGAAAAGTACGTACCTATAATAGTTACACGTACGCCAACTCCATTGTACGTACTATTACATGCACTTTTCAACGCTATGTACGTCTTAGGTACGTTCTTGGGATATGGCAAACAAGTACCATGTACGTACCAAGTAAGTACTTTGTATGTCCCGTAGTGGATCAATAAAATACGTGAATTGGACGTAAAATGTACGTACAGGACGTTTTTGTACGTAAAGTGGAGGACATACGACGTAAATAAAGACATTACAAAAAATTTTTTTTCTTGGGAGGGGGGCGATTTTAAAGGTTGGAATGTCCGCACTCTTAGTTGATCCTCCGGGAAAGGATTTCTGAGGGAGGATGGAAATGAAAAACATATAGATACTTACAGTGGCGTAGCCAGGGGGGGTTGGGGGTTAAAACCCCCCCAGGAGGTCCAACCCAATCTACAATAAATTAATCATGATCAAGAGCCGCAGGGAGAGCTATAGCTCCCCCACTTTTTTGACCCTTTACTCCGATTTGTGACGTGTGTTTGTGTGTGATATCTTAAATTTTAAAAATTTTACCGGCGGTGCTATAACGTCATTAATTTTAACAACAATTTTACTTTAATTCTACGAAATTTTTCTCACCAGCATTCAAAACGTGTAATACCAGCAAACACAAATCATCGGCATTGAATCGGGCCAATGTCGACAACATCGGCAGTGTGTCGGCATCGGCGACTACACTCTGACCCGATATTGTTCAGATTGCGATTTTCAGTTTTCGGTCAATAATCGGCAAGTGACGGAGGTCCACACTACTACAGTCGACTTTATGCCGACACCACTTTAGGAACGACGATGGTCCGGTTGGAACTTTGTTTAATCGGTCGAAAAAAGTCGACTATAGTTTACCGATGTCGGGCCGAGACCAGCTTGCCTACGTTAGACCGACCAAATTAAGCAGTTATGGGCGGATGGTCGGTACCATGTGATTAAAGCATATCCGACCTTAATCCTACGGCGACCATTGGTTCGACGACGGGCCACAGTCTAACGTTGAATCGGCAAACATACATCGGGCCTACATCGCAAAGCAGACAAAAAATACTGCTGGTCCGATGTCGTAAATCGACGTCGTGCCGATAACGGCAAATTCGGCAATCGACATCGGACCGACAAAGGCCCGAGGGAACTGTGTTCGCTGGGATAAATGGCATTTTTAGTATAATTTTTGTCTTGTGTCTCTACCCGAGTTACTATATGTACCACCGCAACCCACAGCTTCTTGGCATCTACAGCCCAATCAATTTTTCCAAAAATATTTTACAAAAAACCTAAAAGATAAAAATTTTTAAAGAATTCTTTGGTTTTTTTTGTCAAAGTTTTCATCTGCGGAGCTATACCAATATTAAATATTGTTAGAATTTTGTTGTCAACAATATTTTAAACGCGTAAAAAATAGCAATTTAGTGTATTTTTTTCAAAATTTTTGCCTGCGGCGCATCTAAGGGTTACTTTTAAAACAAATCTGCAAATGAGTCTAGATAAGACTTGCTTTTGAAATTAAGTATTTTTGTTTCATATACACTAACTGAACACCTATAAAAGTGCCCCTCTCCCCACCCTTCAGTTCAAGAGCTCAAGCAATAGGCACGCACCCCCCAGAGTCGATTTCCGGCTACGCCACTGGTACTTATACAAAAATTTGCGTTAGAAGTGATAGAAATAAACTACGCACAATTTATGACAACTTAAAAACATAATAAGGACTTAAAAAACCTACACTACTACACACTACACACTTTTGTACGTACCTAAGTGGTTCCCGGGACGTAAAGACGTAAAATGTACGTCCCTGAGACGAATCATGCTGACTGGGAAATAGGGTTTAGTAAAGTGGTTAGAAATGTTTTGTTAGAAATGTTTTGTAGTCATAGTCATAGTCAGTCGCGACTATACCTAGGCATGCGACTGCAAAACCTTTCTCCGTACTTCTTGGGGTGGGGGGTCAGTCGGTGGGGAGGAGGAGGAGAAAGGAAGCAAAAATCCGGAGGTCACTATGAATAAAGCAAAAACAATTTCCAAAATCGTTTTATATTTGAGAAAGTTATGCATCCTGGATTTTTTTTTTTAATAAAATATTTCCTATATATAACAAAAGGCAGTCGGGTAAAAAAAAATAATATATAGGGTGGGCCACAAAATTCCGCACTTTTTGGATTGGCTATTACTTTTGACATAAGTGGTCGATTTTTAAACGTATTAGTTTTTTGGATAGATGAAACGTGATACTTTTTCGATTCAGTTGAAAATTTAAAATTTCTCAAAAATCCAAGATGGCGGACAGTTTTAAAAAATGTGTCATTTTCACCCCCCCTGAAAAAAATTTATGTGCGACAATGAACAAACTTTAAAGCTTTCACTACAAATAGTCGTTGTTTATGTGTATATTAACATATCACTTACTTAAATCGGTTAAGAAATGAAAAAGTTATAAGCTTCTAGGTTATGAGTGTTTGGGCTTAACATTGGAAAAAATCACAAAATTACATATTTTTTTAATTTGCTGTAACTTTTGACCTGATTAGTTAATTTTAAAAAAATATTGTTTAAAGAGACGAAACATGAGAGTTGCGTCTGATTGTTAAAAATTTGATATTAAAAAAAAATCAGAATGGCGGATAGTTTTAAAAATTGTTAGCTTTTATACGCCCTATTTTTTTTTTAAGTAAGACACTGGACAAAATAAAAATTTGTATTTTCAAATCTTCTTTTTTTCTTGTATATCGAGATATCGCCTAATTAAATCGGATAAGAAATAAAAAAGTAATGGGTATTTAGATTCTTAGTATTTTTCTTAATTAAATAATTAGGTCAAAAGATATACCAAATGGAAAATGTATGTAATTTTGTAATTTTTTTCAATGCGAATCCAAAACACTCGTAGTCAAAAAACTTTTTTATTTCCCAACTGATTCAATTAAATGGTACTTCAATATATACAGAAATAATAAGCGTTTGTAGTGAAAGCTTTAGAGTTTGTTCAGTGTCGCACATAATTTTTCAGGGGGGTGAAAATTACACATTTTCTAAAACTGTCCGCCATCTTGAATTTCTTGAAAGTTGTAAATTTTTAACCGAATCGAAAAACCCTAACGTTTTATCTTTTCAAAAAGCCAATACATTTCAAAATCGAGTAATCATGTCAAAAGTTATAGCCAATCCAAAAAGTGTGTATATTAATAATAATATATAATATTAACTAACCTTGGTAATATTCTTAAGGCCATCAACAATAGTTTCGTCATTCTTAAGGGATCGTCCGCAGGAGCATTTTTAAGCATTCCGTTCGGTACAATTCCGTGATCCTCAAGAGATTCAATGGCCAGAATGGATCCTAAAAGTGACACAGAATCTCTCGTATAAGCGTTCGTGGTAAAAATGTGCGTTTTTCCATCTTCAACACGAAATTGTGGCTTAACACGTCACTTTAAACATGGACAATTAGGGAGGTCCTGTGATGCCTCGTTTAGTAGGGGCTAACATTCACCATTTTCAAATATATTGGATAGAATAGCCGTATATTTCCGAAAAAAGTTGATTGTACATACACAATATGGAAATCGTCAGATTAAATATAGTATTAAAAACAGTAATCAATATTAAATATTTAAATATAAAAGTCTGTTATATGGTAAAAGTCATAATACAGAAACTTTAAACTAATTACAAACTAAGTTAGAATACAGTTGCAAGTCCTATCTAATTAGCAAAGAAAAAAGAACCTATACCATACATATAACATTGATTTTATTTTATTTTTAAATTGATTAATATTTGTCATATATATATATATATATATATATATTTCGTCTTGCTTTTGGTAGACTCTTGTAAAGTTTAATAGCAAAGTACCCTGTAAAATTGAGAGGTTTTTTTTGACATATATTAAACATTATAAACATATTTTTTCATATTAGAAACTTAATCTTAATATGTATTTTTTTTTAAGAATTTTTTTTTATTGTTATATGACGTAAAACAAAATTATGATTGTTTTCCACAAACCAAAACTACACTTTTTTGCACTCGACGCGCGTTTCGCTAACAATGTTAGCATCATCAGGAGACGATAAACAACATTGTTTATCGTCTCCTGATGATGCTAACATTGTTAGCGAAACGCGCGTCGAGTGCAAAAAAGTGTAGTTTTGGTTTGTGGAAAACAATCATAATTTTGTTTTAGTGCAACCAAAGGTTCCAAATTTCCAACATAGTTATATGACGTATTTCCCCAGAATATCACATTATAAGAGAAAACCGAATATGCCAGTGCATAATTTGTTTAGGAGATTATTTTTGTCTAGCAAAGTAAGCAGAATTTAATTTTTTAAAGAAATTTAATTCAGATCAATTTTAATACCCAAGAACTTTCATTAACAGAGGGTTATCAGTTGGCCATATTGACGTTATTCAATTTATCTGGAAACTTGTTATTATTTGATAAAAAATTTAGAACAACAGTCTTTGTTACATTGACAAAAAGATCTGCTCCAAAACAAACAAATAGAAAATCCAGTATTGTAAGTCTTGTTTTTAAAAGTAGGATTGATTACACGAAAAGTGGCTCGGTCGTCATTTTGTGTACGCCAAAAGATATTTTTTACCAGATTTTTCTGTTAAAAATGCTTCAGAATGCCATAGATTGCATTAAATGCCCCCGAAATGTTTCGAAATAATGCTTCAAAATGCTTCAAAATGCCTCAAAATGCCAGGCAATGCCATCGGCGTATACACCAAAGTGCATTACCGAGCCACCCCTCGGTATTACATGACCCTTACCTAAGGTTGAAATAGCGTTATCCATGGCTGAAACTCTCAATCTCTGTCTAGGCAAACTAGAATAATCTATATTATTTAAGGCTACAACTAAGGCTGTTTCGTGAGCATCTAAATAAGTTGTCCAAGACGGTTGATTGCATTCTTCTATTCTAAAATTTGAAATGAAGTACAAACTGTAATATTTTAAGGGCTCTATAACGTACTACATTCTCAAAAAACGAGAGAAAAATACTATGCTGATGCATCGAAATTTGAAAAGTATAAATGCAAGCAAAAGTTGATTTTGGCTGAATTTCGTTTTCTTTATTTGATATTATTATATATTAGTTATTACTTACGAGGTGTATTGCCGCTCAGGATACTCAAAAATCTTAGGTCCACATTTAGAAGAATTAAAGTTACTGTATTTCCAAAAATGTTTTCCCAATTTTCCTAGTGACAAACTTTTCGACAGGGCTTCCGAATATCTGTAAATGTTTTCGACAGCCTAAAATAGCAACAATTTACGTAATTTACGTAATATACGTAAATATTACGTAAATAGTGGGACCTCAATTTTACATAAAAAATGTGACATACATAGTATATAAAAAATTATATGTAATATTTAAGTAATATAATTTACGTAAACGTTACATAAAATGATTTACTTTAAATGAAAGTAATAAACTTTACATAACTATTATGTAACAATTTAGACGTTACGTTTACAATTAAAATGTTACATAACTATTATACAAAACTTTTTATGTAATATTTATCTCATATAAATTACGTAAACGATCTCTAACATGAGTTACGTTACATAAAAATTTTGAAATTTACATTAATATTATGAAACAGTGTGAACCTTAAGTTTATATTTAAAATTTTACATAATTGTTACATAAAAATTTTTATGTACGATTTATGTCATTTAAGTTATGTAATTTCCCTGCAAAATTATTTACGTCAAAAAGTCCTAAATTTTTCACAACTATTATATAATCAATTGAACCGAGTAGCTTCACAACTGAAATGTTGCATAACCATTATATAAAACATTTGACGTAGAATTTATATCATCTGAATTACGTAAACACTTTATAAAATGATTTACGTCACATTAAAATTTTGAAATTTACATAAATAATATGAGACAGTTTGAACCTTAACTTTACATTTACAATTTTATATATTTGTTACATAACTTGTTTTATGTATTAATTATGTCATTCAAGTTATGTAAATTCCCTGTAAAATGATTTACGCCAATTTAAAGTCCTAAGTTTTACATAAATATTATATAGTCATTTCATTGAATTGAATTGAACCGTAAGATTACATTTTAAATGTTACATAACTATTATATAAAACATTTTATGTAATATTTATATCGTCTAAATGAGGTAAACGCTCTATAACGCGATTTACGTTACATTAAAATTTAAAAAAATATTATGAAAATGAAAGATATTACCACTGCTTAATAGTTTCTTCCTAGTGGGTAGAGATGACGCTATTGTCACTATGTTCCCTGTACAGTGGATGATAATTATTATACAAGGTGGATTCTTTAAACGGAACGGTGCTTCTAGCGGGTTAGAATTTGGTTTTATAAAAAAATCTGAAAACACGTCAACTGAGATTTTTAATTTTTATTTAATCGTGCTATCTTGAATTTTTTTATTTCATTTTGTTTACGAGGTATGGCAAAAGAAATTGTTTTAAAAAATAAGACACCCTGTATAGTTTGACATTTTTGAGTTCTAAAAAAAATTATCTTTTTGACAATACCACACACTGATAATACTCTATCTCTTATGGTTTACAAGATAGAGGCATTCAAACTTGCATGGAATTGTTGTCTATGCCCTGTTTTACGGGGGATATTTGAATGAATATCGAAGTTTTCTATACAGGTTTAGATAAAAATATCTTGATTATCGTAAAAGATAAATCCTACTGTGTGGTATTGCTGAAGAGAGCATTGCTTGCAGATTTCCTATTTAAAAAAAAATTGCCATATCTCGTAAGCTAAAGGACATAGACAAAATCCAAGATAGCACGATTAAAGGAAATTAAAAATCTCAGTCGACTGGTTTTTGGATTTTTTTATTCAACCAAATTCTAACCCGCTAGAAGCACCGTTCCGTATAAAGAATCCACCCTGTATATATAAAGAGCAAAAATATTTGACATTTACGTAAGAATTAGGTGGGCTCTGCGCATGGCATTATTTAGTGTTTTCGCACATTAATGTGACCCAAATTTTACATATTAATGAATAATTGTGACCTCTATGTGACCTTAAATTTACATAACAAGGTAAATCTGTTATGTAAAATTTACGTAGTTTTTACTTGACTCTTACCTAACATGGATATAATACTTATGTAAAAGGTATGTCATTTCATTTAAATCACATTTATGTAACAATTAGGTGGGCTTTCGCACCTTAACCTGACTTAAATTTTACCTTATTATGACCTCTGAGTGACCTTAAATTCACGTAACAAGGTCAATCTGTCACGTAAATTTTACGTAATTTCTACATAACGGTGCGTTTACTGGGTTGCTGCCTTAGACGGAGCAAATCAATAACTTGCACCGGTCTCGCCGTTGCTCCCCCTTTGGGACGCGCACGACTCTGTTTCATGATAAATTGAGTACGGTTTGACCTAGAGCGATGAAATTTAGCACAAATGTTAAAAACTAGTGGGGGGGATTGATTTTCCGTCAAAAAATTGGCTTTTTTCGGTATACCTCCGTTGTTACACGGTAAGTGTCCAGGAAATTGAACAATCGTTTTTAATTTTCGCACAAATTAGGCCTTAGGTACGGTGACGAAACCTGTTAAAAATGAGCTAAATCGGAAAAAGACGAGTGACACATTTTGAGACTTTTCTGGAGCCCAGCAGGTCCCCATTTTTCAAAAAAAGTGTAAGAAAATTTCTGACGTTTTTTAAAATAAACTTATTACTCAAAAGCTAACTAACCGATTTAAACCAAATTTTGTGCAAATATAAGGCCAAATGTGTGTTTAATCACCGTTAAAGTGGTTTTTGAAAATAGTTTTTAGTTTTTGAGTTTTGAGGATTTTTCGAAAATTATGTAAAATGTCCAAAATAATTTCTAAATAAGTTTTGAGTACTCTAGGACATACCGTTTTTAAGTCTAAGGGCAAAACATCCAAAAACACACAAAAAAAAATGAAAAAAAAATCATTTTTATCGAGATATCTCAAAAACGGCGAGCTCTAATGTAATTAAAACTGCACGGTTCGCTTTGCTGAAGTTTTTTATATAACAGTCAATCAAAACAACAAAAATAACCTTTCAAAAAAATTTCAAATTCAATCATATTTTGACACTGTTGACAGTCAGTGTTCGAACACTACTATTTAAAATTAAGGAAACTAATGTCGCCCACCGAAATCTCCACAACATGGCGGCGAAAATAGCGGAAGACAGGCGGCAGTGATTTTCATGAAAATTTCCTATAGGTATTAGCAATCCAAGGTTTCTACATCCGTGTTGAAAGTGCATATTTGTAAACCTCCCCCTCTTTCTGGAATTAAAATTTTCAGAAACCATTTGCTAACTAAATTTAAAAAAAACTTATTTTCCTTGTGTGAATTTATTATAATTTCTTTTTTTCACTTACTTGATATTTTAAATAGCTATCTATGTCATAATGTAGTTGTGGATGAGGTAAAATGATATCGGCTATTTCACTCCAGTCGGATCCAAATTTATCCCCTAAAAATAAATAACTAAGTATAGGCTTCATCCATCAAAAACGGTGCCAAAATAGGTTAAACATTAAGGAAAAAGAAACGTTTGATTTTAGTTAACCTTAGTCGAACATTTTGGAATCACCAAAAATCTTCTGCAAAAAAGTACAATATTTGTACAACATTGACGTTAAGGTAATTTAATTCCAGATGGCCATTCATTGGTCATTCATGACTCTTTCTCACGGACATTTGTACAAATATTATTTTCTAACAAAGTTAAACCCGGGCCAAACGCACATAAGTATACTTCAATTATAAAAAAAATTAAAGGACAATGCTGGCATTTTCTTATGGGGAATGCGTTTCGGCTATATTTTTATATTTTAATATGTTTTAGAGGAGGTCCCAATGAGCAATTTTTATCATACGCACTCCGTCCAATTTGTACAGGGTGAGCCAGAAATTGGGGGTAAAGTTAGGAAAATGGACGTTTTTTACTAAACTTAACCATCGTTTGCAATAAAACTATGGGTCGGATGAAAATTATTTGTGTGTAAAATAAAAAGAAAGGTTCGTGGCTATCGGACACACATTTTGCTTTTCAATTCATTACGATCAGGCCTTTAAGATCTAATGGATAGTCCAGAAACCGACAGGCCTGTTTCATCCTTGTTAGGAATCATCAGGGTAACATAGGACTGTACCTGGCGTATGAAGCATAACATAAGCAACCACACCCAGCGAATTTATTGAAAACGTTTATAAAAGTTACCCTAAAAAGAATTATCACGAAGTAATTTTATGAACTAGAAACCTTTGAATATGTACCAAGAAAATAAATTTAACACACATTTTTAACGTTTTTAAATATGCATTTTACAAAAAATCTACCAGAGGCAACATTT
Source organism: Oxystoma pomonae (assembly GCA_963921995.1). Lineage (NCBI taxonomy): Eukaryota > Metazoa > Arthropoda > Insecta > Coleoptera > Brentidae > Oxystoma > Oxystoma pomonae. The sequence continues at coordinate 44,005,686 of OY998172.1, forward strand.
ATTTTTTTGTTATGTTCCTTCAAATCAATTAGCTTTAAATTCGATTTAACCAAGTTAAGTTGTTAGCACATACAAATAACGGTTCCTAGGAAGTTTGCTAAAAACTACTTAAGAAACTATTTAAGAAGAAGTCATTTTTCAATACTTAACTGATTAACAATCCTCATCGTAAATGTACAGCGAAGGCAAGAAATACGCATTTAATTGCCTAAACTCGAGTTTTCAACTAAACGGCTTGTCTTGACTTACTCTGTACATATTCGATGAGGGGTGTTAAAGTAGAAAATGTTAGTTGTGGTCATCAATCAGTTACTTCAACGGAAAAGAAACTAAAAAACAAAAGATCTTGGGTGGCAATAACGAAAATTTAAATTTGGATGAGCATCCCACAAGGAACACACAAAAGACCAAAGCGCTGGTAACCAGCGTGGGCTCATCAGTGGTTTCACTGGTCACCCTCCCCTAACATCATTCAACACCATCATACACTTTGATTTAAAACTTTGAATCGTTCCGCACTGGTACTTATCCAAGTTACCTGATACGGATTCGTCCTGGCGTGTTAATATTTCCAATAGGATTATGCTCCTAAGGCAACCAAAACAAAAAATAAATTAAAAACCTCCAAATCAGTTACTTCAACCGAAAAGAAACTAAAAAACAAAAAATCAAAAGATCTTGGGTGGAAATAACGAAAATTCAAACTTGGATGAACGCGAGAGATAACTTCTTTTTTTGTTTTAATTGCTGTAGGAGCATAATCTTACTGGATATATTAACACGGCAGGACGTCCGTATCAGGTAACTTGGATAATTACCAGTGCGGAACGATGCCTGTTTGTGAGTGATTCAAAGTTGGAAATCAAAGTGTATGATGGAGTTTAATGATGTATGGGGAGGGTGTCCAGTAAAATCACTGATGAGCCCACGCTGGTTACCCAGGGCGAATCATCGTTTAATCATTTCTCTTTTCGCTTTGGTCCTTTGTTTGTTCCTTGTGGGATGCTCATCCAAGTTTGAATTTTCGTTATTTCCACCCAAGATCTTTTGATGTTTTGTTTTTTAGTTTCTTTTCGGTTGAAGTAACTGACTTGGAGGTTATTTAACTTCTTTTTTTTGTTTTAATTGCCTTAGGAGCATAATTCTATTGGAAATATTAACACACCAGGACGGATAAGTACCAGTGCGGACTGATGCCTTATTTGTGAGTGATTCAAAGTTAGAAATCAAAGTGTATGAAGGTTTTTAATGATGTATGGGGAGGGTGACCAGTGAAACCACTGATGAGCCCACGCTGGTTACCCAGGGCGAAATATCGTTAAATAATTTCTCTTTTTGCTTTCGTCATTTGTGTGTTCCTTGCTCATCCAAGTTTGAATTTTCGTTAGTTCCACCATCTTTTTTTTAAATAAGTGTTGCCTATTGGTTGTTTTTTCGTAAAAAATAGTTAAAAAAGTATATTTCGCAAGTTCTAAACCTCTTTTATGACGTACCTACTCTGTAGATATTCAAAAGTTTGCAGTTCATAAAATTACTTTGTGGGGAACCATTTTTAGGGTTAAAGAACCTCTTTTGTTTCTGAGCTCTCATAAACGTCAAAATCGAGTTCCAAATTCAGGCGTAATTCTTGGCTCACCCTGCACATAAAGGTATTAAATTTAGTACTGATATCATGAATAAAAGTTGATATGTTTTCAATAACATTTGCAAAAATAATTTTCATCCGACCCATGGTTTTTTCGTAAATGTGCGGATTAGGGGGGGAAGCGCCCGTGACAAATATTGCTCGCTAATACTCCCTTTACAACATATTAATACACAGGGTTGGCTATTTAAAAGGGTTCACCTGGATTTTTTCAAACACTCCAAAGAATTGGAGAAAATGCTGAAACACTTCGATTTTATTTCTAAGGGGGAGACTTTGACTTGAAATTCTTATAGCGCGCATCCACTTTGAGGGGCAAAGTTTACCCCTATATTTTGATTAGGAAATGTGTGTCGAGTGATACTTTGTTTTAAAGGTCTCTTGAATGTCTTGACAATCGTGTAAAAATTTCTAAGTTAGATAAAGTCGACTGTCCTGTTCAAAAATATTTTATGGAAATGTTTTGGCAAAATAATACGTAGTCGAATAACCTCAGCCCACGGAAGTTTTTTGGCGGGCCCAATCCCATTGACAGTGAATATAGGATAATAAGATGAATTTTTTTATTAAGGGGCGGGTGATGATTAATAGCGGTTAACTCCCAAGTTAAGAGAACCCTTGAGTTGTTTTTGCTTTTTCTTGAAAAATTGTTAATTTTTTGCATTTTTTGCACACCCAGAAATTCCCTGCGAACCATTTGCGGACAGTGAATAAAATCAGTTTTAGACGAAGGTAAAGAAAATAATATTTTAAAAAAATCTACACGTATTGCATCTAATACTTTTTGCTTAATATTTTCTCTTACCTTGAGACCTATATTTAGCCTTTGCATGACATTTTTATTGTTGTAATGTTGTATTATGATTTAATCATGGATTTATTTGACGATGTAGAGTTCAGACTTTTTAACCTTACGACGACTTTAATTTGCGTGGAAAAAATATTTCTTTTATGTTTAGTAATAAAACAATTTGACTATTAAATTTAATTTTACAATTAATGCTAAATATACTTTTTATCTGATCCCTGAAATTTTTGAACAAAAGATATTAAAAGTCAAATTCTAAAAATAAATTATAAAACAATTTCATGCTAAATATATATTTCCAATATCTAAAATTTTTTAAAAAAAGAAGAAAAAGTCCCAATGCTTAAAAAAAATTCTCTATTACACGACACGTTCCGATTAAAATTAACTCTGTGTTTCGGACTTCCATTGTCTATATTTTATTTATACACGACGTTTCGATCAAATATCAAATCAAATAAAATATAGACAATGGAAGTCCGAAACACAGAGTTAATTTCAAACACATCATTGTCTCAAACTTTCAAACAAACGTTCCGATTACTTGAAGAAAATGTTCCACAAAAAACATATCTAAAATATCTCAAAATTCGCTCCTTATTAAAAACAATATGAAAAATTCAAAAAAAAATAATTTAGAATAATAATCTCTTACCCTAGACTTTTGAGAAAAATAATTTTGCTTGCATTAATGTTTGAGAAATATGGATAGACTAAATTAAAAATTATTCGCATTTTCTTTTTTTTTATTATCTTAAAATTTACATTTTAAATAGCCCCGCAGGAAAAAGGATATTATAATAATTTTCCTAAATTTTCGCTTCAAACAGCGTCAAAGGCGAAAATATGTAGAAAAGTAATATTAAATAACAGACAAGAATTTTTCGAGCAGTTGCCTTTGATTTATATATGTATAGAAATTTTGCTAATTTTTTAAGAAAATTACAAAAATATTTGAAGAAGCCTTCCATAAAGGGTGGAGGGTCGGTGGGCGATCGTTCCCCCAGATTTCGCACTTAAATACCCCCGCCACAATTAAGTCAAGTTGCTCTTAGTTAATCGAAGAACAAAACTTACCGACAAGAAACACTGGAATGTTTTCCGAACTTTCTTTTAATCCGTAATAATTTTCCAATCTCGTTTTGACAAAATTATGAAGCTTGTTGTAAAACGGCTCAATTTCCAGCCATATTTCCTCAGCTTTATCATAGGCATTGGTGCCGTCTGCATCGTTGTTATAGTCGGTCAAAGATTGCCAGTATTCCCATACATGTTTGTAACCTGAAATAAAGTAAAAACTAATACTTTATGACAAAGTCTTATTTTTTCTGCCCTTTTCCTTAAATGATTGATACCAATACTCCGGATGATAGGGGATCCAACCTTACACGCATAATCAGTGGACTTATGAAGTCTCTTACAAAGTACCCCTATTCTCGAAAATAAAACGCAAAATTCTTAAAACTAAAAAAAAAAACAGGCAAAAACCAAAGTATCAGTCAATAGCAACTCTTCAAATTATGTAATTTGGTACTAAGAGTGAACATTTTTACAAATATTTAAAATTTTTACGAATGATGTGTTTTACTTTCGGGCTTAGGGGTATTTTGCAGGAGGCTTATCTCAAAGTTACCTGATTACCTAGATCTGCCAAATCAGATTACTCATTTTCTGCAAGGTTGGCTGGATGTTTGCCTTCCGTACTTAGAAATTACTTTCGGGAATAAGGGTATTTTGAAGGAGGCATATCTCAAAGTTACCTGATTACCTAGGTCTGCCGAATCAGATTACTCATTTTTTGTAAGGTTGGCTGGATGTTTGACCTCCGTACTTAGAAATTACTTTCGGGAATAAGGGTATTTTGAAGGAGGCATATCTCAAAGTTACCTGATTACCTAGGTCTGCCGAATGAGATTACTCAGTTTCTGCAAGGTTGGCGGGATGTTTGCCCTCCGTACTTAGAAATTACTTTCGGGAATAAGGGTATTTTGAAGGAGGCATATCTCAAAGTTACCTGATTACCTAGGTCTGCCGAATGAGATTACTCATTTTCTGCAAGGTTGGCTGGATGTTTGCCCTCCGTACTTAGAAATTACTTCCAGGAATAAGGGTATTTTGAAGGAGGCATATCTCAAAGTTACCTGATTACCTAGGTCTGCCGAATCAGATTACTCATTTTTTGCAAGGTTGGCTGAATGTTTGCCCTCCGTACTTAGAAATTACTTTCGGGAATAAGGGTATTTTGAAGGAGGCATATCTCAAAGTTACCTGATTACCTAGGTCTGCCGAATCAGATTACTCATTTTTTGCAAGGTTGGCTGGATGTTTGCCCTCCGTACTTAGAAATTACTTTCGGGAATAAGGGTATTTTGGAGGAGGCATATCTCAAAGTTACCTGATTACCTAGGTCTGCCGAATCAGATTACTCATTTTTTGCAAGGTTGGCTGGATGTTTTCCCTCCGTACTTAGAAATTACTTCCGGGAATAAGGGTATTTTGAAGGAGGCATATCTCAAAGTTACCTGATTACCTAGGTCTGCCGAATCAGATTACTCATTTTTTGCAAGGTTGGCTGGATGTTTGCCCTCCGTACTTAGAAATTACTTCCAGGAATAAGGGTATTTTGAAGGAGGCATATCTCAAAGTTACCTGATTACCTAGGTCTGCCGAATCAGATTACTCATTTTTTGCAAGGTTGGCTGGATGTTTGCCCTCCGTACTTAGAAATTACTTTCGGAAATAAGGGTATTTTGAAGGAGGCATATATCAAAGTTACCTGATTACCTAGGTCTGCCGAATCAGATTACTCATTTTTTGCAAGGTTGGCTGGATGTTTGCCCTCCATACTTAGAAATTACTTTCGGGAATAAGGGTATTTTGAAGGAGGCATATCTCAAAGTTACCTGATTACCTAGGTCTGCCGAATGAGATTACTCATTTTTTGCAAGGTTGTCTGGATGTTTGCGCTCCGTACTGAGAAATTACTTCCAGGAATAAGGGTATTTTGAAGGAGGCATATCTCAAAGTTACCTGATTACCTAGGTCTGCCGAATCAGATTACTCATTTTTTGCAAGGTTGGCTGGATGTTTGCCCTCCATACTTAGAAATTACTTTCGGAAATAAGGGTATTTTGAAGGAGGCATATATCAAAGTTACCTGATTACCTAGGTCTGCCGAATCAGATTACTCATTTTCTGCAAGGTTGGCTGGATGTTGGCCCTCCGTACTTAGAAATTACTTTCGGGAATAAGGGTATTTTAAAGGAGGCATATCTCAAAGTTACCTGATTACCTATGTCTGCCGAATCAGATTACTCATTTTTTGCAAGGTTGTCTGGATGTTTGCGCTCCGTACTGAGAAATTACTTCCAGGAATAAGGGTATTTTGAAGGAGGCATATCTCAAAGTTACCTGATTACCTAAATCTGCCGAATCAGATTACTCATTTTTTGCAAGGTTGGCTGGATGTTTGCCTTCCGTACTTAGAAATTACTTTCGGGAATAAGGGTATTTTGAAGGAGGCATATCTCAAAGTTACCTGATTACCTAGGTCTGCCGAATCAGATTACTCATTTTTTGCATGGTTGGCTGGATGTTTGCCCTCCGTACTTAGAAATTACTTTCGGGAATAAGGGTATTTTGAAGGAGGCATATCTCAAAGTTACCTGATTACCTAGGTCTGCCGAATCAGATTATTCATTTTTTGCAAGGTTGGCTGGATGTTTGCCCTCCGTACTTAGCAATGAGTATTTTAGACTTCGGGATTACCCCCAAAACTATAATTTTAAAATTACGCTATAGGTAAAGTTGGTTTCACATAAAATGCGTACATGAAAAACCAAAGTACGTTTTTTTTTTCAGTGTATTTAGCTATACCTACGCTTTTTAGTATGCACCTGGGGCACGACCTGCTAATTGTAGTTTACGTGGGTTTACCTATTATTATTTTTTTAAATTTAATTAACCTAATTATATTAAAAACTGCAACTCTTGGAGGATTATTTATTATTTTGTCGTTATCTAATTTACACTTCTTAGCAATAGAAAATAGTATTTTTAAACAAAGCTAAAGAACAATTCTTTGTATACACGAGCAAGGCAAGTTCATGGTCTTAGTAAAAAGCGAACTACACAGAGTTGTTTATGCATGAGAAACCAAATCTTCGGCATCTTCCCCAAATATTTTCGATGGGGTTAAGGTCGGGACCAGCGACGCACAGCATTAGCTGTGTGAACAGGACAATTGTGCTGCTGAAAAATTATTTCATTGTTTGGATATAAAAAACCAACTGACGGCACAAATTTCCAAATATCTCACTGCGGTAAATCTTCCTTCAATTTGCCAGCAAACACCTAACCCTCTAGCAGACATCCAACCCCACATGTTCACTGAGAAGTGTCCTGCTCTATTAACCTGGTGGGTATATCGCTCAATAAACCGACTCAAAATCACCCTGTCCCAATATTCCTCATCCTCTGCTGCGTGATTCAGAGCAAAGATCAGTCGTGCTTGTTTTTGTTGCTCTGTCAAGAGGGGCTTCTTTGCTGTTATGCGACAATTAAGTTCAGAACTTTTCACTCGTCTGCATGCGATTGGGAACCCGGAAAACCAGTTGTGTTGATGGCTTCGAGAGCTGTGGAAATGGGTTTTCTTGCAAATTATTCATTAATGGTCCATCCTGTTTCTCTGTGCTCACCTCATTTTACAAACCGGTACCACGCTTTCGCTCCAAAGACTGATGTTCTTGCCATCGTTTCGAAATTCTAACCACAGTGGCTTTATTAATATCAAAATTTTCGGTGACCCTTCTTACTATCCATCTTGCAGTCAAGTTATTATCTGCGATTTCGTAAAGGCCGAAAGTTGCGGAATCATTTTAAAAAAGTAATTTTGACTAAAGTCAAAAATTATTGACAATGATTGACTTATATTAAAAATAAAATATGTCATAATATATGACGGGTGTGTATTTTGTTTTTCCATATACGCATTTTATCTGAAAAAAAATAAAATTATGGTGTTTCTACCTCTAAATTTTAGCCCAACATTATGTACTGTATCTCAAAATCTTAATACATCCAAGATGACGGATGTAGTTAAAAAAATAAGTATTTTTGACCCCATAGATATTTTTTCTACGACACTGTATTAAATCTCAAACATCGGTGACATTCTTTCCAAACACATCTATATAACATTTTCAAAATTCAGCCAAGAAATAAGGAAGTACGAAATGTTTAAATAGACCAGAGTTTGCCTCCAAAATCAAGCTTATTAAGAAAAATCTACTTGTTTAAATAGCAATAACTTTTTCAAAAATTGACTAATTTTGATAAACCTAAGCTTTTTAAAAAGAACAGTCTTTCAAATTTATACAACCAGTGTCAAGAATGTCATTTACTAAAAATCCAAGATGGCGGTCTTGCATTAAAACAATTAGATTTTCCCAGGGAGTCTAAGGAAAATTCTGGTTTATTTGAACATTTAAAACTACCCCAGTTTTTTTAATTGTTACATTGAGATACTTGGAAGAAATGTGGTTTTGTAAGATTAAATACTAGGGCGGTCAAAATGCCTATTTTTAAACAGTCTCACTTTATTAAAATTGCTCAGTTTTTGCAAAAGTTATTGCTATTCAAACAAATAGATTTTCTTTTTATTAGCGTGATTTTTCAGGCAATCTTGGGCTTATTTAAACATCTCAAACTTCCTTATTTATTGAGCGAACTTTTAAAATGTTACATTGATCTGCTTGGAAAGAATGTGGCTTTGTAACCGATGCTTGAGATCTAATAAAGTATCGTTGCACAGAAAAACATATCTATGGGGGTAAAAATACCTATTTTTGAAATAGGTCCGTCATCTTTGAGTTTTGGGAGATATCAAATGTGATAACGGATATATAAATTCTAATGCCTTCCCTGTCAAAAAAAGGCACCATATTTTTTTCTGTTTTTATAAGGTCTATAAGCTTTTGTGAGGTAAAATTGTAAGCTTTTTAAAGTTGTTGTTGTTGTTGTTGTTTAAACTGTTCCAATAGATTTTATAATCAGACAAACTCACAAATGTTATAAGGTTTTATGTGTCCATCTTGTAAAAAATAAATACTATGGGTGTCACCCAGTAAACACAAGCTTTACGGCAAGAAATCGGTTTCTAGGCGGCACTGGTGGGGTAACCCACTTGCTTACCGATACCTTGCAGCAAGCGGGGCAGGGGTGGCTAACTCATTTTGGCAAATTGCGTTTCTAGCCTGACATGGCCATCAAGCGTGATGCCACTCTTAAATAAAGGTGGCTGCACAACAGAAATTCACAAGTTGGAAAACGTGTGGCTAATCGCTTCGGTATATTATCTTTCTTGCCAGACGAGGCAATCAAGCGAGCTGCTATTGATTGGTTAAGGCGGCTTTACGAAACAATTCCGAAAGGTGGCATATTGGTGGCTAGCCCCTTCGATATATTATTTTTCCAGCCAGACGAGGGAATCTAGTGTGTAGCCATTGATTGATTAAAATGGCTTTACGAAAAAATCCCGAAAGGTGGCATATTGGTGGGTAGCCCCTTCGATTGGTTAAAATGGCTTTACGAAACAATCCCGAAGGGTGGCGTATAGGTTGCTAGCCGCTTCGGCATATTATCTGTCTAGCCAGACGAGGAAATCTAGTGTGCTGCCATTGATTGATTAAGATGGCTCTACGAAAGAATCCCGAAAGGTGGCATATTGGTGGCTAGCCCCTTCGATATATTATCTTTCTAGCCAGACGAGGCAATCAAGCGTCTCAGTAAACACAAGCTTTATGACAAGAAGGCGTTTTCTTGGCGGCACTGGCGGGCAGCCACTAGTTGGTAAACCACTTTGCTTACCGATAGTTTGCAGCAAGCGACGAAGGGGTGACTAACTCTTTTTGGCATATTGTGTTTCTCTTGAAAAGTGGCATATAGGTGACTCGCCGCTTCGGCATATTATCTCTATTGCCAGACGAGGCAACCAAGCGCGCTGCAATTTTTATTGGTTAGGATGGCTTTACGAAATAATCCCGAAAAGTCGGATATAGGTGGCTAGCCGCTTCGACATATCATCTTACTAGCCAGACGCAGCAATCAAGCGCGCTGTTACTTAAAATATAATCGTTGCTTGGTCGGCATTTATCCAGAGCCATCTAGACGAGCAATTAATCATTACACAGTTATAATTTTTGTCAGTCTAGAAGGGGAAGACAGCGCTCGTTTCAATATTTTATTTCTTCAGTTGTTTATAAAGTCTAACGATTAATAGGTACTATAGAAATATAATGGTGATGCCTCGCTCCCAAGAACTTGCAAAGCGCTCAGCTGTCACGAGGCTGCTTGTTAGTGGTATTTGAGGCGACGTGCAAGCGGCTATGTCCGAGCGGCCATTTTATAGCCACGGCCGGTAAATGTGCGAATGCGGCCATCCACCATCTGACAGCAGGCCGTCACCTATCCGCAGGAACGCCGCGGCGTCATGCAAGCGGCGATGTCCGGGCGGCCACTTTACAGCCACTAGCGGATTGCCGATAGATCTATCGGCAACAGTCTGGCGACCGGTAAAGGTACGAATGCGGCAATTCACCATCTGACGGCAGGCCGTCACTTATCTGCAGGTTATTCTCCAGTGGTTTGTAGCATTCTAGCCACAGGTGCAATGAACGCCGCGGCGGCATACAAGCGGCGATGTCTGTGCGGCCGTCTTAGTTAAAACACTGGCGGTGCACCAACCGGTTCTGTGCGGCTATCCGTGTAGGTGTTAGCGGTAATCCGCATGTGGCGATCCAAGGGCCGAGCGGACATTACCGCTTGCACTCCGCCGCGGCTGCCGTATTCGGCAAGCAAGCTGCATTTCGGTAAACCGCGGGCGGGCCACCTATGGCTCGCAAGGTTTGTATTTACTGGAAAATATATCAACATTTTTTATTGGTTTTTTTCAGAGCATTTTATAATCTGACGGGCTCATAATTTTTTATAGGTTTTTAATAAATTTAATAATTTTTTATAATTTTACTTGCTATATGGCTATGGTCTTTGAAATGTGAAAAATAAAATATAATAAAACTCCGTTTTTCAAACCACCACACAAAAAAAAAGTAATTAAAAACGCTATACCTAGTATACTTATTCACAAAATCTCATCGAAAGTTATTAATGTAATACTTTAACAAAAAAAAAATGGGTTATAAATATATCATACAAACGTATCAAAGTAATAAGATCTTACCTGCCCTAACCTATATGCCCTTTGAAACAAATATGAAGTCGCAAAAAAATGTTTTCGTTCACCTGAACTTATAAAATCTATACACACATCATCTGTTGTAAATACTTTTACAAAAAAAAAATATTTTTTGGCTTATAGAATCTTGTAGCCTTTTATAAACTATGGCTCAAACAATCTCATAGAAACTTATCAAAATAACATTGCTCCCACAACTTTTAGCGACAAATAAGTACTTATACGAGAACAATTTTCTATTAGATACGTACCGCTTGTGCAAGGTGTATTATTATATTATAGTTTGCTTGTATTAATCCATATTACTTCCACTACTATTACTATTAATTTAACTGCTAAACTTGTGACGGTATTTTTTATTTTAGAATTTTGCAGGTAGATCTTATTAGAATCTTTTAAACCTTTATGAGGAATTGTTATATTAAAAATTATAAAATATTTTAAACTTTTTTAAATCTGGCTGGTGTATGATGAAATCCTATGAGGGATTTGTGTTTCACTTTCACTAGTCAAAAATTATACAATATCATAAATTTTTGTGAGCATAGTACTTACTAATGTTTTATGTGTTATTTTTTATAATTTTTTATGATGTTTTTTTTTGGCAGGGTTGACTTTCTAAAAAACTTAGTATTATAAAAATCGGACAATTTCTCGTTTAGTTATAATCATTTTACACAGTGCGGTTTTATTTTGGCTAACCAATAAATATGCATTTAAAGCAGTAATTTGCGTAAGTAAAAAATACAGTGTGCTCCAATAAGACTGGTCATTGGTCGGGTGGTCCAATAACTGGCCATCTGATTCATCTGTGAAACTATGGGCCCTTCGAACCAGACAAAAAAAAATTCTTTTATTGATGAAATTATTTTGTGCGCCTCAGCCTTCCCAAAGCTAAGTTATTCGACCACCCTGTATACCTACTATAATTTACTTACCATTTAACTTCGCTGAAAACTTGACAAATTGTAAATTTCTGGCATAGTGCGCAACGGTAGATTCGTTATAAGTGGTTTGCCATGCTGACCAAGTTCCATTTAATTCTTTCACATTTCGAGAATTTCTCAAAGTATTTAGGTAGTCTGTTTCGTTGAAATAGCATTCGTTTGTTTCGTCGAAACAGGGGATTTTTACCGTGCTCTTCAGTTCTTCAATGTAGTTTTTGAATCTCAGTATCTAAAAACAAGTTGTATCAACATTTCATTTAATAAAACACTCTATTTTATTAAAAAAGAAAAACATTGAGAAATTAAAGAAAAAGAAAAAAGTTGTTTCTTATAATTGGGGATGTAGTGAAGGGGCATGTCTAAGTCCGTGGGATTTTTAATGAAGAAGTTTTGTGTGGGAATGATAGCTCTTTAGTCACACAATTAAGTGTTACCGGGTGTTTTGTTCGCATCCGTGTAGCACGGGCTGATATGACGTCATATTTCAACATGCCGGCCAAAAATCATAAAAAATACAACTTTCGCAACCAGGCTATGATTATACTCGTTTCCATATAACTCGAGGACGAGGATTCCAAAAAATTTACTTTTGAGGTCATCCGATATTAAATGACCTTGAAAATCGCAAAAAACAAGAATTTTGCCATTTTCTTTTAAAAAAATCTTAATAATTCAGACTTAATGTCAGACCAACTTCAAATGTACCGATTCGATTCTTAGTTTGATGCAGTTTGAAGCTTCATGACCTTGAAAAATACTCCAGTAAAATGAACAAATTCCAAAAATAACATACTAAAGAGCGCTATTCATCAACTGTTCAAGCGAAGAGAACCAAATTTTGCAGCAAAGATAAGAAGATCAAGTCAAAAAAATTTGTTAAAAAAAAATTTGTTCAGCTATGTCGTGTTTTAATAAGGGGGCTGATCTATCAAAATGGCGACCTATAACCACATTTTATTTTATCCAATTTCCTAAAAAAGTAAAAATGAGAAAGTAGCTATCAATTCTTGGTGACTTATCTCCGCTTACTATGAAAAAAAAAATTTGTTGATGCATAACCCCGATTGACCTTGAAAATACCATGTAAAATTAAAAAACCCGCTTTTTGTAGTGTTTTTTTTCCAATTTACCAGTACGCAAAAACTTTAAGTGCCGAAGATGAAATTAGCATCTTAGCCATAAAAAAACACTTCATTTTGATCCTCCCTACCATTTTTTTTGATCTGGCGTTCCAGATGTTGTTGTAACAAAACGTTAATTTATGGAGATTTTATAAAGAGAAAATGGCAAAAATCTTTTTTTTTAAATTTTCAAGGTCATTTGACGTCGGATAATCTCAAAATTGATTTTTTTGGAATTCTCGCCGTTATATGAAATCGAGTATAATCACGCACCGGTTGCAAAAATTGTATTTTTTATGATTTTTTGACCGTCATTTTGGAAAATGGCATCTAAAACACCTGGTCCAGAATATGGTAATGTATATTTAACTTCTGCAAACTCTTTTATAGGTAATTTAAATGACTTTGTTGGCTAGCCAGATCAAAAAAAATGGTAGAGAGGTTTAAAATTAAGTGTTTATTTATGGCTAAGATGTTAATTTCATCTCCGGCACTTAAAGATTTTGCGTAGTTGTAAATTGTAAAAAAAACACTACAAAAAGCTGGTTTTTCAAATTTACATGGTATTTTCAAGGTCAATCAAGGCCATGTATCAACTAAATTTTTTTTTTCATTAATTCATTCATTCATTTTTAAGCAGAGATAATTCAACAAGAATTGATGGCCAGCTTGGTTTTTTACTTTTTTACGTAATTGGATAAAATAAAATGTGGTTATAGGTCTCTATATTGAGATATCAGCGGCCATATTGAAACGTGTCATAGCTGAACAAAATTTTTTTAAACAAGATTGTTAAACTTGACCTTCTTATCTGTGTTATCCAATTTGGTTTTCTTGGCTTTAATAATTGATGAATAGCGCCGTTTAGTATATTATTTTTGCAATTTGTTAATTTTGCTAGGGTATTTTTCAAGGTCATGAAGCTTCAAACTGCATTAAACTCTAAGGACCCAATTTGGCATACATGCCTAATAGCTTGAGGTACATTTGAAGTTGGTCTGACAAAACGTCGAATTATTAAGATTTTTTGAAGAGAAAATGTCAAAAATCTCGTTTTTTGCAATTTTCATGGTCATTTAAGGTCGGATGATCTTGAAAGTAAATTTTTGGAATCCTCGTCTTCGAATTATATGGAATCGAGTATATTCATGGCCTCGTTGCGAAAGTTGTATTTTTTATAATTTTTGGCCGCCATCTTGAAAGATGTCGTCATATCAACCTCTTCTACATGGATGCGAACAAAACACCTGGTAACACTTGATTGTGTGACTAAAGAGCCATCAATCCCACATAGTCACAAAGCTCCTTCATAAAAAATCCCACGGGATAGAAATTATCGACATATGCCCCTACACTAATGCGGCTGGTAGATTTGGACAAATAGGAAACGAATTACAGCGATAATTTGCTCTAGTGCAAATTATCGCCTTCCATAAAAAGCACATTTTAAGACACATTTTGCCTATTACTGTCAGGTATAGTATTGTTTACTGAACAAAACGTAAAGTTGTAAAGGCTAGGAATACAAAAATTATACAGGAAATTTTTACCTCAGCACTCGAGAGCATTTTCGCTCTTATTCTTTGGAGAAAATTATCGACAATATGCTATGCACTCGGGGATATTATTTATGATTATTTACCGAATAAATTAAAAAATATTTTATGACATACCGATACCGATATTAATCAGGTGAAAATCAACTCGCTTTTATAATGGAAAGGTAAACAATAATTTTCTAATTCACTTTTTTAGCCATCCATACATAGTATGGAGGCTATTGGGATCGTCAAAAAGTTTTTTTATTTCCACTAAAAGTAAGTTATTTGGGTCAAAAAATACCTAAATAGAAAATGTCTGTTTGTCTGTACCACGATTACTCAAAAACTGCTTAACCGATTTTTATAAAATTTGACACAAAAATTACCTGGCATCAGGCGGTGAGCTGATTAGTTAAACTTGTGAAAATATCGTAACTCGCGAACTGTAGCAGTCAGCAACACGCGGTTTTCCCGCTAGGTTGGATAATTATATTTTATATCAAAACTATATTTATGATGAAGTCTGTTAGATCCGTAGTTTTTGAGATATTCGTAATCGTAACCCACGAACCGCAGCAGCTAGCGTTGGACTCCCACGGTTTATCAGAATGTGCAAAATCGAAACCGTTTAATAAAACAAAGTTCAATCACAAAATCATTCACTATAGAAACTGAAATTCGTTAAACCAATTTTTAATCCGAACCTTATTTCTTTAAACCCATTCAATAACCAATTCGAAATATACAACAACCGTTTTAATCGAACCATTGTTCATTAAACTCATTTAATATCAAGCTCGTAATTTGTAAAACTCATTTTTAATAAAACCCGGCATTTGTCAAACCATTATTTTTCAAAACCGGAATTCCCAAGACTCGCTGTTTATCAAAAATTTTTGCTAAATTGATTGTGCATTCGCCAATAATACGCAGCGTCTCGATGCATTTGTCGCTGCTACGCGCGCATACTTGTTTAGGTAGCGTTCAATAGTTTGTTTGCAGATGTCACTTGCATTCCAGTTAACAAATTTTTGATAAACAACAGGTCTTAGGAATTCCGGTTTTGAAAAATAATGGTTTCACAAATTCCGGATTTGCTTAGAAATGGGTTTTACAAATTACAAGTTTGATATTGAATGAGTTTGATAAACAATGGTTCGATTAAAAACGGGTCTTATAAATTTCGAATTTGTTATTGAGTGGGTTTGAAGAAATAAGGTTTGGACAAAAAATTGTTTTAACAAATTGCAGTTTTTATGGTGAATCATTCTTACGATGAAAATTTTTATTAATTACGGTCCGATAAATTCCGGGTTTGAAAAAACCCATTTTTAATAAAACCCGGAATTTTTCAACCCATTATTTATCAAACCGGATTTCATCAAACTCGTTGTTTATTAGAAGATATTTGATAAATTGATAGTGCATTCGCCAATAATACTTAAATTGGAGGCGTACACGAAGGTGGCACGCGGTTACGGCATTTCGATGCATTTGTTGTTCTATAAAAGTATTCACAGGTAGAGTTCAATACTTTGTGTATAGATGTCGCACCTGCGTGTATGCCTCCGGTTCATGTAAGTATTATTGGCGAATGCGCTATCAATTTAGCAAATATTTTCTGATAAACAACGAGTTGGATGAAATCTGGTTTTGATAAATAATGGTTTGACAAATTCTGGGTTTTATTAAAAATGGGTTTTACAAATTACGAGTTTGATATTGAATGAGTTTAATGAACAATGGTTCGATTAAAAGGGGTCTGTTAAATTTTGAATTTGTTATTTGTTAAAATTGGTTTGACAAATTGCAGGTTCTATAGTAAATTAACGGGTTTGATTTTGCAGATTCTGATAAACCGTGGACGTCCAGTTTTGATACCCTGTCTCTCTCTCTTTCTAAGGGAGAGGTAAATAAAATTTTATTATTTTACTTTTTTTTAAAAATGTATGGATACAGGGTGTCAAAAAAAAACTCGATGCAATAGGTAATTCTTAGAACAAAATCCTTAAAATTTCGAAAAATATCCTAAAATTTTCTTGTAAAGCTCTTTTTTAGTTTTTTTTGTGTTTTACGTATTTTATAGTTAAAACAAGATATAACAAAAAAAACAAATCGTGCTGATATTCTATTTTTGATCTTCTCTAATGGTCAAGCCATGATGGTAATTTAAGGCTTAAATATTTTAGCATAATTTAAGGGGTAACGTTTTTGATGAAGCAATTTTTTACTACGTTTTTCACATTTTTATGCCATGGTATTGCTCACGTTTCAAAGCTTTCTTTTCCAAGTTTCGATTTCTAGAATAATTTTTCAAGTATTTTAAAGAGAGATGGACATAATTTAAGGCAAATGTTTACTAAAAATTTCTGATAGGTCATCTGTCTGTCATCTTGAGTGGTGTCGAGCATATGATTTTTGTTTTGCAATTTTTATCCAAAAAACAGCAAAAATTGCTATTTTTCAAAGTGTAAAGTGTGTAACACATACGGTAGTGTTGATTTCTTTCAATCAAAGTCTTTAAATTTACCAAAAAATGTGTCCTACTAAAGTGTATTTTAGTAGATCTAAAAATAATTTAAAAGGTATTTAAGAAATTTATTTTAAGGGTCATCATGGCTTGACCATATCGATCATTAGAAGGTTTGCAGGGCGAACATTTAGACCTTGCATAATAATTTTTCAACTTTACCACTAATTAAGAGTTAAACGGCCTTTAATGGAGTCGGTTTTGGGCTGAGACAAATGCCTAATAAACAATCAAAATCGACTTTAGTAAAGTAGGTTTAAGAAGTTAAGCGAGGTATACGTTTATAAAAAATTACTTACGTACACAAAAACAGTTAGCAAAAAAATGAGCCAAATATTTTTAAATAAAGCCAAAAGAAACACTTGACAAAAGTATTTCGACTATTCCTAAGCTGATTAAAATACTAACCAGAAAAGATATCATCGACACAGTCAAAGATTGAATTATTTTGCCTTTTACCATTTTTACAAAAAAAACACGCAAAAGATGACAAAAACTAAAGTTGACTTAAATATGACAAGTGAATAATATTATGAGACAAATAAGCTAACTAAAACAAAAAAATGCAACATGTTTTTTTTTGCGTGTATTTTAAAAATTTACCTTTGATAGCGATGTACTCGGCAAAAGCCAATCACCAGGCTTTAACATCCAAGTCAAATTTCTCTCCAGATCACTAGGAACATAATTTGTGAAATCTTTTAAAATTTCAATATGAAGTTTATGTAGTTCTCCGTAATATTCTTCTACTAAATTCTAAAAAAAACAGTTATATTAGGTTTTTTACCTCCATTAACCTAGCAACCCCACCCCAAGAAAACCAAAATTTAGTTATGCCATAACCATATGCTAATTATGTGCTAATTTCGTCTTCAATCCAAAAATTAATTAAAAGAGATTAATATTAACTTTTAGCAACTCCACCAGGAAATATGGTGCCAAACTAAAAATTTTTTAAAAAGGGATTTAGCGAGGGTGAATAAATAACAAAATCAATAAATAGCGAGCTTTCCCTCGCTTCCTTACCATAACCTTTTTTGAGGGAAAGCTTGCTATTCTTTGAGGGAAAGCTCGCTATTTATTGATTTTGTTTAAAAAAATTTATTTTAAAATTTTATGCTAATTATGCGCTCCACGAATATATAAAAAAAGATCGAATTTTTAATTTTAAATTATGTTTTTTTAAAAAAAAGCATGCGGTAGCTAGGTTAATAGTAACTTTCAAAAACCAGTATTACCTGCATTTTATGTGTTAATTTCGTCTACGATCAGAAAATTTTGTACTCGTCTGGTATCCGAGCAAATCGATAAAAAGCATATCACATTATATTATTCCCAATCTGAAGGGCGATTCCAAAGTGACAATTAATTAATTGTGCTCCATGAATATGTAAAAGAAAAATCCGAATTTTTTTGTTTTCAGTGCAGTCTTTTAATGAGGTATTTGGCTTAATATAAACATAGCGACCCCAGCCTAAAATGCGGTTCTAAAATTTTAAACAGTATATGGAAAAATTATGTGCTCTACGATTATATCAGCAAAAATCGAATTTTTCATTTTAAATGTTTTTTTTAAGGGTGTGGTTGCTAAGTTAATATTAACCTAGCTAAACCACTTTCTTTTTCGATTTTCTCGGAAACCAGACGAGTACAAAATTTTCTGATTATGGACGAAATTAGCACATAATATGCAGATAATAATACTTACTAGTTTCTGAGACTTTTAAATTCCGTGATACCTTAGCAAGTGGGGTCGCTAAGTTAATATTAATTTTTAAACATAATTTCTTATATGTATATATTCGTGGAGCATATAATTAGCACATCATTTTAAAGCCAAAAATTTTAAGTTTGGCGCCATATTTCTTGGTGGGGTTGCTAAGTTAATATTAACTTAGCTATATAACCCATTTTATTTTTCGATTTTCTCAGAAACCAAAGGAGCCCAAAATTTTTTGATTAAGGATGAAAATAGCACATAATTATTAGCACAAAATTCTGGTGTTACTAAATTTTGATTTTCTTGAGGTGGGGTCGCTACCTTAATGTAGGTAGTTCTTTTAGAATTTATAAAATCCTGCAGATTCTTAGAATTTATAGTATCCTGCAGATTCACTAAAATATTGCCTAGCAGTGGCAAAAGATGACTACGTTTATACGCGCCTAAAACCGATATACATAAGGACGGTTTTAAATAAAATTGCTGTGCCGAGTGTACGTCCTTCAATAAATGACATTAAGTATGTCAGTTGAAAAAAAAACAAATAAAACAACTAATTTAGCGACAAATTTTTCGGTAAAACCAAGGTTGAGTACTTCTTTAAATTGGTAGCAATGCGCTAAAGCGGTTTTAAAGAGTTTATATCGACCTTGAAATCAGTTCCAAAGCGATAAATCGATTTCTTAAAACGATTTTAGTGGTTTTTATAGACAACATGGATAATTATTTGAATGAAAATTATTTGTGTGTATACCTTATCTCAAAAGAAATATTTGATAAATTTTTTGTCTTCTAATCTTTACTTTTTTCAAAAACAACCAACACATAAAAGACCTTTTCTGAAAATTTTAAATAATTTTTCTCGTAGTTTTTGGTCTTTTTGGACAGTTTACTTAAAAAATAAAAATGCCAAAAGTTCGCGGTTGCCAACATTTCATAATTTAAACGACTTCGAGAAAGGAAGCATCGTGGGCATGAAAGAGGCTGGTTTTGGTTTGCGGGAAATTGCAAGAAGATATGTTCTAGTTGCTGTTACAGAATGAGTGTTTTCAAGAATTACAGTTAATCGAAGATTGTTTGATATGGAGCTGAGGGCTTACCGTCCGCTTTTGGTGCTACCTTTACCAGCTTCAGAGACGAATCCAGGTTTTGTTTAGGCGGCCATGATGGACGCATGAGGGTTAGGCGATTTCGAGGTGAGAGACGAAATGCAGACTTTGCTGTTGAACGTGATACAGAAAGACAGCAAAGTATCATGGTATGGGGTACTACAGGGTTCCTAAGCAAATCCTTAGGGGGCTAAGCAGCCGTGTATAAGACGCAGACAAACGGAAAAGCACATTAGGCAGAAAAGGATGGGCATGGGGCGATGTTGTCACTACATCTTACACGTAGTAAATCCATTCCAGATTGTTGTTTTCTAATGTGTTCCATTTTCATACCTTTAGGACTGGAATAAAAATTGTTTTTGCTCGACTTTAATACCAAACTGATGAAAGATATCGTAAAAAAAAATATTTTTCGGCTTTTTATTTTGTAACCATTGTCCTTACGCACTGTTTACAGGCTGGGGACTGAGATACATGCAAATGCCTAACCTAAAGCGTTCATACGTTCATACACGGCCGGAGAAATCGACTGAAATATTTCCGTAGAAACTTTATCAAGCAAATAGGACGGGTTGACGCCTTCGAATGTCCAACCCGGGTTTTGCACTTTGATTCGTAATCAAAAAGGAGGAACAGTCAGATGTGGGGCCGTGCACAAATTACGTAACGGTGATTTTACCAATTTTTGACCTCCTCCCTATGTAATGTTTTGTAACGGTATGGCACGCCACTCCCCTAATATTACGTAACGATTTCAAGACCACTACCCCCCCCCCAAAAAAAAAACTTTTCACTTATTTTCATTCCAAGTTTTCTTAGTTTCACACAAATGCAAACGCTGTCGAAAATCCCCCTTCCCCCCTACGTAACGTTTTGTAACCCTCTCCCCCCTATGACCATTACGTAATTTGAGCACGGCCCCTGTATTCCCAGTGGAGGAGGACGAGAAAATTAATATTTTTTTCTTAAAAATTATACTCTTTAGACCTATTTCTTTGCGTTCCCGAAATTACGTAATTTTTGAAAAAAAAATTGTAAGCGGCGCCATTTTTATTTCGTGCTTTGTTTTTCTAACATTTTTGCATTCGGCTAGTTTCATTGAAAAATTTTTGCCTGCGGCGCCCTTTATCTTCTCACTCGAAACCAAGATCCCCCGTTTTAGGAAAACTGATCCCGTCTCTGTTTCTAAATTTTTTCGAATAAAAGTAGAGTATGACCATGGAAGAAATAATTTTTTTCTACGGTATGACGAAAATTTCGAGAAAGTTGAAAAAAAAATAAAAAAAGTGGCAGAGCTCAAGTTTTTCATAAAAAAACGTTTTTTGTAAAGAAACAGAGCAAAATAAATCTTTTCACCCCTTCTTGGGTGTTACAAATATTGGCAGCCCCTTATTTTTCGCTTTTACCCTCCCACTAGTTTTGAAGAATTGGTTCGCTACATGTTTAGAGATCATGTCATAAAACACCTCGAAAATATCAAATGTAGTGTAGGGCCAGCTTTATTTAAAATCAATAATATCGCAAGCAAAAAGCTATGCAGGAAAAACAGCGCCGTTTATTGATTTCTTTGGCTGCTAGTACTAGCTGCATGGTTTGGCTGTTTCCGGATAGATGTCACTAGTAGAACAGAATGGAAAGAAATTTAATTAAAAGCGAAGATATTTCTTTCTAATGTTAACAATCTCACGAGTTTATCGCTCAGTATCGTATATAATGGACCCTGCCGCCTCCTTTAAGCAAGAAAAAGCTGTGGTTTGGACCTGAAAAAATCTAGTTTTTCCTCGATCATCTCATGGTGTGGCCGCCATCTAGCGGAATTTGCAGACATCTTGTCAACGGTTATTATTGCAACTATGATTTATGCTCACAATGAAAGAGTGGCGACAACTTTTTCTCATGAAAGCAGTCCGGAGATAATAACAAACTGGCACCATTGCTCAATATACGGGTTTCTTTTGTGCGCGCAGAACTTTCTATGCCGTTTCTGTTTGATTTGTTGAAATCCTATCCCTAAGGAAAATCTTAGGAACCCTGTATATGTTTAGGATGCAGATCACCTCTAGTCCTCATCAATGGCAATCTGACTGCTCGGTGAAATATCGATGAAGTGCTGCAGCCAGTTTTACATCCCTACCTACAAACTATCCCAAATGCGATCTTTTAACAAGATACTGCCAGATCGCATATTGCTCGTGAAACAATGGACTGGACATGAATTTGGCATAGAGACTGAACTGAACTGAACTTTTATTGTTTTCGAAAAATATAACATTTTCATTACAATAGAGTCCGACTAATTCTACAATACAAGGCAAAATTTAACTAAATAATACTATAGAGACATTGGAATGGTCAGCAAGATCGCCTGACTTGTCGCCTATCGAACACGTATAAGATGATGATGATAGGGCGCAATCTTAGTCGATTACCATGTCCCCCTGGAAACTTAGATGAACTCTGGTGTCATTTAGTCAATGTCCAATAGAACAAACTAGTGCATAAATAACCATGGAGGAGCTACTCATTATTAATTTTTTGATGATTATCATGGAGGAATCTAAGAGCATCATAATGTATTAATATATATTCATTTATAAATTACTTTAGAAATATTTGTCCTTTCTGGTGTTGCATTTTTTTTTGTTCTCCAGTATATAAAAGCATTTTGAGAGACCCGTATAAACAAAGTAAATAACTTACAACATCTCCAAAATATTTTGTTTCATACGCATTCCTGGTGGTTTGGGTAATATTTTCAAACCATTCTATTAATTCTTGGTCATCTATCTGTAATTCGTTTATGAGTCTTTCGTTTACTGAATCGTCTGTGACAGTTATAGAAAGACAATGGAAAAAAAGTATCAGCATTTGGATTGACCATGTTGGTTTTTTCAATCGACCAAAAAACATGGTGTTTACGCATTTGGTGAGTGTTTCATCTGAAAAAAAGTTAAGGTGTTTTTAGAGAGCGCGCCTTCTTTTTTTGGATTTCCAAAATAGTAGATATATTCCAAAAGTATAGTAGCTAAAATAGTGCATTTTGTACCAGCAGCGAGAGATGTAAAAACGCGAGTAATGTAAGATTCTAAAAAAACAGGATTAGGTTATTACTTATTATAATGTTTTATATTATGGTGGGTGTTTGATATTTCGGAAAATTATTGGTATTTATATCGCAATAACAAGCCTTTGCCTGTGTTGGGTTGGATTAACCTAGGGGACCCAGAGCTCCCTTTTATGAATCCCACTTAGGTAATTCTCAACAGGTGGGTCCAAGTCGCGGGGGTGGACCCGACTGAATGAGTCGGTGACTATAAATCTTGTTGGGGAAAGTCATACCGCACCCCTTGGAACCCAGCTCTTTGGGGTCGGTGTGCCAGAGATCGGGAGCGCTTAGGTGAACCCAACTCTAGCTCGCTCTCGAGTTCTCTAAGTGGTGGATTATGAACGGGTGTGGGGGCCTTGGCTTAAAGGCCAGGGCGCGTGAATGAGGCACCACAATAGCAACCCTCCTCAGCGAACCAGAACCTGTTGTAAATATAGCTCCCTCCCTGAAGTGTTGGGGAGGATATTCTAGCCGATTTACTCGTCTATGAGGGAACTCCAGTAGGACCCTCCGACAACCAGGAGGTAACACAGGAAACCGAAGAAGTATGTTTAAGACAATGGTGTATTTGAAATTAACTCTGTGTTTCGGACTTTCATTACAATCTCTAAACGTCTTCAGGCGCAAACTAAAATCCATTCCTCAGGCTACGTACTTATATACTATGGAAAATCATTCAACCGTGAAGTTTAAGAAGTTTGCCCCGCCCAAGGAGGGGCTTCCAAATATTTGGGTATTCGTCTGATGTTCTTTAAGCTTAACAGAGAGTAGACTTTTTGTTTTACCTATGTATGATTCACCACACTCACAAGGAACTTGGTAAATGCATTCCTTATTTTGTTAGTTCTTTGGTTTTGTTTTACTAAGAAGGCTTTGATTTGTAATATTAGATTAAAAAGCTGTTTTAAAATTAAAGTTGTTCCCTACTCTTCGAATTTTCTCTAAAACTCCTTTAATGTATGGAATTGGAAGGAATGCATTGGGCTGGTTTTGGTCTTGTAATCTCTGTCCTGTTTGCTGAAATTTAGAAATAGTATCTGTTATAAGTTTAAGGCTGTAACCACTGTAACCATTCTGCTGCAGATCCTTCTTATTTTTTTTATATTTCGATTTCCAAGTCATGAGAATTGTTACAAATTTGAACGGTTCTGTTATACAAAGTTCTTATTATGCCTCGTTTGGTTGTAGCAGAATGATTTGAACATTGATTTAAATATTGTCCTGTGTGAGTGAGTTTACGATAGACTGTTGTTCTGATGTCACGTTCTACTCGTTTGACAAGTACATCAAGAAAAGGAATTTGACAATTGACATCAGAACAACAGTCTATCGTAAACTCACTCACACAGGACAATATTTAAATCAATGTTCAAATCATTCTGCTACAACCAAACGAGGCATAATAAGAACTTTGTATAACAGAACCGTTCAAATTTGTAACAATTCTCATGACTTGGAAATCGAAATATAAAAAAAATAAGAAGGATCTGCAGCAGAAATCGAAATATAAAAAAAATAAGAAGGATCTGCAGCAGAATGGTTACAGTGGTTACAGCCTTAAACTTATAACAGATACTATTTCTAAATTTCAGCAAACAGGATAGAGACTACAAGACCAAAACCAGCCCAATGCATCCCTTTTGGAGTTTGGAATAGATTGTAGATTGCACCTGAAGAAGATCAGAGATTGTACTGATCGAAACGTCACGTATTAATAAAATATATAGACAATGGAAGTCCAAAACATACGAGTTAATTTCTCATACCCAGTGGAACCTCTAAAGATAAGGATCAACAAGGAACTGTTCAAGGACCCAGTAGATCTTCTTCAACACAAGAGACCCGACAGGGAACTGCACATTGGACACTCTACAAACCCATCAGGGGCGCCTACGGACGCCGCTGATTTAAACAAATTGGCCAAGGAGCTCAGGAAGCTCCAGGTCAAAATCGTAGTCAGCATGGACGGTCCAACCGAAACAGAGCTAACTGAAGAGCACCTGCTCGAAGTCCTTGCCTCACCTAAGCAGGAAGGATGTGAGACCAGGAACAGAGCTCCTAACAGGACACTGTTGCCACAACAAGCACCTACAGATGCTGGGAATCGCCGGACACTCAGAGAGTCGATGGTGCCTGGAGGACAAAGAATCGTGCGTCGATGTCCTGCTGGAGTGTCCGGCTCTGGCAAGTCAAAAAAGTCGCTCCTTGGGAACTATCTGTTGGTCCCATTCGATGTAAGAAGGTTGCAGCCCAGAAAAAATCTGTTCTTTTGCAAAAGAGGTAGGCTTCCAGGGCTAAACCTTGGATAGTGGGCGTGAAACGGGTCCAGCAAGGTGGCCTACGTACATGAGAATTGTTCCGCATTCATTCATTCATTGATCGCAATAACAAAAAATTATATGGAGGTATACTATACGACTCTTGGGAAAACCTGTGCACTTGTTACGAAAAGGGTGTATTCCGAATTTTATAATAGCCGCGGTTTCTGTAGCGCAGTAGGTAGCGTATCGGCCTGCCCCACGGAAGGTCTCTGGTTAAAATCCCGGCTATGTGCATGAATATATTTTTTCTTTGTCTTTAACTTTGCTAAATTTGAGCATTGATCCTATAATGGATGGAAAATCCCAGTATAAAAAAATAATATATATAATAATAAAAATAAATATTATGTGAAAAATATTAAAAATTCACAAATCAAATTTCAAAAGTTGACTTTTTTCTGTTAATGTATTTTTTCTTCGTAAAGATTCCACGGCTCAGATTGGACGAATAGATCCCTCAAAATTATCGCATGCGTTTTCCTTTACGTACCGCTTTTCATATCATCACTTAAGCCAAAATTATTTTACTTTTAATAATAAGCAGTATAATAGGTAGAGTTAGGTCACCATTAAATCAAATTTTATTTAAATAATGATTTATTGTATTTATCATGTTGATTTTTTGACGCATATTATTATTCTTTTGTATTATGTTTTGCATGTTAATGACCCCTTTAATATGACACATCCTTTTAATTACGGTGCACACAATAATATTCGCTAAAATTTTTAGTTGCTTTATTTTTTATAGTTTCTAAAGATGGGTAGGTAATATACAGTGTGTTACAAAGAAGAAGTTAAAAAACCTCCAAATCAGTTACTTCAACCGAAAAGAAACTAAAAAACAAAAGATTACAAGATCTTGGGTGGAAATAACGAAAATTCAAACTTGGATGAGTATTCCACAAGGAACACACAAAATATCAAAGCGAAAGGAGAAATGAATAAACGAAAGGGCGAAACATCGTTTATTCATTTCTCCTTTCGCTTTGATATTTTGTGTGTTCCTTGTGGAATAGTCATCCAAGTTTGAATTTTCGTTATTTCCACCCAAGGTCTTGTAATCTTTTGTTTTTTATACAGTGTGTTGTTGTATTTCTTTGGAAAACGAAACAAAGGGATTTTCACGTATTTAGAGTGTGATTTTGGAAAAAGCCCCGAAACGCCCACGGTTTATCAGGATGTGCAAAATCAAACCCGTTAAATAAAAGAAAGTCCAATCATAAAATCATGCACTATAGAAACTGCAATTCGTTAAACCAATTTTTTATCCGAAACTTATTTCTTCAAACCCATTCAATAACAAATTCGAAATTTATAAGACCCGTTTTTAATCGAACCATTGTTCATCAAACTCATTCAATATCAAACCCGTAATTTGTAAAACCCATTTTTAATAAAACCCGGAATTTGTCAAACCGATATTTTTCAAAACCGAAATTCGTAAAACCCGTTGTTTATCAGAAAATTTTTGCTAAAATGATTACGCATTCCATATAGGCCGATCAACTCCTACCGATTTATTGTCCTTTAATCCACCTTCGCCGCCACTTTCACTCAAAAGTGACAGAAAATACATTAGTTTTCTGTCAATATGGCGGCGAAGGTCGAGAAAAGGACACTAAAACGGCAGGAGTTGATTGGGCTATGTGAAGAAGGTATTGACCGGAGGCGTACAGACAGTGTCAAGGAACAATAGAGTGACATCTATACACAAAGTATTGAACACTACCTGTGAATACTTTTAGCCAAGTATGCGCACATAGAACGGTAAATGCATCGAAACGCCGCACCGCCGCGCCACTTGCGTGTACGCCCCCGGTTCATGTATTATTGGCGAATACGCAATCAATATAGCAAAAACTTTGTGATAAACAATGGGTTTTATGAATTCCGGAGGCGTTTTCTCATATGCAGCTATTTCAAAACAGTTTTAAAAAAATTGCGTCACATACTACGTCATAGTTTGACAAGGCGCTAGTGGCTCGAATAAACTAATGTTTCATCGGCACAATCCTAAAAAATCAAAAATATAGAAGGAATCTTTTCACAAATATATTTATACAAAAAATCTTTGTGGAAAAGGTGGAAAAACAAAAATAAAGACGCTAAGAGTTGACGAGAAGTTAGCCACAGTATTTGACAGTTAACTAATGCCTAGTCTACAGTCCAACGTCTTGCCACTGATTTCTATTTCTCTCTTTGTCGAAAAGAGTGAGAAGCAATAGATGGCAGCGGCACAAAATTTCAATGTGGAGTCTAGGCAAAAGATGCATGCGCTAGTTCGAAACGAACAAAAACCTCGTTTCGAAACCATTCAAATTGGTGAAAAAGCGACGTCATTGATAACGAGCGGGAAAAATTGTCATTTAAATTGATTCTATAAAAAATAAAAAAAAAAACAAAACCTTTTCAATTGACAAATTCCCGGTGTTATTAAAAATGGGTTTTACAAATTACGAGTTTGATATTGAATGAGTTTGATAAACAATGGTCCGATTAAAAATTTCGAATTTGTTATTGAATGGGTTTGAAGGAATAATGTTCGGATAAAAAATTGATTTCACAAATTGCAGATATTATGGTGAATCGTTCTGATAGAGTCCCATAGGACCATAGGCGTCCCCTCGAATACGTCGATGTTTCATTAGGGGGGAACACTTTTTGGCTACCTTGAAAATGATCTCTACAACCCTATAAAAATGTCTCACTTTTAAATTTTGCTCAAATTTTACAGGTTAATTTTCCCCCTCGTGGGAATGTATCGTAGAAAAAAAATTTATTAATAAAATGTAGGTACTATTAATCGACGTGTCACCGGATTTTTCGAAAATCAAATTATAATTTCGTAAAACAATAGATATATATATAGATTTTTAAAATGTTAACACTGTTCTGAAGGCTTTTGAAAGACCTTCAAAACAAGGTATCACTGAACCCACTTATCCTATATTCAAAATTTAAGGATAGGTTAAAAAACACAAAATTTCCCCTCGAATAAAAAATCGACTTGTTCGAGGATTTTACCAAAATCAGCCTCGAAACATGTGAAAAAGTTCCAGTTTTGTTTATGTTGGAACACACTGTATATATAGCAATGTTTAATATATCAAACAGCAACTACCAAGAAATTTCAGTTTGGTATATTTATTCCCATACGCAGTCGCTACTTTATTGCTTACTTACGGCACGAAAAGTTGCATTAAGTTTTTAGCAATAGTAGGTATTAAATTAATTCCTGGGAGGCTTAATTTAATTTTAATAACCTAATGGGTTTGGAGCTCAGACTAATAACTAAAGAGTTTGAAGTCAAGTTGTATATACCAAGCAAATCGGGCAATGTCGACAACGTCGGCAGTGTGTCGTACACTCTGGCGACAGATTGCGATTTTCAGTTTTCGGTCAATAATCGGCAACTGTCGGAGGTCCACATTACTACAGTCGACTTTATGCCGACACCATTTTAGGACCGACGATGGTCCGATTGGAACTTTGTTTAATCGGTCGAAAATCAGTAACTGACGATGGCCCGATTTACTATAGTCGACATTATGCCAACGCAAACCTTATCTGCTTTAGGACTGGTGATGGTCCGATAGGAACCTTCTTTAATCGGTCGAGAATCGGCAACTGATGATGGCTCGATTTACTATGGTCGACTTTATGCCGACGCCCACTTTATCTGCTTTAGGGCCGACGACGGTCCGATTGGAACTTTGTTTAATCGGACGAGAATCGGCAACTGACCATGGCACGATTTACTATAGTCGAATTTATGCCGACGACCACTTTATCTGCTTTAGGGCCGACGATGGTCCCATTGGAACTTTGTTTGATTGGTCGAGAATCGGCAACTGACGATGGTCCGATTACGTCACCTTAAAATTTTTAAACTGGTGTATAGTTTCTTCCTAGTATGTAGAGATGGCGCTAATATCACTATGTTCCCTGTACAGAGGAAGATAATATTATATATATAATGAGCATATTTCAAAACTAGAATGCGGACTTGACAAGATGATGGTACTTCTCTTCAAGAATCTCCTCTTCTGCCACTTAAATCAGCCCGACTGGTTAAGCACCCGCATTATCGAAACTTTGTAGTTTGCCAATGTCGGATCGTGTCAAGCAACCACCGACAAACCTTCGTCAATCACCGACGTCGGCGCGCTTTGAGAGGCCGATGTGGGGCCTTATTATTAGACCAATATCGGACTTATTGGTTGGAATAGTTTAGCGATGTCGGGCCGAGACCAGCTTGCTTACGTTAGACCGACGAAATTAAGCAGTTATGGGCGGATGGTCGCTACGATGTGGTTAAACCATATCGGACCTTAATCTTATGGCGATGGTATGTCGGTGTTAGCAAAAAGTAAAATTTACCATTGGTCCGACGGCGGGCTACAGTCTAACGCTGCGTCGGCAAACATACATTGGGCTTACATCGCAAAGCGGACAAAAAATACTGCTGGTCCGATGTCGTAAATCGACGTCGTGCCGATGAGGGCAAATTCGGCAATCGACATCGGACCGACGAAGGCCCGAGGGAACCGTGTTTGCTGGGTATATATGTATATACTTTAATCCAGTTTCAATTACACTTTAAGCCCGTATCGTATTAGCGGGGTAGATTTTTCTCTCTTTTTAACATATTATTCAAAATGTGGGAAATATGAGAGGAAACCTTAGAGAGAACTGTCAATCATTTGTTCTCGTTGGCGACGTTTATGAATTGTTGTAATTTTTCTCTTCTTTTGTCTTTTTTGTATTTTTTTCAAATTTTTTTGCCATCGCCAATAGGTCTTATACCAGACCTATCTGCTTATAGGATTAGCTAGAGTTCCTGTATGCATCATTTAAAATCCTCTACACCTAAACAAATACCTGCATATTTTTTTTTTAATTGATTTGTGTGACCAAATACTGTGTAGACTTATTATGGTAAAGCCATGATGGTAATTTAAGGCTTAAAATATTTTAACATAAATTAAGGGGTAACGTTTTTGTTTCCAAATTTTCAATTTCTAGAATAGAATACTAAAATTTTTCAAGTTTTCACTGGTTTTTTAGCGTTCAAAAAAAGCACTGCCAAAAAAACATTTTTTCTCTGTTAAAATGAAAAATATTTAGAGAAAGAGGGCAGAATTTTAGAGGTAAATGGAAAGATAATGTAGTAAAGTGCATAAATATTTAACGTTTTTAAAAAGAGATAGCAGGTCACAAAAAAGTATTTTAGAGAAAGATGAAAATAATTTAAGGCAATTGTTTAATAAAAATTTCTGTCATGTCATCTGTCTGAAATCTGAGAAAAACAGCAAAAATTTTAATTTTTTCAAAGCATAAAGTTTGCGACGTTTATGAATTGTTGTAATTTAGTAAGACATAAGGTGGTATTAACTTCTTTCAATCAAAGTTCTTTACAGTCTTTAAATTTACCAAAAAACATGTCCTACTATAAGTGCATTTAAGCACATCTAAAAATCATTGAACAGCTACCTATTTAACTAAATTATTTTAAGGTTCATCATGGCTTTACCATTACACACTTGTCTATAAAGTATAAACAAATATGTATAAAATAAACAACAAAATATAATTTTGTTATACAATTTTGTGACCAGCATACATCCAGTTATAATTGTCTTAAAAAAATCCGATTTTTTTCTGTGTAGCTGCAGAGTAAGTAAATATATCCTGTTAATATTTTTTTTTAATTAAAAAAAAAATGACTTTTTTTTACCAAATGTTCTGTGCCTACAAAGAGTAGAGATAAGAGGGGTTAAATCCTAAATCCCCTTCACCATCAGCAGCCACGCCATTGGTAGAAAAGACTAAAACAAGTACATACAGGGTGTTCATTGTAAAATTTTCAACCCAAGATGGAGTCTGATTTTGGAAAAATCCTAGGACACGTCTATTTGTTCAAAGGGGACACATTTTGTATATCCTGAAATTTGTGTTACACGCACCCCCTTGAAGGGGTAAACTTTACCCCTATACATATATTTTGAATAGGGAAAGTCGGTCGAGTGATACCTTGTTTTGAAGGTATTTTGAATGTCTTTAAAATCAAGAGAGATATTCACTTTTACAGTTGCATGGACCAATGCAAAAATAGTTTTTTTTTCAAAATAATTTTTTTATTTTTTGAGAAATCTGGGACACGTCGACTTTTGGCGGTTTTTTACAATTTGAATATATTGTGAAAATGAATGTCTCGAAAAGGAATTGATATATTTTCAATTTTTATACGGTTCTAAAGACATTTAAGATAGGTTGTGTTTTTTTTGTGAATAAATGTTAAATATGGTATATTACAGTGGCGCACCCAAGAATTGACTTCGGTGGGGGGGATTCAAGATAAATAATGACAAAAAAAATAACGTAACCATACCAGGCTTCTCGGGTTGGGGTTAACCCCCCCTTGGTGCGCCAGTGCAGTATGCATATGTTTAAATCAAAAAACATTTTTTAAAAATGAACAAACTAATCTAACAAAATTTATGAATATTTCTTTGAAGAATGTTTTTTTTTTAATTTTCCTTATTTAAAATTTTTTTATAGAAGTTTTCGCAAGTATCAGTTATATTACATTTAACTATTAACATCGCCTTTAAAGTTTCTACATTTAATCTACTTTTTTCAGTGGTCCATATATTATTCAATATTCATATGGCTAAACACTCTTTCAGTCACAGCGCGTTAGTGCCTGGGAGACTGAAAGAGTATTCAGCCATTTTAACAAAATTGCCGCAAACAATTTGCTCGTTTCTAAAATGTTCCAAAATTGTCTGCGATAATTTTATTGTTATTCCAATTATCAAGCTTTTCTTGAGAAACATATTTTTTACAAATGTATACTCGTCGAAAGTCTCCGTAGAATAATTATGTGGAATATTTCTATGCCTAACAAAAATTATTTCAGTTATTTTTTTTCGCGATGCATACCTGGGGGACTTTTCTTAGCAATGGGGGACATTTAGGGGGACACTTACAATGGGAGACGGAACACCAAAATGGGGTACTGTCCCCCCTAACGGGGGACGAATGGTCACTCTATTTAAGAGACCTTCAAAAAAGATATTACTCGACCCACTTTCCCTTTTCAAAATTTAGGGGTAAAGTTTACTTCTTCATAAAGAGGGTCGTGTTCGTGAGCTACAAAAATTTCGAGTCCTCGGATTTCTT
This sequence comes from Oxystoma pomonae, assembly GCA_963921995.1. NCBI lineage: Eukaryota > Metazoa > Arthropoda > Insecta > Coleoptera > Brentidae > Oxystoma > Oxystoma pomonae. The sequence continues at coordinate 44,037,976 of OY998172.1, forward strand.
CAAAATCAGACTCTAAATATGTAAATCTTGGGTAGGAAGTTTTCAGATGAACACCCTGTATATATCAAATATTTGATATCGTTTTTTTGGGATAATATTATCATTGATGTACGTACTAAAAATACCTAAATAACGACGAATATAAGTAATTAATAATGACCCACTTACTTTTTAAAAACCGGCGGCTTTAAATCATTATACTTTCACAAAACCTAATTCCATTTTTTAGACATTTCACACACTCGAAGCAAAATACTAAAGGTGTTAAAAAAAACTAAAAACTTGATTCCGAATAAATGATAAAATAACTTTTCTTGATTGATTGATGTGTTATTTTGGGCACAATATACATACCGGGTTCCCAGAAACAATTATTTGCGGTTCTGGTAGGTCACTTTTTGCACCAATAAAATCGCATTACAATAACTTCGTACCATTGAAAAGTCACCAATCATATGGGTCTATCCTCACATCACACCATTCATAATTTTCCCGGTATTACATGGTATTATCAGCACGCAGAAAATACACATAAAACATAGAATCTAGGTAACTGAAAAGCTAGACAGCTGCCAAGTCCTAATTAAGATAAGACCACCCACTAATGATTTTTGAACCGAAATTCTGGTTAAAAGTTATAATGATTCATATTTAACAATTTATCATTATCGGTTATTAACTTATATTTCATTACTTATTTGTTGACAAATCACTATGTCGGACACGGAAACATAAATCCAATGTTATCACAGAATATCAAATTATGGTCACTACATGAGATGTTGAATCTCACAGCTATCGGCATTCAGAAGTAGATAAAATTATTATAATTTAAAATTACAAGTACGCCCCGTAAAATGTACGTACAAAATTTTTGAAGTGAATAAACGCTTTCGACAAAACTGAAGTACTGAATGAAAATACACAGTGAACTTGAGACCACATTCTGAAGGTCCAAAATTGTAATTTGTTACGCTATGTCGATGCCATAAACTCAAGCCGGTTTGAAAAAAATACATTGATCGTTCCCTGTGAACAAATTAGGTTTAGAAACCCAGTCATAAACCAAATACCTGAATTTATTCGTCATTTTCGTAAGTGAATGTTGAGCGCTTTCTCGTAAAAACTTTCAGTGAATTACCCATAGGTACTCCTGTGTAAGTAGGGTGGGCCATTTAAAAGGGTTCACCCCACCCTGATTTTTTCAAAAACTGTAAAGAAGTAGAAAAACTCCGAAACACGTCAATTTTGTTTGTAAGGAGGACAGTTTTTTCCGCCCCCAGAAGAACTACCCTATCAACTCCTGAAGTGTCTCCAACCCCTTCATTTAAAATAGGGAAGATAGGTCGACTTGTAATACACCATTGGAAAGGTAATTTTTTTGACCCCTTCCCCCCCCTGCAACACTTGATAGCATTTTTGCAACCCTTTCCCCCTCCCTTTTAGCCCTTAATAATACTTCTACCTAACCCTCCAACCCCCTCTTGTCGCGTTTATGTAAGCGATGGATAGCCCGTTATTCAAAAGGACTCGACTATCGGTACCCTACTAAATGTCCGTCTGTCAGATACTTTTAGCAATTTTCATGCCGACAGACTGGTTCATTTATGTAGCATACTCTTGTTTTCAAAAATATTAAAATAGACAATATAACTTTCAAAGTAAAAATGCCGCAAATTACAAAATTTAAGAAAGGACAAATTATGACTCGAGTTATAGAAGACGGCTGGTCTGAAGGAACCTGCCAAAAAAACCTACTAAAAGATCATAGCAAATAACAGATAAAACATCATAAGTTTTTATAATCTATGCTCATAGAAACTTATAATATTTTATAATTTTTGACTAGTGAAAGTGAAACAAAAATCCCGCATATAACTTCATCATATTTTATCAGCCAGTCGGCTTATAAAAGTTTACAATATTTTATGATTTTTAGTATGACAATTCCTCATAAAGAAAAAATACAGCTCAACTTTAGCAGTTGTAACAGATTAATATACAGTCAAACTAAACTATAACCTATCCTAAACTATAAACTACGACAACCTAACCCACTATAAAACAATAACACTCCTTGTGCTTGCACAATTTCTACATATCTAATAGAAAATTGTTCTCGTATAAGTAGTTATTTATCGTCAGGAGCTGTTGAGATTTCATAAGCCAAAAACTATTTTCTTTACAAGCTTTTATTTAACTTGCAAATATATTTTCAAAATTTAAGTTTTTCAATGCCGACTCGTCTGCAGCTTGTTTTAGACAAGAACGGCGAGCCCATTAAGTATTAAAATTATTGTTTTTATTTATTTGCAAAAAGTTCAGTTTTTTTATCGCCGTTTATTGTATTCTTGTTTTTTCGCTGTGGTACCTATTGTTTTTTTTGCAGCTCTTTGCCCAGCGTGGTAATGTATTTTTATTACCTCCAAAATGGTTCGCCGCTCTTCTTGTAGACCAGTTATTTTTCGTAACTCAAGTTATAAGTTGAACTTTGCAACTGTATTAGATCCTAACATAGGATTTTAAGAAATTTTTAATAATTTCCTATAAAAAAATCTCCTTTGATTTATTTACTATTATGATAATTATAACAAACACAAGTGTCAAATGTATCAAGGTAAATAACGAGAGGTTAACTAACAAATGACATCAATGTAAATTTTCATTAATATAGGGTGTTATATTTACCCATATTTCAATTTCGTGTCCTACTTTTTTTTCGCCAGGAGTGTACATATATGCATTTTTCCCTATGTCTCAAACTTTCACTTTTTATTAGTGTATACTCAAACAAACCACCAGCTTTTGTAATGTCTGACAGCATTAAATTCGGTATTACGAAAATCAAAAGTAAAAATAATGCCTCTAAATCAAAAAATGCCTTAATTTAAAGCAAATACCCTTATTAACCGACTACGCAAGTCAAAGGAGGGTTTTGAGTTTTGTTTCTTGTTTCTAAAATCATGTTTTTATCTCGGATATAATTATTTAGTGATGTCAAAAATACATAAATATATTTAAAAACAATCTTTATTAATTACAAAAGAGTAATTATCACTCGAGTTACAGAAGACGGCTGGTCTATAAAAAAACGATGAATTCAAAATAACACAACGGAATGAAAACAACTAAATATTAAATATTACTTAAAACAACAACAAAAATTAGTTTTTTTTATACCTTCATCAAAAAAATGATTTTAGTAACTGTCTGCAGATAACTAAAGCATGGCTTTTTTGGTTACCGATGCAAAAAAAACTATTTTTTTGATTACGGGTGCAAAAAAAGATTTTGGTTCATTTTTTACCCAAAATTAAAGAGAAATAGCGAAAAATAGTAATATTAAAAAAATCTAATTATTCTTGCCTAAAAATTAAGCCATTTCCGCCAGTTTTCACCAAGTATTTACGAAAAAATCTTTTAAAAATTTTGTCAAAATATCAAACTGTCAACGATTAAAATGTCGCAACAATGAACGTCACCGAGTAAAAAGACACATCGCTATGGAAACGATTGTTATTTCATTTACCAGCCGCCTTGATTTTTAGTGTAAAAATGGTGTGTTGCGAGAAGTGCTCTTCGTTCGAGATTTTTAAAAGTATTTTCCTGTTTCTCGTGGATTTTTTGATAAAGGTATTAAATAAATAGTGCAGTTAACAACTCGCGGCTAAACTGTGCTTTTTTTTACTCGCATTTTTGTTGTAAAAAAAGCACTATTTTAGCCACTAGTTGTTAAAACTACTATTTTAGTGGGCGTAGCAATATTTTCAATAACACTCTGAAAAACTTACATTTTGAAAATATTCACGATCTTCATCAGTTTCTCTGATAAATAATTTTGACAAGTAGGCCTGTTGGATGGTCAAAGAAGAGTTTCAATATTATTACTTTAGCCGTGTGCACGGGACAGTTGTTCTGCTGGTAAACGAAGTCGTTGTTTTTGTAAAATATCTGCACAGCTGGCGACATACCATCCTCAAGAATTTCAACATATCTTTGACTGTTGAATCTTCCTTCGATTTGTCAAAACATTCCCCTTTAATATAATTTATCTATGACATTCCCAAACCTCTAGCGCTTAAACCAGCCCCACATATTTACTGACAAATGTACAGCTTTTTTAATTTGGTTGGTGCATTTTGGATCAAATCTACAATTTGGTGGACGATACACTAAAATTCTTCTGCTGCTCAAAGATGACTGAAATATCTTTCCATCTGTGACGACCACCCTCTCCTACAAAATTAATCATCATGAAGAACATTATTTAATGCAAAACTAACCCTGGCCTGTTTTTGTTCTTCCGTTAAAAAAGCTTTTTTTTGCAGCAACTCGACAGGAAATTTCAGATTTTTTAATCCTTCTGTTAATAGTTGATAAGGAACCTGGGAACATCGTTACGGACGTGACAAAAGGATTTTGTCTGAGATGGTCGATAAACCTTTCATCTTGTATCTAAGAACTTGTCCTGATACATGTTTTCTATTCATCGAATTATTCTGTATCCAGCGCTTTTTCCATCCTACTATCGTCATTTTATCAACCCCAAAATGAGTGACCGCTCGCCCCTGCCAAAAAAACCGCATAAAACCTCATAAAAACACACCGGAATTTTATCAGTTTTTATAAGGTCTATGAGCTTTTGTGAGGCAAAATTTTAGGATTACGAAAGTTTGTAAGAATTTATGAGATATAATGTCTTTGATTTTGGTAAGGATTTATGTGGTTTCATATGTGTGTTTTTTATCTAATCCTATAATCAGTCAGGCTTGTAAATGTTTATAAAATTTGATAAGTGCAGACATTTTTTTTAACAAATTTTATGCTTTTGTAAAAGCATGGTTTTCTAACAGATTTTATAATCAAACCGACACATCAACTTTTATGGGTTTCTATAATTACATTCTTTTTCTTTTATGATGTATTATGGGATTATATAAACCGATGTTTTTATAGTTTTCTGACAGATTTTTTAGTCAAACCAACTCATAACACTTTATGGATTTCTAATATGACTACACCCTTGTTTTTTTAAGAAGTTTTAAGAGTTTATAAAAAAAACTTTTTCATTAGATTTTGGGATATTTTATGATCAGACCAACTTATAGAATTTGACAGATTTCTATGGCGAAATTTTTTTTATAAGTCTTTAAATAGATGTTATAGTCAGACAAACTTACAACATTTTATAGATTTTTATGTGTCCACCCTGGCAAAAAAAAACTCATTAAATCTCATAAAAAATACACTTGATTTTTATCAGTTTTTTCGACCACCTGAACACTAATTAAAAAAAGCTATATTTAGTATACTTCAAATAGTATGGTAAAATATTTTTTAAAAACCCCAGTAGGCCAATTTTTATTGAAACCGAACAAACTAAATCTTTTTTCTCCTCCACTTCCCTTGTTAGAGGGAGGTGGATACCTGAGGATACCATATTAATTATTGTATTTTCATCGGAACTATAAAACATACCGAATTTGAACACAATCGGATCTGGATAGGTCAGTTAAAATTGGTTAGTTCTTCTTTTAATTTAAACTTAGATGCTTACCCCCTTCATTCACCCCGTAGGGGGGAGAGGGGCCTAATATTTACATATTATTGTATTGTCACCGGAACTATAAATGCACGCCAAATTTTAAAGCAATCGGATGTGTATAAGTTAGTTAAAATTAGTTAGCACAAGATGATCAAATAAAAATCGTCCATCTTGAATCCGCCATATTGAATTTTCAAAATCTGATTAGAAATTCGTCGTCGTCTCCATTCCCAAGTGCCCCGATACACCTAATTTCAACGAAATCGGACGTACTTCAACTGTACCCCCCTCCACCCCCTTCGAGTAGGGTGGAGCTGCCAATTTCATCACACTATATTCTTGTGTTCTTCAACTGTACCCCCTCCACCCCCTTCGAGTAGGGGGAGCTGTCAATTTCATAATACTATATTCTTGTGTTGTCACCGCAACTATAAGCATGCCAAATTTGAAACCGATCGAATGTCGGAAAGTTGGTCAAAATTAAGTAGCAAGATTTTACTCGAACAAACATATCTTGTTCGTTATATAGATAGATACATTCCCAGCAAACACCGTTCCCTCCTGCCTTCGTCGGCCCGATGTCGATTGCTGAATTTGCCGTCATCGGCCTGACGTCGATTTATGACATCGGACCAGCAGTATTTTTTTGTCCGCTTTGCGATGTAGGCCCAATGTGTGTTTGCTGACATCGGCATACGGTCGCCATACGATTAAGGTTTGATATGGTTTAACCACATGGTACCGACCATCCGCCCATATAGCTCCTTAATTTGGTCAGTCTAACGTAGGCAAGCTGGTCTCAGCCCGACATCGGTAAACTATTCAAGTCTGACATTGGTTTTCTAAAGCGGTCCAACGTCGGCAATTAACGAAGGTCCGTTGGTGGTAGCTTAAAGCGGCCCGACAATGGTAAACCACAAAGGTCCGATAATGGGTGGATAATAAGGCTCCTCATCAGCCTCTCAAAACGGGTCGACGTCGGTGATTGACGAAGGTCCGTCGGTGGTGGACATTGGCAAACTACAAAGTTTCGATAATGCGGTTGCTTAACCAGTCGGGGTGGTTTAAGTGGCGGAAGAGGTGATTCTTGTAGAGAAGTATCACCACCATGTCAAGTCCACATTCTAGTTTTGAAATATCTTTGCTCATTATTATTATGTTCCACTGTACACGGAACATAGTGACATTAGCGCCATCCCTACATACTAGGAAGAAATTATTTATCAATTCGTTGTTGCCGGTTAAAATTATCGACCAATCAAACAAAAATCTGATCAGGCCATCGTCGATCCTAAAGCAGATAGAGTGCATTTCGGTATAAAGTCGACTATAGTAAATCGAACCATCGTCAGTTGCCGATTCTCGACCAATCAAACAAAGTGCCAATCGGACCATCGTCGGCCCTAAAGCAGATAAAGTGGTCGTCGGCATAAAGTCGAAAATAGTAAATCGGGCCATCAATATTTGCCGATTCTCAAACAAAGTTCCAATCGGACCATCATCGGCCCTAAAGTAGATAAGGTTTGCGGTGGCATAATGTCTACTATAGTAAATCGGTCTATCGTCAGTTGAAGATTCTCGACCGATTAAACATAGTTCCAATCGGACCGTCGTCGGCCCTAAAGCAGATAAAGTGGGCGTCGGCATAAAGTCGACTATAGTAAATCGGGCCATCGTTAGTTGCCGATTCTCGACCGATTAAAAAAAGTTCTAATCGGACTATCATCAGCCCTAAAGCAGATAAAGTAGGCGTCAGAATAAAGTTGACTATAGTAAATCGGGCCATCGTCAGTTGCCGACTCTCGACCGATTAAAGAAAGTTCCTATTGGACCATCATCGGCCCCAAAGCAGATAAGGTTTGCGTTGGCATAACGTCGACTATAGTAAATCGGGTCATCGTCAGTTGCCGATTCTCGACCGATTAAACAAAGTTCCAATCGGACCATCGACGGTCCTAAAGTGGTGTTGGCATAAATATAATTGACCGAAAACTGAAAATCGCAATCTGTCCAACATCGGACCAGCGTGTAGTCACCGACGCCGACACACTGCCGACGTTGTCGAAATTGGTCCGATTCAATGCCGACGATTTGTGTTTGTTGGGACAGGTTGATAGATCAATGCTTTGGGCACTGTACCATGCACTTATAAACAAATAGGTTTAAACCGCCGAATATTAGCGTTTTGGAAGATTTTTATGTACAAAGGCTAAAGATGTTCTAAAATTAATCTTCTTTAATGGTATTTCCTTAGCATATGCCAAGAAAATACTTAGAAGCTGATTCTTTTGATGTTCTTTTATAGTACTAGAATAGCATTTGCGCTAAACGGACCAAAAAATGTTTTAAAAATTGATGTATTCTTTGCATGTGTTAAAGATGTACTCAAAAGGACCTGCTCAAATGGTACACTCATAGCATTTGATATGGATCCGATATCTTTAATAGCATATACCTAAATAGTATGTACCAAGCATATAAAAGGACATTCTCAAAAGGAGGTTTAACGCATATATTGCTTAATTAAAGATTTCGATTTATTTACAAATTTAATTACCAAATGGCAAACCACAGAGTACCGAACCGGGTGATCCTTGGACCAACCAAGGAAAATCCTAGCATATTTTATCTTTCATAAAAGTTTTTGTGCGATCCTTATTTAATTTGTTGTTCGTGACGTTTGGCGACGCACACAGGCAAAATTTGGGAAATTCCCAGACCAAAAAGTCCTGAACACATTTTATTTTAAGTTTGAGTTTTACTTCGGATTTTACCACCAGGGGCTGTATTCTTGACACCCGTGCCCGTGAGTGTGAAGAAATTTCTCACTTCTCACCTCCTTTGAACCATGTGAAAAGTAAGAGAGGCAAATACTCGCCGGTCGCTACTCACCTCACAGGCAGGTAAAATGACCCTTTGTTTGATATTCGGTCCGTTATTTTGAAGATACAGTTTGAATTTGGCTATCGGTGTGCATGTGTACTTACTTCTATAAAATTTATTTTTTATGGTAAAATAGTGCTTAATAGTTTGTTGTACGGTTTTAAAGAAGTGCTATATTTATACAAAATTTTTGCAATGCAGAGCGGGTCATTTTCTCTTATCAGTGCATTCCAGTTAAAAAAAGCTCATAGGTTCTTATGAAAGTCGGTCAGATTTTATGTTGTTTCATAGGGTTTTATAATTTTCTGCGAGCCAAGCTGTCTTCCTTGTAAAATCTGATAAAAAAATTTGTACTTGATGAGATTTGTCTAGGTTTCTACAAGTTACTAATAAAACGTTGTCTCTCGTAAAACTTTTCTAAAAGATTGAAGATGTTTTTTGGCAGAGATGTCTTGGGAAGTTTTCACGCAGATCAAGCTATCCATGCATATTTGATTTCCTATAGTCATTCGCACATTTCTGGGTTAAAAGGAACTCTCCCTATTCCGTCCTAAGGGGTAATTCATAAATTGTATCAGTGGCGCACCCAGGAATTGCCTTAGGGGGGGGGAGGTTACGCAGAGCTATCCATGCATATTTGATTTCCTATAGTCATTCGCATATCTCTGGGTTAAAAGGAACTTTCCCTATTCCGTCCTAAGGGGTAATTCATAAAATGTATCAGTGGCGCACCCAGGAATTGACTTTGTGGGGGGGTTTAAGGGTAAATAATAAAAAAAACCTCATTTGAAGTAAAAATTTGACCACAATTATGCAGGCTTCTTGGGGGAGGGGAACCACAACCCCCCACCCTCGGTGCGCCACTGATTTTATGTCACACCTAACAAAGGGAAACAGGGGCTATATATTTAGATCAATACCGTCTCTCAACAGGCCAGTTAATTCATTTTCGTTTTATAGTATCCTTTATTGGCCTATACTATATATAATAGCCATATATATTGACACCAAACTGGCAGAAAATCCATGTTTTACCTGTCAATTTGATTATAAAAATGGCGGTAACAGTAGGCTAAAGGGACTAAAGCGGTAGAAGTTAACTGTGTAATTTTATAATTGTTTTCCTGTGGTTTCTTGCCACACAAAAATATCGTTCTGTCTTCTCTTTACATTTCTTAATTCTTATATGTGCAGATAGTTTCTTCCTTGCGTCTTCTATCTCTCTTTACGGTCTTTATGCCCATTTGCCCTGCGATTTGCTTAAGTAATGAGTAGTAAAGAAATCCATAATTTTTAAGTATTCCCTAAATTTTATTCGTTTGCTCTGGCCAGTACCCTCTCCAGATAGGCCGATCAACTCATACCGATTTAGTGTCCTTTTATCCACCTTCGCCGCCATTTTCACTCAAAAGTGACAGATAATCCATTAGTTTTCTGTCAAAATGGCGGCGAAGGTGGATAAAAGGACACTAAAACGATAAGAGCTGATTGGCCTATGTGGAGAGGGTAATGCTCTGGCCAAAAAAAAAGTTTTCCATAGCTAGGAATTAAATTTTGTTATAAGTTCAACCACTGGATGGCGCTGCTTGTTATAAAACCATTATATGTTGTTATTATTTATTATTACTATTATTATAATTATTATTTATTATTAATTTTTCTTGGCGTCAGTTTTTACATTAAATTTTTCAGCTTCAGTAAGGGTCATTTAAACATATCCAGGGTGGATTCTTTAAACGGAACGGTGCTTCTAGCGGGTTAGAATTTGGTTTTACAAAAAAATCCAAAAACACGTCAACTGAGATTTTTAATTTTCTTTAATCGTGTTATCTTGGTTTTTTTATTTCGTTTTGTTTACAAGGTATGGCAAAAAAATTTTTTTTAAATAGGACACCCTGTATAGTTTAACATTTTTGAATTCTAAAAAAATTCTCTCTTTTTCACAATACCACACACTAATACTCTATCTTTTATGGTTTCCAAGATAGAGGCATTTAAAATTGCATGGAATGGTTGTCTATGCCCTGTTTTACAGGGGATATTTGAATGAATGTCGAAGTTTTCCATACAGATTTAGATAAAAATATCGGGATTATCGTAAAAGATAGATCCTACTGTGTGGTATTGCTGAAGAGAGAATTGTTTGCAGATTTTAAAAATTGCAAAATATACAGGGGGTCTTATTTAAAAAAAAATCCAAGATAGCACGATTAAAGGAAATTAAAAATCTCAGTTGTGTTTTTGCATTTTTTTATTCAACCAAATTCTAACCCGCTAGAAGCACCGTTCCATTAAAAGAATCCATCCTGTATATTGGCCTTAAAATCCCCAATGCTAGAAAGATGCCCTCCAGTGCACATAATCGTAGGGTTCTAAACAATAAACAGTAATATTTATTTTAATTAAACTAATAAAACAACAAAAAAAACTTGCATAAAAATATGTGACCATAAAAACTTGAAGCCATCATCCATTGGGGCATCATGGAAATTAAATTGAATGTGGGCTTGTCTCTTCATTGACTGGTCTATAGTCTTACCAGAAACGTCCTCCATCTAACTCCAACTGTTCTTGTATGAGTGGCAAAACAAAAAACTGTTGGTTTGTTTAGCCGGAAACGTTGAAAAAAATCTAAATCCAAATCCAGACCCTTCTGGAAAAACCATTTTCAATTATATTCAGCTCGTCCAAAACGTCATTTAAAAATTCCATTTTTATTTTTTTTACCGTTTTTGAGTTGACAAAAAAATGAGGTTAGAATTCTCTCCTAAGGATGATTTAAGGCTCGATATCTGGCATCTTAAATTTAAGTATTCCTTAGACTACAAAAAAAAGCTGAGCAAACCAAATCAGCTACTTAGCACCGTTAAGAGATCCTTAGCGCAAAGGAATCTTTAGAGAAATCGCAGAGCAAATGGACATTACGGAACTATACGAATCCATCTTAAGGGCCGGTTTCTCATTAGCAGGATACCATCAGTTAGTTAAATTAACTCGGAATATAAATCCCAGTTTTCTTTTGTTTTAAGACAATATTTTTTTGAGGTTAACTCTGAGGTAAGGCAACTTGCCCTCACCTTAAAGGTCTGGTTAGCCTGGAGTTAATTTTAACCCGCTTTTTAAAGATTTTTACAAGATTTTGCTCGAGTTAACGCTATTGAGAAACCGGCCCATATAAGAGTTCGGCTGCGATCAGAGACACAGGTCAAGTTAATATACGGTTTGTTTCAATCTTGCTTTTGAATTAATTACTATACGCTTTTTAGCTAATTTTGTAAAACATGCACGGAAGTAAAAATTAAGTACAAGAAAGTGCGCACAACTTTTCTTTCTCTCTAGCCGCGTACATGTAACCACCCAATCTATCCCTTTGTTCTCTGTTTGATATATTAACTATTAACCTCACAAAATACTGAAAAATAAACTATAACTTTATATTATAATTTATATCTGAACAATTTTTTAAACACATTTTTTCATTAAAAAGTGGACAAAATGCAAAGGGAGACTACGAGAGACAGTAACTTCCTTAACGTGTGTCGACTCTGCCTGGAACTTTACAACAAAATCGATTTGGTTAGTGTGGACGAGCTTGGTGACCTTTTGTTTAAGGTGCTTCCACCAGAATTGGTTAGTAAAGCAGATTTAGAGTTCCGTAAGGTAAGCGATAAGAGGTATGCGGTAAGAGGCCAGGAAAACAAATTATAGCAAAAACATGCTTCTGTTCATTTCCTATTGTTTGTTTTCCTTGCGTCTTACCACATACCCCATACCGCTTACCTTACGGAACTCTGAATCCGCCTGTAACACCGGTTTAATGAATTTATATTTTTGATATTGTATCTTAAAAAATAGGAGTCTTAGGGAGATGTAACATAACATAGGGACTTGCATCCTATATCGGGTCATTCCATATCAAATCAACCAAAAAATCACAAAAATTTTACGCGACCAATTCCAATTTTGATGATTTTTGGTATATATTTTCTTCTTACCATAAAAGTTGAAAATGCAAATTTTTAGATTTTTTTGATTCGTAGTTTTTTTTTTTTAATTTTTCAAAATAAAAAAGTCAGCATTTTGACCTTAACAAGAATGTACAAAACTAGCAATATCTCGAGAACCACTTACACTAGGAAAGTAATAAATGGCTCATTTTAAAGTCATTTTGAAGCTCTTTTTTATGAAATATCACAACATAATTTTAACAAAAAAAAAAATTGAAAATAAAAAATTGAAAAAAAAAATTGAAAAATTCAAAAAGGCCATTTTTAATTTTTTTGAAAAAAATATATAATTTTGGTCAAAGTGTTACTTAATTATCCACAAAATTTTATGATGGAGAAATGATGGGTTCAATGTCAAAAAAAATATCAAAAATATTAAGTACATTAAAAATCATGCATTTAAAAAAATAAACATATTTTAGGAGCACCAATAGTGCACTGGATATTAAAATAAATAAATTTGTTGGATGGATACAGGTTTTAAAAAATACCCAGAGGCTTTATCTACAAATTATTTTATTTTAAACTCGCAAAAGAAATAAACAAACTTTTCTACTTCGTTGATAAAAATTAGACAGAAAACACTAAGACTAACTATATACCTTAAATTTATTTTTTTAACTTTCTTTTAAGAATTTCTGATGAATCTGACATTTCTTTTTTGCTGACATTGTAAGTTCTGCCAGTAGCAGTGTTGGGTTCAACTTTTTTTATAAGACTTTCTGGTTTAATAATTAAAATATCTTGAGGTGTTGGGTAAAAAAAATGATGAGGCAGGTCCTCGTGGATGAATAAAGCTTACTTTCAGTTCTCCGCTCTCATTATTTTTCCCCAAGACACAAGCCAGCCACCAAGCACTGTCATATTCTACAGTGACAAACCCTGACTCGATATTTTGCAAAATAATGCTTCCACCTTTAAAAAGATTATGTGTTTCGACCTCTAAGCATGTAGAAAACTGTTTTGCCAAAAACGTGCTTTCTGTAAGAGGAATTACAGCATGAATTTTTTGTGTCCCCGGTATTGTTAAGACTTCCGCAAATCTTTTATTCAAAATTATTTCATGATTTGTATAATCTGCTTCTGTGCAATATTTAAAATCAATGCCAGATATGTTTTCTTCACACCAAGTAAACAATTGTAGAGGTGTCATTATTTGATTGTCATAGGGCCTCTGCAAACTGGCTTTGGCAGCAAGTCTTTTAACAGTTCCTCCCAAGCCATCGCAGGCACTTTTGCCATGCGAGGTGGCAAAATAATGCCACTCTGCTTCAACACCAAAATCTTTTTTATGCAGGCGTATATTCAGAAAATTCTTTTTGTTTTTGTACTGCGCAGCACATCCATCCGAAAAATAAAAAATTTTGTTAAGTCCTGGTATTTTGATTTTTAAATCACGCATTAATTTTTTTAAAAATAAATGAAATGCAATTGTATTATGTGTCAAGCTTTCCGAAATAAACACATAATTCAGGTTGTGCAGTTTACCATCACTTAGAAAATAAATGGCAAAAGGGTGGAGGGTTGCCTGGCTGTTATTCCAATGATAAGACTGGACTTCATCTTGCATAACAAAGGAATAATTTTCCGCAAAGTCGCAAGTCATCAAAGACTCTCCAGGTTTAAGGTTAATTTTTATTTCATTGTATCTATCTTTTTGCATTTTTGCAATAAAAGAATGTGATTTAAGTTTTACAAGATCATCAGTAAATTCCTGGACAAAATCATCACTTTTCTTAACAACGGTTTCCATAGTACACCTATCTACTGAGACCCACTTTTTAAATGAGACCTCATCAATTAATTCTTCCTCAAATTTTTCTATTAACGTATTTTTAAACTGTTCTACTCCAGGACATTGCTTGCATCTATTGCTTAAAAAACAGTCCACTGAAGGTGGATTACACATTAGTTTATAAAGGCAATCATGATAAGATATTGCAAGAGGCCTGTTATTTTCATCATATAGCTTATTTAATTTGGAGCCATTGAGCATTAGTTTTATATTTTGATGCATAGTACATACACATACAGTATGAGTCCCACTTTTTCCTGCCAGTATACAGTTTTTGGGTCGCAGTTCACAAAATTTTGAAAACCCAATTTTTTCATTGGGGTACTCAGTTTTAAACAATGCATAAATTTCTTTTAAATTAGCTAAGACTAATTTTTTTTGTACATATTCTTTTTCAGCTCCATATTTTCTGATAACAACATAATCTTTTTTACCTGGCATGGTCCTGCTAATGTCATCCCTTTGGTAAAAATCTACCACTATTTGGGCCACTCTATCACTAAGGGTCTTTCCCGGTTTGGGGTTAGGAGAACATAATATCCCATTGTCCTTAACTAACTGTTTTACAGCTCTGGCCAAATATTGAGAAACTCCAAATTCTTCTTCAATCTTCTTTCTACCCCAACTTTGAGGTAAACATGATAAAAACTAGTATTTTCTCACTCCTCTTTTCGGTTTTTAAAAATTTGTCCTTTAACTGCTTAATCATTTCACTTTCGTCACTCTGGCATTCCTTTACTAGCGTTGAATCTGATTCCTTTGTAAATGCTTTCGCAATTGTATGCTGTACAATATCAATTTTTTCTTTGTATACATTTTTTCTTTTAATCGGCGACACACCAAGAAGCTCCAATGACTTGTTTAAAAGAGTAAATGATTCAGCAGGATCTTGAAAATCTGGATCATTTTCTGGAACTTGACTGGGTCTAAAAAAATTTAAAAAGTTAGTTTTTTATAAGAACTTAAAAAGGGGGTAACACCTGACCCAAAATGTGTACATAATGCCAAGAAATTTGTACATAATGTCTGTATTCTCAAAATGCCATGCAAAATAATGCCATGAGATTTTTCCACTCCGTACTTGATGCAATTGGTTTAGTTTATTAATTTTATATTAAAAAATACTATTTGTTACTTACCCTGCCTCATCTTCTTCAGATGCCTTAAACTCCTTTGAAAGCTTTAGTCTACAACTATCACAGATTTTCATTCCCATTTTGACATTTTTGTAACTGCACATCCACTTGGTCACATTTCTTAATTTCCCAAAATGCTTTATTTTTAACTCTAGTGGATCACAGCACTTTACTTTATATTTAGTCCATCCACTTGCCTCACCCATAGTTGAAACTTTTAAAATTACACAGAGATGACTTCTGATAAACCTTCAGTCGAACTATTATGTATTGATTATTTGGAGCTGTATCAGGAAGATACTTGCCAAAAATTTAAAATCAATTTATGCAGGAATTTTCATGTCAGCAAATCCCCACAATGTACCTAAACAGACCAATAAAATGAAGGAGGTGTGTCCTTAATGTTAAACAGGAATAAACAGGCAGTATTTCACAAAAGTATTGGCAGGTTTATACAGGCATATTTTCCTAAGAATTGGAACATCCAATAGTACGTCTCCGGTGGAAAAGAGGTTTTGTAAGTAAATATTACAATGTGGGGCAATGTTAATCTGATTACGGATACAGAATGAAACGTAGGATATAATTTTTTATTAAATAAAATATTGTTAAATATTTTTATAATATCGCTTTAAACCCCATTATATTCTTCTAATTACCAAAATGCATTGTCTATTTATAGGCGATTTTTCATGCATGTGACATTTTTAATAAATTTTTTCACATTGAACCCATGATTTGTCCATCTCAAAATTTTGTGAATAGTTTAATAACACTTTAAAGAAAATAATATAATTTTTTGAAAAAAATTAAAAATGGCCTTTTTGAAATTTTTCAAAAAAAAAAATCAAAAATTTTTTTTTTTAATTTTTTTTTCAATATATGTTATGCAATATTCTCATATGAAAGGTCTTTATAAGAGCTTTAAAATGAACCTTCACCTACTTTTCTATTATAAGTGGTTCTTTGGATATTCCTAATTTTGTGCGCACATGTTAAGGACAAATAAGTGACTTTTTCGATTTTCAAAAATTAATTGAAAATAAACAACTGGTCAAAAAAGTCTGAAATTTTGGATTTTCCAGTTTTTTGGTAGGAAAAACATGTATACTAAAAATCATCAACATCGGAGATGGTGTGGTAAAATACCCTGGTTGACTTGATATGGACTGACCCTATCTGAACCTTAGCAAGCAAAAGTTTCTATTAAATTGACTTTAATTTGGACTAAAAAGACGCAAGCATTTTTCTCAATAAATACATTTTATGTTAGAAGTTTACTTAAGGGTGGTTTGAGGGGAGGTTGAAGTTAGTCTCTATTAAAAATAAAAATTTAAAAGAATATAACCGAGAATATAATTTTATTCTCAGGAACACAACTTTGAATTTAGTCTTAAGCCAAATTATCACCTGATAAAAATGACTTCAAAAAAGCATTATACTAGGCTTTTATGTATTATAGTGGAAAAAACAGTTTTTTTCTCTCTGTTTGAAATAATGTTAATAATATTGTATAACTAACTTACCTTGAACTATATTTATACTATTTAAGTTAAACTTAAGACTTGTGTTTCTAAGTTGATTTGATTCTGTGAATAAATAAATAATAATAATTTCATTACTGATTGAAAAAAAAAACTACAAATTAGATGTTAAGTACCTTAATAGAGTCAATTTTTCAAAAAATGTGACTTCCTACCTTGCCTAACTAAGGTCTAGATATAAAGAATTAAGGAGATCTTCAGGACCAGAGCCAGTAAATAAGCTTTTTAATTCAGCAAGCTTTTTAAAGCAACATTTTTTAATACTTTTTATTCTGTTGTAGAATGCTTCTGTGATTCATTGTTTATATATTTGTTCGCATATTTTAAAGTGTTGATTTGTAATAAATTTTAAAACGATTTTAGAGATAATTTTTATAAGGCAAAAATTAAAAAAAAAATCTATTTTTACTGAAAATTTAGTAGCTTGGTCTATATTAGGATTTCCTATTTAACAAATATCTATCTATCTATTAAATAGTAACAAAATTTACTGGAGCAAAAAGAGTTCCTTGCAGAGTAAGATAAACATGAATTTAGATACTCTCTGGAAAACATCAAATATTTTTTTTTTGAGGAATCCTCTATAAATTTGACCATTATCTTATAAAAAAAAAATATAATAACTTATTCTACCAATCTTTAAGTAGGTATTTTATCATGTGAATTCAATAAAAATCAGCAAATTTCAACACTTGTTGCAGAGCTTTTAAGTAAATTTCAGCATGCCTTTTCAGGGTTCAAAGTGGGAAAACCTAGAAAAGTCAGGGAATTTTTATGCTGTCAGGGAAAATCAGTAAAAACCCAAAAATGACCTAAAAGTCAGGAAAAAGTCAGGGAATAAGATACCCACAGTGTGAAACTGTTTATGATTATTTTAGAAATAAACCTGGTAGAACCAAAATATTTAGTATGTTTGAATTCTCCCAGATAGTTCCGAGGATAATTCTTACCAAAATTCTTTCTAAAATTCGTGCTAGTGTATTTGTTGTTTAATTCCGCCCTTATTGCAGCGGCTCTTATCCCCATTTTTACTTACTTATTTTTATGTCTCCATTAACTAATATGTCCAGTAACAAATGAGAGAGAAAGAGATGAGGAGAATTTTCATCTGTTCCGCACTTGTTGCTGAAGAGAGCTTTAGTAAAGAACAGAAAAAAAAATATTTGGTGCAAATGGGGGTTAGAGACTCTTTTCGCTTGTTATAATTAAAGTGTCTAAAAAATTTTCCTGTTTTTTTAATTTTTTTGTTTGTAATTTGTGTGGTTTTTTTGGTCTGCTAATGGAAGAATTTAAAAAATGTCACATAAAAAAAATTAATTTTAGTACAGATTGGATGGACCGTGATGCAAAAGCTTCACTTGATTGGGTTGCCAGGCAGTAAAATCCCACTTTGAAGGATCCAAGCACAAAAATAAAGTTGAACTTTTTCAAAAAACGCAATAACTAAAGGAGCTTGTTAAAAATATGACAACAAATGAGGAGCAAAACCATGAAGAGAGTGTGAGGACAAACAAAAATAATGAAGCTAGTATCTCAAAAAATTCTAATAATATTTGTGATACTCAGAAAAGTATATTTCTGACAGATTTTATTCTAGAACAAGACGTTGTAGATGCCGAGATATTGTGGTACTTAAATATTTTAGTGAGTGTTATTAAACTCAATTATTTTGTGTTAAGCAAGGTTTATGGTTTGGCATATGCATCAGAAAAAAAAACTTGCTTATATTTTATATTTGGTGAAGGTGTTGGGTACCTGCTACATTGTCTTGTGTTAGTTACCAAGTTTGGCGAATGCGTTAGAAAAAAGTAAATTTGCTTGAGTTTTATACTTTGGTGGAGACGGCACTTGCCGACATCTGCATTTTCACAGAATTATTAAGGTATTACAACAATGTTCAAGGTTTGGCGAATGCGTTGGAAAAAAGTATATTTGCTTGTATTTTATAGTTTGATGAAGGCGGTGGTAACAGTTTTTTCAAATGATAACTTAACTTATAAGGGAACAGAGACTATGAGATTCAATTTGAAAAAGGTTATGGACAAAAGTTTTTTAAAAAATTGCTAGGGAAAACCTGGAAAAGTCAGGGAATTTCAAAATTAAAAATCACTTTGAACCCTGCTTTTTTTAGGACCTAAAACTGACCCTTGATCCACAAGTCTGCAACGTATGCTCCAAAATCATAATATCCAGTTACAATTTTCGATGCCGTTCAATGGCAAATCAGGAAATTATTGAACAGTATAAAAAATCAAATAATTTAGAATTTGTAAGCCTTCAAAACATGATGAGACCACATAAGGATACTTCAGAAGTTCCTTTTAATAGGTATGTATGTCAATTCCTTGCCTTATTTACAAACCTGTTAAAAGCTAGTTATAGAGAGTCCATATTTTTGGCAAAAATTTTGTAAAATTAGCATTTTTCTGTTTGTTGACAAAAGTCAAGATTTTTTTTAACCTTGGCATAAACAATAAAACTATAAATCCGATTAGTTTTAATTAGTTAGCATTCTGATATCATAATAAAAGCGACGCGCGCATTTTATTCATTATATTATGATTGTTTGCAAGAATCTGAATTCAGAATGTGGTTAGAGGCGGAAAAAATGTTACTTGGGCTGTTTCAGATTCCAGAACCTATTCTCTTTTTGACTTGATAGTCCACAACCCATATTTTGATGGATATTAAAATACTTACTGGATACCGGTTCAAATTGTCCAAAAATCTATAAAAACCTATTAACTAACTTTGAAAGAATCTTTAGCTCTATATACATATTTATTTCGAGGTCCAAGTAAGTAATTGTGAGTTATTTGTACATCCTTCAAAACCGAATCACCCCTATTTCTCAACCACCGGTCAAAATTTAAACGCGAATACACGCGCGCAAGGGGGCAGGGTGGGGCGAAGTTTAAATTTATTTTTTTACATGTAATGTATTATTTCAAAATTTATATTTCAAAAACTACTAAAATAATTTAGCTAAAGATAATGTCGGTTGGAAGGTTATACTTGCCGAAAAACATGTGACAAGTCTAAAGCTTCAGCAATAGTCCCGGAGGTAACCACAAAATTACAAAATTTTGATTTAAAAAACCAACAAAACATTTTACTTTTTAAAATGTAAGTTTGATGTACCTTAAAAATTTTAATTCATAGGTTAGAATACAATTAATCAACTTTTAATTATGCCTAAAATATAGTGCGTCTAAGGTGGTATAAAAATATTTCATAGATTTGTTTTCATATTTAAAAAAAAAATATTTTTTGTCTTTGAAACATCACATTTTCCTTATTTTTACTTAATTGATGCTCATTTTTTCCTGGTAAAATAAAAACCTATTTTTATTCATAAATATATTTTTTTTGCATCCCAATAGTTGAGCAAAATAAAAAGGAGCCGCAACATTGACCTTATTGACCTTGTGATTGTCTACATGTCGCCAAACTAGAAAAATAGAAAGAAAATGATTTTTCAAAAAAAGCACCATTTTCACACTATTTCTATTTTGAATGAATTTTTGAAAGGTGATTCTGCTTTTGACTATGCAATCTTAACCACTAAGGACAGAGCTTTCGAATGATGTATAAAGTGATATACGGTTCTATGAAAAAAAATGAGTTGAGGGTTAAATTCCAAGAAAATTGAAATTATAGGGATTCTGCGTTGTTGGCCGAATGCCCTATGTTGACTATGTTGGGAATTTGGAACCTTTGGTTGCACTAAAACAAAATTATGATTGTTTTCCACAAACCAAAACTACACTTTTTTGCACTCGACGCGCGTTTCGCTAACAACGTTAGCATCATCAGGAGACGATAAACAATGAACTAAATAGATAGAGCGTAGATTAATTTAGTTCATTGTTTATCGTCTCCTGATGATGCTAACGTTGTTAGCGAAACGCGCGTCGAGTGCAGAAAAGTGTAGTTTTGGTTTGTGGAAAACAATCATAATTTTGCCCTATGTTGGTTTTTCGGTAGGCTGGAAATGTCCTTTTAACAGTAACTTCAGGGGCATTACCACAAAATATATTTTTTGTACTTATTACAAACCCGCGCGAAGGGGGGTGGCAAAGAGGGTGCTTTATTTTTTTGCATGTGTACTGGTTTCTTTTGAAATTTATTTTTGCACAAGCTAGGTACCAAAGTGATTAAAAAAAAATAGTGTCTTATTACGGACCCAAACTGCTTACAGCTGTGTAGTCCTGGAGGTAACAACAAAAAAAATCATTTTCCTAAATTTAAAATTTTAATAAAGCAGGTAGAACACATTGACTTTTTAAATTGATTAAAGTAATTATACGGCATAAAAATGTTCCAAAGAATTGTTTCCATATTTAATTTAAAAAAATTGTTTGTCTTGGGAACACCACATTCCTTAAAACCTTGTTTGATTTTCTTTGTGTGGGTGTGGTTGGTCGAAATTAAAAATGACCATAATTTTGCACCCATGATCTTGTGATTGTCAATCATTTTTAAAAGATGTTTCTGACTTTTAACTTTCAAGGACAGGGCTTTCAATAATTTTTCTTCCTTCCCACTCATAGCCCTTGCATTCCCCGCTTTACATACATCTGCCCACCCCTAGCCACTCCCCGACTCTCTCTCCACCACCCGTTACCGGCGGGTTTACAAATTTTCTCCCGTTTTTTCCTTTCAATAATCATAACTTTGGTTCCCGTGAACCGATTTTGATGAAATAAAGCTTATATATGTATCTCCCAGAAGCCCAAGCAATGAAGCAGTGTGCAGTTCAGTGGTTTTTACATGATGCAGAAATGATCCATCTAGAGATTTATTATATGTATATAGATATACGGTTCTATGAAAAACAAAGTTTTAGAGAGGTAGGTAAACTTTAACGAAATTCAATTGATAAGGATTGTTGTTGATTTTACCGTGGACTAAATTTAAAAAATTTAAATAAAAAATTTTCTTAAAATTGTACCCTCTATTTAAATTCTTTTCTCAGAAAACCCTATATTTTTTATACATATCTGAAAATTCTGTCCTTTGAAAACAACTTTTCTTCTTTTGTTTGGGAGCATGCAGATAGTCCTAATAAGATCAAAATTATTGTGAGTTTTTTTTGCAGTATCCAATAATGTGTAAAAAAACAATTGTGTAAAATTATGTTTTTGTTTTGGAACAAAAGATGTTAAAAAATAAAAAATATAGCCTACTTTTTTTGTGTTTGGATATATCTACCTCATTTACAAGTGAAAGGTTTCGGACTTCCATTGTCTTTATTTGTATTTTTTCACAACGTTTCGACTGATGTAATATCTTCAGTCGAAACGTTGTGAAAAAGTAGACCAATTACATAAAAATAAGGAAAATGTGATGTTCTCAAGACAAAAAATATATTTTTAAAAATATGAAAATAAATCTTTTGAAGATGTTTATGCCAGTATACTTTAAGTATAATTAAAATCACGTATATTGTATTCTAACTTATTCATTAAAGTTGTTGGCTACACTAAAGTTAGATTTTATAAATTAAATTTTTAGTTTTTTTTTCAATCCAAATTTTGTATTTTTTTTGTTAGCTCCGGGACTAACGCCACAGCCTTATCTTTATTACATATTTTGCGGTTAAGTATTACCAATCGACACTATTTTCATTTAAATTAGTTAAATAGTTTTTGAAAAATAAATCATAAAGTGAGACATTACAAATGACAAATTTAAAACTCCACCTCCTGCCCCCTTGCGCGCGTGTATATATAAAAAAAATTAACTTTTTTTAATTAGCTAATGCCCCTAGAGCCTTAGTTAAAAGGACAATTCCAGCCATTAAACTTTTACGAGAAATCCCAAAATCTGCCCTACTATGATGGAAAATTTTACAAAATGAATTTTCCCATATTTAGCATTTCCAGACCATACTATGAAATTTTCGACACAGAAGTGGTGGAAATTTCAGTAAAAGAAACTAATCACACCGAAGTAAGCTACCATAAAACTAAAGATGCAGTTTCTATGGCAACCAAACAAGAATTTTACTGTTTAGATGACGAAATCCCTGCTGAAGAATGTACGATTGAAGAAGATATAAAATGGTAAGAGTAATTATGCAGTATACAGTATATAATATCAAATTTTGTTTTTAGACGGTTAATATGCTTCGCCAGAAGTACGAAACCGTCGGCGCGTCACAACTTTTTTTCTTTTTTCAAAAGTTACAGCCAAAAAAAATTTAAAAAATATCAAACTTACGGGACCGCGGAATGAAGAGGGGTCCTGGGTGGGGTACATTCTTCATTTGAAACACTGCAAAATATGTCAAAATTCAGTAAAAGGATCGAACTTTATGCGTCACTTTTTTATTTTTGTTTAATTTAAAATTTTCCGAGAAATCATCGAAAGAATATCAACACGATATTTCTGGATTTTCAAAAGAATCAAGAAGGCTTTTAGTTTGTTGGTAGGTCATCCGCACGAGCGCACAGGGGAGAGCCTTTTTTTAAGGTGATTCTGGTTTTGACTATGGACTTGTTACCTCCAAGGCCGGAGCTTTCAAATGATATATAAAATAATATACGGTTCTATGAAAACAAAAATGAGTTTTAGAGGGTCAAATTCCAAGAAAATTGAATTTATAGAAATTCTGCCTTGTTCTTGGGCGGATGCATTATGTTAAATAGATTTTACGGTACGCGGCTGCTACCGCAAAACATTTACTGCGATTTTTTTACAGCGAGGTTTTCTACCGCGTAAGTATATACAGCGCAAACCATTTACCGCGAATGGAGCTACCAGCAATACGTTACAGCGCAAGCAAATAAAGCGCAATAAAAGCAAATACACTTATTGCGAAAGACTTTAAGAGTTAAAAAAGTAGATTTCTGGTCCGTGAAAAATAAATAAAAAGAAAGGTTCGTGGCTATCGGACACAAATTTTCTAATGGATCTAATGGATAGTCCAGAAACCTACAGGCCTGTTTCATGCTTGTTAGGAATCATCAGGTTAGCTGTAGGTTTCTGGACTGGAAAATGTGTGTCCGATAGTCACGAACCTTTCTTTTTATTTAATTTTCACGGACAAGAAATCTACTTTTTTAAATTTTACTTGGCTTTATTTTGCGCAACAAGCCTCCTCCGGAGTGATAGTTGCTGAGCATGCTGCTAACGTTGTATTTTAAACGGTCTTCTTTCAGTAACCGGTACATTTTCGCAGGTTCCTTTTTTTATGTCCTGCTTGCAAATTTCTTTCTTATTGATATTTGCATCCTTTAACATTTTGCTTTTCACATTGTTCCGACAGGCGGCGCGCTGCATATAGCCATGCTAGGTCCCGCGTTATTTGACGACGAAAGTTGTTTAAATTCGCTGGGTGTGGTTGCTTATGTTATGCTTCACTGAACTATGCAAATAGAACCCATTATTTTTTACCCGATCTGGTGTTCAAAGAATAAGAGTAGCACCAGGGTAATCCCCTGCTCTGTCGTAAGAGGCGACTAAGGGTGTATCGACCCATAGGTAAATGGTAATCTGGAAACGGACGAACGTTCTAGTAAGTAAGTCGATGGTTCACCAGTATCGTTAGGTCCTCAAAAGACAGCGTTAAACTGATAGCCTCTAGGATCAACCGACTAACAACAAAGGTAGGGACGTGGGTCTTCCTAAAGAGCCTTCATACCTCGCAGATGCTCGAGAGCCCATTTAGAGCTAGCTTGCAGCGGGACCATGGTGATTCTCATGCCGACGAGGATACGGACCATCGCTGATTCATGGTTATAACTGATGTTGTATGTATGTTGAATAATAATGTACACCAAAGTTTCTGGCCTATATTATTATGTGAAACCTGCTGCGTTAATGTCTTGTACGTGTGCCCCATGGGCCCAGATGGACGGCCTACGTGCGGGATTGGCACTTGTAAGCTTAGAACATTGAACTACTAGAAGGAGCTTTTTTCCAGACCTAGGGCAGGGTGTTTGAGTTAAAAATCTATGTTTCTTTAAAAAAAAACTAAAAATGTATTCAAGTAGGATGTACAACTATAAAAATAAGAAAAAGGTGCTTTGGAAATCCCTATTCACACTGAAATTAATGACAACCCGGCAACACAGATTTCCTGCTTTTGTTTACCAAGAATGGCCAAATATGACGAATTCTTACCTAATATTTAGTTAATATTTTAATTTAACGTACCTGTGAAACGAAATACTGCGGTCCCCCGGCTTCTGTTGCAACTTGCATATAAAAATACTCTTCGGAACTATTTTTCGCCACAAACTTTTCACAAAAATATCAAAAAGACACTATTGACAAGTGCTGAAACTTTCACTTTCAAAACAATAGTGACATTCCAGGAAAAATCGAGAAACCGCAATAAACAATCAATGTTGCCACTTTGACTACAAAAGAAGATATTTAGGGAAAACACATGTTAAATTTTCAAAAAACGTCGAAAGTTTTAAATAGCTTGCGAGTATTATATATTGTGTATATTAGCTTTTTCAACATATATCTTAAACCTCATTAATTAATTAATAAATAAGCGTCAAAACTGAATCCAAATTTAATAAGTTTTGTGTTGCATAATATTTTTATTAAAATTGGCAACACAGATTTCTTTCTCCCCTTTCCCCCCCCACTGATGTTGCACACAAACAACCAATGTAACCAGACAAACCAGACTCCTTGTAGTTCAATGTTCTAAGCTTGCAAGGGTGCTAACCACCATGTATTATTTTACAATATCGGTCACCGGAGACCAAAACTGTAAGGCGATAAAAATAAAAAATTACAGGTCTTACCTGTTACAGTTCAGGGGGTTATTGCAAACGTTTTTATGTCAGTTTGGGTCTGAACTTTGCGAAGGAAGGTGTCAGTTTAGCTCTCTGAAATAATTCAAAAACTAAAAATATGTGCAATATAAAAATGAAATGTATAAAATTGTTATCTACACTTTCAACTCCGACCGAAAAAAACAAGAGCTTTTGGAATACGAGTAGTAGCAGTAGTAGTTTGGTCAATATTTTTGCTAAAATAAATCGTCCTGCAAAATTTCATCCTTTTGATCACATTTTGGTATCCTCATATAAGCACTTTCTGCTGGTGCAAACTAACAGGGGACTTTTACTTCTGTCTCTTTCTTCTAAACCACACGCATCTCTTTTGCACACGGCATAGAAAGAGACGGACGTGAAAATTGGCTATTACTCTCATTCACATATTTTCGTGTGGTTTCGAAAATAAATATGTGTCAAGATTGATAAAGGGGAAAGGATTGCCTATTCCCTTATAAAACTGTCTGCACAATCAAATGTCAACTAGACCAATCAAAATGCTGAGGAATGTGCTGACCTTTGATTAATAAGTATATAGAAAATATGCTTACAATACTAGACAAATTGGACATATCTTGATTCCAAACTATCACCTGTCAACTTATAAAGAAAAGCCCAAGATGTTTTGCCAGTTATTCTTAAAATAGAATACCTGCCGAAATAAAGAGCATCAGTTCAGACAAAAAGTTTAAAAAAAAATGCTACATAGCTACCTTATTGAAAAATGTTACTATTTTCTTGATTGTTAGTTGGTAAAGTAAATTTTATAAATTTGTTTTAAGTGCGATTTTAAAATTTTGATACTGTATATATACTTTTTTAAGTCTGTACGACAATAAATTGATTTGATTTGATATATACAACCTTGACGTCTTTTTGATCCATAAGGTTATATATCTTTTCTCTATATTAGTAAATGGTTAAGCCAATGTCATCAGTATTTGATTTTGCAGACAGTTTCATAAGGGACTAGGCAATACCATTCTTGGGGGCCATAGATATTCTCTGAGCTTTATGCCTGGAGCTGGGAAGTTTTTAAATTTTTTAGCGATATCCAAAACAACCAAGTCGAAAGTACGAGTGACAAAAAAGAAGAAGCTCGAGAGGAAGTAAGCATGGACTGGTTTCCCAAGAGTGATTATTCTATTATTAAACAGGAGCCCCAAGTTAGTCGCGAAAAATGTGATGATAGATCTGAGAAGAGGTAAGTTTATTTTGGCAATTAAGATACAGAAAAGTGTAATAAGGCAGCCAAATTAGCTGATATAATGCCTTGATAACTTAATGGTAACTGCGGACGCCTTTATAAACGAACCCCGCATGAAATACATGGGAAAATGGACTTCACCCGAATTTGATGTAACTTTAACATTTGATAGTACTAATCATGGTTTAAAAGATATGTAACTTTTATCGAGATTGTAGATTTTGAGATATTGGGGGTCAAAGTTCGGAAAAGTTAAACGCGTTGCAGTGGTAACTTTGCTAACAAAAAATAACTATTTCTCAGCTGAAATAGTGACAGGTATAAATGAATTTGTGTTGATAAAGGATGGTACATAATCACCAAATAACCACTACTGCTAAAAGATGGTTAGTTCTTATACGGGGTGTGTTGAAAAAAAATAATTTTTTGAATATGGATTTAACATTAGTTTACAAGAAAAAACCAAACATGCACCAGGATTCTTCTATCTGCATCTATTTTAGATAGTTGAAATTGTATCATATCATTTTTTGCCCATGCTTTTCACGGTACAATTTTTTGAAGTTTGACTGTTTTTCATCGCTTCAAAAACTCGAACTGGTTCAGATCTTTGAGCAATTTTGTCCAACTTTCAAAACCTATTCTAAATCTAATCTAAACGTTTTTTGAATATTTACCTTTTTTCTGTGGTCAGTGAATGAGTAAGTCAATTTTCACAATATTTTACTCAAGTGATACTATCCCAATGACCATTTTTGTCTATATAGAAGTTACAGCAAATAATATAAAACCTTCATAAAATAACCAATATATATATCTCTTAAATGAGTGAAAAAGACTTGAAAAACAACTGACCAACACCAGCTTATAAAAATTTATGGTAAATAATGGATAAAAAAACAACATATAGATTTTATAAAAATTCCTTATGAACCCTCAAGACTAGATATTATAAAAAGGTTTTACAACTGTTCTAACAATACTACATAACAAATTAAAGGTTTTTATCGATTTAGAAATATAAATTTTCCTTCTTTCTTCCCTTTGCTTGTTATGTATTATTATTTTTCTTTTTAAAATAAAAAATTTATAAAATGGTGTTTACCAATCTTCTAAAATAAATTAAAATGGAAGTGAGATAAGTGGAAGCAGGAATATGAATATTTATATACTATAGGTTAAATAAAAGCTGTTTTCCCAGTCATCCTACTCTGATAATCAGCTGCGGTCCCGTCTGTACTGTATAGTTTTTGAATACAATCACAAAATTTTCATGGGCTCCAAAAATACTTGAGAAAACGGGGAAAAAAATATTCATTTAAATAATACTTTTTTTCACATATGTTTTTTGCTTTCTGGGAGAAATATTGAATTTTTTATTTTGGTCTTAACCCTAAACAAGCAATATTTCCATTAAAGCACATGTTGAAACCCCATAAATAACGTTTTTATTTTGGTCAAAAACCTATTGTTGGAATCCAAAATGGCTAAAATTTACGACAATTCTATAAAAAAAAACAATACAATTATACCACTGTTTCGCTCTTCCAACAATATTTTACCAACGTTTTAAAACATGATGCTAGTTGGAACAAAAGGCTGCAGATGGCGCAGCGCGTTGAACACTGAAGGTCCGTTTCTGCGAGCTTAACATAGTTACCATTGTTCTCTTTTCCTAAATGTATTCGTCTGAGAGAGATCCAGCATACTACACATACCAGGAAAAATACCCGCCTGCACACCCTTCAACCCCGCATAACTGTCAGAGGTAACTATCTCAAGCAGATAGTTAGATTTCGGGGTCGAAGGGTGTACAGGCTGGTATTTCCCTGGTATGCTGGATCTCTCTCAGACGAATGTATTTAGAAAAAGAGGATAATAGTAACTATGTCAAACTCACAGAATCGGACCTTGAGGCTGCGTTCTTTCGCGTCGTAAGGTGATGTGTTCACAATTGCCGCCGAACAGCCGTGCGCACTGTATGTACTCGAAGTTTCACGGTGCATTTTTGCGAACTTAACACGATTACTATATTGTTCTCTTTTTCTAAAACGCGGTTCCCATCTATGGGTTTCTTATGCGTGGGCTCCCCGAATCAAAACACGCACGTAGTCTAAGCGAGATTTGCCTATACAAGTTCATATCGGTCCACGTGATGAGTTTTTTGAGTCATCGAAAACTATCTCAAGAAGATTGGGATCTTTTATCTCTCTCAGATTGATGTAATTAAAACCAGATAATGATGGTATGGTATCTCGCAAAAACGCACCTTTTGATGCCGCAAAAGCGCACCTTTTAAAGTCGCAAAAACGAGCCTTTTGATGTCACAAAATTAATCTAAAAAATCTTGTTTGTTTTGTTATAAATTAGAATTGTTTTTTTGTTGTAAAAACAGTGGTATTATCCAATATACAAAGAAATTAATAAAAACATTATAGAAAGAATGGGCAAAAAAGGTTTATGAATGAGTTCATAAGAATATTACAGGCACCAATTTATATAATTATTGTGTGTGAGTTCCCAAGTTTTTAGTATGTCTCTTTGTTGTTGGTTAATTAAGTTTTTATAAGTGAGTTGATAGCAACATTTTAAAAACCAATTTATATATCTTTAATTGATAGTTACTTACGGTTTTATAGATGGGTTAACAGAAAGATTTCAAAAACCAATTTATATAACTTTTGTCACTGATGACTAATATTTTTATAAATATGTTGGGGGAAACATTGTTAACACCAATTTATATAACATTTGTTACCGATGACTTTAATTTTTATAAAAATGTCCGTGGAAATATTTTTAACGCCAGTTTTATGTTACCTTAGGAAAGGAAACCTCTAAATACCCTAGGGCATTAATGGAACCCTCTTTATAATAATTATATAAATTTTTGTCACCATAGGTTTCTGAAAATACTCATTGGGATGACAGTTACGTACTATTTGTATGAGTTTGACCAACTTTCTATGTCTGGATTTTGAACTATGAATTTTTTAAGTTAAAAGAAAAGTATTTTTTTATATTACATAATATATATAATAAAACAAAAACAAATAATAACAGCTGACTGATTAATTTGAATGTGAATGGGCTGAAACAGTGACCACTGTGACCACAAGCGGGTCTACTGTAGCTTACTCAATCAACACCGTTCTAAACTAAAAAGCCTGTTAACTCCTACCTCCTCAGTGCCCTTTAGCCTAATGTGGCTGCCATTTTTATAACCAAATTGGCAAGTAAATCATGGATTTTCTGTCAGTTTGGTGTCAATATGGCGGCGATCATAGGCCAAAGGATACTAAAACGAAAATGAGTTAACTGGCTTTTTAGTTGAGAACGGTGTTGACTCAATCATCCCTTTATAATAAAAAACAGAGTCGGCTATGTGAAGTTGCTAGCCAAAAAAAAATAATCCTGTGGTGGTGTGTTTAGATTTTCTCTTCTCTGAATCGCAATTTGACATTTAATTTCAAATTGTTCTTCGTCATTTAAACGCACCAAAAATCGTGCATCGTATAATCCATAGCAAGAATAACACAATGCGATTATTGAAAGGCATTTTTACAAAAGAAAAACTAGAAAAATCGAACTAAGTAGATGATACCAAGTTGTAAAAATCTCCTGCCATCAAACAAAAATAAACAACATATTCTTTTTTAAAAAAAACAACAAAGTGAATCTCGAATCCGCAGATTCACTTTGTTGTTTTTTAGTTCTGCGCAACAAGCCTCCTCCGGAGCGATTGCTTGCTGATGCCTTAAAATTAGGGCCGCGTATTATGAAGCTCCAATTGGGGGCGGTGCTGCTTCAAACGTTATCTCTTTAAGAATCATGTTACCTTATACTTTTACAGGTTTCTTCTTTGTAACCTGCTGAAAGGTACAGGATTCTGTATTTACGGTCTTCTGCCCTTTTCAATTTTGATGTTTTTGTTTATCGTCGAGTTCATTCGACAGGTGGCGCACACATGTACTACGTCTTCGCGGATTACAAAATAATTGTTTTAAGTTCGAGAGGTGTGCATGGTTGCCTGTGTAGCTTTAACCACAAAATATGTACCTACGGGTATAGAAGGCGATCTGACGACTTAGGGCCTTGTTATAAGTTTTTTGCTACTGCTGCGCCTCTAGTGACTCGGTCCCGAAGCTTAAATTAGGGTAGCGGCGCCGGCGCCGGGAAATTTAAATTAGGGTATTTTTTAAAGTATTTCAGTTCATTAGAAACAACATTATTTTGGAAAACCTAATTCATCAATAATTAATTTTATTTTCCAAAGTATTGTTGATTCTAATGACTATAAATTTAAGAAATAAACCAAATGCGTCGTATTTAATATATTATATTATTCTTTTAAGAAGGTATAATAGTATACGTATCGAAACTATTGTATTTATTAATAAACTATTTATTCTGCTTTCCATGCCGGCCTCAATGGCAGCAGTTTCTTTTAAGACTTGCGAGTTTTCTTCGTTTTCAAAAAAATTGGTTAACTGGTTACCCATAAGCATTTTTGAATGGAATGGTCTAAAAAAATGTACCTTGTTAACAAATAGGCTAAATAAATGCCCTATCACTCTTATTAGAGCGTTAATAGACATCAAAATTCGTAATACCATAGGCAAAATCGGTTATTTTTCTCCCGTATCCAAAAATAACCGAACCAAAATACGTTACTTACGGAGGCTTAACGGGGCCCGCTTGGTTATTTTTTCTAACAAACCAGATTTATTTCTGAGCAAAAGCTGCACCTGGTAAATTTTTAGTTTAGTTTAGTTAAAGGTTTTTAATTTTTTTGTGAGAGTGAATTTGCAAAAATAGGAATTGTTGTTTTCTTTTCTATTCCATTTACATTGGCAGTTTGTATGTGGGCAAAAAATACGGTTACGGTAATTCATGTTTGTGATTTTAAAACTCTTTTTAGCATCTCAACTACGGTAAGCCAATAAGGTGACGATAAATTAGTGGTCTATTAACTCTCTATTATTGAATATTCTGTTTTTCCTATGGTATGTGGAAACCTTACCCGGTACTTATTAAAGTCTGTTTCAGACTCTGGCGGTAAATGCAAGGATGGAATTACATGCCGAATTAGAAGGCTTCGTCCACAGTTTTTTGAATATTTTTCTGGTTTAAAATATCGGGTGCTTACTCTAAACCTATAAAGCGTTTTATATGGCAAACCATTGTCTTTGGCGAGCTTGATCTCTAGGGTGTGGAAACCGATGAAGCAGAGGATCACTGGGACGCAACATAGCTTTCCAATTGTACTTATTACATAGTTTTCGGTATAGTTTTCCAATTGTACTTATTACAAAAATCCAAGGAATTACTGTAACAGTTACACACAAAACTAAAAAACTTCAACAAAAAAAACCTCATGAAAAGAACGAAAAAACGATGACATTGATGGACATTGATTAAGATAGATGTCATCGGCGCGATTTGTCGCGTGAGCTTCGGGACCGAGTCCCCAGAAGCGAGATGCGATACCCACAGTAAGAGTTTTCTCTAAGTCCGTAGGTATATGCTTTGTGGCTTTAACTGCCAGGTATAAGGATGAAATAGGTCTGTAGGTGTCTGGATAGAGACAACATAATAACTTACGGAGACTAAAAGAAAGATAAAGCTGCGCAGAAACTACGTTCCTGTAGCGCATAGCGCATTGCGGCGGAGAGTGAAAGTAATGTCTGTATTAAGTAAACACCTACCTTGCCCCGCCCATCTCTTTCTATATGAACATAAAAGAAAGACAGAACATTTTTCAATGTCGAAATATATTTAACACAATTTTAATTTTGTACCTGCCGGTTTTTGCCACCGCTTGTCAAAGTCTGTCAAGCATGGCAAGCATGTTTTTTAGATTTTAAAAAGTGAGTTATTTTAATCAGTTTTGGTTAGAAATCATTTATGAGATTAGCTATATAGTGGATTAACAACTTATTGTAAAGTCTAAAGTGCCATTGGAATCACTACCATTAAAGCTCGAGAGCATGGGACTATTTGAAAAGTGCCGAAAACTGGGGTTCAGATTTTTGCGAACCAAATCCCTTAAGAAAGTATTGTGATGATTTGTGAGTTAAGAAAAAAGATAATAGGTTAAAATACAACCAAAAAAAGAGATATAGGTGAAAACATTCATAAAATCTGTAAGACTTTTACACTGGGATTTTTTCCCATTTAATAAAAGAAAATAACATAATAAAATGCTGTTACCTTTAATATTTGATAATATTCCTCAACATAGTTATAACCCGCTCCTCCTATTTTAGATTTAGGGTCCAAAAAACTTTTGTAAGCTAAATAAAGTTTTTGAGCTGCTTTTTTAACACTAAAAAGTATGGAAAAAGGCACCTGTTACTACCTGAATATATATGTATTTTATTATGCGTCTGGCTGTACAAGTAGTTCCTTCCTGTAGCCACCGGCTGCGCTCGTGTTGCCGTCAAACAATGTTCCCCAAGTATAACACAGTATCGGTCACTCTCGCGTAGCTATTACTTTCTTTATGTGTCTGGATTCTCCATTAGACATTGGAGGCCTGGGACCCAATTCTTGAAAAAAATCCGTGCACGGATTTCGCAGAACGTATACGGATTTCGAAAATTCCATTTCTTGAACTCTTGAATTCTTTCGCTCGGAGTTTGAGTCGAGTGGTCCTACCACTGGGATAGAGATTTTCTCATACGAATCTAGTGATCTCACCCAACTTTTTTCTGTTTGTTTATCAATGTTTTTGCAAAATTGTTAAAGTTTACTAACGTCATTCAACTAATATTGGAAATTTACGCGTGTTCATTAAAAATTCAATTTTTTCACTTCTGTGTGGTGTAAATTTTTTTACAGGGCAAAAAGAGACGATATAGCGCGTCATGCACCCCTAATAGCACAAAACATCCCAAGGACATACCTTACCCGGGGATGTCCTAAATGTCCCGTAGAAGTCACATTTAGGGCTGATAAAGGTCCCGTGTCCGCACAATGGATCGCCTATGCAAATCCTGCACGTATATCCCAGGGACGTCAGAGCCGACATCCCACGGACGTCCGAACCGGACCTACAAAGCATTTCCTTAAAGATGACCTTTTGAGACTTCCCACAGAAGTCCCATTTAGATTCAATAAACGTCATTTTTATTTTACAAAAATCACCCACTTTTTCCTCGTTTATTAAGTAAAACATTTTATTTACAATGTCTTCTAAAAGTTTATTTATAACATATAGAATAAAGCTTTACGTTAAAAAATCTAATTCAAGTTAAAGGGAACGGAATATTTTAACTGGCAGGCGCCATATAGCATTATTGCCATCACATATATGTAATGGCAATAATCCTTCCGTTTATCTCTATTCTTCTTAACTTTTTTTTTTTGGTAGTAGCTCTCTATCTATCGGCATCATCTTCCAGTTTGCTATGGATATCGCTGAAAAATAATTTCTATATATTAAATATTGTTATTAAACAGCATTTAGTTTTTATAATTGTTTAAGAGACTTTATAGTTTGATGTATAGTGGGTGTGGATCTAAACTTTTAATATCATTTTAACGTATGTTAATTTAACTACAGGCAAAACTTTCTTTAGAAAGTTTGTGTTATTTTGTTTTTTTAATATTTTGAACACAATGCTACGGAACAAAAATTTGATAAAAAATAATTTTATTTTAAGAAAAAGATGACACTAAAACTTTTAGAAACGTAATATGTAATATTCTCTTTTGGTACACCATTCGTTTGGTTATTTAAAAAAATATATATGAAAACCTATCATCCGAAATAATAGAAATTGCACCAACACTCCTAGAAATTCTTTACAGTGCACTTTTTTGTGATTGCACGAGAAAAAAAATAAAAAATGTGACGTCAAACTTGATACTTGACATGTGTTTGTCATCCCTCCGCCAAATTTTTCGACTGCCCGTTGGCCAAAATGGTCCAAAAGCAACGCCATGTCGCACAGTCGAAAAAAAAGTCGAACACGGATTCTCTCTCAACTGGCGTTCAAGAATAGATATTTTTTTCGAGTACTCGAAACGTTCGAATTTTAGTCGTATACGATGAAAAATCGAGTGATTTAAGAATTGGGTCCCTGGTCGTAATGAAGTAAGAAACAAAAACGCTTTGTCCGATATGTCAGGAGTGTTACCTTAATCCTTTTTTGTTGCTAGCATTTGACATAGCCAACTCTGTTTTTTATTATAAAGGGATGATTGAATAAGCCACAGTAGACCCGATTGTGGTCACAGAGTGGTCACTGTTTTAGCCCATTTACATTCAAACTAATCAGTCAGCTGTTTTTGTTTTATTGCATGAACATACAAAAAAATATTATTTTTTCAAAAATTCATAGTTCAAAAACCAGACATAGAAAGTTGGTCAAACTCATACAAATATTACCTACCTGTCATAGTATCATTTGAGTAAAATATTGTGAAAATTGACTTACTCACTCACTGACAACAGAAAAAAAATTGAACAAAAAACGTTGAACAAAATTTTTTTTTTTTAATGGACCCCGTAGTAAAACAAAGACTTTCTGTCACCAACTTTTCATGATAAAAATTAATACGAAGATCGTCTTAACATTAGCAAATAGTAGATTTAGAATAGGTTTTAAAAGTGGGACAAAATTGCTCAAAGATCTGAACCATGACGACAAAAAATTGTACCGTAAAAAGCATGGGCAAAAAATGAAGTGATCCTATTTCAATTAAGTTAATGTCAAATGCATATTCAAAAAATTATATTTTTTTGAACACACCCCATATAAGAATGAACCATCATTTAGCAGTAGTGTTTATTTGGTGAATATGAACCATCCTTAAACAACATAAATTTCTGTATATTATAAAGTTTTTTAAAACAATATACCTTTAGGAAAACCTGCATATGTTCTCAAGTTGCATAGTTAATATTACAAAAACGGCACTTTTTATCCCGAGCCAAAATATTTGTAGGCTGAACGAAGCAAGGAATACTATTTGTTAAGGGCTAAAAAGACACTTTAGTCACGTTGCATATATACTAGAGGGTGTAAACAATACCATAGTCATCCTTTTAACTGATTAAAGGAGGGGGTCAGAAAAAATCAAAAAGTTCATATGACTTATGGGGCAAAACTCAACAGATTTTTGTCTAAATGACTTTAAATATGAACAATTTAGGTGCTTACATCTCAATAGATATCAGATAACCATTTCACAATAAGGCCATTTTCAAATAAATACAAATAAATATGTCCTGTAAATCCTCTAAATTAAAAAAAAATAATGATTTACTTTGAGTTAAAGATTTTAAAAAAACACTTGGCAACAAAGCAATTCGCTGCATACGTGAGTCTCTGACCTCCGACCCTCTCTCCTTTCTACAGAACAGCATTGTGTAAAGTGCATCTTCCGCTGTACGATGTGAAGGTTGTCAGTCGCGCTAGTCTGCCTGAAGCCATTATTTTCGCGAGTTTTCTGCAGTTTGGTGTAAAATTAAGCTGAATTAAAAATGTTCTCCAATCAGGCATACGTTGACATGCTATTAGTATGCGGTAAAGCTCGCAGAAACTCAAATCTTGCACCTCAAATGTGTCGCGACAGATTTCTCTAGCGGCTTAAAAGAAGTGTTTTTTGCTCGGTTTTTAAGTGTTTTTCAAAATAAAAAAAAGAGTTTTTACAAATTCAAAACAGTTTATTAAACACTCTGTGACATGCTGTGAAATGCTGCTGTGAAAAGAAGTATTTTTTGAGTGTTTGTCAAAAAAAATTAATAATAAAAGAGTTTTTACATATAAAAAATAGCTTAGAAAATTCTGTGACAGGTGTCGTACATTTTTTATAATAAAAGTAGACCATAATCTAAAACTTTGCATTGCTTTTCAAAGGAGAACTTTATTTCGATACCGAAAAGAACTTCTAAATAAACTTTTACAACCAGACGAAGCGCTAAAACCAATTTTCGGTAACTACACATTTATTTTTTTTGCTTTTTACTATTTTTAAATAATAATTTATTATTTGTAAGATGTGAAAAAAACCATCTTAAAGCACCGATGACGTCTGTTCGGTACTCTGTGCTTAAAGGTCATATGTTGGTTGCCCAATGAGCATTTTCAGAAACTTCTGGTGACAGATATTTATATAATTATTATAAAGAGGGTTCCATTGATACCCTAGGGTATTTAGAAGTGTCCTACAAGAATTGAGTTTGTATATTTGTTTTATTAAAGGCTCTAAATTGATGGTACCCTAAAGTAACATAAGACTGGCGTTAACAATAATTCCAGGGACATCTTTATAAAAATTAAAGTCATCGGTAACAAATGTTATATAAATTGGTGTTAACGATGTTTCCACCAACACATTTATAAAAATATAAGTCATCAGTGACAAAAGTTATATAAATTGATGTTTGAAATCTTTCTGTCAACCCACCTATAAAACCGTAAGTAACTATCAATTAAAGATATATAATAGATTGGTTTTTAAAATGTTGCTATCAACCCACTTATAAAACTTAATAAACCAACAACAAATTTATATAAGATAAGATTGAAAATATTTCGAGAAACACTTATAAAAACTTGGGAACTCACACACAATAGTTATATAAATTGGTGTCTGTAATATTCTTATGAACTCATTCATAAACCTTTTTTGCCCATAAGGTTTTTTCTATAATGTTGTTATTAATTTCTTTATATAGTGATTATAATACAGCTGTTTTTAGAACAAAAAAAACAATTTTAATTTATTTTGGCAATTATAATAACAAAACAAACAAGATTTTTTAAGGTTAATTTTGTGACATCTAAAGGCGCGTTTTTGCGACACCAAAAGGAGCGTTTTTGCGACATCAAAAGGTGCGTTTTTGCGAGATACCATACCATTATTATCTTGTTTTAATTACATCAATCAGAGAGAGATAAGAGATCCAAATCTTCTTGAGTTGCCGATGACAGATATCGGGATCGAATGCATTTTACACCTGATTCCCACCAGCGTTTCCCATGCGCAGTCACCCTGACTCAAAAAACTCATCACTTGGTCCGACATGAACTTGTATAGGCAAGTCTCGCTTAGACCACGTGATACGTATTTTGATTCGGGGGACCCACGAATGAGAAACGCATAGATGGGAACCGTGTTTTAGAAAAAGAGAACAATATAGTAACCGTGTTAAGGTCGCAAAAACGCACCGTGAAACGTCGAGAGCATACGCTGATACAACTGGTCGGCGGCAAATGTGAACACCCCGGAAAATACTCGCCTGAACACCCTTCGACCCCGCAATCTAACTATATTCTTGAGATAGTTACCTCTGACAGTTATGCGGGCTTGAAA
This sequence comes from Oxystoma pomonae, assembly GCA_963921995.1. NCBI lineage: Eukaryota > Metazoa > Arthropoda > Insecta > Coleoptera > Brentidae > Oxystoma > Oxystoma pomonae. The sequence continues at coordinate 44,076,225 of OY998172.1, forward strand.
TGTGTGGAGGCGGGTATTTTTCCTCGTATTTGTAGTATGCTGGATCTCTCGAACAATGGTAACTATGTTAAGCTCGCAGAAACGGACCATCAGTGTTCAACACTGCGCCATCTGCAGCCCTTTGTTCCAAGTAGCATCATTTTTTAAAAGGGTCATAAAATAGTGTTGAAGAGGTAAACAGTGGTATAGTTGTATTGTTTTTTTTATAGAATTGTCGGAAATTTTCGCCATTTTGGATTACAAAAATAGGTTTTTGGCCTAAATAAAAACGTTATTTATGGGGTTTCGACATGTGGTTTCAATCAAAATATTGCTTGTTAGGGTTAAGAACAACATACAAAATTCAATGTTTGTCCCAGAAAGAAAAAAACGCGTATGAAAAAAAAAACTGATATTTAAATGAATATTTTTTTCCCGTTTTCTCAAGTATTTTTGGAGCCCATGAAATTTACGTGAGTGTATTCGAAAACTATACAGTACACACGGGACCTCAGCTGATTTTCAGAGTAGGATGACTTGAAAAACAGCTTTTATTTGACTATAGTATATAAATATTCATATTCCTGCTTCAGCTTATCTCACTTTCATTTTTATTTATTTTAGAAGATTGCTAAACACCATTTTATAAATTTTTTTATTGTAAAAAGAAAAAGAATAATACATAACAAGCAAAGGGAAGAAAGATGGAAAATTTATATTTCTAAATCCATAAAAACCTTTAATTTGTTATGTAGTGTTGTTATAACAGTTGTAAAACCTTTTTATAATAATCTCTATACTTGAGGGCTCATAAGGAAGTTTTATAAACTCTATATGTTGTTTTTCTATCCATTACTATGTACCATAAATTTTTATAAGCTGGTGTTGAACAGTTGTTTTTCAAGTCTTTTTTACTCATTTAAGAGATATATTAGAGTTATAAAATTATCACCAACACTAAATAATATAACTTTTGGTTATTTTATGAAGGTTTTATATTATTTGCTGTAACTTTTATATAGACAAAAATGCTCATTGGGTGATACTTACGATGCAGCCCGCCGCGCCGCTTTAATCCAGTACCTAAAAGCGCATTGTTGCCAAACTGTTTTTAAGTTAAAAGTCGTAAATCCCCGAAACCACTAAGTTTTGACGCCCATCCCAAGCAGCAAAAATCTGACTCCCAACCAAATGCGTCTTAATATGACGTGAATTTCGGGTAGAATTAAGGATGTGATCAAGGACGTTGGTACCCGCCGTTGTTTTTGAGGTAAAAGCGACCTTCATAGTTATCCGTTACAAAACCAAACGATATGCCGACTTCGGCCAAAGGGACGTACGATTTTACTGCAAAGCCGATGTCTGCAGTACGTAGGAAATTTAAACGTGCCGAATAGCGACGTTTGCCTGACGTTGAAATTTAAAACCTGTAGCTCGTTGGAACTGGCCTACGTCAACCGACGTCCCAAACGAATACGTCCATTTTCGGGCGTTGGATCTAACTTAAACAAGTATTTTTATTTCTCTGGTTCTAACTTAACTTTTTTGATAATTTTAACCCAACAAGTTTTCATATTTTTTCTTGAAGTTTTTGGATCCAGGATCTGCTTATTGCTGCAGAGCTCTTGAAAATGCCAAAACGACCATTCAAACATCCGATTGGATATCTTTCTTGGGCATCATCTCTTTTCGCCAAAACTGAGGTTAGGACGACACAGGGTGTGATTGACCTACTAAAAACGACTTCAGATTCTAATACGTAGATTAGGTTAATATTACATACTCCGTGCAAGACGTGCGATTCTAATACGTACGCAGGCCGCAGAAAATTAGAGAGTGCCATGTAGTATAATTAATCAAATAAGGTTTTGGGGGAATGTTAGATCATTTTCACAACAAAACTAACAACATTATTTAAAACATATATTTCTATATATTTTATTTTCTTAGATCTTTAAATATTTCAGGGCGCCCGGTTTTTTTCGAAGTATCTTAATCACATTTATTAATAAACGGGCTTTCGTTTACAAATTTTTATGTGTAAGGTGTTTTAAAAGTAAATAAAAGAATTGTATATTATTTATGTATACCTATAGACATCAGGATCCGCCATTTAAAAAAAAACCGCATCCACTAATTTTATTCTTTTACAAAAACTATTTTAGGTAGTCGAAACAAAACCAAACGTAATTAACGTTCTTGTTTAGTAACTAATTTTAGGTGAGGGAAATTAAACGTAAAATAACGTTGGCAATTGCTAAAGCTAGTCAGAATCAGTGACGTCGAGGCGACCCGAATCTGTATTATCCATTTAGGTGCGAATGATGGTCGTCAGGCAGTCGAAACGACGTCGCTAGCCGACGTCGCGTTTCTCAAGGGAAACGTATGCGCAACGTAAGATAACGTCCAAATGCTGCTTGGCATATATGAACTTTTTTGTTTGTTTTGACTCACCCTATCATCCATTTAAATAATGACTATCATATCGTTTACACCCTGTATTTTGCGCACTTTAAGTTTCTATGAAAATTTTGACCAAAAAGGATCAAACACGGCATACTCAATTTTTGCAATTTTTTTACTGAGTGATTCAAATATTGAAATCAAAGTGTTTGATGGTGTGGATGATGTTTGGGGAGAGTGACCAGTGAAAGTACTGATGAGCTGGCTGCCCAGGACGAAACATCGTTTAATTATTTCTCTTCTCGCTTTGATCCTTTGTGTGTTCCTTGTGGGATACCCATCAAATTTGTTACTTTTTTCTTACACAATTGGGATAATTCAAGTTTGTTTTTTTTAAAATTAACCTTAAATAAGCTAGAAAAACTAGAAATAAAGATTTAAACCCACGTTCCTTACTATCATCATCACGATTAGCTTTTGCACAATAAGTTGCAATGTGGAAAATAGGCTTCGAGATAAATATCTAACCGCGTTAAGAAACACCAGTGGCTTTTCTTCTTCAAAGACTATATTCCCAAATTTATGAAAAGTTTTTATTTTACTGATATTATATTTTATTACAGAATCAAACAGAAACGCAAAAAAGTCAAAGTCGAAATCATGTCCGATGTTCCAGTGAATTGTCTAAAAATAAAATTCCCGAAAAAAACAACTTCAATTAAATCGGAGATAAAAAACTACTCCACCCAAAATTCAGAAATGAACGAAGGGCTGTCGCAGGGATTTAAATGTTTTCAATGCGATGGCGTATGCCTAACTCAACAGGATTTAACGGATCACATCAAAGATTTCCATGCAAAAAGATTTAAACCTGAAGGAAAATTTACTTGTGAGTTATGTGGAAATGGCTTTAGGCAAAAAGTTCATGTAGACGGACACCTTCTAAACAAACACAGTGACGAGCCAAACGTCTTGAAACTAGTATCACACAAAGTGCATTTTTGCGACCATTGTCCTTACAAGACAATCAACAATTTTAATCTAAAAAACCATTTACAAATCAAACATAACAAGTCCTTCGGCAAAAAGGTTTGCCTAAACAAATGTCCATATTGTTCTTACATATCAAGGAATCAAGGAAATTTCAAAACCCACCTGAAATGTCACAACGACGCCTGCGCTTTTCCTTGCTGCTATTGTGGCAGCCGTTTCGCACAAAAAGTCAACTTAAATGCGCATTATTTGAATCATCACCAGGCAGAAATGGGGGACAGCATCAATGAGATCATAACCAATCAGATATACACCTGTGAAAAATGCGAATGGCGAACTATGTTCAAGGACAATTATCTAAAACATATCTCAAAATGTTGCGGCCGAGGCATTGTAAAAAGAAAAAGAAAAGTAAAGGCCGAACTATTGCAAAAAGACATTGCCTATGAAATTGTTTCTTAAGTAAAAACTTTCGATGCAAAACAATTTGGAAACCAAAGCCGATTTGCTTGTGCTTCATGCGGAAATACCTTTCGGCACAAACTTAATCTAGGCCAAAACAAACACATTGACGAGTCAAACGCTTGGAAAGTAATATCAAATACCCATTTTCCTTACAAAACAATCAATAGCGAACTATCTTCAATGAAAAGTATCTCCAAGCAGGGTCGGATATCTTTTATCAGTCCCAGCTTTAAGACCAAAATTGAAATGTTATCGTATTGTAAAGCAAAGGACGAAGTAGCGCAAAAAGACATTGTCTATGAATTTTTTTAAAAGTTTCTATAGATTTTATATCTGATTTTATAGTATAAAAAATTAAAAGTTATATGTGGAGATTACGAGGGGTAAACAAATGTAGGCTCAAGATTTTATATCTGATTTTATAGTATAAAAAATTTAAAGTTATATGTGGAGATTACGAGGGGTGAACAACTATAGGCAGAAGGTGAACAAAATTTTGGGCAGGACTAGGCAGTACTTGGGAGGGACTAGGCAGTACTTGGGCAGGACTAGGCAGTCTTTAGACATGACTAGGCAGTAGTTAGGCAGGACTAGGCAGTCTTTAGGCAGGACTACGCAGTACTTGGGCAGAACTAGCCAGGACTGCACAAAAAGAAAATTGCACATAACTGCTCTTCATTGTAAGCTCGTTTTCAGAGCTGGGTTAGGTTATACTTACTAGGGATACTTATTTTAAGGGGACGTCCTGTCCTATTAATCCATGGAATATTTAGATATAACAACATGCAAAACAAAAATGATTGCATCATTCCGCCGCAGACAAAGTTTTAAAAAATTCAGGCAGGCTGAAGAATTAAAGAAAAATCCGGGAAAAAAAGTGCTGCAAGGGGGGCGTGACTAATAATAAAGTGTGCTAGTAGCAGCGTTGCCAGGTGTAATAATCTCGTAAAAAAGAAAGAGACATTAGTATTATGATTTTGAGCAGCTTTCATGATTTTGTTTTAATTTTCAATAAAATATTCTTAGTGATAAGGGGGGAAATCGACTTCTTGTCGCGTCACGGTAAAAAAAAACGTTAAATGAAAATTTATGTTAGTTTTTTGTAAAAGAAATAAAAACACATCTTCTCTATCAAGCTGGTTGGGTTAGGAAAGGGAGGGGGGTCAATTTTGTGACATCATTTTCTGGTGGGAGTCAACTAAAACGTCACAAATTGTGACGACGGCGTGGAGGGGGATATTTTTTTGCCTTTTTTAATTATTTAAAACGTGGTAAAATAATAACTTCAGGGATTCCCAGGGAATTTCGTTTTTGTCGGGAAAACCCATGAGGTTTCCAGCATTTCCAAATATTCGTTGAGTGTTCTTTCATATACTCCCTTGTATTCTTTCTTATTGATAATCTCTCATAATGACGGACAACAAAAAAGCTCAAGGTTGAAAGCGAAGCTGAGATTCTGTACCGTGTAGAATTCTTTACCGGTTTTTCCCTCTTTCCGTTCTTTGTTTAAAGAAACAGATAGCCTATAGCTCACGGAATCTCGCTGGCGTGCCCGGCTCGCTTCGATCATTTAGCGCGATACAAAATATTCTGATTTCTGTAAAATGCTCCAATCAGAAAAGGAGAAATGCGAGTTTATTATAATAAACAACATTTCACATATAACTATGAGATATTAGACACTTAAAGTAAATATTTCAACGCATCAGTATCCGTATACCTAACGCGTTCGAAATAAAGCCAAAATACACTTTGACTTGTTTATGCGATGTTTCGAACGATGCCCGCTTTTTTGAAGGGTGCGATGACAGAACTGCTGATTGAAATCGTTGCGTACGTTCGTGGGTCCGTACAACACCGTTCTCAACTAAAAACTGACAGAAAATCCATGTTTTACTTGTCAATTTGGTTATAAAAATGGCAGCCACATTAGGCTAAAGGGCACTGAGGCGGTAGGAGTTAACCAATGAGCATTTTCAGAAACCTCTAGTGACAAAAATTTATATAATTATTATAAAGAGGGTTCCATTAATGCCCTAGGGTATTTAGAGGTTTCCTACAGGAATTGAGTTTGTATATTTGTTTTATTAAAGGTTCTAAATTGATGGTACCCTAAGGTAACATAAAACTGGCATTAACAATATTTCCACGGACATCTTTATAAAAATTAAAGTCATCGGTAACAAATGTTATATAAATTGGTGTTAACAATGTTTCCATCAACATATTTATAAAAATATAAGTCATCAGTGACAAGTTATATAAATTTGTTTTTGAAATCTTTCTAGATTCTAGATTGGTTTTTAAAATGTTGCTATCAACTCACTTATAAAAACTTAATTAACCAACAACAAAGAGACACTTTTATATAAATTGGTGCCTGTAATATTCTTATGAACTCATTCATAAACCTTTTTTGCCCATTCTTTCTATAATGTTTTTATTAATTTCTTTGTATAGTGGTTATAATACCACTGTTTTTACAACAAAAAAACAATTTTAATTTATAACAAAACAAACAAGATTTTTTAGGTTAATTTTGTGACATCAAAAGACTCGTTTTTGCGACTTTAAAAGGTGCGTTTTTACGACATCAAAAGGCGCGTTTTTGCGAGATACCATAACATCATTATCTGGTTTTAATTACATCAATCTGAGGAGAGACATCAGAGATCCAAATCTTCTTGAGATAGTTTTCGATGACAGATATCGGGATCGAATGCATTCTACACCCGTTTCCGACCAGCGTTTCCCATGCGCGGCCTCCCTGACTCAAAAAACTCATCACGTGGACCGATATGAACTTATATAGGCAAATCTCGCTTAGACTACGTGATCCGTGTTTTGATTCGGGGAGCCCACGCATAAGAAACCCATAGATGGGAACCGGGTTTTAGAAAAAGAGAACAATATAGTAACCTTGTTAAATTCGCAAAAATGCACCGTGAAACTTCGATTCACGGTGCATACAGTTCGCACGGCTGGTCGGCGGCAATCACCTTACGACGCGACGGAACGCAGCCTCAAGGTCTGTTTCTGCGAGTTTGACATAGTCACTATTATCCTCTTTTTGCCTGTACACCCTTCGACCCCGCAATCTAACTATCTTCTTGAGATAGTTACCTCTGACAGTTATGCGGGGTTGAAGGGTGTGCAGGCGGGTATTTTTCCTGGTATGTTTAGTATGCTGGACCTCTCTCAGACGAATAAATTTAGGAAAAGAGAACAATGGGAACTATGTTAAGCTCGCAGAAACGGACCTTCAGTGTTCAACACTGCGCCATCTGCAGCTTTTTGTTCCAACTAGCATCATGTTTTAAATCGTTGATAAAAAAGTGTTGAAAGAGCGAAACAGTGGTAAAATTGTATTGTTTTTTTTTGGTAAACACCATTTTATAAATTTTTTATTTTAAAAAGAAAAAGAATAATACATAACAATCAAAGGGAAGAAAGATGGAAAATTTATATTTCTAAATCGATAAAAACCTTTAATTTGTTATGTAGTATTGTTAGAACAGTTGTAAAACCTTTTTATAATAATATCTAGAGTCGAGGGTTCATAAGGAAGTTTTATAAAATCTATATGTTGTTTTTCTATCCATTACTATGGACCATAAATTTTTATAAGCTGGTGTTGGTCAGTTGTTTTTCAAGTCTTTTTTACTCATTTAAGAGATATATTAGAGTTATAAAATTATCACCAACACTAAATAATATAACTTTTGGTTATTTTATGAAGGTTTTATATTATTTGCTGTAACTTCTATATAGACAAAAATGCTCATTGGGTAACAGGCTTTTTAGTTAAGAATGGTGTTGGTCCGTAACGATACGTACGAAACGAGATTCTGTCATCACACCCGTCAAAGAAGCAGGCATCGTTCGAAACATGGCATGAGCGAGTCAAAAATGTAGCGTATTTTAACTTTGTTTCGAACGCGTTACGTATACCGATACCGATGCGTTGAAATATTTACGTCTAGTAAAACGGCCCAAGTGCCGCAAAATGTGTAACGAAAATAACTTTGAAAAACAAAGAAGAAAATTCAAAGTCGCGGTTGGCTTTGAAACTGTTTGGGCCACCAGGCCATAAACCAAAAATCTACTGCGCATGCACTAACAAATCCATGCCTGGTATCGTAGTGACCTTACGATAATTTAATGACAAGGTATTAATATAAGTGACAGTGACAATGACATCATCTGTCCGAAAACTTTGATTTTATTTAATTGAATTAATTTATTATATTATGGATAAAATATCTCCAACCGCAAGTTTAAACTTATTCGAGGGTTTCATCCACAAGGTAAACCCGTTACACGAGGACATGACCGTGCCGAACCCACTTCCTGAGAAAACTGGTCATTGTCGAAAAGTTTACATTTTTGACGACGTATGGTTTTTGTTTTAAAATTTTGTGGCGGTATTTTCTGTGATTGCGTGCGTTATTATTACGGGAAACACTAGACAACACTTTTTAATTTTTTTTACGGTTGTGTCTACTTTTTTAATAGATTTTTCAAAAGTAAACAAAAATATTAAACATAAACCTGTGTTTTTGCTGTCAGATGGTTGTCAGTTGCTTTCACTACTGACGCAATCGACGCGCCTGCTCATTACACTCCTCGTCTATGGGTTTTTTACAGGCTTACTTGATTGGGAGAGTTATTATCGGTACGCATTTTTCTCGGGAAAATCAAGGGGAGGGCCGTTCATAGTTATATGACATTTCATGTAAAATAACGGGAGTTACAAGTTTTGAGAGTGCAGGACTAGGCAGTACTTAGGCCGAAGTAAGCAGTACTTAGGCAGAACTAGGCAGGACTAGGCAGTACTCTAAGCACCGGCAGGAGGTGTACAAATTTTGTTCAGTTATTCACCCCTCGGGAGATTATTTAAAAATGCAGAAGTTACATACACAATAAATACAAGGTGCTAATAAGGTGACCTTTTGCTGATTATTTGCCTAGATGCAATTTTTTAGGATCGTTTACATAACAGCTTGTAACAAAATTATCGAAATATTTTTGTTAATTATTGATTTCTTTTTAAATTTATATATAAAAAAAAAACTAAAAAATTGACAAAAGTTTTCTTTCGTGGTCCTGGCAAAGAATTATTAAATAGTGAACTTACAAAAGCTCTTTATTTTTTCGAGAAGTGTTTTTTAACTGTGTTTTTTGAATAACTTTTGTTTCACCATTTCTTGTTCAAGAGAAAAATGTGTTTTTGTTTCAGTTGTTTCTTTATAACAGATATAACGGTTTATATTATAGTAATATAATAATGAAGATTCACTACAGCCTCAATAAAAGGTTCACCTTCAGCCTGGTTGAACTACCAGCAATATCCACCTCGGTTTGTATTATAATATATAACGCGAATAAGTTGCAGAAGTCTGTACAGTACAGCTGCAGTACTGCAGTACTGCCAGAGTAATTTCTCCTCTACCAGGAGAGCCCGGGTAGTATCGGATTCCTACCGACTAAAACCCCCCGATTGTGGCTCCGACCAGCCTGATGGCTGGCCAGAGTCACTGCACTGCAACCATTATTGGCTTAATGTGCACCCTTTGATCCTAGTTTAACCACTCCACTCCTCTGTACGAGTTTGTACAGGTCCTTAATGGAGCAGTTCCTAGTCGTTACTGGGTCTAGTTCAACTTCCCCATAGGGCTATACTGGCCATATTCGGTCGCCAGAGCCTCGTCTGTTTTAGACAGGGAGCACCACGAGAAGATGAGGTTGGCATTTGGATATGAGAGGCTAGATGCATTCGCATCATACCGATCGAAAACCTCTGGTCCCATGCCCACTGGCCTAAGGATGGTCTCCAACTGTTCTGAGCAAATATAATTTACATTATATTCGCATCACTATCCCTTACTCCCCTGCGTGTTACCTTAACCAGTGTTTTATATGAAGTGTAAATAAATTACAAATAAAAATATATTTTAACTTCCATAATTTATTCACTTAATAAGTTAGAATTATGTTAAATACCTTTTATGCAGAATATTATATTGCTACCCAAGTTTATTTCTTTTCGGCCAACTTCGATTTGACCATATCCTTAAATTGTCCCAAGATAAGGTTCTCTCGTTTTTGCCTCTCTTCCTTGCTAAACATCGCGAGTGCCCTCTTCTCGTCGGCCGAATAAATTTGATTTTCCTTTCTGATACGCACAGCTTCCATTCTTCTGTGCCTCGAGCCCGACATGACGTAACCAACTGACTCGAATGTGGCAATTTCTTCTGAAGTTAGGCCTATTTCACCTCTGCGAGGGATACGTTTGCCTTCGGCCACGTATGCGGCCATTGCAGCGCCCTCTCCTGGTAACAGTGCCTTACCCATTTCTTTGTGAGAAAGACTGGTGAGCGGTTTTTGAACCGGGCCCACCACTGATTCGTCTTGTTCCGAATCTGAGGTTGTATCTGATGTGTACCTCTTCTTTTTGGCAGATTTTTTCTTGTCTAATTCTTCTTTTTCTACCCATACTTCTTCCTCAGCCTCGCTATCAGAGCTATCTTCAAAGGATGATGATTTTTTTCGTTTCTTTTTTTGTTTTTTATCTTTCTTATGTTTCTTTTCTTTCTTGTGTTTTTTCTCTTTCTTATGTTTTCTCTTTTTGTGTTTTTTATCCAAGGTCTGCTCTGTCACCTTTTTTTCATCATCTGAAACCATCCTGAAAAAATATAATTTTACTGCCTATTTTTTTTTTTACTTTTTTTAAGCAGCTAAAAATAGACTCTATTTTTCAAAGCAGTCAAATTGGTGTCAAAGCATGTCTCAAAGTTATAGAAAAAAAAATTAAAAGTGTTTTTTTAAAGTTTTATTTCTGGAATTTTTGCACCAAAAATAAAAATAATAATAAAAGAAGCTGGATATTTAATCTTATACTAATAATTAAAAAACTGGATATTTAATCTGTCATTAAGTACAAAATTTTATTTGGGTAAATGATATCCAGCCGTCTTAGTTATTATGTCGATGAGCCGTCTTCTGTAACTCAAGTGCTCGATGTGATGTTTAAAAGGCGATTTTTGGTATCATTAAATAGTTATATCGGAGATTAAAACATAATTTTAAAAACAAGAAACCAACCTCAAAACCCTCCTTTGAGTTGCGTAGTCGGGTAATAAGAGTATTTGCTTTAAATTAAGGCATTTTTTGACTTGTAGGCCTTATTTTTACTTTTGATTTTATCAATATGACATAACGTCATCGTTATACTGAATTTAATGCTGTCAGACAATACAAGCTGGTGGTTTGTTTGAGTATGCTCTAATAAAAAGTCAAAGGTTGAGACATAGCGAAAAATGCATGTATGCGTTTTTTTTTAAAACTAGAGTACAACATGCTAAAAAAATTTAAGTCAAAAACTGTCCCTCTCGAAAAGTAAATTGAAGTTTTCTAGATTTTTAGAGATTTTCGTGAGTGGTATGATACATTTTAAATGGTGTTAAATCTAAATTTAAAGATGTCTTGATTATTCCAACCACTTTCTTGGCTGTGCACCATCGACATACTTTGGTATATTGATTGTGTGCACACTGAACAAGTTATTTGATATTGCATTGCTTTTGTTGCTGGCTGACAGCACCTCAGTAGCAAAGAGGTTTTGAAAGTGCCCAGGTGATTTTGTTGTTTTGAAACAAGTTAGAAAACTTGTTTGATATTCGCATTCTGTACCCTGACTGCTCAAATATTAGGACTATCTTTTCAAAATAAAAATTGGTGAAAAATTATTTTTTTCAACCTGGGATTGATTTATTAACTTTTTCTAATCACTAATTATTCTTACCTAAAAATCAAGCTATTTTCTCAAGTTTTCTCCCAATATTTTCAAGAAATAATGTTTAAAAAATATAACCAAATAAACTGTCAAAAATTAAAATGACTAACAATGTAAGAAACAAGATTATACAAAACCATTGTTGTGTCATCTATTAGCCCTTGATTTATAGAATAAGTAAATAAAAAAAGGTTTTACAGAAAAATATTACTTACACTTTTTATACTGGACAACTTTTTGACACAGACGAAGATAAAAAAAAGGCACTTACTCTTCATGAGGCGGTGATCTTCCCCAAATAGTGTGAGAGTCTCTGGTCCCCAAAATTTCCCTCTGTTGCCTTCTAGATTCCATAAACTCATCTTCTTGTGTCTTTCTGTTATTAAAATCACGTGATTTGTGTTCCCCATTTTTTCTGTCAATATGATGATGATCTCTGTCATAGTGTTTAAAGTGTTTTGTGTCTTCATCACCGTGGCTTCTGGAAGAGTGAGGTTCAGTTTTGTGTCTATAAGTAGGAATAAATATGTTAATATAATAATTAAAGCATTATTTATTGTGCTAAAATTGGGAAAATTCAGCTATCTTCTTTTGCAAGATCTCCTGAATATTTGAAAATATTGATATATATATATATATATGTTGAGGAACATTCACAAGGTGAAATTGGGTCACAAATTAAATTGAAAGTCAATTAAAATTTTATCATCCCTGAGGAGAAAAACCACTCATGGCATTAGTTGGCATTATCCATATAAATTAACATGGCAATACATGTACAAATTCCTTGGCATTACTACAACATTTACATAGCATTACTGTCAATACATTTTGGGTCAGTTGTTACCCCCTCAATCATCCCCCCTTGTGGGTAGGCATTAGGAGATAATTCTTCAACTTTGATCTGAGCTTCGATCAGAAATAGTAACAGCAAGTTTATAAATCGAGGTGGTAATTATGCAGTATACGGTTTTCTGCCATTTTTGATTTTTTTTGAAAAATTCTTTATGGGGGCACCTTCCAGGGTCCCTAGGACCCCAAATCCGTCTGTGCGGGTGGTTTTTTTTTTTAATTTTTTTTGGTTTTTTTAAATTTTTTTTCACTAAAACAACCCAAACCAACACCGTCCAACCCAACCCAAAACAATCAAAAAAACACGGGTAATTATGCAGTATACGGTTTTCTGCCATTTTTGATTTTTTTTGAAAAATTCTTTCTGGGGGCACCTTCTAGGGTCCCTAGGACTCCAAATCCGCCTGCGCCCGATTTTTTTTTTTTACGAGAAAAAGGGGTGCCCAGGGGGGGGTTGTAATGTGTTTTTTTGATTGTTTTGGGTTGGTTTGGATTAGGTTGGGTTGGACTGTGTTAATTTGGGTTGTTTTAGTGAAAAAAAATTTAAAAAAATCAAAAAAAAAACCAACCGGCGCAGACGGATTTGGGGTCCTAGGAACCCTAGAAGGTGCCCCCATAAAGAATTTTTCAAAAAAAATCAAAAATGGTAGAAAACCGTATACTGCATAATTACCATCGAGGTATTGAATTCCATCTTCTGGCAAGTTTACCGAACTCATAATTATGTATTTAGTGTTTATTCTGTAATGTCTCTTTCTTCTTCATGATCAAAATAAAGAGACTTATATATGTCAGAATTAGCATTAAGTTTATGCTTAAGCATAATAATGAGTAGGGTAATGACAAGTTTACCCAACTCTATTATGCTCAAACATAATTATGAGTTGGGTAAACCTGCTATAAACCTCCCTTTCCTCTACACCTTTATATACTTACCGAACGCTCTTTGACCTGGATCTCGATCTATGTCTTCTTCTGCTATCTGGAGACCTCATTCTACTGCTGGAACCCAACATTTTAATTAATTAATGTTCAGGTTTGTGATAACTCTTTATTTTTTTAATTAATTGAGGTTAGGAGAAATGTCAATCCTGGTCAAAGCCACCTTCAAAGAAAGCTCTATTTTCGGTAGTAGTGGCAGCCCCACATAGATGGCGCTGGTGGCGGCAACTTCATTGCTTTTGTCAATCAGCTGATTGTCAAAAATTTTGCACAAAACAAACATCCAAATTATTTACGATAAGAAATTGGGAATTGTTTATATCAGTCTCTAGTATATGGGGCCGCATTATGGTGTATAGCGCGGGACGAATAAATATTGTTGATTTTTTTGTGGAGGTATTGGGTGGCGAATATTGATGTTTGTTAGGAACAAAATAAATTTCTAAAGAAAGGATTTGGACGATTTGTACTGTCGTAGACTCACATGTAAGTATAGTATTTAACTATTCAGGAATGTTTAAATTTTCCTTAATGGAATTAAGCAGGCAGTGCATGTTTACTCGATAAAGCGAGCAATAAAGGGTAATCATGCAGTGTACAGTTTTCTGCCATTTTTGATTTTTTTTGAAAAATTCTTTATGGGGGCACCGACTAGGGTCCCTAGGACCCCAAATCCGCCTGCGCCCGATTTTTTTTTTAAGATAAAAAAGTGTGCCTGGGGGGGGGGGGTTGTAATGTGTTTTTTTTATTGTTTTGGGTTGAGTTGGATTAGGTTGGGTTGGACTGTGTTGGATTGAGTTGTTTTAGTGAAAAAAAAATTAAAAAAAAAACAACCGGCGCAGGCGGATTTAGGGTCCTAGGGACCCTAGTAGGTGCCCCCATAAAGAATTTTTCATAAAAAATCAAAAATGGCAGAAAACCGTGTACTGCATAATTACCCAATAAAGTAACAAACAAGAGGCTTTTCACTGGCCAAAATTTGTGCAAGTATTATCCATGTGCTACCCACATATGTCATCAAAATATTCCCAGCTATTTTCCGAACCTGTTTTCCATGTATTAGCAGTCAAAAGTTTACAAAGTATTCCCCTGAGTGATCTCGGTGACAGTCCCCAGGTAAAGGTCAAGTCATGCTCAGATATTCAATCAATGTACGTTGATATGCAGGTTGCCCTATAAAGAATCTACACACACTGAGATAATTATGCAGTATATGGTTTTCTGCCATTTTTGATTTTGAGAGGCACCTACCCACATAGCAAAAGTACGCGTCCATTGGATATACAATGGATATCTATGACTCTGACATATGGATATCTCATGTATGTTCCATCAGACATCCACTGGACGTCCTGTGGATATCCAATAGACCTTCATTGGACATGATTTTTCATCACACTTGGATGTCCATATGTTACATGTGTTTTATGGATATTGGTAACAACCCACTGAATTTCATGTGAATATACAATGGACATCCATTGGATGTTTCGTAGATATTCAATGAACATCCATTGGATGTTTGGTGGATATCTATTGGATGTGATTTTTCATCACACTTGGATGTCCATTGCAGCTCCATCACTGTATGTCCATTGCAGCTCCATCACTGTATGTCCATTGCAGCTCCATCACTGTATGTCCAATGTATATGTATAACATGGACATCCATTGGATGTTTGTTGGATATCCAGTGGACATTAAATTCATTGGTCATCACACATGGATGTCCATTGCAGCTCCACCACTGTATGTCAATTGTATATGCATAACATGGACATTCAGAAAAGTACATACATATAATACGTCCATAGTACGTACATTTTAAGAACGAAAAGAACAACGTATTATGTACGTACTTTTTGAAATGTACTTGAAATGTAGGCACTATGCTAGTAAATATATTAATGAAAATAATATACCTAAATTCTAAATTAAACAACAAGATATGTACATGTTAAAATAAGTGAATTTACATGTATGTAAATTCACTTATTTTAAATAAATATGGAGAACACACTCTACCAAGGAGGAAAATTTGAGTTTTCTGGACTATAAAGTTTATCACAGCTGGTCTAGAGAGGGGTTTTAAGAAAAAAAATACATATAATCTTTAAAACATTTTTAAAACATATTTTTGTTTTTGATACATCGCCAACTACTATTTACCATAAAAAGTAAAATCCCCTATGTACCCTTTTTCTAGGGGGCTATTTTTGGAAAATATTGTAAAAACCTTAAATAGTAACTCCCTATTTTGACTTCATATTTGAATTCTCGCTGAAATTCTCTTTCCAATGGTACCCCATATCATAAGGTTTGCTTTACTAATTTTCAAAATATTGACTTTGAAAATATCAAAAACTCAATTTTTAAAGGTCCAAATCTTAGAAACTAAACAAAATATCTCTATTGTGTTTATTAACGATTTTGAGGGTTTTATAAGAGCAAATAAAAAATGACAATAGTTTGATGTTTGCACATTCCAATTTACAGTTTATTGATTTTCAGTGATTTTGACGATATTATTCCAAAAATATGAAGTAGAAAATCAGATTGTCAAACTGTTGTCATTTTTTATTTCCTCGTAAAAAAACCCTAAAATCGATAATAAACACAATAGAGATATTTTGTTTGGTTTCTAAGATATGACCATTTGAAAATTGAATTTTTGACATTTTGAAAGCCAATATCTCGAAAATTAGTAAAGCAAACCTTATGATATGGGGTACCATTGGAAAGAGAATTTCAGCGAGAATTCATATATGAAGTCAAAATTGGGGGTTGCTATTTAAGATTCCCAGAATATTTTCCAAAAATAGCCCCCCAGAAAAGAGCTACATGGAGGATTTTACTTTTTACGGTAAATAGTAGTTGGCGATGGATCAAAAAAAAGTGTATGTTTTAAAGGGGTCATTCCATATCAAATCAACCAAAAAATCACAAAAATTTTACGCAACCAATTCCAATTTTGATGATTTTTGGTATATATTTTCTTCTTACCATAAAAGTTGAAAATGCAAATTTTTAGATTTTTTTGATTCGTAGTTTTTTTTTTTTAATTTTTCAAAATAAAAAAGTCAGCATTTTGACCTTAACAAGAATGTACAAAACTAGCAATATCTCGAGAACCACTTACACTAGGAAAGTAATAAATGGCTCATTTTAAAGTCATTTTGAAGCTCTTTTTTATGAAATATCACAACATAATTTTAACAAAAAAAAAATTGAAAATAAAAAATTGAAAAAAAAAAATTGAAAAATTCAAAAAGGCCATTTTTAATTTTTTTGAAAAAAATATATAATTTTGGTCAAAGTGTTACTTAATTATCCACAAAATTTTATGATGGAGAAATGATGGGTTCAATGTCAAAAAAAATATCAAAAATATTAAGTACATTAAAAATCATGCATTTAAAAAAATAAACATATTTTAGGAGCACCAATAGTGCACTGGATATTAAAATAAATAAATTTGTTGGATGGATACAGGTTTTAAAAAATACCCAGAGGCTTTATCTACAAATTATTTTATTTTAAACTCGCAAAAGAAATAAACAAACTTTTCTACTTCGTTGATAAAAATTAGACAGAAAACACTAAGACTAACTATATACCTTAAATTTATTTTTTTAACTTTCTTTTAAGAATTTCTGATGAATCTGACATTTCTTTTTTGCTGACATTGTAAGTTCTGCCAGTAGCAGTGTTGGGTTCAACTTTTTTTATAAGACTTTCTGGTTTAATAATTAAAATATCTTGAGGTGTTGGGTAAAAAAATGATGAGGCAGGTCCTCGTGGATGAAGAAAGCTTACTTTCAGTTCTCCGCTCTCATTATTTTTCCCCAAGACACAAGCCAGCCACCAAGCACTGTCATATTCTACAGTGACAAACCCTGACTCGATATTTTGCAAAATAATGCTTCCACCTTTAAAAAGATTATGTGTTTCGACCTCTAATCATGTAGAAAATTAGAATGTAGAATGTTTTGCCAAAAACGTGCTTTCTGTAAGAGGAATTACAGCATGAATTTTTTGTGTCCCCGGTATTGTTAAGACTTCCGCAAATCTTTTATTCAAAATTATTTCATGATTTGCATAATCTGCTTCTGTGCAATATTTAAAATCAATGTCAGATATGTTTTCTTCACACCAAGTAAACAATTGTAGAGGTGTCATTATTTGATTGTCATAGGGCCTCTGCAAACTGGCTTTGGCAGCAAGTCTTTTAACAGTTCCTCCCAAGCCATCGCAGGCACTTTTGCCATGCGAGGTGGCAAAATAATGCCACTCTGCTTCAACACCAAAATCTTTTTTATGCAGGCATATATTCAGAAAATTCTTTTTGTTTTTGTACTGCGCAGCACATCCATCCGAAAAATAAAAAATTTTGTTAAGTCCTGGTATTTTGATTTTTAAATCAGGCATTAATTTTTTTTAAAATAAATGAAATGCAATTGTATTATCTGTCAAGCTTTCCGAAATAAACACATAATTCAGGTTGTGCAGTTTACCATCACTTAGAAAATAAATGGCAAAAGGGTGGAGGGTTGCCTGGCTGTTATTCCAATGATAAGACTGGACTTCATCTTGCATAACAAAGGAATAATTTTCCGCAAAGTCGCAAGTGATCAAAGACTCTCCAGGTTTAAGGTTAATTTTTATTTCATTGTATCTATCTTTTTGCATTTTTGCAATAAAAGAATGTGATTTAAGTTTTACAAGATCATCAGTAAATTCCTGGACAAAATCATCACTTTTCTTAACGGTTTCCATAGTACACCTATCTACTGAGACCCACTTTTTAAATGAGACCTCATCAATTAATTCTTCCTCAAATTTTTCTATTAACGTATTTTTAAACTGTTCTACTCCAGGACATTGCTTGCATCTATTGCTTAAAAAACAGTCCACTGAAGGTGGATTACACATTAGTTTATAAAGGCAATCATGATAAGATATTGCAAGAGGCCTGTTATTTTCATCATATAGCTTATTTAATTTGGAGCCATTGAGCATTAGTTTTATATTTTGATGTATAGTACATACACATACAGTATGAGTCCCACTTTTTCCTGCCAGTATACAGTTTTTGGGTCGCAGTTCACAAAATTTTGAAAACCCAATTTTTTCATTGGGGTACTCAGTTTTAAACAATGCATAAATTTCTTTTAAATTAGCTAAGACTAATTTTTTTTGTACATATTCTTTTTCAGCTCCATATTTTCTGATAACAACATAATCTTTTTTACCTGGCATGGTCCTGCTAATGTCATCCCTTTGGTAAAAATCTACCACTATTTGGGCCACTCTATCACTAAGGGTCTTTCCCGGTTTGGGGTTAGGAGAACATAATATCCCATTGTCCTTAACTAACTGTTTTACAGCTCTGGCCAAATATTGAGAAACTCCAAATTCTTCTTCAATCTTCTTTCTACTCCAACTTTGAGGTAAACATGATAAAACTAGTATTTTCTCACTCCTCTTTTCGGTTTTTAAAAATTTGTCCTTTAACTGCTTAATCATTTCACTTTCGTCACTCTGGCATTCCTTTACTAGCGTTGAATCTGATTCCTTTGTAAATGCTTTCGCAATTGTATGCTGTACAATATCAATTTTTTCTCTGTATACATTTTTTCTTTTAATCGGCGACACACCAAGAAGCTCCAATGACTTGTTTAAAAGAGTAAATGATTCAGCAGGATCTTGAAAATCTGGATCATTTTCTGGAACTTGACTGGGTCTAAAAAAATTTAAAAAGTTAGTTTTTTATAAGAACTTAAAAAGGGGGTAACAGCTGACCCAAAATGTGTACATAATGCCAAGAAATTTGTACATAATGTCTGTATTCTCAAAATGCCATGCAAAATAATACCATGCAAAATAATGCCATGAGATTTTTCCACCCCGTACTTGACGCAATTGGTTTAGTTTATTAATTTTATATTAAAAAATACTATTTGTTACTTACCCTGCCTCATCTTCTTCAGATGCCTTAAACTCCTTTGAAAGCTTTAGTCTACAACCATCACAGATTTTCATTCCCATTTTGACATTTTTGTAACTGCACATCCACTTGGTCACATTTCTTAATTTCCCAAAATGCTTGATTTTTAACTCTAGTGGATCACAGCACTTTACTTTATATTTAGTCCACCCACTTGCCTCACCCATAGTTGAAACTTTTAAAATTACACAGAGATGACTTCTGATAAACCTTCAGTCGAACTATTATGTATCAATTATTTGGAGCTGTATCAGGAAGATACTTGCCAAAAATTTAAAATCAATTTATGCAGGAATTTTCATGTCAGCAAATCCCCACAATGTACCTAAACAGACCAATAAAATGAAGGAGGTGTGTCCTTAATGTTAAACAGGAATAAACAGGCAGTATTTCACAAAAGTATTGGCAGGTTTATACAGGCATATTTTCCTAAGAATTGGAACATCAATAGTACGTCTCCGGTGGAAAAGAGGTTTTGTAAGTAAATATTACAATGGGGGGCAATGTTAATCTGATTACTGATACAGAATGAAACGTAGGATATAATTTTTTATTAAATAAAATATTGTTAAATATTTTTATAATATCGCTTTAAACCCCATTATATTCTTCTAATTACCAAAATGCATTGTCTATTTATAGGCGATTTTTCATGCATGTGACATTTTTAATAAATTTTTTCACATTGAACCCATGATTTGTCCATCTCAAAATTTTGTGAATAGTTTAATAACACTTTAAAGAAAATAATACAATTTTTTGAAAAAAATTAAAAATGGCCTTTTTGAAATTTTTCAAAAAAAAAATCAAAAAATTTTTTTTTTATTTTTTTTTTCAATATATGTTATGCAATATTCTCATATGAAAGGTCTTTATAAGAGCTTTAAAATGAACCTTCACCTACTTTTCTATTATAAGTGGTTCTTTGGATATTCCTAATTTTGTGCGCACATGTTAAGGACAAATAAGTGACTTTTTCGATTTTCAAAAATTAATTCAAAATAAACAACTGGTCAAAAAAGTCTGAAATTTTGGATTTTCCAGTTTTTTGGTAGGAAAAACATGTATACTAAAAATCATCAACATCGGAGATGGTGTGGTAAAATACCCTGGTTGACTTGATATGGACTGACCCAAAGATCATATATAATTTTTTTAAAACCCCTATCTGAAATTAGGTAACTACTAAAAATAAATAACTCTCTGCTTAAAAAAATAAAGCTGAATAAATTATATTTCCCTAACGAAAACGCACTCGGACCTAAAGATCTAAAATAATCAAAACAGAAACTATCTACTTGTAAAATTAAAGGCTCCCACGCAAAAAAATCCATCACATCAAAGAAATAGCTACCACACTGCGCTAATGCATACAAGTCACTGCCACATAACACCCACGTGGTCACTGCAAGTAAAGTAAAGTGAACCTTGTCACCTTGTCTGGCGTCTAGGCTGCCGACCATCAGTTCTCGTACTCTTCTAATAAGGCACTCAATTGTAAATATATATTTACTGTTCAAAGAAAATTACCACAGGTGCATGATCGTTTTAGACATTTTTAACCGGAAGAAGAAGCATCCAGTGTAACCTCTTCAATCCATTATTTATGTCTTTCTTTTGGGAAAAATGAAAAAAATACGTGTAAATAAAAATACCCCGGATAAAAAAAGAACGAAAAAAAACCTCTGAAAAAACGTTCGAAAAAAACCTAGGAAAAATTGAGTGTTATAGGTATTAAAAAATAGGTGAAAATCAAAAACTATGACACGGCTTGGAGCACTTTTTTGTTTTTTGTGCCAAATTAAAAGAAAACTGGCTTATTCGCAAAAAACAAAAAAGTGCTCCGAGCTGTGTCTACTTTTTACAATATGCAATATACATATATGTCACCTCCCACCAAACTTGGAGGTATTGGGATCTTTTCTGCATATACATTTCTAGATGGAGGTACAGTTTATGAATGTCCATGGAAGGGATGTAAATTGCACATCCATTAGATGTTCAGAATGGTGACCTTTTTTGGATATATATGTCACCGGATATCTGCATGGTAATGGTATATTTATGAATGCCCATGAAAGGAATATAAATTGCGGATCCCTTGGATGTTTAGATTTCAGACCTTTTTTGCATATACATTAATGGATGTCTCTTGAAGGTACGTTTGTAAATGTCCATGAAATGGATGTAAACTGCACATCCATTGGACATTCAGAATTGAGACCTTTTTTGCATGTACGTCACTGGATGTCTGGTAGAGGTACATTTATTAGTGTCCAGGAAAAGGATGTAAATTGCACATCCATTGGATATTTAGAATTTGGACCTTTTTTGCATATATGTTACTGGATGTCTGGTGGACATATTTTTATGAATGTCCATGAAAGGAATGTAAATTACACATCCCAATTGGGACCTTTTTTGTATATATGTCACTGGATGTCTAGTCGAGGTACATACTGGATGTCTGGTGGAGATATTTTTATGAATGTCCATGAAAGGGATGGAAATTGCACATCCACTGGATATTCAGAATTGGGAGCTTTTTTGCATATACGTTACTGGATATCCAATGGAGATACATTTTATGTATGTCCATACAAGGGATATCAATTGAACATCCAATGGAGCTATGTTCATGGAATATCAATTAAACATCCAATGGATATGACACAAATGTATATACGGCGATGGACTACAAATGTATATCCATTGGATATACCTATTCATGGCTTGCTATGTTGTGGGTATGTACTTAACTGCTAGTTACTTATATTATGCGTCAGTTATTAGTGTGACAAATTTATCTATTCTGTATACCCCGCCAGAGTACCATATGAAAAGTAAGTAAGTAAAAATAACTCATTCTGAACAGAAATGTACTTTTCTTGATGATTTACACGAGGTTTTAGACAGCGTCTCACTAATCTGTTCACTTCCAGAAGAACCCACACTTGAACCCACACAAATTAGAGGAACTGATAATTTTAACTACCAGTCAAACTTGTCAGATCATTTGGCACAAATCTTGTAACATTATTAGTTTATAGAGTCGAGTACCATTTTATCAAAATCATAATATGGCTTTAGACCAAAAAAATCAACGGAACAAGCAGTATTTGCTACATTGGACTACATTACAAAAGAACTCAATAAAGGTAACAAAGTAGCATCATTTTACTTCGACCGATCGAAAGCCTTTTACACAATAGACCATAAAATACTATGTGGCTATCTGGAATTGAGTGGCATCAGAGGGATTGTATTTGACCTGCACATGCCCTACATGGAGCACCGAAAACAAATCATCTCCATTTGCAGAGATGGTGAGGAATATTTCTCAGATTGAGGCAACATCAGTACTGGTGTTGCCCAGGGGTCAATTTTAGGCCCTATCCTATTTCTCATACATGTCAACTTGTTACCTAAAGCCACCAATTCTCTTCATCCCTGCAAAGGTATGCCTGCCCAGTTCGCTGACGACTATTCTTATGTGGTAGTTAGTGAATCAATACAGCGTTTTTCAAACGGATGTTCAGAGGTTGAAAATCTCATGTCTCATTGGTGTAGTGATGACTCGCTTGTTTTGAACAAAGACAAAACCGGGCTAGTAACTTTCAGAAAACGAAAAAATACTTCATCATCTCTTTATGTCCAACTGGAACAAAAAACTATCCCTACAACCAGTTCCATCAAATTCTTAGGTGATCAAATGGATGATATATTAAGCTGGGAACAGCATACAATACTTCTAAAATCTAAAATTTCGAGTACTTGTGCTCTATTTCGTAGACTGCGGACGTTGATTAAAAATTTATTATTTTTCTATTATACAAAGCAGAATATCATAAGGCATTCTGTTCTGGAGCTCCTCACCTTATGCAATGAATATTTTTATTGTTCAAAAACGACTATTAAGATGCATACTAGGATTAAGTCCGCAAAAATCCTGCAGACCATATTTAAAAAAATTAAGTATCCTCACTGTACCATTTTTATATTTTGTGTCCCTATTAATGTTTGTTAAGCGCGGATCTGGCCTTAAACCCAGGGAGGGGGAGAAATCTGCAGATTTCGAGTTATCAGTTTATTTTAAATGTGTGAATAAGAATACTCAATAAATGCGCTGCAGGCGAAAATTTTGATAAAATTACACTAAAAATTGTATTTTTTAACCCTTTCAATTAAAATTGTGGACATTAATAGTTTTATCTAGCGCCGCAGGCTAACAATTTTGCGATTTGTGTTGGCGATTCTTTAAAATTTTCGCATTTCGTTATGTTATTTGCTAAAATTTTGAGTCCGGGGGGGGGGGGGTTATTAAAAAAATAATCCAGGCAGGCATCAGAGAATTGACTATACCTCATCACTCCTCTACCTTCTTTGAGAAAGGTGCCTTCTATCGGGCTATCAAAGCATACAGATCCTTACCAATGCAAATTAAAAGTATTCAAAACATTCCAAATTTTAAAAAAGCAGTTAAGGGATATGCCCTTGAAAATTGTTTTTATAGTTTCCAATTTACTTAAAATTTCGATAATAATAATAATAATCAATGTATTTTAATATTTAGCTTAATATGTTAAGATATTCTTTGTATTTTTTTCAAATTTGAAACATTTGATGTTGCTAGGTTTTACATATTGTAAAGTATTGTGAGCAATAAACTAAGTAAGTAAGTAATAAAAATATAACTGAAAAACAGAGAAAATTAAGGCTATCTGGCTGTTAATGTGATTTGGATGTTGATAAAATCTGCTTAGGATTCACTGAGGGAAATAACGTAAAAACGTTGTTGTTTTGATTTGATAATTGCGTTATTAAAACGCTTTTTTTAACAACGTTTTCTTTATATAACGCTAAAAAGTGACCTACATGAAATAAACGTTTTTTTCTAGCAGCTTTCAAAATTAACGTTTTTTTTTTCCCACACAGCCATTTGATCTCTACCGTGTCAGTCGGTTAAAAAGACGTATAGGATTTTATAAGATTCTTCCTTGTCAAAACTGGTAAAAAAATATATACTTTACGTTACGAGTTTGTTTCACATATTGCATAGAAAACATGTAAAAACTGATAAAACATTATAAAATCTCATAAAACTATTTGACTGAACCAACTAACCAAGGTTTATAGGTCTTCGAAGAGCTTTCACTGAGTACACTTGCTAATTTTTGGATAAATCCTGGGAGTTCTTGGATAGTAGGTACCTGCTGGGAATACGTCTCGAGGATATGTGTATGGGTCAAATTGCCAGTAATTCAACACATGTAAACCAGTAAATGAAAATAATATCAGAAATTATCAAAAAAGCTAAATTCTTCAAAATTGAAGAATGGGTTATCTCGATTGGTTGATTAGTTAAAATATCATTGTGTCCGTTTACTAATTTTCTGTTACTGATTTGTATTTTTTGCTTTTCATTATAATATCTTTTATAATTTTTTAGACCAGGACCAAATGAGTTTACCGAATTTACGAAGACGCTTCCACAACTTCACAGATTTGATTACAGATTTTTTTCAGCCTAAAGATGAAGAACGAAACCTTATTTCAGCAGGTTAGGAATTATTATTGTTGTGCATAAAATACAGCTTTCAACATTACAATATTGAATATAAAAAAGAATACAGTCTTTCATACAATAACCATTAAGTAAACAACTGAGACTAGGAAGATTTGATCTTGTGATATTTGGATATTAAGATGCAAGGAAGAGACATCTACAAACGCTGAATATTCCAGGACTGGTTTTTGATTCAATAAAAAACTGATACTCAAGTTTTAAAAAATTGCATAGTGAAACTGTGACAAATCTTATAAAAAAATAAAAAGTTAGAAAGTAAAAATATAAAAATTCGATAGCGAATAATGGTCGATTCCGATGATTTTACGACAATTAAGTGTATAAAGACGTAGAAAATAACAAACATTCCAATGACATACAAAAACAAAAAGAAATAGGTTAAAAAAACAGGTAACTACGTAAAACACACAAAATAGTACATATCTCTTTTATAAAGGTTTTTGTCTGGTATTTTTCATCCTAATTCAAAAACTTCAGTTTTTCTGCGTCACTGAAAAATTCCTCAACGCGATAATAGGATCTATTTTCCAGAAATTGACCTATTTTTTGTTGAATTTTTCTATTTGGTTGTTGTCTTAGTGTAATGTACAGCGAGTTTCAGATATTTATTATGCTAAAAGTTACATTTTTCTGTACGTAGCTAAATTGTGGTATATCTGTTTTTAGGTTTGGTTTTTGCCTTGTGTAATATTTGTGTTCAGTTTTATGATTCTCAAATAAATCTGGGTTTTTCATAATAAAGTTACTACTTTCCTGAACATAAATATTATATAATCTTTGAATTTTATATTTAGTGAAATTTGTCTTACAGCTTTCTTGGCGCCTTACTTTTAAGATTGTTCTTAGGCAACGCGTCTGTAGAATAAGTATTCTATTAGCATAAGCTGAGTTTCCCCAGAATATAACACCATATTTAACGCGCGATTGTACATAGGCGTGATAAGAAGTAAGATTAGCAGAAAGACACACTATTTCCCCAATAATTCTGAAAGCATAGCAGAATTGGCTTAGTTTTGCTGAAATATTATCAATATGATTTTCCCAGCTTAGCCTATCATCAATAGTGACTCCCAGAAACGCCACACTATTCTGAACTTTTAGTTTCGCACCTCCATACTCCACACACAAACTTTCTGCAGGGTTTGGCCTAAAATGGATGAGTTGTGTGTTAAACTATTTGACTCAAACCATTTTCCTAATTTGTTTATATTATCTTGAATGTTCGATTTGGTCATTTGTATATTTTGGTTCTCATATATGACAGTTTTGTCATCCGCAAATAACACTATTCTATGATTTTGAATAATGTTTGTTATATCGTTTGTGTATAGAATATAGAGAAGCGGAGACAGCACAGCACCCTGAGGAACACCCCTGTCCACCAGTCTGAATTCCGATCTTAACCTTTCCCCATCTCTGCACACCTCGTCCGTGCATTGCCAGCTGCCCTCTTGAAAGGAACCGATCAGCCGCAGTGCCGTGCCTCGTATGCCACAAGCATCTAGTTTCTTTAGTAACGTTTCATGGTTTATACTGTCAAAAGCTTTGTTTAAATCTAGACATAGCGCTGCCACTGTTTGTTTCTTGTTAAGTGTGTTAATTATTTTATTAATTGTTTGATATATTGCCCTTATTGTTGATTTCCCTTTTCGGAATCCGTTTTGCTGGTTTGAGAGAATTTGCTGACTTTCTAGGAATTAATTAATAAAGAAATTGGGCGATAATTTTTAATATCACTTTTGGCACCTTTATTTTTATACAAGAGCTTGACAATAGAGTTCTTAAGGGCAGATGGAAATTTGCGGGTTTCAAAGCTAAGGTTTATTATATGAGCAAGAGGTTTGGAGATTATAAGTGCGGCTTGTTTCAGCAGGCATACAGGAGTGCCAACAGATTTTTTATTTTTTAAGCATTTTATGATGTTTTCCACCTCTTGAAGATCTGTTGGCACAAACTTAAAGCTCTCTTTAACATATACCAAGCGACCATCGGAATCTTTTGAGTTTGGGACTATGGTGAGACAAGAATTTAAAAAGAAGGTATTAACTTTATTAAGAAAGTCCGGTGATACTTTTTCTTAAAAATGATTAAAAATTGATTGTTTTTTGTTTGACGTTTTTATGATTTTATTTATTAGATTCCATGTAGTTTTGGTTTTGTTTTCAGAGTTCTCAATTTATGTTTTGTTTGATAATTGTTTTGCTTTTTTATAATTTTATTAAGAATACTTGTGTACGTTTTGTATTTTGTTTTACTTTCAGATCCTGAGAGGTAGAGGTCAAACATTGTTCTTTTATTTTTTATTGACGTTTTTATCCCAGTAGTTAACCAATGAGAACTACCGTTCGTTTTAATTTTTGTTCTTTTTTTTTGAAAGATCAGATTCAGATAATAAGTCAGTGTTGTAATGAATGAATTGTATGCACATCACATCACCACTCTCAAATACAGTCCTGAACTGCCTCTTCAAATTGACTTAGCCTATTTCTGGAAAATGTTCTGCCTGTAAAATAAGAATCTTTTAATTCATGAGTATTAACAATATTAGTTGATATTGTCTGGGCATGATGATCACTTATTCTTGTTTTGTGTGTTGTTAAAGAATGTTTTCGAATTTATGAAAATATTGTCAATGCAAGATTTTTAATTTTATTAGTTCTGGTCATGTCAAAAAGTTGTAAGTTGCAAGTAAATCGTGCATTTCATTTTTGTTCCTTATTTCTTCCATACTCAAGTAGTTATTTTGTAGTAAAAAATTACGTAAAAATCACCTGCCCAGGCAATGATGTATTTTTAAGTTTTTCAAAATCTCTCCCGACCAAAATTTCAAAGATTTGAAAGAATATGTTGTCATTTCCCAAACATGACCTTTTTATGCTAAAAATTACTATTTTTCTGTTTTTGCTAATGGCTGAGCACATTTTGAAGTGTCCTATGTTGTATTCCTCAAAGATTTTTAGCTCTTCGAAATCTTCCAAATCCCGTTTAGAATAGATGCATGTTCCACCTCTGTTGCTGTGTGTTCGTGTAAAACATGTGATCATGTTGTACCCTTGTATGTTTGTGAAGGGAAGAAGCTGTTCTGGTTTCATCCCGTGTTCGGATATACAGAGAACGCTTTGAGGAGTTTCCATAGTTGTTAAATGTGCTGCAAGTTTTAGGGTCGAAGTTTTTAGGCACTGTACATTTCTAGTTTCATTGTTTTTTTTACGTTTCTATTGCGTTATGCTTGCGATGAACACCACATTGGTTGCCAACCCGTGTCCTCATGTTTGTTACAACGAAAAAATTTATATTTTTTTGAGGTATGCGGCTGATTTGAGTTTGGTGTGTTGCTGATGCCGATACATAATATTATTCTATCTCTTTAAGATTTTGGCAAATAAAGAAGATCTTGAGGCACTTGGTACTCCGTTAAAAAATAAATTGTTATAACTTTATCTTCGATAGGTTTCCACATGTTCACAATTACGTTGATTAGCATGTCAATGGTTGATCTCACATGGTTTTCCATAGATGGAGACGTTTGTGTGCCATATTTGACACTCGGTGAATTTTTCTGGTTTGGCTATACTGAGGAGGCTGATTATAAAGGTAAATAAAATTATATACACTAAAGAAATAGATTATATATAAAATTCTTATCTATGATGATTTAAAAAAAAATAACCTCTCTATCGGTATTGCCAACAAATTTATGTACTTTTACATAGTATAAATGTTTTCTAATAAAACTTGTGCAACGATAAACAAAGGGTTTCGTTAGGAACCCAAAACTCAATGATAGAACTTAAAAACGCTATTATCTTGCAAACGAAAGATATCAACAAGGGTTTTACATTTTAATCAAGAATATTTTTGGCGCAAAAATTTGACCGCATTTTTTTTAGATTATGACTGCATCGACGCCACAATAGTAAACCTAATGAGAATCATAATTCTTTTATGTTTTATGATTATGATCCTATGTCTAATCAGCTTTTACATTGACCTCGTCGGAGCAAGGTGTGTTGCCTACAAATATTCCAAAAAATATGGCATGGTCGGAATTACAGTTATAAGTAAGTTCATATTATACAGACTGTCCTGTACCTATTCTATCCAGATCAAATTTTTCAAAAGGATAGTCTATCATCAAACATGATTTTTAGACACAACTTGTAAGTAATTTAATTTTACACACAACTTGTAATTAAGTTTTAGATACAACTTGTAAATAATTAAATATTAGTCCAAATTAAATTTTAGTTAAATTTCAGTTGAAAGTTTACTCTAAATTTTAGTCTAAATTTTTAGTATACATTTTTTGGACATGACTTTTAGACACAACTTTTACTGCGTCATTTTTAGTCTACCCTAATAATTGGTAAGTAGTGTCCCATATTTTATCAGGAAAATATTATTTCTGTGAGCAAATAAAATTCTGTATATAATATACAAGTTTGCTGGGGGTAACAATCTTATTTTAAGGTGAACTTTTTTCTGTTTGAAGTTTCCCCGTGGAGCATATTCAAAATTTTTGAAGAAGGGCGAAGAATTTAAGTTATACCTTTATGGGGAAGAATGTCCATTACTCTGCAGATTTTTGATTTTTTAAGTTAAGGACAAGTCATATATTTGACGTTTTTAATAATTGACAAATCCCGACCGGTTTCGAGCTTCTAGCTCATTACCAAGGGCCAATTTAACATTTTGTAGTTACAACCAAAAAAAAGTCGCATAAAAGGTTAAAAAATATTTTGTTTTTGATTACCAATAAATTTGGCAGGGTTCCTCTATATGATTATCATAATCCATTATATTTTCTTTGTTTTAGTTTTAAACGTTATGACAATAATCGCTCTAACTTGCTACATTGTCATGCTAATTCTAAATTCCATCAAGGCGAGACACCCAAAAAGTGATCCCAACGTTTACTATGGTCTTGGATTTTTTTTGGTAGCAGTTTCAGGTTAGTTTATATGATACATTTTTAAATACGAAATTAGAAAAATCGAATTTCCAACGCGCGAACGTATAAATAATAATTTTGAAAATAATGTACAACCAACAAAGGTCATGGGCCAAATAACACAGGTATTGGGCTTCCGTGGAATGCCTTGGTACTTACATTATGTTGTAGAAAACTTCTTTCTGAACACAGTTTAAATTCACAATTCACAATTTCAATCCAAAGTTTGGATTTTGAAAATTTTTTGATGTCAAGAAATGGCAGAATTTGACTTCATTTATTTTTGGATAGCTGAGGGCAGTAAAATTCTCTTACTTCACTCTAGGTAATTCTAACATGGAGTCACTGATATTTAAGGTAGGAATTTGACCAAGGAGTGTGGCGATTTTACAAAATAATTTGAATAAGTGTACCGGATTTGACTCTGTCGGTAGAGAAATAATTGAATGTAAAATAACTAGAAAATCTTTATAGATAAGTCCTTAATCAAACTTCAAAAATAAGTCAAAGAGTCAGTGTCTTTCAGACCACAAAGCGTATACCTACGGACTTAGGGAAAACTCTTACTAAGGGCATCGCAAAAATACAAGTTACAGCGCCTCTCGGGACTCGGTCCCGAAGCTCACGTAACAAATCGCGCCGATGCATCTCTCTTAATCAATGTTCACAAAATATGTACCTTCAATGTCATCGTCTTTTCGTTCTTTTCATGAGGTTTTTTTTGTTGAAGTTTTTTAGTTTTGTGTGTTTTTGGCCTTTTCTTAAACCATTACACTAATTTCTTGGATTTTTTTAATAACCACAATTGGAAAACTATGCCGAAGTGTTGTGTCCCAGTGATCCTCTGCTTGATCGGTTTCCACACCCTAGAGAGCAAGCTCGCCAAAACAATGGTTGGCCATCTGAAACGCTTTCTAGGTTTAGAGTATGCACCCGACATTTTAAACCAGAAAACTATTCAAGAAACTGTGGACGGAGCCAGAGGAAAAACAGCATATTCAATAATAGAGAGTTAATAGACCACTAATTTATCGTCACCTTATTTGCTTACCGTATTTGAGATGCTAAAAAGAGTTTTACCTACTCGCTTCCGGTAAAGTGCACTTTACCGCTCTCATTTGCATGCGGAAAGTAGTACTTTATAATTTATAATTCTTTTTTGGGAATTTTTGAGGCTTGTAGGTAAAATCTTGTACCTAACACATGCGTAAAGTGTCTTTACCGCCCTTGCCGACTTGACCGAACTCGCTTCGCTTCGTTTGGTCAACTGTCGTCGCGTGCGGTAAAGTATCACTTTCCGCAAAATAACTATTAAAACCACAAACATAAATTACCGTAACCGTATTTTTTTGCTCACATACACACTGCCAATATAAATAGAATAGAAAAGAAAACAATTCCTGTTTTTGCAAATTCACCTTCACAAAAAAAATTAAAAACCTATAACTAAACAAAAAAACGATTATCATTTACCAGCTGCAGCTTTTGCTCAGAAATAAATCTGGTTGGTTAGAAAATATAACCAAGCGGGCCCAGTTAAGCCTCCGTAAGTAACGTATTTTGGTTCGGTTATTTTTGGAGAAAAATAACCGATTTTGCCTACGTTATCACCAATTTTGATGTCTATTAACGCTCTAATAAGACTGATAGAGCATTTATTTAGCCTATTTGTTAATTAGGTACATTTTTTTTAGTCCAGTCCGTTCAAAAATGCTTATGGGTAACCAGTTACACCAAATTTTTTGAAAAAGAAGAAAACTCGCAAGTCTTAAAAGAAACTGCTGCTATTGAGGCCGGCATGCAGAAAAAATAGTTTATTAATAAATACAATAGTTTCGATATGTGTACTCATATCTTCTTAAAAGAATAATATAATATATTAAATACGACGCATTTGGTTTAATTCTTAAATTTATAGTCATTAGAATCAACAATACTTTGGAAAATAAAATTAATTATTGATTAATTAGGTTTTTCAAAATAATGTTATTTCTAATGAACTGAAATACTTTAAAAGATACCCGAATTCAAATTTCCCGGCGCCGGCACCGCTACCGTAATTTAAGCTTCGGGACCGAGTCACTAGAGGCGCAACAGTAGCAAAAAACTTATATAACAGGGCCCTAAAACGTCAGATGGCCTTCTATACCCGTAGGTACATATTTTGTGTTTCAGACTTTGCTTTGTGATTACATTGCCCCGTAGAAAGTTTTGACGTGCCCTTTCTGTTAGTTCGTTCGTTCTAAGTAGTTTTCATGTTTTAAGTTAGTTTTATATCATTTAGTTTGTTGTTTTTATATTGTTTACTTGTTCAGTTCCGTTTGTAGCCTTTTTATTTTTTTATTGAAAATTGTTCATGTTACGGAACCGAATCTGTTACGAATAAAAATATTTTCATGGCGTGTTCAGGCTGTTCAACATAGCTCCTTCATAATGTTTAATGCAGAAGTAAATATAAGAGATCCAATCATATCCACCTATTGTACATGCAAAGTCGGAGCAAGGACATTAGGATACTCGTCGTCATGAAAAACCAATTGACGAAGTCTAGACAACAATATCAACAATATTTAGGGATTTTTCAAAGCAATCGCGGCTATGATTCCACTTTATAATGAATGCAGCGCGTTCAACCTCACAATATTAGTCTTATATAGACTACGTTCTTTTTAATTACAATAACAGCAACAATTTATATTCTCTTCGGGAGCAAGGAAGAAGCCTTCATGCTTGCATTATTATGAAATCACCAAATCAAAGATACCGGGGCTCCCTAGTGTCGAGTTTCCGTGAAGGAAAGACCCGTCAGATAGCAATGTTTCGTTTCCCTGTATCTCAGTGATAATACCTAGCTATTTCTTTACAATTCCGCATCCTGACCTTTTAAGACTCATTTCGAAACCATTTGAAAATAATACTTACATTAGTATATAAAACACACAAAAACAACATTTGCAGAGGTTATAAATGACCGCCAATCAAAGCTTTCAAATGTACGTCGAAACTAGTCTGGAAAAAGTAAAAAATTGAACTTTGCGTACAAAAGTAGATAAAACATCACAATCGTCCGCTGGTGAGTTAGGTACCAAAAGTTAGATTAGTACCCTTAACATAAGTCTGACAGTACAAAGTCAAAATATTCTGACAGTATTAGCCATTTTTTGACATAAAAAATTTTTCAAAATCCAAACTTTGGATCAAAATTGTGAAGCTCCTACGGCCCAGCGGCACTTTTGTCCAATTTAAACACTGTTCAGAATGAAGTTGTCTACAACATATGTAAGTACTAACGCATTCCACGGAAGCCCAATACCTATGTTATGTACCCATGTCCTTTAATAAAATAATTTGTTAAGACTAACACATTTTTACAAGAAAAACGAACAGTAAAAGAGGTCTTAATTAAAAATGTGTATCCAAATAACTTTTAGAAAAAAATCTTGAAAATATTGAACAACCAACAAATTTAATAATTCCTTTTATGATAAAATTAAACGAATCGCTAATAATTATAATATTAGAACAATTTTAAAAAAATAAAATAGACTTAGAACAGTTTTAAAACATGAGAACCAGTATATAACAAAAATAACCCAATAAAATTAAAAATGAAAGAAGCAGCTTGCATATACCTATCTAAATGAAGATGAATGCATAGCTAGCATATCAGATGATATAAATACAGTTTGGCTTCCAATTTTAAAACAAGATTTTCACAAAGGCTTTTTTTTAATAAATTAAAAATAACATTGATGCTTATTGTGTTCTCTAACGTATTTTTCTTAAATTCAGTCAAAATATGACTTTATACTTATTATTTTAAAACAAAAAAGAAAATATTAAACTTTATTTTTTTACAGAATCTTTACAGAATCAGAAGAAAAAGAAAATATTTAGCGCGCTAAAATTTTCCCTTCATTTATTTTTTTTAAGTTTGATTTAACTTTAAATTTCGAATTTCTATTAAATAAGCTAAAATTAAAAAAAAATGAAACGAATATCTTTTTTGATTTTTGAATTTGATTATATTCACCCAATACCTTGTTGGCTACTATCGACACACCCAACTGTAAAGTGTTAATTGTTTGAAATATTTTATTAGTGAAATTCAGTTAGTTCTTCAATTCAATTCAATTCAAAAAACGTTTATTCAAAAAATATACAAAAAGTGAACAAGTAACTACAAAACTTACAATGTTGAATATAAACGTTGGGAAATAACCACAGAAGCACTAAAAGCGCTTGTGCGTGGTTTTGTTTTTGTCCGGTTCGATTGAGATAGAGTCATAATCAGTGTTTGTCAAAATTGAGTTTAAGGTTCACAAGCCGGGTTAGTGTCAAAGTCTGGAAATGGTTTATATTTAAGTGACTAGAACTGGGAGTAGGTAGGTGCCTATAGTATATTTCTGCTAGTGTATTTATCATTTAAGATACTTGAGATCTACCAAGTTATTAAATGTTTCTCTACCCTGGTCCGATATCCACAATTTGGTTTTCATATTAAAACTTTTGCAATTTTTTATAGATTTGATGTCATTTGGAAGCATGTTGTATAACCTAGGTGAAAAATACTTTAGACTTCTTTGTCCATGCGTTTTATTAGTGACTGTTGAACATGCAAGTGTTCTGCTTCTAGTTGTGCTGTTGTTATTAAAATAGATATCTATTTTTCCTTTTTTAATATTTTTTATTATTTCGAGACAGTATAATTGTCGCATGTCGCATACTATCCGTAAAGAGGTTGTTGGTTGGGTATGTTCTGCATTTGCCATAAATAATTTTAATGAACCATTTTTGTAAAGTTGTTAGCTTTTGTATATGGTTTTCAGCAACACAACACCAACCAAGAATGCCATAAGTCAAGTGGCTTTGTACCAATGACATATATAGTATTTTTAACTGATCATTATTAAGAAAGTCTCTAAGATACGAAAATTTTGACAGAAGCCCCCTTATTTTACTTGTTACATAGTTTATATGCACATCCCATCTTAGCAAGTTATCTATTTGGATACCAAGGTATTTTATTGATGAAGTTTCTGGTATCTCATACTGTTCTATTTTTAGCTTTCCAAGTTTAGGAAGATTGTTTTTGTACGATGAAAAAGGCATGTATTTTGTTTTTTCTATATTTAAAGTTAATTTGTTATGCTGAAACCAGTTTTTCAATTTTAAAAAATCTTCCTCGATTTGATTCTTAACTTCTTGCCAAGTTTTTGCTCTACAAAATAATACGGTGTCGTCTGCAAAACTAACCATTGTACCTTTTAGTTTAAGATTCAGCATATCATTAATGTAAACTGTAAAAAGTAGAGGACCCAGAACGGTTCCCTGGGGCACTCCAAATTTTACAGCTGTTTCATCGCTGAAGGTTCCATCAAGGTTAACTCGCTGTTGTCTGTTTGTTAAAAAATCTTTTATAAGATTAAAGATTTTCCCACGTATACCATAATTTTTAAGTTTATTTAAGAGAGTCTCATGGCAAACAGTGTCAAAAGCTTTGGATAGATCCACAAACAGGCAAGTGCAGGCATCACTTTGGTCCAGCGCGTCAGTTATTTGTGATGTTAAAAATTTTATAGCATCCTGCGAGGATCTACCCTCTCTAAAACCAAACTGTAAGGTAGAGAAGATTTTTATATTTCTTAAAGAAGCTAACGATTCTAGTTTTGATTAACTGTTCCATTATTTTTGAGAAAACAGACAGCAGCGAGATTGGTCTGTAGTTTACTACTTCTAGTTTGTCCCCGCTTTTATGAAGGGGTTTGATTATACCTGTTTTTAAGCAGTTTGGAAAACACCCTGTATTGAAAGCTTTGTTTATTAGTAAAGTCAGTATAGGTGAAATTTCGATCACTATTTCTTTTAAACTTTCGCTTCTGATATCGTCCCATCCGGAGGATTTTTTAGGTTTAAGGTTTTTTATAGCTTTTTTAATTTCAGGATTCGAGACGTCTGTTAGAAACATAGAATTTTCTCGGAAGTTGTTTTTGTAGTTGGGAATTTTTTTGATTTTTTTGGCAAGTTTTTCTCCAAGGTCGCTAAAGTAGCTGTTAAATTCATTTGAGATTTCAGTTTTTTTCGTTAGAGTCATGCCGGTGCTATTTTTAATTTGCTCAATTTTAGTTTTTGATTTAGTTTTATTGCATATTTTATTAACACAATCCCAGAGATTTGATTTAGACGACAAATTTGAGTTTATCTGTTTCTGAAAATATTGTTTTTTACTCTGTTTAATTTGCTGTCTTAATCTATCTTTGCACCTAATATAACTTGGTTTTATACTGATATTATTTGGTTGTTTCAAAAGATCTAAATATAACTTATTTTTTTCTTGAATTGAAATATTAATACTTGGAGTCATCCATTCTTTTCGAAAATTATTTTTGTTTTTTTGTAATTTTTAATGACCTTTTCTATACTTTTTCTACAACAAAAGAACAGGTATTTTTTTAATAATCTAGAAAAGTTTTGGAAATAATAATTTCTTCGATAGCGGCAGTAGAGTTTCTGCCGAAACGTCAGATAAGTACTTAGATTCTAGTTAGGTTTTGTATGTGTGTAGGCATTATTTATATTAATTTAGAAACCACTGACAAACGAACATAATTTTTTCTTTAGTAATTTACGCAGTGGTTTTTAACATAATTTTGGAAAAATTCACTTCAGAGATTAAAAACGTATTTTACTCCCTCATTTCAGGAACTAAAATGGTACTTTTTGAGACGTCATAACAAATGAAGGTTTGGTAAAAACGCATTTTAACATCCGAAAATAGACATGAACACAATATGAAAAAGAACTAACCTAACCTATAAATTCTTAAACTATTTGATATTATTGTGCGTCACATTAATATTTACAGTGGCCCCACTACAGCCAACTAAATAGACTAATGGTCCCGAATCTGAGGCGGTTCCGCTTCGATGCTGTATTGTAGTTTGAAAGATTGCCGATTGGTTATGTTCAGTGCCGCAATCTTCAGTGATTGCAGTGCATATGGTACCTGATAATAAAAACGGTGCCCAAAAGTGAAAAAAATAGTATATATACCATGTGACTAAAGTGTCTTTTTATCCTTCAGCGAATTGTAAACATTTCGCCTCGGGATAAAAAGTACCACTTTAGTCCCTAGGTATATGATGTACTATTATGCACTTCCGGGAATAAATGCACCCATTTAATCCCGCTTTTGCGGTAATAAGGTGGGTCATTTATTCCCTAGGGAAATAAAGTAAAATTTATTAACATAGCGACGCATATGTTTCTGCGTTTCGGAATACTGGATGTTATCGTTTGACATAAAGACAGAGCGAAGGTACATGTGGCGGTTTGTCTACAGAGTGCGATTTTTTCAAAAATAAATAAAAGAATATAGTTATTTTTTTTTTACTTTTCTGCTTATTCTAAAGTGCATAAAATAGTATATAAACCTCAGGAGTAAAGTGATGCTTAATGCCTCGACAAATTATAGCCCTCCCTGCGGTCGGGCTATACACTTTTTGCCTCGGGATTAAATGTACCTCTTTACTCCCTGGGTTTATAATGTACTATTAAACTAAGACACGTTTTTTGGTAATTTTAAAGACTGTAAAGAACTTTGATTAAAAGAAATTAATACTACCTATGGCTTACATACTTTGTGCTTTAAACAACTACAATTTTTGCCTTTTTTTTGATGATAGTACATTATAAACCTAGGGACTAAAGTGCTTCTTTTAATCCCGCGGCGAAAGGTTTGCTAAGGGACTAAAAGACGCTTTAGTCGTTCGTCGACTACAAGAAAGGGTGCTAAGAATGAAATGTTGGCCAAGAGCAAGGGCTGTTTGACTTGACTTGCGATAAATTTAATTATAATTTTCCAGGGATTTTTTTCTAATCCCTAGGGATTAAATTTAGTTTAATCCCTAGGCTGAGGGATTATTTGTTTTTAATCCCAAGATGACAGACAGATGACAAAACAGAAAAATTGAAATTTTTATCAAAAAATGGCGTTAAATTCTTTCTTTAAACTACTTTTTTTTAATACTGTTCTCTCTTTTCAGTATCCTTAAATATTTTTCATATTTAAAGAAAAAAAAAATTGGCAGTACTTTATTAAACGCTTAAAAAAAAACCAGCAAAAATTTAAAAAAAGTGAGTTTTTTGTGGCTAAAATTATGGCTTAAAAATGTCAAAAACCTACCTAAAAATCCGTTAAATAAAAACTTTACCGCACAATATTTTAGGCCTTAAATTACCATCATAAACCCTTTGCGTGAGTTAAAATCCGAAATGTTTGCGTTTTAGGAGGTCTGCAGTCCCTCAATCTCCTCTGCACTCTGCTTCTTCCTCCAAAAACCTCCCACCAAGAGGACGACGACGATTGTCTTATCGACGGCTTTGAAGAGGAGGTCGTTTCGGACGAAAGTCAATTTAGGGCGCCCACGCCTCCGCCGCCGTATTCGCTTGCACTACCCCCTCCCCCCTACACGCCTTGATTTGGTAAGCCTTGGTATTTAACCTTCATGTTTTATTGTTACTGAAAGCGGGTATTCTAAAAATAATAGCTTATATCTATAATTTTGTTAATTTGCCGAAAAATGTAGGTTCTGATATTAGACGTTCAATATGTGTCTCAAAGTTCAAGCTACAAAGAAAACTTTTGCAAACCTTAAAAAATCAAAACAGTAATAGTTTTCTTTCATATCAAATCTAGGGTGGGCCAAAAAATTTGTCACTTTTTGAACGCTCTATGACTTTGGAACCAATCATCCGATTTCAAAATTTTGTTAACCGTGCCTTTTTTACCGTTTTTTGAGTAAGTACAAATAAGTTTGCAGAGGCTCGTTTTCTTCTATTACTCCATCAAAGATATCTTGCAAAATCATTTGCCTGACTAAATTTATGTTGAGGTGTCCGTCTCCCAGTCCTATCACTAAATTAATATTTTCCTCCATGATATGGTTAGAAAAGCAAATAAAAAGAAGTCTTGAGAAAAAAACAACAAGCCAATAAAAAAGAAGGTTATGTTTACCGCCAAACGATTGACTACGTTCAAAAGCTCTATTTTTAACCTCAATTTACCTTTATTTACGGTAACGGTAACCATAAGAGTAACGAAATTTGCAGTTAAACTGCCTGGCCAAAATCTCCCCATTAATTATCTAAATAGGTTATGATTAAGAAAGTTATAAACATGTTAAATCAGGAGTATTTAGACCAAAAAGTCTAAAAAAAATTTAAACAGTGTAGATACTCCTGATTTAAAATTTGTATAACTTTTTTATCTTATAACCCATTTAGATAAGTGATACCTCGGTAGGCGAAGTATGGTGCTTTTTCCTCACTGACAAAAATTAAGTCCAGGGTCGCACACAAATTATTCGCAAGGGGGGGGGGTGAAATTTATCCATTTTTTTAAAGCTCTCCGCCCTCTTGAACTCTTGACATATGTCAAATTTTCGCGTCAAAAGTCGCGTCATCTTTTGTCTATAAAAACAGCCAAAAATTTAGAAAATCGGCGAATTGGGTACAAAGTTATAGCGCTCAAAAAGTGACAAATTTTTTGGCCCACCCTATACAGGGTGTTTCAAATTCGATGCTCACCATGGGGATCTCCTAAACGGTAGGAGATATTAAAAGGTTTAAATTAGGACAAAGTTGCGCAATTTGATGCTTTGCTCAAAACTAAAAGAAAAAAGCATGTGTCCATAAGAAAAAATGAACTTGACAGTGCTCCTGTCACACTGAAATGTCAAATCTCGAAAATGGACATCTCATTAGGTAGATCTTAAAAAAGTGCAGAAAAATAAAAATTAAAAATAAAGATTTCGGTTTTTTTCGCCTATCTCCGGAACTACCCGGAATTTGTAAACTTTTTTTTGTTTTGAGCAAAGCGTGAAATTGCGCAACTTTGCCCTAATTTAAACCTTTTCGTATCTCCTATACCGTTTAGCAGATCCCCATGGTGAACATCGAATTTGGAACACCCTGTATATCCAATAATGTTGTGATTTTTTGTCAACTTTTTTTCGTTTTTTTTTTTTAATTTTTTAAAGATTTGTTTAGTATTTTCTGTGAAGCACAAATTTTCTGACCCAGTACAGTAAGGACCAGCCACAAACCGTATAACTTGCTTTTTTTTAAATACCGCACTAATAAATATGATTGAAAACGCTATTTCTTGTAAGCCATCCGCTTCATGAAAAAATAGAAGAATGTCGAAACTACTTTTTTTGGGTTTTTCGCCACTAAGTTAAGGAAATTTTTTCAAAAATATGTTAAAACCCACTGCGTAAATTCCTAAAGCAAAAATTTGTTCGTTTGTCAGTGGTTTTTAAATAAGATAAAAAATTTGCCTACACACACGCAAATCCTAACTAGAATCTAAGTACTTATCTGACGTTTCGGCAGAAATTCTACTGCCGTTATCAAAGAATTTTATCCTTTTTAAAAACTTTTTTCGATTCTTTTTTAAAATATCTGTCTGTTGTCATACAACTGACTGACTTTGACTGATATATATTTCAAATATTAACTTGACAGTTTGGTGCGTCGATAGTAGCCAACAAGGTATTGGGTGAATTTAGTAAAATTTAAAATCAAAATTATATTTGAGTGTTAAAAATACAAAATTTTTATTTTAAGATATCAATCATAAAAATTATCTTTTGACTAACTTTAAGAAAAAAAAAAATATATATATATATTAGAAACCCAAAGAACATCAATGCTATTTTTTAATTTATGCAAGCTGCTTGCATCTATCTTAATCAAGATGAATGCATAGCTGGCATATCAGTTGATATAAATACAGGTTGGCTTCCAATTTTAAAACAAGATTTTCAAAAAAGTTTTTTTTAAATAAATTAAAAAATAGCATTGATGTTCTTTGGGTTTCTAATATATATATATATATTTAATTTTTTTTTTTTTAGTCAAAAGATAATTTTTATAATTGATATCTTAAAATAAAAATTTTGTATTTTTATAAAGTAATCTAAAATCGAAATCACTCAAACAAATATAATTTTGATTTAAAATTTTACTAAATTCACCCAATACCTTGTTGGCTACTATCGACGCACCAAACTGTCAAGTTAATATTTGAAATATATATCAGTCAAAGTCAGTCAGTTGTATGACAACAGACAGATATTTTTTTAAGTTTTTAAAAAGGATAAAATTCTTTGATAACGGCAGTAGAATTTCTGCCGAAACGTCAGATAAGTACTTAGATTCTAGTTAGGATTTGTGTGTGTGTAGGCAAATTTTTTATCTTATTTAAAAACCACTGACAAACGAACAAATTTTTTCTTTAGGAATTTACGCAGTGGGTTTTAACATATTTTTGAAAAAATTTCCTTAACTTAGTGGCGAAAAACCCAAAAAAAGTAGTTTCGACATTATGAATCCGCCACAAACATATAGATTTTATTTAAAATAGAAGAAGTCGGTTTGTAGCTTTTTTCCGATTTTCTTAAAATATGTTTGTTTTAGAAGAAAATGTTTAGAATATAAAATATGAGATATTCCCATTAGATTACAACGTCGAGTCTTGCATTTTTATTACTGCGGCACTTTTCAGTTAGTTACTAAAAATCTGACCGGATCTATGGTTCTTGTGAGCTGGTTGTTACATAACGACTTCTATTTAGTGGAGGTAGCTACGTTCTACTTCCATAGGGAGGTAAGTTTTTACTATTTCACCGCTCTATATAAAACCTGGAGTACAGCATCTGTATCGATATCCATTTTACAATTTTTTTTATAAAATTTGCTTAAATAATCAAAAACTTAAATAAATAGTTATTTTGACACTGTTTTGCCGAAACCAGGGTCATCGGTCACTTAGATTATTTTTTAATAAAAAAACAAACAATTTTTTGTGAAGTATCACTTAACTCCCTTGTAGTGTGTAGCATATTTTCTAACAACTGCGGAAAGGGCCACTTTTTCGCAAGAGTTGGGAAA
Organism: Oxystoma pomonae; assembly: GCA_963921995.1. Taxonomy (NCBI): domain Eukaryota; kingdom Metazoa; phylum Arthropoda; class Insecta; order Coleoptera; family Brentidae; genus Oxystoma; species Oxystoma pomonae. Next base: position 44,118,154 of record OY998172.1, read on the forward strand.
TCTATTTTTTCTGCGAGCCCGCGGAAAACGTTTTTTCTTCATGTTTATTAAAATAAAGAAACAGCTACTACTAACTGTCCTACTATTATACTACTACCTAAAATAAAGTGGCTCTATTCACACTTGATAAAGTACAACACTTTTCAAAAGCGATTTCTCGCAGGAGCTCAATAGGTTCTAGTCATTACACAAACTTTCAAAACTCTTGATCTTTGGGATCATTATTTACCACGCGGGGTTGTCTTTAATTAATTTCCATAGACTTTCAAAAAACCATAATTTTTGAAAGTCTATGTTAACTTTTATCTGTATACAAATAATGCTTTTAAATTCTCAGCTAGCTTTGCGCTTCTTAAACACTAGTTAACCACTATACATACAGGGTGTCCTTAAAATCCGAGTCCACGCTAATATCTCCAGAACCAAAAGAGACAGAGAACTAAAATTTTACATAATTAGATGGTTTATAATGTCGAAACTACTTTTTTTGGGTTTTTCGCCACTAAGTTAAGGAAATTTTTTCAAAAATATGTTAAAACCCACTGCGTAAATTCCTAAAGAAAAAAATTTGTTCGTTTGTCAGTGGTTTTTAAATAAGATAAAAAATTTGCCTACACACACGCAAATCCTAACTAGAATCTAAGTACTTATCTGACGTTTCAGCAGAAAATCTACTTCCGTTATCAAAGAATTTTATCCTTTTCAAAAACTTTTTTCGATTCTTTTTTAAATTATTTGTCTGTTGTCATACAACTGACGGACTTTGACTGATATATATTTCAAATATTAACTTGACAGTTTGGTGCGTCGATAGTAGCCAACAAGGTATTGGGTGAATTTAGTAAAATTTAAAATCAAAATTATATTTGTTTGAGTGTTTTCGATTTTAGATTACTTTATGAAAATACAAAATTTTTATTTTAAAATATCAATTATAAAAATTATCTTTTGACTAACTTTAAGAAAAAATATATTAGAAACCCAAAGAACATCAATGCTATTTTTTAATTTATTTTAAAAAAACCTTTTTGAAAATCTTGTTTTAAAATTACAACAGACAGATATTTTAAAAAAGAATCGAAAAAAGTTTTTGAAAAGGATAAAATTCTTTGATAACGGCAGTAGAATTTCTGCCGAAACGTCAGATAAGTACTTAGATTCTAGTTAGGATTTGCGTGTGTGTAGGCAAATTTTTTATCTTATTTAAAAACCACTGACAAACGAACAAATTTTTTTCTTTAGGAATTTACGCAGTGGGTTTTAACATATTTTTGAAAAAATTTCCTTAACTTAGTGGCGAAAAACCCAAAAAAAGTAGTTTCGACATTATGAATCCGCCACAAACATATAGATTTTATTTAGATGGTTTATCTTTCTGGAAGCTAATTGTACCGCCATTTATTAAGAGGGGGGAGACAATACTTTTTTTTAAATGTAAAAATAAACCCTGTATATTTTCTAAAATTTGAATAGAGCTTTTCATTCTGTTTCCAAAAATACCTAATATTTTACGTTTTTCTCTAACGGTTTTTAAATAAAATGACAAAAACTTTTAAATAAGAGCAATGATTTAGACAAAGAATCACCGAATATCTGGTTTCTTGTTTAACTCACTGGTCTTATGGAGATGATTTTCCCGTTTTATTTAAAAAACGTTAGGTTTTTTTGGAAACAGAAGGAAAAGATCTATTTAAATTTTCGTCGCCGATCCCAAAAATAAACTTTTTTGTAAACTATCTAATTATGTGAAATTTTACTGCTCTGCCTCTTTTGCTTTTCAAGATACTAGAGTAAACTCGAACTTTTGGGACACCCTGTATAAAAATAAGTACCTTGTTTGAATTAACTAAAGTACCTTTTAAGAAGTATGTTCCAAAAAAAAAATAAATTTTAGATTTCTATATTATAAATGCGATGAAGAATATATTTTGCTAAAGTGAAATTAATAGATTTAGAGTAGAATATAATAGATAAACAATTATGCGTGATTTAGGTTACTATTAATATACAGGGTGTAAAAGTTATGACAGTTTTTACTAAACTGAGTTTTTCTCACAGGGGAAGGTCAGTGGTTGCTAGACAATCTGGCAAACTTAACGTTTACTGTACAAAATTAAGATTAACCAGATAGCAGATTTCATGCACAATTGCTTATGGAAATCTCATCAGAGAATGCCCATGTGCAATCTAACAGGTTAAGTTGGCCTTTAGCCAAAATAATGGGTTTTTACTACTTTCCAAATATTTCCACCTACCTTTCTTGCTTTAAAGGTCTCCAAATTTGTCCTTAAGTCTCTTTTTGCCACTATTCTTAAAGATTTTCAACATTTTCCAATGTTTCACGCCAATATAGTTATTAGTTTCAATCTCGGCGGCAGGACCGGTGTCAGCTTTATTTTTAGTACCTATTTTATCACTTTTGTATTTTAGCACGTTAATTTTTTAAGCTTTTTATTTTAACTGAGTTTTTTAACGAGTATTTTATCCTGTTTTTATTTCTACTTTTCAATAATAGGTAATATTGGAAGTGGACTGCATGAATCAACCCGACAGCGTTGGTTTTAGTAATCGCCTTTCACACCTCTCTTATCGCGACAGAAAAAAACAAACTGTAGGTCAGCATAAACATTGACTACTGCATCTAGAGGTGTAATGAACTAAAAGGAGCGATCCTAAGCCAAATTTTTTACCTTGCTTAAAATTAGGTCACAAAATTAAAACACCCCTCCCCCTTTATTAAAAAGGAGCTGAGCTCCATGCTAATTAATTATTATAATTAAAAATAGGTACCTCCCTACTAACATTAGGTAACAATACCAAAATTGGAGAACTTAAATTTGGTATATTTAGGAAGAATTTTATTTGTGACAAGGGGAGGGGGTCAAGAGTTGGCAAAAATGGTGTTACATAATTTATGACTCTGATGGCACTTCATAAATTAGAAACACAATTTTTGCCAAATTTGCCCCCCCCCCCCCCGCCCTCCCGCTTGCCAATAATCATCACGTTTCTGATGACTGTCTTCACTAAAGTTACGTCCCAAAATAAAATACACTCCCCCTTATTTTTATTCCAATTTTGGTATTGTTAAATAATGGTGTCCATTTTATTGCCATTTTATCATTAGAGTGGGGGATCGGTGGTAGCGTGGCATCCCAATCCTTTCTCGGTGTTTTTTTCCTTACGGCGAAGAAAAATGTGTCAATATTTTAACCGCTCTTTTTTTAGAATTCAAGAGATTTTAGGGGGGGGGGTCAAAATTTGTCCACAATGATGTGACTTAATTTATGGCTGACCCCCTCACTTTATTTCACCTGGCTCAGAACCAAACCGTCGAGGTGCATGTGGAAGAATGCGATTGGTAATCAGCCATGCATTCATGTTGATTCAGACAGTAGTCTTTTTATATTATTGTTGAAAAGTAGTAGTAGTACAGACAGTGTTAAAATATATATAGTGTAAGTGAAAAAAAAAACTAAAAAAATATGAAACCGGCACTGCCAGAGATTGACCGCGTTCTGTCACTGTGAACGTTGTCAATTGTTAAAAAAAAGCGAAAATCATAAAAAAAAAATGTGGAGAAAGGGGCTGTTGAAGACAAATTTGGATACCTAAGCGATAAAGGTAGGTGAAAAAATTTCAAAACATAGTAAAAAGCGATTAATTGGAACGTAAGCCATCTTAACAAGTAGAGATGAGATGGTCCTCGAGTAATTGTACATGAAATCGGCTCCCAGATGTCATCCACAGGTGACAAACGTTGACAAGACATTGGAAATGCCAGTTAATGGATTTGTTTTCGGCTTGTGCAAAATGGTTGAAAAACGAGTTCAGTGATCAAGCCTGTAAAGTATTTTCGAAATTAAAATGTCAAATTTGACAATTGAAAACTATGAATACAATTCCGCCATTCCTTATTCAATTTTGAATAAGTGCAAAATTTCGTGACTCCCAAGCGACAATTATAGTCAATTTCACTGGTTCCATTGTCATTGCCCCCAAAAATGGGTTAAAGCGTAGTAATATTTCCTACAAAAAACTATTTACAGGAAAAATGTCATTATGATCACTATTACGGTTAAAAAATCACAGTGTCGTAAAAATATAAAGTTATTCGAGAAAGTAATATATTCCCCTATATAACTGTATACTATTACTAGAAGCACGAAAAAACTTTACAGTCCAAGGCTTACTTCATAGTTGTCACGTTTAATTTTTTTAATATTACTTTTACGAGGTAACAACTCTACTGATATTAATTTCGTTGCAATTCAGTAGCCCCTACTCAATATAAAACTACAAAGTTCGGGAGTCTACACGGTCGCCTATCTACGACGCCAGTAAGAAATAAATGTGTATATAGTGGAAAAACGTTGCCTACGAGTTATCGCCACTTTACTGACATTGTAAATCAATGTACCGTCAACTAGATGAGGGACGCCGCCATTTTATTTACTTCTTTTATAATAGATTATTAGTTGCATGTACATTAAAACAGGAAAGACATTTAATTCGGAAATTATAACCTCAAATAATTCCGATTTTTTATCAACATATTAGATAGAAGTAGGTCAAATCTGGGGGGCGCGGGTTTTTTTTTAGGAAAAAATCAGCATTTTTAATCAGTAAAGTGCTATGCGTTTATAAATTTAAGATGTTGTGACTTTTGAAAACTAGTTAATAAAATGGTAATTATTAGGTATAGGTTATGATATAGATAATATTTTTGTTTTCTCTCATGTCTTCACATATTTTATGGTGTGCCCCAAGTAGCATTGGGACGTCAAACTACGTCCTCTACTCGTTGGCTTAAAAACCCCGAGGTTGGCAAGCGGACTACAAATCTCAGTCCATACGACCCCAATCCGACCTAAATCGGGAATACAAATTCGGGTCGGCTCGATGTCGCTAATTTTACTTCAATGGTATAGTAGTTTACCTATGATAATACGTCCGCCAGCTTACGTAATTTTATATTATTTTATTGATTACCTAATGTGGTACTTGTTTAGTGAATTTTAGGTGAAATATATATTAACGAATTATAACTCACAAAAAATAAATGGTCACCTTTTTATTTCATTAACAATAAAAGTTATGTTATCTGCGGGGGCCACTTTACTAAAAAGTACTATTTCGGTTGTAATTAATACTAAAATCACTTAAGAATAATACTAAACGCCTCTTTAAAGCATTATTAAGTCTCTTTTATTGTTTTTTTTTTTAAAGAAAAACAGGAAAAAAATTGTTGTCAATAATGGCTGCCCAAGCTTGCAACTCCAAAATGGCCGAATTTGAGCTGGTATAGTAATTTTACCAATTTATCACCTATTTGGACAAGGACACCGATTTGCAGCTCTAATTTTATCCAACGTTAAAATACGTAATATGTGCAAACGTTCGGCATCCGCCTCCATTATTCGTTAGCCATGTAACCAAAACTGACTTAAAAGAAGTTGAACATAACCTAGAAAAATATTTTCCGTTTTTCCTTGTTTTTACCTTAAAAACATGGATTATTTTAAAATTGTATTTATTAAAGCACAGAACGAGATCGAACCTGTCTCGCAGATATGGGAGAAGGATAACAATTGTTGGTTCCCCCACTAATGCTCCAGATAAAGTGGACTGGAAGAAATATAAGTGCGAAAGGTCCATCAGATTTTCGGTTGGCAGCAAGCCAACAAATTGTGCAATTTGATGTCCCAGATGCAAAATTGTAGGTTAAGTATCCTTCTTTTTATTCGTTCCTTTTTTGGTAGGTATCCAAATAAGGGCCGTGAAATGTGACTTCGATTAAGGTAACAAGGCCGACGATGTTTCGTGGTCGATTTAGGAATAGGCGTTGAAACAGTCGACTTTGAAACGTAAACTGACGTGAACCCGTCTGGGCAAATATTTGTACAAATTACGTTGCCCATTTTGACGTCGTTTAAGGTTCGCATATGAGTACCTGACTACGTAATTTTATTACAAGAGACGTTTGTCGTTTGACTTACTAGTAGACAACTTTATTTTGTATCTAATACGACGTCACTTTATGACAGATTAGATTGGACGACGGATAAATGCTACTGGGGGAGTCCTGATATGGTTTAGAAAAAGATTAACATATTGTTAATTAATAATGTGGGAAAAAGAAAACCCATAAAAACCCTATATAGTCAGAAATACTACTTTATGTGGTAAATAGGACGTCGGGATAACGTGCCTGTTTACTACCCGCGACGACATAACTCCTATATCAAGAATGATCATTACCATCGCGATGTAGTTGTATAACCGTCCCAATGCATTCCTAAAAACGGTGAATACCTCGAGGTATCTCTCTAACTCTATTAGGGATAGGGCGTAGAGACTGCCACGACATCGCGACTGATTTTGTTATTTGGGCTAGCACACTCTAGAGGCTCTGTATACGATTTTTGACAGTTATTGTTTTACCAGAGGTAAGCAACTGGATTTGACAGTTGCTAGGGAAATGTTTGAAATTATGTGTTGGCGCAACTGGATTTGACAGTTGCTAGGGAAATGTTTGAAATTATGTGTTGGCAATGATAGTTGTTGTTAACCCCTGACTTTGTCACTGTCAGATTTTTGATTTAAGAAACGTCAGGTTTAAAAATAAAATTTTGCTGCATCAAAAACTGTAAAAATACGTGACTCGACGAATTTGTATTGTTCCTTTGTCCAACGGAGAAAGAAACTCAGGAAAAGTGAAAATAAAACATGCATTTCCCAAGCTGGAAAATTAATAAAAATAGCCGAATTTGCAAGGTAAGTGAGCTACAAGCAGTAGGTACAAACATACGCATTTAGCATGTATTTCGTTAATAAATAACACGTTTCCATATTTTATTGTAAGAAAAAGAGTAACAAAAATATTATAGATCATAGAAGTGTATATTTTACCTATTATTTATATTTTTAATATCTACCGTGTGTATTCACTGTTTGTTTTTGTTTTTTTTTGTCAAAGCTTGACATATTTCACTAACCAAAAAAAATCAATCTTTCAAAAACTGTCTGGGGCCATTTTACATGCAAATATAAAAAAATAGAAAGAGAGGGCAATATCAGTTGCCCACCTCTGGTAAAACAACAACTGTCAAATGTATAGAGGGCCTCTAGCGACTCCATTTGGACTTCATCACTGAACTCGTTTTACAAGCGCTGACCTTCCGTCTTAACGAAATATTTAGTTGATTACTTAAGGTACAACAACATTTTTATCAAAAAAAGAGAAGATCAAAAGATCTTGGAAGGAAAGAACGAAAATTCAAAATTGGATAAGTGTTCCACAAGGAACACACAAAAGACCAAAGCGAAAGGAGAAACAATTAAACGATGTTTCGCCCGGGGTGACCAGCGTGGGCTCGTCAGTGGATTCACTAGTCACCCTCCATCCAGACATCATTTAACACCATCGCACACTTATTATAAGTCACCTGATACGGGTTCGTCCTGGAGTGTTAATCTTTCCAATAGGAATATGCTCCTAAGTCAATTAAAACAAGAAGTTAAACTTCCAAATCAGTTACATCAACCGAAAAGAATCTAAGAACGAGAAGATCAAAAGATCTTGGGAGGAAAGGACGAAAATTCAAAATTGGTCACACAAGGAACACACAAAAGACCAAAGCGAAACATCGTTTAATTGTTTCTCCTTTCGCTTCTGTGTTCCTTGTGGGACACTAATCCAATTTTGGATTTTCGTTCTTTCCTCCCAAGATCTTTTGATCTTCTCTTTTTTAGATTCTTTTCGGTTGATGTAACTGATTTGGAAGTTTAACTTCTTGTTTTAATTGTCTTAGGAACATATTCCTATTGGAAAGATTAACAGGCCAGGGCGAACCCGTATCAGGTGACTTATAATAAGTACCATGCGGAACGATGCCTATTTGTGAGTGATTCAGAGTTGGAAGTCAGAGTGTGCGATGGTGTTAAAAGATGTCTGGATGGAGGGTGACTAGTGAATACACTGACGAGCCCACGCTGGTCACCCCGAGCGAAACATCGTTTAATTGTTTCTCCTTTCGCTTTGGTCTTTTGTGTGTTCCTTGTGGGACACTCATCCAATTTTGAATTTTCGTTCTTTCCTCCCAAGATCTTTTGATTTTTTTAGATTCTTTTCGGTTGATGTAACTGATGTGGAAGTTTAACTTTTTTTAGAAAAATGGATAAAACTACTACCTAACAGCGGTTTACTCGTTTAAATATTTTTTGACTCGTCCTACCTTTTACATTCTGCATTTGTTATTGTTCTTTTTGTTCTGGTTATTGATTATATTATTATTGTTTTTCTTTGTCAAAGTTTAGTTCATAACTCTAATGGAATTTTTACTGCATTTTAAAAAACTGTTTCACTTACAAGCTAATCTAAGAAAATCGAATTACCTATTCGTTTTCAGAATGTTTATATGAATGTTAGCCACTCTTCCGTTTTTTACGCATCTAAAATCGGTTTTATTTTATACTTAAGGGGCATAGCGTATTCCGTGGCACTTTTGATGAAGATTTTACCGTAGATGGAGAAATTCTCTATCTACGATTTTGCGAAACCTGTTTTAATCGACTACTAATGGTTAGGGTGTCACTTTTTTTAAATTAAATTCAAACGGTTTACCCTGGATTTATAAACTGGACTATATCGGCGAACGACGACGTTGTCGGCAGCGGTGTCGGTGTGGTTAAGCTTTCCATTCATAAACTGGTCGACGACGGCAGAATCAGACAGAGATAGGGACAAAAAATGAGGACAATTGTACCTAACCTAAAATTGGTTTTCATTCAGTGTTTGTTTTTTTTTTAATTTTTTTGGAAAAAAGAGAAAATATGGATACTGAAACCCAGATGTTGGGTTTAATGAGTGTTTTTTTGTGTTTATCCATGGCTTACATGCTAACAAAGGAAAAAAGAAGATTTAAAACCAGCCCTATTAACAGAGAAAGAATTAAAAAAAAAACAAAAATAGCAGAAAACCGTTTAAATAATTACCAAAGAAAGTAACCAAAGTACTTACAAATGGGAAAAAAAATCGGAAAAAATTTATTGAAAAACAAACCAAAAACAAACAAAGCCCTTGTCAAAATGAAACGTCAAAACAGGCGACGCCATAGTATGCGTTTCATTGGTCGAATATCTGAACGCGCTGCCGACGTTGTCGGCGAAGATAAAGTTGGTTCATCTCGGTCTACCGATACCGTCGTACCGATAACGGCAAAAACTTTATGAATGGTATGATGGCATTTCCATTGTTGATCTTCTAGCGATAACAGTAACGTCACCGTTCGCCGATATAGTCCAGTTTATAAATCCAGGGTTAAACTAGAGCAACGAAATTTGACACATATGTTGGCTTTCCGGTAACGTACCTTCATGTGTCATAAAAAATTACATGTGTTTCGATTTCAATTAAAAAGTTATGTTTCACTTATCTTTCAGCCAATGTCAAATAAAATGCACCACCAGGGGCGCAGTGGACCATTTCTCAATTTTAGATACCCCCAAATTTGCTCCAGCCCCTAGGGGCTGTAAGGGGGCGAGATCTAATATTCACCATTTTCATAGTCAAGAAAACACTCCATATGTATAATTATAACTCATAAATTTGGTGTAACAAATATTATGAAATATAAACATCTCAAACCCCAGGGGCGTCCCCTAAATAGGAGCTAAAAATTTTAAATCTCGAACAACTTGTTCAAAATTTGCCAGACCAAATTCAAAAAGTACACAATTTTTTGAGCAATTACAAGTTGGAGTCGAAACACTTACATTTTAAGAGGCTATATTTTTTACATCCTAATTGGCCACAACCCCTAGGAGCTGTACGGGGGCAAGATTTTTACCATTCTTACATTTCAGAAAATTAGATCCTGCACCCTTACAGCCCCTAGGGGGGGCTGGGGCAAAGTTGGGGGTATTCAAAATTGAGAAATGGTCCACTGAACCACTAGTGATGCATTTGGTTTGACATATGATGAAAGATAAGTGAAATATAATTTTTCAACTGAAATCGACAAAATTTTTAGCCCCTAACATGGTGGGGTCTTGTTAACAGCTATGGAAAATTTTTCGGTACAGTAGACTTGTAGGTAATAGTATGGACTACCAACTGAGTAAGATTCAGATGTGCAGGTGCATTACTATAGAAGGTACGAGGTATAGTGTAAAACCACATTTTGGCCTCTGTTGCCGCCTAGGGGCCACATATCTAATTTTTTATGACACATGAGGGTACGTTGCCGGGAGGCCAACATATGTATGGGGCTGTTAACAGGTTGGTGAGTCCAGTAGTAATCCATTAAAATAAGTTTCGTAAAATCTTCATCAAAAGGCCCACGGAAGCCAAATCTATGTATGCTCTCTAAGTATTAGGACGGTTTGAAATAAACAAGTTTAAAATTAAAATTGGAAGGAAATTCACCCTCTCTAACCTGTCTTCCCCTTGTGAATTTTACAATCACAGTCTTAGCGTCCTCTGCACGCTAATTTTGTTGACACTTTTCATTACTGAAAACTCAATTTAAAAAAAAAAACAACAGTCATTAAAAGATAAAGCATCTAACAAAAAAGTCTTATTTTGACAATATTTGATACCTTTTGTTATAACTTAACATATTTTATTTTTAATTTTTAAAGATATCTTTCAAGCCAGAAGAAAATTTCCTGAATTTAAATTGTGTTAATTGTATCAATTTATTAATTTAAATAATTAAAATAAAATAAAGTTTAGGGGGCTTAAAAACGTCAACTTTTCAACTGTCGATAATTAAATAAGCGTTTTCTAGCTGTACTGTCAAACACATCATTGTAAGCATAAAATGGGTCTTCAGATTTCCCCACACGATTCTTGATATGCGTTCTTATGGTTTTTCAAAAAAAATTAAAACAAAGAACCTACAGATTTTTCCACACAAGTGATTAAAATGAAATCGACCGAAAGTTTATTTAGTTTTATACGGTTTTTATGACACAATTTTCAAACCGTCCTTCCCATCATTTATAATAGAAGTGCTTTTAGGAGACCTTATAAACAAGCAAGTGATATGTTATTTTTACCAAAGTTGCTTTTCATTTGTTAAATCAAACCTTACTATATTGTTTTGTTTTTTAACGTAATAAACTAGATTTTAGCGTGAGTTTAGTTACCAGTTTGACCAATGGGTCGTTCCACAAGGGTCTTAACATGTTTACCATGTGTTTATACCTTAAATTAAAAATTTAACTGGTTAGATAAAAAGAGGGTATAAGAGAAAATATTTTTTGGTTATTCAGTATTTTTAAAGAAAATTATCGTTTTAATGATAATTAACTCATTGTATTTTTCTATCAAAAAATACCTCAGAACACAAATTTTATTTGCTAGATATCAAAGGTAAGACCAAATAAATTTTGTTTTATTTTTCTTATTCAGTACCTTTAAAGATAATAGGGACTTATCGGTACATAAAGTCGGCATAGCCGGACTTTAATAAAGACGGCACTATTTTTGACAATTCCGCACGAAGTTTAAAAGGATTCTGATATTGTTGTTGTCTAAATATGTTTTGCTATTAAAATAATATCGACTTTAATAAATGACGGCATTAACTTTAATTTGTCAACTTTAAGAATGTCACAATATGAGCATGTTTAGATATCATGTTTATATGACAAAAATGTCAGAATTCAACCTTCGCGTGGAACTGTCAGAAATAGTGCCGAGTCAGGCTATGCCGACTTTATGTACCGATAAGTCCCTAATGATCTATTTTAAGAATAAGATGTAAGAATTATATTGTTAAGCATGGCTTTGCCGATAATTTATTTATTAATTTTTGACACTACTCTTGAACTTGAACTAGGTTCCATTTCTTTGTGTTTTCATGAAATTATTTAAATAATGGCATTTTGTTACTCCAAAAAATATGGATAAAAAAACAAATATTTCTTTTTTATTCTACAAATAAATCGAGGGATCAACACTTCCGTACAGTAGGTGTACAAATCTTCTACAATACTTTTTACAGTACATTTACAATAACAGTCCCTTACAATCCTTAGAATACCATACAGTATTTTACAGTCCTTTCCAATACCTTGCAGTCCTTTACAATACCTTCAGTCCTTTACAATATCTTAGAGTCCTTTACAATACCTTACAGTGCTTTACAATACCTTACAGTGCTTTACAATACCTTACAATGCTTTACAATACCTTACAGTGCTTTACAATACCTTAAAGTCCCTTACAATACCTTAATGTCCTTTACAATATCTTACAGTCCTTTACAATACCTTACAGTCCTTTACAATAACTTACAGTCCTTTACAATACCGTAGAGTCCTTCATTAGTTTCTCATACAGTCCCTTGACAATACTCTAAAAATACCATACAATATTTTACAATCCCATACAGTCTTTGACAATCCATTACGATCCATACAAATTTTTGTTTTGGTTACAGTAGGCACAAAGCAAATAATCTAGTATGTTCTTTGTGGTAGGCACAAAGAAAAAGGTATGTTCTTCGTGCAGTAGGTGTACAAATTTTGAGCTAGGTGTTGACCCCTCGGAATATCTTATTTATATTTTTAAAATTTTATCTCAGTGTTTGATAAAAATATTTAAAAAATTAAATCAAGCACAAACCTACTTTTTGTAATGTATTATTTCTTGTAACAAATTGTAAGATTTCCTATAAACTATTAAATATAAGGAAATTAGAATTTTACTGTCCTATGAATATTGAAAATATGTAAATATTAAAAAAAGAGAATTTCGTGTCCGATATGCCACTATTTTTAGTATGTAAATATTGTTTGCTCTTTAAGCATAATTCATTTTTAAGTTATAAAAACGTGGTAACCTACTACAGAAATGACCCAATCTTAATTTTAAATGATCTGACGTTTCTAGGTTTCTTTATGTTTTCTGTTTGGTTTTCATAAGTTTTAAAAGCTATCATTTTTTATAGACCTAAAAACTACAGTTATAAAAGTATCATTTTGTAATTTGTGATCTACCTATCTATATAAATTTATAATGTTTTAGGATTATTCCAATAAAACTTGAATTTGTTTACGCTTAATATAGTTTTTATTTCTTAAACCTCATATATTGTAAACTAACATCGACGCTTAAAATGTTTGATACAATAACATTATTTAAACTTTAAAACAAACAATTCAATTTAATTTTTATGTTATACAATTTTACTACATATCTGTAAAAATACAGAGAAAAAGTAAAAGTTTTTATTGTAAAATCGAAACAAAAAATAAGACAATAATGATACATAAAAAAATATGTAAGTTTTTTGCCAACTAAAACAAAATTTGAAAAAAATACGTTTTTTACTTACAGAAAATATTTAGTTGCTGTTGAGATCTTTCAAATTTCTAAAATCAAAATTTGGCATTTGAAGAGGTTCCAAAGGAGGCAGACTTCTCAAGTCTGTCACAACGTCTGGACTCAACTCGGTGCAGGGTGAGAAAACGTAGGGAGAGGTTCCGTCTCTTGACTCGGCAGCTCTTGGGTTGTTGTGATTGGATTTTAAGTTGTCTAAAAAAATTTGTTTTCTGATTAATTTTTTTAACCCACAATTTCGACCTATTTTTTTCCCGAAAAAAAAAACAATTGCGTCGAAATTCTGCATGATTGATTGTTATTTATATCTTTAAAAATCGAATCGAAACGTTCCAAAAGTTTCTTTTGGTCCTGCCCGGCATTCTGTGGACTGCACAGAGAACCGTAAAAACAATTTTCTGTTTTTCATGAATTTTTGCAAAATTATTACTTTGTAGAAACCTTTTTTTCCTTCCGATAAATTATGATTATATATACAGGGTGTCCCAAAAGTTCGAGTCCACCCTAATATCTCCAAAACCAAAAGAAGCAGAAAAGAAAAATTTCACATAATTAGATGGCTTACACAAAAGTATCTTTTTGTATGCTAATTATCGCACTCGTCATTAAGGAGGCGGAGCTAGGGCGGCGACGATACTTTTTTTAAATGATATACCCTGTATATTTTTGAAAATTTAAATAGAGCTTTTCCTTATGTTTCCAAAAACACCTATTATACTTTTTTCTCTAAGTTAAACAAGAAAACAGATATTTGGTGATTCTTTGTCTAAATCATTTTTGTTATTTAGAAGTTTTTATCATTTTATTTAAAAACTGTTGGAGAAAAAGGTAACATATTGGGTATTTTTGGAAACAGAATGAAAAGCCTATTCAAATTTTATAAAATATACAGAGTATCTCATTTAAAAAAAGTATTGTCTCCTCCCTAGCTCCGCCCCCTTAATGAACCAAGCAGCAATTTAACGGCGTAGCGACGTTGTTAAATGCGACCCGACGTTATGATGCGACGTCGTTTTAGCCAAAATGCCGACGCGGATTTACACCAAAATGGATGATTTTTGAGTCCTTACGTCGTTGTGCAGTGACTGTGACACTAGCGCCTTCTGTGTTATTGATTTTTTGGTGGTGTTTCACTACCCAAAATGTTGCCCATCTTAAACTTTGGGATTTTCGGTTACTAAAGTGAACTTATTTTTATACACTTTAGAAAATGGCAAACAAAAAATTATAATTTGATAATTACCGTTTATTAAATAGTATTTATATGGCCACTATGGGAGCAAAATTTAAAAACGCAATTCGATTTACTGACAAATGTGCTTAGAAAAGGAATGAAAAAACACGCGCGCCCTTGATTTGTTTGTGTTTAAACGAAAAATATTGCTTTTTTTAATGTAAAAAAATGGATGCTACTAAAGCCCTCCTTTTAGGACTCCCTGGTCAAATACCTATCTCGCCCGGAACATAAAACGTCTCCAAAATGCCATTCAATAATGTTTGTAGTATTTTTTGCCGTGTTTAGTAAATATAAATAATGGCAGCCACTTCGAACATAAACGACGGCATCAAAAATGGCGAATAATATGAGAATCCCAAAAAATATACGTAAATGGACTACAGTCGTCAAACATTCCCAAATGAACCACTTGCCACGACCGTTGGTTACTATCAACCCAACATGCGACTGGAAAACGCTTCAACAATTCCGACCATGACAGTCCCCATAAACTTACTTTTTATTCGATTTTCTAAAATAAATGGTCGGTGAACTGTGAAATAAAATTTAGTTTTTTTAAATATGGCAGTACACTTCAAAGATCCTACTTCTTGGAAGCAAAAACAAAAAGTATTTTTAGTGAGCGGCAAGAAGTGAAGCTGTGGATCAGACATTACTATTTAAAGAGCACCAGTCTTCCTTTTTCGCCCATATACTTGTAGGATAATGTCATCTCTCTGTCAGGACCCTAATTCTTGAGCAGGGAACGACATAGATTTGTGTCGAATGATCCAACGTCGAACGCATTTTGTATTCTTGGGCGGTGATCGCTCATTCCATTCTATCAAAATTTGGGTGTTGCCGCTCCCCGACTCCAAAGCCAGGGATCGGTCCCATTTCTCAGGCAAGCATATGCCTCGGGATTTATCCCTTCTCTTGAGGGATCGATCCTTCTCTCGAGATTCAAGAATTAGGCCTCTGAACAGTTGAGCCAGTTATTTAAAATCTAGAGAGAGATAGGGCGATCTGCCGTACATAAGTGCAGCAGAGAAGGAGAATATAATGCCTTTCCTTTGGAAACTTTTCTTCTTCACAAGAAAAGGGCACTTAAGTTCGTCAAAACTCCGGCCGGAAAACGTCGCAAGACAGGCCAGAAACGTCGCAAGTTCACGAAATGTGAAAGTTGTTTAGACATTGATACGTCGGCAGAACGTAACTAGAGTCTCACAAAAACGTCCACACGACATCACTGGTTTACTAGAAAAAGCACCAACGCGTGACAGGTCGACTAAACGTTGGGTAGACGGTAACAATGTTACTGCAGTATTATATCTAACGTTAAAGCAACGGAATTTTGTCGTAATATGCAAGACCGTCTGAAGATCACTAATTTATACACCCAAATTAACGTCCATTTAGGTGAAGTATGTGGTCATTGGTCAGAAAATTCTTGCTTGGGGAATGACGGCACAATTAGCATCCCAAAAGAGACTTTTTTGTAAACCATCTAATTATGTGAAGTTTTACTTCTCTGTCTCTTTTGGTTCTGGGGATATTAGCGTGGACTCCGATTTTTAGGACATCCTGTATTTGGTGCATGATCAATATTAAGCTCGCAAAATATCAAACATGTCGATAAATCGGACATCCTATCAAAAAAAAATCCAAAAAAATATTGGACTGAACCACAATTACCTACAATAATTAATTTAAATTTAGGCGACCTAAAACCATAAGTAATCCCAAGTTTATTAACGAATTATGATTATATCCATAAGAAAACATTCCGTTTAATCCAGAAAAAATAAGAAGATAACTTGAAGATTTTGTTCGAAAAGTAGGTAATTTTTTTTAACTAGGCGCACACAAATAATTTACTGAATAATATCGATTTAAAAGCGCAGTGTATGACCGTTTAAAAAAACACAGGCCTGATGAGTTTTCGTATTATTGTCGATACTTTTCTTCCGACAAAACAAAAAGTCATTAGCTGACTTGCGATGGCAGCAAATATTTTGTCGAAAGTTATCCGAAGATCTGTGGAAACGAGTGTAGCTTACCTTTGCATTTTTCCAATTCCAACTCTTTTATGGTGTTCCTTAGCTTCTCGATCTCTCTATTCCTGTCATCCAACTGTATGAGCAACCCGTGAACAGATTCCCTCAACTGGCCACTCAGAACTTTGAGTTCCTCGATCACTGTTGAATCGTCTTTGGGATGTTTTTGACCCACTATTGGAGGCGAGGTTTCTTTTTCGTCTTTGTCCTTTTTATTGGGACATGTTTTGGAGCTGTTTTCGATTATTCCTGTAGAAATATTATAATAAATCAGGATTACTTCGACAGTGGCGAAGCCAGGGTGAGGTTAACTCCAAACCCTTCCTCCCTGGCTACGCCAGGATGTCCAACCAAATCTACAATAAATTATTCATGCAAGGGCGTCACGACTCTTTTCTTCGGTTTGTGACGTGCGATTTGGTGTGATTTCCCGTACGGCGCTATGACGTCATTAATTGTTACAATTTTAGTTTCATTTTCGGAACTATCCGGATTCTGTAAACTTTCTTTTTAGTTTTGAGCAAACCATCTGATTGGGCAACTATGCCCTGATTTATATCTTTTCATATATCGTACCGTTTAGGAGATCCCCATCTCAATCCCCATGGTGAGCAACGATTTAAAAAAATTTAGTTTTTTTGCCAAAATGCGCTTTAACATTAATAATAGTTACAATTTTGTTGAATTTTAAGCATTTTAAGAATCGACATTTGCTGATCAAAATAAGTATTTTTGTTTCGTACACAC
Source organism: Oxystoma pomonae (assembly GCA_963921995.1). Taxonomy (NCBI): domain Eukaryota; kingdom Metazoa; phylum Arthropoda; class Insecta; order Coleoptera; family Brentidae; genus Oxystoma; species Oxystoma pomonae. The sequence continues at coordinate 44,135,528 of OY998172.1, forward strand.
TATCCCAACATCTACTAAACCACACTCACCCTCTCCCGTTAGCTCAACAGCTCAGCACCCCATTTTTAGGGGCCTCGTGACGCCGCTATCCCCATCAGTAAAAACCAATAGGGACCCACCTAATTTTAAAAAATTTGGAATAGGTAGTTAGTTCATTTTTATTACGCCACTGACTTCAAGGTTGTGTGATTTATTTTGGGTGATGATAGAGGACGTCAGATTAAAATTAGAGTTCATACACCTTTTTGTTAAAAACTCCTTTTCAAAAAATATATAGAGAGATCTAAAGTTTCCCTTCTCTCTCTGCTTGATTTTGTTTCATCGTCACTTAAAAACTACTGAGCCGATTTTGATGACAGTACATAATATAATATAATAGTAATAGGTAGAGGCCCTGTATATAATTTTTGAGAAGTTATTGTTTACCAGAGGTAAGCAACTCGATTTGGCAGTTGTTAGGGAAATGTTGATAATTTTTTTGTGTGTTGGCAACCATTGGAAATAAATAATTTTGTTAGTGTCACATTTTTGATTAATAAACGTAGGCACATCAAATTTTAATATTGCGGTATAAGATACTAAAAATACTCGCGCCCACGACTTTGTATTGTTCCATTGTCCAATGGAAAAAGAAACCCAAGAAAAATGGAAAGAGATCATGTATTTACCTAAAAAATGAATAAAAATAGTCGAATTTGCTAGGTACACTATCGGCATCATAAAAGTGGTACGTGATAAACATAGGTATCTTTTAAATTGTATGGTTAACTACCGGATTATATTTTGTGACAGACTGGTACTAAAATGTGAAAATATTGACATCAAAGATTGCTTTCAAAAATAATTTTTATATTATACTAATAATACGCTAACGCATAAAACAACTGTAACAAAAATTAAAAAACACCACTGTAACGAAAATTATAAAAGAATAGAAACAAATTATTAGGTATATAAATTTTAATATCTAGTCATTGCGCCATTCACCTCAATTATACCGTTTAACGTTCTTGGTAGAGAATCAGCCAAAATTTCAAAAAGGTTTTCATTTTCACCAATCAATTCTTCATAAGCATAGACTATTAACTAGACCAAGTGATGTTGATTTCCCGACACAATATTAAAGCTTTCCAGCTTTTTTGAAATTAAACCCCAGATATTTTCCATAGGATTGGCGTCTGGGGTTTTCGCAGGTCAAGGAAGAACTTTAATATATTGCTCCCGAAACCAAGTTTGGCAAATTCTGGCCGTATGAGCAGGGCAGTTGTCTTGTTGAAAAATAAACTGGTCTTGGTAAAGTTCTGTGACGGCTGGAAGCATAGTGTTCTCTAAAATGTCCACGTAAAGCTGTGCTGTGAGCCTTCCATTGATTCGAAATAGAGTACCTGACCATGACCTCTAGCAGAAATCCAACCCCACATATTTACTGAAAATCTTCCAGCGCGATCTCATCGCGCGTTTTTGGTGGACGATACACCCGAATTAGTTTTCTGTCACTACAGGACTGGAAAACTTTTTCATCGGAAAATATTACCTTTCGCCAAAACTCTGGTTCCTTTAGAGAGTAATTAAGGGCAAAAAGTAACCTGGCCTGTTTTTTTTCCATTCGTAAGTTTAATTTTTTTAGCAGCTGTCTTAAATTAGAGCCTTTCCTTACGCGATTTCGTGCCACTCTTACACATCCTGGAAATTGGGTTAATCTCTTTGCCTTTTTTTTCATAAAAGCGATAAGATCATAATCGTATTCATCAGTTGAAACTTTCAATAAACCAGTCCCTTGTTTTCTCTCTATTGTCTGATCTTCTTCCCATCGTTTTTTAATTTTTATAATCGTGGTTTTACTGCGCCCATAATGTCTAGCCACGTCCCTAATTGACCATCCTAGTTGTAGTTTTGCCAGGGCTTTATCAAATAAAGAAATTTGTGGAGGCATTTTTTATTTATTTGTCAGACTGAAATACAGAATGAAATACTTTGATAGTTTAAGAAAAATATAATAATGGGTGACTTTGTTTGTAAAAATAGACCAAGGTATTACAACAAAAAGTATTGTGTACCACTTTTATGATGCCGATAGTGTACGTAAGATTAGTTACATTTAAATAATTAATAGAAACTTAAAGTTAAATTTCGGGTCTATTGGAATTCATATCCTTATCTCTATCGAGTCGACCTATCAAGCAGGTGTGCTTTTAAACTAATGGCGAATGCGGGACAGCTCCATCTGATCAAATGCCTCAAAAAATCATTTCGTATGCAGGGACGGTCGTAATGTTACGAAGCCCTTACCGTACTTAACGAGGTTTTCGTGCATTTAATCAACTGGAGCTGTCACGCATTCGCCATGATTTAAAAAGTGCACCTGCTTGATTGGTCGACTCTATAGGGATAAGGATACGAATGCTGATAAAACTGAAAATTAACTATAAGTGTCTCATATTATATATTATTATTATTTTAAGAAAATGAGTAACCAAAAGATACATCAATATAGTAGTTTTTACAACTAGTGGCTAAAATAGTGCTTTTTTTTACAAGCGTTGGTTTAAATAACGAGCGCAGAAAGTTATTTAAAAACGCAAGGAAAAAAGGCACAGTTTAGCCGCGAGTTGTTAACACAATTTTTTTTAATACCATTATCAAAAAATCCAAGAAAAACAGGAAAATACTTTTAAAAATCTCGAACGAAGACCACTTCTCGCAAGACACCATCTTTACACTATAAATCAAGGCGGCTAGTAAATGAAATAACAATGGTTTCCATAGCGATGTGCCTTGTTACTCGGTGATGATCATTGTTGCGACATTTTAATCTTTGACAATTTGAAATTTTCACGATGTTTTTAAATCATCTTTTCGTAAATACTTGGTGAAAACTGGCGGAAATGGCTTAATTTTACTATTTTCCGCTATTTCTCTTTAATTTTGGGTAAAAAACGAACAGAAATTTTTCATTCATTCATTCAAAAACTGTCTGGCGAAATTATAAAAAGAGACAACAAAACATGAGTCCATTTCATAAAATCTGTTTTACATGCAAATATGAAAAAACTAGAAATGTTGCCCTAGTAATAGGTACATTGAGTATGGCCACTTGAAAATTATTCTCAATTATACTAAATAAAACATTTAGACATTGTTCACTTTATATACAGGGCCTTTGTTTATAAATGGAACACTCAGTATTTTTTATTATTGAAAATAGAGGGTATGTCTATATTCAAAAATTTCTTTGAAAATTGCAACGAACTTAAGCGCTATAACAACTTTTTTTTGTTGCTCTTGGTATACAGTGTGGGGCAATAAAGACAATTTTTTAAACTAGAACTCCCTATATATTTTTGCATTTTTCAATTTTTTTAAAAATTAGCTTTACAAAAATACCAAACACTATTTCAATATCTTTTGTAGTTCCTGAGATATTTGCGTTTAAAGTTTTAATAATTATCAAAATGAAAATATATTGGAAATGACCAACAAAAATCTAGTGGCCTTGAGAAAAAAACGATTGAAGGCAATGTAGCTTGATCAGGTGGTCGTTTCTAATGTATTTTATTAAAATTTAAAACGCAAATATCTCAGCAACTACAAAAGATATTTAAATAGTGTTTAGTATTTTTGTAAAGCTAATTTTTTGAAAAATTAAAAAATGCCAAAATATACAGGGTATTCTATTTTTTAAAAAATATCTATATTGCCACACCCTGTATACCAAGGGCAACAAAAAAAGTTTTGTTTTTTATGGATTTTTTAAACAAATAAAATTATTAAAAACTTATTTGGCTAATTTTAACTTTCTGGGTTTCAACTAAGAATAATGTTGTATATTGAAAAATGAATTATATCACATTCTTACAAAATTTGATTGTCAAGGGAAACAGTCCTTACTAACACATAAGTATGTTCTATGTCTAATAACAAAAAGCAATTATTTGGATATATAGGATAGGAAAAATAGAGGAAAAAATTAGAACCCAATTTTGTTTATTAACAAGCTTAGGAAGGTCCACCGTTTAACATACTGAAAGTCCCCAATCCTACCCCCCTCGGGAACTGTCATTTCTAACCTCCAAAAAAAAAACAGTGATAGTGATGCCAATTGAACAATTTCTTGCATATTTCTTTTTAGCATTTTCATCAAGATTTCTCAACTTACGAGTACCAAACTTGGCAGAGTTGATCTAAGAACAATGACATAAATTATATTAGAAAATAAATTTTTTTCCGTGGCGTAGTCCGATTTTTATAACTAGAAAATTCCAAAATGTACCAAAACATTTTGATACGCCACTGTTACTGACAAATACAAAAAAAGGCCCCATTTTTCACTGGAGCTTATACTAGATAAACTTGCATTTCCAACGACACCTTCCGCTTGTATTTGCTGCTTCTAGTAATAAAATAAGACTTTTTTAAAGTCATATTTATAACGTGAAGATATGATATGATAATATATGTAGCGAGTTTTGCCGACAGGAGTCAAAAAATCAATAGACGAGCGGCCGAACCAAAGAAAGCAAGATATAAGAGAGAGAGAGAATTTACTTCTATTGGCCTCAGCTGCCAGGGCTATTTGGCCAGAATTTGCCACTCGGCAATTTTTGACTAATACCTAATGGATTAGTGTATTATAATATATCATAATGATTAAAAATATTAGTCTAGACAAGAAATAAGGAAAAAGAGGGAGGTAGTTTTTAGAAGAAATAATATTAAAGTTCCAAATTACAAGCGTGTAGAAATTTAGAAATAGATTTAGCTATGAATTCCAATTTAAGATCATTAAAAAGTATGGAGTTAATATCGATAGGGGTCGGAATATTTTCTTTGGTGAGTCCTTGATAGAGAATTTGAGAATTATTCCAGAAGCGGAGGCAGTCAAAGATGATATGTTGAAGAGTACCAACTTCTCCACATTCGCATTCGTCATTAGGTTTAGAATGAATTCTTCCTAGATGAGATGGTGAGCTACAGTGATTGCTTCTCATACGACAGATAGTGGTGATGTCCTTTCTATGAAGATCTAGATGAACGAACCAAGGTTTCTTCGGCGGGCGATCGTAGAATTGTCCATAAATTTTCCCTTTATATAATGATTCTTCTTTCCATTTAACGCACCATCGATTCCAAATGATGTTATTAAGGTTAGGTAAATATTCACAGTAACCAGGTCGGTTATCTACGGGAGGAATTTCTCTTGCATTATTAGCAATTTGATCAGCAATATCGTTATATTTGATGCCCGAGTGACTAGGGATCCAACAGAGGTATACATGACTGTTGATTGAATGGCAATTAATTTCAAAGAGCTTATTTTTAGTTTCCAAGTACAAATAATTAGATTTAGCATCAAGGCTGGTTGGTCTTGAGATAGATTCCAATGCACTTTTAGAGTCCACAAAAATGACTGCTCTTCTAATTTGACGGATCAATATAATGTCTAAGGCTTTATTAATCGCTTGGACCTCGGCTGAGCAGATAGAAAGGATGCTACTCAATCCACATCCCTCCCTCAAACTCAGCTCCGGAGAGAACACACCTATTCCCACTCGACCCTCTGAGTCCTTGGAAGCATCAGTAAAAAAGGAAACATAATCAGGGTTCCACTTCTTAAGGCAAAAAGATCTGAATTCATTTTCGTTATGATTATCTTTGGTGAGTTTAGAATCCACATACCCAAAGCTCTTAAACAATACCTCCAAAGGAAATTGGTAGCAAGGAAAAAGATTAGATGATTGGATGTTACCTCTCATTAGTTCAGTAATTCTCCATGCCTCCACAAGGGGAGGAGTAGGTTTTTTACGAAAAAAATTATAATTATTTGCATAACTGTCTAATAAGGAGTTAATATACAGTATGACTAGATTATCATCAATCGAAGCGGCTCTAAGGATAAATCTGGATGCAAGCAAAATCCTTCTATGGGAGAGGTCCATCTCACAGGACTCTCCCAGGATAACATTAACAGGAGTAGAACTCATATACCCAAGGGCAAGTCTTAGAGCCTGATATTGAATCCTGTCCAATTTTGACAAATTAGTTTTAGAGCATCCTCCCAAGATTATAGAGCCATAATCTAAATGTGACCTAACATAGGCCTTATAAAAGATGAGCATTGTTGAGGGGTGGGCGCCCCACCATGTTTTACACAGGAACCTCAGCATGTTTAAAGCACCAGAAGCTTTTTTAATCATGTCGTTAATTTGGAGACTCCATGTAAGCTTATGGTCTAAATTAATACCCAAATACCTAACACTATTTTTCCATAGAACCATATCATTGTTAAACATTATACTAGGCCGAACTCCAGGAGGTAATCTACGGCCCATAAGGATGGCCGCTGACTTAGCGGGATTGACTTTTAAGGAAGAAAGAATAGTCCAATTATAAATATTGAGTAGGGCATTATTAATGGTTCCCACTATGTCCTGAATATTATTACCACTAAGGCACAAGCCAACATCATCTGCAAACTGTAAAACGAGGATCTCAGGAGAAACGACATCCCTTAGTGAATTGACATAAATATTAAACAAAATAGGAGCTAAGGGAGACCCCTGTGGAACCCCCCTGCTTGTTTGTTGAGAAGGGGTCAAAGAGTTTGTAAGCCTATCTCTAGCTATCAAGGATCTGTTTGTTAACAATTGTTTGATCACCAAGGCTATGTCTTCGTTAATGTTAGCTTGATTTAAAAGTGAAAATAATCTGTCCACAGAGACATGATCATAAGCTCCAGAAAGATCCAAAGTAACCAGTACTGTCAGTCTTCCAGCACTAAAATTAGAGAGGATGTATGAAGTAAGAATAGCAAGGTTATCGTTAACGCCCTTTCCCCGTCTAAATCCCATCTGGGAATCACTCATCTTTTTCTGATTTTCCAGCATCCAATCTATTCTATTCTTGATCATGACCTCAAAAGTTTTACTAATACTTGAAGACAGATTTATAGGTCGATACGAGGTAATTAAAGAGTGATCCTTATTTGGCTTAAGGATGGGAATTATAATTTGGGTTTTCCATGCCTCTGGAATATTTACTTCGCCTACTAATATATTATTAAAGTAATTAATCAAAAAAACCATGGCCTCAATCGGTAATTTTTGGATCATAATGGGAGAAATTTTGTCTATACCTGGAGCTGTGTTTTTCCTCTTAGAGATGGCAGCATACAATTCTTCAATCTGGAACTTTTTAGACCGTTCAGTGTTCTGGAAGACTACCTGATCTCCATTGGGAGGGAGACCAGGATTGCACAAAGAATTAAGTAGTTCCTGAGGAATATCAAGATTAATAGGATAGTGAATATTTTCTCTATGATAAGCTCTAGAGAATCTATTGATCCCCTTCCAAACCTCTGATATGCTACTCCTAGGAGAGAGGTCTTCACAGAATTTTCTAAACCCCAATCTTTTTTTATCTTGTAGAAATTTTCTCGTTTGAGCTCTTACTCTCCTGGCATTGATAAAGTTATCCAAGGAGGAATTTACGAAATATTCACGCATTGCATCCCTTTTTCTACGGATTGCATCCGAGCATTCTTGATCCCACCAGGGGACACCAATTTTGTCACAGGCCTTAACTTGGGGAATATATTCTGTAGCTGACTCTACAATAATATTATAAAAATCTTCATAAGATCCAGGAGGGGTAATATTTAATTTCCTTGCAATGTGGGTTGAATATCCCGTCCAATCAGCTTTGTTACAGTTAAATTTCCAACGGTCTTCTCACTGGGAAATTGGTAGTCAAATTGTTGAACTGACAAATTATAGGGAAATGGTCACTAAACCCCCTATCATTATGGACCGAGAAATTAAACTGCCCCAAGAAATGGTGAGTGCCAAACACTATGTCTGGAGCACTATGGATATTTGATCGAGTGAACCTAGTTGGCTGACCATTATTAAAAATAAGCAGATTATGATCATTGACAAACTCAATAATAATCTCACCATTTTGGGTTCCAATGGGAGAGTCTATGTCCGAGCCCCAGGCTGGATTATGAGCATTCAAATCACCCAAGAAGATAAATGGTTTATCAATAACTAGATTAAAAATATCTTCCAGGAGCTGAGGGGGAATCCTCACATTGGGAGGGTTATACATATTAATTTAAAAAAATTCAGAAAACTCCAGGACTAAAAACTGACATCTAGGATAGTGAGGTATATGGTCAGTGTTTATTACATTATATCTAAGAGATTGGTGGACAAAAAGGGCAACACCTCCCCAAGCGTCCCACCTATCCTCCCTAACAAAAGAGTAGGAGGAAATAGTGAAAGATACTCTAGGGAGTAGAAATGTTTCATTGAAACACAAGATTAATGGCGAAAAATCTCTAATAAATCTAATGATAGTATCTTTATTTCTTCTAATACCACAACAATTCCAATGGAGAATATTCATTATAATAGATATTAGTTTAAGTAATTAGTTCTTCTTTTTCCTTTTTCTTCTTTTTAGTTTTTATTCATCAACCCAGTTCAGCAAGAAACCCCCCTCAGGGGGTCCGCTGAACTGAAAAAGTGATTTATTTTAGACCGAATGCTGGGATCCACGCTAGGATCAGATAAAATGTAATTTTTGAATTGAGCAAAGACATTGCAGAACTTGTTCCAATAGTCATCCTCCTGATTAACATCCATTTCTGATTCTGAAGACATATCGGAGGGTCTCGAACTACGACCAGACTTTTCAATCTGGGATCTGGAGAATATGGGCGAGGAAGGACGCCTACCAGAAGAAGGCCAGAGATTTTCTTTATGTTTAATTTTGTCATATCCTGATTCAGTGTGAGGGGCAACTTTCCTTTTTTTGGTAATGGTTACATAACTTCCTTTTTGATTATACTGGGATGGTCGGAGTGCCTGTGTAGAAGGCGGAGATAACTTATCCATAGAATTTATAACTGGGAAGTTATGAGAAGATCTAACATAAGATGTCTTGTTTTCTTTAGGGAAGAGTTTAGCTGCCTCAAAGAAAGAAAGGTTGTGGAAATTCATTGCTTCGTTAATAGAATTTTGTCTGACATATTCCTTACAAGCTTTGTTAGTAGCTTGGTGTTTTTCATCACAATTACAACACTTAGGTACAGGATTAACCATGCAGTCGACCACATTACATTCTCTAGATTCATTTAGATGATCATCAGGGCAAGGTGTTTTTTTAAGGCTTTGGATTCTTTTATCACAGACAAATAACATATGGTCTTCTCCACAGAAGCCACATCTGGATTTACCCCTACATTGATTTTTGAGGTGTCCAAAACGACAACAATTGACACATTGCATTACTGGATAAGTAAACTGGGAGACTTCTCTATCAACATTGTAGACTGAGATGGAGTCAGGGAGGCGTTTCCCTTCAAAAGTAATTATATAGTTATTAGATGGAACAGATTTGAAGACAATTGAACCATCAACTGCAGTTAACCTAACTCTCCTATTTTGCCTTCTAACATTAAGGATCTTCACTGGTTCTTCTTTCCTACCAATAGATGACACTATGGCCGTTGCCACATTATAGAAATCGTCCTCATTAATGATATCTCCAATATCTTTGACCAAACCTCTAGTTGTAACCAATCTTTGAGGGATATACTTATTGTAACCATTATCTGTACTAAATGATTCATTTTTAAGGAAGTTATTAGCAAAAACTGAAGTTCGAAACTGGATGCCAATTTTATTAGATCCCTTCCTAGTAATTTTGAGAATGCCCTCAATTTTTTTTTGATAGAATAGTTTACCCATATTCATGGGGTGTAAATTTCCAACATTTTGTGCGTTGGTTTCCATTAGGATCATAAAAGGACCAGAATCTGTTAGAGAATATTCATATTTCCTATTAAGGGTTCTTCGGATATTAGCTGACACCTTGGATGCCTCTTCCAGAACAACTGGATCTTGACTAAATTGTTGCTGTACTATCTGGATTTCTTGGGAAAGTTGACTTAAGGAGTCTTGATTGGGAATTTCGAAATATTGAGATTGAGATATATCTTGGGCTGTTTGTTTGCCTTTTGGCGAAAGAATAGTGAAAATTTTAGGGATAATTTGGATTCTTTGAGGCAGAATTTGAGAATAGTTATTAGGCGGGAAGTTTTGAGAAGTTGGGTTAGAAACGCCTACATTGTCTTGAGGGTTAGAAGACTGAGAGGGTGGTTTATCAGGGGGAACATCGTCCCCCTCCTTATCGCTCATGCCCCTGATGAATCAGGGTACCGAAAGAAAAGAATAGATTGGAAAGGACTCACCAATTTATTGCAGAAAATGAAGAACTGAAATTTCAGTCAACACGCTTCTCCAAATTTCAGGCGAAAAAAAAAACAAGCAAGATATAAATACATGGTAATAAAATGTAAGACAGAAACCTCCCAGCCCGAAAATTTTACATATACCGCTGGGCACCTCGTAACTGTCATGACCAACTAAAAGTGTCTAGTATCTAGTGATACATACTTTAAATTGATTGATTTTATTGTCATGAAATACAATTCTGATGACAAAGCAGGCTAATCTTACTAACCTATCTATTTCTAGTATATTCCGTTAAAAAAAGTAAATTTAATAGGGGCAAAAGGATGAGGGTCACAAATCCAAAGTTTTGTGTAAAGCTGATTTTTAAATTCAACCGTCATCCTTTTTCCCCTGTATGGCATATATTAAAACCCATTTTCACTCAGGACTCTCATCTGTTTTGCTCTTTATAGTATGATAGGCAGAAAGTAACGATCTTTGACGATAATTTGACGTGTTTATCTCAAATTTTAATTTTTTGGACCCTTTTTTCCCCTCTGTGGTCTTCATGTCTTAAAGGCATAGCAGTTAAAACAACATTCTCTTAAAAATAGCTTAGATACAAACTAGAACACAGAGTAAAATAAAGTAAAATAAGATAATAATATAACATCAAAACAAAAATATTACATAAGTCAAATAGATTTCAAATGTAAATACAACAAAACAAAAAACTCAACTAAAACCGTCTATCAAAATCTCTGATATTGTATAGAAGGGATTTTCTATCAACACCTTACTTAACTTTTTTCTAAATAGCTTGATGGAGGCAGAACACCTGATCTGCAACGGCAAGTGGTTAACATTTTTCTCCCCTCATAGAATAGGGATCTCTGAGCTAAAGTGCTTTTTGGTATAGGCAAAGAAACGGTGTTAGTTTGTCTCATCATGCGATCTGTATTCAGTCTTTGCGTACTGCTGTAGTTTTTAAACACCAGACTTGTTGTTTCTAGGATGTATATAGAAGTAAGAGTAAGTATCTTAAATAGCTTTTTTTGAAATAAAAACAATTTTAATTAGATAGTAGCTAGCTGAACCCCAAAATGGAATACTATATCGGAGATGAGATTCAAACAACGAAAAGTATACTATACCACTGGCCATCTCAATTCCAAGCTCAGACCTCACACACCTAATGGCAAACCACCCCGAAGAAAGTTTCTTAATCAATTTAAAAATATGTTCGTTAAAATATAGCTGACAATGAATGTGAATTCCTAAAAACTTAGTCACTTGATTGTTTTGTAGTGGTTCGTCCCTTAGATTAATGCTTTGCATATCACTTTTAAAACCAAGAACATTGGAGTTATTCACGTTAAAGCATAAGCGATTTGCATCACACCACTTTTAATTTTAGCAAGATTCTGAAAGATGATGAGTTTAAGGACGTTAATGTTTTTGTGCTGCCAGAGAATGGATGTATCATCTGCAAAAAGAGTGAACTCTCCGGAAACATCAAGGCGAACTAGATCATTGATGTATATCAGAAACCACAAGGATCCCAATACATATTCTTGAGGTACGCCACAATTTAATGAAGATGACAATGAACCCGATACCGAGACCACTTGCTTGCGATGGCTCCAGTATGAACTAAACCATGATAACACCGATCCTTTGAAACCATACCGCTCAAGCTTCCGCAGCAGAATTATGTGATCCACGCAATCAAAAGCCTTGAACAGATCACAGAAAACTGCCGCAGCCGCCCCACCGCCATTGATTCCAGTATAAACTCGCTCCAAAATATCAAAAATGGCGTCATAAGTACCCTTCGCAGATTGAAATCCATCGTATCACTATGCTGTATAGCAGCAGTAGTTTTATGTAGTATGCAGTAGTATTTTCGTTAAGAACAAAATGTGGCTATATTTAATAAAGAACAATTATTACTCGCCGCTACTATACTATCTATCATTAAACATCATCTGAAAACATTTAAAAGCAGCAAAACTTTTTGAAGGCTCCATTTTGAATGTCCGCCATTACTGTAAAACGCAAAATCTGAGATGGCCTCATATCCATATTTAAACCCTTATATATGTAGTATATGTGGTCCAATTTTTATACTTCCATCATTAAATGCATCAACTATCTGCCGGACTGGTAAAATCATCAGAGACCCTTTATATTGAGTACATACCTTTCTGGCCTAAGTAGCAAATCAAAGAGTCGTGCGTCTCAATAGTACGAAAAATCTTCTGCTCCAAGTTTTTCACGTCGTTTTGCACAGTTTTCGTTGTGTTAGTTATGTTCCTTTCCCTTTCCGATCGTTCGTAGTATGACCTTTTTAACTGAATGAGCTTAATTTGGTTTTCGTTCCATTCTTTCTGAAGACGAATGGACTCTAAGGAAACCGGATTTTGGGTGAGCTTGAGACTGGCATTAAGGAACTCTACTGCCTTCTTGTGGCACTCGACACACTCGTCAAAACGCTTTTGACGGTCCAAAACTTCGGCGCGGCGTTCGAGTTGGTGAGCCTAAAATTTTAATAATCAACAACATGCCTATGGGTGAATCCACCGTAATTGAGTAATTTTTTAGCTAAAGTTGTCCAGCATACCACTATTTGTGTAAAACCTTTTTAGATGAGACTGAGAGGGAACACATTAAAGCCACCCTCTTATTTAACCACATTAAAATTAACACGGGAATGACATACCCTTCATGGGAATGACTAAAGTTTCAAACAAATGTTAAATATTTTATTTTTGTTTATTTTAAAAAAATCGAAACTACAAAAACAACTGTAACTCAAAAAAGGGATTTATAACAAATGCAAGATTGCTTATTATCTAATTCTAAATTAAGTCTAGCCTATACTATGGGAACATCAATTCAAGTGCACTAAAGCTCAAAAGACATTTTATTAATCTAGTTAAATACATTCAAAAACATCAATGAAACTCGGAAATTTGTAAAAAAACCCTGTGACATTTCAAAACAAGCTTTGGTTCATGAAGGGTCCTTATAATTTGATCTTCTTTAATGCAGCGCCCTTTCAGAATCGCATAATTTTAATAATGTAAATTTTATTTCGTTGTCCTCCTCAAATTCAGATTGACAAACCGCAACATACCTATAATCGTTACCATGTTTTTTGTTGCTTCTCAAAGAAACTAAAATGTATGTCCCGGTTTTTATCGGATTTTCTTTGTATGAACAAGAAGGTTTATCATCATTGTCATTGTATACATCATCAATTATAGGGATGGGCCAACCCGCGATTTTAATGAAGCAGTGACAAGACGTGACTGCTCCAGTTGTGTCACGGTGACAAATAGCAGTGATTTTTTGGAGCAGTTTATCCAAAACACCTAAATGCTACACCAAACTCGCAAAAGAAAAAAAATGTTCTCTACCTCGCGTCGCAGCCTAAGAAATTGAAATTTATGCTTATACTGCGACGCTAACCGCGACGCGAGTTTCGGAGCTGGACGAAAACCATCAAGTACCAGCCTGTAACAAAATGTCTGCTATTTTGTTCGGACTGGAGCAGACCGTGACTGCGACAGACGAATAACAGTGACAAAGTCACAGTTCGGGAAATCGCATCACCCCCCCTAATCCATTAACTTTTTATAGATGAATATTCAATCACTCTAGTTCATAATGCTGACAAAATGTATTGCAGCTAAAACAAGAAAGACTCCTCAACCAAGCTGAGCTTTCATAGTTCCCTTTAAATGTTAATTGTTTTTTAAATATTTCGGTAAACTGTTCCATGTTGTCCGAAGACACTGTATAAAACACAATCCCAAGGCAACATTATTTTAAAATGTTAGCAAACGTTAAGAAATTAGATATGTTCCTTCCCTGAACCAAACATCTGCCCGCACTCCTTTTACAGACCCCACCAATTTCATCTGGAGCCTCTTTCCCATGCCCAACTTCTTGGTAGTTCCAGGTAGCTCGCTTAAGTCCAGGAAAACAATTGATTAATTGAATGAGGTTTTCATTTTGTACTTCTTTATCACTTTACCGTTTAAAATTTTCTTAAATAAACGTTTACTTTCCTGTGTTTTTAATCCTTGGTAAGATTCAGTCAACTGGATTTTAACTACTTAATTAAAAAATCAAAATTTTCTTTACTTGCTGAGCTTTTGTAGGATCTACTACTAGCGATTCATTTAATTAAGTATTAACTTTGGTAATTGGAGTCAAATCAGTATTGGTTGTTTGATTTTCTGTCTTCTTAGTAGATTCTTTTCATAAGCCTTTGGTATCTCTTCTTATATATCTCTTCTTATACATTTCAGCAATTTTTTTTAATTCCTTATTTTCTTTTTCATATCTTTATTTTTTCTATACCGTTCAATTTTATTTCTACTTAAAATTTTAGTTCTTGATTGCCGATCATCCAATTCATCTTTATCTGCTAGAGGTGTATTTTTAAAACTGCTACTTGCCTCTCTCTCTCCTCTTTCTTACTCCTATAATTTTTAGTATTCTCTTTTCACTTTCTTCTTTGTTGCCTCTGTTGCCTGGGAGTCATTTCGTCCGTTGATCCCTTTTTACTGGATCTTACCTGATTTTTTTCTTCTTTCTTCTTCTCTTTCCCTCTTTTCCCTCAATATATCTTCTTTCGATTTTTTATCTCTAGCCTGAAGTAAAACAAAATTTGATTAACATACAATTAATACAAGTTTTTACTTGTCAATTTTGTATATTTTAGATTTTTCCCAAAGATCATTTTTAAATTCTCTGATAGGTAAGTATATTCAGATTTCATAAGACCAGTACTATATCCATTATATATATAACATTTTGTCATTCCTGTGTCAAATATGTCATTCCCCTGTTGAAAAAAACACATGGGAATGACAACATACCCAAGTAGCACATGTCGTCCTCAGAAAGTCCCATTAAGATCCGAACGTCCCGGTCCCAACAACGTCCGCTTGGGACCACCGGTCTTTAGAACGTCCCTGGGAGGTCCAATGTTACAAATTAATTAGTCCACAGGACGTACGACAAAGGCATCTCTGGGACGTACACAAAAAACGTCTACAGCACATATTCATTCCTTTGACCTGCCATAATTTACATTTATGAAGAAAAATAATTAATAAATGGTTTTAGTTTCACGGTCTAAAGCACATTCAGAAACGGCTTTTGTTGAAAGTCCTGTGGACTAATTTTTTTGTAACATCGGACCACCCACGGACGTCCTAAAGACGTCATAGGCCCCGAAACGGACGTCCCGGGAACGTCGTAGGTCCCGAAACGGACGTCCCGGGAACGTCGAATGGGTGGTGGACGTCCCGCATCCCACGGACGTTTTAGGGACAGATATGTGATACTTGAGTAGAAATGACATTTTTTTATTAGTTTTTATTTTCAGAAATTTAAAAAGAGATAGTCCTGACATTTTTTTAATAAATGACAACCGGCATTTTTTTACTTAAAATGGATATATGCATAAAAAAAATAACTTAAGTCTTAACCAGTTTTTCACCTACCATGGTAATGACTGCAGGCATGTTACAGCGTGCAGCGTGTCAAAAAAGTTCACTAACTTGTCGCACAACAACAAAATCATCTGCACTCTTTCAAAACATCTTTGCTACTGAGGTGCTGGCCGCCAGCAACAAGAGTGATGCAACATTAAATCGCGTGTGGGGGTGCACACTTAAGAGAATGTTGGGGATAATCAAGAAATAGGAATGACTGATTTTGAAATTAACTCTGTGTTTCGGACTTCCATTGTCTATATTTTATTTATACACGACGTTTTGATCAGTACAATCTCTGATCGTCTTTAGGTGCAAACTAAATTAAACGGTTAAAGATGTTTAAAGGTAGTTTGCACCTAAAGACGATCAAAGATTGTACTGATCAAAACGTCGTGTATAAATAAAATATAGACAATGGAAGTCCGAAACACAGAGTTAATTTCAAACACATCATTGTCTCAAACTTTCAAACAAATGACTGATTTTATTACAAACAAAACATTATTATTTCTTAAAAATTCTAAAGCTACTTTGTAACTCCATTTTTTTTTTATTACTGGACTGTAAAACATCTAAATTTTGTCTTCAACATTCATCTTGGGAACGACATGGGAATGATAATATCATGTCTGTTTTTTAAATAAAAATTAAACTAAAGGTATCCTTTGAAAAATTATTTTTGGATCATGAAAATCTTTTAAATTTACATACAAAAAATATATAACAGGTATTAAAACCAAAAAAGCTGATACTTTAAACGAGCAAGACAAGCAATTACTCTTTTTTGGTGGAATCACCCATGTAAATGATAATGTTCTGCTTTTTTTATAATTTTTTATTATATTATATTAATTTTTTTAGCAGGGCACGTGGTCGTGAATAAAATAGATTACACAATTCTATAGTACTCTATGCTGAGATAAATCAAGGCGCGAACCCCAGGCTTTTTACGAGAAGGACAAAGAGGAGTTGCAACCAATGCTTTAATGAAAATTTAAAAAAATGAGAAAAAAAAAGAAAACCTAGAACAAAACAACCAGTGATAGGAAAACATTTTTATGCGGGCATTTTACTATTTGTAAGAAATTAAAAAATTTTTTTGTTCTTATGATCAGTTAAATGTATAACATATCTAGTTTGTAACCATCAATAATCTTGTATTACGTACATTTCATTTTTGACATAATATTTTGTCTGCTGCTGGTAAAAAATCGTAAATTCTAATGGTGTGATAGTGCTGCAGGCAAAAATATAATATTAGAAAAAAAACAAAAAGAAAAAAAATTAAAAAAAAAATGAAACCGGATCTACAGGCCACTTTGTATAGTTTTAATAAGGCTAATTTTTACCAGTTAATTAAAAATAACTCCAAAATGACCTAAACTATTTTAATGCCTAAAACCCAATTTAAACAAAAGATTGAGGAAGTGCTATCTTTTTTATTTAAACATTTATTCCTTCATCAAGAGTTTAAAAAAAAATCGTTGTTTTCTTTTAATTTCTGTTTTATTTTAATAAATTTAAAAAAATATATATTTTTTTAAATTAGTGTTTTAAAATACATTGCCAATCAAATATTTTAAACTTTGGTTCATCAAAATCGGATAAGAAAGATAGAATAACATATTAAAACCACCAATTTGTTTAAAATCGCATATTCCAGGATACCAATAAGTTAAATTCTGATCTACTCAAAAAGTTCTTAGTTTTCGTGAAAAACATATATCATAGATATAGCACAAAAACCTCTACATTTTACCAGTTAAAAAGTACTAAACAGATTGGAACAGATGAATGAACTAAAGATCAAAATTCATGTCTTTTTTATACACACATTTTTTTTCGTTAGATATATATATATATTATATATTTCAAACCTTGTTTCATCAAAAACGTTTTCAAAAAGTTTTCTCAAACAATGCCAGAATGACAACAAGCCACAACCCTCACCACCACCTGATTTATGGGTGGGCCTTAACAAAGTTAGCTTATAAAGTTGGCACGACTTGCACACGAAACTCGATTTAACTATATATAGACTATTAGGCAGAAAATACTATACTATACTACACCATACTACCCTATTTTTCCAAATAATTTAAGTCCAAGATATACTCAACATGTATTTCAATATAAAAGAAATCTGACATAAAGCCATTCTTTACAAGAGCTGGGTTTATTCCTTCATATTGTCATTAAAAATTCAATTTTGCCAAAAAGTCACATATTATAAAGGACATAGAGGATTAAAATTTGAAAGTAAAAAAAAGTTTTATTATTTTTAAACTATATTTATATGTATTATAAAGGTCTGTTTCTGATAAATCTGGGAAAACTTTTTGTTTTCAAGAAATACAATACCAGCTTTCCCCTTAAAAAACGGAATTTTTAAACAAAGAAAAATAAAGGAAAAGTGTTATACATGCTGGATTTTTGGTAATGTATTTATATACCTACTCTAGTGGTGCACGCAAAAATTCTTCCTGGGGGGGGGGGGGCGGGTACGTAACAATAGTTCCAGATTGATGAGTGGATTTCTAGTGGCTCTGAGGTATTTACTTCATTGCACACTGCTTTAGTAAAAAAACCGCATAGGGGTCATTCCATATCAAATCAACCAAAAAATCACAAAAATTTTACGCGACCAATTCCAATTTTGATGATTTTTGGTATATATTTTCTTCTTACCATAAAAGTTGAAAATGCAAATTTTTAGATTTTTTTGATTCGTAGTTTTTTTTTTTTAATTTTTCAAAATAAAAAAGTCAGCATTTTGACCTTAACAAGAATGTACAAAACTAGCAATATCTCGAGAATCACTTACACTAGGAAAGTAATAAATGGCTCATTTTAAAGTCATTTTGAAGCTCTTTTTTATGAAATATCACAACATAATTTTAACAAAAAAAAAAATTGAAAATAAAAAATTGAAAAAAAAAATTGAAAAATTCAAAAAGGCCATTTTTAATTTTTTTGAAAAAAATATATAATTTTGGTCAAAGTGTTACTTAATTATCCACAAAATTTTATGATGGAGAAATGATGGGTTCAATGTCAAAAAAAATATCAAAAATATTAAGTACATTAAAAATCATGCATTTAAAAAAATAAACATATTTTAGGAGCACCAATAGTGCACTGGATATTAAAATAAATAAATTTGTTGGATGGATACAGGTTTTAAAAAATACCCAGAGGCTTTATCTACAAATTATTTTATTTTAAACTCGCAAAAGAAATAATCAAACTTTTCTACTTCGTTGATAAAAATTAGACAGAAAACACTAAGACTAACTATATACCTTAAATTTATTTTTTTAACTTTCTTTTAAGAATTTCTGATGAATCTGACATTTCTTTTTTGCTGACATTGTAAGTTCTGCCAGTAGCAGTGTTGGGTTCAACTTTTTTTATAAGACTTTCTGGTTTAATAATTAAAATATCTTGAGGTGTTGGGTAAAAAAATGATGAGGCAGGTCCTCGTGGATGAAGAAAGCTTACTTTCAGTTCTCCGCTCTCATTATTTTTCCCCAAGACACAAGCCAGCCACCAAGCACTGTCATATTCTACATAATGCTTCCACCTTTAAAAAGATTATGTGTTTCGACCTCTAAGCATGTAGAAAACTGTTTTGCCAAAAACGTGCTTTCTGTAAGAGGAATTACAGCATGAATTTTTTGTGTCCCCGGTATTGTTAAGACTTCCGCAAATCTTTTATTCAAAATTATTTCATGATTTGTATAATCTGCTTCTGTGCAATATTTAAAATCAATGCCAGATATGTTTTCTTCACACCAAGTAAACAATTGTAGAGGTGTCATTATTTGATTGTCATAGGGCCTCTGCAAACTGGCTTTGGCAGCAAGTCTTTTAACAGTTCCTCCCAAGCCATCGCAGGCACTTTTGCCATGCGAGGTGGCAAAATAATGCCACTCTGCTTCAACACCAAAATCTTTTTTATGCAGGCATATATTCAGAAAATTCTTTTTGTTTTTGTACTGCGCAGCACATCCATCTGAAAAATAAAAAATTTTGTTAAGTCCTGGTATTTTGATTTTTAAATCAGGCATTAATTTTTTTAAAAATAAATGAAACGCAATTGTATTATGTGTCAAGCTTTCCGAAATAAACACATAATTCAGGTTGTGCAGTTTACCATCACTTAGAAAATAAATGGCAAAAGGGTGGAGGGTTGCCTGGCTGTTATTCCAATGCTAAGACTGGACTTCATCTTGCATAACAAAGGAATAATTTTCCGCAAAGTCGCAAGTGATCAAAGACTCTCCAGGTTTAAGGTTAATTTTTATTTCATTGTATCTATCTTTTTGCATTTTTGCAATAAAAGAATGTGATTTAAGTTTTACAAGATCATCAGTAAATTCCTGGACAAAATCATCACTTTTCTTAACAACGGTTTCCATAGTACACCTATCTACTGAGACCCACTTTTTAAATGAGACCTCATCAATTAATTCTTCCTCAAATTTTTCTATTAACGTATTTTTAAACTGTTCTACTCCAGGACATTGCTTGCATCTATTGCTTAAAAAACAGTCCGGTGAAGGTGGATTACACATTAGTTTATAAAGGCAATCATGATAAGATATTGCAAGAGGCCTGTTATTTTCATCATATAGCTTATTTAATTTGGAGCCATTGAGCATTAGTTTTATATTTTGATGTATAGTACATACACATACAGTATGAGTCCCACTTTTTCCTGCCAGTATACAGTTTTTCGGTCGCAGTTCACAAAATTTTGAAACCCCAATTTTTTCATTGGGGTACTCAGTTTTAAACAATGCATAAATTTCTTTTAAATTAGCTAAGACTAATTTTTTTTGTACATATTCTTTTTCAGCTCCATATTTTCTGATAACAACATAATCTTTTTTACCTGGCATGGTCCTGCTAATGTCATCCCTTTGGTAAAAATCTACCACTATTTGGGCCACTCTATCACTAAGGGTCTTTCCCGGTTTGGGGTTAGGAGAACATAATATCCCATTGTCCTTAACTAACTGTTTTACAGCTCTGGCCAAATATTGAGAAACTCCAAATTCTTCTTCAATCTTCTTTCTACTCCAACTTTGAGGTAAACATGATAAAACTAGTATTTTCTCACTCCTCTTTTCGGTTTTTAAAAATTTGTCCTTTAACTGCTTAATCATTTTACTTTCGTCACTCTGGCATTCCTTTACTAGCGTTGAATCTGATTCCTTTGTAAATGCTTTCGCAATTGTATGCTGTACAATATCAATTTTTTCTTTGTATACATTTTTTCTTTTAATCGGCGACACACCAAGAAGCTCCAATGACTTGTTTAAAAGAGTAAATGATTCAGCAGGATCTTGAAAATCTGGATCATTTTCTGGAACTTGACTGGGTCTAAAAAAATTTAAAAAGTTAGTTTTTTATAAGAACTTAAAAAGGGGGTAACAGCTGACCCAAAATGTGTACATAATGCCAAGAAATTTGTATATAATGTCTGTATTCTCAAAATGCCATGCAAAATAATGCCATGCAAAATAATGCCATGAGATTTTTCCACTCCGTACTTGACGCAATTGGTTTAGTTTATTAATTTTATATTAAAAAATACTATTTGTTACTTACCCTGCCTCATCTTCTTCAGATGCCTTAAACTCCTTTGAAAGCTTTAGTCTACAACCATCACAGATTTTCATTCCCATTTTGACATTTTTGTAACTGCACATCCACTTGGTCACATTTCTTAATTTCCCAAAATGCTTGATTTTTAACTCTAGTGGATCACAGCACTTTACTTTATATTTAGTCCATCCACTTGCCTCACCCATAGTTCAAACTTTTAAAATTACACAGAGATGACTTCTGATAAACCTTCAGTCGAACTATTATGTATCGATTATTTGGAGCTGTATCAGGAAGATACTTGCCAAAAATTTAAAATCAATTTATGCAGGAATTTTCATGTCAGCAAATCCCCACAATGTACCTAAACAGACCCATAAAATGAGGGAGGTGTGTCCTTAATGTTAAACAGGAATAAACAGGCAGTATTTCACAAAAGTATTGGCAGGTTTATACAGGCATATTTTCCTAAGAATTGGAACATCCAATAGTACGTCTCCGGTAGAAAAGAGGTTTTGTAAGTAAATATTACAATGGGGGGCAATGTTAATCTGATTACTGATACAGAATGAAACGTAGGATATAATTTTTTATTAAATAAAATATTGTTAAATATTTTTATAATATCGCTTTAAACCCCATTATATTCTTCTAATTACCAAAATGCATTGTCTATTTATAGGCGATTTTTCATGCATGTGACATTTTTAATAAATTTTTTCACATTGAACCCATGATTTGTCCATCTCAAAATTTTGTGAATAGTTTAATAACACTTTAAAGAAAATAATATAATTTTTTGAAAAAAATTAAAAATGGCCTTTTTGAAATTTTTCAAAAAAAAAAAATCAAAAATTTTTTTTTTTATTTTTTTTTTTCAATATATGTTATGCAATATTCTCATATGAAAGGTCTTTATAAGAGCTTTAAAATGAACCTTCACCTACTTTTCTATTATAAGTGGTTCTTTGGATATTCCTAATTTTGTGCGCACATGTTAAGGACAAATAAGTGACTTTTTCGATTTTCAAAAATTAATTCAAAATAAACAACTGGTCAAAAAAGTCTGAAATTTTGGATTTTCCAGTTTTTTGGTAGGAAAAACATGTATACTAAAAATCATCAACATCGGAGATGGTGTGGTAAAATACCGTGGTTGACTTGATATGGACTGACCCATAGGATCTCATGAAAGTTGGTGAGTTTTTATGTTCTTTTATAGGACATATCTTGATTTTTTTACAGGTTTCTTTCATATATATACAAAATATTGTGGGAATCCAGATTCATAATTTACAAACACAGTCGGTCTGGTTACTCTTCAGTGATATGTCAGCGTAAAAGTCTTATTATTAGTTGTTATTTGGGTGTTAAGTATTGGACTTATTATGATATAGGATTTAAATTTTACAAAATTGTTAATTTAACTGAGCTATTTTTTGATGAGCTTCTTTTTTTCTTTGTCAAACTCGAGGGGGTAACCACTGTTAGCAATAATGTCACAAATCTTACCTGTTCGCAGGCCTCACCAAACCCCACCAAACTCTGCGAGTCTTTAGAAATCTCTCAGCAGTCCCCTGCAATCACTGACAACTCAACAAAATTGGCAATTATGTCACATTTTCTGAACTAGTGGTTACCCCCTGGGTCAAACTAAACTTTACGTAAGAGTGTTTAAGTCACAGCTTAAGTTTGGTATTAAACAAAGGTAAATATTATTTATATATATTTCGGCTTGTTGGTTTTTAAGAAAGAAGGGAAAGGAAACTTTGGTACTTTGACCAGACATTTACTTTATAGCAGGAAGGCTATACAGTCTTACATTTCATACCAAAATCCAGTCACTTTTTCAAATCCTGCATTGATACCCTCAAATCCGAGCAGATATAGTAAGGTGGGGTAACTTGAAACCAAAATTCACGCACTCGGTTTGAAGCATGCTGCCGCCTTTCGGACGGTCATAGCAGCAGCCAAAACATATTTACATATTTGATCAATGTACTTTACTCCCTTACATACAAGGGGGTAACCACTAGTTAAAAAAATGTGACATGATTCCCAATTTTGTTGAATGGGCAGACCGATTTCCTTATTATCATAAATTTCAAGTTATTGAAAAGCTTATGAAAACAAGAATGCTCATCCATCTAAACAAACGCAACATTATTTCTAATACACAAAGGCAAAAAAACAGGCGACACAATATTTAATCTTTTGAAAGAGGTATACATTGGTCTTAATTCAAGGACCGACGCAGTAGCGGCTATGATTTCTCAAAAGCACTTGATTGCGTGGATCACAGAATACTTCTGCGAAAGTTTGAGAGGTATGGGATTCTTGGTTAATCAATGGCTTTGATCTCTTGTATTCCGCTGTCAGTTGGTGAAATGTCAGTGTAAAAATGTTGCAGATGATACAACTGCTCTTTGGCATGGTCCTGGGACAAATTTGCAAAATGTTATATCTGAAGACATAAAAGCAATAAAAAATTGGTGTGCGACAGTAATCATTTGTGCTTTAATATCTCAAAAACTAGTATAATGCCATTTAAACTTACAATGGATCCAATCCAATGGTTGTTGAAGAACAAAGCTTATTATGAGATTAATAAGTTTTTGAATGACCAATTTTAAAGTCTTTTAATGTGATATTGCATTAGAATTTTATGAATTTGTAGTGGATACTATATTTATCATTGTTTATTGGTTTAGTGTTTATTTGGCAGTTACATATTATGCTACATTAAACACTCCTAGTTTTTACCTCGTTTTTACCAAATGTTTTTGCATCTTCCACAAAATTTATTCCTTATAACTTATTTATATTTGTTTTTTTTTCTGTCTCAATAATTGTTTTTACACAGTTTTATTCTTATAATTTAGTGTGTGGTTAAGAATTCTTATTTTTTCTTGGGTGCTTACTTTATAATTTTTTTAGTGTTGGCAGTGGCATGTTTAAGAATTTTTAAATTGAATGATTAAGATTAAACCTTTCTGGTCTGTTTTGGGCATTTTTAAACTTCTGCTGCTTCCACAATTTACGTTAAGGTGACAGGGTCTATTACGTTCTGTAAGCCAGGGTTGGCGGGGTTTGCTGAGGTTTAGGCAGTCATAGGGACTGCAAGGGACTATGAACGGGTAAGATTTGTGACATGATTGCCAACAGTGGTTACCCTCTCGCTTACATATTACATATTTTTAACAAAATTAATGTCTCTTAAAGTATACAGATAGGTTTAACAAATAACTAAAAGTATGTATAGTAACAAATGCAGGCAAAGGAAAAACTCTCCAAACCATATTTTTAGCCAAATAACACGTAGGTAGGTACCTACCTTATTTAGTGGTGTATGATTAACGTCCATTTTATGGCACACAATAAATTTTGTAGAAACTATGGCAAAAATTCACAGAAATTTTATCAAAAAAAGGGTTATTTGTTTTTGTTTTAAATGTCACTCTCAGCTGATTTTCAAGGCTATGTGCAAAGAAAAGAAGCGGGTCAGTTAAGAATGCGGCTGATGACAAAACCAAGTCGACTAAAGCGCGCCTTGTTTGGGGGGGTTCACCGAAAAGTTTTGGCGAATTAATTGTTACTATTAAAAAAATCTTTCTCATTTCCTGAGACCAAGATAATATGAAATAAATATAACACAACGTTTTTACCAACTTATTTTGCAGTTTTCCGTTTTTGTTATATTTTAAGGGTTTTTTACCTACTTTAAAACAAAACACAAACAAACTCTTAAACAAAACGCTTTAGTTACGTACGCAGGTTTTCGTTTTCGACTATAAACCGCATATGCAAGAGTTTAAATAAGTATGTTTTATATTATTCTAAAAAGGTTTCAAGAACACAAAGTTTGGGAACATTGGGATGAAAAAAAAAACATTAAATTGGGAGGAACAAAAATAAAAGGAACAATAGCTTTTATAAAATTGTCTTAAATTTATTTGCACTCGAGTTATGGTAGTTTTCATCGCCACACGTCACTAAAACCTCCTACAAAAATATAAAATTTTGGTGGGATTTAAAAATCCACGATATAGATACTGATATAAAAAAGTACTCACATAGCAAATTGCAAAATTACTTGTGACTCCTTGCTGGAAAGCCCTTTTTAAAAGAAAATTGTCTGCATTTTTTTCAGTCATTTCCAAAATATATTTAATTAGATATAATCAAAATGATTATAAAATTAAATAAAAAACTATGGCAAAAATAAAAATTAATGAACATAAGCATAAAACAAAAAAAAACTATATTAAAAATCTCGTCCAATCCAAGATTTTTCCCAATAGTGCCCATCACCCATCACCGAGACATTAGCGCATTACCTCTTTGAACCGCCATTGCAGGCTTATTTTTTGAGTGATGAAGCTCCGAGACTGGTCAGATGAGATTTTTGATGCAATATCTGAAACCAGACTCTTAGCCTCCTCACCCCAAGGACCTAATGTCTCCGATCGACAGCAAAGGGAATGAAGATATAGCGATCCTCAAGCTTCTTATACTTGCAATATTTTTTTGTTTTCAGCAATGGAAGCAGCCGATTTAGCCACTGTGTGGCAACATGTTACGTCCCAAATCAGCTGTTTTCCACGGTTCTATGGAACCAATGCCATTCCGTTTACCCTTTTTCCATCATTTCTACAAATGCCAATGGGCTCCAGTAATGCATGATATTCAGCAGATATTAGAGCCCGTTTAAGAACATCATTAAGCTGACTGTGTCTGGAAGCACGCCCTGCACTTTTCTTGCAGCTTAGCCCCTGAGAGCCATATTTGTCAGCTATTTCGCCGCAAATGCAAGGGCGCTCCACAGACACAGGCAAATTAAGTCTTAGAACAGTTGAAATCCGAAATGTGGAATTATCTAATAAGTTTCTTAAAGAGGCAGACGGACGGAAGCCAAGCCTGCCAAAAAAAAACCGCATTAAAACTCATAAAAAATTTTTAGGATTATAAAAGTTTGTAATAATTTATGAGGTATGTCTTTGATTTTGGTAAGAAGTTATGTGGTTTCATATGTGTGTTTTTTATCTGATCCTTTAATCAGACAGACTTATGAATGTTTATAAAATTTGATAAGTTAGATATTTTTTTTAACATATTTTATGGTTTTATAAAAGCACCATTCTCTATAATCAAACCGACACATCAACTTTTATGGGTTTCTATAATTACTTTATATTTCTTTTATAATGTATTATGGGATTATATAACCCGGTGTTTTTAAGAGATATAATAGCCAAAACAACATTTTATGAGTTTCTAGGATTATCACCCTTGTTCTTTTATAATGTTTTAAGAGTTCGTAAAAAAACGTTTTTTCATGAGATTTTTGGATATTTTATGATCCGACCAACTCATAGAATTTGACAGATTTCTATGAATATTTATAATTTTCTATGAGTTTCTAAAACACTGTTTTTATAAGTATTTAAATGGATTTTAGAGTCAGACAAACTTACAACATTTTATAGATTTTTATGTGTCTACCCTGCCAAAAAAAAATAAATAAATCTAATAAAAGCACACCTGATTTTACTATACTATACTATACTATATACTGTGGCTGTATGGGGAACTCTTATAAAATATTACAAAAACTCATAGAAACTTATCAAAGTAATAATATAAGATTTTACCTGCCCTAACTTACATGTCCTTTGAAACATATATATATTAAGTCGTCGCCCACCGGAACTTATATAATCTTTAAAAAAAACTATAATCACATCATCTGTCGAGAATACTTTTACAACAAAAAAATAGTTTTTGGCTTATGAAATCTTGTAAGATATTTATAATCAATGCCTCAAACAATCTCATAGAAATTTATCAAAGTAACATCTTTCCCACAGCCCCCGGCGATAAATAAGTACTTATATATAGAACAATTTTCAGCATAAGGGGTGTTATTATATTATAGTGGGTTAGGTTGTCGTATGTTATAGTTTAGGTTGAGTTCCTAGACAGCACAAATTGTCCATCGGACAGCCATTTTTTGTCCAAAACCGCTCGCATTGTCAATGGACCATTTATGGACATCCATTGGACAAAGGTTTTTCCTGATACAGTGGATGACAAAAAAACTGAGACCGAAGGACTTCCAATTTTGATGA
Organism: Oxystoma pomonae; assembly: GCA_963921995.1. Classification (NCBI taxonomy): domain Eukaryota; kingdom Metazoa; phylum Arthropoda; class Insecta; order Coleoptera; family Brentidae; genus Oxystoma; species Oxystoma pomonae. The sequence goes on from OY998172.1 coordinate 44,163,023, forward strand.
TAAAGACCTGCTTTTTTCAGTTAGTTTCTGGATATCCAATGGATAACCATTTTTCTTGGTCCATCGGACCAAAAATAAACTCTGTCCGGCGGACGTTCATTTTGTGTCCAGCAAAAGTGATGTACTTTAGATACATTGACTAAACATTGAATATTTATCAAAAAATCTATGTCAATGGAGCTCGGCACAATAATAAATATAGTCATTTATCCGAACTGTTTTGGACATCCAATGGATCATGTTTTTTCTTATTCATCACCAACAATAACATTTCTCTCATATCTAGCCGAATCATTTGGTATTTTTGTATTTTAATACCCATCCTTTGCTAGGAACTCCATCTGCAAGGATCGACAATCAGACTTATGATGTTGGAGTGGTTCAAATATATATGTACCTATATACTTATATATTGAAAATATCGCCGCTTTTGACAAAACTGTCCACTGGATATCCATTGGAACAAATAAGTATATCCAGTGTACTAAGAAAATTAGACCAACGGATATACATTGTAATTTTTAATTTTTTCCAACAGTGAACCATAAAGATACTTTTTGGATGGCCAATGGATATAACTTTTGGACAGAATTTGGTTCCACTGGATAACAAATGGATTTAGTATAGTGGTACAATAGTCAAAATATTGAAATTTTTGGACTTTTTTGGGATGTCCAAGAGCCGTCCAACGTTTTGACAATTGTATTATCCGATGGATATGCCTTGGAAAAAATTTCCTATAGATTTGCTTGTCCTATGGACTGCTGCATTGTCCAGAAAACTCTCTCCACTGGACATCCTTGGGACAGAGTTGTGCTGTCTGGGTTATAGTTTAGTTTGACTGTAGATTAATCTCTACTACATTACTTCTATCACTATTACTACTACTACAACTGCTAAAGTTGTGCCGTAATTTTTTATTATAGAATAGATAGATCTTATAAAATCTCTTAAACCTTTATGAGGAATTGGAATATGATAAACTCCTTTGCGGGATTTGTGTTTCACTTTCACTAGACAAAAATTATAAAATATCATAAGTTTATAAATATGAGCATAGATTATGAAAACTTATGATGTTTTTTTAGCAGGGTATACACATGTTTTAAAAATTTCTATAGAGTTTAACTGCGGACTGCCAACTGCGACCTAAAAAGTTTAATTCCAACTTATATTTAGGTTTTGGGTTTATTTTTGTTAAGCGTTTGGTTCCTCTAACAAAATCGTTGCGGTACACAATTGTTATCTAAATACCTTAGAGAAAAGGGTTTCCAAAGTTAAAAACTTTAGACCATTTTAGAAAAAAAATTTATTTTACGCCCTTTTCTATAATCCATTAAACGATTTGCATGTAGGTACATACTTTGTTACACCCTTTATTTAAGTTCATATAGGAGTTGTTTGAATGTAGTTTCTTTCAAACAACGCTACTTATTTAAACGAAACGTGTAGAATACGATAACTTGTTTATTAGGTATTTTTATTTTGAATTCAGACGACTATCAACTTTTAAATCTATTTCGGTATTCTTAAAAACACAACTTACAGAACCGAGTGTTGAAAACCGCACATTTTTAAGATTTCACACAAAACTAAAAGTTCTAAGTTCCAATAATAGTTCAAAAAAAAATTGCAGCGTAAAAATGCCCAAAGCAATCGGAATTGATTTGGGTACCACCTACTCCTGTGTAGGGGTCTGGCAACATGGAAAAGTGGAGATTATTGCCAACGATCAAGGGAACAGAACCACCCCTAGCTACGTCGCTTTCACGGACACCGAAAGATTGATAGGGGATGCAGCGAAAAGCCAGGTAAAGTATAATAACTAAATTACACAGGGTTAAGTGTGAATTTGAATCCAAAAAACAGTTCGTTTACTTATATAAACCGCACATCAAAAATTAACAAAATTTTGCAGAGCGGAGGCTTCTAGTATGCCCCACAGATCATTCGCGCGGTTTTTCAAAAAAATATGTATATCTTGTTTTTATTTAGTTTTTTAAAATAATCGATAATTTTTACCGTGAATTAAACATTTTTGGGATACCTATAATTATGTGAGAAACCTAAAATTATCCAAAATCCGTGAAATTGTTCCGGGATAATGCTCTAGAATTTCACCCTACAAAATTTGATATAAATTTGATCAACAGTTTTTTGGATTAAGTAATTGGAAGAGGCCCATTTTTTATTCAAATTCACCTTTAAAAGCTCCCTCATTATTATACCACACAGTAATATAGGGAGTTATCTCGGGGGCTATTATGATAAACATAAAATAATAATATTCAAAGAAGTGTAATTTTTTAAAGAAAGCTTTTGTTTATAAAAGATTTGGGAGGCTTTTTGTTTGTCTGCCGGTCTGTCTGCAATCATCATTCTGCCAAAAAACTCGCATTAAATCTCATAAGAAACACACCTGATGTTTATCAGATTTTATAAAGTTTATAAGCTTTTGTGAGGTAATTAATATTGATTTAAGTAAGATTTTGTGCGTTTTCACATATTCTTTTTTTACCTGATTCTATCTGACAGACGTTTTCTAAGAGATTTTATAATCAAACAGGCTCATTAAACTTAATAGCTTTCTATGATTACGTCCTTGTTTGCTGGGGGTTGGTAAAAACACAAGTTTTTATAATCTTTCTATAGATTTTATAGTCAGGCAAACTCACAAAACTTTACATAAAAAAATATGTACTATGGGTTTGTATATAATCATAGTCTTTTATGGGTTTTCTATAATAAATTTAGTTTTCTTTTATAATTTTACTTACTACATAGCTAAGGCCTTTAAAAAAAGCTCGTTCTTTTTTCGATCACCAAACTAATTAAAAAAGCCATACTTAATATACTTACTTACTTAGTTATATATACTGTTGTAAATACCACAAAAAAAAATATTTTCTTGACTCATAAAATCTTAGAAATATTATTAAACAAAGCCTCACAAAATATCATGGAAACTTAACAAAAATAATATGATCTTACTTGCCGTAACCTATATACCTTCTAAAACAAATATTTAAGTCGTAACAAGTGTTTTGGCCCACCTGAACTTCTAAAATCTTATAAAAAACTATATTCACATCATCTGTGGTAAATACTTTAAAAACATTTATCTCATTCGATTGCTAATTTTCTTTTACTAATTTTTAAAGAAAAATATCCATTTCATCCGAATTTAAGAAAAAAAAACAATCTAATAAAAAATATGAGCAAACTTGGTAATTATGTCATTAAACAATGCATGGATTCTGTACTGAAAGGTTGAAGAAATTATAAATTATCTTGTACCTTCTTAAAAGCTATTTTTGAATATGGTGTAAAGGCTAAAATAATAATCAGAGGAATGTAGTGTTTAAGATATCATGTAAAATATAATTTTTAACATATGCTTTTGTAAGGAATTTTTCGCAGTCCTTTTTTTAAATATTTTAGTTTGTTGAACATTTTTAAAAAAATTGTAAAAATGGTAACTTTTATTTACATCAAAAATGAAGGAGTATTTTAGTAAATAATATCTAAATATACCTGCCCGGACTCCCCTTTCTAATTTTTACCAAGTTTTTAGTAACTTGCTTCCTTATGTTTGCTGTTTAGTACAAATTTCTGCAAGCGATTTTTAAGTAATTTTTCGTTAACCGATGGTAATGAAATTTGGTATAATTATGTAGGTCCGGTGACTATAATAATAAAAATACTACTTTGGTGAGGGGTTGATATATTTAAAAATTCCTAACTTTTGAACCAAATCCGCTACAAGTATGCTCTTTAGATTTGAGTTTCACTAAATATTTTCTAATTTTATTAAAAAAATACTATATTAGTAGAGGGTAGTTAAGGCTGTGAGCAAAGATGCTACGAATATGCAGATTTGAGTTTCAATAAATATTTCATTTCTTTAGCATCGAACATGTTTGCCTGTTCTGTGCTTTTGGGGGCAAAAACTATGTTGATGGGGTAGGGGGTTAAGGGTGTGAGAAATTGTTAACATATTTGAAAATTCATAACTTTTCAACCAAAGCTGCTCCCAATAAGCAGTTTTCAGATATGAGTTTAAGTCAATATTGCCTACTTTAAAGAGGAAAACCACATGGATGGTTAAGGGGGATTTTATTAACTTATTTTCTTTCTAAAATTTGCCTTTATTTCAAAATGCAACTGCGGCCAATACGATTTTTAAATTCAGTTTTTAATTGTTTATAACTTTATATTGGCCACACAAAATACGCTTTGATTTAAAAAATAACTACTCAATTTTCGATTGTTTAAAATATCCTTTTAACCGGACATTTAAAACTTTTTTGAAATTGCTTTAAAAAAAAATGTTAAATTGAATTCACAAATATCTTTTAAAAAATGTAATTAATAACCCCTTTAATTGAAGGGAGTAAGGGGGCAAATAAAGGGTAATTGTTTAAAATAGTAGTTTTTACACCTAGTGGTTAAGTGGTGTTTTTTTACAAGCGTAGTTTTAAAAAAAGGAGCGCAGCGAGTGATTTAAACGGCGAGTACAAAAAGCATAGTTTAGCAGCGAGTTGTAAACGCTATTTGTTTTAATACATTCACCAAAATATTAAAAAAACGGAAAAAACATACAAAACACTAAAAGACAAAAGCATTTACTTCACCACCGGTTACTCCGTTTTTAAATTTTTGAGGTCCATTTATTTTTTTGACATTATTTGTGTGCAAAAAAATAGTAAGAATAATTTTTTTTGCACAGTGGGTAAAATCGTGTTTTTATGAAGGTATTCAAAATATCCTTTAAAAAAAATAGTTTTAAAATTCTAGAGAAAATACTTGTTGTTTTTAGTTCTAATTTTTTAAAAAATAATCAAATTATAAGAGCTTTACTGATTTTTTTTTTGTAACGAAAATTCATTAATAGAAATTAAATTGCCTGATAAAAAATACCCGTTTTAGAGGCTTTTCTAACAGCTTGTATCTCCCGATCAAATATTGAATTTTTGTAATTTATTTTTTTCCCACTCTTCGAAATTTACAAACAAAAATATTTGGCTCTTATACTTACTTCAAAACTCTTTTTTTAAACACGTTTCACATATGATTTTACAAACCTTCTTGTGGTAATGCATTAAAAAACAAAAACATGAACCAAAAAAATTCCGGAATGTTGGTTAATATCATATTTATCCGAGTATTTATCCGTTTTATATTTTTTGAAAGTTTGAGATAGGTTATACTTATTTATATATTTTTTAATAAAAATAAAAATATTGACATAAAAAAAATAAAAACCAGAATAACAAAAATTTAATGTACGTTTGCGTTTCTTTAATAAAAAAATAGTATATTATGAACCTCAAGACTAAAGCTTCACTTTTTATCCCGAGGCGGCAAGTTTGTAGCCTAAGCGAAGCAAGGGTTATAATTCGTTGAGGGATTTACAAAACAGTAGCACTAAACCATAATACAGCCGCTAAATGTCCTCCAGCTGCTCCAATTTTTCCATCCTATCTATTTCACTAGTCGCTCCATTTTGTCCATTTTTCCTTTTTTTCCATTTTTAAAAAACTTTCCATTTTTCTCATTTTCTCAGTATATTCAATTTTTAAATTTTTTCTTTCACTACATTTTTTCCGTTTTTCTAGCCGCTCCACTTTGTTTGGCAGGAGGACCCTATTTACTTTACATTCCTTAGGATTTAAAAATATTTAAATCCCTAAAAATAATTTTAAATAGATAAAAATGATTCTAAATCCATAGGGATTAAAGTATCACTTTAATCCCTAAAGTACCTAATTTTTAATTCCCTAAAGTACACAACTTAACAACCTCCAAATATTTATTTTAGAGATCGAGAATATACTCAACTTTCTGAAATTTTGTGCGCATAGTTATTGCAATTCTGTCGGTGTTTTTTGTCGACTAATTATATCTAACATGTGTTACTATCATAAAAACGACAATATTTTCATCCAATAAGGTAAAAATTGGTTTAAATAAATCATTAAACGAAAATGACTGGTTGTATAAGTAATGGTGACCATTTACGGACATATCAAGTTCTTTTTAAGAATCTCGCATTTAGGACAAAGCGTTATTTGCTTTTTTATTTTCAATGTCTTTTTTTTAATAAAACAGGGAGATTTTGTAAGCTAACGCCAACGGAGATGTAAAATAGTCCTCCATACAACATTCATATTTTTATTTTAATATCTCAAATTCTACGGATCTGACACCCTAGTATAGTTTTTGTTAAAAAAGTAATTATCCATCTTAGGATTTAAAAAAAAGTTCAACGGCTATTTTCAAAGTAATTTTATAGGTATGAATCATCAAAAAACGTAATTTTTCCTTGCCACCAAATAAGTATAGAGATACAACTTATTTACTATAAGGTATTTGACCAACATGCGTTATTATGTTAATTTGTAAACATTATTTGACTGATGATCTAAACTGAGATTTTATTTATTAATGTACACTGACAAAAATAATTTTTAAAAAAGATCTTAGGCACAGTCATGTGCAAAATACATTTGTGCATAATTATTTAAAAAATGTATTATTAATAGTTTGAGATAAGCTAAATAAACCTTCATATTCTTTGGCGTTAATTCAAACACGCTTTTCGTAAAAACCACATGTAACAAACCGGGGAGGTCACAGCTTATTTTAAAGAGGGGGCGGTTAATTACTTGTTTGGTGTGATTGGTGTGTACGAAAAATAATTTTATATATAAAAAAGCTTTTCAAGGACAAGCTTTATAAAGTATAAAGAGCACTAAAAAGTATAAATAAATTTTGAGCAAAAAATCGTCCATCTTAATCCGCCATATTAAATTATTATTATTAGAGACATAAAGCTATTTATAACTCATCGCGGTATACGTATCCGCATCTAGCGAGAACCAATGAGATAGGTGTTGAGATACGTTAGGTATCACGTATCGTTAATGCACACGTATCGTATCTCAGCACCTATTGCGTTCAGAAACACCTTAAATTAGCATATATCTGCTCTTTTCGAACGTGCTACAATTTTCTGACCAATCAATGTGCTTGGTTCTCGCTAGATGCGGATACGTATACCGCGATGAGTTGCAAATAGCTTTATGTCTCTATTATCTCCAGACACCCCCGTATACCGATTCTAGTTGAAATCGGGCAAACTTAGGCGTTTTCCCCCTCCACTTCCCTCGTAGCGGAGGGGGAGCAAGTGTCTAATATTACCATATTATTGGATTGTCACCGAAACTATAATCGCATACCAAATTTCAATTCAATCGGACATCTAGAAGTTCGGCAAAATTAAGTTGCAAGATTTCGCCCGAACATACAAACATATATACTTTCGGACAAATAAAACGTATACAGCAGAAGTTAGACACATGTCTATATATTAAAAATTTAGCTTGCTTATTGTTACCGACTTTTGATATAAAGAAATTTTGTTAAGAAGACATTTTGACCGATTTTTACTGGTTCTATAGTTTTAAGGTTGCTGTTATGAAATATATAAAAAAAGATAAAATACTTTTAAAATAAAATTTTTATTATAAATAAAGCAATTTAATCTGGCAGAACTAGAAGAAGTTTGTCAAATAGCCGGTCAAAATGGACGAAGCAAATCCACTATAGTGCGACTAAAAGGAAAATAAAAAGAAGAAAGATCTGGAAGGCTTTGGGTTAAGAAAGGTCAATACACATCAACAGAATCAGTTTTATAAACAACAAAATATTAAAAAACAAATAGAAATAAAAAACCTTGTCGATAAACAAAAATCAAAAATATTATCTTTAGTATCTGGTCATTGCACCATTTGCTTGAATAATTTTTTCTAAACGCCTTGGCATGGAGTCTGCTAAATTTTCAAATAAATTTGGATTTTCTTCAACGATCTTTTCATAAGCTCTAACTACTAGCTCCATCAATTCATTCTCGATTGGATTAAAAAAATTTTCATCGGTAAAAGCTACCTGTCGCCAAAATTCGTTTTCATGTCTCGAAAAAGTAATCTGGCTTGCTTTTTCTTCACTTAGCCGTATCTTTTTAGCTGCAACACGACATCTCAGCCTCGACTTCTTTATCCGTTTTAGTGCAGTTCTTACCGTAGCAAGAAAATGAACTGTTCATTTTACTTCTCTGGCCGTGGAAAATGGGTGGAAATTAGTGACTTGCTGATAGTGTTGGGGTGTGCTGACTCAATCTTAACAAAAAAGCCTGTTAACTCCTACCGCCTCAGTGCCCTTTAGCCTAATGTGGATGCCATTTTTATAACCAAATTGGCAAGTAAAACATGGATTTTCTGTCAGTTTGGTATCAATGTGACACCAATCATAGGCCAACCCAAGCAGCATTTTCCTGACTTCCGACCTAATCTGACCAATGCGACGTCGTATTTAAGTTGAATTTGAGTTCCATGGTGGAACACACCGCCTTAAATCATGATCCAACGTCCGGTTTGACTAAAAATTAGGGTGCAATTACAAAAAATAATTGAATCAGACGTGGAGACGACGTCAGCTATTGTAATATAGTTTTAAGTACAGGTTCCATCGACCCATTGACGTCGGTCAGTAACCCATCTTAGTCCAGTTCAAATATTAGTGCACGCCTAGTCGTTCGACGGACGTCCTTATGTCCAACATATTTTTAAGAAGTTCCGCCAACTACAAATAACGTCCGGTAGAGTCCCTAATAGATAAAAGTAAAATTAAGGCAAGATACAGACGATGTCCCATCGTCAACAGAGACGACGTAGTTTTAGGTGGATTTTCTAACGATGTAGCGACATCCGTTGATGTCCAGGAATAATCATAGATATATCGCCGACGATATATGCCGTTGGCTTGTACGACGTATTTTTTTGTATTTATAACATATGTATAATAACGTCCGCTAGATTCCTACTGGTGTCTTCTGGAAGGAAAAATGCCTAACGATGGATACACATCAATTTACGTCGGAATTAGACCTGCCGTCTAGCGTCAATTGGATAGTTCAAAACATTAAAAAAGGGTTCTTTTAAAGATGCCAAAGAAAAGGTCATTCAGACATACTCACTCATTGTTTTTTGCGAGTTTGCCGAAATTTGTTCACTGTTCACTGCTTTTGTATTGCCAGAAATATTTCAAAAAATCTTTAGGATTATTTCGACATGGTTGACATTTGCCGTTTAAGCACAGTTACTGGATTCCGAGCCGTTGTCGATCGGACGAGTTCCACTTAGGTCGACGGGCCATTGGGGCATCGTCGTACCTACATGACAGCCACACCCTACGAATGAACGTAAACCTTCCCTGTGTTAAGTAAAGACACGTACCAAAATTGGACGTCGGGTCCAGAGTTGTCGGCGGGACGTTGAGCCATCGTCAAGCCTACGTATAAGGTGTATACCATGGCCCGACGTCCAAAATGCATTCGATTAAATCAATTTATCACGGATCGAGTAAAGACCATCTACTAAACTTGGAGATCCGGTCCAAATTGGTTATTTTTTGGGCCTCAGCAGAAATCCGCCATACTTAGGAATTAGGTGTCTTCCGCCATTAGACAAACGCAGGTTAAATTTTCCAATTACGTTGATATTGACAATCAAAAATGGTCAATATTGGAACCAATATGTCTTTAGAATATAGCTTAAACTAAGAAATGTCAAATATGTTTGCAAATTAAAAAAAATATATATGTATATTTTTTTATTTTAGTTTTTTTTCTATCAAATCTAAGAAATTTTAAGGCGCATGTATTTTTATGTATTATCTTATCAATGTTTATCGGTAAACTAATCTTCGTTGGTAATTTTACATCTCCATCGTGCGTTAAAGGCCTGTCTTGTTATCATTGTTATAAACTGCTTCTAAAGAATAATATTCCTTGTTCTCCATATAGGTAGCTTCTATTCACAAAAAGGTTTACCCGATGGAAGTAATAAGATATAAATAGGTATAATGAGATTACCTTTACCTACTCCACCTCGGCTAACACTATATTTTACGTTGGCGACTATTTCAGTTAATGATGTCGATGCGTCCTGGACATATTGTAGAAACTTAGGTAATTCCGATGGCGGTCCAACGAACGTCGTACGATCGACCTGTGTATTACAGCCAGGTCAGTTTAAGTACATCGCTAGACCCTAATTAGTAAAGTGTTCGACGTCGACACGACTCGCATCTGAATGTGCCATATAGGTGCAAATAGGAGCCGGTTCGAGGTTAAATGGACGTTGGAGATCGACGTCCGATTTTTAATGCGGACGAACGCACAACGTCATATTACGTCAAATTGATACTAAAACGAAAATGAGTTAACTGGCTTTTTAGTTAAGAACGGCATTGGCTGACTTTGGTCAAGCCAGTTCCTTCCTTTTGTCATACAGTTCCTTCTTCTTTGTATTTTCTTTTTAGTCTTACTATAGTGGACTTGTATCGCCCATAATGATCGGCGACCCGACGAACAGACCAACCTCCATCTAATTTTGATAAAGTTGAGTTATCGAATTCCGATAGCTGTCGTGATATCTTTGAATTGGATAAGACTGTGACAACAAAACATGACAATGAGCGGACTCTGACACAGCCGCGATTCTTCAAAAACCGTCAGAAAATCTCGCCCTTACAAAAAAATCTGACGATTTTTAAACACAAGTTTACACTTAATGCTTTGACTATTTGCTAATATTCCTTAAATATTTTTATGTGTAAACAAACCTTTAAAACTTTTAACATACAAAACCATAGATAGCCATGGAATGTTTCGCTGTCACTGTTCAGAAAAGTAACACAAATTCTGTCTTTCCTTTTACATGGTGAGAATTTTCGACGTTTATTGTTACGCGTAGTAACAATTTAGCTCCGCCATAAACTAGTCCTGCAGAATATCTTTAAAATATTAAATTTTCAAAATGTTAATAAAAAAGTGACGCAGTTTCTCTTACAACGTTAGGATAAATATGAAGGTTGCTGTGTTTTTATTTTAAATGAGGCGATAAGTAAAAATCGTCACTTTCCAGAATTCTGACGGGTGAGATTTTTTGTCGTTTCTGAAGAATCGCGACCTTGTGATAGAAAAGTTTGCTAAATGGTAAAGGACATATTGCATGTAAAATCGGCGTATGCGTTTTATGTGTTCGAAGTGTACATATAGAGGTGAAGTTAAATACAAGTTTGTAATAGTAGTTCACATAATAAGCACGTTCTGATGGACATTAAACGCGAAGGTAAAGAATAATTTATCTGAGAGTGTAATGACCATAACATACGAGTTAATGTACTATACTTTACACTTCCGGCCACATAAAATGCGTATAGTAGAAGTTTGCTGCAGGTCTGTTGAATTTAAGTTTTGCTTTTTATCTACCTGAACATTTTTTGACATTAAAGTTCGATTATGATTCCTGTTAAAAAAATGACACCTGAAAATTTAACAAACTGGACATCCCTAACCACACAATCGAAAAGTAATCTGTTTTATTGGGCAAAAATCTTCGAGCAAACCGATTTACGTCTAACAGGGCCTTTATTGTTTGAAAGTTTGAGACAATGATGTGTTTGAAATTAACTCTGTGTTTCGGACTTCCATTGTCTATATTTTATTTATACACGACGTTTCGATCAGTACAATCTCTGATCGTCTTCAGGTGCAAACTACAAGCAATTCCTAAGGCTACGTACTTGCTTATTGTTACCGACTTTTGATATAAAGAAATTTTGTTAAGAAGACATTTTGACCGATTTTTACTGGTTCTATAGTTTTAAGGTTGCTGTTATGAAATATATAAAAAAAGATAAAATACTTTTAAAATAAAATTTTTATTATAAATAAAGCAATTTAATCTGGCAGAACTAGAAGAAGTTTGTCAAATAGCCGGTCAAAATGGACGAAGCAAATCCACTATAGTGCGACTAAAAGGAAAATAAAAAGAAGAAAGATCTGGAAGGCTTTGGGTTAAGAAAGGTCAATACACATCAACAGAATCAGTTTGAATATATGAAATATGAAGGTTGCTGTGTTTTTATTTTAAATGAGGCGATAAGTAAAAATCGTCACTTTCCAGAATTCTGACGGGTGAGATTTTTTGTCGTTTCTGAAGAATCGCGACCTTGTGATAGAAAAGTTTGCTAAATGGTAAAGGACATATTGCATGTAAAATCGGCGTATGCGTTTTATGTGTTCGAAGTGTACATATAGAGGTGAAGTTAAATACAAGTTTGTAATAGTAGTTCACATAATAAGCACGTTCTGATGGACATTAAACGCGAAGGTAAAGAATAATTTATCTGAGAGTGTAATGACCATAACATACGAGTTAATGTACTATACTTTACACTTCCGGCCACATAAAATGCGTATAGTAGAAGTTTGCTGCAGGTCTGTTGAATTTAAGTTTTGCTTTTTATCTACCTGAACATTTTTTGACATTAAAGTTCGATTATGATTCCTGTTAAAAAAATGACACCTGAAAATTTAACAAACTGGACATCCCTAACCACACAATCGAAAAGTAATCTGTTTTATTGGGCAAAAATCTTCGAGCAAACCGATTTACGTCTAACAGGGCCTTTATTGTTTGAAAGTTTGAGACAATGATGTGTTTGAAATTAACTCTGTGTTTCGGACTTCCATTGTCTATATTTTATTTATACACGACGTTTCGATCAGTACAATCTCTGATCGTCTTCAGGTGCAAACTACAAGCAATTCCTAAGGCTACGTACTTATATACTTTGAGAAATCACTCAACCTTGAAGTTTAAGAAGTTGGCTACGCCCAAGGAGGGGCTTTCAAATATTTGGGATTTCAACACTTGGTTTACTGAAAATACCCTGATTCTGCCCAATATGTCCCAATAAAGGAATCGCTAGATATTATTAGAAAGAGACTGGTTGATGACGAATCCCTTTATGAACGTACCAGCCTACCGCTGGAGGGAGTGATGGAGTTGTTGGAGTGCTGCCTACATAACTCTTATTTTTAAGTGAAAGATAGGTTTTATGCTCAGGAAGACGGTCTGCCAATGGGTTCATCGCTTTCGCCAGTGGTGGCCAATATTTACATGGAGTGGTTCGAATCACACGCGGTTGATACCGCAACATATAAACCTAAGCTCTGGCTGAGATATGTGGATGATACTTTTATTGTCTGGACCGGGAATGAACAACATTCAGAATTTCTTCACCACCTAAATAACATAAGACCCACCATTAAATTCACAATGGAGTTAGAGCAAAATTGTCAAATTCCTTTTCTTGATGTACTTGCCACACGAGTAGAAAGCGATATCACAACAACAGTCTATCGTAAACCCACTCACACAGGACAATATTTAAATCAAGGTTCAAATCATTCCGCTACAACCAAACGAGGCATAATCAAAACTTTGTATAACAGAGCCGTTCAAATTTGTAACAATTCTCATGACTTGGAAATCGAAATAAGAAACATTAAGAAGGATCTGTAACAGAATGGTTACAGCCTGAAACTTATAACAGATACTATTTTTAAATTTCAACAAACAGGACAGAGATTACAAGACCAAAACCAGGCAAATGCATTCCTTACAATCTCATACGTTAAAGGAGTATCAGAGAAAATTCGAAGAGTAGCGAAAAACTTTAATATTAAAACAGCTTTTAAATCTAGTAATACAATTCGAAGCCTTCTTAGTAAAACAAAACCGGAGAACAAACAAAATAAGGAATGCATTTACCAAGTTCCTTGTGAGTGTGGTGAATCATACATAGGCGAAACTAAAAGACCACTCTCTGTTAGGCTTAAGGAACATCAGACGAATACCCAAAAAGGTGAAACCACGAAATCAGGAATTTCCGAACATGCATGGTCAAAACAACACCGAATGAAGTGGGCAGAAGCAAAGGTTTTGCACAAGGAGTCACACTGGAAGAAACGAAAATTCCTTGAAGCTGCCTTTATTGGGCAGAATCAGGGTATTTTCAGTAAACCAAGTGTTGAAATCCCAAATATTTGGAAGCCCCTCCTTGGGCGGAGCCAACTTCTTAAACTTCAAGGTTGAGTGATTTCTCACAGTATATAAGTACGTAGCCTTAGGAATTGATTGTAGTTTGCACCTGAAGACGATCAGAGATTGTACTGATTGAAACGTCGTGTATAAATAAAATATAGACAATAGAAGTCCGAAACACAGAGTTAATTTCAGGGCCTTTATTCTTGAACTGCCGGGAGGAGAACTTGCTAGGGAAGTGGGCGTGGTTTACAAAAAAGTGAGATGGAACGAATAAAGGTGTGAAGAGGAAAAGGATACTCCCGCGGGAGCATTCCCTCCCCACACTTTCAAGAATACAGACCCTGGTCGGACCTGAATGGGTCCCTATCAGAAGCCCGAAACCAAATTTGGCAGAAACGTAATTTGTCAGAATTTGAAAGAAAAGAAAATAGTTGGTCCGAAAAAAATTGTCTCCAAAGTGAAATGACGGGAAAATCCAATGGCTAAAAAATATATGCATAGAATTAAATTTAAACCGAAAAATATTTTTATAGAACGAACGAAAATAATTTGATAGAAACATAAGAATGCCGAACGACAAAAATTCAAGAACCCCAATCTGGCCGAAAATGATTTTAACCGATAGCCACGGATTCAATTGCTACGTTGCCAGGTTTACGGCAGGGAAGAGTCGAAATAAGTTGAAATATTTTATCAATTTATCCCCTTTACATTCTTGAACTACCCCCTACCCCCAAATTTCTTCATATTATTGTATTGTCATCGGACCTACATTACAAAAATGAATCGCAAGATTTGATAGACAGTTAGAAAGCCAGAAACTCTGAATTTAATTAAAAAAAATCCCCGTGTCATCTTCCAGATAGAGAAACTTGTCAACGCCGCAATCCAGGGCCTACGGCGTTCTAGAGATTTAAATTTGACGCATGCCTAATAGCGATTCGGTTCGATTGTGGTTTTGCTCATTTAAGGATCGGGAATATTATTTTCTATCAATTTGTGAGTCGGGTGTTTTTCAAATTCAAATTCTTTATTGATGTTATCATGCTGTTACAGCATTTACATGACCCAAATTACAAGTCAAAGTATATTATAATAAAGGAATAAATAATAAATTCGTACTAAATCTCTGTGTTTTAAAATAAAATTATTTGAAGTATCGAAATCCTAAATAAAATTTAAAATAGATACATCTTCAACAAAAAAAAACCTACGTATAATAATAAAAATGACAAAAACATAGTGCAACATTTAAACATTAACACAATAAGACACTAGAAAATATTGAAAAAAAGTCTATAAAAAAACTACCCAAAATACAGTCTATTGTAGATTTGAAAAGCTCACAGTAAAAAAGTTTTTATATTGTAAAATGATTGCTCAATTAAAAACTGTTTTAGAGTCTGCTTAAAGGCTTTAAAGTTTAATTTACGAACTCTATGTGGGAGGGTGTTATAGAATTAATTTAACAGCTGAATAACCGAACTGTTTGGATTTACCTCCTTTACATTTAGACGTATACTCCAATAGAATAGTCAGAAAATCGCAATTTATCTACAAAACTGATTTAACAGCCAAATTTTTTACAGCAAGTAGAAGGTCATGTGAGACTCTTAAAACCACATTTTTCTCAAATTTTCACAAATTTATCTCTAGGTTCGCCGCCATCTTGAATTTATGCGAAATTGGGGTTAACTCGGTTTTAGTCATTGGTCCGATTTAAAAAGAAATTGTTTTGTTTTATAATAAAGTGGTTTCCCTAAGATTTTTGATCTAATATTTTTTTCGCTTTATGTCTCGGATAAAAAGTTAATTCACTTCTACCGCCAAAAATAATGATTAATCAAGATAGCATATATATATATATATATATATATATATTTGGTTACCATTAAACTTTTTTAAAAAAATATTTTTGTAGGAAATTTAGTTGGGTATATTTACTTTAAATTTTGGTATGTGCATTTTTTTTTATAGAAAAAGAAAGAAATGTTAATGCAGTCAAAAATTTTTAAAATACTCTTTTAATTTATAGGCACCAAAGCTCTCACCAAAACTTTCACAATCCCTGTTTAAATATGTTCCAATTAATACCCCACATGCCATATTCTGAATTGAAATGAGACCATCTGGAGCACAAACTAAGTCTACGTACCTACTAAATTTCGGCAAAAAATGTTCAACAAAACTTTTGTCAAAAAATGCCGGTTATTTAATAAGAATCTTACGCAGATTTGAGTAGCACTGGGTAGCCACAACCTCCCCTCTCCCCCTGGGTACGCCACTTTATATCCCGCAAAACTCTGAGTTGCCGAAAATCACGTGATCTGCTATAGAAACGTCAAAAATATAGAAAAACCAAGTCTCGTTTTATTTCTATCTTAAAAACCGTAGAAAAGAAGTAAGGCTACATTTTGGATCACTCTGTAAAAAGTATCAAACATACTCATAATATATCTAAAAAGCGCCGCAGTCAAAAATTTTCTCAGTGAGAATTTTTATACCTTTATTGTTTAGGTAGGTTATTGGTAAATAAGTACTTCATTCCAGATATCAGTATTTGCTTATCTTTCTTTTTCACGACGTGATTTTAATTCTCGCATAATGTTTTGTTGCAAAGCAAACAATTAATTTCCTCGTTTTCCTCGAAATCCATTTCAAGGACGATCATCGAATTATAGTCAAAAAAATTTTAATTTTAAAAGTAGCTACGCAGAATATCATCTAATATTCCAATATTCCAGAATGGAAAAACACTCACTAACGACAGTTGTCAATGATAGGTGCGTAGGTACTTTTGTTTTGTCTTGGCGGATGCGATATCTATTTTTTATACGAACCTTATTTCTTCCAACCCATTCAATAACAAATTGTAAATTTATAAGACCAACTATTGTTCATAAAACTCATTTAATATCAAACTCGTAACTTGTAATACCCATTTTTTAAAAAACCCGAAATTTGTCAAACCATTATATTACAAAACCGGAATTAGTAAAATCGTTGTTTATCAGCGCATTCGCCAATAATACATGAACGGGTGGCGTACAAGAAGGTGGCGCGGCGATTCGATGCATTTGTCGCTGCTACGCGGGCATACTTGTACAAGTAGCATTCAATGTTGAATTGACACGTAGGTAGTAGGCCGGCCACCCTTTTGAATCGGAATGTTTCTCCTTTGCATATTGTTTGTTCAGTGTCAGTAATCGACCTTGATTGATTATTACATTAAATTGATAGAGATTCACTTTGTTGATATCTATATCTTTCATTAACCTTTTGCTTTTTTAAGTACCCCTTAAACTAACTAGGTAAATCTGCTGTGTGGAATTATTACAAAAATATGTTTTAAAATCACCCTCCCCACCACTCCTCATAGTCGTGAGGCGCGGATTACCGCTTAAAAGTGCAATTTTTGAGTTTTTTGCCGATAGTTGAAAAACTCAAAAATTTTTTTGGAAAAGAAAAATTTTCCTGGTTTTTTTTTAAATTTAGGAAAAAAAAGCTTGGAAATAAAAAAAACTCGCAAGAAAATCCCGAAAAAACCCCCGTGCAAAAAAATCCGGGAAAAACCCTAAGAAAAAATATTATAAGTAACCCAAATCCATGTGAAAAACTGATAGCCAATAATAATGTTTCGCTTGCCGTCGGCTTTTTTTCACAAAGATTTAAAATAAAAGTTGGTGTTCCATTTTTTTAAAGAATTGAGATCACTGATCACTGATGTGAAATTTTATTTATTCTCATATTTAAAAATATGTTTCCAAAATATCAATAACTTCCTCAAAAAATTTACCCGAACAAAATGTTCAAAGAAAAGCTCACAAAAATGTCGTCTGTGTAATTGCGCCTTTAGGTTTCTGGCATGATCCCCTATTATACCTGAAAAGTGTGGCTGTGTAGTCAGTTTGGCCATTTTAAAGTACTATTCTATTGGGCTATAAAGAAACGATTCAGATTAGAAAGATCAATCTGACGTAAATACCGAATGCAGCTTCTGTAACAAGATCAAAAGTTAAAAAATAAACAGTCGGTTATTTTAGTGTATCTATTCATTAAAATTAAATTAAAAGTAGCATGCTGATAGAATCAAGAGAATGTGGGTGTCGAAAAATGAAAATATTTTTGTGATACCTACCTACACTTATTTTTGAACTGTTAGTAATCTTATATGAAAATGAGTTTTTTTGTTGGCCCCATGCCAATCTTTACAAACGAAGAGCATACAAAAATACTGGAAAGCTACAAAATAAAAAAGTAGGTTTCCGTTTTTTTTTTGTAAAATCTGTAAAATATTGGTTTCAGCGTCAATAAGTGTTTACAACAAAATAGTGATGACTTTAAAGTTAGGTTATACCGACTTTATGTACCGATAAGTTCCTGATATGTATTCTGTCCGATTCTATCCTTATAACGGTTAAACAAATATTTTAAATTTTTGTTTTAGGGGAAAAAGTATATAATAATTTCAGCCCTTTTTGTTTTTGAAAATCGTCCACAAGACAGAAACAACTAAAAATAATTCGCTGGGTTTTAAGGACTTTTTTAACTTTAATATCTTGTTTTAGATAAGAAGAAAAATGTTTAGTTTTTAAAATAGCCTTATTAGCCTCATATAACTGATATACCGATAACTAAATAGTTATTTAAACAACAAGGTTTGAAAACGACTCTCTGCACACGACCGAGACAGTTTGGTGGACCGAGCCGAAGGCGAGGTCCACAAGTCGAGGGAGTGTGCAAAGAGGTTTTCAAACGAGTTTTTTACGATACTTTTTATACGACTGCAAATAAACATAGACTAGAAAAATCAAATTTCAATTTAACTCGTTTTTATTAATAAAATGTATAATATTTTATTTGAACCCACATAGCAATGAAAGAACATTTACATGCATAGCATATGCGTTAAACCTCCTTTTGAATGTCCTTCTGAGCACATATTTCGCATATGCTTAGTACATATATTTAAGTATATTCTATTAAGAATATCCATAGCAAATGCTATGAATGTACCATTTGAGCAGGTCCTTTTGAGTACATCTGTAACACATGCAAAGAATATATCAATTTTAAAACATTTTTTGGTCAGTTTAGGGAACACACTATTCTGGTACCATAAAAGAACATCAAAAGAATGAGCTTCTAAATATTTTCTTGGCATATGCTAAGGAAATAACATTGAAGAAGTAAACTTTTAGAACATCTTTAGCATATGCAAAGTATATATGACTTATTGAAACATTATTTGGTCCTTTTAGTGCACAAACTATTCTATGCACATGCTAAGGATGACAAATTGGTAGGTGGGAAGTATCTAATCAACAAAACAAAGCCGTGATGGTTGCTATGGAAGCGTGTGCAAAACGTTTTGCGCATGGCGTGCGCAAAATGCCATTTTCAGATCGTGTTCTACATATTATGTTTGTTTTAGGTTGCCATGAACCCAAAAAACACTGTATTTGATGCGAAGCGCCTCATTGGTCGCAAATTTAATGATCCAAAAATACAACAGGACATGAAACATTGGAGTTTCCAAGTTGTCAATGATGGAGGAAAACCGAAAATTCGGGTAAAATATACCTCTCGTATATAATTTGTCTTTTAAGTAAAAACCAAAGAAACTAAAATAAACTAGAAGGCGCACAAAAGTTATTAGGTGCTGTACAGGGTGTCCATTTTCAATGAGATTCGATAGGAAACTTCGTTGTTATTCAAGCGGTTTTCTTACCTTTTTGAGCTTTAAAAATTGGTGTTAACAGATTTATTCTGTCCTGTAGTTTTTGAGCTACAGGAGAAAGTTGAAAAATGGTCGGAATTACCAACTGATGATATCTCCCGATTGAGTTGTGTAAAAACATGTCTGTAGCAACCTTTTTAGAAAAACACAATGATATTTTCGACATTTTAATCCGAAGTTTCGTTTCGTAGATACTATCATCAGGATCAACAATTTAAATACGGACCAAAATATTTTGTTTTATATTTTATTTTATTTTAGTTTGTTTGATTAATTATAAAATATCATATTTTTTATTTTTTAAGTTTCAATCTCGAAAAAAACGTTTCTGGTACGGCCCTGTCCCATTTTAATTTATTTTTTTTGAGGCCATTTATATTTAACTACTATATAGTACACCTGGACAACCAAGATATATTATGTGAACATACCGGGTGAACCGAAAAACACCTGATTAATTGTTTTGTGCTATAAATTTACCAATTTCAATAAAAAAACTGTATTGATAAGGCAAATAAGTCTTTTGAAAAAAAAACATTCGCTTTGACGCATGAAGTCAAATGCGCACCTTTTTTCAAACTTATTTTTTGATTTAGGTATCAATGTTACTTTTCGACATACAAAACAAAGTATTTTAAAAAAAAGTCAACAAATAACAAAAAATGATTTAAAAAAGTTACGCATTTGATCTTCTCCGCCATATTGGATTTAAATATGGCGGCAAAGCGATTTTTTTTTGAAAAGGCTTATTTGTCCTATGAATAGTTTTTTTTTTATTGGAAATAGTAATTAAAGTTGTAACAAAAAACAAATTGTCAGGTTCTTTTTGGTTCACCCGGTATGATCATATAATATATCTTGGTGGTCCAGGTCTACTTTATAGTAGTTAAATATAAATCGTCTCAAAAAAAAATAAAATGGAACGACAGGTCCGTATCAGAAAAAAAAATCACCTAAGATGATTTTTTTCGGAATCAATTTGGCAAGTAAAAAAATTGGTGCTAGAAAGCACATAAAGGAAATAAAAATATCTCGAAAACTGTAGCTTTGAAAGATTTGAACCTTATACCAAAATTTTTGCGTAATATTTACGAAAACCAAAATCTGAAAACCATTGCTATGTTTTCATGGGTATTGAGTTCGTTTTCAAAACTCATGGTATCTTCTTCTTTTATAGAGCGTGTTCTTTATCAAGAGCAAGAACACGCTATAAAAAAGAAAAAGATACAATGAGTTTTGAAAACGAACTCAATACCCATGAAAACATAGCACTAATATCAATAGCTGCTTTACTTCTAAAGTTATGATGTTTTTTATATAATTTAACGTTTTTTTCAAATAACTCGAAAACTAAAGCTCCCACGAATTTGGACTCTATAACAAAATTTGTATTCCATATTCATGGAAACTTAAATCTGAAAACCGTATATCGCTACTTGCTTTTGTTCCAAAGTTACAATTTTTTTTACCCCTTTAACCCCCCACCACCCTACCCAAAAGATATTTGGTTCATGGTCGCCGATAGAGGATTTTTGTACCAAAATTTCGTTAAAATCGATTAAGGCGTTCTTGAGTTATCGTGTATACAGACAGACAACAGACCGACAGACAACTTTTTTTTCGTCGATTAAGTTGTTTTGGAACGAACCTTAGTAACTCATTTTTGATAAAATTAATAAAAGTCCAAACTTCACGATTTTAATAGTCCCCCATACCATATTGGAAACTTAAAAATAAACTAAAATATGAAGTAAAACATTTTGGTGCGTATTTAAGTTTTTGATCCTGATAATGATATCTACGAAACGAAACGTTGGATTCAAATTCCGAAAAAAACATTGTCTTTTTCTAAAAATGTGAACTCAATTATCTATTCAATTAAGGAAGATATAGTCTGGTCAAACTAATTCTATCGCAGAAGACGATCACCAAAACAATTCCCTGCCTGCTCAGGGGTGGCAACTTTCAAAACCAAACGGTACTGCGACCTTAACAGACCCATAGCAAAAAATTGTATTTTTGAACATACCCATTCAATTCTTGCAGCGAACGCCACGCTTCCGTCAACTTGGAAGCCATATTTATTTTGTAGATTGACCTCCGCGTTGTGTTTTGGAGTTTTCACAGTTTATTATTTTGGATTTGGAGTTTACTTCAGTTAAAGAGGTAAGTAAATCATTAGTTTTAATAGTAGTTTGAGACTTGGGGTTAAAAAATCTATTCTTTTTTTTTCGTTTTAAAGTGAGCTTTACCTGAGAGAGGTAAGGTTTTAAGTGTCTTTTAATAAATAATTATGGTGCCGTTTTTCGATTAAAAAAGATGGACTTTTTCAGTGTTTACAAACTTTTTATAATTGTAATGGATATTATTTTAAAAGTAAAGGCAGCCTTATTCCCAACTTTCTAATGCATAAATACATTTTTAAGGCATAACTTGATCATTAACTTTAATCTCGGTTTTAATATACTTATTATCTAGCTACAAATGTATTTGTTTTTTGGGCTTATTATAGCTTATGTAATCGCCCCCTGGCTCTTACCAGGAAGTCAATTTTCTAACTTTGATCAATGTCAGAAAAATTCAGATGTATAAAGGATTTTTGGTAGGCCTCATAAAAAAATTAGTTCCTGGTTTCTTAAATAAAAAAAAATATTTTCGGATTCCTGGGTTAGTTTCTATTTAATTGATACACATAAGTTTTTTTTTAATTACCTGTGGTGCTAGTATTTGACTTATTACAATTTATTGCAAAAATTTTGTTTTATGACCTTCTTAAAAATGTTTGTCAGGAATTTTTATCCAAATGATCAGGAAAAGTCAGGATTTTTTTTCCTAAAAAGTATGCACTTTTATTTATTTAATTGGCAAATTCTATAGCAAACTCCTCTTAAACAGTTTTTGTTGTATCTGTTATTATCTTACAATCATTTACTTTTAGATTAGTACCTACCAAGTAGAATATGGACTCAGCCCAACCCAACCCACTTAAAAGGCTAAGTTATAACAAGACTTTTAAGCCGGTATCCCCAGAAACAGGTAAAAACCTAATTCCAAAAGTGATCTGAAAACTGATTTGTTAAAATTTCTGTTAACAGAGGTTTTTGTGGAAAAAGATATCAGCTTTTTTTATTAGGTAGGTTACCCATGTATTTTATGGATTTCTAAATAAAACATACTAGTGCCGCAAAAAACTCACATTTCTGAAAATCCTGATACCTAGTATGTAAAAAAACTCAAATCACAAGATTTTTTTTCATGATAATTATTTTTTCAAGGATTACAAATCCCACAGACGCCCTACGATTTTTATGAAACCAGTATTTGAACTGAATTTCGACTATACTTTTAACCAAATATATTTTTAAATCGCTTTAATTTAATAGTTTTTTTAGTTAAGAGTCAACTCAGATTAAAACCATTGGCATTAGACCTCGCATTGGACAAAACCATCTTGTAATATAACAATTAAAAATTTATCAATAAGACAATTAAAAAATGTGCATGTCTGAGCGAATTATACATGAAATATTTTACATATGACCCACAAAAGGTTTCAGTTTTTTCAAGAGAATTAACTTTTTTCTTAGGGTATCAGTATCAGTATCAAAACTGAATTGTATGTTATCTGGTTAATTTTTTTATTAATAAATATGCAGGGTGAGCAAACGCAAAAGGAAGAAGGATATAATGGGGGGCAAAACAAAAAAAATTGTTTCTCTATCTATATAATTTTGTTTTTAATGAAACCATTTTGAATTAACTAGCCAGCAACTTTTTCAAACTAAAAAAAAACAAGTTGTTTTTAAAATACATGCTGTAGGAGTTGGCTAGACTTTAATTTCACTTTTTTTTTGGAAAGCATTTTCGCGAACTGGCAACTTTCTACATGAAATGTTGTTATATTATTTTTAAAAACAATCAAGTGCCAAAACAAATTCCTAATTTTCGCCAACAAAGACCAATTTCTGGCCCAAATGCCTTCAAGAGTAATGACAGGTACAGATTACTCCCGTGTAACTAACGCGCGGATCCAGCTCTAAATGGACAAGGCTCTTTAAGGAAGTCAAGGAAGTTGATCTTCAAACTAAACTAACAGGTGGGTGTTTTGTCAAGTGCGGACCTGGCCCCAAATTTAGGGGGGCAATCAGATTTTTGGCGAAGGCAAAAATTTTTGAAAATATTGTACTAAGAATGGCATTTTAGACACAAAGTCGTAAAAATTCATGGTGATAGCGCCACAGGCGAATTTTTTTTTCGATTTTGGCAGATAATTCTTGACTTTTTAAATGTTTTTGTGAAAAATATAAGTCCAGGGGAGGGGCAATTACCCCCACTCCGCAACCCGCGCTTGTGTTTGTCAACTGACGACAAAGGTAGTGCAATCAATATTATTTGGTTTGTGATAAACTTGCTTTTGTTATTTTTAAGAAATACAAGGAGTCCTCAAGCCTTACATGAGTAGATTTAAGACCAATCGTTCATAGAGGCCATACAACTTCAAGGATTCACGGTGACAGGAACTTAAAAACTTCAACAACTTACAACTAGTTTCTTGTAAGTAGTGAAGAAAGTCTCCTTAGTCCTTTTTTAACACATATTTTAAAAGTCAATATGTAATATTAATATTATCATAGATAATATCCCGAGACATAGCAAATTGACGACAAACGCGAATGTGCTCGAGAGCTGAGGTAAAAGTTATGATAATTTGCGGACTATTTCCTGAAATTCCTAATCTTTACAACATGCGTTTCACTGAGCTGTTTTGTTCAGTCCTCATAAACAATACCTATACCAATATAGTAATAGGCAAAATATGTGTTAAAATGGGCTGTTTAGTGCAAATTATCGCTGTAATTCGTTTGTTATTGGTCCAAATCTGCAAGCTCCCATCGATTTTATTGGTCAACATTTTCAGAGATATTTTCTAAGGGAAATAGTCTACTTTATTTTTCTGTTTTAAGTGTTGCAGATTTGAAATTTGTGCTAGGATGACCGATTGGGTCTTGGTTAAGTTGTTTTTATTTTGTTTCAGGTTACTGCAAAGGCCAGAACAACCTTTTTGTGGACTCTGTGAATAAGTTTACAATTGGATAAATTTTCACATGACTTAGACAAGATATAATTAGTTAATAAATATAAGAAAAAGTTTGACTTTTTATAATTATATTTGTAATAAGAACATTTGGTTTAATATATTAATTAAATCTAGTTGTTAAAAAGGGGGGTTTCAATGTGTTTTTACCTGAAATATTTAAGTTTATTTAAAAACCCCCCAGAATAAAATGCATCCATTTAAAATAATGATAATTTAATAAAAGGAAGATATTTTTACCAGCGCGTTCACCATGATCTCTAGAAAGTAAGTACACAGTGAACAACAGGCTCTTCGTAACTGCAATTAAAATATAATAAAAAGGAATGGCCTTTAAAGACCAATTATTTTCAAATATTGTTTTATTCAGTTTTTTAAGCCTTCACAAGCTTGATTTTTTTTAACAAGATTCAAAAACAACACACTTTTTGGTTTGGAAAGAAAATAGAAATATAATATGCTATTGTACCAGTAAAAAACACCGTTTATGTTTAAATCAAATAAGTAAATAAGCAGACAGACCCTTGGTCACATGCAAACGAAGTTCGAATAAAATTCACCTTTTAAATTATTCTTAATTTTATTTACGTTCCAATGTTAACAGTGTAATTCGGAAATAAGCCAATCAGCAATTTTTGTTCGGTGTAGTTGCAAATAGCTAGTTGTTGGTCCTGTTGCGCAGGCTTAACCCCATTTTTTTTAAACCTTCTATTTCTTTGGGAGACACAGACATCATCATCAAAAAATTTTGCATTCATAGGTATCCTTAACTACCTACAAACTTTCATATCCTCATAAGGTTTTTTGTACCCTTAAAACTTTTTGTCATATATGACATCCTAAATAGAAAAAAAAAATCAAAAGATCTGGCTCTGCTTTTTTGCCAACAACGTTTAATAAGCAAATAAAGGTTCTAGGTTTAGACATTTGGAATGTCACAAACTGTCAGCGTCGGCGAGAAATACGGTGACCGGACTATATCATCAATTGGTAATTTCGACCATTTTTCAACTTTCCCCTGTAGCTCAAAAACTAGAAGGGATAGAATAAATCTGTTAATACCATTTTTTAAAGCTCAAAAAAAAGTAAGATGCGAAAACTGCATGTCTCTATCTTCAATAAATCCCTGTACTCCTTCCAGTTATATCTATGCCTTAACTTGAGAATTCTTTTTCACTTTTTCGTGATTCAATACCTCTACGCTTTTCTGGTTATATACAGGGTGTCCTAAAAATCCGAGTACACCCTAATATCTCAAGAACCAAAAGGGACAGAGAAGTAAAATTTCACATAGTTAGATGGTTTACAAAAAAGTATCTTTTTGGATGTTAATTGCGCCACCATTCATTAAGGGGGCGGCGAAGACAATAAATTTTTTTTAATAAGATACACTGTATATTTTTTAAAACTTTTATAGTATTTCTCATTCTGTTTCCAAAAATACCTAATATATTACCTTTCTCTCCAAAGGTTTATAAGAGCAATGATTTAGACAAAGAATCACCAAATATCTGTTTTTTTGCTTAACTCATTGGTCTTATAAAGATGATTTTCCCATTTTTATTTAAAAACCGTTAGAGAAAAAAGTAATATATTAGGTGTTTTTGGAAATATTTCAATTTTCCAAAATATACAGTCCTAGCTCCGCCTCCTTAATGGCGGGTGCGATGATTAGCATCCAAAAAGATACTTTTTTGTAAATCATCTAATTATGTGAAATTTTACTTCGCTGCCTCTTTTGGTTTTGGAGATATTAGGGTGGACTCAAACTTTTGGGACACCCTGTATATAGGCCGCGTTAAAGTGTTCAAATTTAAAAAAGCAAATAATATCTAAAAAAAACATAACTAAGGTATCATATGGAGATTACATATTTTTATATACAGTTTATGTATTTTTTGTCATTTTAACCCAACACCAACTATTTAAAATTGAACGTACAAACGTGTACTCTGCAAAATGTTCCTTTTTCCGGATTATCCTTTAGAAATCCTTTAAAATGATATTATAGGGTTATCTAATTTAGTTTCTGGACAAAACTAAAGAAGCAAACATTTTGAGAGCGTATAACTCCAAAACGATTAAAGCAAACCATATGACCCAAGGTATTTTTAAAAAGGCAACTTTATGAAGAATATAAATCTTAAAATCAACATCGAAAACTGTTTAAACAGGGAAATGATAATATTTATTTTTGACAATATGTTATACATTTTATTTTTTTGTTTTTTTCTAGGTGGAATATAAGGGAGAAGTTAAAACTTTTGCGCCCGAAGAAATCAGTTCCATGGTCCTAACTAAAATGAGGGAAATTGCTGAAACGTTTTTGGGAGGAAAGGTGCGTTTGCACTGAATTATATAAAGAAGGTTGTTCTGTATATATATAGGATGTCCGATAAGTAACGATGCCCCTATAGGAGGCAGAAAGTCAAATTTCACATACAGGGTGGAGACTTTAAATGAAATTCTGGCCGTAGCGGGTTAAAAAATTGTTTTTTAGAAATATACAAGAACACGCCAACTTTGGCAGCGAAAATTTTAGGCAATATTTTTTTGTGAACGGACCCTCAGAAATTAGTCTATTCACATACAATTTTATTTTTCAAATAGGAAGACCTCGCTTGTAGCACCTTGTTCAAAAGCTTATCGAAAAAACAAACGCTCGTGTAATTTTTTTTGACATTTGTCTGTCCATGTTTCGGTTTGGAAATTTGTTTTTTAGAGAAATTCAAAAACACATCAACCAAGAATTTTAGCAGCTAAAATTTTAAATAAAAAATTTTGTGAGCGGACCGTCAGAAGGAGGTTTCACATACATCCTTTTTTCCAAATGAGAAGACCCGGCTTGTGGCATCTTGTACGAAAGCTAGTAGTATGTAGAGAAGGCTCTTAACGATGCAAAACTTGACAAGTGTGCAATCCATGATGTTGTTTTAGTAGGCGTATCTATTAGGATCCCTAAAATTTGTCAAAAATTCTCAAAAAGTTATTGTGTCGGACTCCAAATGGAACATTATCCCTAGCGGGTTGGAAATTTCTTTATTCTTTTTAAAAAAGAAGTTGAATGTGAATAGACCCCTTTTTGAGGGTAGGTTCAGAAAAATTTTAGGCCGAAAATTTTTATTGCTAAAAATATTAGTTAACGTATTTTTGGATTTTTCTAAAAACAAATTTCTAATCCGCTGGGGGCAATGTTCCATTTAAAGTCTCAGACAACTATTTTTTGAGGATTTTTGACCCATGGATTTTCGATAAGCTTTCCAACAAGGTGCCACAAGCGGGGTGTTTTCATTTGAAAAATAAAAGTTGTATGTGAATAGACACTTTTCTCAGGGTACGTCAAGAAAAAATGTATACCGAAAATTGTGATTGTTTGTTTAGTTGACCTGTTTCTGGATTTTTCTAAAAAACAAATTTTCAACCCGCTAGGGGCAATGTTCGATTTGAAGTCCAACACAATCAATTTTTAAGGATGATTTGACACATGGATTGACAAATGTCAAAAAAAAATACACGAGCGTTTTTCTTTTTCGATAAGCTTTCCAACAAGATGACACAAGCGGGGTCTTCTTATTTAGAAAAAAAGTTGTATTTGAATAGAACTCTTTCTGAGGGTCCGTTCACAAAAATTTTCTGCCGAAAATTTTAGCTGCTAAAAATCTTAGTCGATGTGTTTTTGGATTTTTCTAAAAAACAATTTTTTAACCCGCTACGGCCAATATTCCATTTAAAGTCGTCACCCTGTATATAAGGTGGTTCACACGCATCTTTCTAGTTGTTGGTCAATTTTCAATTTCACCTTATGCTCTTCCAGAAATAAAACCAAGCCAGCGGGTTATCTAACATTTATAGGTAAAAAACTCAAACCAATTTAACCAGAATATTTAAAAAAAATTAAAATATTGGTCCATCTAAACGAAGTTGGAGATATTTTTTTTGTACTACAGTTGTTGTTTTAGGTAAAAGATGCCGTCATTACAGTTCCCGCCTACTTTAACGACTCCCAAAGACAGGCCACCAAAGACGCTGGTGTCATCGCAGGCCTTAATGTCCTCAGAATTATCAACGAGCCCACGGCTGCTGCCCTCGCCTACGGCTTGGACAAAAATCTCAAAGGCGAAAAGAACGTGCTAATTTTCGATCTTGGGGGTGGTACATTTGATGTTTCCATTTTGGCCATCGATGAAGGTACCTACAACAGTTTTGCCATTGCTGCCGAATTATTTAAAATTCTAATCTAATAATATACTCACAAAACTAATTTATTTCAGGGTCTCTCTTCCAAGTAAAATCCACAGCAGGAGACACTCATCTTGGCGGTGAAGACTTTGACAATCGCTTAGTTAACCATTTCGTAGAAGATTTTAAAAGAAAATTTAAAAAAGATCTCTCCACTAGCCCCAGAGCTCTAAGAAGATTGAGAACTGCTTGCGAAAGAGCCAAAAGAACTTTGTCCTCGAGTAGTGAGGCTAGCATAGAAATTGATGCTCTTCACGATGGTGTAGACTTTTATTCCAAGATTACCAGAGCTAGATTCGAAGAATTGTGTATGGATTTGTTTAGATCCACTCTGCAGCCTGTAGAGAAGGCTCTTAATGATGCAAAACTTGACAAGTCTGCAATCCATGATGTTGTTTTAGTAGGCGGATCTATTAGGATCCCTAAAATCCAGAAAATGTTACAAGATTTCTTTTGTGGAAAAAGTTTGAATTTGTCAATTAACCCTGATGAAGCTGTTGCATATGGAGCAGCCGTTCAAGCTGCAATTTTAAGTGGAGACACTTCCGAAAAAATTCAAGACGTTCTTTTAGTAGACGTAGCGCCGCTTTCTTTAGGTATTGAAACTGCTGGAGGAGTCATGACAAAAATTGTCGAAAGAAATTCTAGAATACCTTGTAAACAAACTCAGGTATTTTCGACTTATTCTGATAATCAAGAGGCTGTAACAGTGACAGTCTTTGAAGGCGAAAGAGCTATGACAAAAGACAACAATTTGTTGGGAACATTTAACCTTACGGGCATACCTCCAGCGCCTCGTGGTGAACCAAAAATTGAGGTTACCTTTGACTTAGATGCCAACGGTATTCTTAATGTATCAGCTAAAGATATGAGCACCAATAAATCAGAAAAAATCACCATTACGAATGACAAAGGCAGACTGTCGAAAGCAGATATCGACAAAATGTTAGCCGATGCGGAAAAGTACGCTGCGGAAGATGAAAAGCAAAAAGAACGCATTACGGCTAGAAATACCCTAGAAGGGTATATTTTTAATCTGAAACAAGCAGCTGAAAAAGCACCAGCTGAAAAACTACCTGAAGCTGACAAAAAGACGGTTCAAGATAAGTGTGCTGCTGCACTCTCTTGGCTAGACGCTAATCAGCTAGCTGAAAAAGATGAGTTTGATCATAAATTAAAGGACCTTCAACAAGAATGTCAACCAATTATGGTAAAATTGCATCAAGGCACTGCACCAGGACCAAATGGACCAAAAGTAGAGGAAGTAGATTAAGTTAGTTTAGGTAGATAAAACATATGCAATTTTACAAGTTGAGCCGGAGTTGATACTAAGACGGTTTTAGCCAGAAAGAAATACTTAACATGCCTATATAAAAATGGTAAATTTTAAAAGATGGGAGGGTGCTTTCACGTTTCCACGGTTTACTTTTTACGGTATTTTTAAATTTAAAGTGTATATATTTCTAACCTGTATTGGTGTATTTGGGGCTTTTAACTTACATTCTTTGTTAAGAGGGAAGCAAATATTCCGGATAAAAATCACTGCATCTTTCTTGAACCTTATATGTTAGAAGATGATGAAATAATTTCGATCGGGATTCAAAAAACCATTATGCGGATTTACTATTTTTCAGTAGTTTTGACGTCATTAACTGAAAATTGTCACAATTTAGGAAGTAATACGATTTTAAATTGCAATTAAAATATTTTGATTGATCTTTAATATTGCGTCCCTTCCTCCTTTCAAATAAAGGGTTTTAAAGAACACTTTGTTTTATACAAAAATGTATGTTTGAAAATTACAAAGTTAACAAGGTTAAATCGTGATTTTAGAACATTTATTTTATTTTTTATAAAGTCTATGTTATTTTGGCATAGTAAATCATATTGTTTTTTTCTTGAATTCGTTTAAACATTTCTGAAATACAAATATTTTCAATAAAATATTGGAAATGATTTAGTTAATAAACACAAAAATTTTGTTCTGTTTTCTCGGGTTATATTGGACATATCTCCCTCATATTTAAAAATGGTAATAAATATGTGCAGTGAGGCTCATGCATCCAAAAAATATATCGTTTTATTTTTTACCATTTTTATAACCTCACTTTTCATTTTTCTCTGTCTGTATGTTCGCACAAATCTTGGAATAGATTTTAAACTAACTTCTCCTTAACCGATTTTAATGAAATTTGGTACACCTATGTAAATCCGGTGATAATACAATTTTATGGAAAAACCACTTTAACGAACGGTGAGTTGAGGGGGTGAGACCGGGACTTCCAATAAATATTTCGTAATTTTAGAAGAAAAAACAACGTTGGAAGGGGTGGTGGTTAAGGGGATGAGAGAGGGTGGAGGGGGTTGCTGCTACAAATATGCAGTTTTTGAATGGTGTACGGCAGGGGAATGATATGAGGGTAAGAGAGGGTTAATATTTTTGAAAATTCATTACTGTTGAATCGAAGCTGCTACGATTATACAGTTTTCAGATTTAACTTCCACTTAATATGTTTTAATCTTAAAGGAAAAAACAACGTTGGTGGGGGTGGTGGCCCGAGGAGATAAGAAAAGGTTGAAATGCTTTTAAATGTATAACTTTTAAACCAGAGCTGCTACAAATATGCAGTTTTCAGATTAAAGTTTTAATGAATATTTTCTATTTTAAGAGGGAGAAAGTATAATGGTGGTGGGTGGTGGTATGGGGATAAAAAAGGGTTAATATATTTGAAAATTCATATCTTTTACGCAAACAAGACTAGAATGCGGACAAAAATTATTTTAAATTATTATTTATTATTACGCGTTTTTAAAACGAAATAAAAATATTTTTTGTTAAACCGATACAGATTAATCATACAGAAAAAACGTTTATATAAAAAATATAATACAAGTGAACTGTATCATTAGAAGTATATAATACGCACACAATAATTCATATAACTATTTCAATACATTAAAATCGTTAGTGACTTTTAAGGTAAACTATTTATGCGCTACAAGTTTTTCGTGCATCCGTAATGTGTATCGGGTCAAGCAAAATTTTTTTATACTTTTTAGCCCGTTTTAGAAATGACATTTTTTTTTAAATAATTATTTTATTATGTTTTTAGAACCCTAATATTACTGAAAAGATTTCTTACAACATTTTTTTCACCACTTTTAGCTTAAAACTTGTACTGACCGAAACACTGTGCTTAAGGTAAAATACTGTTATATAGGATATCCAACATTCGATGGTTTTGAAAGGTTTGGGATAATTCCAGAGAAGGATGGAAAAAACTGACCCCCAATTGCAAATCTTAATTTTTAACAGAAGGTTAAAAGTGAAAACCGCATCTTAATATATCAAACTATTTTTGAGCTACGGGAGCTTTTTGAAAAGTCTGCAAATTTTTGTTTGGTGTGTGTACACAAAGTTAGTATCTTTCTTATAGAACGAACCTTTTTTTATTTAGTTTTTAAAATTAGCTTACAATTTCCTTTAATTCTTTATTTCTATAATAACTACTTACCATAAACAGTTATGTACATGCATGCAATGACTAGAATATTTTGACCATGCAGAAAAGTAAACAAAGGCATGTATAAAGTATGGTCAAGTCCCCGCATCTGCCTTAAATGAGGGAACTTTTTTTAACTAAAAAAACACCTCGAACAATTAGTATCCTGTTACCGAGCCTTTGCTTATGTTGGGTTGGATACAAACATTAACCCGGCCGAAAGGGACCCAGAGCTCCCTTCTGTGAATCCCACTTAGGTAATTTTTAACAGGTGCGTCCAAGTCGCGGGGGTGGACCCGAGTGAATAAGTCGGTGACTAAATCATGTTGGGGAACGTCATACCGCATCTCCCTAAAACGCAACTGTTTGAGGTCGATGTGCCGAAGATAGGGAGCGTTTAGGTGAATCCAACTCTGGCTCGCTCTCGACTTCTCTGAGTGATGGATCGGGGATGGGTGTGGGGGCCTTGGCTTAGACGTTAGGGCCGCGTGGATGAGGTACCAGAATAAAAACCTTCCTCAGGGAATCATGCGCACGCATGTGCTGGGGAGGTGATTCTAGCCGATTTACTCGTCTGTGATGGGACTTCAGAAAGACCTACGACAACCAGGAGTAATACAGAGAACCGAACAGGTACCCAGTAGAACCTCTAAAGATAAGGATCAACAAGGAACTGTTCAAGGTCCCAGTAGATCTTCTTCAACACAAGAGGCCCGACAGGGAACTGCACAAGTGCCTACGGATGCCGCTGAGGAGCTTAGGAAGCTCCAGGTCTAAAGAGCTGACTGAAAAGCACCTGCTCGAAGTCCTTGCTCCACCTAGGCAGGAAGGATGTGAGACCAACAACAGGGCCCCAAACAAACACCTAAAGACGCTGGGAATCGCCGAAGACTGGAGTCGATGGTTCATGGAGGACGAAGAATCGTCCTTGCATGTCTTGCTGGAGTGTGCGGCTCTTGGGAACTATCTGTGACTCCTATAGGCGATGTAAGAAGATTGCAGCCCAGAAAAATCTGTTCTTTTGTGAAAGACGTAGGTTTCAAGGTTTTACAACGGGTCCAGCAAGGTGGCCTACGTACATGGGAATTGTCCCGCTCGCACTTCTACCTTCATTTATTCATTCATCCTGTTACCGTTTAATGTGCAAGAACCCATGGCTGCTTAAACCCTTTCGACAGTAAAACTTTTTTTTTTATTTTATAGTATTTATTTTTAAAGAACATTTAAATTCAGGAAAATGTAAATTCGATTAACGGTGAAACGAAAACTAATTCATGAAAGTAAAATAAAATTTTGCGTAGTGCAGTGGCCGGATTCTTAGCCTGTGAACGCATCTGAAAATGCGCACACGATTTATAATTGTAATATTCTTCAGCCATCGTTCACCGATCACATTGACTTGATCGCTTATTCAATTATTTAATTTACTTTTGATAATTTTGTTTTTTTTTCACCGGGGAGCGTTCACTTCACAGAAGTGAATGTTCGTACGCTTTAAATCCAAGAATTCAGCCCCTGGGCATGCTTCGCACCGGTTTGCATAAAATGCCTCGAGAAAAATTAAAATTTTGTCCTTAAGGCTATAGTTTCTCCCCAGATTTTAAGTAAAAAAAAGTACAACTGGCAACGCCTTGTTCTTTAACTTTTTGATCTTTTGCCAGAGCGTACAGGGAAAACTAAACATCAGAATTAGCTGAAATTTTGCAGGTGTGATCATTTTTAAATGCTTAACAAAAATATCTGACGGATTTTTCAAAATTCACTATTATTTTTTTTTCAAAATAAAAGCTTTGGTGCTGTCATCTAGTCTAGTCATTTAGAACAAACCCGATTTACAAAAAAAAAAAATGAGAAATACTCACAATTTCCTCTGGATTATATTTTTCCTTTTTTACATTTCCTTCCTTTAGCAAAAATAATAACTGAGTTTTCTTTTTTGTAAAAGCTTGTGCACTCCGAAAAAGAAAACCGATCAATCAATCATAAACGTTTACACTTCATTGAATTTGGGAGACACGCGCAGTTCAAGTGTTGGCCGATAGATCGCAGAATTTATACGATTCCATGGTAACTGCAGGTGTTTTGTCAAGAAACTTTAAATCGGGCCGCAGTAGCACAGAAGAGTATGTTTACGTTTTCTGACAAAAAACCATTCGAGGTTATGTTTATCTTTCAAAAATGTGTTTTCAAAAAGATTAGCGACATAAAGCTATTATTAACTCATCGCCGTATACGTATCCGCATCTAGCGAGAACCAAGCACATTAATTGGTCAGAAACTTGTACCACGTTCGAAAAGAGCAGATATATGCTAATCTAAGGTATTTTTGAACGCGATAGGTGTTGAGATGCGTTAGGTATCACGTATCATTATGGCACACGTATCGTATCTCAGCACCTATTGCGTTCAGAAACATCTTATATCTGCTCTTTTCGAACGTGCTACAAGTTTCTGACCAATCAATGTGCTTGGACTTCGTTAGATGCGGATACGTATACCGCGATGAGTTACAGTTTTTTAATTTAAATTGTTGCGGCATAGTTATGTGCAAGTGTACTAGTGAAATCTTGTAGTACAAAGGGGTAGATTTTAGATCCCAACCTCAGTTTCAAAAACACACGGATACTTGAGTACTAAGGTCAGTAAAACCCCATTTAGAGGTTGGAAAAACACTTGCTAGTTGTTAACGCTGCTGTTTAAAATAGAATACGATTATTTCGTCTAGCTCCAGTAGCCGATTTTTAAATCTGCATGCTTTTAAGTTAACCTGTTATAGGTATCAGGTAGCGGGAGTGTTTCCAATTCAATTATAAATGCACCTGTAAATGCAACCTTACACATTTTCTACTTATGTGCTTTAGCGGCGTAGAACGCGAAAAGTCAAAATAATGAACCTAACCCCAAATTTTTGACCCGGTGCTAAAAAATCTCTAGTGTCCCACTGTGGATAAACATAAATAAAGTCTCCGCGTTGCCAGGGAAAAAAAATTTAATGACGTTAAATTTTGCAAAAAAATCAGGTTGACATAGTTAAATTGATTTCCCGTACAGTGTTGCTAAAAACAATTCCCCAGATTGTAACTACGACCTTAAAAATCTCTCAAACATATATTTGCTTGGCAACATGTGGTAATATTTATTTATTGTTTAATGCCATTAAAATTCTCCTAAATATTTAGTTTTTTTAGTAATTTTCATATTTTGTTGAAGGCTTTCTCTTCTCAATTAGGATCTTTTGACAAAATATAATCCTATACCTTTTAAATAGCACATTTAGAGCAAAATTTTTGGAAATTTTAAAGCTTTTTTTAATAAAACAATAAATTTTTGTGGAAATTTTCCCTGTACAGTTTTCCAGATAAATTTCCGGACATCCATAAATGGACAATTATGGGCCTGTATCACGGAGACCTGAGCTGCAGACTATGCAATCAGGAACCGGAAACACTAGAACATGTAATGTGCCAATGGGAGTACTGGAAATTGAACTAGGCCCAATATTGACTGAGGACTACTCCATTAAGGACCTGTACAAACTTGCGCAGGGAACAACATTAATGGAGTGGTTAGCCTAGGAACTAAGACAGTGCACAATAAGTCAGAAATGGCTGCAGTGCAGTGATTGCAGCTTGCTACCAGGCAGGTTGGAGCCACAATCGAGGGGTTTTACTAGGTAGGAATCCGACACTACCCGGGCTCTCCTGGTAGAGGAGAAATGACTCTGGCAGGAAAGTAGTTCGGGGTCTTATGCAAGATTTCTCCTTGAGACCCTTGAAAAAAAAATTAACAATTTTGAACAACTCATTTGCGTCATTTACGCTTGGATAACAAAATTATTTAAAGTTGGAAAATTTCCCATCGAAACATGACAGGGGCTTAAATTTCTTCCTAATGAAAATTTTGGTCTTCACCAATTCTTTTAAATAAAAGCATTTGTGCATATCACCAAAGAAGAAATCCCTCCCCTTGCGAGATCGGAATTTGTTTAGATATATTAAAAAATTGGCTTCCCAAAAAAAAATCAGAAATGTTTAATGCACTAAATATATTTCCAAAGTACTAAATGTTTACAATTTTTTAGTCCTTTACTTCACGCTTTCAAGCAACTGGTTATTTTTTTATTCTTAAAATTATTAAAAGCATTTTTTTTAAATTGTAATTTATTTTAAAATAAAATCAAATTAACTTATCAAAACAAAATCCAGTATCATTTCTTTTTCTTATATAAACTCTCAAATTGGACCAGTTCTTTTAACAATTCAGAGTCGTTTTCAAAATCCTCAATTTTGAAATTCACCCTTTGGTTAGTTCTGAATTTTGGTTTTGGGTTAGATCTACGTCTTCTTGAACTTTTGGCATCATAATTATCCTAGTAAGGAAGTAAAAGTAAAATTAACTCGTGTTTCGGACTTCCCTTGTCCCTATTAGATTTATACATGACGTTTCGATCAGTACAATCTCTGATTGTCTTCAGGTGCATACTACCTGAAGACGATCAGAAATTTACTGAACTCGTGTATAAATGAAATATAGACAATGGAAGTGGAGTTAATTTCAAACACATCATTATCTCAAATAGAGGTAACTACTAACTATGTTAATGTTAATGGTTCTAAATAATTTTTACTTGGAACATAGGTGTAGCAAAAACAGTAGGCATTTGTAACGAGGTTCTTTTATTGGGTGGCACAACTCTCCTTAAATCGTGTCATTAAATTCAAAAGTTTAATTCTTAAAAATGTAAATTCAAGGTGTAATTTTAATCTCCTAAATTCGTCAAATTTTGCAACGCCAAAATGATTCTGTCATAAATCTCTAACAACTTTCCGACAACCTGTTTTCTAACACACTTAGAAGCCCGGTATACAATTTTTGACAGTTATTGTTTTACCAGAGGTAAGCAACTTGACTTGGCAGTTGTTGAGGAAATGTTGATAATTTTTTGTGTGTTGGCAACAATGGCAACCATTGGAAATAAATAATTTTGTCAATGGCATATTTTTGATTAATAAACGTAGGTACACCAAATTTTAAGTTCGATTATTTATATGCGGTTTAAAAATCTAATATTGCGGTACAAGTTTTAATGCATAATGCTTAATGCTTAATTTTTTATTTCCCTTCAAAAAGTAGAGAGAGAAGACAAAATTGTGCATTGTGCATTGAGCATTATGCATTAAAACTTGAGTAACTAGGCCCTAAGAAACTGTAAAAATACTCGCAGCTATATACGACCTTGTATTGTTTCATTGTTCAATGGAAAAAGAATCGCAAGAAAAATGGAAAGAGATATTAAACTGGAAAATTAATAAAAGTAATCGAATTTGCGAGGTAAGTAAGATTAGTTAATCATTCAAAAACTGTCTGGGGAAATTACAAAAAGAGAAAACAAAACATCAGTCCATTTCATAGATTCTGGGAAAACTAGAAAGAGAGGACAATATGAATTGCCCACCTCTGGTAAAAAATCAACTGTCAAATGTATAGAGGGCCTCTTACATACCTGAGCAGAATTTGCAAAAATGTCTATCGGTTCTTCTTTCACATTCGTTATGCTGGACAGTGCACTTTCTAACTCAATCATAGAACTATCTCTCTTGGCTAATAAAGATTTTTTTGTTAATTTTAAACCCTTTCTTCGGTGACGATTCAATTTCTTGGTGCACTTGGATTTCTTAAAAAGAAACATTTGAACTTTGTGCACAGAAAAAGATAATGGTTTAACATGTTTTTAAAATTTTAGTCTTAAGCTTTACCACTTACTATGTTTATACGCACTTAAAACTGATTTTATATAAGGACGGTTTTAAATAAACTTGCGTTCTCCGAGGGTTTAAATGTCAGTTTAAAAAGAAAAGTTTACCTAACAAGCGCATTAAACGCGAAGATCAAGTTTGAGACGCGAGCCGCAGGTGAGTGTCTTAATTTATCTGAGCATGTAATGACCATAACATACGAGTTAGTGTATTATACTTTACCCAAGACCAATGAAAATGTTATCATATATATCAGAAATTATTAAAAAATATCAAACGCAAACACTCCTAAGATAACAACCTTCATAACCTGAAGTTACAATAACGTTCTATAATCTAAAATGTCAAAACAAATAAGGTAACTTCATATATCTTTTTAAAAACAAGGTTTTTCTTTCTTAAAAATTACTTAAGGCTAGCTCATGGTTAAATTCCTTTTTCTTCATTATAACTTTTGCTGTAACTTTACCCTTTTCTTTTTCCTTAAGTAAAAAGCTGGTTCATGCGAAAATTCCTTTTCCTTAACTTTAGTCACTAAGGTTGTCACTAATGATGGTCACTAATGGTTTCTTTTTGTCCTACAAATGTGAAAACTCTTTCACCATAATCAATATCCATTTCTGTAATAACTACTGCTTCAAAAAATTAAATCGATTTTGAGGTTAAAAAAACATAAAGAAATATTTTTCCGCCGGCACTTGTGCAACGCGATTTTTCCGGTTCTTTTTCCGTAAAAGTTAAATATTAGCTAACTTTCAAGGTCATCCCTTAAGTCTAAAGATAAAGATACGGAAAAGGAACAAGCATGAACACCCTAATCTGAATACATGAGATTTAATAATTGCTAAAGGAAGAAGTTACAGCAAAAATTTAACCATGAACCAGCCTTTATTATAATAACAGGTTTTTGGTAAAACTACAGTTGAGTATTTCTTTAGGTTGGAAGCAATATTCTAAAGCGTTTTAAAAGTTTTATACCGACCAATCGCATTGTTGAATCGCTTTGAAATAAAATCGATTTAGTGCTTAAAGCGATTTTAGTGGGGTCTGTAAAACAAAATTTTTAGACAGTTCTTATATAAAAGTGCTTTAAGAGCCTTGTAAAAACAAAGTAACTGTAATGGTTTGTCTTTGCTAATGAACCATTTTTCAAGCTTATTTATTTAAGATTTTTATAATATTTTGACACTTGCAGGAAAAGTATTATTCCTAACACTTAAAGCTATCTATACTCCACTTTGCATCGTGTGTCTAACTTGCGTGCGGAAACGTGTAACTTTGCACACATGTTACAAAAGTAATTGCATGAGTTAGGTAGGTAAGATAGAAGTTTAGCCAATCCATGGTAACGGATGCGACATTTTTTAATACAAAAATAGTAATTTACGAAACAAGGTCGGGAAAGGGTCTATTAAAGTATAACTCTAGATGTTTACGGCCAAGGAAAGGACAAAGCCGAGTTCGGAGTTTCTAAACGAGTGCTTTCATGACATTTTACATCACTAGAGATTTATTATGATTTTTAGGGATTTAAAATGATTTTACATATTTAAAATGATTTAAGTAATAAGTAAGTAAATTTCAAAAAAAGGCAGAACGACTGAAAAAATTGAAAATATGGAAACAATGGAGGTAATGGAAAAATAGAGCGGATGGAAAAATGGAGCGGTGGTGAAAAATAGATAAAATGGAAAAAAAGCAAAAAAAAATTGAAATAGCTGAGAAAGTGGAAACATGGAGCGATGGAAGAAAATGGAAAAAATACAGCGGTTCGGTAAATGGATAGAATGGAAAAATTGGAGCAGCTGAAAGTGAGGGAGAAGTAAATAGAATTCACCGTTAAATGTGTGTTCTTAGGTTTTTCTTAACTAAGTTCTTTTCTGTCCTAAAGTGCATAAAATAATATGTAAACCACGTGACTAAAGAAAAAACTTTTCGCCTCGGGATAAAAAGCGCCACTTTAGAACCTTGGTCTATAATGTACTATTAAGAGCCATATGGCTTTGTCTCATTTTTAAACTAAAATCTTATTAGAGTGGCCCAAAAAACATGACTTTTTTGATTATCCAAAACTTAGTTTTTGTCTGATTTTAAAAGGTTTATAACCATTTTAAGAATTCAAGACTTCAAAATTTAAAAATTTGATGGAAAAGTTGACAATATATCAAAATTCAAGATGGCGGACAATTTTTAAAAATAAGTAATTTTGACGACCACCCTGCAAATTTTTTATGTGCGCCACTGGTGAAAAATTTAACTGTTTTATGCAGAGCCTTCTCTTCTCCGAGTGTACTGATGTATCGTTTGTTAATATCGGATAAGACAAAAAAAAAATTTTAAGAATTCAAGACTTCAAAATTTAAAAATTTGATGGAAAAGTTGACAATATATCAAAATTCAAGATGGCGGACAATTTTTAAAAATAAGTAATTTTGACGACCACCCTGCAAATTTTTTATGTGCGCCACTGGTGAAAAATTTAACTGTTTTATGCAGAGCCTTCTCTTCTCCGAGTGTACTGATGTATCGTTTGTTAATATCGGATAAGACAAAAAAAAAAATTTGCTTGACTATGCCTTCGTATTTGTCTGATTTTAATAATTCTGAAGCATGTATAAGCATTTCACAAACTGCATCTACATACCCAACCCTTACCGAACCTAGCCGAAAAGTAAAAACCATTTAGTTAAATATTTGAAAGCTACAACTAAATGGTTCTATTCTATTTTTCTTGAGTTTTGTCTGGGATGTTATATCTAATTGGTTTTCGAAATTTTTTAAAACCAATTTTAATATTCCAGTTAGGAAAACGTTTTCTTAACCTTTTTTGGCTGCATGTAAAAACCAAAAAATACGATCCGTGCCTCTTGGGTTATCTTTTACATAAATTTTAGTTAAAACAGCGACAGTCTCCGATGTCGTCTACGTTATCCTGGTTTGATCCAATTATATCTAAAACATACATCTTTTGAATAAACAAACTGGAATTATTTTCAAGCCAATACACTGCAAAAATTCTTTGGTTGAAGTTTGCTTGTTGCTTTAAAGAGGCGCACTTTTTTTTAGTAAAAATGTTGCATCCGTTAATACGGAATGGCTCATATAACTATGAGATATTATAATAACTAATTTTTAATTTTACCTTAGTTCTATTTTGTATTTATTATTTATTTTATTTGTTCGTTTTTACTGGTTTTATTTCTTTTTAATATATTTTTATGTTAACTTAAATATTTTTATCTCGGTTTTTACTTTAACTTAATTTTATAAAAAATATTATCTTTGTTTTTGATTTGATTTGACAATGTTTACTTTTTATTAAAAAATATGACCTTTGTTTGTAATTTGATTTGTCAATGTTACCTATTTATATTTGCTTCTTGCTTTAAAGATGCGCAGTTTTGTTGTAGTAAAAATGTGGCATCCGTTACTATGGAATGGCTCATATAACTATGAGATATTATAATAATTACTTTTTGTTTGAAAGTTTGAGACAATGATGTGTTTGAAATTAACTCTGTGTTTCAGAGATTGTACTGATCGAAACGTCGTGTATAAATAAAATATAGACAATGGAAGTCCGAAACACAGAGTTAATTTCAATTACTTTTTGATTTTACTTTAGTTCTATTTTATATTTAGTATTTATTTCATTTGTCCGTTTTTACTCGTTTTATTTCTTTTTAATATATTTTTATTTTAACTTAAATGTTTTTATCTCGGTTTTTACTTTAACTTAATTTTATAAAAAATATTATCTTTGTTTTTGATTTGATTTGACAATGTTACCTATTTATATTTGCTTCTTGCTTTAAAGATGCCCAGTTTTGTTTTAGTAAAAATGTGGCATCCGTTACTATGGAATGGATCATATAACTATGAGATATTATAATAATTGCTTTTTAATTTTACCTTAGTTCTATTTTATATTTAGTATTTATTTTATTTGTCCGTTTTTACTAGTTTTATTTCTTTTTAATATATTTTTATGTTAACTTAAATGTTTTTATCTCGGTTTTTACTTTAACTTAATTTTATAAAGAATATGGCCTTTGTTTTTGATTTGATTTGACAATGTTACCTATTTATATTTGCTTCTTGCTTTAAAGATGCCCAGTTTTGTTTTAGTAAAAATGTGGCATCCGTTACTATGGAATGGCTCATATAACTATGAGATATTATAATAATTGCTTTTTAATTTTACCTTAGTTCTATTTTATATTTAGTATTTATTTTATTTGTCCGTTTTTACTCGTTTTATTTCTTTTTAATATATTTTTATGTTAACTTAAATGTTTTTATCTCGGTTTTTACTTTAACTTAATTTTATAAAAAATATGACCTTTGTTTTTGACTTAATTTGACAATGTTACCTATTTATATTTGTTTTGTACATCTACATATTTTATGTCTTTAAAAATATTTTTATTTTAACTTAAAGGTGTTTTAAAAAAAACTGTATTTGTATTTATATTATTGGTTTTGGCTAATTAAAATTATTATTATTATTATTATTAATTGCCCAAGTGTTACAAATTGTGTAACAATAATAACTTTGAAAAATAAAGAAAATAATGAAAAAATCAGTCTGCTCGTGCCCTCAGGATTTCTTAGCTCTGCGTTTTTTCCAGGCTAACTTGATTACAAGGGCATTACAACATACCTTGCTATTAAAACTAGATAGGTGTGCGGGTTGAATTTCCAAATAGTTATTATTATCATTATTATTACTAATATTTGCTTCAGAATGGATTCGTGCCCATTGACTATTTAAAGCCACAGACACGGGCATGACTTTTTCCAGATGTGGGTTTATCATGGGTCCATTGTTTATCCCGGGAACGTGTATTCCCGTGGCCTAAAATTTAAAAATTACTCTTACTAATGGCTAATTTTTTTTTAATTAAAAATCTATTTGTTTTTTTTACCTGTGCTATATAAACGTTTTTCTCATCAAACGACAGCAAATTCCAAGCATTCTCAACGGCAACGTTAATATGATTTTTCGGAACCTGAGGGTGCATCCAGTGATATAACGTTCTGGTACGTTTTGAAAACCTATAGATATTAGACACTTATTGCCAATTGCACCAACGTTAAGTCTGTGTGTTAAGTCCGACTTAAAAATTCTCTCTCTCTCTCTCTCTTATTCCGTACTTTTGAGAGATATAAAAACGTTAAGTCTGTGTTTTAAGTCTGACTTAAAAACTCTCTCTCTCTCTCTCTTATTCCGTGCTTCTGAGAGATATAAAAACTTTTAAGTCAGACTTAAAATACAGACTTAACGTTGGTGCAATTGGCAATTAAAGTAAATATTTCAACGCATCACTATCTGTATCCCTAATGCGTTCGAAACAAAGCCAAAATACACTACATTTTTGACTAGTTCATGCCATGTTTTGAACGATGCCCGCTTTTTTGACGGGTGCAATGACAGAACAGCTGATTCCACTCGTTGCGTACGGAGGGATGTACGTAACTTTATAGACAAACAAGTCAAAAATATAGTGTATTTTCCATTCAAAGTTCAGCTAGTTTTGGTGTTTATTTGACTCCAAAAAGTATGGATATCATATTATGCGTCACTTGGATATTCCTGAGCTAAGGTCACTGATAGAAAAAAAAAAAGAATCTCTACTCTTAAACAAAAACAATAAAAATCGCTCATCAGTATGGTGCCACTGGACGTATATTCTTGAAAGTACGATTCGGTATTTTTCTCTCGTGCGATGGGATCGATCGCATCTATCACCTCCCACGGTCGAAAAGCAGTTTAGGAAACAATACTTTTCGAGAAAAAACCTCTTTATTGCGCCAGCATTACTAGATTCGAGGCTGTTCCTCGCTTTCGTAAGATCGCATCATCGCTCAAGATAATAACGGTTTGGTCCCATGTGATCATTCGGCATAGATCTATGCCGCTCCCTGTTTAAGAATACGTGAAACGTGGATATATGCAAAAGTAAAAATTTCTTCTTGATGGTCCAGTGGCTACTTTCTCTTCGACCCATATACAGGGTGTTCCAAATTCAATTCTCACCATGGCGATCTCCTAAACGGTAGGAGATACGAAAAGGTTTAAA
Source organism: Oxystoma pomonae (assembly GCA_963921995.1). Classification (NCBI taxonomy): domain Eukaryota; kingdom Metazoa; phylum Arthropoda; class Insecta; order Coleoptera; family Brentidae; genus Oxystoma; species Oxystoma pomonae. Next base: position 44,207,400 of record OY998172.1, read on the forward strand.
TTAGGGCAAAGTTACGCAATTTGATGCTTTGCTCAAAACTAAAGGAAAGTTTACAAATTCCGGATAGTTCCGGAGATAGGCGTAGAAAATCGAAATCTTCATTTTTAGTTTTTAATTTTCTGCGCCTTTATCCTTAAAGCTGTCAAAACACGATTAAAACTTCCTAGAGACACTTTGTTAAGATCTACCTAATGAGCGGTTTGTTTTCGATATTTGACATTTCAGTGTGACAGGAGCACTGTCAAGTTCATTTTTTCTTATGGACACATGCTTTTTTCTCACGCCGTTTGGTTCATAAAGGATGGCAGATAAGATTTTGTAACCTTATTTTGACAAGTCACGTGCGTTTATTGAACATCATCAGCTCAAATTTAATTTTTTCTTTTAACCTACTCAAAATGTTTTGGAAACCCGATTGCAGTACTTTTCTTAACAATCAAAAAAAAAATTTAAAAATTTTTTCTTTGTTTTTTTAATTTTGAATTTGGACTGATGATGGTCAATTAACTCAAAACCTCAGGTACTTGTCAAAATGAGGTTGTAAAATATCTGTCATCCTTTATGAACTAAACGGCGTAAGAAAAAAGCATTTGTCCATAAGAAAAAATGAACTTGACAGTGCTCCTGTCACATTGAAATGTCAAATCTTGACAACGAACCGCTCATTAGTTAGATCTTAAAAAAGTGCCTGTAGGAAGTTCTAAGCATTTTTTGACAGTTTTAAGAATAAGGGCGTAGAAAAAGAATAACTAAATATAAAGATTTCGGTTTTTTTCGCCTATCTTCGGAACTAACCGGAATTTGTAAATTTTTGATTTGGTTTTGAGCAAAGCGTCAAATTGCGCAACTTTGCTCTAATTTAAACCTTTTCGTATCTCCTACCGTTTAGGAAATCTCCATGGTGAGCATCGAATTTGGAACACCCTGTATATAAACATGAGATACATAGGAAAAAAGTGAAAAAATTGAGTTAAATTTAAGAGTGATTTTTTAATCTTTTTGGGGACTTTCATTATTGTAATTCAATCTGAGTATAGAATACTCTAAACTGATGTAAATACGTCCAGTCTGATTTAAACTACAATTAAAAACTCAAATTAGGGAAAGGCTAGATCCATGATGAGTGAAAAATCGAAAGCAGCCGCGAATATTATATCTAATCAATCGATAATGGAGTACAGAAACTCAAACTAGAAGAGCATAAACCTATTAGGAGTGCAGCATCGGCTCCGACCGGCAGCTTTCGGAAGCCGTCGCTGTGTTCTGGTAGTGGATTAATAGATTTATTGAAACATCTCAAATCCGCTAGATTGCTGCCTTTAACCTTTGCACACGGATGTTCGTTTTCCGAAAATATTAAAAAAATTCGAAAAAATCGTGAAATGGTGCAAGGTCGACGAGGATGAAATCTGCATGGACACATTTCAAAAGGTAGGCAAGTACCCTGCACGTTATTTAAAAGGTTTTTATGGCGTAGGTAACGCCGCAGTGCGTAGAATTAGGTAGGTAATTTATTTTCAAATTAATTTTTTGTGCTTATTACCATTGATTTTTTTAAATCATGAGAGCAATATTATATTTTTTTACGTGAAGTGGTACGTATTTATCTAGGTACATTTATAAACGAATAATTATCTTAAAATCAAGTTCTAGAATGGCCCATGCTAGCTAGGATTTTTATTCTTTCAATATAGCCGGTACCTATTTATATACTTACTATAGAGAGAAAAGATTGGAAGTAAAGTAAAATCTTTAAATATTCGGCCAATCACCATATTTTTTCGTTTTTTTTTTAATTTGAAAGTAGAGTAAAATCTTCAAATATTTGGTCTTTCACCATATGCTTTCGTTCTTTCATTTTAAATAACCATTCATACCCGGACCCCTCGTTAAATTATGGATTTTCATTTCGGAGGTCATAGTTGCCAAAAAGCAATCGTTTCTTTCGCGATTAGAATGATTGCACCAACGTTTGCACACAAACCAAAATTATTTCTTATTTTAATTTTATTTGCCTGTATAAACCCAGCTTAAATGTAGAGTTTATTTCACTTGATGACTACTCATTACTCTGTAAAAAAATTAGAGCAAAATTTCACTCTAAAGGGATCTAATACAGGTCCAAACCAATTTACTCAATTGTGAGTAAAAACTGTATCTTATTCGAGTAAAATTTACTCCAAAAAAGATTTATTCTTATTAATTTAGAGTAAAAAAGGGGGTGAAATAGACCTCCAAAATAAGAAAAATAGCAATAAAAAAGGTCGATTTACCCAATTCCGAGTAAAAAATTTGTAGCCAAAACATCCAATGCAAGTAAAATTTACTTTAATATAGAGTTTAATTTCTCAATTTTAATTCAACTAACTTCAAAAAAAGGACAATTTACTCAAATATGGGTCAAATTTATCCAATTTTGTGAAAATGTGCCTTTAAACATGTGTACAGTTTACTTACAAAAGAGTTAATTTAATAAATTCCGAGCTTTTTTGCCCTTATTTGTTTCAACTCGCTCTAAAATGTATTTCACTCCGATTGGTTTGGACCTGTATTAGATCCTTTTGAAATGATTTTAGAGTAAAATTTCACTCTAATTTGTTTACAGAGTACTGTAATGGCTAAACCCTGCCAAAAAAATCGCATTAAAACTCTCAAAACCTGTTCCAGTCTTCAACACATATTAGAAGATTTGATTAGCCAGACGAGATTTTACCAGCCAGATTTTTGCGTCGTGAAATCTTGTAAAAACTGATCAGCTGTTACCATATTTTCAGGAGAAATAATTTTTGGCCCTCCAAAATAGACAAAATTTTAAGAGATCCTATGAGAGATGTTTCACAAAGCTGGTAGGAAGGCCTCGAGAGCCCACTACTGTATAAGCGGTACAGGTGGTGGATTAGGTTTGCTGGGCTGGGGTAAGGTAAAAAGGGACCGCTTGGGCCTACTTGCCAGATCTTGGCCCGCCCCCTAGTTACTACTACTACTATTAAATCTGGTAAAATCATGTCAAATTTCTCAAAGAAACAAAGAAAATAATGTCAAAATCTACTGCGCATGCCTGATGCAGTCTGCTCGCGCCGAGAAGAGATTAGTCAAGACACCCCCCCCCCCCCGAAAGATATTCGAGATTTGATATGCTTATAATTTCGAACCAATTTCGAACTAATTTAGAACCACTTTTAAAAATTTTGAACCACACTCCTTCCTGATTTTTTTTTATATTCAACATAGGGGGGTGCATCCGAACGTCAAGCTACAACACCCTCATTTAAGACGTCAAGAAAAAGGAAAAGCAACTGTCCCAAAATTAAGAACTAATTTCGAACTTCTAATATCACCAAAAAAATTTTGAAAAATCCACTAGTAACCCTGTTTTTGAAAAAAATATGAGAGGGGTGCAGGTTGACGTCAAGCCACACCCCCTCAAAAAAAATTCGAATTTGGATATGCTTATAATTTTAAACTAATTTCGAACTAATTTTGTATTTAAAAAAAAAATTATCCACCCTAATTTCTGTTATTTTTTATATTTCTTTAAAATGGGGGGGTTTATCCAATTAAAATCCAGTCAGTTTGGAAGACATAGAAAAAACTATTTCCATCTTTGTTGGACTTTTGGTACCCAATATGTGCATGTGTAAAGCACCTGATTTTTTTAATTTTGGGATAGTTACTTTTCATTTTTCTCTACGCTTTAAATGAGGGGGGTGTAGCTTGGACATTTACTAACATCTAAAATAGTACCCGCCATAGGTCTAAATATTTACACCTGTGGGGGGTACTAAATTTTAAAACCCATTTTCAGAAAACACTTACCCATAGAGAAAAGATACCAATTTATTGATTATTTTGTATTGTTATTGCAAAATACCACAGAAAAACTGCTTTTTTTCTCAAAATATTCCATATTTTAGGAGAAAGTGCCCTAAAACTAATATTTTTTGGCCGGTTTCAAAATGGCAAATGGTGAATATGCCAAAAATTTCGCACATATTAGCTTCATCATCTGTGTTTGAGGTTATAAAGTTGATGACTTTTTAGACCACCTCTGGGGGGGGGGTGGTTTAAATTTATAGCCCCCAGAAAGGATTGTTTTGTGGCAATTGGTAATAAGTTCCTTTATAATTTCCCTAAGCAACCATTTTTACAAGAATGAATTTACCTTATTTAATATTTCAAGTTGTTCATTAATCAATAAAACACCTCCAATTTTGTCCAGAAAAACGCCATATTTTGAACCCGTTTTCACCACAAAGAATATATTTATGAGGACACTACGAGGCAAAACAAACAAAAGCTAAGGTCACTGATTATGCACGAAAACTGTCTCCAATGAAAAAAATCCAAAACAACTGTACCTATTTATTTATTTACAAACAGAACTGAAATTAAAACATTGAGTTTATCTAAAAGCTTAATCATCAAATAAAGCTTTTCATTAAAAAATCGCACTCAAAGGTCTTAACTCTGCAGCACCGAACAGTTTGTTGAACCGACATGATTCCTTTGTGAACGCATCAGTTGGATTCAGGTCTGTTTTTAGCCGCATTTACTTTGATGATTTTATTTGTAATTTGTGATTGCGATGGTTTTGTGTTTGTAAAGATTTTTCATACTTTTCATAGATAAAAACCCCTTTTAAATAAATACAAAGTTAATCTAATTCTTATTTTATGATTATATATCGAAATGGTTTTGTGATAGTGAGTATTAATCGCGAAAATCAATAAACAAGGGTAAGTTTTGATAAGAGTAACATATAACGTCAATTTTAATTTGCTCAACAGAGTGTTTACCATTTAGATCCCCCCTTAGGGTTAAAAACAACTTCTTTTAAATAGAAATTTTCTTCTTAAATCCAAAAAAAGATTGTGTTAAGATGATTATTCATTAAAAAAAAAACAATTAAAATTATTCTTATAAATCAAACTATGTCGAAAACTCAAGGAAGATGGTATAAAATGCTTAAAACCAACAATTTCACTTAAACTTAGGACCTGTCTAAAATAGGCTAAACCCTTTTAGTAAATCCCACTGTTAAATTTAATTTTTGATTTTATCAGCATTCGTATCCTTATCTCTATCGAGCGAGCAGGTGTACTTTTAGACTAATGGCGAATGCGTAATAGCTCCAGCTGATCAAATGCGTGAAAAAAGGGATGGTCGTAACGTTAGGATCGTACCTAACGAGGTTTTCGTGCATTTAATCAGCTGGAGCTGTCACGCATTCGCCATGATTTTAAAAGGGCACCTGCTTGATTGGTCGACTCGATAGAGATAAGAATACGAATGCTGATAAAACTGAATATTAACTTTAACAGTGGGATTTACTAAGATCTAAAATAGTATCCCCCACAGGGCTAAATATTTACACTTGTGGGGGGTACTAAATTTTAAAACCCATTTTCAAAAAACACTTACCCATGCCGAAACTACACAAAGTTATTGATTATTTTTTATTGTTATTGCAAAATACCACTGAAAAAACTGCTTTTTTTCTCAAATTGTACCCTATTCTAAGAGAAAATGCCCTAAAACTAATTTTTTTTGACAGGCTTCAAAATGGCAAATGGTGAATACGCTAAAAATTTGGCACATAATAGCTTCATTATCTGTGTTTGAGGTTAGAAAGTTGGTGATTTTTTAGACAACCTCTGGGGGTTGGTTTAAATTTATAGCCCCCAGAAAGGATTGTTTTGTAGCAATTGGTAATAAGTTCATTTATAATTTCCCTAAGTAACCGTTTTTACAAGGATCAATTTACCTTATTTAATATCCCAAGTTGTTCATTGACCTATAAAACCCCTCCAATATTGTCCAGAAAAACGCTATATTTTGAACCCGTTTTTAGCACAAAAAATATATCTATGAGGGCACTACTAGGCAAAACAAACATAAGTGAAGGTCACTGATTATGCATGAAAAATATACCAAACAAAAAAACCCAAAACAGCTATATTAATTTATTAAATAAATTTACAAACTGATATTAAAACATTGAGGTATCTAAAAGCGCACTCAAGAAAAGTTTCCTTACTGGAAGCCCACCCATTTCAAAGCTGTAGAGCTTTCATCAGTAGAAGTTGGTACAAGCCAAGGTACAAGCAGAGTTAAGAAATCCGAACTCGCTGTTTGTGATTTCAACGCAGCTAATATTTAGAAACTGACAGTTCGACAGTGACAGAAACGTAGACAAAACTTGTATTTAAGTTTTTTAATACATTTCATAAATAAAAACACCTCTTAAATAAATACAAAATTAATCTACTCCTTATTTTATTATTACCCATCTAAATCATAGTGTGACATCAAGTATTAATTGGAAAAATTAATAAACGAGGGTAAGTTTTAATGAGAATGACATATAACCCCAATTTTAATTTGTTCTACAGAGTGTTTACTATTTAAAACGCGCGTAGGTTTAAATTTTTTAATTTTTTCTTCTTCTAAATTGAAACTTTCCTCTTAAATTCAACAAAAGATTGTGTTGAGATGATTATTCAATAAACAAATTTATTCATATTCTTCTTATAAATCAAATTATGTCTAAAATTCAAGGAGGGTTGGTTTAAAATGCTTAAAACCAAAAATTTCACTTAAATTTAGGACCGTTCTAAAATAGACTAAACCCTTTTAGTAAATCCCACCATAAGTGTCTATTATCTCATAGTTATATGTTTTGACCCTATTTGACTTACATAGTTTTGGCCATTTTTAGCACACTTTGTTGGTTTTCTGCAGCAGTGGGGTAAAGGTTGGATTGATAGCCGTTGATGACTGAAAAGGGAATACTTATCGTAGCGTATTGAAAGCCCATTTCTTGGTTATTTTGAGGAAGTGGTGTATTTTGGTTTGCCGGAACCTAAAAATTTTTTTATTCGTTTTTGTAATAGCAGGCAAAAGTTTGTATATAGTATCGATTTTTCAGAAACGACAGAAAATCTCACCCGTCAGAATTCTGGAAAGTGGCGATTTTTTACTTAGTGCCTCATTTAAAGTAGAAACACAGCGTCCTTAATATTTATTCTAACGTTGTAAGAGGAACTGCGTAATTTTTGTGATAACATTTTGTAAATTTAATATTTTAAAGATATTCTGCAGGACTAGTTTACGGCGGAGCTAAATTTCTACTACGCGTACCAATAAACGTCAAAAAGTGTCGAAAATTCTCACCATAGACGTCTTCAACCGCAACGTCACCGTTTCGAACCATCGCCACTGTTCGCCAAAATGACAATTATTGAATGACATTAATCAGCTGTGTGTGCGTGGCTTCTCGTTTTTTGGATTTGGAAGTTTTTCTTGTGATTTTCGAAATGGATGTCCTAGATCCACAAGTGAGCCCGAGAGTGAGCCTTTTTTTTGTCGCCGCGAGATAACCTTGGCTCATTTTCATTATTGCTAAAAATTGACAAGTACGCCATATTGAACCGTGTTCGAAACGGCGGCTGAGGCGCTTGCGAAATCCTTTGAAATGTTTTGCACCGTGACGTCACCGTTTCGTCGCCAAAATAACATTTTACGTATGTTTTCAAAGCGGTTGCGATATCATCGGTCGCGAAAAGACATCTCATACAAAAGAAAAGACAGAATCGGTGTGACTTTTCTGAACACTGACAGCGACGTATTCCATGGCTATCTATGGTTTTGTACGTTAAAAGTTTTAAAGGTTTGTTTACACACGAAAATATGCTTAATAAAATACATGTTTAAATTAAAATAAGGGTTTTTTACAAAAATTACTTACAAAAATTAAAACTGACATATTTTTTATTTGCTGGAACAGTATTAAGAAACTAAATTTTAGGAAATATTAGCAAACAAGTCCTGACAAAAAATCAGTTAGTGTAAACTTGTATTTAAAAATCGTCAGATTTTTTTTAAAGGCGAGATTTTCTGACGGTTTTTAAAGAATCATGACCAAAGTGTCAAAAATTCTCACCATGTAAAAGGCAAGACAGAATTTCTCTGACTTTTCTAAATAGTGACAACGACATATTCCATGGCTACCTATGGTTTTTATGTTAAAAGTTTTAAATGTTTGTTTACACACAAAAATAAGCTTAATAACATACTTTTTTAAATAAACAAAAAAAAACACAAAAATGAAGTCCTGACAAAAAAGCAGTTCGTGTAAACTTTTGTTTAAAAATCGTCAGATTTTTTGTAAGGGGAAGATTTTCTGACGGTTTTTGAAGAACCGCGATCACTGTCAAATGATAAAAAGAGACTAATCACGAGGTTTATTTAATTATACTCATATTAGATACTATTTCCTCTACTTTTACTTTTAATCCCCTCTTTTTACTTTTCTTCCTTCTTTTTTAATTTTTATTCCAACTTTTAATTTTCATCCCTGTTTAAAATTTGGGAATGAAAACTGACACTAAAAGTGCAAAAAGTACTTCTCTATTAACGATATATTCGCTTTTAATGTTCCTTGACAAATCAATTGGTTGACTGTTAAGTTGAGAAGGGTTAGACTCGATTTTGCAGGTTGGGTTTGAAAAATCTTTAGAGTTATACAACGACGTTTCATTCAGGGGAACGCCGTTGATTCTTGTGATCAAAGCTGGATAATCTTCTGCCTGCATTTTGTTTTTATCGTCCAGTATCTAAAAGATATAAATAAATATTGATAAAATAATAAAACTAATAATAATTGTCCCTTCCTGTATGTACAGATAGATGCAAGGGGGATTTCGATAAAAAAAACGATTCCGATGAAAAAAACCAGTCGGAAAATAAAACAAAAAAAAATATTTTAACCTTACTTTTCAATTTTCAAATTTGCACTAGTAGATACACGTGGTTAGCTGCAAAAAAAAACAGGAAAATGCCCAAGTTGCAGCAACACCTTCTTAACTACTATCACGGCCATTTTAACACCAAAATGACAGAAAATCCATGTTTTACCTGTCAACTTCAATATTCAATTATTCCCAACCAACTATAATAAGGTTATAACAGGGAATCCAAAAAAAGCAACTATTCATTGGGTAGGTAGCATTTGTTATCAATGTATTTGCCTTTAAAGCTAAGCCAATTAATCACTGTATTTCTGGGAATTACAACATTTATTGTAATAACATAAAAAAATATGTGCACAAATAGCAGCAGTGGTAGTACATGTACCTATGTACGTAACTAAGCTATAATCTAAATCCTAAAAACTATGAATAGAGATAAAAGAAAAATAAATAGATAGTTTAAACCTACTACCTACCTACTGCCCTCAAGAATCAATATATAAAAGCTAAGTTTATTTATAGAATTTGGTAAACTTAAGGAGTTAACAACCTCTGGGTTATTTTGGGTTAAATGTTTATTTTATAAAGTAGTTTTGGTCTTGTTTCAGAGCAATATCGTCTTTAAACCAAGAAGTCCTGGGGGGTTGCACCGGGGACCTTTTTGAAAAAAATTACTTTTTTCAGCGGAATTTTCCTCCCCACTTCTCTTATTTTGTGCAAAAATCTATTGTACGATAAAAATGAGTAAAATTTGGTTCAATTACGGGTTTACCTCAATTTTAAGTAAAATTTTGCTCAAACTTGAGACAAAAATTAAATATTTAACTCAAAATTGAAGAAACTCGTAATTGAGCAAAGTTTTACTAATTTTTCGGCATGTATCTATTTTGTTATTTGTTATTGTGTTATTGTATTATTTATATAGGGTAGGCCACAAAATTCTGCACTTTTTGGATTGGCTATAACTTTTGACATGATTACTCGATTTTGAAATATATTGGCTTTTTGAAAAGATAAAACGTTAGAGTTTTTCGATTCGTTTAAAAATTTACAACATTTAAAACAGTCAAGATGGCGGACAGTTTTAGAAAATGTGTAGTTTTCACCCCCCCCCCCCTGAAAAAAATTTATGTGCGACACTTAACAAACTGTAGAGCTTTCACTACAAACGCTCATTGTTTCTGTGTATATTGAAGTATCATTTAATTAAATCAGTTGGGAAATAAAAAAGTTAGTTTTTGACTACGAGTGTTATGGCTTCGCATTGAAAAAAAATCACAAAATTACATACATTTTACATTTGCTATATATTTTCACCTAATTATTTAATTAAGAAAAATACTAAGAATCTAACTACCCATTACTTTTTTTTTCTTATCCGATTTAATTAGGCGATACCTCGATATACGAAGAAAAAAGGGAGATTTGGGAATACTAATTTTTATTTGGTCCAGTTACTTAAACAAAATTAAGGCGTATAAAAGCTAACCCTTTTTAAAACTATCCGCCATCCTGATTTTTTTTTAATGTCAAATTTTGAACAAGCAGACGCAACTCTCATGTTTTATCTCTTTAAATAATATTTTTTTTAATTAACTAATCAGGCCAAAAGTTACAGCAAATTTAAAAAAAATATGTAATTTTGTGATTTTTCCCAATGTTGAGCCCAAACACTCATAATCTAGAAGCTTGTAACTTTTTAATTTCTTAACCGATTTAAGTAAGTGATACGTCAAGATACACATAAACAACGAGCATTTGTAGTGAAACCTTTAAAGTTTGTTCATTGTCGCACATAATTTTTTTTCAGGGGGGGGGGGTGAAAATTACACATTTTTTAAAACTGTCCGCCGAGAAATTTTAAATTTTCAACTGAATCGAAAAAGTATCACGTTTCATTTATCTTATTTCAAAAATAATAGCCAATCCAAAAAGTGCGGAATTTTGTGGCCCACCCTATAGAATAAATTTAAAGATTTTTGACTAGTTATTCATTCTGATAGCAAATACTTTGAAAACAATGCCCTTCAAAAAAAAAAAAATAAACCAATTACTAAAGAGCACAAAATCAGCTTTTAAAATAAAACAATTTTATTTGCTAAATTGTATATCTTTATTTTGATAGTTTTAGTTTGGTTTAAGGAAGGCATTGTTTCTTAAAACAAAATAGGGTTGCTGCATTACGAAAACTGCATCTTCTTTTGCAGTTTTCGTGATGCAGTGTCCCTAAAACAAAATTTTAAAAAGCTCACCATAAAAAACGACTTTTGCTTCTCTACGCTCTCAATGGAGGCGCCAGCATCGAGTCAAACTTGTTGCCAGATTTCCACCATTGAATCGAACCCTGTCTTTATTATTGTTTTCTCTATGACTATAAATACCTAGCCACTAATATAAAATAGCATACATACATTGAACTCGAACGGGCTTTACATATCTAATAGAAAGTTGTACTGGTATGAGTAGTATCTTCCGCCAAAGGCTGAGAGGAAATGTTACTTTAATAAGAGATTTCGAGACACGCGATCGAATTGCGTAGTTTCCATCAAAAATGACGTCGCATATAAAGTCAGCGCACTGTTTCATCCAATTACGGCTGTCTTTGCATGAAATGCAAGAGTTATTGAAGTTATAGCATTCACATTGAAATTTCAATTTTTGATTGAAGTACAATGCTTTATTGGTCTAAAAGTTTCCTAGGCATTAAGGGAATGTTCTGTCTTATTTTGGTTTTATAGGAAATAATTCAATCAATAGCATCTAAATTATCTCAAACTAAATGCATTGAATGGCAGTGCTGTTTTTGCTAATAAGTATGTTAGATTTTTTCTCTGCACAAAAGCGAATCGCCCCTTAAAAAAGATTTTTCCTACGACCACACACGAAAGTAACCCAATCTGCACTCTATAACGCCTCAGAAAGTTTTATATTTCACACGCATATCAATTTTATTTTCGTCTCTAGAGATGAAAATGTTTTCTTCTCTAGTGAGTGATAGCAAACCAAATAATGTAGATATCTAGTAGGCTATGATTTGTAGAAGCGTCGGAAATAGACGTCCCTAGAGAAGAAAATACTTTGTTCTCTTGAGATGAAATTGAAAAAAAATTAATAATAATAAAAAATACGAATTAAATCCTAAAGTGGTCGTAGGAAAAACATCGTACACAATTTGATAGAAAGTAACTTTCTTACATTGGTGTATTTTTTCACTCGGCTGGCGTTTCGTTCACAACATTCACGCTCGTGTGAAATATCTCACTTTCTTCTCTCGTTATGTAATATACTATTTCTAATATTATTACTGTCAATTCTAACTGATTTACGGATTTAAACTTATGTTTAGCAGTTTAGCCCTATCATTGACTCGTCACAAACATTCGGTAGGTATTAAAAAAAACTATCAAAAATCAAACAGAAAAACAGTCTATTTAATTTTAACAATATTTTGCACACCTTTTACATCATTTTAAAAATATTTTCTCGTTCCATTTGCTTTATTTATTTAGTCAGTTTATGTGTTTGACGTAAGCATATAACTAGTAGGTATATAAAGGTCCCGGATGCGAGAAAATCGAAACGGCAAAGGTCAAAATCTACATTGCCATGAGATGACCAATGGAATAAAGACGGCTCGATCCGAGCCTGCCCGAGTTTATAACATTAAATCACCTCATTTCCCAGTCAGCGCACTTCCAGCTGACGCATGCGCATTGGAGTCCGCCATTAATCCATTGGCGCCGGCTAACTTGATATTTTGCAGGGGTTTCTGCTACGCTTTTTATCATAGGGAAATACACGGGCAGTATAGTATCTCGTATAGTTATATGGACGTAAGTTAATTTTAATATTTCTATTAATTAGTTCTGATAGTGATTCTTATTTTGACGGAAAAACAAGTACAAAATTAGGTGTTTTAGGTAACATGATTTTTGCCTGGCAACCATTATGACTCAAGGGCTTACATAAGCTAAGTAAGAAATGTTATTTAAAAGCGCGGATTGTATTTATTATAAAAATTCGAATAAAAGCTTTGGTAAAGCCATGATGACCCTTAAAATAATTTAGTCAAATACCTGTTAAATAATACTTAGATATCCTTAAATAAACGTTTATTAGGACACGTTTTTTGGTAAATTTAAGGACTGTAAAGAACTTTGATTGAAAGAAATTAATACCACCTTATGTCTCACACACTTTATGCTTTGAAAAATTGCAATTTTTGCTGTTTTTCTCTATAAAAATGGCAAAATAAAAATCATATGCACGACACTACTAAAAATGACAGAGAGATGACATAGCTGAATTACTAGAAATTTTACCTTATATTATTTTCATCTTTCTACAAAAAACCTTTTTATAGCCTGCTGCCTCTCTTCAACAACCTTAAATATTTTTGCACTTCACTAAATTGTCTCTCCATCTACCCCTAAAATTCTACCCTCTCTCTCTAAATATTTTTCATTTTAACAGAGAAAAAATGTTTTTGGTAGTACGTTTTTTGAGCGCTAAAAAAACAGTGAAAACTTTAAAAATTTGAGTATTTTAATCTAGAAATCGAAAGTTTGGAAAGAAAGCTTTAAAATGTGAAAAACATATTTTTAATATTTTAAGCCTTAAATTACCATCATAGCTTGACCATAACTCTTGAATTTTCTTGTTTTAAAAGGCTCAATCCTACTTTCTCATTACTCTTTTGAAAGCGTTTCAACTTTTTTCTTCGATCTCATTAAGATATTTTTTTTAACTACCTACATCGTAAAATATTTTGTAAATAGTACTTTTGATAGAAAAAATGTAAAAACCTAAGTACAATACAAAAAAAAGAAAATCTAAATTTTTATAGCTTATTTAGTTGTATTGTCGCTCTAGTGCGCTCATTACATAACTTATTTTTTTACGGTTTGGTTCGACGTTGAAGCATATCTTTCTTTTTCTCCCTTGCCTCAACGTCGAACAGAAACAGTAACATCGGGTTTATATTTCTTACACAGCTACAACAATTTACTATAAAATGCCACAGTCTACTTTATATTAACACTGGGACAATGCTCACCTTTTCAATTCCCCAATAATCAGCTTCGCCATTAAAAATATTGTAGTTTTCCAGACAATTTGTGGTCGTATCGATAATTTTAGGGATCGTTTCCATGAATTCCAGAAATTTTCGCTTGATTTTTTGAAAAGCTTCGGTAACGAATTTGTTTGTTATTTGACAGGCGTGACGGTAAAATAGTCATTCTCAGGGTTAACTTGATTGACAGCAAATTCGACACGTTTAATTTTTTGGCTAACGATACAGAAAAAATATCCTGGGTTTATACAGGCAAATAAAAAAAAATAACAAATAAAAATAATAAATAATTCTGGTTTATACAGCCAAATAAAATAAGAATAAAAATAACTTTAAACCAATCAGCACACTTTCTGCACATGTAAACAAAAGTTCAATAGTTAAAATAATTAAAGGAAACTACATCATGTTGTTTTCCCTAATAATATCTGCCAAAAACAAACCAAAAAAATACAAAAAACCTGAAAAACACCTATTTAAATGACAACAACAAATGAAACTTAGTTTATGTGCGTTAAATGGGCATGCGAAAATCCTTTTTCAGATAAAATTAAAAATAAAAGTTGAAAGTTGGCCGTCTTTTCATTTTAATTTTAATTCCTTATTTTAATTTGTGCTGTATAAACGCCTACACTGCCTGCCTGTATAAACGCAGCAATTGCGATCGCTTTGAGTTTTGTGGCTGTAAGACAAATTTGGTTAGTCCAGAAATCTACAGGATTGTGCCTGGCATATGAAAGCTAATATGCTATGCGCGCCATCTGTCGTTTTTACACGAGATTCGTTTAAATGCGATGAAACTGATTGCTTTTGTTTACAGTCCTCTATGATTCCCTGATGATTCCTAGGTGTCGATTCTTGAATCCAGGGATGGGCACATGTGGGATTGTACTCACGAAAAAAATCCTAGTATGTATTCTTGAACGCGCGAGGAGAGTTCCCGTCCGTCCAAAATTCGTAGGTGAACGTTCTACTGGTTTGAGGCAGGAGAATGGCGCTGTAATCGCACGAAACTTGCGCAGATTGCAATGTTTGGTTGATTCATTTGTAACCTAATCTTTGTTTCATTATTGATAAAGTCCCACTTGGAAAACATTTTTTGTTATTTGTCACAAAAAGCTCAATCAAAAAGAATTACTTATAAAATTAGGTAGATTTCTGTCACAATTTCAGTTTTTTTCCCTAATCACATGCAGGGTAGCCATGAGGTTCTCTTTTTTTAATGGAACCCTATTTTTTTAAAGTTTTGATTCAAAAAATATATGTAGGGTTTATCTGTGGCGGTTGTCGGGTAAAATTATAAATAATTTGGCATAAGGGCAATGTGTTAGTCAATGAAAAATAGTAATGATTCTTTGTTTAACACATCTTCTTATGGCAACGTTCTTGTGTTCAATAACCGTTCAAGACAAAGGAAACATATAGTGTATTTTTGGAAGGGAGTGTCTAAAGAGCCGACAATTCGGCTGAATAGTCGTGAGGCTAAAGAGCCAACACTAATTATTTATTATGTGTTTTTCATATTTTCGTTTTTTTTTTTAAATTTTTTAAACTAAATTAAACAACCTAACCTAAACAGACTCAAGCCAACTTACTAAAAGCCAAAACAACCCAAAAAAACACACTTTAAACTAAATTAACCCAACCTAACCCAAACAGACTCAAACCAACTTATTCAAAGCCAAAACAACCCAAAAAATGGAGGCACCTTCTAGGGCCCCCAAAGGACCTCGAGTCCTTGTCTGGCGTTTTTTTTTTAATGCAAAAAAAAGATTTAGGGCGGGTTAAGTGTTTTTTGTTTGGGGTTGGTTTAAATCTGCTTCAGTTGGGTTGAGTTCACTTAGTTAAAAATATACTAAATAATTACTGTCAGCTCTTTAGACACTCCCTTTTTGGAAACAGGAAGAAAAGATTAGCGAAATTTTACAAAATATAAAAAAAGGACTTAAACATAATCGAAATTTATGATCTACATAATTTAATAAGTATGTAATTCCCATTTATAACAAAAAGTAATTTTTTTAGTTTGTCATACTTTTATTTTGCACCTTCAATTCTAGAACTGTTTTTTGTTAAATGTCAAAAAAGTAAGGAAAAAATCACAGAAAATATTTTGGTTAGTATGAAATTAGTCCAATCAGTCAGAAAGCAAACTGGCAGCACTGGATGTGTTTCGGCTGCATTCAAGAATACGAACAGCCAGCGACGGGGATGGGATCGTTCCCTGGGAGTGTTCACATCCTTTAAGGGATCATCCACCACACGAACGTCCGTCTAAAATTCAAGAATCGACACCCTAATAAAGATGGTTTTTTACTATCCATTTAGAAATAAAAGAAAATTTTGCTTCGACAGCGAAAACATTTCTTTGAAAATTTTATTTTTAACGGACGCGATTTTTTTTTAAATATTCGTCTTTACGCGATTTCTTAATATCAACGGCAAGAGAGCAAAATTTAGATTCAATAGAGAGCTTTTGTCCCTCTTTTGAAAAGGATGACTTTATCGATTAATATAGCGTCTTGACGATGATACGATATTTAATTATTACTAGCTAAAAACCCGCAGTAGTGACTATATACGGTTTGACCCGTTTTTCCTCGTTTTTCTGCTTTAGATGAGCTTTTGTTCCTGTGAACCGATTTTGATATAAAATAAGGGCTACGTCCTGCTCAGGACTCCAAGGAAACCTGGAAAAGAAAAATCAAAAAATGAGCGGTTGGTAATATTATAAACTGGATCACTTCGGCACAGCTGTAGTGCAAGTAAATGTTCTTATGGAATTGCAGCAAAAAAAAAACGATTAAAACACAAAAATTTTCATCGTATTTTTATCCGAACATTATTTCTTCAAACCCATTCAATAACAAATTCTAAATTTATAAGACCCGTTTTTAATGGAACCATTGTTCATCAAACTCATTCAATATCAAACTCGTAATCTGTAAAACCCATTTATAATAAATCCCGGAATTTATCAGACCATTATTTTTCAAAACCGGATTTCGTAAAACCCGTTGCTTATCAGAAAATTTTTGCTAAATTGCTAAAAGTGTTCACAGATAGTGTTCAATACTTTGTGTATAGATGTCACTCTATTGTTCTTAACTGGAATACAAGTGAAATCTATACACCAGTGGCGGTCCCAGGAGGGCGGGAGGGGGGAGGTTATCGCCCCCCCCCATTTGCTCCAAAAAAAAGTAGACAACAAATATGCTGGTGGTAACCTTGAAGTCTTTAGATAAAAAAACGAGAAATTGAGGAACGTTCCTTTAAGAATAAACAAACGCATGACGTAAAAATACCGCGAAAACCACGATATTGGAAATACAGAACAGTATTATAGAGTTGGTAACCGTAGATCCGGATTTTGCACTTGTGGTGCTCATCAGTACGGTGATAGGAATTAGGAGATGAAATGATGATGAATAAATGTGACATATGATTCATATAAAAAATAACCATCTGTCAAATTGCAGAATCGGCAGATGTACCTTCAATTTGAAGAAAGTGAAGCGGGCTTAGCGTTGCTGCATTTCAACAGACATATTGAAATTGACATTGAGCGAGTCATTGACCGGTTTGTCCAAGAAAACCGGAACCGAACTTTTTTTTGAGATAGGCATCTTTTATTTGAGATATCCAATAAAAAGGTAATGTTTCAACTTAAAAAAGCTTTTTAGACCTCAAAAAAATTATTTAGCTGTTAGATTTTGTTTGTGGTTTGTTTGGTATCTATGTTTTTATAGCGTGCGAATTTGAGTGGAGTAGGGGGTTAATTACCACTCCCCACCCTGGATTTAAATTTATTAAGAAAACATTTAGAAAATCAAAAATAGGGCAGAAATTGCCGCGCTGTAACACCTTTGATATTTACGGTATTAGTTTAATTTTGTGTTAAAAATGGCATTTGGCTGTTTCACTTTGAAACCATTGATATATTTACAATTCTAGTTTAATTTTAAATCATAAAGTGCATTTTAAGTGAAATTTTCTTAAAAATTTTCGCCTACGTCGTTTTGATACCGTTGATATTTACGATTTTAGTTAAATTTGACTAAAAAATTGCATTTTTAATGTAATTTTCTCAAAAGTTTTCGGAGTATTTAAACATTTTTTAAAATAAAAAATGTATAAAATAAACCACTCAAAATCTGATTACCCCCCCCCCCCCCCCCGTTAGATTTGAGGCCAAATCCGCGCTTGTAGTTACTAAGTTTTGATGCATATATTGATATGTTCCTCATACAAGCTATGCTTTTATTTCAGTTTTTACTTTCATATCCAAACCGCCCCCCCTTTTTAAATGGCTGGGATCGCCACTGTACACAAACTATTGAACGCGACCTGTTCAAGTAGGCGCGCGTAGCAGCGACAAATGCATCGAAACGCCGCGCCACTTGCGTGTACGCCTCCGGTTCATATATTAGTAGACACTTAAAGTAAATATTTTAACGCATCGGTATCGGTATACTTGCTTGCTTCTTTGACGGGTGTGATGAGAAAATCTCGTTGCGTACGGAAGGATGTACGTATCGTAACGGACCCACGAACGTACGCAACGATTTTAATTAGCAGTTCTGTCATCGCACCCTTCAAAAAAGCGGACATCGTTCGAAACATCGCATAAACAAGTCAAAAATATGTGTATTTTGGCTTTATTTCGAACGCTTTAGGTATACGGATACTGATGCGTTGAAATTGACGAATGCCTAGTCAATTTAGCAAAAATTTTCTCATAAACAACGGGTTTTACGAATTCCGGTTTTGAAAAATAATGGTTTGACAAATTCCGGGTTTTATTAAAAATGGGTTTTACAAATTACGAGTTTGATATTAAATGAGTTTGATGAACAATGGTTCAATTAAAAATGGGTCTTATAAACTTCAAATTTGTTACAAAGAAGAAGTTAAAAAACCTCCAAATCAGTTACTTCAACCGAAAAGAAACTAAAAAACAAAAGATCACAAGATCTTGGGTGGAAATAACGAAAATTCAAACTTGGATGAGTATTCCACAAGGAACACACAAAATATCAAAGCGAAAGGAGAAATGAATAAACGATGTTTCCCCCTGGGTAACCAGCGTGGGCTCA
The DNA here is from genome assembly GCA_963921995.1 of Oxystoma pomonae. Classification (NCBI taxonomy): domain Eukaryota; kingdom Metazoa; phylum Arthropoda; class Insecta; order Coleoptera; family Brentidae; genus Oxystoma; species Oxystoma pomonae. The sequence continues at coordinate 44,226,320 of OY998172.1, forward strand.
TCAGTAGTTTCACTGGTCACCCTCCACTATACATCATTAAACACCATCATACACTTAGATTTCGATAGAAGTTAAAAAAACCTTCTTCTTTGTTTTAATTGCCTTAGGAGCATAATCCTACTGGAAATATTAACACGCCAGGACGAATTCGTATTAGGTAACGTGGATAAGTAAGTACCAGTGCGGAACGATGCCTATTTGTGAGTGGTTCAAGGTTGGAAATCTAAGTGTATGATGGTGTTTAATGATGTATAGTGGAGGGTGACCAGTGAAACTACTGATGAGCCCACGCTGGTTACCCAGGGCGAAACATCGTTTATTCATTTCTCCTTTCGCTTTGATATTTTGTGTGTTCCTTGTGGAATACTCATCCAAGTTTGAATTTTCGTTATTTCCACCCAAGATCTTGTGATCTTTTGTTTCAAATTTGTTATTGAATGGGTTTGAAGAAATAAGGTTCGGATAAAAAATTGTTTTAACGAATTGCAGTTTCTATAGTGAATGATTTTATGCACATTCTGATAAACCGTCGGCGTCCGCACTAAGGTGTCGATATCAATAATTATTATGTTTTTAAATTGTACCCACTCAATATGTTAATGTGCATGCAACTCATGTCACAATTTTTGTTATTGTGTATTACCTGCAAGGACAAACAGAAACATATTTGTATGTGTTATGGACAATAAAATGACGGTAATTGCCTAGGGCTATTATATCTTTACTTTTTCAGAGTACCCCGATGAGTTTTAAAATGCATTTGATTTACATTTGAATTAATTATCATTATGATACCCAGTTTACGAGGTGTATCAAACTTTACTAAGGAACCCTCAAATGACCAAAGCGAAAAGAGAAAAAAATTGAACGGTGTTTTGCCCTGGGTGACCATCGTGGACTTGTCAGTAGTTCCACTAAGTTAGCAAAGATGCCCCTATTTTTTTTTAATGGAAAATTAAGCGAATCCATGCTAACCCGAAATAAATGCATTTCATAAAACCGTAATCCTAACGAATATTTAAAAAAAAAAATTCCATTCCAACAAATGGTTTTTGAAAAAAAATCCGTCCGCAAAAAAATGTTTTTCGCTTAAAATTCCTTTAAAAAGAGGTTTCGAAAAAATCTGAGGTTTCGAAAAAATTTTCGCGAGTCAAATTAATTCACCCAGTGCGTTTTTCATTATTAAAATGTCAACAAAGATTATGGTATACCGGCAGGCTAATAATACTCATGATGAGCACACACGTAATCGTTTTAGTTTTAATAAAAACTTCAACTTGTGTAACACATCTGAGTGTGTGTAACTCATGCCTTAATTATAATTAAGATATTTTGCATTATTTATTTATAATTTTTAGGAAAAGTTTTTTTAGTAATTATAACCCAAAATTACATGCTCTAGGAAACAACATTGTTTGTGTCAGTCTTTTAAAAAAAGATGGGAAAAATTGATGTAAAAGTAAACAGAAAGTGTGTTTTTGTTTCAGGGTTTCAAAATGGTTTATCAAAATCTGGCACTTTTGACTTTTTTGTTAAATTTTTGGGGTAAGTAGACCAAAACTTAGCAACTCTAAATGTATTTAGAAATAATATTACAAAACAAAAACGCCAGTCACTTAAATCACTTAAAATTTACCTCAAAAATATTGCTATCTAGGTACAATTATCTTCGATACAATTATCACTGGCGCAACCAGGAATTGACTTCGGGGGGGGGGGGGTTAAGGATAAATAATAGAAAAAACTTAATTTGAATTCAAAATGTGACCATAACCAGGTTTCTCGAGAGGGGGGGGGGGTAAGGTTTTAACCCTAAACCCCCCCCCCCTCGGTGCGCTAGTGCAATTATCTAGGTACAATTATCTTTAATTGTTGTCTTAAAATACTAACTGAGGCGAAAATTTCCAGAATGTTATTGCAGTTGCGATTTTCCAAATTTTATCAAATTTGTCTAAGAGTCGTCTCAAAAAGTGGGTGAGGGCGATCGACCACCCCTATAGTAAGACCCAATCCCGCTCCTCCCCCTCACTCCCTCTGTGACTGTCACTGCGGGGATCTTATTTGATTAGTACCTTAATTTAAGTGAACAGATTAGGTTATGTCGAGGGTTATTCCTATTTATAACAAATATTAAATACAGAGAAATATGTCTTAATAAGAACAAAAAATTACAAAAAATTTTTGTCCCCAACTATACAAAAAAGTACCGTCACTAAATAAGGTCCATCTCCTAATAAGACCTACCTCAGTTTTTCTGGCAGAACTACATTTTAGTTTACCTCAGAGTCAAAGAGTAAAACAAGGCATAAACCGAGGTAAAAACTGCTTATAATATATTTTACTTTCAGGTATATGTAGTGACCCTTTTACTACTGCTACTTTGCTGAATCCAAAATTAAGTTTTTTAAAAAACACAACCTATTTGAAAAATATGACAGCTAATGCTCAACTTAATGAAAGGGAAAAAATGCAAAATAAGTAAGTATTGTTTATCTAAATTCAAAAACCCGATTTGTGGATGGATATACCCATGAAAATTTAAACATACCATCCAAACAGACAGAATTATGTTTAAACTGAGATACCACTTAATATATTAATAGTCGGATAAAAAACTTAACGCCCATAAGACCTTATCGGTACAGAAAGTCTGCATAAACTGGCACTATTTTTGACAATTCCGCACAATGTTTAAAAGGTTTCTGACAGTATTGTCTTCTAAACATGTCATCTAGACATGCTCAGATTGTGCCATCCATTAAGTTGACATAATTAAAGTTAATGCCGTCCTTTATTAAGGACTTATCGGTTTATTATAGGCTAACTTTAATAAAGTCGACACTAATTACTACTATTTTAGATACTTTAGCCATCTGTTATGAGACAGCGCTCTTCTTGGTTGCCGCGACTATCTGAAAGCTACGTTCAGAGCTTTCTTTTGCGCGGTCGCTATCAAAATAATGTCGACTTTTATAATTTTTGTTTGTGCCATCCTTTAATAGGAGGCATTAACTTTAATTATGTAAACTTTATATGTGGCACAATATGAGCATGTCAAGATTGTCGACTTTATGCAAGTCAGGCTATGCCGACTTTATGTACCGATAAATCCATAATAAAAAACGGCATTAATTTTAATTATATCAATTTTATGGTTAGCACAATATGAGCATGTCTAGATGACATATTTAGAAGACAACAATGTCAGAAACCGTTTAAACTCCGTATGGAACTGAAATAAATAATGCCGACTTTATTAAAAAGTCAGCCGAATTTGTAATAAGTCTCTATTAAAGGTCGGCACAAACATTATAAAAGTCGACAATAGAGACGTTTTGCACCTCTTATAAAAAATCTCTGTTAGATGACTTTATCGCTTAATAACGCGTTGTGACGTAGCTAACGTCATGTTATTTTTAAGACAGCATTTTTAGTTTTTGCAAGCCGCCTTTCATTTGTTTATGGCCTACTTTATACGGTAAATATTATTATAAAGATTTACAAAAAGAATTTGTCCAATAATATTTTTATTTACAGTATCTTATTCTTGTGTTTTTTTACGGTGAATTTTAATTATTATTAATCTTTAAAAAACTCAAAAACACAACAGAGAAAAGGGAGGTTATCATAAACAGATCGGAATCACTTGTCATAGTGGCCAATGCAAATCAATGTTTTACATTTCTTACGAAATTCTAGCCAAAGAAGATGATTAAACAAAAATTGACACTTTTCTTTACAATTAAAAAGAATACTGAACACATTTGCATTCAAAAATCAATTTAAATTTTTTGCTTTTCTACTTAACGTTTTACTTTCGGCAACCATGTCAATTATAAAGGATACGGTATTCTCCCGCAGGTAACGTCAAACTTTATCGGTTAGTAAGGGATTCCGTTATTACCTCGTAACTGCGCATGCCCGAAATAACCGGTAAAGTAAAAAGGCATCAAAATTATAGGTGCAAAAGGTCTCTAATATTTTGATGGCACCGCGCACAAGAAAGCTCTGCCCGAGAAGCGCGCTGCCTCATAACACATGGGTAAAGCGCCTAAAATATGTAGTAGTCGTGCAGAACTGTCCAAAATACTGCTGACTTTATTAGATTCAGCCTATGATGTACCGATAAGTCCCTAATGTTTCATTGCTAGTATATCAATTTAAAAAGTTTTTCGTATAATTCAGGTTTTTCATAAAATTCAAACCTCAATGAGTTTTAGTCATTTTTAGTCCACCATACCAACTCTTATAATCGTGAAATTTTGACTTTTCTAAATTTTATAAAAATGAGTTACTAAGGTTCCAAAATACCTTAATCGATAAAAAAAGTGGTCTGTCGGTCTGTTGTCTGCCTGTATACACGATAACTCAAGAACGTCTTAATTGATTTTAACGAAATTTGGTACCAAAATGCTTTATCGGCTGACCATAAACTGATTAACTATTGGGTAGGGTGGTTGAATAGGGGAAAAGGGTAATTAAATATTTTAAAAAAATTGTAACTTTGGAACAAAAGCAAGTAGCGATATACAATTTTCAGATTTAGGTTTCCATGAGTATGGACTATAAATTTTGTTATAAAGTTCAAATTCGTGGGAGCTTTAGTTTCTGAGTTATTTGAAAAAACGGTAAAATATATAAAAAAAACATAAATTAGCTATTTATATGCGGTTTTCATATTTAGGATTTCGTAAATATTACCCAAAAATTTTGTTATAAGGTTCAAATCTTTCAAAGCTACAGTTTTCCAGATATTTTCATTTCCTTTCAACATAAAATAATTGAAAAAAAAAACAAAAGATCAAAAGATCTTGGGTGGAGATAACGAAAATTCAAATTTGGATGAGCATCCCACAAGGAACACATAAAAGATCAAAACGAAAAGAGAAATGATTAAACGATGTTTCGCCCTGGGTAACCAGCGTGGGCTCATCAGTAGTTTCACTGGTCACCCTCCACTATACATCATTAAACACCATCATGCACTTTGATTTCCAACCTTGAACCACTCACAAATAGGCATCCGCACTGGTACTTACTTATCCAAGTTACCTGATACGAATTCGTCCTGGCGTGTTAATGTTTCCAGTAGGATTATGATCCTAAGGCAATAAAAATTTGTTTTAATTGCCTTAGGAGCATAATCCTACTGGAAATATTAACACGCCAGGACGAATTCGTATCAGGTAACTTGGATAAGTAAGTACCAGTGCGGAACGATGCCTATTTGTGAGTGATTCAAGGTTGGAAATTAAAGTGTTGTTTTGATTGCCTTAGGAGCATAATCCTACTGGAAATATTAACACGCCAGGACGAATTCGTACCAGGTAACTTGGATAAGTAAGTAGTGTATAATGGTGTTTAATGATGTATAGTGGAGGGTGACCAGTGAAACTACTGATGAGCCCACGCTGGTTACCCAGGGCGAAACATCGTATAATCATTTCTATTTTCGCTTTGATCTTTTGTGTGTTCCTTGTGGGATGCTCATCCAAGTTTGAATTTTCGTTATTTCCACCCAAGATCTTTTGATCTTTTGTTTTTTAGTTTCTTTTCGGTTGAAGTAACTGATTTGGAGGTTTTTTAACTTCTTCTTTGATAAAATAATTGATTGTATGATGGACTATCCGTGCTTACTATAAACAATTTTTTGTATTTGTATTTTATAGACCACGTAGAACTGTTAGTTGACAACTTCCGCCAAAAGCATTTTAGATTAGGTTTTTATAATTTTTAAAATAGTTTTAGTTTACAAAAATCTGAATATCTGAAAGGAGACGCTTTAAAATACCCCAAGTTCGGACAAAAAGAAAATCATATTTCATACACAGGAAGATCCAAAAGAGGTAGGTTACTACCTAGTTATTAGACCAACCTCCAATACAAGAATAGCTTAAATATTTAACATTAAATAGATTCAAAAATACATCAACAAATTAAACTTGCACTAATACAAGGAAACATTCCTGTTTCATTAATCCAGGTTCCTGATTAATAAAATTTAAGTGCACGCAACCACAACCCTAGATTCATAAAAACCTACACACATAAATTTGCATAAAGGCACTAACACAACGCATAGCATAGAATCTAAAGAAAAATTATTGCTATGCGTTACGTGACCTTGTTTTGTGTGACCAAAAATTCCGCATGAACTGACAGCTGAAACAAAGTTTGATGAGATTTTATAATTTTCTACATGTTTTTTATATTTATGTCGAATTTTGGTAGCGAAAGTTCATAGAGGAATTAAACTAAAGTATTAAAACAGGACTATATTTATTAATCCTTGTCTATATATCCTTATTTGCTCCAAAGACATCATCCTCCAAAGATCATTCCTTTAATCTTTGTTGACTAGAAGCATTGTTTAATGCTAAGAAGTGCTCTTTTGTTTTTTTGTAGTTTTATGTTATAGTTCGATTTTAGCGAAGGAAGGACAAGGCTAAAAATAAAAGAAAATATCCGGAAATTCAAAAATAACAACATAGAACAAATTACCGGATTTATATCAAAAGTGACGTAAGACAACTATCAAATGTCATTAAGATCTCAAACCGAATAAAGATCGATTTAAAAATATCCTCAATTTCACACTGATAAAAAGAAAGTATTAGCGCAAGTGCATATGCTTTTGATATATGCCAAATGCCTAAACCGAGGCATAAGCTTTAGAGCCAAGGTAACCATGCTTCAGAAAAAGTCACACCTTTTAAGTTCAAATGGCTTATGTTTTCCCTCTTTCGTGAAAACCATGATAATCTGCACCTCAATTTTTTGTTTTACAACATTTTTGGATGCCATTTTCTAAATATAGTGTGTAGATTTTGAATAAAGGAGTTTTGTGACTATGTGTGATTGATAGCTCTTTAGTCACACAATCAAGTGTTACCGGGTGTTTTGTTTGCATCCGTGTAGAAGTAGTTGATATGACGTCATCTTTTAATATGGCGGCCAAAAATCATAAAAAATACAACTTTCGCAACCGGGGCATGACTATACTCGATAGTATATAATTAGAGAAAGATGATTCCCAAAAATTAACTTTTAAGGTCATCCGACCTTAAATGATCTTGAAAATTGCATAAAACAAGATTTTTGCCATTTTCTCTTAAAAAAATGTTAATAATTCGACGTTTTGTCACACTAACTTCAAATGTACCTCAAACTATTAGGCATATATGCCAAATTCGATCTTTCGAGTTTGATGCAGTTTGAAGCTTTATGACCTTGAAAGATACCCCAGTAAAATTGTCATATTGTCAAAGATAAGAAGGTCGAGTCCAGTAATATTTTTAAAAAAATTTGGTTCAGCTGTGATGCGTTTCATTATGGCGGCTGATATATCATATCAAAATGGCGACCTACAACCACATTTTATTTTATCCAATTTCGTAAAAAAATAAAAATGACAAGGTGGCCATCAATTATTGTTGACTTATCGCCGCTTACTATGGAGAAAAAGTTTAGTTGATATGTCACCTTGATTAACTTTAAAAATACCATGTACAAATAAAAAACCAGGTTTTTGTAGTGTTTTTTCCAACCAACTTTGCAAAAACTTTGTGCCGGCGATGAAATTAACATCGTAGCCATAACTAAACACATCATTTTAAATGATAGGGAGTCATTTTATTTTGGTCTGGCGTCCAAGGTGTTTATGCTATACCCCAGTAAAAATGACCTATATGTCGTTTTTATTAAGTTTCAGAACTGTAAATTTTATGTTCTACTCACTTGTCTAGCCAAAAAAGTGATTTAAGTTACCTATAGGAGAGTTAGCAGAAGTTAGATATACATTACCATATACTGGACCAGGTGTTTTGGATGCTATTTTCCAAAATGGCGGACCGAAAAGCATTAAAAATTCTAATTATGCCACTAGGGCATGACTATACTTGTTTATTTAGTTATTATTGTAGAAAGTTCCTAAACTTAATAAAAACAACAGGCAAATAGGTCATTTTTACCGGGGTATGGCATAAAAATCTTGGACGCCAGATCAAAATGATAGGGAGGTTTAAATGAAGTTTTTAGTCATGGCTAAGATGTCAGTTTCATTTCCGGTACTTAAAGTTTTTGCGTAGTGGTAAATTGGAAAAATTACAACAAAAAGCTGTTTTTTTCCCTTGTATGTGGTATTTTCAAGGTCAATCAAGGTCATGCATCAACTAAACTTTTTTTTCGTAGCAAGCGGCGATAAGTCAACGAGAATTGATGGAAACCTTGTTATTTTTGCTTTTTTACGAAATTGGATAAAATAAAATGTGGTTATAGGTCGCCATTTTGATATATCAGCCGCCATATTAAAACGCATCATAGATGAACCAATTTCTTTTTAACAATATTGTTGGACTAGACCATCCCATCTTTCTTACGAAATTTGGTCCTCTTCGCTTTAATAGTTGATTAATAGCACCCTTTAGTATGTTATTTTTGCAATATGATAATTTTACTGGGGTATTTTTCAAAGTCGTAAAGCTTCAAACTGCATCAAGCTCCAAGGATTGAATTTGGCATATATACCTAATAGTTTGAGGTACATTTGAAGTTTTTCTGACGAAACGTCGAATTACTAAGATTTTTTGTAGAGAAAATGGCAAAAATCTTGTTTTTTGAAAGTAAATGTCCGGTTGCAAAAGTTGTATTTTTTTATGATTTTTGGCCGCCATCTTAAAAGATGACCCCTTCTACATGCATGCGAACAAAACAGCCGGTAACACTTGATTATGGGACTAAAGCACTATCAATCCCACATACTCACGAAACTCCTTCATTCAAAATCCCACGAACTTACACATGCCCCTTCACTAATAGTCTCCAACAAAAAAAAATCCTACGTTGAGCACTTTTCTTGAAAAATCGATTTTTATATCAAAAGCCCGGCACCCAACTATAGGTGAGCGTCTAAAAGAACAGTATATTTTGAAATTTTATTATGATGTACCCATGTAAAAAGATAATAAAACGCTATGTAAGAATATTGTGCCCCATCGTTTAAACTAAGGGGCGTATCAAGAAACACTAAAATACATGACATAATTAGAAAAACTATTTTCATTTGGAGACTTAATTAATGCCTTTTATTTAGCTAATTTGACATATTTTTTACAGTGGCGTACCACTTTTTTTATTTTTAAATTTCTGCTGTTTAAGTAAATCGTCCCTTTATTGGTTTTATAACTGAGGACTTAATTTTTTAATATTTTTCTTACGATATTTGGGTAAAAATTTATTCCTTAAATATCATTATAATTTTTTCTATTTAATTTTAACTTATGAGTGAAAAAGACTTACTAATGTAATATCGTCAGAGATAATTTAATTTTAAAAGAAATAAAGAATGTAGTACGCTCCTGATATTAATGTGAAAACAGTACTTTATTAACCATAATTAAACTTATGACTAAATTTTATTTTATTAAAATAATAATCATCAGAATGTTTGTACCAAAAAAATATGGTATGCTGCTGCACAAAAATACAAACCAATAGCAAGACGTCTAAAAACCTAAATATCTCTTACTTAAGCAGCAGATATTTAAAAATAAATTAAAATATGGTACGCCACTATCGAAAAATGTCAAATCAATTAGCTCAATATTCTTTTGGCTAAGGGGCATTGACTAAGTCTCCAAAAAAATTTTTATGCTCGTTTTATGCGCAAATATCGAATTATAACATATATTTTAGTGCTTCTTTGATATGCCCCTGTGTCGGTGGAGGCCACAATAATCTAACTCACTTTTCATGATGTCTTTACATGAGTCTACATTATATTAAAATTTTGGAAAAAAATCTGTTTTTTTCGGCGCACACCTAAACATGCTCAATGTTGTTTTACTTCTTTTGGAGAATAATAAGAAAATTTCTTTGTAGAGATAATTAATCTAGCACTGATGATAAGATGTGCCACTAACTGTTTGGCGGTAAGCTACAAGGGTTATGGCTGTTACTGTGGATTCTATGGTGGCGGTACTCCCGTGGATGAGATTGACAAGTAGGTTCAAAAACTCTCCACTTATAAATACTAATGGCCTAAGAGCGTTACCTCTTAAAACAGGCCATAGGGAAATTTTTCCGGATGAAACTGGATTTTTGACAGAAATTATTTGTACCCTAAAGTAGTTTGTAAAAAAGTTTCTCTCTGAGGGACGCTTGCTTCCAATATAAAATCGAAATAATATGCAGGGTGTTTTATTTAATATAAGAGAGATGCTATTAAAATTTGAAATTAACTTTTTTAAAGCCCAATAAAATTATACAAATCTTGTCTTAACTATTTATTTATATCTTTAATATTAACAGAAATATCCGAATGTCAAAATATAATGAATTGCCTTGACAACATTGCTGTATACCTACGCACATATACCAGTTTGTAGGGCTAATAGTTTCCCAGATAAATCCGGTGTATATATAGGGTGTGACAAAAAAAACTGCGCTTTTTTAAATGATTATAACTTAGCGAGAAATTGCCCGATTTTAATAATGTTTAGCTTTTTAGAGAGCCAAAGCTTCAGAATTTATAGGACCAATGTCAAACATGACATTTCCTAAAAATCCAAGATGGCGGACCTATTGAAAAAATAGGCATCTTTAACCCCCCTAGATATTGATATTTTTTTGTGTGCAACACTGTATAAAATCTGAAACATTGATTACGAAGCCACATTTTTTCGAAGCATATCGATGTAACACTTTAAAAATTCGGATAAGAATTAAGGAAATTTGCAATTTTTAAATAGACCACAGTTTACCTGTAAAATCAAGCTTGTTAAGGAAAAATCAACAATGATGGTCAAGCCCTTGTAAGACTCTTATAAACAAAACACTGTTTTTAGGTGTTGCCAGCAACATGACGACTGCTACGGTGCTTCTGGATGTGATGGGATATTGGGGTTAGGGATACCCGCATACATCACCCCCTATACATGGAGATGTAGTTCCGAGCGACCATATTGTGGTGAGACGTTAGTACATCACAGATAATACGGGGGCTTAGAGGTTCAAGCCCCCGTCCACGCTCAGAACAATTGAAAATCGACTCATCAAGGTTGGATTTTCCCTATAGTCCAGTCATTAGAGAATTTTAGCTTGCAAAAGGTGGGGTAGTAGCGATTTTGACATATGTTGTTTAGATTGGGCCTCCAAAAAAAATTTAAGTTTTCAAACTTGGGGGGGGGTGAGCTCATTCCGCCATCTTGGATTTAGTGCATAAATTTATTTTTTTCTTAAATAACACGAAAACTACAAACTTTAGGAGAAAAAGTCTTTTTAGGAAGTTGAAGAGGAGAGAATTTACCACAACTTTGAGGTACACATTTTTTTTGTAGCTGTTCTTATGAGCTACAGCTTTACAAGTTTCTGCTTTTTTCTCTGTTTTTAGTTTATCATGATTAAAAAGCGACAAAACTTACGTAATTTACTAACATGTATCACACGTTTATTGTATCTAAATTTGATATTATATTGTGGTATATATTATAAGTATATTATATTTTATATATACCTTAATATAATATAATGGCTATATATAATAAACACTCATTTCCGCAACACCAAGAGGTAGAGTAAACGGCGAGTTTTTTTTGTGACATCTCCAGTAGACCTAATCCACATGTAACATTAGCTAAAGCAACGAATATTGATTCTCATTATATGAATCTTCTACAATGTCTATTTCATTGTCATCTTAGCTTTCAATAGCAAAATCTTGAACAAAAAAGAAGTTAAAAAACCTCCAAATCAGTTACTTCAACCGAAAAGAATCTAAAAGAAACAAAATATCAAAAGATCTTGGGTGTTTTTTTTTAATTGCCTTAGGAGCATAAACCTATTGGAAATATTAATACGCCAGGATGAACCCGTATCAGGTGTCTTAGATAAGTACCAGTGCGAAACGATGCCTATTGTAAGTAATTTAAAGTTGGAAATCAAATCGTATGATGGGGTTTAATGATGTTTGGGGAGGGTGACCAGTGAAACCACTGATGAACCCACGCTGGTTGCCCAGGGGCCTAATTCTTGAATCTCAAGAGAAGGAACGGTCCCTCAGAGAAGCGATCAATCCCGGGGAGTGATCCCATCCCCCGAGAAAAGCTGCTTTTCCTTGAAACCTCTTCGAAATTTTAGATTGAAAAATATCCATTTTATGCGCATGCTTGTCAGAGAAATGGGACCGATCCCTGGCTTTGGAGTCGGGGAGCGCGAACACCCAATTTTTGATAGAATGGAATAAGCGATCACCGCTCAAGAATACAAACTGCGTTCGACGTCGGATCATTCGACACAAATTTATGTCGTTCCCAGCTTAAGAATTAGGGTCCAGGGCGAAACATCGTTTGAAAATTTCCCTTTTGGCTTTGGTCCTTTGTGTGTTCCTTCTGGGATGCTCATCCAAGTTTGAGTTTTCGTTTTTTTTCACCCAAGAACTTTGGATCTTTTATTTTTTAGAAAAATCTTAGTTTAGATTTTCACACGCCTGTCCATTACAAAATCCACAAACAATGGAACTGGAATTGGATGTAACGATGCAAGTTTGACTTTAGATTTTATTGAAGATTTGAGAAACCGTTTGTATCGAACTTTCTCTAAGCTGAAATACTACCAGGAATCGTTCGCCAGCTTTTGCAACTTTGTTAGAATTTGGGTTGTTAAAAACTTTAATATTAGCACAAAAACTTAATTTTTTTACGAGTGGTAGAAATTTTGTTTTTCTCTAATCAAAGATCGCTGAAGTTGTGTCACATCCACTAAATACGTGCAAAAAGCAAATGAATTCTGCTAGATTTTTCTGCTTTAAGCTAATTGGTGAATATATTTTCTCTGATATCTTTCCTTTCCCTGGCTTGAGAAGGAAGATGTTGTCTTAATATGGAACCAATGCCGTTAGCAATATCTTCACCAGCAATAAACACAGAACCATGATTTGAGTGTGTGGTGTATACCTCAGGGTAACGATTCAAGGAGACTGACTGCTGCTGACTTGATGGCCTGATACTCCAAACCAGAGCAAATCATGCATTCTTGACGACCAAAAAGCTACATGGCCAACATGAGAAATAGAGAAAGATAATATCCAGATCACCTGCCATATGAATACTTGATGCGTTGATCATTTAAGACACGTAGATCTAAACACGTAATCTGCGTCTTGTTTGTTATCCAATTTTTTGGGCACTTTTATGATGAGTTTCGGTTACGCTCTTCTAATGTGGAAGGCTTTGACAACTACTGGCTGCTGGCAGTTCTTTGGTTTACGTTTTTGCGTCCGGAAATGAGTATTCTAAAAACTCTATGTTATTAAAATATGATATACCTATATGTTTAATTGGTATATAACATCGCGTCGTTAAAACTGTAATATTAGGTATCTGCCTATATAACATATAACTCAAAAGAAGTTACCAAAAAAAATAAACATAAGTAATTTTTTCGAAAAACCGCAACTTTATATGTCTCGTATAGTATATATATATAATCATCAATATTTTATATTATATATCACTGTAAAGTAGTTATTATAATAATATATATTAGTTATATAATGTAATTCAACGTCAGTCATTTGTCAGAAACAACAAAAACCTTAAAAAACCTCAACTTTAAAAAAAATCTAGCTTCGTAAAGCTGTAGCTCATTACAGCTAACAGCTACAAAAAAATTTTGACATCGAAGTTGTAGGAAATTTTATCCCTTTAACTTCCTGACAAAACTTTTTGTTCTAAATTTTATAGTTTCCTTGTTATTTAAAAAAAATCAAATTTATGCACACTAAATCTAATCCCCCCAAGTTCGACAAGTCAAATTTTTTTTTAGGGGCCCAATTTGAACAACATATGTCAAAATCCCTACTACCCCACCTTTTGCAAGCTGATGGCCTTTTTTAATCTCTAATGACTGGACTACTAGAAAATACCCATAAAATGATAATCTGAGACTATTCTGCATATAAACCGACTATAACAATTAACTCTGATATAACTACGAGATATAATACTATAACGGGCCTGCCCTTGCATTTTCCAAAAAAAGCCGTAGCGATAATAACTCTCCGAATCCAGTTCTGCGTCGGGAACGCGCAGTAGGTTTTTCGCCTTTGTTATCATTGTTGCGCCACTTAGACTATTACCTAGACCGCAAAGTTACGTACCAGGTACGTACCTCGTACCCAAGCCTCGGCCAAAGTACGTACACAAACTCCATTGTACGTACTAGGGACGTACATATTACGTGCACTTTCCAACGTAACCCTATGTACGTCTTAGGTACGTCCTTGGGGTATGAAAAATAAGTACCATGTACGTACATGTGTACATATCAAGTATGTACTTTGTATGTTCTGCGGTTGACCCAAAGACATTCAAAGTTATACCTTTATGGGTTCACCAATAAAAGACGTGAATTGGACGTAAAATGTAAGATGTATGTACGGGGTACGCACAGGGGACGTTTTTGGTACGTACCCTGGAGGACGTATAATACAAAATATTTTTTTTGCCTAGGAGGGGGGGCGGCGATTTTAAATCCCGAAAATTCCTCAGCAGGTTCTCCTCTCTCATGGTTGACCCCCGGGAACACCAAATATGTACCTACGGGTATAGACGGCGATCTGACGACCTCTGTTATAAGTTTTTTGCTACCGTTGCGCCTCTAGTGACTCGGTCTCGAAGCTTTAATTAGGTTAGCGGGAAATTTGAATTCGGGTATTTTTCATTAGAAACAACATTATTTTGGAAAACCTAATTCATCAATAATTAATTTTATTTTCCAAAATATTGTTGATTCTAATGACAATAAATTTAAGAAATAAACCAAATGCGTCAAATTTAATATATTATATTATTCTTTTAAGATATATTCGTTACTAAACTTTTTATTATGCTTCCCATGTCGATGTGAGACTCAATAGCAGCAGTTTCTTTGAAGACTTGCGACTTTCCTTCATTTTCAAAAAATTTGGCGTAACTGGTTACCCATCAGCATTTTTGAACGGAATAGGCTAAAAAAAATGCAATTGACAATTGCTATTAAAGCGATAATAGATCATCAAAATTGATGATACCGTAAGCAAAATCGGTTATTTTTTCCGTATCCAAAAATAACCGAACCGAAATACGTTACGTACGGAGGCTTAACGGGGCCCGCTCGGTTATTTTTTGCAACCAACCAGATTTATTTCTGAGCAAAAAATGCAAATGGTATGTGATAATTCGTTTTTTGATGATACCGTAAGCAAAATCGGTTATTTTTTCCGTATCCAAAAATAACCGAACCAAAATACGTTACTTACGGAGGCTTAACGGGGCCCGCTCGGTTATTTTTTGCAACCAACCAGATTTATTTCTGAGCAAAAAATGCAAATGGTATGTGATAATTCGTTTTTTGATGATACCGTAAGCAAAATCGGTTATTTTTTCCGTATCCAAAAATAACCGAACCGAAATACGTTACTTACGGAGGCTTAACGGGGCCCGCTCGGTTATTTTTTGCAACCAACCAGATTTATTTCTGAGCAAAAATGCAACTGGTATGTGATAATTCGTTTTTTGATGATACCGTAAGCAAAATCGGTTATTTTTTCCGTATCCAAAAATAACCGAACCGAAATACGTTACTTACGGAGGCTTAACGGGGCCCGCTCGGTTATTTTTTGCAACCAACCAGATTTATTTCTGAGCAAAAAATGCAACTGGTATCTGATAATTCGTTTTTTGATGATACCGTAAGCAAAATCGGTTATTTTTTCCGTATCCAAAAATAACCGAACCGAAATACGTTATTTACGGAGGCTTAACGGGGCCCGCTCGGTTATTTTTTGCAACCAACCAGATTTATTTCTGAGCAAAAACTGCAGCTGGTAGGTGATAATTCGTTTTTTTGTTGAGTTTGGTTTTTAATTTTTTGTGAAAGTGAATTTGGAAAAACGGGAATTTGTTTTTCTTTTCTATTCTATTTACATTAGCAGTTTGTATGTGTACAAAAGAATATGGTTACGGAAATTTGCGTTTGTGGTTTATCTCAATTACGGTAATAAGATAAGCAAATAAGGTGACGATAAATTAGTGGTCTATTAATTATCTATTGAATAGGCTGTTTTTCCTCTGGTATGTAGAAACCTTGCTCGGTACTTACCATTAAAGTCTGTTTCAGACTCTGGCGGTAAATGCAAGGATGGAATTAGATGCCTTAGGCTTCGTCCACAATTCTTTAAATAGTTTTCTGGTTTAAAATGTCGGATGTATACTCTAAACCTATAAAGCGTTTCAGATGGCAAACCATTGTCTTTGGCGAGCTTGGAAAGCGATGAAACAGACACTCTGTGACACAACTCTTGGACAATTGTACCCAAATACTTCTTAAATATTAAAAAAAATCCAAGAAACTACTGTAACAGTTCAGAAAAGTCCAAAAACCCACAAAACTAAAAACTTCGATAAAAAGACCTGATGAAAAGAACGGAAAGACGATGACATTAATGGACATTGATTAAGATAGATGTCATCGGCGCAATTTGTCGCGTGAGCTTCGAGACCGTGTCCCCAGAGGCGCTGTAACTTGTTTTTTACGATGCCCTTAGTAAGAGCTTTCTTTAAGACCGTAGGTATATGCTTTGTGCCCGGGAAAGAGTTCCTGACGGAGGATGGGTGTTCATAAAATACCAATTATTTGGTGTGAGAGAAATGTTCACTGAATGATGAAAAAAACGCCTTAAACTGACGTAAAAATACGTTTTTCCTGTAAGTACATTTTACGTACACTTTTGTACGTACAGGCAGCTTATCGAACGTGCCAGAATCACAGGCATGTGTAAAAACATGCGAAATTTGACTATGGCGAAAATTCGCTATTCGCCGAATTCCACATGTTTATTTCCGGCTTAAATCTATAAACGCCGTCACGCTATCTTTGACCCCTCCCCTTTGCCACGCTTTATCGCGATTTTGCTTAACCCCCTCTTTAATAACGTCAGGCTAGCATAACAGCCCCCTTCCTCAATAAAAAATTAAGACCTAATATAAACATAAACAAAAAACAATACAAACAAAGCAAACAGTTTTAGCCAAAAATATGTAAATTAATGAATATGTATACAATGAGCTTCAGGCTACTGTAAACATAGGGGGAATCAAGTCCAATTTACTCTCCGTGCTGTACAATCGAGGTGGGGTCGAAGCACGCTGCAGTGTTATCTTTTTGAAATTTATTTTGTTTTTATTATTTTGTTTTATTTCTGCCTTGCTCAAGAAACAGATTGGTAAGTTCTTAAGTGAAATATTACATTTTAAAAACTAAAAATCCTAAAAATGGATGTTTTTCGGCAACATCGTATTGCCGAAAAAGTACAGATGGTCAAATGGTACTATCAAGGCAGACCATTGAGACTTATTCAAGAACTTTTTTTCGAGATTTACACGCCCAGAACCTAGTGTATCAACGATTCATAGTTTTGTGCAGAATTTTTAAAAGTTTGGTTGTGTAGCGCCAAGAAACCATAAAAAACCCACTGTTTTGAATGACGAGCAGGAAGTACGAGATGTGATGATTTGCGCTCCAGTGGAGGAAAATCGAAAGTTAACTAGCCACCGAATTGCCAAAGCAGTTGATACGTCTTCAGCCACTGTCTTACGTGTTCTCAAAAAGAATGGTTATCGTTCCTACAAGGCGTCAAAAACGCATCAAATTTTTCCGGAGGACAACTATCGTTTTATGGAA
This sequence comes from Oxystoma pomonae, assembly GCA_963921995.1. NCBI lineage: Eukaryota > Metazoa > Arthropoda > Insecta > Coleoptera > Brentidae > Oxystoma > Oxystoma pomonae. The sequence continues at coordinate 44,244,038 of OY998172.1, forward strand.
TTTTGCGAAACAATGATGGAAAGGGCTAATCGTAATGAAAACTTTCTGAGATCTATTCTTTTCACAGATGAAAGCACTTTTCCATTATTGAATCGTCATAAGTCAACACAGATTCGATATTGGTCTAGGAAAAATTTGCATTTGTATTTTGACGTAAGAATACAGTATCCCCAAAAACTAAATGTTTGGGGGGCATTGTAGGGGAACACGTAATATGCCTAGATACTTGGATCAACACTGTACTCAACTAAAAAGCCTGGTAACTCTTACCGCCTCAGTGCCCTTTAGCCTATCGTGGCTACCATTTTTATAACCAAATTGACAAGTAAAACATCAATCAGTTTGGTGTCAATATGGCACCGACCATAGGCCAAAGGATACTAAAACGAAAATGAGTTAACTGGCTTTTTAGTTGAGAACGGTGTTGCTTGGATCTACTTCAGCTGCATATTATTCCAACTGCTAGGCAGTTGTTAGATGTGAGATTTGGTGAAACATGGTTTCAACAAGATGGTTGTCCCGCTCACAATGTTGGCCTTGTTAGGGAATATCGTGATAATGTATTTCCCAATCGGGTTATAAGTACATGGAGAACTATTTTATGGCCAGCTCAATTACCCGATCTTGCTCCTAATGACTTCTATCTGTGGAGTTATATCAAAAATAAAGTTTAAGGGCATGAAAGGACTAATAATTTGGAAGGACTTAAAAAAAATTGAAGAAGCTTTTCAAACTATCACCCCTAACATGCTTGGAAACGTTAGAAGGGGTTTATATAATAGGCTCGGATGGTTAGAGGCGTACGTAAACACAAGCCGCAACCGGTGATTGCAAGCCTGAGTGTTGGCTGCTCCACTGATAGGTGTGCGGTGTCCCTGCGTGTACGTACACTGGCAAATTGGACTTCTTCCGGTCTATGTTCGGAGTAGCCTGAAGCGCTCTGTATGATAAAATATCTTTTGCGTGACATCACGCTGCCAATAGCCTAGTGACTCTAGTGCCAAAAGTTAATCTTTCTCGCAAGCGACTGTCATTGACACAAACGACGCGACGCGGTGCGGAGCTCGTGCAAGCGTGCAAGGGCGGAAAAGTGACTTTTTTCTACGTCCGCCTACAAAAAGAAACAATTAAAAAAATACGCGTGCACCAGTACCGAAAAGCCACTCAACGCGGGCAAGTGACACTTTCCGAACTAAAATGTGTGCGAAAAAGTGGTGTTTCCCACACGGTCGTAGAAAAAATTAATTCTCAACTTATGCGCGGAAAAGTAATAGTTTCCGAACAAATATGCATGCGGGAAAGTGATGTTTTATACAAGCTAGTGATTTTTTTTTATTTCAGAGAAGGCCTCAGACTCATGCGGAGATTGTCTCTGTGAATGTGACAGAAAATTCTCGATGTGCATACGGAAATATCCATGTCCCACTAGTAGGCCACTTTGTAAAACTAGAAGTTGGGGTTATGGAGTGTTTCAGAGTATATTAATGTGGTTACCGTCTAATTAGTTAAATATGAAGTATGTTTTGTACACTGAGAAAAATATCCACTAAACCTAAGTAAGAATTCATTAGACCCAAGTGAATTGTCTACTTACCATAAGTTTTCTCACCTACTTAAGAATGCCATAAGTAAAGTATGTATTAACTGTTAGTAAATCTATGCTAGCGCAAAACCAGTATATGAGCTCTAAAAACCAAGTCCTATCAGAAGACACCCTAAGAAAAAAAAATTAAAATAAATAATAAAAAAAAGTGCGACGCGCCGACGGGGTTTGAACCGACAACCTGTAGGTTCATAGATCAATGCTTTATCCACCATACCATGCGCTTATAAAGAAATAGGTTGAAACCGCGAAATATAAGCGTTTTGGCAGATTCTTATTGGTCGACTAAAAAGTGTTAATCATGATTATAAAGCTTAATCAGAGAATTTTCGCGTTTGGTGGATGTATATAGACAAGCATCTCTAAACCAAGAGTTACCGTGTTTTTTTTACTTATTTCCATCACGATCTCCCTATAACTAAAAAAATAATCGTTGCAAATGGAATTGTCGAATTCTTATGATGGCAATACGTTGACAAATCATTATAGGCATGCATTATTATAAGGATGAATATATTTTTCGGCATGATTTTTCAATATTTGATTCCTTCACTTGCCTTTAGTAGAAAAATTCACTAACCGTAAGTGAAGAGAAAGTTAAGCAAGTTGTCACATATTGGTAAGTAGATAAATCACTAAGGGTTAACAAAGTAGTAGAAAAATTCAAGGGAGAGTTAAGTGACTGTCACATATTGGTAAGTAGATAAATCACCAAGGGTTAACAAACTCGGGTCTAAGTAGATCGTTTTACTTGCAGCTATTGAATTCATCACTTGGGGCTAATAGAAACTTGACTTACCACTAACAAAAAAAGCTAAGTAGACATTTCACTTGGGATGGTTTTCTGAGTGTACGTCTTACCTAAATCAAAAGTTAAAACAATTTTTTTTTTGGTACTTTTTTCTAAATTTTCTGTATTTCTTTCTAAAAGAATTTTTATACTTATTTGAATCTTTTGGCTGTAGAATAATATATTTAAATTAATGAAATTCGAATTAATGGGGACTATAACTTTTTTAAAGTCATAGTTACGATCTAGGGAATCGTCGTTGTTTTCATTCTTTCTATTTTTTGTCATGATATTGGTAAAAGACATTTCTCGACCAAAATTTTAAATTAAAAAAAAATTTAAAAAAAATCAATCTCAGTTGTAAAACCAAATTCTAACCCGCTAGCACCACGCCATGCACCTACTGCTGTAATCTTTGGCCATAATAAATGTTTAAATAAATTAAAATGAGCTTTGTGTGTTGATTGGGGGGTTTATTTAAATAAATCACTTTATTTTTTTGTGTTTTATTCAATTTTTTTGAATTGTATGAACTTAATTCTAACTAAATACAGGGTGATTCAAAATTCCCTAAAAAGATTTGAACAGTGGATAGATATTATTAATCTAAGAAAAGTTACGTGATTATTTTTTTTTAATTTCAATTTTTTTTCTCTGAATTCAAGAGTAAAATTTGGGTAGGTGTGCTGACAATGACATGTTTTAGGGTTTTGGTCAAGCATTTTAAAGTTGTCAAAGTTTTGTTTTCAAAAATTTATGTTTCTACCGCGTAGTAAAAGGTGCTTCTCAGAAAATATTAACAACGAAAGAGTTTACAAAAATTTATTTTACTAATTTTTGTTCGGAACAACAAATTCTACCTACAATTAAAATCTTTCTAGGGAATTTTAATGCCATAGATAAATTTTTGACACATTAAAAATAAAAGAAGGCTAGCTTGATTATTCTCAAATTTTATGGCACACTTGACTTCGAGATAAGGCTATTATTGAGGCGACCAGGTAATACATAATTTTTTTCTTCATGTTGATTTCATAAGTTATTATCCATTAGAATCGACAAAGAAAAAAGAAAATTATTATGATATAATTCGCATATTGAGCACTAGAACTTCTCCCAAATTTTAAGGTGTAAATCCTAAAATACTTCACCGATTTTAATGTGCGATATGTCAAGACTAGGCTGTTGGGAAGTTTTATTACTCGTTACTTCCCTTGAGTCGGTTCCAAAAAAATAAACGGGATTAAATATGCTTTATCTCATGTAAAATCCGCCTTTTTGAATTCAAAAATAACCGCACAATTTTTTTTTGTCGCTACGGAAAAATTTAATTCTCGAATAAACGACCTATGATTGATTAAAATCGGTTAAGAAGTACAGAAGTTGCGGTGATATTAATATATGCATTATTCACATAAAGAGCACTGGAACTTCTCCTAAGTTTTTGGGTATAAATCCTAAAGTACTTAAACGATTTTAATAATCGATATATCGAGCGCCTTGGTAGAGACTAGGCTTTTGAACAGTGTTAATATTTTATTTTTATTGAAGTGGATCCCTTAAAAAGAAACGAGTTGAAATATATGCTTCACTTTGACAATGTCCACCATCTTTGATTTTAAGATGGCCACCAACTTTTTTAAATTTCTCGAAGGGGAATTTTATGCGCTTTTAATACAACTAACAAAGATATAGCCATTTAAAATCGTTCCGGTTTTTTTTGGGCAACCCAGTATATAGTGGAATATATTACCTTCGAGTATAACTATGGGTGATTCAAAATTTCCTAGGAAGATTTGAATAGTGGTTAGATATCATTAATCTAAGAAAAGTTACGTGATTATTTTGTTTAAATTTCTTTCTTTTTCTCTGAATTTAGGACTAAAATTTTCGAATTTTTTTGGGAATCACCTATAAAATAATTTACCAAGCAAGTCTACGTGTGCTGACAATGACATGTTTTAGTGTTTTTGTCAAGCATTTTGAAGTTGTCAAAGTTTTATTTTCAACATTAATATTTCTACCACGCAGTAAAGGGTGCTTCTAAGAAAATATTAACAATTTTGAAATGCAAATATCTCTGAAACGAAAAAGTATACAAAAATATATTCTACTAATTCTTGGTCAGAACAACAAATTCTACCTACAGTTAAAGTCTTTCAGGGGAATTTTGAATCACCCTGTATTTTTTACGACACTGTGGTCATTTTTTAACCGTAATAGTGACCACACTAAGTGACAGTAATGACATTTTTCCTATAAATAGTTTTTGTAGGAAATATTACTTCGCTTTAACCCATTTTTAGTGGTAATGATTATGGGAGACCAAAGGGCTGAACCGATTTTGATAACAGTGGTATCGCTGGAAAGTTGAGAGTTCCGAGAGTATTATAGGCTACATCTTATTTATTTCAAATCAATATGGCGGACGTTAGGCGCCATATTGTCAAATTTGCTTTGCCTTTGGAGGAATAACTTCCTCAAATATAAAGCAACTTTGACAATTATTTTTTTGCTATTTTGACAGTGACCTCCCAAACCCAAGGAGTATATACGGGGTAAGGTGCAAGCCTCATATCATGTGATACATTTAAATAATAAAAAAACTACCTGGCTGCCAGTTCTATATGAGTTTAGAACAGAATAGAGAAATATTTTGCAGTCGCATGCCTGTTACCGATAGCGGCACTAACCACAAAATTTTTGCAAGTATATTTATCAACGATGTACGTCTAGATATTTCCAGGCACAATTAAAAATAACTAGTAGGGCGGTCAATAAACTTGTGGAATACTTTCGAGCTAATGTCCATTCTCTCAGTAAGAATGTGACGGGAAAATTTTATTTCAGCATTTGTTTCTATTTTTAGAAACTCTTTACAATAATAACTAAATGAAAGTACCAGCGACACAACATGTTAATAAATTCATAATATTGGAAAAAGTATACAAAAAACAAAAGCTGCTAGGTTAATAAAAAAAAATTGGGATAGGCATGCAGGGCGTCTGAAAGTAACAAAACCCTAAATATCTCCAAACCCGAATAAGGCAGAAAAGCTCATAGAAAAGTCACATTTCACATAAAATACAATGCAATATTTATTTTTTTTTTTCAAACTGATATTTACTACGTTTATACGCACCTAAAACCGCTTTTATATAAGGACGGTTTTAAATAAAATCGCTTTCTTTGAGGGTTTATATGTCCTTCATTAAATGTCATTAAACGTCGCACGGTGGTCGATTTTCAGAAAAACGCGGACATAAATTGAAAAATGAAAAAATTCAAAATTTATCTAAATTTGCTCCTATATTGTTATCAAGATACCAGGCGAATATTTGGCCAAGGAATAAGCTATGGTTTTTACGAGTTTGACATTACGCAAATGTTTAAAAGACGGGTTATCAATTGTGTATTTATTATAAATTATTGATTTGCCAAGTTTCTTACCTCCATAAAGTCAGTTTGTTTATTGTTTGTGTGATTGTCTGATATAAATACTTTTAGTTGTAGAGGTGTTTAACAGGTAAATTTGTTTTAAATATAACTTTGAGTGAATGATTATTTTATTAAAAAAAAACATTTTTATAATCTGCAAGTATTATATTTCATAATGTAAAAATAAAAGGTTGCATATTTGCATTTTTAAGAAATGTGGGAAAAAGTATTTTTGATGTATATCAAAATTTGCCTGTGCTATTAGGTTTTCTAGTATATCTTTTTACCGCGCCTAGGGAGTTAATTTGAACAAATATGGAAATATGGTGTATTTATTTATGAACCTTAAGAATTTTTGGTCTAATATGTGAAGAACATTTCTGTAAATGTTAAATTTTGATAGGCTGATATTAAAAAACTGTATACTAGGTTGTTCTTTAATCTGCTTGAAATTTTTCTAAAGAATTCCGCATGAATAACATGGGTTTATGGCCTACCGTGAATGTTAACCATATTTTGATATTTTGAAGATATTGTACTTTAAATGAAAAAAATGAAATTCTATGAAGATCGTATGTCTGTGATAGGAGATATTAGCCGTGAAAGAACGTATGTCTGCTTAACACATACGGAGAATTTTTCTCGTAATTTAAAAAGTACTTTTTAGATTTTTGTAATTGAGGTGTAATTTGGAAGGTACTTGAATACTGCAGTGGGGCGTATCCAGGATTATATTTTAGAAAAGCTTCATTGTCTTCTTCTTCAAGTGCCATGCTCTCTTCGAACGTTGGCTATCCTCAGCGCGATCTGCACCCTATCCACTGCTTTTCGGAAAAGTATCGTAGTATTAACACCATACCATTGTCTAAGATTTTTAAGCCATGGTATCCGTCTACGATCCGGACCTCTTCTGCCTTCAATTTTGCCTTCGACTATCAATTTTAAATAAAACTTCAAGCTCTTTATTTATTCTAAGCAGAACATCCACATTAGTTACTCGGTCCATCCAAGATATCCTTAATATTCTACGATAACACCAAATCTCGAATGCCTCCAACTTTTTGCACATGGCCTCAGTCAGTGTCCATGCCATAATATAAGATGCTAAAAACATAACACCGAAGCACACGAATTCGGAGAGTGGTATTAAGATCGCGACTACACAACACTGATTTCATTTTGATAAAAGATGATCTGGCCTGTTCAATTCTTGCACAAATTTCTTGCATGTTGTCCCAGTTCTCATTGAGAAGTATTTGTATGAATCCACCCGTTCGACTTGCTGCCCTTTTACTTCTAACATGCCTCGGATGTTCTTTTCCTTAGATATGACCATCCATTTTGTTTTTTCAACATTTCTTTTTTTTTCAACACAACAACTCTTGTAGGCCTTCCAGCGTGTCTGCTATTATGACAGTGTCGTCGGCATATCGTATATTGTTGATTTTTATGCCGTTTATGGTCAAACCTTCTTCGCAGTTACAAACTGCATTCTCTATTATTTTATTACTATAGATATTAAACAACTGCGGAGACGATATACAACCTTGGCGTACTCATCTTCTTATTTGGACCTCTTCGGACAGTTGGCCATCAACCTTTATTTGAGCAGTCTGATTCCAGTATAGATTAGCGATTATCTTTAGATCTCGGTCATCTAGACAAACTTCTTTTAGCGATTCAATGAGCTTTTCGTGTTGGACTCGATCAAATGCTTTCGCATAATCTATGAAACAGGCATATACTGGCACCGACACATCCGTAGACCGCTGAACTAAGACTTGAATGCCAAACAAGGCCTCTCTTGTCCCGAACCCACCACGAAATCCAAACTGCGTGTCGTCCATAAAGGATTCGCATTTCCCATAAATTCTTTTGTGGATAATCTTTAGAAATATTTTTAACATATGCTCATTAGGCTGATTAGGCGGTAATCACTAAACTTCTTTGCTGAATGTTTTTTAGGCAGCGTAACAATGGTTGATTTTAGCCAGTCAGTAGGGATTTTACCGCTACGATAAATCAAGTTAATAAGTTTGACCAGCGTATTTAGCGAATCTTCGTTTTTTATTAGCTTTAAAACCTCAGTGTATACTTCGTCTTGCCCTATCGCTTTTCTGTTCTTAGCTGAATATATTGCGTGTTTTATATCCTCTGGTGTTATATCTGTGCCTTGGTTTGAAAATTCTTCTGGCTGTTCTGATTGGTTATCGGTAAAGAGATGTTCTATGTAGCTACCCCATTCTTTCAGTTTTTCTTTAGTATCGGGTATGATTTTGACCTGATTGTCTACAAGGATTCCAGCTTGTCTTTTATTAAATAATCCGGCCGCTTCCTTTATGTGTTTGTGTAAATTGAAAGTGTCATGTTTAGCATCTAGATCTTCTATTTCTTGACATTGCTGTGTTATACACTTGTTTTGCTGACCTTATGTTGTTTTTTATTGCTCTATTGATTTCTTCATTGTCTGGGAGGGTTAATTAAAAAAAATATTAAAATTAAAAGTAAAAACTTTGTGTTGCCGTGCTTATGAGCGCCAAAACCGCGCCAAGTTTGGCCTCATTTTAAAGGTAATCAAATACGCTACAGGGGTGTATCTAAAATTCTATCTTATAGAAGTCATAAATTCCTGCAATGGTCCATATAATATTCATCTTATTCGAATGGATTGAGGTTTATACAAGAGGTTTAGGTAAGTTTAAACTAAGTGGGCTTTGACTTTGCTTTGAAAAACAATCAACACGAAAATATTTAAAAAAACCGGCTAAAACAATGTTTTCCATTTTTCTAATTTATTCCCACCAAACCCAATCTAATACCAAAACTTGGCTCACACTCAGTGGCGCAGGCAGAAATTTTGTTTTAAGAGGGGGGGCTTGATGTTTCTGGGAATATTAAGTAACAACATAGTTTCAGATGACAATTTATTTTTGATTTTTGGTAGAGTTTAATCTTTAGGATACCCCTGCATACGACATTGCTTATACCTTTAAAGAGTACTCACTTCATTGAATAAATGAGATAAAAAAATAGAGTTGGTTTCTGTTTTTGACATTTTCCCCCCTCTCAAATTATATTCTGCCTACGCCCTTTTCAATACGACTAACCCTTTAAAAAAAACCACCAGAGAGAATGAAACACAAAAACGTTTTAGTCTCATTTACATATTTTTTTTAATTAACTTTTCCACATACTAAAGCCCTCCTAAATTATAATTCTGGTTACGCCGCTGTGCAATATTTAACTTACTTTTCAAATGACATCCCAATCACGAAAATCTGCAAAGGTCTTTTCAAGTTACGAGAAAAAAACTCCGTAGATGTTTAGTAGACATACGTTCTTTCATGGCTCATATCTCCTATCACAGACATACGATCCTCATAGAATTTATTTTATGTTTTATCCTCATTCAAACAATTAATGCAATATCAAATAATAGAAAATTCATTATTGATTCCTCATAATATATTGACAGCCCTTTTTTTCATTAGAAAAGTAATAAAAAAATATTAAATACAAAAAATATATAGCTTTAACTAGACTTTTAGACTGCCTCATTTTTATGTATACAGGATATATAAAAAAAATGGCAACTCAACATTGCAAATTTCCAACACAACATCTAGAACCAAGTTTCGGTTGGCATTCTTTTTAATATACCCAGTGGCGGTCCCAGTGGGGGGGGGGGGCGGTGGGGGCGATCGCCTCCCCTTTGCTTCCAGGAAAACGTAGACAACAAAGATGCTGGTGGTAACCCTGAAGTCTTACAAAAAACGATAAATTGCTTTAAAGCAGGGTTGGAAAAAACCCGAGTTTTTTATATAAAAACCCACCCCACTCGGCTTTTTTGGGTTTTATAAATGGGTTCTATTGTGCTTTTTATGGTTTTCTTTTTAAGTTATATAGAGATTGGAATACAGATATCGACAGTTTGTTTGTTTGTTAATAAATCAAAGCAGTTTTGGTTTAGTTTGACCAGCGCTTTATACGGATGCGATGTTCGTATCATCTTTCTTAAAGAAAATTATTTTTGGGATTGTGTATTTACTAAACTGTAATTTCCTGCTTACTTAGTATGATATGATAATATACGTTTCAAGTTTTCGTTTTTTTCGAGGTTATTAAATCTAAACCATTTTTTTAACAGGAAAATGAAAACGACTGGTTTTTTTATGTGGGTGGATTACTCACTGGGCAGCCAACCCTCCTTTAAAGACATTCTAGAATCCCTCCACAGTATTTTGGGACAGTTTGACCTTCAATTCGTCACACAGGCAAAATTAACTAAAGTCGTTTTCAAATTGGAAATGCTATAAACTGTTTGATTAATCCAAAACACAAATTCTTGAACTTTTATTGGGAGAAGTCAGTATTTGGAAACAATATTTTTCAGAAGTAGGCAAAAGCTTAAATCAGAACATACTTGATAATATTTTCGAGGCAATGAACAAGTGTGGCGATATTTTTCAACAGTAGGACATAAATTGCGGCACTATAACACTTTTGATATTTACGGTATTAGTTTAATTTTGTGTTAAAAGTGGCACTTGTAGTGTCATTTTCTGTATAAAATAAACTACTTAAAATCTGAGTAACCCCCCCCCCCAGGTTTGAGGCCAAATTCGCGCTTGTAGTTACTAAGTTTTGTTTGCATATATTAATATGTTCCTCATGCTATGCTTTTATCCTGGTTTTTTTTTCGTATCGGAACCGCCCCCCCCCCCTTTTCAAATGGCTGGGACCGCCACTGATATACCCTATATACATAAAAATATAATATAATAGTATACTGTAACATCTATATATTGTGTGAATGACCTTAAATTAAATTTGATTGTTTTAAATTAACATTTTTAGTTTAATTTAGCCAATTAATAAATATGTATCTTACCTCTTAAAAATTTCTTAAGATACCGTGAAAATTCACAGCTTCATCCTGTGTATCAGCTAAATAAGAATAAATGCTTATTTAAATAATAAAAACTATTTATTTTAAAAAGAACTCAATATTTTTTACAAAAATCGACCACTGTGCGTCGGTTTAAAAAGGGAACAAATAAAAGAACTAAGTTAACAATTAGTGCATGGGCTACGATGAGTAAAAATGGAAAAAGCGGCGTTTTGTGATAAAAGCAGCAAACTTTGCACAGTTGTTCTTTGGACCAAAACAATCGATTTGACCTGAAGCTCTTCTCCCAAAACCTATGCTGGCGAGGTGGGGGGGGGGGGTGTAAAAATTGGAGGAGTTTATATTTTCTTAAATTTTAGTTTGTTGTATGTAATCATCATTGATATCAATTTATAGGTTTTCGATGATGCCCAAACCGAAAATTAACACCTCCATTCGTTTCAAGGTGCCCCTAGGGGGTTAAAGGGGTGTTAAAGCTCCTATTTGGGCATTCTAATAATAAAAGTGTCGGATTTAAAAAAAAAATGAAAAACTTGCGTAGAATTGCCAATAATTTTAATATTTTAACTTATATCACTTAATTTTCGATTAAAAATCTTCATCCTGTTGGGTAGGCGGAAAGGGAGGGGGTAAAAATTAAATGAGCACATATTTTAAAAAAATGGTTTGCTGGATACTATCGACATGAGTATTGATTTACAGGTTTTCGAGCATGACCAAACGGAAAATAACCACCTTCATTCATTTTAAGGTTTCCTTAAGGGATGGTGAGGGGGTAAAAGCTACAATTTGGGCATTTTAATAAAAAAAGTGTAAGATTTTAGTAAAAATTATCATAGCATGGTTAATAATTTTAATATTTTAACTTATATCACTCAATTTTTTACCAAAGATTTCCATCCTATTGGGTAGGTGGAAAGGGACGGGCGTAAAAACTAAAGCGGCATTTATTTAAAAAAATATATTTTGCTGGATATTCATCATCATCATCATAGGCAATCACTCGATACCGAGTATGATTTTCCTCTATTCTGTATCGTCGCTATCTGTTGTGCGTTTTTTGATGGCTATGTAAGCCAATTCTCGAGCCGCACACCCTTCCACAGTCCTGGCACACCCAGTCTCCGACAGCAGCCGGTTGTTGTTGGTCATCCATTCTTCCATTTTGTCGCTCCTTTCTATGTTCTCTCTTTTCCGTTTCTAGTCTACGTCATTGCTCTTCAAAAGTTTGTGCTCCCTCATGGACTGTTCGGCGCCATGTAGCCCTATCGTTTGCCGTGGTCTCGAAGTTCTTTATATCGATGTGACCCTTCATCATATTGCCTTTGAGAACGTCCTTGTACCTTTTTTGTTGACCTCCTTGATTTATCTTTCCCTCCTTCAGTTGTCCATAAAATATCTGCTTTGGGAGACGTGTTTCAGGCATGCGGATAATGTGACCAGTCCAACGAAGCTGGTGCTTGAAGATAAGGGCTTCTATACTAGTTGTTCTGGCTTCTTCTAAAACACTTATGTTTGTTCGTCGGTCTTGCCATTTGATTCTCAGTATTCGTCTTAAACAACTTTGGTGATATTTTTCTAGTCGTTTGATATGCCTTCTGTAGGTGGTCCACGTTTCGCATATGTTAGAGTTGGTATTATAACTGTGTTGTAGACACGAAGCTTGGTCTCCGCATTGATGTCGTGATTGTTGAAGACTCTCTCCGAAAGCCGTCCGAACGCTGCGCTAGCACATTTTAGGCGATGCTGTGTTTCTGCATCAATAGTTGCATTTGATGATAGGTGGCTCCCAAGATATGGGTAATGTTCCACGTTCTGCAGAGGATGGCCATTTATGGAAATATTTGGAGCTTGGGGATTCGTACCTGGTTCTGGTTGGTGAACAATTTGCGTTTTGGCAAGATTGACCTCTAGGCCAATGCTTTTGTAGGCTTGGTTAAATGCGTTGATTACCAGTTGTAGACCTTCCTCTGTATCGGCCATTACGACGTTGTCATCGGCGTACTGCAGTTCGATTACCGAGGTTGTCGAGACCTTAGTTTTTGCTCGCAGTTTGACTAGGTTAAGTAGGCCACCGTCGAATCTATATAGAATTTCCACTCCCGTCGGCAGATGTTCCTCAACAAGGTGAAGCATGGCACCTAAAAATATAGAGAATAGGGTGGGCGCAATAACACACCCTTGTTTAACGCCTGTCGTAATCTGGAATGACTCTCCTGGTCCATCGTTGCTCAGGACTGTTGCATTCATATTGTCGTGTAGTAGTAATTTGAATATATTTTTGAGGGCATCCAGCTTTTGCCAGTATTTTCCAAAGAACTTCTCTGTTGACCGAATCAAATGCTTTGACTAGATCTATGAAGGCCATGAAGAGAGGGCGATTTTGTTCTCTAGATTTCTCTTGCATTTGTCTGGAACTGAAGATCATGTCAGCTGTGCCTCGATTGGGCCTAAATCCACACTGTGTCTCTAGCAGATTTCGTTCAGCAATCGGAATTAATCGGTTGGATAGTATCCGTGCAAGTATCTTTCCAGCAACAGAAAGCAGAGATATACCTCTGTAGTTTCCACATTGGGCCTTATTGCTTTTTTTGAAAATGGTAACAATAGAGGCGTCTCTGAGTTCGGCAGGAATAGTCTCAGTGGTCCATATTTTACTTATTAGAATGAGCATTTGGGAATTAAGTGCGGGACCCCCTTGTTTGTAGACTTCAGCAGCGATACCATCTGTGCCTGCTGACTTGTTATTCTTTAGCTGTGTGATTGCCTTTTCGACCTCCTCTATTCTCAGAATCTCACTTAGGTGTTGTTGTGTAGTTTTCTCCGGAATTTTGTCGAAGATGTCATTATCGACCTGAAACTCTCTGTTGAGTAGTTCTTGAAAGTGTTCTTTCCATCGTGAATTGATAGAGGATCTGTCTTTAAGCAGCCTTGTTCCATCTTTGGATCGTAGGGGATTGATACCTTGTGTAGTGGGACCATATATCATCTTAGTAGCTTGAAAGAAGGCTCTGGTGTTGTTGGACTCAGTTAGATGTTGCATTTCATGTGATTTTGTTGTCCACCATTGGTTTTTTAATCTACGTGTTTGCCTTTGTACTTCTGCTGTGGCTTCTTAATATTGCCTTTTCTTTTCATTAGAGTTAGGGTGGCTTTTCCAAGCATTATGGGCTTTTCTCTTCCTCTCAATAAGGTCTTGAATTTCTTTGTCGTGCTCATCAAACCAGTCTTGATGTTTTCTTTGTGTGTAGCCGACCTTTTCTTCGGAGGCAGATGTTATTGCTGTCTTCAAAATTCTCCAGTGATCGTCAATATTCTCCGGGTATTCTAAAGTACCCAACTTTTGATTCAGAGAAACCTGGAATTTTGTTCTGGTTTGATCATCTTTAAGGCGTTCTATATTAAATCTTCTTTTGATTTGCTTTTTTTGACGGCTACTTCTTGGTGGAATGTGCAAATTCATTTTGGCTCGTATCAGGCGATGGTCTGTCCAGGAGTCGTCTGCACTCGTTATTGCTCTTGTAATGTTTACGACTTTTTGATCTCTGGAACGTACAATAATGTAATCAATCAGATGCCAGTGTTTTGACCTCGGGTGTTGCCAGGAGGTCTTGAATTTGTCTTTTTGTCGGAAAATTGTATTTGAGACTGTGAGGTCATATTCCGAACATAAGGTCAATAGGCGCAGTCCGTTTGAGTTCATGTTTCCAACACCTTCCTTGCCAATGACGCCCTTCCATAGGTTTGAATTCGTACCAACTCGAGAATTGAAATCACCTAAAATGATAAGTTTATCAGATTTAGGTACAGATGTTATGGCTTCACTAAGTTGAGAAAAAAATTAATCTTTTTGGTTTTCATCAGCTGCAAGAGTTGGAGCGTAGACGCTGATTATAGTAGCGTGTTGGTGGTTGTTAAGGTTTAGGCGCAATGTCATCAATCTTTCGCTTATTCCGGATGGAAATTCGGTTAGGTGGTCCACAATCTCATTTTTTATAGCCAAACCCACTCCGTGAATGCGTGGTTCATCTTCTTCTTTTCCTTTCCAGAAAAATGTGTAGCCTCCTCCGTGTTCTTTAAGTTGGCCTTCGCCTGCTCTTCTAATTTCACTGAGAGCAGCGTTATCGATGTTATATTTCCTTAGTTCACGTGCCACTATTGCCGTTCTTCTTTGTGGTCTTGTGGTTGTGTCTGTATCCATAAGTGTATGGATATGGATAATATTGATAATAAATGGATATTATTGTTATTATTATGGTATTGATTTACAGATTTTCGAGGTTGACCAAAACCGAAAATAGCATCCTTCATTCATTTTAAGGTATCTCTAAGGAGTTATGGGAGGGATTAAAAGCTGCAATTTGGGCTTTTTAAGAATCAAAGGGTAAGATATTATTAAAGTAGTAAAAATTGGCATAGGATTGTTTATAATTTTAATGTTTTAACCGATATCCCCTCAATGTTTTACTTAAAATCCTTATCTTGGTTAAAAGCAGAGATCTCTTATCCTGTTAATAGTGATAGGAGAAAAGGTGATATTTAAATAATGGATTATTTAAATTTTAGGATATGTTTCATCCTGTAAATGATAAAAATACTTACAGGATAGCTATATACATAAATAGATATATTTTTTAACTATCGTCGTCACTATCATTTCGCAAATGTGGTTCCTGTTAATATAGGCTAAAAAAGAAATTATAGGTTGCTGGATTCATAGGAAGCTAAGAAAATTAACTTTATTTTATATCAGTTTTATTAAATTTAAAATCAAATAGTTAATTATCTTATGTTGCTACAAGCCCCTCTACATTTTTTGCAGGCAGGTGTGCAAGGTAGTTTGTTCTTTTTGCAAATACATCTTACAGTGTCGCATATATTTGGTTCAGGAGACCGGTTTCTACTTTTCCTTATACCAACTCCAAGGTGAGGTGAGATTAATTCGGCAGTTTCAAACTTACCAGCTAATCTACCCCAAACCTGTCCTGCCTGATATGCTGCCTTTAATAAATATTTTCTGGCCTCATTTCCTGAACCCCATATAGCATGACAACAAATTTTTCCAGACTTTTTCGACATTTCACCAATCTGCATGGAAGCTTAGCTTGTAGCAAATGCTTCAGTGTATTTAAACAGTCGTCACCAAATAATGAAATCAATCTTTTTTGTTTTCTGCGTTTCGGATATAATCTGCGCAATTGCTAGGTAGTATATCTGTAAAAACATTTACCTTTAGTTGGCAAATTCTGACGTCGGATTTCGAATCCCCTGATGTCTCTTGTTGCTTCCTTTAGGCTATTGGGGTCATAAAGATCCCAAGCAAAATCGACTCCTTTAACTTGTAGACTTGAGCTAAGTTTTAGAATATAAGGCTTTAATTGAGTAATAAAGTAGTCTCTAAACTTTTTAAAATTTGCTGTAAATCGATACCCATGCCACCTGCCCAACAGGATGGAAATCTTTGGCAAAAAATTGAGTGATATAAGTTAAAATATTAAAATTATTAAGAATACTAATCAAATTTTTTCTAAAATTTTACACTTTTTTTATTAAAATGCTCAAATTGGAGCTTTTACCCCCTCACCATCCCATAAGGAGACCTTAAAATGAATAAATGTGGTTATTTTCGGTTTGGTCATCCTCGAAAACCTGTAAATCAATACCCATGTCGATAATATCCATCAAACTATTTTTTTTAAATATGTGCTCCTTTAATTTTTACTCTCTCCCTTTCCACCTATCCAACAGTATGGAGATTTTTGATCAAAAATTAAGTGATATAAGTTAAAATATTAAAATTATTAACAATTCTATTTTTTTTAAATGCTACACTTTTATTATTAAAATGCCCAAATAGGAGCTTTAACACCCCCTTAACCCCTTAGAGGCACCTTAAAACGAATGGAGGTGATAATTTTCGGTTTGGCCATCATCGAAAACCTATAAATTGATATCAATGATGATTATATACAACAAATTAAAATTTAAGAAAATATAAACCTCTCCAGTTTTTACCCCCCTCCCCACCGCGCCTGCACAAGTTTTGGGAGAAGAGCTTCGGGTCAAATTGACTGTTTTGGTCTAAAGAACAACTGTGCAAAGTTTGTTGCTTTTATCACAAAACGCCGCTTTTTCCCACGTAGGCCATGCACTAAATAGGTTTTTCGATACAACGAGAGTTCTTTAGGTTGGAAGAAATGCGCTAAAGGTTTTTAAAGTCTTTATACCGATCCTAAAATAGATTTTAAAGCGATAAACCGCTTAAAAATAAAATCGATTTAGGACTGAAAACGGTTTTAGTGGTGCTTATACGAAAAAATGTTCAAACCGTCCTTATATAAAAGCGTTTTAAAAAGTCCGGATAACCAAATTGACTTAGTAATTTATGGAATTCCAAAGAAAAAAGCTACACAATTAACCAAAATATACAGTGTGTCCCAAGGTGTCTTATTTGAAAAAATGAACGTCGGCGCTCTACCCAAAATAAGATTTTTTTTAAACCATCTACGTTTTTAAAATTTGACTTTTCTGCCTCTTTTGGATTTGAATATATTTAGAGGATCGTTACTTTTCAGACAGTTTGTATAGGTACTAAAAAGCTGGCAATAAAAAAATGATCTTTTATCAAAAACTTTATTTTACATAATATTTAAGGAAGGTTTTGGCTGGCTGTTTAATGTTTAAAGTAAATGAAAAGAAAATACTTATTTATCCTGTAAATTAGGATATAGAAAGGTTAGTGCAGGCAAAAAAAAATACCCGTGTAATAATATTTTTAATAAAGTGTCAGTTTCAGTGGCAAAATTGTAAAAAATTGTAAAATTGTAAAAAAAATACACCGTTGTTATTATATTTTGCTTATCTACTTCTTTCCTTTTTTCTTCTTTTTCTGCGCGTCTGGCCACGGAAATCCTCTCCATCTTAGCAAATCTTGGACGTTATGACAAGTGGTGTACGCATTTTCCATGGCAGCTTCAGTAAAGATATCCACTGTGCATCTATCCAAGTAAAATTAAGAATTTTTTTAAAACCACCCGAAAACCATACCAATTTTTAAAAAAACTACCCGCGATTTCTCCGCCTCTGAAGGGATTTTTTTTAACTGATAAAACTGATTTTTTTCAGTAGTAATATAACTATATAGTGCGTGTCACGAACCCGTGAGGTGTGGAATTTTTTCTGGCGTCATGCACGATTTGTGAAAAAAAATTGGCTGAAACCAAAATTTTGAAAAATTTCCGAGAAGGAAATCTGATATGCCCGCTTTATATTTTGATAAGGAATATACCGAGTGAAACTGCATATTTCCATCAGCGGACACATTTTATTTAAAATATTAAGAAATCTAATATAAACATATAAGATGCGATTTCCGTGGAAATTTTTGTCACACGTCATGCGATTTCCAAAGATTTCCACTTTTCCATAAAAAAATTTCCAGTTTTTAATATGCACAAGGTATAGTCTCAAATTAATTTGGCTGTGCAAGCTGCAATTTTTTCTTAATTTTCTTCTGTAATTTAATTATACCTGACAAAATACTGTTGGAATCCACGAATTTATTTTTAAAATACTCAGAAAAACCTTCAACTTGATTTGCCAGTAAAAAATATAAACATTATTTGCGAAATTCTAAAAATATAATTGTAAATGAAATTATTTTTAAATCTGTGTATTAATCCGATCGATTTATAGCAATATTGAACAAATGGAATTCAATATACAGGGTGGTCCGATAACTGTTCACCGGATTTATCTGGAAAACTATGAGACCTACAAACTAGGAGAAAAACTTTTCATTTATAAATTGTGGCCTGTCTTCTCATTAATTTTTTTCTGTGCGGCTCAGAGCCTGCCCAAAGCCTAGTTACTATAGGGGATCTAAAATTTCCCAGATAAATGATGTGGCCAGTCTTATTGGACCACCCTGTATATAGTTTCCTTATATATACCAAATAAGGAAGGGAACGGTCCTCACTTGCAGAAATAACCATTTATTTTTTATGCCACAAATATTTAATAATAAATAGAACCATAAAATATTGATTCTTACCTAGCACTTTTAGACCTGGATTTTCTTCCACCGCTTTTCTTCTGTTTCGCAGCTCCTCCTTTTTTCTTATTTTTGTCCCCATTTTTGTTGGCTTTTGCCTTTTTCTTTTTCCCTTTGGGCATGACTTCTCAGAATATCTTAAAAAATGTGTGTGCTGTTCTACGATGAATTTCTTATATGGACGCTGGTTGAAAATATTGATCGAATTTTCAGTGTATCCTAGGAAATTGGCTTTTAATGTTTGATCAATTTTTATTAGGCCGTTTTGTTGTGCTATATATTTATTATTGGTAAGCTATAGGGAAATAAATTACCATTATTAAAAATACAGGGTGTTTCAAGTAACAAGGCCTTTCTCGGTTATTTCTTAAAAAAACATGGGTGGTGTGGCATTTTGAAAAATTTGTGGATTAGTTTCCGAGATATTCGCGTTTGAAATGACTATGAGCCCGCAAAAAAAATCACGTAATCTTGAGGGGGGTAAGCCCTGTTTGAAAGTTTGAGACAATGATGTGTTTGAAATTAACTCTGTGTTTCGGACTTCCATTGTCTATATTTTATTTATACACGACGTTTCGATCAGTACAATATCTGATCGAAACGTCGTGTATAAATAAAATTTAGACAGGGGTAAGCCCTGTCGAAGAGATTAAACTACCCCCAAAATTTTGGTTATTAATTATTAGACACTAGACAATATTTCAACGCATCGGTATCGGTATACGTATCGCGTTCGAAATAAAGCCAAAACACATTACATTTTTGATCGCACCCGTCAAAAAAGCGGGCATCGTTCGAAACATGGCATGAGCAAGTAAAAAATGTAGTGTATTTTGGCTTTATTTCGAACCCGATACGTATACCGATACCGATGCGTTCGAAATAAAGCCAAAATGCACATATTTTTAACTTGTTTATGCGATGTTTCGAACGATGCCCGCTTTTTTGAAGGTTGCAATGACAGAAATGCTGATTGAAATCGTTGCGTATGTTTGTGAGTCCGTAACGATACGTACATCCTTCCGTACGCAATGAGATTCTGTCATCACACCCGTCAAAGAAGCAGGCATCGTTCGAAACATGGCATTTACAAGTCCAAAATGTAGTGTATTTTGGCTTTATTTCGAACCCGATACGTATACCCAAACCGATGCGTTGAAATATTTACTTTAAGTGTCTAGTGTCACTGAATCTGTAAAATATGTCACTATTCGAAATATAGTTTTACAGCAAGAATAAGCTAGTTATTCAATAATCTAACCATGCTTATATTGTGCCAACCATAAAGTTGACATAAATAAAGTTAATTCCGTCCCTTAATACGGACTTATCGGTATATAAAGGCGGGAACGCCTGACTTTAATAAAGTTATTTTTGACAGTTCCGCACAAAGTTTAAAAGGTATCTGACATTGTGTTTATCTAAACATGTCATCTATGCTATCAAAATAATGTCGTTTTTCCTAATTTTTGTGCGAAGCTTTAATAAAGGACGGCATTAAATTGATTTATGTCAACTTTATGAGTGGCACAATATAAACATGTCTATATTACGTGTTTACACGACAACATGACAAAAACCTTTTAAAGTTCGTGCTGAACTGTCAAAAATAGTACCCACTTTACTAAAGTCAGACTATGCTGACTTTATGTACCGATAAGTTCCTATTAAAGGTTGGCACAAACAAAATTATTTACTACTTACTTATCGGTAGATAAAGTCGGCATAGCCTGACTTTAATAAAGGCGGCACTATTTTTGACAATTCCTCACGAAGTTTAAAAGGATTCTGACATTGTTGTTGTCTAAATATGTCATCTTTGCTATCAAAATAATGTCGACTTTCATAATTTTTGTGCCTGACTTTAATAAAGGACGGATTACCTTTAGTTTGTCAACTTTAAGAATGGTACAATATGAGCATGTTTTGAGATGATATGTTTATATGACAAAAATATCAGAAACCTTTCAACCTTCGTGCGAAAATGTCAGAAATACTGCCGAGTCAGGCTATGCCGACTTTATGTACCGATAAGACACTATTATGATATTATTCTGATAGCATAGATGTCATGTTTAGATAACAACAATGTCAGAATCCTTTTAAACTTCTTCCGGAACTGTCAAAAATAGTGCCAACTTTATTAAATTCAGGCTATGCCGACTTTATGTACAGAGTGTTTGTTTATAACTAGAACAATCAGTATCTTTTTATTAATGAAAATAAAGGCTAGGTTTGAATTCAAAAATTTCTTGGCAAATTGCAATGCACTAAGCGCTATAAAAACTTTTTTTTGTTCGCTTTTGTATACAGGGCTGTGGAAATAAAGCTAATTTTTTTTAAATAGAATGCGCAGTATATTTTTGCATTTTTGAATTTTTCAAGAAATTAGCTTTACAAAAATACTAAACACACAGGGAGAAACATCGTTTAATCATTTCTCTTTTCGCTTTGGTCCTTTGTGTGTTCCTTATGGGATGCTCATCCAAGTTTGAATTTTCCTTATTTCCACTTTTTATCTTTCGTTTCTTTTTACATTCCAAATTGTTGCGCACCAGTTTTTTGACACTGACATTGACAGTTCCATTTAGCTTCTGTTTTTATATGTCAGCCGCCATATTGAAATTGGTCCGGAGAATTTGGAATGAGGTGTACGCCTTACTAATAGTAATATTATAAATGCAAAAGTTTGTGGTGTTTTTCTTTCACAATCACGCAAAAACGAGTCATAGGCTTCTTTTTATTTGACATTTCACTCAATGACAGTTGCCAAGTGATATTAGTAATTGTAAAGCAAAACCTTTGAGATTATGAACCAGTACACCATGTTGATAACTATAATACGAGACAAGAAAACATTTTTCGAACAAAACAACACTCAACTATTTTGTTTCAGAAGTCCGTAACCTATATACCTATAAAACTCTATAACCTAAGCGTTAAAAGATCTTAGACATATTAAAATATTTCTATTTACCAAGGGAATGTTATGAATTGTAATTTTAGTATTTATAAATATTATAAATTTTTAGTCTAAATTTTTCTTTGTTTGTTTCTAACTTGTCTGTTTGTTTGTTTTCTATCCATTCTAATAATATATGTATGTAACGTCGTGCTGATATTCTAGGCCTAATAAATCAATTTATTTAATCTATAATTTGTCTATTAAATTATAAGATTTTTTATTATCATATGTTTGACGATGTCTATACTACAAATTAGTGGTCGAGTGACAAATAAAGATATTCTATTCTATTCTACTATTTTTTGGGTCGACCGGCAGAAATAAATACTATAATTTTTTAATTTGTACAACAGTACGCCTATTCTTCAATCAAGAGAAAATTTGCTCCCAGGGAGTCAAATTCTTTGGCTACTATGCATCTCATTGGTCCCAATCTTCGATTTAAATCGGTTTCTCTCACTTTTGCCCGATATTGATCGAAAGTAATTCTATTAGTCTTGACTATCGATTAAAAGTGAGAGAAACCGATTTAAACCGAAGATTTGGACCAATGAGATGCATAGTAGCGAGAAAATTCGACTCTCTGGGATAAAATTTTCTTTCGATTCAAGAATAGACCCCCTGGGAGAGAAATTTAGAACAAGAAGTACGCGATGGACGGTGAAAGAATCAGATATATTTAATGCAACTCCGGTCTGAAATAGCGTCGCTGAACATATCGCACTATTTTTTAAAAGGCGTATTAAAACAGTGCGTGATCAAAATAGTACCAGTAACGAACTAGGCCCAGTAAAATGTTAGTTTATTAAAACTAACCAATAAAAACCAACGTCTTCATCTCCACCAGAACAAATTGGAATATTCTGGACTCCTATGCCAAATACAGGCAGGCAAAAAAAATCTGGAATGAAGCAAAACTACCCATTTACCTAGCTGAGGTCATATTTAGTAGCCAAACCTGCTTACCAAGGTATTGCTGTATTTATATCTTTTTGTAAAAAGAAATAAAATTAATAACCTATTTTTAGGATGTATTTAAAGTACGATACTATAATTTTCCAGTATCAATCACAACATATAGTTACAATAGCTATTTGTGTATTAAGAGTGCAAAGTAATATTTTGTCGCTTGAGAAAAAAGTTAGAGTCGCGCGGCAATGTTTTGAAAGCGGCAAATTTTTTGCGCTCGAATTACACACAAGATTTTTTCTACAACCGAGCGTAAAGTAGTTGCACTTTATCAAGGAACGACCGTTTTTTTTACTTTGGTGCTGGCGGAGCGGCAATTTGGTTACTTTGCCGTTCGAAAAAAACGCTCGCTCCTCGGAAAAGTGCAACTTGCCGCTTTCTTTTTAAAACGCTAACATGGCTCTTTTTGCTCGGTTGTAGCAAAAAATATACAATAACTATTTTTTGGTTGTGAAATTTTTTTTGTATTTTCTAGAAGCCAAATGTAATAAACAGAAGGCGCATGTAAACAGTTATGTACAGAAAAGATTTGTGGCATAGAGGGCAAAGAGTGAGGGAATAAATCGGAACAAAGTTTTCTCTCGACCAGGATTTGAACTCGGAACCTCTAGAAGAACAGAACAGAACAGTTATTTAGTTTTCACTTTTAGCATGACTGGCAATAAGACTATTAATTCGGTTTACAAAACAACAATGTTTCCCTTGAGTCAAAAATTAAATTGATTAAGTACTATTTTTTTCTTTTTTTTTCCGAAAAATTAGCGATCCATACGAATCAAAACTTGTTCATCTATTCTTCAAAAATGGTTTTTTCCTAAGGTTACAACATATAAACGTATGACTTTTAAGTCGTATAAATAGGTCTTAACTCAACCTATTTTTAGAATAAGTTAGAAAAGTAATTTGAGGAAGAATCTTGCAGTCAGTTGAGGTGCAGAAGTTGAGTGAATCACTTGAATTTTTTTGTCGTTGTTTTTTTTTAACTGAAAACTGGTAAGTGTGTGTTTATTTACGTTAAATTTATAGAATCCTGCACAAAAATTGACCCAATGCTTGAATTTTTCACAAACTAATGTGAACTATTCTCTACCGAGCCTAACGATGTGACGGTGGATAGCCAAAGTATTTTTAAAATTTTTAAAAAATATTGTTTTTAGCCTAATTTGACGTCATTTTTCGTTAAGAAACGTCTAAAAGCTTTTTCCAAATTATATATTTTTTTAATTGATTTAAAAATAAATATTATTATACGATCAAAGTCAAGGACAATAATCACTGACCCACTAAAATTTTAAAATATTGTTTTTATAATATTTGCCAAAAATTAATTTTTGTTCCAAACCAAACTTAAATAAAATTTATCAACTCCAGAGTTTAAGATATCTGTAAAGATATTTAGATATTTATATCTGTCTCCGTAGAGATTCTGCAATTTGACAGATGGTCTTTTACATGAATCCTGTGTCACATTTTTTCATCATCATTTCATCTCCTAATTCCTAGCACCTTCTTGATGAGCACCACAAGTGCGTAATCCGGATCTACGGTTACCATTATCTTTTTTGAGGAAAAGCCCGGTATTCATTGATTTTGTCATTCATTTACCCTCGCTAAATCCCTTTTTTAAATCTATCAACTCCAGAGATTAGGATATCTGTAATAGTAGTTTACCTAACAAGTGCGGAAAGTGATACTTTACCGCACGCGACGGCAGTTGCGCGAACGACGCGTAGCGGAGTTCGGGCAAGTCGTCAAGGGCGGTAAAGGCATTTTACGCATGTGCTAGGTACAAAATTTTACCTATGAGCACCGCGAGTTCCTTTAAAATTTGGGAAAAAATACAGAAATAGGTATATTTTATCTATTTTTATGTGATTTTTTTGAGAAAAGAGAGAAAATACAAAAAGAAATATTAATTTATTTGTTTATAAATAATTTTTTAATTTAAATTTTAGAGTGCGATAAAGTTTTCTTTACGGCACTTGAGCGGTAAAGACACTTTACCGCACTCCAAAAATATTTTCATGTTTTTTAGTAAAAAAAGAAAAGTTTTAGAGAAAATTTGTTTTTTTAATGAAAATGAAAAAAGTGACAACAGTAAAAAATAAAAATTAATTAAACACCTAGTACCATGCCTATACTTAAATGAATATACACTACTTATAGTTAATTAAATGTAAAATTAAAAGTGCAATTTGTTGCACATTGCAAGTTCATAGCCGACGAAACTCGACGCTCTTGCGCTTCTGAAATGGAATAAACTTCATTTATTGTTGCGATGGATTGCGAGTCAGGGCAAAAAGGTCACTGATAGTTCGCTACTATAAGTAAGTGCGGTAAAAAAAACTTTACCGCACTTGGGCGGTAGTATTTCTTTCCGCACCCAAATGAGTGCGGTAAAATGTATGAATATATAATTTTTCTTCAAACTAGAGTACATCTGCCGATTCTGCAATTTGACAGATCCCAAGTGCGAAATTTTTGAGGGAAAGCTCGCTATTCATTGATCTTGTTAAATAAAATAGTTCAGATTTTGGGTTGATACGTCCAGAATAAATAAAATATTAAATATATTCTTTTTCGATGGGCCTCAAGCGAATATTTACTTTTAATGAGATCAAATACATTAAAATCCATATTTTCGCGTTTAAATATACTCTTAAAAGTTAATAAAAATCGTTTATAGATAAGCAATTTACTGAATAAGTTGAAACTTATGTATTAGGGAGAAAAAATATGATGAGATCAAAAATTAATCCCTAGTTAAAAAACGCCAATTAGTTAGGAGTTTTTAGTAAAATTGGAAAAATATTAACTATTACTTTTAAAGAAAATTTTGGTAGAACGGTGTGCAAAGTATCTTCTTGGACCACCTATGCGAAAACAGGGTTTTGCCTACGAAACACCATACGAAAATACCTATTATTCGCAGTTTGTTGATAAAATATAGTAAGCTATCGACTAAAAGATCTCTTTGCACAACCGCTCGAATTGTGAACCTCGCCTTCGGCTAAGTCAAAGTTTCCGGAGTCGTTTTTAAACCATGTTTAATTTGCATTTTTAAAGCTACATACCTAAATGTCAAAAAATTGTTTATTTTATATATTTTTGGCTAGACTTTCTCGTTTATTTTAGCTGGTACCTATTTTTAATTTTTTTACGATTCCTTGTTTATGATCGTAAACCGTTATATGAAATAACAACATCATAGGATCTGCATTTATTTGATCACATAATTTTAAGATGATAGAACATCCATACCATTACCTATATACAGAAAAAGACTTTGGAAATTATCCAAGAAATAAAATAAAATATTACCCATTTTTAATTGCTTTGAGCAATGTGCAAAATATTAAATATCAGTGGACCACTCGGTGGACCATTCAAACGGAAAATTAAGTTTTCCAAGGTTTATGAAATAAAAAAGATAATTGTTATCTCAGTCATTTTACTACATAAAAATATTTTAATGTTTTTATTGAATAAAAAATACTCTTAGAATAAATGCACTCGGGTTCAATTCTAATGGTTTGGTTTTGACGTCCGTAAAATAGCACATGACATTCAAGATGTTTTCATAGATCTAAATGTCTAAACGTCTCAATAAATTTCCGATCAGAACATTCCCAGAACATTTTACATAGAATTTTCTAGTAATGTCATATTTAAAATATTCTCCGAATGTCCTCATTTGGAGGAGGAACGTCCCCTTAAGACATCCTAAGGATGCCTTTCCTGGACATTAATAATTATTATTAAGAAGTATATGAAGATGATGGTGATACATCTATGCAAGATGATTCTCTTCTGACATCCATATCGTCCTGAAATTGATTTTAAGGGATGTTCTCCAGATGTCTTTATTTGGGTATTCTAAAAATATTCTCGAAGACACAGGACATCCCTGGAGCCCTCCCGACAGAGTAGATAGTACGTGGAAAGCATTTAGAATATCTTCAGCATATCATATTTTTTTGAATAAATTCTACGTACATACTAAGGACAAGAAAAAGTTGCATATAGAGCTGAAGATGTCGATGGCATATGTTAACCATAAACCTCGTTAAGAGGTTGAGAGGGGGTTAATATATTTGAAAATTCATAGTGAGGGTTGAATAAGGGTATTAAGGGGTTTTTGGGAGTCGAGGAACACGAATTTTTGATTAGTTCTTAAAAGGTATGATGTTGTCATCTCTGGAGCCCTCCCGACAGATTAGTTGGATAACACGGTTAACGTTTATGAATGTGCTAAATACGCATGATACGCATTTAACATATCCTATTTTGTTTCCTTACATTTAACTTTAAATATGTGGTAGAGTACATGTTAAGCATCTCTTAAAAATATCTGTATAAGAACATTCTGTGGACCTGCATAGCATGTGATTAAAGCGGAACTTAATCTATTCTTATAGCTCGTGTTTCGAATATTTGAATGCTAATTTACAACCTCCGACGCAGATCATTGTCCCTCTTAGGTGTATTCCATGCACTCGCTAAGGATGACAAAATGTTTAAACTTTGAACTATACAGGGTGATTCAAAATTCCCTACAAAGATTTGAACAGTGGCTAGATATCATTAATTGAAGAAAGGTTAAGTGATTATTTTTTTTTTATTTATTTTTTTTTCTCTAAATTAAGGAGTAAAATTTTTGTATTTTTTTGGGTAACGCCTTTAACAGTACATTATAAACCTAGAGCGGCGAAAGATTTGTTCGCCAAGGGATTAAAATACACTTTAGTCAGGAGGTTTATATACTCTTTTGTTCAGTTTAGAATGCGAGAAACTAAAAACAAAAAATCACAAAACAAACAGTAGACCACTTAAGGGTACTCTAGTCAACACCGTTCTCAACTAAAAAGCCAGTTAACTCATTTTCGTTTTAGTATCCTTTGGCCTATGATCGGCGCCATATTGACACCAAACTAACAGAAAATCCATGTTTTACTTGTCAATTTGGTTATAAAAATGGCTGCCACAATAGGCTAAAGGGCACTGAAGCGGTAGGAGTTAACAGGCTTTTTAGTTGAGTACGGTGTTGCTCTAGTTTTGATTTGATTGATTGTTGTTGGCATGGTGGATTCACTCAAAATTTATTGTGCCATGGAAGTGTTACTATGGCACAAAACAAATGTCAGTCAGTTGTTGTTATCAAACAGCGTCACCAAACGGTGAGTCCAGAAAAATCGTACAGCATTTTTTTTTGAAAATGAACATTGAAGAGACCGCGGAGGGGGCCATCGCTAGCCTTCTTCCACAAAAATGTCAGGAGGTTTACAATAAACAGTTTCGTGATTACCGAAAATGGCGCGCTGAACAGCATGCAGAGAATTTTACGTATGAAGAGATGCTCCTAACATACTTCCTAAAGAAGTCTAAGAATCTTAAGGCATCTTCTGTATAAAGCTAATATTTCATGATCAAAGCCACGATAATATCTGAAGCAAACGTCGACATCAGCAAATATAGTAAACTCACGGCATTTCTAAAGAGACAGAAGGACCATTATAAACCGAAAAAGTCCAAGACATTAGATTTCGACAATATAAGAGATTTTCTTTAAAATGCTCCAGATGAAGAATATCTAGCCCAAAAGGTAAGATTCTTTTCTTTACTTTGAGTATTTTCCTGATAGTACTACTAAAAATAACACCATTGATTGTCTACAAAACTTTACTAATAGGAAACTAATTTTGTTGCAGATTATAGAAGTCGCTGGAGCATGTCGAGGAAAGGAGCTCTGCCAGCTAGACTGCAGCGATGTCTTGGACCATGTAAGCTTTTTTCTGGTAAACCTACGGGGCACAAAATCAGGTAAGGATCGCTCGTTTGTGATAAAAGCTTCCGGTGAAAACTCTACGAATGTAGTGGAAATGTTGAGAAAATATATTGGTCTAAGGCTACCTACACCGCATACACAATTTTTTGTGTCTTACAAAAATGGGAAATGCATGAGTCAGCCCATAGGAAAAAATACATTTGGACAGCTACCAAGGAGAATTGCTGGCTACTTGGAACTACCAGATGCAAATCTATATACTGGGCATTGTTTTCGCAGATCATCAGCTTCTTTACTTGCCGACTCGGGAGCAACTATAGATGTGTTGAAAAGACATGGTGGCTGGAAAAGCAGTTCGGATGCTGAAGGTTATGTTGAAAATTCATTGTATCAAAAGAAGAATGTTTCACCAATATCTCCATCGATGTCGATATGGCATCAGCATCAACCATAGGAAGATCAATTTCAGAAAATAAAACGACAACGGCAACGGCGACTGCTACGTATGTGCAGAATACGTCTATAACTAAAAATGTTGCCTCCAACTGTCCACCCTGCGTAAGCCTTACAAATTGCACCCAAGTAAATGTAAATGTAAATATATATCATAATAACAACTAGATTTAAGTAGTGCATATGCTAATTATTTTTTTCGTTTATACATTTTAACAAATAAATAAAATTTCAATAAAATTATTATTTAATTAATTATTATTAGCACTTTTAATCCCTGAGGCATTAAAAGTGCCCCTTTTATCTCTAAAATGAGGGATTAAAAGTGCACTTTTAATCCCTAAAGTGCATAAAATAATTTACCAAGCAAGTCTACCTGTGATGAAAATTACATATTTTAGGGTTTTTGTCAAGCATTTTGAAGTTGTCAAAGTTTTGTTTTTAAAAATTGATGGTTCTACCATGTAGTAGAGAGAGTCCACGGGAGAAAGGCGCAATATCCATCCAACTTTGTTTTGAGAAAATTCCACTTTTTGTATGCACCCCACGCCTCTTTTCACTATACAGGATATTTTCAGATCAAGTTTACGCTGTGATGCTTCGCGTTTCTTCCCTTTTCCAATGCGGCATACAAATCTACTACTATTAGCAGACTTGTGGACGTATTTAACTCAAAACTGAAAAAATGTGACATTTCGCCTTTCTTCCGTGGACTCTTCATATGTAAATATGTAATCGCCCAGAAGCTACCATTTCTGAATTCTACCTAAAAATTCTTTAAAATGACATACAACATTCCAGGGTACCTTATTAAGTTTGTAAGATAATCGCTTTTAAAAAATTGAATTTGTAAGAATTTGATTGCAGGTATCTCGAAAACTAGATATTCGAACGAATATGTAGTTTTGGCGAACTGTGTTGTGCTATGTGGAAACATGTTTAGTGGCGTACCGAATAGTTTTCAAACGCACGGTGCACGCGTGCACAAAAAAAAGAAAACTTATTCTCTGGTTGCTTGCCATTTATAACTTGTTTATCGGATTTATTTTTTAAACCCATTCCTTTTTATATTTTTAATTAGAAAATGACTTTGGGAGTAGCATGCAGAGCCGCTGACGCCGACAAACACACAGCCGATGTAAACGCCCTCTTGTTCCATAAAGGCAAACTATACAGCGCTAGTGATGATGGCACAGTAAAAGTAAGCATCTTGAAATCAAATGGGGTCCTTGAATATTTTTCAGATAACGCTTATTTGAAAACCACGTAAAAAATATTCGACACATATCTTTTCTTTTTTTAAAAAAAAAGTGACTATAGGCGGAGAAAACCGCGTTAAAGTTGAACCTCTTGAAAAACTGCTAATTCGAGGTCAGTTAAACCACACCCACTCCAAAAGATATTCGAGTTTTGATATGCTTATAATTTCGAATCAATTTCGAACTAATTTTGAACCACTTTTAAAAATTTTGAACCATACTCCATCCTGCTTTTTTTTATATTTAAAATAGGGCGTGCAGCCGGACGTCAAGCTACTAATTTCGAACTCCTAATACCACAAAAAAGAATTTCGAAAAATCCACTTTTGATTTGGATGCGCAATAAAGATCTCTGTCCTCCTTGTGAAGAACGCAGTAACTTCCATAACCTTGGTTTTGAGAAAAACGCGAACAAAGTTTTTGGCTTGTATTTTTTTCTTGTTAAATATTTTTAACTTTTTTTTCACAGATTCATTTTAAAACAATTTTCTTGATATAGGTTTAAGTGCATTTGGAACATAAAGATTTTATTACGCATACTGCGTTTTTGTCTAGTATTACTTAGAGCTACGTATCAGCATTGCTTAACAAAAACACAATATGCCGTATTTACTAGCTATAAATGCGGTATGTGAAGTCATATTATTACAATAATAGTTGGTTTAACAAATAAACTGTTGTATTTTTACTAGACTACAAAAAAATAGACAAAGAAAACATTGGAATGTAAATAAATATTTAATAATGGTAAGAAAATATTGAAACAGTAAACGAAAATTCTGATAAAAATATACAAAAATACTAATGAAATAAATGGATTTAAAAAAAATAGAAATTATAGGATGAAAATTTATTGCAAAATAAATAATAATAATTAAAATTTATTCGATAGAGGTGTTTAAATCTCTTAATGAGTTATTTTCTGGAATTTTCTCCCAAAATATTTATCTGTCTGTACTCAGCAGGGTTAGAGTTTTTTTCTTCTGGGTTAGGTTCTGGCAAATAATTATAGTAACGTGTGAGCTAAAAAATAAAAAAACCGTAATCTAATGAACTAATCAAAACCTCCAGTAACACCACTACCCACGAATGCAAAATTTTCATTCTCTACACCGACATAAAATATAAGTATAAGTTGCGTTTTGAATTTAATCTACAAAATTTTAATATTTTGCTTTAGTGTGAACACCTCGGTGAACACTTAAACTATTTTTAGTTTCTAAATTTAAAAAAAAAAAACACAAATTAAAATGACAAAAATTTAAAATACTCACATGCACTAGGTAAATTATATTTTAATTTAAATTTAATAATTTTAATATTGATTTTTTATTAAGTTCACCAAAACTAAACAATTTAAAAAAAAAACTCATAACAAAAATATCACAATGCTAAAAAGTCCGTTTGATTGTAAAATCCTGCATTCTTGTCTAGTAATTGATGACGAAACGCGATCACATAGGGCGAGTTTGTAAATCCACCGGTGAATCGACCGATGCCAACAAAAGAGTTCATAAATTTTAGATGGATTTCACCAGTCCAAGAAAATCATCGTTGGATTAAACATAATCCTACTTTATGGTTATTTATTTTTTCCAGTTTTTTTTAAACCTATTCAAACCAAGATATTTTTTATGCATTTTGGTTAATACAAGGTACAGTACCAGATGCTTAATGGAGTGGTGAGCCAGATATGAGCTGATGATAAGCTAGACATCATACTACATTTGAGGTAAAAACGTACTTACATTGAACACCATGTTGAAAAAACTGGCCACACCGAAAAGTGTGGTTATTGGCACTCAGCTGTTTACACCGCTGCGCGTTCTTTTTGTATTCGCAGGAACAACGACATTTCATCACTGCTAGATGTAAGATGGATGTCAAGCCCATCTGTCAGTCGAATGTTGACACCAATGTTCCACCGCAGTCAAAAAAATGTTTAATTTACAAACTCGTCCATACTAGTTAAAAGTCTAGCAAGTTCCGACACTGCGTTTTTCACTAGAAAACCATGAGCCGTAGCGTGCTTTCGTCTAAGAAGAAGTGCAGTATTTGACGCTGCATTCTTGACTAGTATAAGAAGATGCTCGCTAAAAAAGCGTGACGTTTTTATTTTCAATTTTTTTTTAAAAGATGTAATAATATGTAAAAATTTTAAAATAAAAAACTAGGAAGTTACTGCGTTCTTCACAAGGAGGGCTGTATAGTCCGCATCAGCTAAGAAGCACCATTGGAAAAACCAGGTGCTTTACACATGCACATATTAGGTAGGTACCAAAAGTCCAACACAGATGAAAATAGTTTTTCTGACGTGATTTGTCGTCGTTTCTAGTATATTTCTATGCCTTCCAAACTGACTGGATTTCAATTGGCTAAGCCCCCCATTTTGAATAAATATAAAAAATCGCAGAAATTAGGGTGGTTATATTTTTTTTAAAAGTTGTACAAAATTAGTTCGAAATTAGTTTAAAATTATAAGCATGGCATTTGCCTGGTTTTGGTCTTGCAATTTCTGTCCTGTTTGCTGAAATTTGGAAGTAGTATCTGTTATAAGTTTAAGGCTGTAACCATTTTGCTGCAGGTCCCTCTTAATGTTTCTTATTTCGATTTCCAAGTCATGAGAATTGTTACAAATTTGAACGGCTCTGTTATACAACGTTGTTATTATGCCTTGCTTGGTTGTAGCAGAATGATTTGAACCTTGATTTGACAACTTTGCACAAAAGATTGATTGGACATCAGTTGTGTCATCGCAAAATTGAATTAATTCTAATGACGGTGAGGCCCGATTTAGGTCATTCACGTAAATTAGAAATAAAATGGGGCCCAATACTGAGCTCTGCGGAACGCCATATTGGATTGTGAGCCTATTGGATTTCACGTCTTCAATCGACACATTAAATAAGATCTAATTAACATGATAGTGTCTGTATCAAAACCATAAGCTTATTCAATAATATTTCGTATGAGACACAGTCAAAGGCCTTCGTTAAATCTAAAAACTGAGCAGAGACAAATTTGATGTTTTCAAAATTTGACTTTTTAATGCCTTTTAAAAAAAATTTCCAAATATAGGAATAATTGGAATCGGTCTATAATTGCCAGGATTATCGGTAGATGCACCCCCGAAATTCGGTGCATCCGCCCATCTAAAGGTGTGTATTCACCAAAAAAGCGAGCAAGAGCACGAGCGAGCGAGCATTTTGCACCCATAATAATTTGGTGAGTACGGTATAGAGCGCGAGCGAACATTTGTTTGTTCGTGCTCAAAAAAGATCGACA
This sequence comes from Oxystoma pomonae, assembly GCA_963921995.1. NCBI lineage: Eukaryota > Metazoa > Arthropoda > Insecta > Coleoptera > Brentidae > Oxystoma > Oxystoma pomonae. The sequence goes on from OY998172.1 coordinate 44,277,547, forward strand.
GCAAGGCGGAACATCAAAGGAAATGCCTGTTCTTGCTCGTTCGGTGTGGACGGGGTTTCATTTCGCTGTGATTAATCGGATTATTTGCGCATTCAGTTTCCTAAGGTTTGTAGTGTTAAAAAATGGAGTGGTCTAATGACAGTGTTTTGAAACTGATAAACGAATATCAAATTTGGCCGGTTTTATGGAATTCCCAAGACCCATTTTACAAAACAAAAAAGAAAAAAGAATAAAATCTTCAGGAGTTATTCTGCAAAAATTTTGGAACATGCCGTACTCATGTTCTACATTTAAATCAGGCAATAGGCTACTACCACTATAGATGTGTCTGTTTTTGAATAAGGTTGCTTGCCAAAACCGTTTTTTCTGTTTTTTCTTTTTTTATAAAATCGATACGACGAAAGCAGCACTGGCTAAGAACAATTTCTGAGTCTGATGGATCAACTGCAAACCTGAACAAATTCGCACTAGTGTGGACCAGATTTCAATTATGGCGAGCGGGCACGAGCAAACATTCACGAACAAGAACAAATGCTCGCTCTTGCGCGCTTTTTTGGTAAATACGCAACTTAAGCAACTGCAGCTCTTCGTCCTCTGTCGTGGGTGAACCTCCTCTCAGTTGCGCTGTACCGATTCCTCTTCCAACTCGCAAGCTGGACAAACGAAATCCTCTGCTACTTTGGTGTTCGTTCAGCCGACTGTGAACAGCAGCTTACGGAGGATAAAGGGCAAAAATCAAGCCAACCTGCCAAGAAATAATTAAGCAGCATAATTAGTCGACCCTTAGAAAAATTCTGAAATATGTAGCAACCCTGAAGTCCCCCGCAGAAGACCCCTATTCCCGAAAGTAAAACACAAAATTTGTAAGATTTTAAGAAATTATCGTGGAGCGATATAATTCCGTACAAACGTTCATTAAAGTCCCATCCCAGCAAAACTTTAACATCTGTTACTTACTTCCCTCCTTAGGTCACAAAACTTGATATTTAACAAAAATACAGGAAATAACCAAAATATTAATAGCAACTTTCCAAGAAGTGATAGAGCTGCCAGATTTATTTGAGTGTATTTTTAAAGAATAGGGCCCTTAATAAAGGACATTGAAATAGCAAAATTGAAGTGTGAGTGTGGTGAATCATACATAGGTGAATCAAGAGATAGATCTCAAACTTTCAAACAGCAAAATTCAACAAATAATATTTACTATTATACCCAAGCACGGTCTGTAACTTTAATGGTGTTTGCTTTAAAGTGCGTTTTTGTTAATTAGCTTTAAGAATAGGGGTCCTTTGGCAAAATTCGTGTTCTTCATTTGGTACTTATGAGCCAAGTCAATAATTTTACGAATTTTGATTATTTCATTATATCGTGTTAATGATATATTCAGTGTTGATTTGGAAATTGGGGCACTCTGCATAAAATTTTTAGAGCCTAAATATCTTAAACATTAGTTCATAAATCGGCATAGGTTTGTACCAAATTTGATACCTTTATTGCTTTTTGAAAAGTTACTATTAGTAATTTGGTTTTTTCCTATTTATTTAACGTTAAAAGACCATGAGTACTGTCATCGCTCCATTCACCTATCATTATTTCTTTAAATTTTACGGATTTTGTGTTTTACTTTCAGGAATAGGAATTCTCTGCTGGGGACTTTATGGTGGCAATATATCTTAAAAGTTACCTAAGGGTCCACTAAGTATGCGTGCCAAATTTCATTGCTTAATCATTTTTTGCAAGGTTGGACCCCTTATCCTCCGAACTATTCCTGTTAACAATTCAATGTCCTTTCGAGTTTTGCTTAGGAGCCATTTAGTTCCGCAAGTCGTCTTCATGGTATAGCGGCGGTGAAATTTCAAGCAAGAGAAGCAATTTTTAAAAACTTTCGTCAATGACGTCACCATAAACACGTGGGTGCTCTGACAAGCTTTGGAGAAATTCATTTGGTTTGGTTCATTTTCTCTGGACGCACATAAAGCTAGCTGCAGGCCACAACTCCGTTGTTTTTTTAGTCAAAATAAAGTGTTTTCGTTTTTTTGCGTGTTATTGCTAAAAATATACGGTGGGATTTACTAAAAAGGTTTACTCTATTTTAGAACGGTCCTAGGTTTAAGTGAAATTTTTGGTTTTAAGCATTTTAAACCAAACCTCCTTGAGGTTTGGACATAGTTTGATTTATAAAAAGAATTTTAACAAATTTGTTTATTGAATAATAATCCTAACACAATCTTTTGTTGGATTTATGAAGAAAGTTTCAAATTAGAAGAAAAGAAAATAAAAAAATTTAAGCCCACCTGGGGTTTAAATAGTAAACACTCTGTAGACCAAATTAAAATTGAGGTTATATGTCACTCTAATTAAAACTTACCCTTCATAATTAATTTTTCCAATTAATACTTGATGTCACACATCGATTTATATGGGTAATAATAAAATAAGGAGTAGATTAATTTTATTTTTATTCATAAGATGTTTTTATTTCTGAAATGTATTAAAAAACTTCAATGTAAGTTTTTTTACATTTCTGTAACTGTCGATATGTCAGTTTAAAAACATTAGCGCTGCGTTCAATCACAAACAGCGAGTTCGGATCTTTTACCTCTGCTTGCACCTTGGCTTGTACCAAACTCTACTGATGAAAGCTACAGAAAGCTAAAATGAGAGGGCTTTGAGTACGGAAAGTTTTTTTGACTGAGCTTTTAGATAACTTCAATGTTTTACTTTCAGTTTGTAAATAAATTAATATAGTCGTTTTGGGTTTTTTTGTTTGGTATTTTTTTGTGCATAATGAGTGACCTTCACTTATGTTTGTTTTACCTCGTAGAGCTCTCATAAATATATGTTTTGTGCTGAAAACGGGTTCAAAATATGGCGTTTTTCTGGACAAAATTAGAGGTGCTTTATTGGTTAATGAACAACTTGGGATATTAAATAAGGTAAATTAATCCTTGAAAAAATGGTTACTTAGGAAAATTATAAACGAACTTATTACCAAATGCCACAAAAAAATCCTTTCTGGGGGCTACAAATTTATACCACCCCCCTGAGGTGGTCTCAAAAATCACCAACTTTATAACCTCAAACACAAATAATGAAGCTATTATGTGCCAAATTTTTGGCGTATTCTCCATTTGTCATTTTGAAACCTGTCAAAAAAATTAGCTTTATCGCATTTTCTTCTAAAATATGGTGTATTATGAGAAAAAAGCAGTTTTTCAGAGGTATTTTGCAATAAAAATACAAAATAATCAATAACTTTCTGTCTTTTCAGTATGGGTAAATGTTTTTTGAAAATTGGTTTTAAAATTTAGTACCCCCCAGAGGTGTAAATATTTAGACCTGTGGGGGGTACTATTTTAGATCTAAGTAAATCTCACTGCTTGTGTTTTGACTTGTTCAGTGCTGTTATACAACCCGAATGACTAGTTTTCTGCCTTTCATAAGTGCCTTGCGATAACCCTTTTTATTATTAACCTCAGAGTTAGGGGAATTTTGTCAATACCAACTGATTTAGGCTCACAAATGTCAAGTATATGTAGCGGTCATTTTATTTATAGGATATTATCATTCCATCTTTATTTTTACTTCCGTGGTCAAGGTCTGTGTTTCAATCTGTTATGGACTTGATATCTAAAATAATTTCTAGCATATTTTATGCAATCTAAAGTAATTGTTATCGCATAGCCCACGAATATGGATATTTTCACCCTGAGAAATTCAGTCAGTTGTTTTGCATTAAAAAAAAAATGAAAAATTGCGCTTTATATCAAAGATCTCATCTTTAAATTTTAACTAATTGTTGCCAAATGGTTTCTATAAATAGTAGTGTAGGGGCATATGTCGATAATTTCTATCCCGTGGGATTTTTTATGAAGGAGTTTTGTGACTATGTGGGATTGATAGCTCTTTAGTCACACAATCAAGTGTTACCAAGTGTTTTGTTCGCATACGTGTAGAAGGGGTTGATACGACGACATCTTTCAAGATGGCGGCCAAAAATTATAAAAAATACAACTTTCGAAACCGGGGCATGATTATACTCGATTCCATATAATTTGAGGACAAGGATCCCAAAAAATTTGCTTGCAAGATCATCCGACTTTACATGACCATGAAAATCGCAAAAAACAAGATTTTTGCCATTTTCTCTTCAAAAAATCTTAATAATTCGAGGTTTTGTCAGGCCACTTCAAATGTACCTCAAACTATTAAGCATGTATGCCAAATTGGGCCCTTAGAGATTGATGTAGTTTGAAGCTTCATGACCTTGAAAAATACCCCAGCAAAATTAACAAATTGCAAAAATAACTTACTAAAGCGCGCTATTCATCAATTATTAAAGCCAAGAGAACCAAATTGGGTAACAAAGATAATAAGGTCAAGTCCAACAATTTTGTTAAAGAAAATGTTGTTCAGCTGTGACGCATTTCAATATGGCGCCTGATATCTCAAAATAGAGACCTAGAACCACATTTTATTTTATCCAATTTCGTAAAAAAGTAAAAATAACAAGGTGGCAATCAAATCTTGTAGGCTTATCTCTGCTTACTTTGAAAAAAAAATTTTGTTGATGCAAACCTTGATTGACCTTAAAAATACCATGTAAAATTGAAAAACCAGCTTTTTGTAATGTTTCTTTACAATTTACAACTACGCAAAAACTTTACGTGCCAGAGATGAAATTAACATATCAACCATATATAAACACTTAATTTTAGACCTCTCTGTCATTTTTTTTTGATCTGGCCTCCCAGATGTTTATGCTATACCCCGGTAAAAATGACCTATATGCCTGTTGTTTTTAGTTTCGGAACTGTAAATTTTATGTTCTACTCACTTGTCTAGCCAACAAAGTCATTTAAATTACCTATAAAAGAGTTAGCAGAACTTAGATATACATTATCATATTCTGGACCAGGTGTTTTAGATGCCACTTTCCAAAATGGCGGTCGAAAAATCATAAAAAATACAATTTTTTCATATAACTCGTGGACGAGAATTCCAAAAAAATCACTTTTGAGGTCATCCGACCTCAAATGACCTTAAAAAACGCAAAAAACGCGATTTTTGTAATTTTCTCTTTAAAAAAATCTCCATAATTTAAGGTTTTTTTACACCAACATCTGGAACGCCAGATCAAAAAAAATGGTAGGGAGGTTTAAAATAAAGTGTTTGTTTATAGCTAAGATGTTAATTTCATCTATGGCACTTAAAGTTTTGCATATAGATAAATTGGAAGATGACAAAAAGCGGGTTTTTCAATTTTATTTGGTATTTTCAAGGTCAATCGGGGTTATGCATCAACTAAACTTTTTTTTTCATAGTAAGCGGAGATAAGTCAACAAGAATTGATGGCCACCTTGTCATTTTTAATTTTATACGACAAAATTTTTTTTAACGAAATTGTTGAACTTGACCTTCTTATCTTTGTTGCAAAATTTAATTCTCTTCGCTGATGAATAGCGCCCTTTAGTATGTTATTTTTGCAATTTGTTAATTTTACTGGGGTATTTTTCAAGGACATGAAGCTTCAAACTCCATCAAAGTCTAAGGATCGAATTTGGTATACATTCCAAATAGTTTGAGGTACATTTGAAGTTGGTCTGACAAAACGTCGAATTATTAAGGTTTTTTGAAGAGAAAATGGCAAAAATCTCGTTTTTTGCGATTTTCAAGGTCATTTAATGTCGGATGACTTTAGAAGTAATTTTTTTGGAATCTTCGTCCTCGAATTGTATGGAATTGAGTATTATCATGGCCTGGTTGCAAAAGTTGTAATTTTTATGATTTTTGACCGCCATCTTGAAAGATGACGTCATATCAACCCCTTCTACACGGATGCGAACAAAACACCCAGCAACACTTGATTGTGTGAATAAAGTGCTATCATTCCAACATAGTCACAAAACCCCTTCATTAAAAATCCCACGGATTTACACATGCCCCTTCACTATAGCGTGTGCAAGCAAGATGGGAGGGATAGGGAGTAGAAAGAAGTGCAGAAAAGGAAAAACGAGGTGGAAAAAAAGTTTTGAGCAAACCAATTCAGTCTTTTTTGTTCTTTTTAAACAAAACTGTTTGTTTTTTCTTCAGCTATGGTCCGAGGATCTAGTCAAGCAAGCAGAAGTTAAGGCCCACGTGTGTTCAGTCTACAGTATCGCTGCTAGTGATGACACCCTGTATACATGCTCCAACGAGGGAAATGTCAAAATGTTCGACTTGAACAATCTTAAAGAAAAAGGAACCTTAACTGAAGTAAAAGGAGGAGAATTTTACAAGGTTTTATTTAAGAATGGACATTTGTTTGTTGGAGACAATGAAGGAAATGTAAGTATTTGTGAGTTTAAGAAAGCAGTATTAGGAAGTTTACGCAAGACTTACAAACCAGTAAACACCGTTATGTAGAAATTACGTAAAATTTACATAACCGATTTACCTTGTTATGTAAATTTAAGGTCACTCAGAGATCACAATAAGGTAAAATTTAAGTCACATTAATGTGCGAAAACTCTGCAAAATGCCATGCGCAAAGCCCACCTAATTGTTACATAAATGTGATGTAAATGAAATGTCATACCTTTTACATAAATATTACATCCATGTTACGTAAGAGTTAAGTAAATTTAGGGTCACATAGAGGTCACAATTATTTATTAATAAGGTAAAATTTGGGTCACATTAATGTGTGAAAACACTGCATAATGCCATGTGCAGAGCCCACCTAATTCTTACATAAATGTGATGTAAATAAAATTACATACCTTTTACATAAATACTACATCCATGTTACATGAAGGATAGGTAAAAACTACGTATATTTTACGTAACAGGTTTACCTTGGTATGTAAATTTAAGGTCAAAATAAGTTATTAATAAGGTCAAATTTAAGTCACATTAATCTGCATGACATGCGCAAAACGTCAACTATCTAAGCCCGACGACATGAGCATGCAGCTTGAGACAGACCAACGTCGGTGATTTACGAAGGTTCGTCGGTGGTTTCTTGACGCGGTCCGAGATTGGCAAACTACAAAGTTAACCAGATGGGCTGTTTTAAGTGGCGAAAGAGGTGATTCTTGTAGAGAAGTACCACTATACCATACCTCAAAGTCCGCATTGTAATTTTGAAATGTCTCGGCTCTTTATATATATAATATTAGAGACATAAAGCTATTTGTAACTCATCGCGGTACACGTATCCGCATCTAGCGAGAACCAAGCACATTGATTGGTCAGAAACTTGTAGCACGTTCGAAAAGAGCAGATATATGCTAATTTAAGGTGTTTCTGAACGCAATAGGTGCTGAGACACGATACGTGATACCTAACGCATCTCAACACCTATCGCGTTCAAGAACACCTTAGATTAGCATATATCTGCTCTTTTCGAACGTGGTACAAGTTTCTGACCAATTAATGTGCTTGGTTCTCGCTAGATGCGGATACGTATACCGCGATGAGTTACAAATAGCTTTATGTCTCTATTATCATCCACTGTACAGGTAACATAGTAACATTAGCGCCACCTCTTCCTACTAGGAAGAAACTAATAAGCAGTGGTAATTTCTTTAATTTTCATAATATTTTTGTAAGTTTCAAAATTGTAATGTAACGTAAATCACGTTATAGAGCGTCTACCTAATTTAAACGATATAAATATTACATCAAATGTTTTATATAATAGTTAAGTATGCAGATATCAATTGACTATGTAATGATTATGTAAAATTTAGGACTTTAATTTGACGTAAATCATTTTACAGGGAATTATAACTTGAATGACATAATCAATACATAAAACATGTTATGTTAACAAATATGTAAAATTGAAAATGTAAAGTTAAGATTCAAACTGTTTCATAATATTTATGGAAATTTCAAAATTTTAATGTGACATAAATCATGTTATAGAGTGTTTACGTAATTAAGATGATATAAATCCTATGTAAAAATTTTTATGTAATGGTTATGTAACATTTTAATTCATTACACGGTTCAATTGATTATATAATAATTATGTAAAATTTAGGACTTTAATTTGACGTAAATAATTTTACAGGGATATTACAGAACTTAGATGACATAATTAATACGTAAAAAAATGTATGTAACAATTATGTAAAATTTTAAATGTAAACTTAATGTTCATACTATTTCATAATATTTATGAAAATTAATTAATATTACATAAAATGTTTTGTATAATAGTTATGTAACATTTAAATGTAAACGTAATGTCTAAATTGTTAGATAATAGATTACTTAAATATCATTTGATTTCTTATATAATAGGTACGTAATATCTTTTATATAAAATCAAGGTCCCACTATTTACGTAATATTTACGTAAACTTTAAGAATTTATTTATAAAGTCATATTATTTACGTAAAATTAACATTGTTTAACATGACTTAAATTTACAGTCAAAGTTTTGACAAAATATATATGAATATATGAACCTTAGATTTACATAAATATTAGGTTAAAGTCACAAGTATGTTTACTGGAACTTCATTCCAAGTTCAATAGAAACACAACACCGACAGTTACTACGTTTATACGCGTCTTAAACCGGTTTTATATAAGTATGTTACACATAAAAATCTCTTTTTCCAAGGAATAGTGGCGACAGATTGAAATCATATAACTATGAGATACTATAATGGCCCAAGTGTCGCAAAAGGTGTAACAATCATAACTTTGAAAAACAAAAAGAATAATTGAAAAATCAGGGTTGGCCTGGGCAAGGGCAAAGGCGAAAAACCTACTGCGCATGCGTGACACAGTCTACTTGCGCCGAGAAGAGTTTTTGCCTCTGCGTTGCATTGGAGGCTTGGAGCAGCGGCGTATCCAGCCCAGGCGTCTGGGCGGGGGGAATTATATTATTGTCCGAGGTATAAGTTCACATTTTGTTGACCGGTCTAACTAAAAAACAACAAACACTTTTGCGGCGATTGTTGGCATACCATTTTCCGTAAAATTCAAAGTGAAACTAGAATGCAATCATCTTACAAAAAAGTGTATTGCTTTTATAGTTGGGCCATCTAACAGAATGTAAACTACTTATAATAAAATCAGTGGCGTACGCAGAAATTGTTTCTGGAAGGGCCTTGAGCTTGGGCGAAGCTAGGTAGGGGGCATCAAGAAGGGGAGAAAATTAAAAAAATAGCCAAATTCTTTTAAAATAATGAAAATGTGCCGCAGGCAAAAATTTTCAACAAACAATGTAAAATAAGGCAAAAAATAACACCGCAATTGAAAATTTTATGAAAATAAAAGTAATATGAAGTTGACCAGCAGTTGCACCACGCTGCTGCTGGCAAAGTTTTTTTTTTAAAGAAATGGACATTTGGTTTCAACAGAATATTTTAAAGTGTAGCACATAAAATTGCAAAAAATGTATGTTGTTGAGGTTTTCGAAGCTCTTTTATCTAAAAGTTTTAGGTGTACATTTTTAATTTGCGTATTTTGCGATATGATTTATAATACAATACCTGTGGTCTTGGGGGGGGGGTAATTACCCCCCCTTGTATACGCCGGGGGCTTGGAGCCCCTTTTGCGATACTAAACACTCTCTATGATTGGGAGAGTTCTTATCGCTACCGCTTTTTTCCGAAAATGTAAGGGCAGGGGCGTTAAAGTACTTCATACTTATATAGGGTTGGCCATTTAAAAGAGTTCACCTGGATTTTTTCAAAAACTGTAAAGAATTGGGAAAATGGTGAAACATGTCGATTTTGTTTGTAAGGGGGAGACTTTTTAGCTTTCTTAAAATTTTTATAGCGCGCATATCCTTTGAGGGGTAAACTTTACCCCTATATTTTGAATAGGGAAAAAGGTTCGAGTAATACCTTGTTTTGAAGGTCTCCTGAACGTGTTGACAATCGTGTACAAATTAAGAAAATCTATCTATTAATTTTTGAGATAATTACTTTCACAGTTACATGGACAGATGAATAAATATTTTTTTAAAGATATTTTTTTATATTTTTTGAGAAATTCAGAGACACGTCGACTTTGCTTGTGTTAATAGTACATCATATCATCTCTAGACTCTTCTGTTCTTCCTGATATTGATTGATTGTATTGTTAGTAGACAGTTATTCTGGAAGTGCAAAGGCCTTATTTCCCTAGGGCAACATGGGTTTTTACAAAACAAATCAACTGGAACCAACTTGTTGACCTATCAGTCTGATATCTTACAAAATATGGAAGCGAGAAAACAAACAGACGCAATATATACAGACTTCTGATCGGGTTGATCATCAAATATTGCTTGGAAAATTACATCAATTTGGATTCCACTCAAACTTTGTCTTTTGGTTTGAGAACTCATTAACAGATCGTGTTCAACGTGTGAAGATATGTGTCATCTGGAGTCCCTCAAGGCGGCATTGCTCGCCTATATTGTTCAACATATATAATGTTGTTAATTGTTTTATAAATAGTAAGTGCTTAAAGTTTGCAGATGATTTTAAATTTTGGAGAACAGTTGAAAGCTTTTCTGATCAAAAACTATTGCAAGAAGATTTAAATCGCTTATGTAGATGGTGTGAAGATAATAAATTATTTTTAAATATAAAAAAATGTAGTTTTATAAGTTTTTCCAGGAAATCTAATAGGATTGAAAATAGTTAGACTATTAATGATTAGCATCTCGAATATGTGTCGTCAATGAATGACCTAGGTGTAATCTTGGATGAAAGATTGACATTTGTTGAACATATCAATGAGGTTTCTGTGAAAGATACGAAAATTTTGGGTTTTATTGTGAGGAATTGCAGGTATTTCTCGGTTGAGACCACAAGAATGGTTTATTGTTCTTTGGTTAGGTCGATCAGAATCATTCTGATTCATTAGAAAGGGTTCAGCATAAATTTTTAAGGGTGTGCGCTCGTAAGATTAATAATAATTATAGGATTCTTGACCATGACTATGGAGCCATAGAGGAACAACTTGGTTTACCTCGATTGAGTGTACGTCGGGATATGTTTGGTTCTGTTTTTGTATTCAAAATTATAAATGGTTTGATTGATTACCCCAATCTCTTAAATCAGGTTGGTTTTCGTGTGCCCTACTATCATGGTCTACGTAACCAGAATACCTTTTTTTTTCTTTTCCACAGAACTTCTTATGGCATGAATAAGTGACTTAAATAATAGATATATATTTGGTGTCTCTTTGGAAAGATTTAAAAGATCTCTTTTGTTGTAATAGCTACGTAGTTATTTTCTTTTTTTTAAGAGTTATCTTTTAAGAATTATTATTTTTGTCTATCAAGTTACAGTAGCACAATAACTATTAGTCAGGACGTTATTTATTTTTCTGTATTAATAGTTAACTTTAATTTTGTATCTAACTTTAATACTTTTGTATATTAGCAGTTAATGGGGTTATCCCGTAATTAAATAAAATAAAAATAAATAAATAAATACCATTGCATTTTTTCTTCTAGGATACATTCCTACGAGAGGTGAAATTTACCTGTACAATTTGAGATACCTTGAAAGTAAATATCTCAAAAACGAATCGATAGATTTTCGAAATTTTTACACGATTATCAACACATTCAGAAGACCTTCAAAACAAGGTATCACTCGACCCACTTTCCCTATTCAAAATATAGGGGTAACGTTTACCCCTTAAAGGAGATGCGCGCTATAAAAATTTCCAAAAGCGAAAAAGTCTCCCCCTTACAAATAAAAACGACGCGTTTCAGCATTTTCTCCAATTCTTTACAGTTTTGAAAAAATCCAGGTGAACCCTTTTACAAGGCCAACCCTATATAATATATAACTGAAATACAGGCTACTTTTTATTTGAAATGACATAAAATTTGATGTTTTAGGTAAAAGTCTACAAAGACAACAACTTGTATGAAGGAGCTGTAGATTTGGCGGAGAATGTTAGAGACATGGTTGTGACAGGCAACACTCTTATTACAGCTAAAGATAATGACGTAATCATAGCTGAATTGAAACTTAACGGAGGTAAGTTCTCTCCCCCCCCTCGTGATATACAGGTTCTTCTGTTTCGCGTCCCCATAAACATATGAGTGAAACTGTAGTTCGCGAGATACCTTTATCAAAAACATGAATTTAGTAACTGATAGCAAGTACCTAAAGTATGACTTTTTTATTTAGTTACCGAAGCAATAAAAACTTGAGGGGTGTAAAAAGTCAATTTATTACTTTCTTAACTAAATTTGAAGAAAAATAGTGCAAAATAGTAATATTCAAAGAATCAAATTATTTTTACCCAAAATCAAGCAATTTCCTTAAGTTTTATGCTCTTATTTTTAAAGGCTTGTTTGAAGATACGACAAGTATACGTCACCGACTAAAAACAAACGCCATTATACCAGCCGCTCTTGATTAATATTATAAAAATAGTGAGCTGTAAGTGAATGTTGTGTTCTGGTTTTTTGTAAGTATTTTCCTGTTGTTTTTATAAGAGTATAAAAGACATGGTGATTACAACTCGCTGCTAAATTACGTTTTTTGCTCTCGTTTTTAAATCACTCGATGCCCATTAAATAATCGGACCGACGGTAAATACTTAGTCGGACCGACGCGACGGCAGTCTAACGTGGTTGTAACATTTCTCTCACAGTCCCATTCAAAATTTCTACTTATACCAGTATTGTCAGGATACTAGGACTTTGCACGTCGCGTCGGCAATTTATCTGCGGCCGCACTTCCACCGGCGGCCAAAAATCGATATCGAGGGCTGCGGCACACAGTGGTTTAAAACGGTTAAATTTCGGAAAAAACTAAATATCTCTAAGGGTATTTACCGAATAAACTTGAAATTTTGTACATATATTTAACACATTTTTACCATTTTTTTCTTAGCTAAACCTTACCCTCCCCCTTGCTGGGTGTAGGATTAATATTGTGTAATATAAATAAAAAGGTAAAGAATTACTCAATATTATTAGCTTTATTGATCATTGATTTTTTTGGAAGCACTACTTCCACTTTCATTTGTGTCGTGACATAGGCGTACGTATAGGAAGGGTGTCGGATGCCCGTCCAGATCCCACAGTCCCTTAAATTTTAACTTCCATGTAGAATCAAACAAAAAGAAAAGTACTAATTTTTATTAAATTACTATTTAGCACTCCCCCACACTATTTTGTAAAATTCTTGTCGCTTACTTATTCCTATATATATTTAATATTTTTTTAGAATGGTAAAAAGAAAAAAAAATCAATATATTTATCCAAAATTAAAATGTATATTCTAAATAAACCCAACAAAAGAAAGTAATTTAAAAAAATCTTACTTAACTCTTATTCTCCAACAAAATAAAAAAAAACTTTTTATTGTAAAAATATCTTTTATATATTTTAATTTTTAAATATTTTTTATTTTATAAAAATTTTATAAAAAACTAATAAATTGACTATTGACTTTGGATTGACTATTTTTTTGGCTCTGCCCTAAGCCCAAGATAAAGGGATCTGATGACGCAAAAACATGTTAAAAATGTCAATATTTGTGAAAAGTCTTGAGCATTTCCTGGAATGGTTTATGTGATATTAATATCATTATATCATAATTACTTTATCATTCTTATTAGCGCTCTGCTCAAATTTTAATCCCCTATAACCTTTAGCAGTTTCGCACCCAGCCTCCCCCCAAGATATTTTTAAATGTACTTTTATTGTAGTGTTTTTTAATAAAATGGATTTAAATTTATTATAAAAATAATTTTCTAGAAACAATTGGGTTCAGGCCCTCCCCCCTCCGAGAAAATGTTCTGGGTACGCCACTGGCCTTTAGCGCTCCACTAACTTATTTCATCTTATACAAAGAAACTTAAAAATCCATACATGCATCCATACTAACACAGCAAACAAATAGTGTGTATTTCTAGTATATTTGAATAACAAGGTCACAATTTTAGGAACCTAATCCACAGATAGGCAAATATTGGCAGCTACAACCTATGCAGTCATAAAGTTAAGACATTGTAATAAATATACTTATTGCGGGCGGATGCGGGAAGATAACTTTTCCTCTGCAGAACTTTTTATATATATATCAAAACATCATAGTGTTTTCTGTTATTTTAAGTTTTTTTTTTTCATTAAAGACAAAAAAAAATATTTTAAGGCTTTACCAAAAAACTGTTAAATATACCCTATAAACAAGTAAAAAAAAGAGGGAAATTGACACAGCGGTTTTGAATGAACGGTCAAAACACAACATGGTTTGAAATTAACTCTGTGTTTCGGACTTCCATTGTCTATATTTTATTTATACACGACGTTTCGATCAGTACAATCTCTGATCGTCTTCAGGTGCAAACTACGTAGTAGTAGTTTCAATTTTTCTTTCCTTTTGCAACCCAGGAAACCATGTTGTGTTTGAAAGTTTGAGACAATGATGTGTTTGAAATTAACTCTGTGTTTCGGACTTCCATTGTCTATATTTTATTTATACACGACGTTTCGATCAGTACAATCTCTGATCGTCTTCAGGTGCAAACTACGTAGTTTGCACCTGAAGACGATCAGAGATTGTACTGATCGAAACGTCGTGTATAAATAAAATATAGACAATGGAAGTCCGAAACACAGAGTTAATTTCAAACACATCATTGTCTCAAACTTTCAAACACAACATGGTTTCCTGGGTTGCAAAAGGAAAGAAAAATTGAAAATAAATACAAAATTTTACTTTGGCTTCCAATTCCTCAAAATTCAAAATAAATCTGAATCTAAGGGGACATTTCTTTACAAAAAAATTTAAATATTTTTAAAAAAATATTCCTAGGGATAAACCACTTTGCGGCGGTTGGCGTACATGCGACATCGGCCCGCGTCAACTGTGTTTGATGGGTGCGCTCGAACGTTTGTGAAATAAAACACTGTTTTAGCCAATAGTTGTAAAAACTACTATTTTGTTTAATAGGTTCCAAAGTCCAATACGGCTATAAAGGCGAATTCGTGGGCAGAGCCCCAGTAACCCTTATCGGTGAAAAACTTTTTGCCTATGTAACAAGGGAAGGCAAAGAAATCCTCTTGCACGAAAATAACTCTGAAGATAAATACAAACAAGTTGCCAGGATCCCGGTAAGTCGACAGAAAAAATACCAAGGAATTTATTCGCATTTAACGTTTAAAATGTTTGTTTTCGAAATATTCTCTTCTTAAATAATCACTGCAAGTCTATTCACATCGAAATCGAGCCATAGGACTGTCTGATTATCTGCAAAAGATATCATTAATAAATATTAAAAATAAGTATGGTCCACGAATCGACCCTTGAGGTACGCCTACATTTATAGGTTTGGCAGAAGAGCTTTCATCATTACTGAAAATTACTAAAATCTGGTACCTCCAAAACATATGGCTTCTCAAATATATGCTACGTTTTCATGGGAATTGAGTTCGTTCTGAAAACGATTTCAATCCGATATCGTCCATGAAAACGCCTGATTTTCCAGTATTCAAATCGATTTCAATCTAGATCCGACCCTGAAAATTTTTAGGGTTGGATCAAGATCGTATTGAGATTGAAATACCGATTTTCCATAAAAACGGGGATTGAGTTTACACATGCGTATTGCGTCGGATTACCAGACAGCCGCCAAATTATATATTATTGCTCTCACTCTTTTTGAGAGAGAGAGAGAAATAGAAGTGAAACTGTGGAACTGGCATTCTAAAATTCGGTGGAGTATAGAAAAAATGAAGGTTAATAACATAACCTTACTTAAATAACTAAAGATTTGTTTTTTTAAAGACTTTAAAAAAATTAATTATGGAAAATAAAAGAAATATTTGGCTCGAAAGTGTATGTGCTATGCACATATGACAGTCCAGAATTTCTTTCTTCACTTCCACTTGCAAACAGAGTAGTAATTAAAATTTAAAAAAAATGTGTGGCAGGGGCCAACATCATCTTTTGAATAAAATACATTTTTTAAAAAAAAGTACCAAAACTCAAAAATGAATATTTGACATCTATGACATATGTCAGCTGCCAAATATCAAAATTTGAAAACCTGTCATGAAAAAAAAGTTTTCAAAACATATTGAAAACGAATTCAATATCCATGAAAACATAGCAATACTTAATAAAGACACATCGTTAAGAAAATACATTCTAGTTCTTCTATATAAACGCTGCTTCTTTGAAATTTCGCTTGCGTAGATTTTCCTGCTTGGCGACGACCTCTTTGCCAAAAGGTCGTCGCCAAGGAGGAAAATCTATGCAAACAAAAGTTTATAGAAGCAGCGATTCTATACTATTTAGGAGGCAAAATATCTTTCAATTGCGGAACAGCAGAACTAACCGACGAAATTGTCATGGTCTTACTGACTACATATAGTATAGTATATAGTATATTTTTTGGACAATAAACATTTTTTCATTCATATAAACTGAGGTAGTCTTAAGCTGGGTTCATACAGAAATAAAATAACATAAGATAACATAAGATAAGATAAGTTAAAAATAATATAAGATAACATAAAATAAAAAAAATTGGGCGTTCACACAGAAATATAACATAAATTAAGAGATCAGTTCCAGCCAATCAAAACGCGAATTTTTGCGCATGCGATTTTGAATTTTACTATCACTTTATTGTCTCCTGTTATTCGTTCGTCGCGATGACGTCACGGTCATGCACGGAACGCGATTTCAGATAAAATAAAATAAGAAGATAAAAGTTTGCCATATTTCTGTTATGTTATGTTATTTTGTCTTATTTTTCTGCCTGTATGAACGCCATCAAGCAGTCCCATCAGGTGAACCCTTATTTTTTATTTTATTTTTTATTTTCTCTTATATTATATTATTTTATGTTATTTTTATTTCTGTATTAACCCAGCTTTAGTTTAAGTCATCGCAGCGTTGTGAAAAATAAAGATAATGAAAATTCGAAACTCTAGTTTACTCCAATTTTCTCAGTGTCGGTAACTTTTTAGTGAGTGTCACGTGATAATGGGGAGTAAAAGCCTCGTAAACGTAACGTAGCTCTGAAATCCAACGCTCTCATTGGTGAAAACCGGCACACAGAGGCCGAAATGGCGAAACTGGGAGGACAAAAACCCTGAAATGAAACTTTAAATAAAGTAATTATTTTATTATTATTCTAAATACATATGTCCCTGTTGTTCAACCATTATACAGACCGCTTCAAGCTACTGCGAACATAGGGCGGAAGAAGTCTAATTTGCCAGTGTACGTACATGCAGAGACACCGCACGCCTATCAGAGAAGCAACCAATACTCAGGCTTGCGATCACCGCTTGCATGACTTTCCTTTGGTATTTAGTACGCCTCTAACCACGGTGCTGTGTGGAGCGTAGTCAATGAAACCGGAATTTGGTCAATAAATACGCAAATTTTTATAACGTAATTTTCTTATTTTTTGTCACTGATAAATAAGAGCGTTTTATTGTCAACTGCTCAGATTTATCGTGATGACGTGTTACAATGAAAATAATAAGGAGAAACAAAATAAAAGCAAGTTCTCAAAATAAAATAATACATTCTAAAAACAAAAAGATTCTCCCAGTCAAAAAAAATTAAAGCAAATGTTCGAAAAGTCCTCCTTGCTCGGTTAGACAATATCCGAGCCTACTATAAAAACCCCTTCTAACGATTCCAAGCATGTTAGGGGTGATAATTTGAAAAGCTTCTTCAAAAACAGATAGAAGTCATTAGGAGCAAGATCGGGATATCGAGCTGGCCATACAATAGTTCCCCGTGTACTTATAACCCGATTAGGAAATACATTATCAAGATATTCCCTAACAAGGCCAACATTGTGAGCGGAACAACCATCTTGTTGAAACCATGTTTCACCAAATCTTACACCTAACAACTGCCTAGCAGTTGGAATAATGTGCTGCTGCAGTAGATCCAAGTATCTAGGACCATTCAAATTGCAATTGCCGTTAATAAAAAATGGCCCAATTACGTGTTCCCCTATAATACCCCCCCCCAAACATTTAGTTTTTGGGGATACTGTGTTCTTACGTCAAAATACAAATGCAAATTTTCCCTCGACCAATATCGAACGTGTGTTGGGTTATGACGATTTGACCATTTGACCATCTGCACTTTTTCGGCAACTTCGTAGACATCCATTTTTGGTTTTAAAAATGTATTAATTCAATTAAGAACTTACCCATCTGTTTCTCGAGCAAGGCAGAAATAAAACAAAATAATAAAAACAAAATGAATTTCCAAAAGATAACACTGCAGCGTGCTTCGAATCCACCTCGGTCGTACGTCACGCAGAGTAAATTGGACTTGATTCCCCCTATGTTCGCAGTAGCTTGAAGCGGTCTGTATAGGGTGGGCCACAAAATTCCGCACTTTTTGGATTGGCTATAACTTTTGACATGATTACTCGATTTTGAAATATATTGGCTTTTTGAAAAGATAACACGTTAGAGTTTTTCGATTCGGTTAAAAATTAACAACTTTCAAAAAATTCAAGGTGGCGGACAATTTTAGAAAATGTGTAATTTTCACCCGCCCTGAAAAAAATTTATTTGGGAAACTGAACAAACTCTAAACCTTTCACTACAAACGCTCATTGTTTCTGTGTATATTGAAGTATCATTTAATTAAATCAGTTGGGAAATAAAAAAGTTATAAGTTTTTTGACTAGGAGTGTTTTGGCTTCGCATTGAAAAAAATCACAAAATTACACACATTTTCCATTTGCTATATCTTTTGACCTAATTATTTTATTAAGAAAAATACTAAGAATTTTATTTCTTATCCGATTTAATTAGGCGATACCTTGATAAACGAAGAAAAGGGGAGATTTTGAAATACTAATTTTTATTTTTATTTATTATAGGCGTATAAAAGCTAATCTTTTTTAATGTCAAATTTTGAACAAACAGGCGCACCTCTCATTTTTTGTTTTTTTAAACAATATTTTTTTTTAATTAACCAATCAGGCCAGAAGTTAAAGCAAATTAAAAAAATATGTAATTTTGTGATTTTTTCCAATTTTAAGCCTAAACACTCATAATCTAGAAGCTTATAACTTTTTCATTTCTTAACCGATTTAAGTAAGTGATACGTCAAGATACACATAAACAACGAGCATTTGTAATGAAAGCTTTAAAGTTTGTTCGTTGTCGCACATAAATTTTAAGACGAAAAAGTCAACTTAAATTGCATCAATGAGTCGTTTTTTTCTGTAAAATTCTATAAAGTTTGAGATTTTCTTATGGATTTTCTGTACAAAAAATTAACTGTAATGTTATGGTCGGGAGACATAGAGGTGTGTGCTGGTTAATTTAACATAATCTTAAGATATAAATTTATTTCAATTAACTAATTTTTTGGGACTTTTAAAAAATGCTACAAAATAAGAAGGCATTTTTTTTATTGTCAAACTTTAGAAAGCATTAAAAAAAAAGGTAAAAAAAGGTATTTTTCATTTTTTATAAAATGAAAGCCGAAATTCTCTTCTTTAATGCAGCAAAATATATAGTTTGCCTCTATTTGCGAGTTTCGAAGTTTTATAAGTATTTTTGACACCATGTTACATAATCATATATTAGAATAGAAAATTTAGGAACTCAAAAAAAATTGTTTTTTTTCTTACAATGTCTATAAAATTTCAGTTAATTTTTTATAAAAGATCTACTCATAATTTCATAATAAATTGGATGCTATAAAAGTTTACACAGGGTTTCAAATTTTCAAATTAGCGCCTATTATCATATTCTTACAATTTTATGTACAGGGTGACTTTTTGTAAACCTTCCCCGTGGCAAACTTTTTATTATTGGTTCTAGAAAGCTGAGATAAAAAGAATTTGATATAAGAGTACTTTGTCTATGGCAAATGATATTGTTAAAAACATATTTTTTTAGAATATGAAAAATTTGGAAATATATAGGGTTTTCAATTTAAAAAATCATGTAAATCGGCTTTCCTTATAAACTAATCACGTCATTTTTGGCGGATGTTAAGAGATATGGAAAAAGTACTCTTATATCAAATGATTTTTATTTCAACTTCCTAAATCTAAAAATAAAAAAGTTTGCCACAAGCAAGAAATTTAAAAATTCAGTTAATTATTATCAAATATTACTATAAATTTTAAAAATATTTTTGAAGTATACGTAATTGATGGGTAAAACAATTATTATACCATTATTATAAACAGTGCACAACCATTCAACTCATTCAACTAATTTTGTTTAATTTATGGTCTAACTAGATAAATACCCTCTTTTTTTACTCCTACCAACTTAATCCAACCCCTACCACCCACCCCTCTCCCACTTTCGTTTTTAACCCTTCCACCCACCCCCCTTCTTTCCCTTACCTTCCAATTAGTTAAGATATCTTCATAATATACAGATGTTTCATTTAAATATCCAAAAACAATTTCACTTGGCAGCTGTCAGTAAGCGAAATGTCAAATAAAAAGTAACCTATAAGTCAATCTAGCAGGTGACATTCCATTTTCTTATTAAATTTTATCCAAATCGGTTTAGCCATTTTTGCGTGATTAAGGAACAACCACAAACACATATCAACACACAAACTTTCGCATTTATATATGATATTATATGATTTTTTTCTTTAATTTATATTAGAACTTGTTTACTTGAATTGAAAATAACATAATTACGCCATAAAATCTTAACATAAATTTTAGAATATTTTTGTCCTCCCAAAAATTAAATTTCGCCCACTGTAAGGATTTTCGATCTAAGAATTGGTCCTGGTTCTGCTTGACATTATTTTGATATAAATTTTGACAGCGGTTCTAAAATAAAGACGTCATTTAAAATATTATTAAGATATCTTTGATTTTACTCAAAAAAAGACCATCTATAATTTTGCAAAATTTTAGGGGTCATTTTTACAACCAAAGGGCCGAACCAACCTCCCAGGCTTCGAAAATTTCATAACCGGGTTGCAACTGTGACGTCATTGTTTTAAAACGAAAGGATCGGTTGCGGTTCTGGTTCAACCAGAACCAGGACCAATTGTAAAACGAAAATCCTTTGTGCGGCAGAGATGAGCATTTCCACCTCCACTAACGCCATTTCAGCTACCGGGTCAGGCGACGCGACGTCTCGCTTGACTTGCAATTGAGAACTTCTGTCGGATCTGACCAATGAGGTTGCTGGAAGTCGGCGTACGATACGTTCAAGTAGAGTGGCGTGGCTTTTACTCCCTAATAAATCTCTTGATTTCTTGTTTGGCAGAACGTTTCGCAGTTAATCATCAACGCCCTTGCCGGTACCGTTTGGAACGGCCAGGAACTACTTTTCAGCGCTGGCTGGGACAAAGCCGTACGCAAATGGCTGATCAGACACAACTCGCCCAGCGACGAAGGCAGTGTCAATGTTGACATTGTTGTCAATACCATCGCTATTGGCAACACTGGATCGCTTTATGCCGCCGGAGGTGACGGTCACATCGTCAGGGTTGACCAAAGTTAAAGCAACTGTTTTTCGTAAAACAGATTTTGTTGTTTAAAGGTCAAATGCACCATTCTGTTAAACCTAGTTTAAATTTAAGTAATGTTAAAAAAATATATTGACATTAACATTATTTTTTTCTTTTTTAAAAAAATAGGTACGAAAAGAGTGCCTTATAAACGTCTTATCTCTTTGCTAAATCTGCAGCATGCACTTGTTATTTATGTGCTTATTTTTTAATTTTTTCGTCTTTTATAATTATTAAAACTATCATAAAAAAACTACATTTTCTATTAATTTTATTATATTTTAGTACTTAGTGTTTCATTTTTCATTTAATTTTCTATGTATTTGTTATTTATTTATAACATATGCACAAATGTGCATGAATGTTTTTTACGGCTTGATAATAAAATATTTTAAAAAATGTATTTTTTTACTTTTTCCACTGGATTTTTAAGGGATCTTTGGACCTAAACAAACAAAATACTTCTAAACAAACAGCTAATATACCTACAGTCAAAAATTATATCAGATAACATATACCTACAATAATCTAGTAGGGTCTCAAATATGTAAAATACTACATAACAAAAGAACAAAACGGTTTTTAATCGTTTGGTGTTTTAGGACAATGAGTTTTTGCACAGACTATACTGGTACTCTCGAGCCTCCCTGAGAACCTTAAACACCCCACCCCCCGAAACAATTTTTGCGTTCGCAACTGTATTATGTAGTCATCTTGAACTTTAAAATTGCGAATGCCAAATTTTTTATTTCGTACGGTAAACTAATAACAAATAAAATCTGCATTCTCTTATATTAAGCTATTTTTATACTTAATTCATACTGATTCCCACTAACCAAATCACTTAACCTTTTACAGTTACAGAAATTTTTAATAAAAGTCAAGTTTGGTAATGGTAAGTCCTTACTTAGTAAATGACGCTATCTTAACACCCCTAATATGTGTGCTGTTTTGTTTTAAATATATGAAAGACTATTCTAATAGCTTGAAATCGTTAAGATAACTATTAATACTTTTTCTGGTTTTTTGAGAATTATTAAGAAAAATCCAAATTTCAACTTTTTTAACTATGGTTTCGATTCTTCAAAAACCATCAGAAAATCTCGGCCTTACTAAAAATCTGACGATTTTTAAACATAAGTTTACACTAACTGCTTTTTTGTCATTGATATTCCCTAAAATTTAGTTTCTTTATACTGTTTTAGTACATATAAAATTTGTCAATTTTAATTTTTGTAAACAGTTTTTGTAAAAAACTTCTTTTTATACCTTTATCAAAAACATGGTTTTAGTAACTGTCTGCAGATAACTACATCATGGCTTCTTTGGTTACCGATGCAAAAACACTTTTTTTTTTGATCACCCAAAATTAAAGAGAAATAGCGGAATATAGTAATATTGAAAAAATCTAATTATTCTTGCCTAAAAATTAAGTCCACCAAGAATTTACAAAAAAATATCGTTTAAAAACATCGTCAAAATATCAAACTGTCAAAGGCACATCGCTATGGAAACCCCATTGTTATTTTATTTACCAGCCGCCTTGATTTATAGTGTAAAGATGGTGTGTTGCGAGAAGTTCTCTTTCGAGATTTTTAAAAGTATTTTCCTGTTTTTCTTGGATTTTTTTCTTGCTTTTTTTTAGTCGCTGCGCTCGTTATTTAATCCGACGCTTGTAAAAGAAGCACTATTTTAGCCACTAGTTGTTAAAACTACCACTTTTTGTTTAAAAATGTGCTTTATTAATCTTATTTTTGTGTAACATACAAAACCATAGATAGCCACGGAATATGCCGCGGTCACTGTTTAGAAAAGTGAGACAAATTCTGTCTTTCCTTTTACATGGGGCGAGTTTGTAAATTCATCAGATTTTTTTCACCGATGTTGTCAGGTTTTTGACGAATGAAATATGACGTTAATCTGACATTCCACGACGTTGACTTCGATGAGCCGACGAAAATTAAAGAACCCGATGAATATCACCAAGAATCATAGATGAATTTACAAGCTTTATTGTTTTCATCGGTGAGCTTATCGGTGAATTTACGAACTCGTCCATGGTGAAAATTTTTGATACTTTTGACGTTTATTGGTATGCATATAGTAACAATTTAGCTCCGCTGTAAAACTATTCCTGCAAAATATCTTTAAAGGATTAAAGAATCACGCACTAAATACATTGAAAACCGGTCACCGTCAAATTGCTTTATATTGTAGTATGTTGTAGCACTATGAATCTTCTTCAAACAAGAGCAAAAAAAAATGAGGGTCAGTCGGGTTGTTTGGGAGCTACGACACTTTAAAGTCGCCATTGTAGGGTCCCTTTAAAATTTACAGAAAGTGAATAAGGGCGTATGTAGGAATGTGATATATTATTTCAGAGGTTTTTAGGGATGTCTAATCGAATAATGATTAAATATTTTGACGTTTAACTGACAGAATCCAATATGGTCGCTATAGTTTAAGTCGTTTCATTTAATTATTTTGACGTATAAATAGTATGCTTTGAAATATTAATTCTTAAAACTTGGAATAATAGCAATATTAGGGAATTATTGAAACGCAGTTAGGGCCCGGCACTAATAAGGCCAGGCACTATTTTGACGCTCTTGATAGATACACATACGCAAGAACGACCACATTTAGTGCAGACACTAATAAAGTTAGGACCTGCCCTTATTTGTGGAGGAATTATACTGGGCCGCATCTTGGCTGTGTCTAGCCGTATTTGACGTTTTTGACCACTATTCGGCATTTTTTTACCTTAACCCTACTTTCGAGAATTTTTGGTGTTGTGACGGCCAAAAAAGCAAAAATTGGGACAAAATAGTTATATTTTGACATAGTATAAGAAAATTGAAAAAAGCAAGGCTCAAATACTTCGTTTTACCGATGAAGACAATATTTGTTTGCTACGAGAAGTAGTTCAACAAAATCCCTGCAGAACTCTAAATGGTTCTTCTCTCCACCCTCCACAAAGACCTCTGCTTCCAACAAATCACCCATGCTTTTGATCACTCAAAATATAAAAAAAAACAACACAGAATTTCGAAAACAGGCAGCATATATTTGTAGGTTAGAAATAAAGTCGTATCGTCACCGTTTTACTAGAGGCGCCTTCAATAATTCTATAATTTGCACCTTTCAGAGCCAGGTACAGCCTGTGTTAAGGTCGGCGCTAAGTAGGCACTATCCAGTGCGGCCGTATTTCAATAATTCCCTACTGTGAATTCTCCGCCATCCTAAACTGTTTTACACTTACAACGTCAAAATAATTAAATGACAATGCAATTTTCCGATTTGGCGTCCATTAAAATCCCTCAGCTATATCACACCCCTTAACCCGAAAATATTTAAATAAAAATGATTTACACGCCAAAATATTTAAACGAAAATATCATTATTCGATTAGACATCCCTAAAAACCCATGAATTGATATATCACATGCCTACATACGCCCATATTGACTTTCTGTAAATTTTAAAGGGGACCTACAGTGCGGCGACTTTAAAGGGCAGTAGCTCCCAAACAGCTCGACTGACCCCCATTTTCTTTGCATTTATTTGAAGAAGAAGTATTTAGTGCGTTGTTCTTTACCTAGTGTTATTAAAAAAATGAGGCAGTAGTAGATAAATATTAAGTTAAAATAACACTCGTGGCATATCGGACAAAGCGTTTTTGTTTCTCACTTCATTACGATCATAGTCATAGGATCGTGCTGGCAGTTGAAGCTACACAACCACCATGCACAACTCTCGAATTGAAAAAAAAGTTTGTAATCCGCGGAGACGTAGTACCTGTGTGCGCCACCTGTGGAATAAACTGAGAAACAGAAACAAAATTGAAAAGTGCAGAAGACCGTAAATATAGAATCCTGTACCTTTCAGCAGGTTACAAGGAAGAAAAGTGTAAAAGTATAAGTACTGTAACATTACTCCTAAAAAGAGGTAATGTTCGCAGCAGCACTGCCCCCAATTGGAGCTTCATACTACGTGACCCTAATTTTAAGGCATCAGCAATCGCTCCGGATGTCCGATATGCCACGAGTGTTACTTTAATTTTTATTTGCGGACGCGAGATTCAATTTGTTGTTTTTTAAATATTTTGGCTTTTTAGTTCTGGCGGTCGTATTTTCGAAACCATACGAAATTATTCGCATGCGACTACTTCCGTCTCTTCCTATACCGTATAGAAAAGTAGGCAAAAGATATGCCGATATGCTGATTCATGGGTAGTACGTGCAAGAATAACCGGTTTTTCATGCGAAACAATACGAATGCCTCCACCCACTCGTGCAATATTGCGTTAAACCAGTCGAATTCGAACGTGGTCCACACATACCGGCTTATCTTTCGCCTCTCATTTCACACGGTATAGAAAGAGACTGACATAAAAATTGTTGATTATTCAGTATACGTATGCGGATATTTTCGTAGGGATTCGAAAATCAGACCCCTGCGCAACAAGCCTCCTCCGGAGCGATTGCTTGCTGATGCCTTAAAATTAGGGCCACGTAGTATGAAGTTCCAATTGGGGGCGGTGCTGCTGCTAAAAATAAAATTATAAAATTGCTGTTTTTGGAAATAAAGCAAAAAATGTTTTTTTACCCAAAAAAAATATTTCAAGCATTTTGCTTCCACTTAAATATGGTAATTCACATGTAGTATCAATAACTTTTACGGAATCTCAAAAAATTTTATAGAAAAAAAACACCCTACTTCCACTGTTAACGGACCACAACTAAACATGATTTTTCCGCAGGTGTTATACTGATATCAGACACAAACTCTCGGAATTTGGTTTAGTGATTAAGGAAATCACTAAATGTCGTGGTTTTGTGTTTTTGGGTTATATTTTTTTTTAAACGGAAAAAGAAAAATGAAGCTGAAGAATTCCTGGCACCTGATGGATACTGGGTCAATTTGTTAAAGATTATTTAGTGACATATGGGACTCCCTAATTTGCTGACCAGATAAGATTTTGCTGACCGGCTATTTCTAAGCTGACATTCTGCTAACCACTATACACGTTGATCCTGGACTCAAATAGAATACCGCTGCCTAATTTTTGCCCTCCCCTGTCCCCACCCCTGTAAAGATATTCACAAAAATAATATAAAAGATTGCTGACCGGTTATTTCCAGGTTGAAATTCTGCTGACCACTGTATACACGTTGATCCTGGACTCAAATGGAAAAACCCTGATTGAATTTTACCCCCCCTCATCCCCCAGGCCTGTGAAGATATTCACAAAAATTAATTTAAAAGCTTGCTGACCGGGTATTTCTAGGCTGAAATTCTGCTGACCACTGTATACACGTTGATCCTGGACTCAAATGGAATACCCCTGCCCAAATTTTACCCCCTCACTCCCACCCCCCCCCCTGTGAAGATATTCACAAAAAATGCTGATGTTGATTCTGGACTAAAATAATTACCCCTGCCCAAATTTTAGGCTGACAACCCAGATATTGTGCTACAGACAAACACCACGGAAAATTTTGTCGATACCTATTGGTATGGGCGGCTAAAAATGTCTTTAACAATGCTTCCGCGCCATTCTAGAACCTAGTAAGTCGACTTACCAAATTAAAAGTTTATATTTTTTATCTCCACAGGGGTAGGGGTGAAGGGGTAAAATTTGAGTCCAGTATCAACTTGTATATACTGGTCTGCAGAATTTCAGCTTAGAAATACCCGGTCAGCAAAATCTCACCTGGTCAGAAAATTAGGGAGTTACGTGACATATTTTATATTCTTGGCCACCATCTTAAAGTTCAAAATGGCGGATGAAATTTTAAAAGTTTTCTTTTTTAATTCTCGTTAATACTATTATATATCATTTAAAAAGCTTTACATGTTGGTTCCGTATAAAATTTTAAGGTAATTTTATTTGGTTTGAGAAAATAAGTATCTAAAGCAAAAAAATTGTACATTAATGATAAAAAAATGATAAAAAATATAATAATAAAATATATTATAAATTAAGAAAAAAGGCATAACTCATTAGCTGCTTCCAGAGCATTCCGCATCAGACTCTGGTAGAATGTGGGAGACCAAAGAAACAAATTGATCGTAAGGGCAAAATTGTTCACATCCGGGAATGGTAAGAACATGAGGTTTACCACTTTTGGAAGTCCAATCTTGATAAAATAGCTAAAATAAAAATATAATAAATAAATGCGTTATCTACACCTCATTCCAAATTCTCCGGACTAATTTTATTCTGGCGGCTGACAAATAATCACAGAAGCTAAATGAAAAGGCAGGGGCATATGTCGATAATTTCCATACCATGGGATTTTGAATGAAGGAGTTTTGTGACTATATGGGATTGATAGCTCTTTAGTCACACAATCGAGTGTTACTGGGTGTTTTGTTTGCATCCTTGTAGAAGGGGTTGATCTGACGTCATCTTTCAAGATGGCGGCCAAAAATCATAAAAAAACAACTTTCCAAAAAATTACCTTTAAAGATCATTCGACCTTAAATGACCTTTAAAATCGCAAAAAAACAAGATTTTTGCAATTTTCACTTTAAAAAATTTGAATAATTCGACGTTTTGTCACAATAAATTCAAATGTACCTCAAACTATTAGGCATATATGCCAAATTCGATCCTTTGAGTTTGATATAGTTTGAAACTTTATGGACTTGAAAATTCCCCAATAAAACTAACATATTGCAGAAATAACATACTAAAGGGCGCTATTAATCAACTACTAAAGCGAAGAGGACCAAATTTGGTAGAAAAGATAAGAAGGTCGAATCCAGTAACATTGTTAAAAAAATTTGGTTCAGCTAGGATGCGTTTCAATATGGCGGCTGATATATAAAAATGGCGACATACAACCACATTTTATTTTATCCAATTTCGTAAAATAATAAAACTATAATGCTATACTCCGGTAAAAATGACCTATATGCCTTTTTTATTACGTTTCGGAACTGTGAACTTTATGTTTTACTCACTTGTCTAGCCAACAAAGTCATTTAAATTGCCTATAAGAGAGTTAGCAGAAGTTAGATATATATTACCGTATACTGGACCAAGTGTTTTAAATGCTATTTTCCAAAAGGGCGGTCAAAAAAGTCTAAAAAATTCTAATTATGCCAGTAGGGCATGACTATACTTGTTTAATAACATTCGTTTTAAAATTTCAGGATGAGGTTACAGCTATTTAGTCACACATCCATGTGCCACCGGTTGTTTTGTTCGCATCCGTGTAGAAAGTTCCTAAGCTTAAAAAAAAAAACGACAAGCATATAGGTCATTTTTACCGAGGCATAGCATAAACATCTTGGACGCCAGATCAAAAAAAAATGGTAGGGAGGTTCAAAATGAAGTTTTTACTTATGGCTAAGATGTTAGTTTCATTTCCGCCACTTAGTTTTTGCGTAGTGGTAAATTGGAAAAATTATAAGAAAAAGCTGGTTTTTCACTTATACATGGTATTTTCAAGGTCAATCGAGGTGATGCATCAACTAAACTTTTTTTTCATAGTAAGCGGCGATAAGTCAACAATTGATGGCAACCTTGTCATTTTTGCTTTTTTACGAAATTGGGTAAAATAAAATGTGGTTATAACGCGTCATAGCTGAACCACATTTCTTTTAACAGTATTGTTGGACTTGACCATCTTATCTCTCATACCAAATTTGGTCCTCTTCCTCTTAATAGTTGATGAATAGTGCCCTTTAGTATGTTATTTTTGCAATATGTTAATTTTACTGGGGTATTTTTTACGGTCATGAAACTTTAAACTGCATTATACTCCAAAAATCGAATTTGGTATATATGCCTAATAGTTTCAGATACAGTTGAAGTTAGTCTGACAAAACGTCGAATTATTAATATTTTTTGTAGAGAAAATTCCAAAAATCTTGATTTTTTGCGATTTTCAAGGTCATGTAAGCTAGGATGACCTTAAAAGTAAATTCGTCATATCAACCCCTTCTACAAGGATGCGAACAAAACACCCGGTAACACTTAATTATGTGATTAAAGAGCTATCAATCCCACATAGTCACAAAACTCAAAATCCCACGGACTTACACATGCCCCTTCACTAGGAGCGTCATTGTCAGTGTCAAAAAACTGGTCCGCAGCAATTTGGAATGGAGTGTGGTTATTATTATTTATTAATCTGTCTTGTGTCAACATGCTTTATTGAGTTGGTAAATTATTCTTCAAGTGCCTAGCGAACGTGTCGGTTGACGTTGGTAATAGGTGTAACGAGGTCGCGTCGGTACGACACGAAAATGATTGATTGTATTAGTTTGAGACTGGGTCGTAATAACGTCGACTACTAGTTGGCTTCCAACGTCAGGGTCAATTATTTTTATGTAGGCCCGACGTAATCCGATGTAGTATTGTTGCTTGGAAAAGGTATACAGAAGGGACTACATTGTCAACATTCCAGATGATATTTCAACTTTTGTGTAAAGAATGCAGTTTGTATCACAAGCGTTTTGCCAACCTCAATATGAGAAAAAATATATAAACTATTCTCACCTTGAATCCCCAAACACCGTCTATTTCATGTAGTTCAATAATCACATGCGATCCATAGGCGGGGACATCGACTAGTTTAAAGGCGTCTAAAGACAAAACAAGAGTGCCAGTGTTTTGTTCATGGGCGGAGTAAAGGAACAGTTTCCGAGCGCTTGGGGATAAAGTTCCATTGATCTTTGCTTCACTGTCTGCGAGAACTTTTTTGAGATAATATCCTGCAAGAATAAATAATAAAATTATTGTTAACGCTTAGCCTGAAAAAATTTTTGTTTTATATAAGTCAGTTGATACAAGCAAGTTGCTTTGCTTGCTGATGCGCCGTGATTCATTTTTCGCTAGGATCAAATATTTTGGTTGGTTGCTTGTACCTTGACCAATTTAATTATTTTTTTTTTCAAACAACCGGAAAGTGGCTATTACCATGCATGTTCTTTTTAATATTTCCACTCTCAAAGAAGGATCTTTTTGTTCAATTTTCCGATCCCGTGACATCTTGTTGACAGATTATAGCTTTTTTTTTTGCAGTTTTAACACTTCTAAAAAAGCTCTTTTAAATTTATTTCAAAAGTTTTGTTTACCGAAATCGATCTAAAAAATGAGTTGAATCCGGAGGAAATAATAGAAGCTGCTTTAAGGGTCACTTTTAATTTCCTGCCTGACCACACATTTTTAACGCTCAAAATAAGTATACTAATAATATAGGTAAATAAAGGACAAACCTAGAAATCTGCCTTTCATGAGTTGTTTTATCATTATTTTACTTAATAAATTGGTTATTTTTGGTCATTCATAACTGATCGTCAGTCATCACTGAATTAGCTGTGTGAAGCTAATAGGCACTACACTATAATTTTCTAATGTTTTTTACAATTTTGCACAAGTTAAAAATCCAAAAATTACTTCTAACCACAAAAATTTACTTGTTTCCCTTTTTAGCAAGCAAGATTTTTATGAGATTTTACAAGATTTCAGAAGTATAAAAGAAGGGATGTTTTTAAAAGATTTTATAAGATTTCATAAGAAATAGGATAAAGGTTTGTGAAGATTTGACAAGATTATATAAGTATTAAAGTGTAGAATACCTATAAAAATAAATGAAAATAAATAAATTGTAAGATATATAATTAACAAAATTTTACTACAGCAAGAGATTTTTCGAGATTTTTTAAGTTTATATCAGACACAGATTTCATGAGGTTTAGCAAGCAAGACTTGTATGAGATTTTACTAGAATTTACAAGTCTAAAAGAAGGGATGTTTTTACAAGATCTTACATGATTTCATGAGAAAGGTGAAGTGTTTTGAAGATTTGACAAGATTATATAAGTATATAAGTACCTAAAACATATATTAAAAAGAATGTATAATAAAGATTTAACTATCAAGATATTTTAAGAGATTTCGTAAGTTTATATCGAACAGGAGATTTCATGAGATTTATCAAGCAGTACAAATTTTAAAAGTACAAATGAAAAGATGTTTTTAAAAGATTTTACAAGATTTTATCAGAACTAAAGTGAAAAAGTGAAGAGTTGTATGAAGTGTAGAAAATAGATATGCACATCACTTTTTTGACAAGCAAGTTATTCCATGACAATAGAAAAGATTTTATGAGTACCTATCTAAAAGTAAATTAAACATAATATATGGATTTAATCAGTTTTGACTAGCAAGAAATTTTAAGAGATTTGACAAGTTATAAAAAAAGAAGTAGAAGGAGACAATTTTTACTAAAACTTGTCAAAAACAGTGAAATCTTATCAATATTTTTCTTTTAAAATCTGCTAAAAACATGTGGATTTTCTCATGTAATCTTGTGAAACCTGATGGAGGGTGAGTCTTTTAAAAACCTAGTAAAATCTTATTAACTTTGATTCAAATTTTTGTTAAAATCAGCTTAAAACTTAACAAAACCAAAGAAAGCAGAGCCTTTAAAAAAAAAGCGGATGACAGTGATCATGTAAAACTCATGATGTTTGACGAGTTTTGAATCTCTTTCTAACACTGAAAGTTTATGAGATTTCACCCGAAAGTGGTGTTTCATAAACCGCATGAAATACCGACCAGAACTCGTGAAGTTTCATTAGTTTTTATTACGAGCCAACAAGAAGCAGAAAACATCAGGGAACGGTTCATAAATTACGCAACACAGCTAGGCGTTGTAGAAAGTGATAGGTACTAAAATGTTTTTTCTGATCGTTTGAAAAAAAAAAGTGCGTACGATACACGACCGGAAAGTGTTTTTACAGATACGTAAATATCTATTACCTGCTGAGATTTTTCTTAAAGCTGTTGTGTTTGTCTCGATGTAATATAAATCCACAGCTAGTGAGTGAAGAGGTTCTGGATAAACTTCTTTGGTCCATTCATCAAGAGGCAAACCCATTTCTTCCTAAAAAATAAGTTAAAAATAGAGTAGCGTGTTATTGTGCCTCTCACTTCGCCGTTTAAGCCCTGGGGTGTCTTATTAAAATCTACCTCTTCTTATAGACCAGAGTACCTTAAGACTGGTAAAAAACTTTATGCTCATCTTTTTTTACGCAAGTCTTGTGTCCTAAAGCATGGGTGCACCCCATTATAAAATAAAAGAGAGGTATGATACGAAGCGGTTCAAAATTCGTCTAGATCCGCGCATGACGTTACCTGGTGAGTTTTTTGTGGCGCCATCAGGGAACTACCTACGCACAGCTGATACCAGTTCACCTACAAACATGAAAATTTGAGGATGGGTTGGGTTGAGAACGGAGAAGCTCACCAAGAAAATATTGTTTATTATTTTACCGCTGAAGGGGTAAAAATAGGGGTTGAAATTTTAAAAGAAATTTCTGTATCTCAAAAACAAAAAGCAACATAAGTTTGAAAATTGGTATCTCGAGTCTACTAATAAAATAAGTAAACACTTGTTTCGGCATTTTTTAAAATTCAGACAGGGGGTTGAGAAATAGGTGTGAGTCTGTTTTGAAGGGGGTACAAATAACTCACAATTACTTAGAGTTCTAAATCAATATAGAGCTAAAAACTCGCATTTAGGTTTTTGAAAAAAAACAAATAGGTTGTTTTGGATTTTTGGAAAATTTTAATGGGTGGTTGCAACCATCCCCCTGTGTCCGATTAATATTTTAGTCTGTCAAATCTAAAACAATGTTTTTTTTTTAAAGTAACAATTTAGGGTGGGGGAGGGGATTGTAGGTAAGAATGGCTTTCCGTTAAAAAGTACTACAAGGTTTTAAATTAAACGAAACGCAGTCCGGAAAACAACGAAGGGGTGGGGGATTGTGAGGGAGTAAAGTTGGATTCAGAGTTCCATAAGGTAAGCGGTATGATGAGGTAAGACGCAAGGGAAATAAATTACAGGTTGGTGACTTTAAATGAAATATTGGCCCTAGCGCTTTAGAAATTTGTTTTTTATAAAAATCCAAAAACACATCAGACAGTAGTCTATACACATACAACTTTTTTCCAAATTAGAAGTCGAAAAGGAAAAACGATCATGTAATTTTTTTTGACAGTTGTCAAGCCATGTATCGAAAATCTCCAAAATATTATTGTGTAACACCCGGTTCCCACCTACGACTTTTTCGGGCGTGCCCACTCACGTGTGACGCGTGAGTGAGCACTTATGAAAAAGTTGTAGGTGGGAACCGGGTGTAAGACTTCAAATGAAATATTAGTCCTAGCGGGCGTGCACAACATTGCTTCCATATACCTTCCATTTTTCTTGTCTTTTGGAAATCTTTTGTCTGATTGTCGACACCACATCCGTGTACACAGCTGAGGTGCTGTGCGTGCTTTTGTTAATTTTTTCCACTGAAAAATGATTAAAACTAATTGTAAACAAACGACCACCTCGTAATAAAAATGGCGACTGAATGCTGTGTCGCACGTCTCTCACCAGGTGACGTCAGTTAGCCACGCCTAATCCTGCGCGATATCATATCTGTTTTACTTGTATCATGGGTGCACCCAAGGGGGGACTTAAGCGGCATTTTTATTAGAATATATAATATCTAATTACAGGTTCCCAATTTAGTTTTATAATTTTATGGAATAAGTATATATCAAAGACTATACAAGTATGTTCTAACCAAGCCTAAGTCATATCAACTTCTTCTACACGAATGCGACCAAAACACCTGGTAATACTTGATTGTGTGACTAAGGAGCTATTAATCCCACATAGTCACAAAACTTTTTTTAATGATTGTCGTATAATCTTAAAATTAATTCAAGTCCTTCCAAAATATTTTTCTGGGTGCGCCATTGCCTAAAAACTTATATTACCTTTATAGAGTCCGTTTTAAACTGTTTAAAGCGTTTGTCTTACGTGGAGGGATGTGCACTGGTATTTATACAGATAATGGAACCAAGTTTCACGGTTCAATACATAAACTTAAAGATTCTTTGTGGCAAATTTAACGCTTTTTGCTACCCAGAGCCCCAAACCTATGCGTCGTGCTGTGTGATAGTGTTCATCTTTTATTAGCACTAGATGATCATCTAAATCGTACATCGTTTTGTACATTTTCTTTACTTTCTTGCATATTTTCTTACACATCTTGCCCTGCTAAGAAAGAAGAGCATACTTAACTCCACTCTTTTCAAAATTGTTTTCTTTTTCATTTTCGTAACAACTTGGACCCAATAAACATGTTAAAAAAGGTTTGAGGAAAAAATGTAACTTTCAACGCTTATATTTGTTTTATATAAAGCTTATGTGTTTGCTTTATTTCACTTGTGGGACCTACCATTTAAAGAAAGAAGAGCATAAGTAACAAAAAATAGCATATATCACACTTTCCCTTTCATAATGTTAAAAAATAACAGCAAATATACCCAAAAATTTGCTGTTTTTCTAAGCAATCCCTTCTATTTCTTTTGTAACATACGCTCGAGTCCACTTTCTTGCTGGATATAAGCTCTTCTTCTCAATCAATCAAGTCAAAGGTCACGCACGTGTTTTATTTACCATTTGCTTTAGTTTTGTGTTGTTGGTGCGGGTATATGCTATTTTTTCCCAGTTTGTTCCTAGTTGTTTTTTCATATTCTGTAATACTTAAAAAAACAGCATAGGTGACAATTTAGCGATATATATGCTCTTTTTCTTAAGAACGTTGGCAAAAAGACAAATCCAAATACACATACGCTTTTGTTTTTGTATAATTTCACAAAATCTTGAGAACATTTTTAAATAATATTTTTAAAAATTTTGGAATTTTTTGCAGTGCTTCTAACTCAAAATAAAAAAAAATTGTACCACCTTTAGAAAAAAAGTTATAGACTAAAAACCAATTTAAAAACTTTAAAGCACTTTTTCTCGAATGTTAAAAAATGCCGCTTATACTACTGTTTATTAGCATGGCAGACTGTCAGTGTTAAAAAGTGCCAAGTGATTTATTTTGAATTAAAAATTAAGAAAATCTTTCAGCTTACCCTCTGAGCCGCCAAAATTAGTTCCGTTATCTTGACACACATTACACAGTATGCATGTAATCCCTCTGCTATATTATTCTTACCTGAACTTTTAAAGTAGACCACA
Organism: Oxystoma pomonae; assembly: GCA_963921995.1. Classification (NCBI taxonomy): domain Eukaryota; kingdom Metazoa; phylum Arthropoda; class Insecta; order Coleoptera; family Brentidae; genus Oxystoma; species Oxystoma pomonae. The sequence continues at coordinate 44,313,060 of OY998172.1, forward strand.
ACAGAACGGCACTAAAAAAGCTTCCAGAGGCATTATTTGCATTCATAACTTGAAAGACTGATTCGTTGTAGCGGCTATTTACATAGTTCGAAATTGTTTCGTCTTGAAAAACTTCTGCAATCAACTTACTAAACTGAGTACATGCAGCAAACCAGAAAAGCTCCTGTAAAATAAATAATGAACTAATTACCTAGCAAGAATCTAAGTGTGGTTTCGGACGGTTTATTTTCTGTTCAATTGTGTTTCGGTTTTTGTAAATTCGGTTTTTTTGTGGGTTCCCATCAAATATCATTTTTGGATAATTTCTTTGGAGCAACGGCTACAAACCGTTGTGTAATAACCAAACTCTCATTTTATTTGAAAACGATTGACTTCATGAAAATCTATAAAACCCGAGAAGAAAACAGAAAAACCTAACAGTGGGATTTACTAAGATCTAAAATAGTACCCCCCACAGGTCTGAATATTTACACCTGTGGGGGATACTAAATTTTAAAACCATTTTTCAAAAAACACATTTTAGGAGAAAATGCCCTAATACTATTTTTTTTGACAGGTCTCAAAATGGCAAATGGTGAATACGCAAAAAATTTGGCACATATTAGCTTCATCATCTGTGTTTGATGTTATAAAGTTGATGATTTTTAGACCACCTCTGGGGGGTGGTTTAAATTTATAGCCCCTAGAAAAAGTTTCTTTATAATTTCCCTAAGCAACCGTTTTTACAAGAATTAAGTTACCTTATTTGATATCCCAAGTTGTTCACTAATCAATAAAACACGTCCAATTTTGTCAAGAAAAACGCCATATTTTGAACCCGCTTTTACCACAAAGAATATATTTATGAGGTCACTACGCGGCAAAACAAACATAAGCGAAAACTGTCTCCAATGAAAAAAATCCAAAACAACTGTACCTATTCATTTATTTACAAAGAGAACTGAAATTAAAACATTGAGTTTATCTAAAAGCTTAATCATCCAACAAAGCTTTCCACTAAAAAGTCGCACTCAAAGGTCTTAACTCTGCAGCACCGAACAGTTTGTTGAGCCGACATGACTCCTTTGTGAACGCATCAGTTGGATTCAGGTCTGTTTATAGCCGCATTTTTTTTCATGACCTACTTTGATGAAATATTTTTATTTGTAGTTTGCTATTGCGATCGGTTTGTGTTTGTAAATGGTTTTCATACTTTTCATAGATAAAAACCTCTTTTAAATAAATACAAAGTTAATCTAATTCTTATTTTATGATTATATATTAAAATGGTTTTGTGACAGTGAGTATTAATCGCGAAAATCGATAAACAAGGGTAAGTTTTGATAAGAGTAATATATAACGTCAATTTTAATTTGCTCAACAGAGAGTTTACCATTTAGATCCCCCCTTAGGGTTAAAAAAAAACTTCGTTTAAATAGAAATTTTCTTCTTAAATCCAAAAAAAGATTTTTTTAAGTTGATTATTCACTAAAAAAAAACAATTAAAATTATTATTATAAATCAAACTATGTCGAAAACTCAAGGAAGATGGTATAAAATGCTTAAAACCAACAATTTTACTTAAACTTAGGACCTGTCTAAAATAGGCTAAACCCTTTTAGTAAATCCCACTGTAAAAGTCCAAGAGCTCGCGAGACGAGAGAAAAAAGTGTAAGAGTTTTAGAAAGGCTAATATTTTTAGTTAAGGTAGTAGTAGCGAAAACGCTAAAAAGTAACAGTGGACAAAGTCGAGAAAATAAGCTAAGGCTAGCTTTCCACTAGCAGATTTTCCGCGCGGATTTCAAGTTATGGTGAAGGTGACAATTGTTCTGTCACTGTTTCACTCACTGACAGACAAGGTGAAATTTCAAAATCCGAGCGGAAAAAAAGGTTATGTAATTCCAGCCTAAGGCGGCATCGGCGGGAAGATCGCGAACAGGCGATGCGGGTATATAAGCCAGAAATTGACGGTGCCAAAGCATCACATACTACCATTTGTGGTTAGTTTACTGTGCAAAGCATTCTCTTTAAATAATAGTGAGAAGTCTGTTTGAAATAATACTAAGAAGTATAAAGTTAAAAGCGAATAAAATAATAGTCTGTCTAAAGATAAAGTAATAAGTAAGTTTCCAAGAACAGCGAATATACTGTGAGTTCACAGCTTAAAGTAAATAATAAAAATAGTTAAAGCAAAATCTGAGTTTTTTCTAAATAAAATAAAAACAAATCAAGGTCACGCTAAAATCTCAACATGCGGCATATGGCGATTAAATGGTCTCGTCAAAATATTTTTTAAAGGCTAATAATTCATTTATTTATAGCTAATGCAATACAAAACCTCAAATAAACAGTCAGAGAGGATAATAATAGGAGAAGATGTTGTAAATATTTCCTTCAGTCATTTTTTGAGGGCTAGCATCTCGTTGAATTTAATTTTTCTCAAGTCCTTAAAGATAAATATATAAATAGAAGATACACCGAGAAAATGACGCCAGCAATAAGTCGTGAGCTAGACGTTTGGGGCTGGAAAAACTCATTTTTGTGGGTCATTCCAAGCATTTCATTGAATTACTTCAACACTTTTTTTTGATCTGGAACAGTTCTGGCCAAGGGAGCCCACAAAATTGGGCAAAAATTGTTGTTTTTTTAAATTAAAATGCTGGCCTGGACCAACCATCTTGGTTTTACTAAATTACATAGCTGCCGCAAACTAGTAATTGGGTTGTGGCAAACATTAACATAAACATTTTATGGACTGTTGCAAACCCATCGGAGGTAAAAACTGTTAGTTACAAACCAAACGTGAATTGTTTTAGCTACGTCGCGGTGCTGCTTAAACCTCTATTAAGGATTGTTCCAGACCAACTATATGGTTTTATTAGATTTATTGCTTAAATTTGGCCCTTTTCAGTTCATTATCGTTTAAGCACCCGAAAGGTACACATCTCTTTGCCCCGCACCGGGTTTGTTCTGTTCCGGGAGCCGGTCGTTTGACGCGAAACCTTTGTTTGACGTCGTCGTCGGGCGGTAAGATCGCGAAAATTGCCTTTATTTCACAGTTTTTCGCCGAAACTTCTTACAAATTTAGATTTTGTGGCACGTTATAACACTGGGGGGAAAGTCTATTTCCGATAATTTCTTAACTTATCTAGTTTTTGAGATATTCAATTTTTGGAAGCGATTATATCACAAACTAAATAAGATACCTTAAGGAGAATTTAGAAATCGTTTGTCTTTTGGTAATTTTCAATCAATTTCTTAAAAAGTGTTGATACAAACGCTTTAATTATTTTGCTATTTGTAATTGCCTTCATAAATTGAAATTTCAAGACTTTCGAAAAATAGATTTGCATAAAAGCAAACTTTATGAGAAAAAAATTAGGTCAGAAATGCCTCTCCAAAAAAAGCTACGTCAATAAAGCTTTTAATTTTTCTATTAAATTTTGTTTGTATTTTTGTTTCTTCAATATGTATAAGTTTAGGCCAACTGTGTCAGAAATAATAAACTTTTAACTGCAGTCCTAAAATATGTGCTGGTCCAGTCCAGCTAACTGGGTTAACCAATCTAGTCGACGGGACGCAAAAAAACTCTTTATTCCAGCCCCAAACTTGTGCTGTGCCAGCCCACCTAACTGGGCTGGATCAACCCAATCGGCGGGGTACCAAAAAAATAAACTCTTTATTCCAGCCCCAAACTTGTGCTATTGCAGCCCACTTAACTGGGCTGTACCACCATAATCGACAGAGTGCCAAAAAAATAAACTCCTTATTCCAGCCCCAAACTTGTGCTGTTCCAGCCCACCCAACTGCGTTGTACCAACCCAATTGACGGGGTCTTCATTCCATCTCAAATTTCAAGCTGTTCCAGCCCAGCAGGTAGGGCTGTCCCAACTATAGCTATTGATATTCACAGTCCCTCATAGTGGGTTGCTGTAACCCATTAATGTGGATTAAAAAACTAACCCACGCATGTGGGTTGCTTTAAATCAAAAACTGTGGGTTGCGACAGTTAAAAAAAAAATAGTTGGAGTAATTCAAGCTGTGGGCTGTCCACTATTTTACCCGCAGCCCTGGGCTGATTTAAACAATATTTTGGGCTATGACTACCATTTGTTTTCTCTGTGTATATTGTAGACCACCGCCAAGAGGTGGTTTATCTAATTTAAATTTTAAAACAATCACGATTTTCTTGATTGTTTTTTTAACTGTAATTTTAAAGTAAATTCCAGGCTTTTTTTACTTTAATTGGCCATTTCAACCCTTAAATTAAGGTACAGAAACGTAAGAGATCTCACTTTAAGGCGATCACTGACCTCTTAAACAAAGGAAAAAGCCTTTTACCTATAACTTTAGAATTCATTTTAAATAATTAAAGTAAGAAATCTTCGCAGTAAATGGTTTCAGCTGGATATGCTATCGTGATAAAAAATCGCGCTGTAAAAATTTTCAGTAATTTTTTTTCCTGTAGGGTGGTCCAAATTCGAGGGTCCTCTATAGCTTTGGGCTTTTGCAGCATAGTTAGCCCAAAACTACTATACATGTTACGGGCTCGATTTTCAAAAGGAGTCGAAAACTAAAAACAGCATTGCGATATGCCAAAGCGTTTCTGAGCTACAGGGTGATTCTCAAAAATGTGCGTTTCTAAAAACCCTCTACAACTTTTTTATTTGTAAAGATGGAGATTTTCATTAAAAACATTTTTTGAAGATTTTTTAAGGACAAATCTACCTGTTTCACCGATTTTGTCCTAAAGCCTTTAGTTCACGAGATATAACACAAAGTTACAAAAAAGAAATAGTTTTGTAATAAATTTTCCTGTTAAACGATGTGTCATACACCTATTTTTATTAAGTAGTTAAACAGATTTTTAATAATTACCATAGTAGGCTGTGTTTAACTCTGACCTATGCAGTTTTAGGGTATCTATCTAGGTAGCTATGATCAAATAAAAACAATTGCCATGATAAATGAGCCCAAGTGTCAAAAGTGGCGTCTTCGTCAAGATATAAAAATGTTTGAAAAGTTTGAAAAGTACGACATGATAAAATGTCATATAGAAAGTAACGAAAATCGACAGACGGCGTTAAATCTATATTTCCAGAGATATCCGGAAAGAAAGCAACCTAACTCAAAAATATTTTTGAAGCTAAAACGTCATGTACAAGAATACGGATTCTTTACAAAACCGCGGCCTTGGACGTATAGAAGCCTAGTCAGAGATAGATAGTTGGAAGAACTAACGGTTCTAGGAGAAATAGAAATTAACCCGAATACTTCCACCTGGGCTATGAAGAGAAACACTGGAATTCCACGCAGCAATGCCGTTCGGGTGCTTAAAAAACACAAGTTTAGGCCCTATCGACCCCGACTGGTGCACCAATTACGGCAACAACATTTTGTTCAAAGACGTGCATTTTGCAGGTGGTACCTAAATAAAAGCCAAGAAGACCCCGATTTTGCCAGAAAAGTTATTTGGACGGATGAGGCAACGATTTCTAGTGGATGGAAATTTAAATGCCGAAAGATACCAACAAATTTTAGAAGACCAGGTGATTCCGTTTATCGACAATTTGCCACTTCAGCAAAATAATGAGCTATACTTTCAACATGACGGTGCACCTCCTCATAATGCACGGGACATTACTAATTGGCTAAATATTGTGTTTGCCGAAAACTGGATCGGAAATAAAGGTCCTATATATTGGCCCCCCAGGTCTCCAGACCTGACCTCCTCCAACTTCTTTTTGTGGGGGAGAGTCAAAGACCTTGTATTTCGAAATCGCCCAACTAATAGAAGGGAATTGGAAGAGGCACTTCATAGTGCATTCAGGCAGCTTTGTGCGATAGAACTTCTTAATGCAGAAAATAGCGTCAAGAGAAGATGTAGGATATGTTTATAAGAAAACGGCCGTCAATTTGAGCATTTGTTTTAGAATTAAAGAAAATTGTTAGACGTAGATTTTAGGAGTTACATAGTTTAATTAATAAAAATTTTAAATAAAAACTTTTAATAATTTTATTTTTGTTTATTATTTTAGGGTTGGCAATTATAGTAAACTAAAAGTTAAGTTCGATGTTGCTGTGTGCCCTCGTGTCGTAGCCAACTTGATTTTGTATGAAAAAAAAACAATAAAATTTTATTTACACATTTAGGGCGCGCACAGCGCCTACTATGGTAAATATCAAAATATGCAAATATCTTTTAAACTATTTTATAAAAATAGGTGTATAGCACATCGTTCGACAGGAAATTTTATTGGAAAACTGATTTTTTAGAATAATTTGGGGTATCCCATTTAAAGAAATATAACTTTGTGTGATACCTCGGGAACTAAAGGCTTTAAGAGAAAATCGGTGAAACAAGTGGATTTGTCTTTAAAAAATCTTCAAAAAATGATTTTAATGAAAACCTCTATCTTTACAAATAAAAAAGTTGTAGAAGGCCTTTAGAATCTCACATTTTTGAGAATCACCCTGTAGCTCAGAAACGCTTTGACATATCGCAATGCGGTTTTTAGTTTTCGACTTCTCTTAAAAATCGAGCCAGTAACATGTATATTAGTTTTGGGCTAGCTATGCTGCAAAAGCCCAAAGCTATAGAGGCCCCTCAAATTTGGACCACTCGTGCTGATTAGCAAGCAAGAACCGCGCAAATGTGACCATCTCCGCCTAATTAATTTAGAGTACATAAAGATTACAGCGCAAATTAAAGAAAAGTATAATAAAACTATGCGGCTTTAACCGCGCAAGTAAAAAAAATTAATTGTTGGGTTGTTGGGGATTAGCCTCGTTTAAATTTATGTTTTTTGCCTCATTTTTTTTTGTTGGTGGCGTCCATAAATTACGTAATGCGGCGTGACGGAGTAGGTAAAGTGTTACGAGGGAAGGGGGAGGGAAGTTCGCAACTGTGTTCCGTTACTATTTTTATCTGAAAATTAATTATTTAACTAATACTTAAAAATCTGTGTTACTTAATTAAAGGAGAGGAAGAGTTTTCTAAAATGTTACAAAGAAAATGAGAGGGTCAAAAATAAAATTTGGCAAAATTAGCGTTACACTTGTTTACTGAGATGTAATAGACATTTTTTATTTAAGAAGGTTTCTACAGTTTTTAATTACTCTTCGATAAAAATATATGATTTACAAATTTCAATTGAGGAAATGTGAGTATGGATGTTTTTTCTTATATGGACCTGGAAATCTGAGTGAGTTACCCAATTAACAGATCATTTTTAGATAAAAGGCTTACTCTACAGAGACACACCCACCGCCAATCTCTTTTTTTTTTAAATTTATTTCTTGAAATACTGGGAAAACTTGTGGTTTATTCCTTGCGAAAACACTTACATATATGATTATAATAAGTCCAAAATTCCAACAAGTTTCAGTCAACTTTAAAGAAAAACCTGCATAATTAGATTAGAAACAAGCGTCCCATAGTCCTAAACCTTAATCCATCTTAGTGAATAAATAACGCCCTATGTGTTCTTTCTAAGGACGTACTTACCTTATCTTCACTGATTAACTTGTAGTTGTAAGGGATAGGTTGCCAGTTTATTTTTCTGTTCCATCTTTGTGTACGTGTGGGTGGCCACAGTCCTGCCAAGGATAATTGTATTGAGGCTTTGGTCCTGAATAAAAATAAATGTAAATACACTCGCCAGCAAAATTAACGCATATGTTTAAAATATGGTCGTGTCAAAAAAGAAAGAAACATTTAAAGACACAAAAAATGTGGGTTCGTGGGCTAAGAAGAAAGTAAGCTTTCAAAGAAAGTTTCTTTAATATTCAGTCCCTACCTAAGAAGTAACAGGGGTTTAAAGAAAAGTACGAAAAAGTATAATTTGAAAATTTTTGAAAACAGAGACATAAAGCGATATTCAATAGCGGGCATTTCCTTCTCTTGCTCGAATAACAGCCTGGCATCTCCTTGGCATGCTTAAAATTTCATTTAGGATTTCATTTTGATGAAGGTTTTCTCAAACTTCCGCTAGTCGTAAGGACAGATCGTTTATGTTGTTGGGTGGATTTGGTAGGGCTCTAATACCCTTTTTGAGCATATCCCAAATGGGTTCGATCGGATTAATATCTGGACTATTCAAGGCCAATTCATTCTGTGAATTTCCACCTCTTGCAAGTAATTTTGCACAACTCTTGCGATGTGCGGACGTGCATTATCATGCATAAAAACAAAATATTCACCCACAAATGGACTAAAAGGTACAACATGAGGTTTTAAAATGTCTGTAATGTACCTATGATCATCAATACGACCTCTCTGAATTATTACTATTATTATTAATTATTGTTCTCTGATGAGTCTAGATTTTACCTGTATAGCAATGATGGACGTATGCCAGTGTACAGAAGGCCGGGAGTGCGATTTGTTCAATGCTGCATTTGTCAAAAGCATGCTGTGGCCAAATTTAATTCAATGATCAAATTTATTGTTCTCTGATGAGTCTAGATTTTGCCTGTATAGCAATGATCGACGTATGCTAGTGTACAGAAGGCCGGGAGAGCGATTTTGTCAATGCTGCATTTGTCAAAAGCATGCTGTGGCCAAATTTAATTCAATGGTCAAATTTATTGTTCTCTGATGAGTCTAGATTTTGCCTGTATAGCAATTATCGACGTATGCCAGTGTACAGAAGGCCGGGAGAGTGATTTGTTCAATGCTGCATTTGTCAAAAGCATGCTGTGGCCAAATTTAATTCAATGGTCAAATTGATTGTTCTCTGATGAGTCTAGATTTTGCCTGTATAGCAATGATCGACGTATGCCAGTGTACAGAAGGCCGGAAGAGCGATTTTGTCAATGCTGCATTTGGCAAAAGGATGCTGCGGCCAAAATTTAATTCAATGGTCAACTTTATTGTTATCTGATGAGTCTAGATTTTGCCTGTATAGCAATGATCGACATATGCCAGTGTACAGAAGGCTGGGAGAGCGATTTGTTCAATGCTGCATTTGTCAAAAGCATGCTGGGGCCAAATTTAATTCAATGGTCAAATTTATTGTTCTCTGATGAGTCTAGATTTTGCCTGTATAGCAATGATCGACATATGCCAGTGTACAAAAGGCCGGGAGAGCGATTTGTTCAATGCTGCATTTGTCAAAAGCATGCTGTGGCCACATTTAATTCAATGGTCAAATTTATTGTTCTCTGATGAGTCTAGATTTTGCCTGTATAGCAATGATCGACGTATGCCAGTGTACAGAAGGCTGGGAGAGCGATTTGTTCAATGCTGCATTTGTCAAAAGCATGCTGTGGCCAAATTTAATTCAATGGTCAAATTTATTGTTCTCTGATGAGTCTAGATTTTGCCTGTATAGCAATGATCGACGTATGCCAGTGTACAGAAGGCTGGGAGAGCGATTTGTTCAATGCTGCATTTGTCAAAAGCATGCTGTGGCCAAATTTAATTCAATGGTCAAATTTATTGTTCTCTGATGAGTCTAGATTTTGCCTGTATAGCAATGATCGACATATGCCAGTGTACAGAAGGCTGGGAGAGCGATTTGTTCAATGCTGCATTTGTCAAAAGCATGCTGTGGCCAAATTTAATTCAATGATCAAATTTATTGTTCTCTGATGAGTCTAGATTTTGCCTGTATAGCAATGATCGACGTATGCCAGTGTACACAAGGCCGGGAGAGCGATTTTTTCAATGCTGCATTTGTCAAAAGCATGGTGTGGCCAAATTTAATTCAATGTTCAAATTTATTGTTCTCTGATGAGTCTAGATTTTGCCTGTATAGTAATGATCGACGTATGCCAGTGTACAGAAGGCCGTGATACGTCGATCATTGCTATACAGGCAAAATCTAGACTCATCAGAGAACAATAAATTTGACCATTGCTGGTTATCCCATTCCACATGCTCTCTAGCAAATTCTAACCGGGCTCTTCGGTGTGCTGGGGTTAAGGGCGGTTCTCTTGCGGGAACTCTAGCTCTTAAATCAACTTCTCTGAGACGTCGTCTAATGGTATCATTACTTATTTGTTGATCGTATCGTCTTACAAAATTCTGGCGGAGCAAAGTGGAAGTCACAAATCTTTCCCGAAGTGCTTGAAGACGCAAAAATCGATCTTGGTTGTCATTAGTTACTCGTCCATGACTCTGACCAGGCCACCTTTGGTTACTTCCAGTTTTTAAAATATTAAACCGAAAAATCTTGCTCTTAAAAGACAAAGAATTTCAAATGAATGATATACTGCAATATCCAAAATTACCTTTTTTGAGAGTTTGTAAAAATTGTTGATAAATCCTTGTCAGACATGCAAAAAAAAACTTTGTTTCTTAAAGAAATATTGACCAAAAATATTTAAAGGTGATTTACAGTAACATAAAACGTTAACAGTAAAATTTATAGCTAAAAATACAATTATGCGTTAATTTTGCTGGCGAGTGTATATGGATAATACACAGAGAAAGTAATTTATCAATTTTTGAAAATCATCAATTTATTAATTTCATTTGAACATAAACAAATGGTATAATGTTTTGATCCGTTTGCAAAAAAAATGTCAGATACGTCAAAATATGAAAAATTGTGGAAACTACGGTCATTGCCACGACACACTGTTTTTGTGGTGACTATGACATAAGTATTGTAAAGGCTCAACTAATAAAAAAAAATACATTAGCATTCCAGTATTACCAGTTTTTGAGTCACTTTTAAACCAATGCCCTACCTGTTCATATCAGTGCTTCTGGCATCCAATATGTTAATGTTGTAAGTTTCTCCTAGGAAGCTATTATAGCGTTTTCTTAAATCTCTTCCGACGATAAATTCTCTCATTTGGCCAGCCTGAAAAATACGCAGATTTTTTTTATACTGGGACTTTCCATCCATTATAGGATCAATGCCCAGTTTTAGCCAAGTTTTTTGGCAAAGTTAAACACAAAATATCCATGCACATAGGCGGGATTCGAACCCGAGACCTTCCGTGCGGCAGGCCGATACGCTGACTATTGCGCTACACTGAAAAAAATATCGTACATAGTATATATGACAGGCGTATTTTCATTTTTTTATAGATATTTGTACATCAATAATACGTAACTGTGACAAAAATCGGCGGAAAATTATAAAAATTGTCATATACAGTAATGAAATTAACAAACTAAAGTTACGAAATCAATGAAAAATGTTTCTTGACATTTTATAGAGAGTTGTTATTAATAGTATGTACAGCTAATGGAGATAATAAAAGAGCATATGATATAAATAAAAAATGCTAACGATTTTAATCAATGCCTTACATAAATTTAATAAATGGCGATTATTGACTGTTGTTTAAAAGTTGTTATGGAATATATAGCCAACTTTCTGAAAATTATGAACCGGGCTTACAAAATCACAAACAAGTTTATGAAATTTATGTACGTAGCAGTATTTTACGCAATTCATTCTTAGGTATAACTAAAAGCGATAGAAACATGTCTCTTAATCCTTGATTTCATAACAGCTTTCATAAAAATCATTCTTAAAGACTCTTTATATTGTAACAACCATTTTTTGAAAATGTCTCTTCCCGCAGTAAAATCAATAACTCGTTTTAGCTACAAAATTTATGTAAACTCAATTATGAAATTGAAAAAATACATTGGCTCAATGTATTTTTTTAGAAAACGGTGCCTTTTTTGGTTCAGTGTATGGAGACCGGTTTTTTAGTTTTTACCATACTTATCTTAACAGACACTTTAAGTTGGTCATGACACGTACGAGGTGCCCAGCGGTATACGTGAAATTTTCCGGCTTGGACGATTCTGTCTTTTGTATTTCTCTGTTTCTGTATTTCTACCTTGCTTGCGTCTATTGGTTTTTGGCTCCCATCGGCAAAACTCGCTGCGTATTTGATGACATCTTCACGTTAGCAACATGCCACAAACGCTACGCTACGTAGGTGAGCGTCATGAATGAACGTTATACATGCAAATGACGTGACCTTGATAAAAAAGCTCAACGATAGACCGCAGAGATTGGACTTTGATATCTGTATTCGAGCGGAAGACTTTGCTTTTGTAAAGATAAAAGGAAGATAAAATATTGCGCTATATTCCACGTTTGCGTGTATGTCCTATGACCAACTTAAAGTGTCTAATGACACACCAGACCTGTTTAAAATTTAAGGGCCAAAACTGACACTCTAGCAATATTTACATAAACGTTAGGAATGAAAACCTAAATGCCGCTCCACTAAGTAGACACTCTTTTGACAAAAACCACTGTTTTGATTTTGATACCGTGCAAATAGATAAAGAAAATGACTTTTTTAAGGAAAAGTAATAGAAATAATTAATGTAAAAAAATATAAAGTTCTGTGGACTTTTGGTACTGATATTAATAATAATTTCTATAAAATATATTTCAATATTATACAAGATAATCAAATTGCAAATTCTTGTCATCCTTACTACCTCTAAGAAAAATTGCCTATTAACAAAAAACACACCAATTAATTTTTACTCTCAAACACAATTTGTCTTAGATGTATTCCCACGTACTTTAATTTTATGTTATAAATGTTATTAATAATTTGCATAATGGCTTAACGATCCTATTTTTAATTTTCTTGAAGGTGTATGTTTATAGTTTGAGGGATCTTGTTAATGAAACGTCCTTTTTTTGAAATGTCAACGTTTATTGCTAAAAAACGTTATCGCATGGTAAAAAGGCATTATTTTCACACAAGGTAACGTAATTTTGATTAAAACTTTTGAAAGACATAAACAAACACATTAAAATATTATTAATAATATTACGTCTGGTAATTTTCATACCTTCTTTTCACTTTTCATTTCTTAAACTAACCTATTTAGGAAAAATATAGGAAAAAATTATTTTTTATTAACAAGCTTAGGAAGGTTCACCGTTTAACATACTAAAAGTCCCCATTCTTACCCCCTCGGGAACTGTCATTTTTAACCTCCAAAAAAAAGGTAAAAAAGCGTTTTTCTTCGATTACTCTTAAACGGTGACAGACTGTCAAAAGTGACAAATAGGAAAAATATTACAAATTTAATTCTCTGTTAATAAGTAAATAGTGATAGTGTAGATTAAACCACTCCTTTTACCAGAAAAATTGAAAAAAACCTAAGCAAAAATGATGCCAATTTGAACAATTTCTTACATATGCCTTTTTAGCATTTTCATCAAGATTTCTCAACCTACTAGTACCAAATTTGGCAGGGTTGATGTAAGTACAATGTCCCAAATTATATCAGGAAATTAAATTTTTCCAGTAGTGTAGTCCGATTTTATTAATTAGAAAACTTCATGATGTACCAAAACTCTTTGATGCCCCACTGTTACTGACATACAATAAAAAGCCCCGTTTTTTACTGGATATTATATTAGATAAAATTGCATTTCCAACGACACCTTTCGCTTATATTTGCTGCTTGGTATTGGAAGAGTAGGGGACCTTGGCAATTTCATTTAAGAAAGAACCACGCACAATTTAAATGGAAACTGGATCTCAGTGGGATTTCAACGCCGTTTAAGTATGTTATTGGGACAGTCCCTGAGAGAGAATTTCGTCTTATAGTCACAGGTGCCGATATCTACAGGGTGAGCCAATAATAGCTGCCATAGTTTGGGATGAGCTTATTATTATCATGCTCATGATGACCGATATCAGCAAAAAAAAAACATTAGTTCCTACTAAAATGGCAACGCCGAATTTAAAAATGACATTTATTTTGACACCTGTCAAACTCCTTTGAAATGCGAATACCTCTTTTTACACTACTGACGAGATTAAATCGGAAACCGTAAAAAACAGTGACAGTTGTCTTAACAGTCATTTACTGTTATGGGGAAAACCACTAGTGCGATGACACATATTTACGAGTGTGTACTCGAACTACACTAAATTGAGGCCGATAAACTAAAAAATGTTATTGATTTTGACACCTGTCAAACTCTAGCAAAATGGCGGAAAAATAATTAATGAACTTGAAGTTTTTGGAAGGACGCATACCTTTTTTATATTCTGTTGATGATATCCAATAAAAAACCGCAAAAAATATGACAGTTGTCTTAAATGTCATTTACTGTTATGGGGAAAACCACTGGTGCGATGACACATATTTACGATTGTTTGAAAGTTTGAGACAATGATGTGTTTGAAATTAACTCTGTGTTTCGGACTTCCATTGTCTATATTTTATTTATACACGACGTTTCGATCAGTACAATCTCTGATCGTCTTCCAGTTTGCACCTGAAGACGATCAGAGATTGTACTGATCGAAACGTCGTGTATAAATAAAATATAGACAATGGAAGTCCGAAACACAGAGTTAATTTCACATATTTACGAGTTGGGACTCCAACTATGTACACTAAATTGAGGTCGATAAACTTAAAAATATCATTAATTTTGACGCATGTCAAACCCTGTCAAAATGGAAAATAAATAATTTATGAACGAATTTTTGGAAAAGCTAATACTTTCTTTTTACTCTTTTAAACTTAAAAAAGTGAAACAGTTAATACAATTGTCACTTTTTTTCACGGATATCTTCAACAGAGTAAAAATTTGCTTTTTCCAAACCTTCATGTTTATAAATTATTTATTCAATATTTTAACAGGATTTGATAAGTGTCAAAACTAATAACCTTTTTAAGTTCATCGACCTCAATTTAGTGTAGTTCGAGTCCCCATTTGTAAATATGTGTCATCGCACTCCAGTGGTTTTCTCCCAAAACATTAATTCCGATTCAATATCGCCAACAGAGTAAAAAAAGGTATTTGCTGTTCCCAAACCTTCATGTTTATAAATTATTTAATCAATATTTTGACAGGGTTTGACAAATGTCAAAACTAATAACATTTTTAAGTTTGTCGACCTCAATTTAGTGTAGTTCGAGTCCCCACTCGTAAATATGTGTCATTGCACCAGTGATTTTTCCCCTAACAGTAAATGACAGTTAAGACAACTGTAATTTTTTTGACGGTGTTGATTTGATATCGTCCACAGAGTACAAAAAAGGTATCTGTTTTTTGATAGAGTTTGACAGATGTCAAAATCAATAACACTTTTGAGTTCATCGTCCTCAATTTAGTGTATTTCGAGTCCCCACTCGTAAATATGTGTCATCGCACTAGTGGTTTTCCCTATAACAGTAAATGACAGTTAAGACAACTGTCACCGTTTTTTATGGTTTCCGATTTAGTATCTTCAGCAGAGTAAAAATAAGGTATTTGCTATCAATTTCATGAATTATTTTTCCGCCATTTCGACAGGGTTTGACAGGTGTCAAAATAAATATTATTTTTAAATTCGGCGTTGTCATTTTAGTAGGAAATGATGTTTTTTTGCCAATATCAGTCACCATAAGCGTGATAATAATAAGCTCATCCCAAACTTTGGCAGCTATTATTGACTCACTCTGTAGATATCGGCACCTGGGTCTATGAGACAAAATGGTCTCAGGTACTATCCAAATAGCATACTGAAACGGCGTTGAAATCACACTGAGATCCATTTTCCATTTAAATTGTCCGTGGTTCTTTACTAAAAAAAATAAAAAAATAATGATTTAAAAAAATTCTTATGTTATTACTAGAAGCAGCAAATACAAGCGGAAGGTGTCGTTAAAAATGCAATTTTATCTAGTATAATATCTAGTAAAAAGCGGGGCCTTTTTTATATATGTCAGTAACAGTGGCGTATCAAAGAGTTTTGGTACATTTTGAAATTTTCTAACTAAGAAATTTGGACTACGCCACTGGAAAAAAATATTTTTTGATATAATTTACGCCATTGCTCTTAGATCAAACCTGCCTAGTTTGGTACTCGTAGGTTAAGAAATCTTGATGAAAATGCTGAAAAGAAAATGCTAGAAATTGTTCAAATTAGCATCATTTTTGCTTAAATTTTTCTGGTAAGAGTAGTTTAAGCTAGAATAGCAATATTTATTTACTAATAGAAAATTAAATTTGAAACATTTTTTCCATTTGTCACTTTCGACAGTCTGTCTTTGTTTAGGAGTTATCCAAGAAAAACTCTTTTTTGGTTGCCGAGGAGGTAGGAATGGGGACTTTTAGTAGTTAAACGGTGGAACTTCCTAGGAAATTCCGATTCTAATTTTTTCCTCTATTCAGAAAATTTATATCTAAATTGCCTATCCTATCTGTTTTTAGAAAAATTCTTACCAAAAAAGATAAAATACGTCATTTTGAGTAGATGTCTTGAAATTCACTGAATTAAATTGTACTTCCTAAAATATTATTTTAGTCCTTACGGACTAAAACCGTAATTTTAGTTACGCAAATTACCGACTAAAATGTGTTTTTGGTTCGTAACCTTCAAAAAGAGTATTAATAATAATCGCTGAACACTCAAAAAAAGCAAGCACTGAATTTAAAACAATGGGAATGAGTCAAAATTTTTAATTGGAGATAATATAGCAATTTGGCAAGACTCACATCTGTAAGCTGTCCCCATCCATAAGGCAGATACCAGCTTTCGTCGGTGAATCTGTTTGAGGAGTAGACGCTGCCTTTATCTGGAGTTCTATCGCCGTGCCTGTGAATCTAAAAGAAAATATGACTGTTAATATGGGTATTTAAAATATTAGAAAAGTATAGTAAATAACAGCAAAAACATATAACTATGAGATAATACAACGGTCCTGCCCTTGCATTTCCCGAGGAAAATGTGTACCGATTAAAACTCTCCCAATCAAGCCTGGAAATAATCCAGAGGCGAAGAGTTTATCGTCAGTAGTGAAAGCAACTGACAAACATCTGCGCGAAAATTTAGGTTATGTTTAATATTTTTGTTTGCTTTTGGAAAATTTCAAGTATTGTCTAGTGTTTTCCATATTTTCGTATCAATAGAAAATTGGATTCCTCTAGATTTAAACATGGATAAACCAAGATAAGAAAACAAAAACCAGGATCTTTGAGGATTAATTGGTGTATATAATTATAGAGTTTAGGTCAATCTCTGGCTTTCTCAAAAAAAAAAATTACACTAAAAAGTACAAAATAAAATAATTTTTTATATTTATATGAAATATTTTTAATTTAATCGTACGCTATTTTAACTGAAGTATTACTATTTTATTTTTGTTAACACAAAAGTTTAAAGTTTATTTAGGTCATTCTAATTCTGATTTTGTTTGTGCAAAAATGTAAACAAACAGAAAAATAATGTTGTTCTTTTAGTTTAGTCGCCGCCATTTTTATTTTATTTTTGGAATGGCTGTATCTTACTTAGGGCTAGCCAACATTTTGCCTAAACTTAAGGAAAAAAACACATTTTTTTATTTATCGTTTCGTCATTTTAATTGAAGCATTAACATTTGTTTTTTATTCACAAAAATTTAAAATTAATTTAAGTGATGCTAAAATTGCTTTGGTTTGTGCAAAATTGCTAATGTGCTTGCAGCAATCTTGATTTGGGAATGACAAATATCATTTTTTTTGCAATTTTTGAGACAAGCGTCCTCGATTTAGTACAAAATACAATGGTACAAATTAATATGTTGCATGTCGTTAGTGTAAATACCACACCAGAATGGAAAAATAAATTTTTCTCGTTAGTTTGGCCGCCATTTTGAATTTTAAATGTCAAATTAAATGTTTTTTGAAATTGTAGCCGAGACCAACTCATCGCTAATAGTATCTACTAAAAAAAAATATATTTTTTTTAATGTTGTCTATAATAGGTTAATAAGGTCTCTAATATTTTTGACATATCAAGCGCCATCTTTGTACCCGCTTTTAAACTCTAATTTTTTTAATTGTCAGTTCAAGAATCCGGTCAGTAGCTTTACATTCAAAAAGATCATCACTTATAAAAAAAATCAAAGAAAAACTAAGTTATTGAAATCTGGTCGCCATTTTGATTTGAAGTGACATATTTCAACTTTTTTATATTTTTGAATTAATTGAGACGTTCTCACTATTACCCAATTTCTTTCGATTTGATTTTTCTGAGAGCGTAGTAAACACATTTTTTCCTAACTTCGACAGCTGCCATCTTGGTTTCTGGGCTTTTTGCAGTTCCTTTTTACGAAGTTACTCCACTAATAGTTAAGCTTTCTCAGTGGTACTCTACATCCGTGCAAAATCTCAGTTTGCTCGCTTTTAGTTCCCAGAAAAGCAATGTAAAAAGAAAATTTTGCCTGGAAGGGCAAAACTTAGCTCCGCTCATTTTACTTATTGCCGCCCCTATGGCTGAATTCGCTCTGGTCACAAAGGCCTAAGCCATTAACCTAAACAGTAAGCAAGTAGCAAATTTTATTATCTACCTCTAATGGTGTGTCATTAAAGCCAAAGGGATATTTTGTTTGAGCCCAATTACCGTTTTGAAAGCACATCATTTTGGTTTAGTCCTTATTAATTTTAAGGTAATTGTAGTAGATAGAGAGGTGGTGGCAATTGAGGTCTATTATTTGATCCACATTATAACTAGTGAGACGTCCCACACTGGGGTTCCCTAGTTTTTGCAAATTTTCTTTATATTTTTAAAAATATTAAAATTCATCAGTAATTCACGTAAAATATTGAAAACAGAAAGTGGTTTAAATCGAGCAAGTTACAAAGAAAACTCATCTCGTATTAAGGGTGTTGACAGAATTATTTTGGGAAAAAAATGCATTGTATACAGGCGTCGTTTATAAGAGCTATATTTTCACACGCCTCTGGTGACTATAAAAAGCAAAGGTACGGCAAAGCGTGAATCACTTAAAAATCAAATTTCATCCCAGAACGAAGCGCTGCAAGTCATCTAAGTTAGTCAACAATAAAGTTTCATAAGATTATTATTCTGCACAAAAATTTAAGTCTACAAAGAATAGGAATCCAGTATTTTAAACGTTTCAATAACAATCCAGCACGAAGCCGAATATACAAAAACCACACCAATTTTTGCCAGGTGTGTGCAAGATATTGGGGGAGGGAATTATTTTATAAAAAAAGGGGAATCAAAGTTTTTAACAACTTCTATTCTGTTCTATCTCTTTTTAAACTCGTTAACCTATTATACGAGATGTTATCTGTCAAACTTGCAAATAAGTCATAAGGGCATATTTCTAAAGGCGCATTTACACAGACAAACTTTCCTTTGTTGTTGAAATGCCGACAAACATTCACACAAGCCTCTTGAGCAAAATGTTCAAAGAAATGTTCGAGCAAAATCTCGTACAAAAAAACACACGTGAATTTTGGAGAGAATGTTGAGCAAAATTTGTTTGAAGAATTGGGGGTATAAAAATTTCTTTACAAATTTAAATTTTATAGTTTTATGGGAATTCATTGAACTTAACTGAAAATAGAAAGACTAAGTTTTAAAACAAGGTATTTTAATTAAGTGGTTTCCGACGGAAAAACGATATGATGTCGAAATTCACGTTTTACCTCATAAGCAACTTCGATTGATCTGATTTTTATAGGGGATATCCCAGTATACTTGTAACTTTTTTGGAGTTGTAAAAAAAACGATAATAAAAAAAATATTATTTGGCAATTATTTATTGCTATTGCCTGTAAAATATAATGATAAAAATTTACGTTTAAAAGAATATCTCTTTATTTTACTTCCTAGTTTAAAACACAATACAATAATAATTAAGTCAAATTCAAAAACCTATATACATTTTATTAAATCTCAAATATATGAACAAAAGCACGTTCGGTCTAAATAATACCCATTTATTACCCACTTTTACAACCCTACGATCCCGACCCTTGTCTAAAAAATATAATTTAGCACTAATAGACTAGATTTCTGAATCAGAATGTTGCTCCTTTGCATATTGTTTGTTCAGTGTCAGTAATCGACCTTGATTATTACATTAAATTGACAGTAAATATATATCTTCAGCATTTTCATGAACCTTTTGCTTTTTTAAGCAACCGTTGGGGCCTTAAACTAACTAGGTAAATCTGGTGTGAGGAATGAAAAAAAAACAATCGAAGCTAAGGGTAAAGTAAAGTTACAAAAATATGTTTAAAAAAAATCCCATCCCCACCACTCTTCATAGTCGTGAGGCGCGGATTACCGCTTAAAAGTGCAATTTTTGAGTTTTTTGGCGATATTTGAAAAACTCAAAATTTTTTTGGAAAAGAAAAATTTTCCTGGGTTGTTTTTTGAATTTAGGAAAAAACCCTTGGAAATAAAAAAAACTCGCAAGAATATCCCAAAAAAACCCCCGGGCAAAAAAATTCGGGAAAAACCCTAAGAAAAAAAATATTATAAGTAACCCTAATCCATGTGACAAAACTGATAGTCAAGAATAATGTTTCGCTTGCCGTCGGCTTCTTTTCACAAAAATTTAAAATAAAAGTTGGTGTTCCATTTTTTTTACAGAATTGAGATCACTGATCACTGATGTAAAATTTTATTTATTCTCATCTTTAAAAATATGTTTCCAAAACGGATAGCAATAATTTGCTCAAAAATTTACCCGAACAAAATGTTCAAAGAAAAGCTCACAAAAATGTTCACGCAAAAAATTTTAGATCTTTTGCACGAGCTTTTGTTTGAGCATGTTCGTCTGTGTAATTGCGCCTTATCACGTGGAACCTATTGTGGTTTAACAACGTTAAATAAGTATTAAAGTATCAGCACGACTCTTTAAATTGATTTTCAAACTGTTCTTCGAGCCCAATAGACAATATCTTAGACTGGGAACTACTTCATTATTTCTTTTGTTTTCTTTTCTATTTTTCTGAGATATTTTTTTTTAATTAAAAATCCACGTTTCCAGAAATTAAGTAACACGTCGGAGACAAGAATTGGTTTCCCATGGCATAACGTGGGAGACCTCCAAGTTCAGGACTGTCCAGGCATGTCATGACATGACCTGTGGGAGCGGGGAATACAACTTTAGCTTTTTCAGGGGAATTCGGGGGTTACTGACTTATCTGGGAATATGGTCCAAGAAATTATTTAAATCTATTTTTCTTGAAGGTTTCGTGTATTTAAGTTATTCTCGAAAATATGTTCTTACAATATGTAGGAAAACAGACTTAAGTATTGACAATATTAAATGTAGATTAATTATTATAAAGATATTGTTACAAAATTGGTTGTGGGTGTCAGACACTACCAAGGATGATAGCAATACTAATAAATTAATTCTATTTTTTGGTGTTGCCATAACGCGATCTAGATAATAAGAAAATAGCCTCTCAAAATAATACAAGAAAATAAAGAAGGGAAACTTTAACGTTTTTTATAATAAAAATTATTTTCTAATCTAGTTTTCCTACCATGGGTAGAAAAACAGAACTGGGTACGGTATCGACAATAGTAAAGGTAGATTAATTATTATAAAGAAATTGTTACAAAATTGGTTGTGGGTGTCAGACACTACCAAGGATGATAGCAATACAAATAAATTAATTCTATTTTTTGGTGTTGCCATAACGCGATCTAGATAATAAGAAAATAACCTCCCAAAATAATACAAGAAAATAAAGAAGGGAAACTTTAACGTTTTTCATAATAAAAACTATTTTCTAATCTAGTTTTCCTACCATGGGTAGAAAAACAGAACTGGGTACGGTATTGACAATAGTAAAGATAGATTAATTATTATGAAGGTATTGTTACAAAATTGGTTAACCTATGATACGAGATGTTATCTGTCAAACTTGCAAATAAGTCATAAGGGCATATTTCTAACACGTGGAACCTATTGTGGTTTAACAACGTTAAATAAGTATTAAAGTATCAGCACGACTCTTTAAATTGATTTTCAAACTGTTCTTCGAGCCCAATAGACAATATCTTAGACTGGGAACTACTTCATTATTTCTTTTGTTTTCTTTTCTATTTTGCTGAGATATTTTTTTTAATTAAAAATCCACGTTCCCAGAAATTAAGTAACACGTCGGAGACAAGAATTGGTTTCCCATGGCACAAGTAGTGTGGACAGCATGTGCGCCCTTCAACGTGGGAGACCTCCAAGTTCAGGACTGTCCAGGCATGTCATGACATGACCTGTGGGAGCGGGGAATACAACTTTAGCCTTTTCAGGGGAATTCGGGGGTTACTGACTTATCTGGGAATATGGTCCAAGAAATTGTTTAAATCTATTTTGCTCGAAGGTTTCGTGTATTTAAGTTATTTTCGAAAATATGTTCTTACAATATGTAGGAAAACAGACTTAAGTATTGACAATATTAAATGTAGATTAATTAAACAAAGGTGTAGTTACAAAATTGGTTGTGGGTGTCAGACACTACCAAGGATGATAGCAATACCAATTAATTAATTCTATTTTTTGGTGTTGCAATAACGCGATCTAGATAATAAGAAAATAACCTCCCAAAATAATACAAGAAAATAAAGAAGGGAAACTTTAACTTTTTTCATAATAAAAATTATTTTCTAATCTAGTTTTCCTACCATGGGTAGAAAAACAGAACTGGGTACGGTATGTCAGACACTACCAAGGATGATAGCAATACTAATTGATTAATTCTATTTTTTGGTGTTGCCATAACGCGATCTAGATAATAAGAAAATAACCTCCCAAAATAATACAAGAAAATAAAGAAGGGAAACTTTAACGTTTTTCATAATAAAAATTATTTTCTAATCTAGTTTTCCTACCATGGGTAGAAAAACAGAACTGGGTACGGTATTGACAATAGTAAAGGTAGATTAATTATTATGAAGGTATTGTTACAAAATTGGTTGTGGGTGTCAGACACTACCAAGGATGATAGCAATACTAATAAATTAATTCTATTTTTTGGTGTTGCAATAACGCTATCTAGATAATAAGAAGATAATTTCCAATTTCTTACAAGAAAAAAATGACCGTACTCGTAGGTTTCTTTTGTTTATTGTCATGTGCCAAAACTAAAGCAAATTAATTATTTCTAAATAAAAATAAGTAAACAGCATAAAATCGAAATGTTGTTATCTATTTGTGCAGTTGGGTACAGCTAGATATTTTGATACGGTGTTTATTTGGGCAACCGGGGAATGCTACGGGGGAGTATTTTTTTCACAATTGTCTATAAGCACAAAATGGACAATTGTGTTAAATATGTTTGCGTATTTAAACAACGAGGTCAAGATTGTTCAGCAGACCAAAATTTTATTCCACTAACAAAAAGAGAGAACGACCTTTAAAAAAAAAGAGAGAAAGTTCTAAATGGTAGTGGTTCCAGTTTGACAGATAGCAAGACAATCGTATCAGTTAAGTATGAACAATTTCTTTTATCAGCTCTAAAGAATCTTGGGTTAAAACGACATAACGTACAGGGCCCACCAAGATAATTATTGCTATTATTTTTATTGTGGGTTAATTTCGATAACAATTATAACAATAATATTATAGACGATCACAGGTTGGCCTCTAATTACAGATTCTAAATTAGTTTACATCCATACGAATTAAGTAAAAATATGATGATGCTCAGGTGGTGGGGCTTTTTTTACAGGGAGGTCAAACTGGCAAAAAATAATAGCTCTATGAAGTAATTTCATCTCTTTTTTGATTAGTGCTATTGCGTTAAAGGCCACACAAATATACTAAAAAAAATATATTGCACACCTCTAGGTGGGGGCTTTTCTTACAGAGGCCTCAAAACTTGTAAAAAAAAATAGCTGTATGAAGTCATTTCATCTCTTTTCTGATTAGTGCTATTATGTTAAGTACCACACCAAGATAGCAAAAAAAAATATTGGACCTCTGTGGATGGAGGCGTTTTTTACAGAGAGTCCCCAAAAATATTATTTTATACAAGTTTGACGCCTCCCTGTAAAAACGCCCCCACCCAGAGGTGTATAATATTTTTTTTTGTTATCATGGTGTGGCCCTTAACATAATAGCATAAATCGGAAAAGGGATAAAATGACTTCATATAGCAATCATTGTTTGCAAGTTTTGGGGCCTCCCTGTAAAAAACGCCCTCACCCTGAGGGGTCAAATATTTGCTTTTATTATCTTGGTGTGGACGTTAAAATAACAGCACTAATGAGAAAAGAGATGAAATGAATTCATATAGCAATTATTTTTTGCAAGTTATCTCTGTGAGGACCTTAACATAACAGCACTAATGATAAAAGGGATGAAATGACTAATTTTTTGATGTATCATAAATATTTGAAAAAATATTAACTACTCGTAAACTCCCTGCCATAGGCAGGTACCGTTTGATTTTTTTAAGTCCTGAGGTAAGTAGTTTGTTTTAATATAAATTGCAGATGGGATGAAATGAGTCCATATAGCTATTATTTTTTGCAAGTTTCGGGCCCTTCCTGTAGAGAAAGCACCCAACTAGACGTCTGAAAATATTTTTTTTGTTATCTTTGGTGTGTCTTTATCAAAACTATATAAACCTCAAATGGGATGAAATGTTTAATTTTTTACTGCCACCACCTCTCTATCTATGAGTGGTAAACTATGAATGATTAGGAATGTTGATCGTGGTGAACGACCTGGTAACCGCAAGTCTTCTGCTTAATAATAATATGTTTTTGTAATATGAGCTCACAAATTGACATTTTAGTAGACTTATTGGCAAAAAAATAAACAGTATGCCACTGACACAAAACACAGAAAACAGCTTCGGGCTCAGCGAATCCCTCACTAAAACTCGTGCAGATAAGTTACAGTATTTAGTGTAACTCAGTGGCCGCCCGGGGGGGGGGGGGTGATCGCCTCTCCCCCTTTGCTCCAGAAAAAAGCAGGCAACAAAGATACTGGTGGTAACCCTGAAGTCTTTGGAGAAGAAACGAGAAATTGCAGAAAGTTTCTTTAAAGACTTTCTAGAATCCTTCCAACTATTCTGGGACAGTTTGACCTTTAATCCGTTACACCAAGAATAAAAAAACGCATAATTTATCGCGTAAACCAGTGGAAATACAGAACAGTATTACAGCGAGTTTCTAATTATAAAAAAGTTTTGGATAAAACCATTTTGGACATAAAAAAGTATTTTTGACCTGAACATGTTCATACCAAGTTGCATACATCGTGAAGCCAAAATCAAGGAAAAATGAACTCGTCGTTACTAAGTCGTTTCTAAATACTATAAACTATATAACTATTTGGTAACAATATTGGTCAAAAGTAGGCAAAAGCTTAAATCAAAACATACCCAATAACGTTTTTGAAGCAATAAACCACTGTGGCGAAATTTTTCCGTTGATAAGAACATTCTTGGATGTTTGCCAGTAAGTAATGCTTCGTCAGAAAGAAGCTTATCATGCCTCAGAAGATTGAAAACTCAGTACTTAAAAACACTATGACGGAAATTCGCCTGACGGGCTTAGCGTCGCTGCATATCAACAGACATATTGAAATTGATATTGGGCGAGTCATTGACCGGTTTGCAATATAAAAGGTTTCAACTTAAAAAGCTTTTTAGACCTCAAAAAAAAAGTATTTAGCTATTAGGTTTTGTTTGTGGTTTTTTTTTTGTTATCTATGTTTTTTATAACTGAGAAAATTATAGGTAGGTACTCAAGCGCGGATTTCAAAAAATGCATTTTTAATGCAATTTTCTTAAAAATTTCCGCCTTAGTTTAATTCGACTCAAAAATTGCATTTTTAATGTAATTTTCTTTAAAATTTTCGGCGCATTTAAACATTTTTTAAAATGAAAAATGTATGCAATAAACGACTTAAAATCTGAGTACACCCCCCTAGATTTGAGAGTAAATCTGCGTTTTTATTTACTAAGTTTTGTGTTATACTTTTATTCCGCTCCCCCCCCCCTTTTTCAAATGGCTGGGACCGCCACTGTGTAACTTTACTGTAAAAATACTTCGTAAAGTTGTTGTTTTTCAGCGGAAAAAGCTGGCAGGTAACACAGTAATGACTATATTAACAGCCGGGCACAACATATTACCAAAAAAAGTTATTTTGCCCCGGTGTATAAAAAGATATGTTTAACTTACCACATGTAGCAGTCTTAAAGTGTCCTGCTCTGAAGCCAGATTTGACTTATTGACCACTGCGGAGGTGGCTATGACCACGAGGCCGGAGAAACAAATCACCAGATAGGAAATATGGTTCATCTTGCAACTTTGAAAAGTTTTTGAGAAATTTTTGGCAATTTATACCTTGTATTGCAATAAAATCAACAAACAAAACAAACGATTTTTTTTTGATAAAAGTATCCCACACAATAAAATAATAAAATTTGGCTTAAGAAAAATTTAAAGATTAAGGCACGCGTACCATCGTTAAATAAAATATATAAGTTAATAAATAGTTTTATTAACAACATATAAGAGGTACTAAAAGGTATTTTTCCTGTTATTTAAGAACTTTTTTAACGAGAAGCCCATCTAAAGCTTTGGCTCATTATGCTTGATCAGCATCAAAAAGCTTTGGTCCTAAATAAACCACCACCCCCTCGAAAAAGAAAAAAACTCATTTGTAAAATTTATTATGGTCGACCACATAAACCTCTTTATCAATCAATCAATCAATCGTTTATTTGTTTCTAAAAAATTTACATTTTTATAAAAAAGAAATACTCTGGTGGAAGAGTGCGTAGAAGCACTGGAAGCCTTAAGTCAAGACAAGAGAGTTACAGTGATGTGGGTACCGGGACACACGGGAGTGTCGGACAACGAAAAGGCAGATGAACTCGCTCGGATCGGGGCCAGCCCTCAATACGTGGGGCCGGAACCACTTTTAGGTATAAAAAGGGGAAAGCTGCAAACTCGACTCATTAAATGGGCTAACGATGCACTGGCAGACTCCTGGGAGAACGAAATAGGATGCACCGGACGCGGCCAGACTCAAATGGCTCCTGGGAAGGACACGAAAAGATATTGGACTACTGACAGGGATACTGACCGGCCACAACCGACTCAGTAAGCATCTGACTCGCATTGGGAACGGGAATGACTCTATCTGCGGGAGGGCGGAGGAGACATCCCGGCACCTCGTTGCGGAGTGCGATGCATACCTAAGGATGAGGCATCAGGTACTCGGACAACCAAACCTGGACGCAGAGGACCTACGAGCTCCCAAGTGGGCCCAAGTACTGGACTTCGTGAAGAGAACGGGAAGGACCGGAGAGCCCACTACCGTACAAGCGGTACAGGTGGTGGATTAGGGGTCTGGGCTGGGGTAAGGTAAAAAGGGACCGATTGGGTCTACTTGCCAGGTCTTGGGCCGCCCCCTAGTTACTACTGCTACTACTGTTAACAAAAAGTAGTATTTCTAAAAACAAGAATTTTTTTGTTTTTCTTTTCTTTTTAAATTTAAGTGTTTCCCAGCACCACTTTTATTGTTAATACCAAGTGGATAGCTAAAGTGTTAATGTTAAGGATAAATAAGTACATGTGTAGATCCTTCTAATAATGCAAAAAAAAAACAGTTTGCAGTAAAAGCTAAGAATAGTATTAAGTTAAATGAAAAGCAATAAGGTTTGTTCTTTTGTCATACTACACTACCTATAGAGAAGTAAAAAAAAAGAAAAATTCTATCAAGAAAATATCATTTTTTAAGGAAATCCTCAAAAAGAGGAAAACTGTCAAATTCATAATTTTAAAAATTTTATCAAAAACTCGTAACTGACTTTATCAAAAAACCGTTTCTACCAATTTTGAACGAAATCTTCTGTTATATGGTTTCCCTCTCCTGAGATACATAGATGGAACCCTTTTTCACTCCTCTTAAAGTGGGGGTAGCTGACAACTTTAAATATTATCAGCTCTTCACCAACGTAGCGTTTTCCTTTAAAATTAGGAAATATATAAATATAAACCATCCTTCAAGAAAAAGCGTTTTTCGGAATAACCCTTCGATTCCTGGACGGCTGGTGTTCCAGAATAGCGCCCTACCAAATAGCAGCTACACAATAGAGCTTATTTAAAATAGCCTTACCTACCCAAATCAGTAAAAAATAATTTTATATAAGAATAAAGTTTTTCAAATACAAGCTTTTATAAAGTATCAAATATACTAAAAAGTTTAAAATAAGTTTTAGTATTCTGATATATATCATAATAATAAAAGCGATGGGCGCATTATAGCAAGTTTAGCCATATTGACTCAATAATTTTTTATTAATGATTATATTCTGATTGTTGAAAAGAATCTGAATTCACTATAAACCAGAGAAATGCAAGGGTAAGTAAATCCAATCCAACTCGACCCAAGCTACCCTAAGATTTCTCTGATATGTAGACATTGTTAGTTTTAATTTGTGCCCATTACTTTTATGATTATGATATCAGAATGCTAAAAACTATATTCTACTTTTTAGTGCCTTTTATATTTTATAAAAGCTTGTATTTGCAAAGTTCTTTTCTTATAAAAAATTATTTTTTAATTTTTAGATTTGTACCCTTAATCGTTCATTTTGAATCCACCATATTGAAATTTCTTCCCTAAAAACCACTATATGCCTTTTTTTTATTGAAATCGAACACTAAATCTTTTTCCCCCTCCACTGCCCTAGTTTGGGGGAAGTGGGTATCTGATAATACCACATTATTGTATTGTTACATGAACTATAAACGCATACCAAATTTTAATACAAGCTGAAGCGCATAAGTCAGTTAAAATTGGTTAGCAAAACGTGACCAAAAATCGTCCATCATGAATCCGCCATATTAAATTTTCAAAATTTGATCAAAAATTCGTATTCCTTACCCCAAAAACCCCCGTATACCATTTTGTTTGAAATCGGAATAACTTAGGTGTTTTCCCTCTCCACTCCCTTCGTAGGGAGGAGGGTGGTGCCCAATAATTCCATAATATTGTATTGTAACCGGAACTATAAACGCATACCAAATGTGAAGACAATCGGATTTGTATGTCAGTTAAAATTGATTAGCAAAACATGACCAAATATTGTACAGTAGAAGTCCGTCAAAATAGACTAGAAAAATTTGACACACAATCAGCCACGCGCCATATTAAATTTTCGAAATCTGATTAGAAATTCGTAATCGTCATCCCTAAATCACCAAATTGCAACGAAATCGGGCGTACTTCAACTGTACCCTCCTCCACCCCCTTTGAGTAGGGGGAGAGCTGTCAATATTATGGTGTTGTCACCGCAACTATATAAGCAGGCCAAATTTGAAACCGATCGGATACGTGAGTTGTTTAAAATTAAGCTACAAGATTTCATTAAATAGGGCGTTCGTTTATTCGCTCAAGCTGTTGAACGTGTGGAGCTTGAGCAGGGATCAGCCGATCATCGAGTAAACAGAGTGTGAAATAATAAACGAACGAATTTGGGGACATACAGAGTTTAGGACGCAACCCTACTTTTAACTATCTCGTTTATTTTTAATTTTTTATTTTAATCAGGTAATCAGGTAATCAGGGCAAAACGGCGACTTGCCAGCGCGTGTAAATTATGGTTAGAAAAAAACAGAGAACAACCCACATTGTTTAATTTTTCTTAGTAAAATTCTTGTTGGTTCACGTGGATGTGACTAAATTTTGACCATCTTCCGTAAATTCGTTCAGTTGTAAGATTGGCATGTTTTTGATGCAAATAACAAAGAAAAAGAAACTAAAATGGCGCTCATACAAAATGGTGTTGAAATTTTTAAAAGCTCACTGCACTCGCTTAACAAGCACCGGTCGAAAAAGTAAAGAAACAAGCCATAATAACCTTTAACAAACAAACAAATGCTCCATCGGTCACGCCATTTATCTCTCTCATTTGGTCTGGAGTATGTGCAAGTTTTGAAGAAATAAATCACAACATGGAAACATTGCCACACACATTTATAAACTCAAAGGGTACTGTTAAGCCTTACGTTATAAATTGTAAACGCTCGGTTCAACCATTGCTGCTGGCGATACCGCTCAAGATAAACCTTGATTAAGTAGATCTGAATGTGCACAGAAACTAAAACTGCTGAGAACATTAACAAATTAATAGAGAGAGATACTGAGTTTGATAATAGCATATATGGATCAGCTGAAAGCCAGAGCCATAGAAAGCCAAGCAAC
The DNA here is from genome assembly GCA_963921995.1 of Oxystoma pomonae. Lineage (NCBI taxonomy): Eukaryota > Metazoa > Arthropoda > Insecta > Coleoptera > Brentidae > Oxystoma > Oxystoma pomonae. Next base: position 44,342,968 of record OY998172.1, read on the forward strand.
ATTTAGCGATCATAAAAAAAGACATCTTTGGCACATGGAGTCGAGCATGGAGTTGTACAATATTTGAAGACCTTTGCGGAAAACCCTGTTTACTAATATCTGTGTCGACCATATCTTCTCTTATTTAACAAGTTATTACTAAGATATCCTTGGTAAGTTTTCAGCATTCAACATATTTTGTAGCTTTATCTTTTATAAAGGATGTGGGATTTTGCTCAAAACTACATATGTTGTAAGCCTCATTGTCCTGATAAAAATCTATCATTGCTCAACAGTGATCTGGTTCGTGGTTTTCGAGATACGGTCAAAGTTAAACATTTTGGTATTTAGCTGTTTTTCCCTAAAATCAGTTTTTTGCACCTTTGATGATAATATAAATAATGTTTATGAACCAAATTGTAATCTGAGAATAAGTAGTAGAAAACTATAGTCAGCTTCAGCTTTTGCCTCGCAGTGGCATCACAAACATAAAAAATATTAAATGCATTGGATCAAAAAATCACCTTTTTAACAAAAGGCAAATTTCAATTGTTATGTTCAGAGGGACATACCTATCTAGTGATTAGAAAAAGCTTTTTGCCACTTGGTATTTAACAAACATGCTTCAAAACAGAAACATTTTTAGCCGTTTTTGTTTATTTTAGTAAAATGGGTATATTAATTATTATGGGGCAATAATAGATTTTCATCAAGACATGCAAAATCCCACAGAAAGCCATTTTCTATAAGGAAAGTGCATCATCCGTTATAAAAGAGGAATTTACAAAAAAAATTCAAATGCTAAAAACTTACCAAAACTCAAAGATATCTTAGCATTAACTTTTTCTTCAAAACTTTTATTACAAAAATTGTTAACAAGAAACAATGTCACAATTAAGGTATTTTCTAGTAATCTGGCAAAACATCTTACAACTATTGATCTTAAAATCTCAAAAACCAATTCTGGTTACAATATCACAAACATTGACAATAACACTACTAATTAAAATTATATATAGAAAGTTACAAACACATGGAAATGACAAGAAGAAAAAGAAAAAAAATATACCGATAAAATACATATTAAAAGTAATATTGAAATTAATGGTTTAGAAACTCTTGAATTGTATGTGGTACTTTATAAAACTCATGAAGTATTGTTCTAATTTTGTAAAACTCCATGTGTCAAAGATGTGCTTTTTTGTGATCGCTTGCCATGACTCTGGCTTTCAGGTGATCCATATATGCTATTATAAAACTCATTATTTTTCATATCTATTCATTTATTTTTCTTGTCTTCTCACCTATAATATTCCCGGATTTATAAACTGTTGGCGCATATCTGTCCCTAGCCGTTTTAGTTCCTGTTTCAGATTCAGATCAACTTAATAAAGGGTTAGCTTGAGCGGGAGCGCCAGCAGCAATGGTTGACAGTACTCTTTGAGTTTATAAATTGGGGTAATGTTTCCATGTTGTAATTTATTTGGTCGAAACTTGCACATTCCCCAGACCAAATGAGAGAGATTATTCATGGCGTGGCCGTTTGAGCATTTGTATGTCTTTTAAATGGTTTTTGTTGCTTGGTTCTTTACTTTTTTGTTTGTGTATTAAAAAACAAAAAAAAACGTCATAGAAACGTAGTCAGTATTCCCACACTACTATTTAAAATTGGCGGCGAAAATGGCGGAAGACACGCGGCAGTGATCTTCCCACAAGGGTATCCATTTTTCATTTTTTTTTTTACATCCGTGTTTTGAGCACACGGTGTGCACAGATTGAATAAACGAACGCCCTAACATACAAATATAAACTAGTATTTACTAGTGAAGTTAAATAAAAGCTGGTAAAAAAATGAATACCCGATCGAACCCAGTGATATATTAATATATATATAAAACATCTTCTAAAAATTTTTAAAATATCCAGGAAAAATTTTTGTTCAGGTTGGCAAGGCTCTGCTTTATTTTTCTTTATCTGAGTGGGTAAGGTCTAATAAGACGCTACTTTAAAATTTTGTAACGCGCTTTTTTGATGCGCGCTATTTTACGTAGCACTATTGTGGTAAACGATATTTTTCAGGGCGCTATTTTCTAAGGCGCTATTCTCCTGGATAGGAAGGTAGCGGTGCCGAGTGGTTAAAAATAGATGAAATGACGTGACACAATTGATAAGCTGCAATGTCAGGGTCACAACCTGTATCGAAAATATTTTAATCTGTGAATTCTATTTTTGCTAAATCAATTCAATTGATAGATTAAAATAATAAAATTATTTTTTCATAACAGAATCTAAGGTAAATAAATCAACTGAGTGTTCCAACCTTAGAACATTGAACTACTAGAAGGAGTCTGGTCTGTCTGGTTACACTGGTGGTTTGAGTGCACATCTACAGTGGGGAAAGGGGAGAAAGAAATCTGTGTTGCCAATTTTACTTTTTTACTACAGTGGGGAAAGGGGAGAAAGAAATCTTTGTTGCCCATTTTAATAACAGAATTATGCAACAAAAAACTTACCAAATTTGGATTAAGTCTTGACGCTTATTTATTAATTAATTAATTTGTTGAAAAAACTAATATACACAATGCATAATACTCACAACCTATTTAAAACTTTCGACGTTTTTTTCCTTAAACATCTTCTTTTGTAGTCAACGTGTCAACATTAATTGTTTATTGCGGTTTCTCGATTTTTCCTGGAATGTCATTATTGTTTTGAAAGTGAAAGTTTCAGCACTTGTCAATAGTGTTTTTTTGATATTTTTGTGAAAATTTGTGGCGAAAAATGGTTCGGAAGTGTATTATCATATGCAAGTTGAAACAGAAGCCGGGGAACCGCAGTATTTTGTTTCACAGGCACGTTAAATTAAAATATTAACTAAATATTAGGTTAGAATTCGTCATATTTGGCCATTCTTGGTAAACAAAGGCAGGAAATCTGTGTTTGCCGGTTTGTCATTAATTTCAGTGTAAATAGGGATTTCAATAGCACCTTTTTCTTATTTTTATAGGTTTTTTTTTATAGAAACAAGGATTTTTATTAATATATCTAGACCATTTAATTAAAAGCAACTAAAAATTATTGAAGGTATTTTAAATAATATTAAAAACAGGGGAAAACGTATTAGGTTAACATGACAACAATAGGATGAAGATGTGGAACTCAAACACCCTGCCCTAGGTCTGAAAAAAGGCTTCTTCTAGTAGTTCAATGTTCTAAGGTTCCAACCAAAACGAAACAGGGGCTTTTTACGTATTTAAAGTTTGATTTCGGAAAAATCCCCGGACACGTCGATTGTTTATTCGAGGGGGACACTTTTTAGGCACGTTCGAGGGGTAAACTTGACCCCTATATTTTGAATAAGAAAAGTAGGTCGAGTGATCCCTCGTTTTAAAGGACCAATGTAAATTTCAAAATTAAAATGAATTTTTGAGAAGTCAATTCATGGTGCTGAAGCTCATGGCCCGAAGTCCATTGTAAACAGAATAATCAGAAGAATAAGAATTTTTGAGAAGGCTATTAAGGTAGTAAAATCGTAAAATTTTGACTTTTCTTAATTTTATCAAAAACTAAGGTTCCAAAACATCTTAATCGACGAAAAAAAAAGTTGTCTGTCGGTCTGTTGTCTGTCCCAATATACGATAACTCAAGAACGCCTTAATCGATTTTAACAAAATTTGGTAGAAAAATCCTCTATCGGCTGACCATAAACTGATTAACTTTTGGGTTTGGTGGTGGGGGGTTGAAGGGGGGAAAGAGGGATAAAATATTTTAAAAAATCGTAAGTTTGGAACAAAAGCAAGTAGCGATACACGGTTTTCAGATTTAAGTTTCCATGAATATGGACTACAAATTTTGTTATAAACTCAAAATTCGTGAGAGCTTTAGTTTCCGAGTTATTTGAAAACACTTTAAAATATATAAAAAAAATCATAACTTTAGAAGTAATTTTGTTATAAGTTTCAAAGCTATAGTTTTCGAGATATTTTCATTTCCTTTCAACATAAAATAATTGATTGCATGGTGGACTATCCGTGCTTTGTGCTTGTACACAGTGATTCTAATTGGTCACTTTTGGGGGTTTAAGATATTTCTAGGCAAGATAGAGAAAAATATACCCTAATTTTTGAAGCAAGATTTTTAAAGCCCGGTTGTTCAATGGCCGTTCAAGCCAGTCAGTGTTTAGTTTTTTCTTTAATGACCTTTGGAGGATTTTTAGACCAGTAGAAATTTACAAGGTGTCGGTCAAATGCTTTTTATTGTAAAACTCTACTATACAAAAAGGCCGTGCTTTTGCTTAAATGAGATGAAAAAACTTGCATGCAATTCATAATTTGTTGCACCATAACAATCGGACTTTAATCTTTCATTTATCACATATATGCCTTAGAAAATGTGAAAAGTTAATCCTACAAAAGCCTGTGCCTTATTCATAACTTTTTTTTTCTTTCTGAGATCGTGCTTTTGACAGCAACAGACATGGTGCTTTTAAAACACAGGTATTGTGCTATAGGAAATTTTTTAATGACAATTCGTAATTTTATAGGCATATTTTATATCCAAGTTTCATCCATCCAGGTAGAACCGAAGAAGAGATACCGTAAATTTTAAAAAATCAACCGCTTTTTTAAACAATACAAAATAAAAAAAAATATTAAAAGGGTTTTCCTTATGTTGGACCAGTGCGCACTCAGAGTATCTTTTATCCTTTATTTTGATACAATACAGAAAAGAATAGAGATACATTTAGTGCCCACTAGTGCATCAAAAGGAAAACACTATAAGGATTATGTTTTATTCTACACAAAATATTACAGTTGACCAGTTCATTATTGCTTTCAATAAAGTAGGTCGACAATTAGACTTCAGTCAACTGAACTCAGTTCAAATTTTGATTGAAAAACCGGAGGCTAAAGCTGAACCGGGATCATCCTTGAACCAAGTTCATTTGAACCCGCAGTTGAACCTTGATTGAACATCCGGGCCTAAGAGAAGTTTAAAGCTACAAGGGGTTCCTGAAAAATCTGCATTTTGGGATGGGGTCCATAACTTTGTTATTTTCAAAAATTTTGCTCCTGGGTTGGAAGCTTTTTTAAAGGTTCTTCTCTGTGTATTCAAGAAGTCAAATTTGATTTTTTCTGTAACTTTTGGTTTCTCAGAATAAGTCAAAAAGTCAAAGTTACCTTTTTCCTTATGAAACTTTGATTTTTTTTGAAGCTACGAAAGCGTAGAAGGGCCATTTGAAACTTTTTTTTTTTCGTTTTTCGTCAAAAAACTCGGAATTCCGGAAAAAGATACGGAATTCCGTAAGGAAATACGGAATTCCGTAACAAAAAAATACGTAATTCCGTAAAAAGCTTGGAATTCCCTAAAAAGTTAGGAAATCCGTAAAAAAATACAGAATTCCGTAGAAAAAAACTCGGAATTCCGTAAAAAGATACTGAATTCCGTAAAAAGATACGGAATTCCTTAAAAATTCGGAATTTCATAAAAAAATACGAAATTCCGTATCTTTTTACGGAATGTCGTATGTTTTTACGGAAAACGAAAAAAGAAAGTTTGAAATGGCCCTTCTATGAAACATTTAAAATTTTTAATTTATATTTGGGGTGCTATGACTAAAGAATAGTTTTCCCAATGAAAACACTTAAAATATTTTATTTAAAGTAGGTCATGGAGTCTAAGACATTTTCGTTTTTAATATTGAATTTTTTCTGCAATAAAAAAACACCTATAAAAAATATTTTTTTAAAAATGCATTTGAAACTAAGTTTGAAATTTTTTGATGATTGTGAAAATTAATTTATTTAAGTAGACATAAGAGCAAAATTTTCATAAATAACAAAGTTATGGACCACATCCATTCCACGGTTACGTACAGGACATTTTTTTGGCAGTTTTTCTACTTTTCGTGTTTTTTAAAATACTTGTTTTCCAAAAAAGTAGTATATAAAATATTTTTTTATGTAGTTTAATGTGTGGTAAAATAATAAAATATAAAAGGCGCGTCATGTACAGGACATTCTAATTTTCCAAAAGTGTCATGTACGTGACAGGCACTCAAGATTTTGTTACTAAATTACCATTAAACCTGCAGGGTTTCGGTCCATTTTATTATTTTCCTAACATATTAAAATACATGAAAAATATTTTATATACTTCTTTAATGGATAACAAGTATTTTAAAAAACACAAAAAGTAGAAAGAAATGCCGCACAAATGTCCTGTACGTGACGGTGGAATGGCCCAAATGGAAACACAGTACTACCCCTAGTAGCTTAAAAATGGCTTGACGTATCCAGATGCGGTTTTCACCTTTACACGTCTGTTTAACATCGAGTCTCGCCTAGATCACCCTGTACAATTTCAATTACACGGTTGTAAAGACATTTAAGAGATCTTCAAAACAAAGTATCACTCGACCCATTTTAACTATTCAAAATATTGTGGTATAGTTTACCCCCTGCAAAAATTTCAAAATGATCAAAAAAACAACCGACGTATCCAAAGATTTTTCCAAAATCATACTCTTATAATACGTGAAAAAGCCCCTCTGTTTCGTTTTCGCTGGAACACAATATATAGGGTGGGGACTTTAACTGGCGCAAATTCGCTACCGCTTCAGGTTGAAAGATGCTGATAAAACGCAAAAAAACGTCAATTGAGATTTTTTGTAAGCTTTCCGGTCATACCCAAAAAAAAATTTTTTCATTCCTTTTAGAGGGTAAAATTCACTCCGACTTCATTTTTTTGAAGGGGATGGTACCACTTGTTGAACCTTGTTGGAAAGGTCTTTCCAAAAGAAAATTGATTGTGCCATTTTTTTTTCATTTTAACTGTTATGCCATTTTCTAGCGTGAAAAAAAAAGAATCGGGGGCGAAATTCAACAAAAATTAGTTGTGCATAAACTAGTGTGTTTTATCTTGATAATTTACACAAAATTAAACTATCTACAAATATCTGTCGCCGGTTAAATTTTGATCACAGAATATGGGTTCAATAATTCTATCTCCAATTATTCCAGCCCATACGTTGATTTTTCCTTGATATTGAATATGCTGCTCAACTATCCAATGTGGATTTGTTTCTGCATAGTACCTACAATTTTGACGATTTACCTAAAAATAAAGACACCAAAGTTAAAGATCTTTGATCACTAATATTCCTAAAGCGTACAGATTTAACAATATTGTTTCGAGTTATGGATAGATGCCTAGTGAAAAAGACTCACCTCTCCATTTAAGGTAAAAGTCGCTTCATCTGAAAACAATATCCAATCCGGTGAAATATTTCCATCATCGATTTGTCTAATTATGGTTTCACAAAACTCCAACCTCCGATCGAGATCATGTTCCATTAACTCCTGCACAGGCTTCATTTTGAAGGGTCTTTTACCAGCAGGTTTCAGCAGATAAAGTTTTAGGCACAAATCAAATTCCCTACTTACTCGTCTGGCAGAACTGATTGGATTTTCCTGAAATGTTAAAAGAACATTTAGTCTAGTGTCTTCGTCTACTTCGCCTTTCTCGAGGAATTTGCCGTAAATGGCCGTGCAATCTGAAATGAGCCTCAATTTTGCTTACTGTAGCCCGGTGTAACGGAGGCAATTCTGGATGTCGCGCTTGGAATAATGCCGCAACTTCTGCTTGGGTACGCATCCGATCCCCGAACCCAATCATCATCAATATTTCTATTTTTAAAATTTCCGTTAAATACGCCGGTATTTTTAACGAAAATTAAGAATATTTGAGGAATAATAATTCGACAGACAATAAATTGATTTATTGCAGCCTTACAATTGATAAAGATACGATAACTTTTTTGTACCTATACTTACCTTAATTTTTTCCGAGTCCGTTTTTTACAATAAAAATTCCAAATTGAGATAAAGCGGTTCATACACTTTTCTAAAAACAAATTGAGAAAATACTGACCACTAAAAACTGTACCTTAGAATGGTTTTGCAAGCATCAGAAGAATTTTTTGATATGAAATAATTTTTTCACGCTAGAAAATTACCATTTGGTAAAAATGGAAAAAAAATGGCATAATCAATTTTCTTTTGAAAAAACCTTTCCAACAAGGTGCCACAAGTGGTATCATCCGATTTAAAAAAAATTAAGTCGGGGTGAGTTTTACACTCTAAAGGGGGTGAAAATTTTTTTTTTTAGTATGACCGGAAAGCTTACAAAAAAACTCAATCGACGTGTTTTTGCATTTTATCCGCATTTTTCAACCTGAAGCTGTAGCGAATTTCGCCAGTTAAAGTCCCCACCCTGTATACAGTCCAATTTAAGGATTTCTCGGAAATCGTTAAAAATTTAGAAAAACCCCAAAAAAAATCACCTTCAAATTTTCATTTCATAAAAAAAAATGACTTTTGCATTGGTGTGAATATTTAGGAAACTAATCGCTAGATTTTTAAAATTGTAACACTTTTTTAAATAAGGCATTTGAAAGACCTTCAAAACAAGGTTTCACTCGACCCACGTTCCCGATTCAAAGGTAAGAAGTAGAAGTAGAAGTACATCCTACAAAAATTTCAAAATAGTTAAAAAGTGTCCCACTCGAAAGCTAAATCGACGTGTATCAGGGTTTTTCTAAATTTTTAGCGATCCTCGACAAATCCTGGGTGGTACCTACGTTTGAAATTAAGCACCCTGTCTAAAAGTACAGAAAGTTGGAGGGTAGTTTTGGATTGTAACGTAGGCAATGACTAAAAAAGGGTTGTTGTATCTAAAAAACGGAAAGCAACAGAAGTCTGAAAAAAATTTGCATTTGCATTTACGTTTTTGAACTTTTGGAAAATTTGAACAGGGGAATTGAGTATATTATACAGGGTGGATTCTTTAAATGGAACGGTGCTTCTAGCGACTTTGGGCATAGGGAAGAGATTTTAAAAAAAGCCAAAAAAGAATCTTTGTTGATTTGTTACGTACTTTGCGCCCATGATAAAAAAAATTTTGGGGCTTCCAACTGGAGGCCTAGGGCTTACCACCTTTTTTTTTAATGAGAAGGTACCACTTGTGACTCCTTTTTGGAAAGCTAGTTAAAATAGAAATTTAACGCGTTAATTTTTTTTGACATCCGTCAACCAATGTGTCAAAAATTTTAAAAACTTATTTTTATGTCAATTGTTTGAGCTTCAAAATAAACTACATATTTCTCTATTTACTAAGCGAAACAAATACCACACAAGAACATTATTGACAGCCCATTTGAGGGTCCTCACTAAAGGCCCGGGGCCTACAAACATTTTTTTCATGAGGATGTACCATTTGTGGCACCTTTTTGGAAAGCTTGTTATGTCATGCGTTAAAAAGTTTACGCCAATAATATCCTTGTGTGGTAGTCTCTTTTTTCCATTTGGTAATTAAAAAAATATGTAGTTTATTTTGAAGCTAAAACAATTGACAAAAAACAGGTTTTTAAAATTTTTGACACATGGCTTAACAAATGTCAAAAAAATTTATTTAATCGAATTTCTTTTTTAATACGCTTTCCAAAAAGGTGCCACAACCTTCTCATAAAAAAAATGTTGGTAGGCCCAGGGCCTTCAGTGAGGGCCCCCAAATGGGCCGCCAATAATGTTCCTGTGTAGTATTTTCTTTATTCCGCTTAGTAAATAGAGAAGTTTATTTTAAAGCTAAAACAATTGATACAAAAATAAGCTTTTTTAAATTTTTGACATATTGGTTGGCAGATGTCAAAAAAAAACTACTGCTCTAGGTTTATATTTTAACAACCTTGCATGAAGTGATACCTTCTTATTTAAAAAAATACTTGGTAGCCCGGGGTCCTCCAGTTGGGGGCCCCAATTTTTTTTTATAATGGGCAGAAAGTCCGTAAAAAATCATTAAAGATTCGCTTTCAGCTTTTTTTAAAACCTCTTCCCTAAAGCCTCTAGAAGCACCGTTCCATTTAAAGAATCCACCCTGTACATATATTCGATAAGTATTTTAATTCTTTAAAATATGGGTTGTGAGGTGTCAAACTAAAGGAAATAGAGTCTGGAATCTAAAACGGTATTTTTTTAAATTTTGTTAAAAGTAATAGTGGGGAAAGGGGTTGGAAGTATGATGACGATTCAAATAAAGTTATATTAAACGAAATAGATTCTGGATTCTACAACTAAAGTCGAAATTGTTACATAGGAGTTTTTGGGCTAAAGAACTACGAATTTTCGATAATATTTTAAAAATCATCAAGTTAGACTGTCAAAGGGGGTGTGAGAAGGTTGTGAACGTGTCATCTAAGTAGAAGGCAAGACCATTGGTAGCTGACACCTTAACATGACCCCAGTACAGCGGGCATACAGAAGACCTATAGTACCTGACCGATTTTATTTATGACAAAAAAATAAAAATAGTTTTTTTTCTTGTTTATTTTATATTAAGTTTATGATCATATTAAAATTTGGCCTTCCTTGAGATTTTGATGGAGGATAAATAAATGATAAAAAATAAATAAGGGTAATTAAGCTTCTTATCGGTACATAAAGTCGGCATAGCCTAACTTTAATAAAGTTCCGCACGCAACTACTACATATTTTTAGGCAATTTACCCACCACTATGAAATTACTGGAACAAATTCTATTTTTGCGTTCCCCTTTGTAACAGATAATTATAACACTTACACCTACCATTTTCTAGAGGCCCTGTATCTCGCTCTGTATACAATTTTTGACAGTCATTGTTTTACCAGAAGTAGTTCTAGTTCAACAACTAGATTTGTAAATGTTGATATTTTTTTGTGTGTTAGCAACCACTGGAAATAAATAATTTTGTCAGTGTCACATTTTTGATTAATAAACGTAGGTACATCAAATTTTTAATTTGAATATTTTTTTTTACATTTTTATGCCATGATTTTGCTCACATTGTAAAGCTTTCTTTTCAATCTTTCGATTTCTAGAATAAAACACTCAAATTTTTCAAGTTTTCACTGTTTTTTTAGCGTTTAAAAAAAGTACCGCCAAAAAACATTTTTTTCTCTGTTAAAATGAAAATTATTTCGAGAGATAGGGCAGAATTTTTATTGAAGTGCAAAAATATCTAAGGTTGTTGAAGAGAGACAGCAGACTATAAAAAAGTATTTTAGAGAAAGATGAAAATAATTTAAGGCTATATTTTCTGCCCAGTTTTTAAGTTAAAAAAAATTACAACTGGCAATGCCTTGTTCTCTAATTTTTTAGTATTTTGCCAGAGTGCACAGGAAAAACTAAACATCAGAATTAGCTGAAATTTTGAGGGGTGATCATTTTTAAACGCTTAACAAAAATATCTGAAAGATTTTTCAAAAATCTCAATTATTTTTTCTTAAAAATAAAAGCTCTGGTGCTGTCATCTATCCCAAAAGCCTCAAAATAATTGCGGTTTAGAGCAAACCCAATTTACAAAAAAAATAGAGAAATACTCACAATTTCCTCTGTATTACATTTTTCCTTTTTATATTTCCTTGCTTTAGCGAAAAAGCCTGTGCACTCCGTAGAATTTATACAATTCCATGGTAACTGCAGGTGTTTTGTCAACAAACTTTAAATCGGGTCGCAGTGGGACAGAAGAGTATTTTTACGTTTTCTGACAGAAAAACCATTCGAGGTTATGTTTATCTTTCAAAAATGTGTTTTCAAAAACATTGTTCTAAAACAAATATGAAACCACTCCGCGTGTGCGGTCGCACGCCGAAAAAGGTCTAGCGCTGCGCGGGCATTACCCCGAGTCTATAAAAGAACCAAGAGAACTTTACTGGCTCGCTGGGATTACTAGGAATTCGCATAGAAACATTCGGCGCCCATAAGCCCACATAATTTTGTTTTTATTTTGATTCAACCATTTCTTTTTAATTTAAATTATTGAGGCATAGTTATGTGCAACCGTACTAGTGAAATCTTGGAGTGCAAAGGATAGATTTTAGAACCTCAGTTTCAAAAACGCACGGATACTTGAGTACTAACAAAACAGGTCAGTAAAGCTCCATTTAGAGTTTGGAAAGACTCTTGCTAGTCGTTGACGCTCCTGTTTTAGATAGAATATGATTATTTTGTGCAGCGCCAGAAGCCGATTTTTAAATCTGCATGCTTTTAAGTTAACCTGTTGTCGGTATCAGCTAGCGGGAGTGTTTCCAATTCAATTATAAATGCACCTGTAAATGCAACCTTAAACAGTACACCCAGTTACTTTAATACGTAGTTGGGTAGTGTTTTTTTAGCAGGTAATTCTGCAATAAATGGTTTTCATTATTTTAGTATTTTACTTGGTTTTTTAGCGCCACAGAACGCGAAAAGTCAAAATAAGTATCCTAACCCCAAATTTTTGACCTGCTGCTAAAAAATCTCTGGTGTCCCACTGTGGATAAATAAAAATAAAGTCTCCGCGTTGCCAAGGAAAAGAAATTTAATGACGTAAAATTTTGCAAAAAAATCAGGTCGACATAGTTAAATTGATGTCCCGTACAGTGTTGCTAAAAACAATTCTTCAGATTGTAACTACGACCCTAAGGCAATTTTTAATAAAAATTTCTGTTATGTCATTTTTCTGTCATCTTGAATGGTGTCGTGTAGCAAACAGCAAAAATTGTAATTTTTCAAACCATAAAAAGTGTGTGAGACATAAGGTGGTATTAATTTCTTCAATACAAAGTTCTTTTGCAGTCTTTAAATTTACCAAAAAACGTGTTCTACTGTAAGTGTATTTAAGCAAAACTAAAAATAATTTTTTAGATGTGCTAATGTCTCACACACTTTATGCTTTGAAAAATTACAATTTTTGCCGTTTTTTCTATAAAAATGGTAAAATAAAAATCATATGCACGACACCACTCAAGATGACAGACAGATAACATAACAGAAATTTTTATGAAACAATTGACTTAAATTATTTTCATCTTTCTCTAAATTTTTTGTATAGCCTAGTGTCTCTCTTCAACAACCTTAAATATTTTTGCACGTAAATAAAATATCTCTCCATCTACCTCTAAAATTCTGCCCTCTCTCTCTAAATATTTTTCATTTTAACAGAAAAGAAAATGTTTTTTGGCAGTATTTTTTTAACGCTAAAAAAACAGTGAAAACTTGAAAAATTTGAGTGTTGTATTGTAGAAATAGAAAGTTTGGAAAGAAAGCTTTAAAATGTGAGCAATATCAAGCATAAAAATGTGGAAAACATTGCTTAGTCAAAAACGTTACCCCTTAAATTATGCTAAAATATTTTAAGCCTTAAATTACCATCATAACTTTACCATAAGGATTCCTTAAAACTGCATTTAATCTGAAATGTCAGCTACTGGCGGTCTCACCTTCCTCAAAGGTAGTACCTATAACTGAACAGATTTTAAGTTTTTTCTGCTGTTTTCTTAATTCACGTTAAGGTCCTCCGCGGGAATCCGAACAAAAGTATATCTATAAATAATAATAATACAATAATTATGAACGTTTATATGTTTAACTCTTGTTTGGGGTATCATCAGCAAAGAGTACGCAGAGGGGTTATACAGGGTAGATTCGTTAAATGGAACGGTGCTTCTAGAGGCTTTAGGTTAGAGGTTTAAAAAAAAAGCTAAACTTTGATGATTTTTACAGACTTTCTGCCCATTATAAGGAAAAATCTGAGGCCCCCAACTGGAAGCCCAGGGCCTTCCAAGTATTTTATTTAAATAAGAAGGTACCACTTCCCACATAATATTGGAGGAATATTCATGTTAGAGAAGAATATGACAGGAATGTTCCAGACCTATTTTTTCTTAAATATTCTTTAATAGATTGTGATAGTTATATTTCTTCGGTAATAAGATAATAATATTCCCATGATAATATGATTATCGAGTTATTTTTATGAACATTCCCTAAAAGAATATTTTTGTCAGGATTTTGGCATGTTTGCTGAAAATATTACTATCTTGTGAAAAGAACGCGATTTACATGATTTATAATTGTAATTTAGTTTAATGTCATCTATTGTAGGTAGATGGCACTGGAATCAATATGTTCTCTATGTAGTAGGTAATATTATTATACATATAAGGGAGCAAAAAGTTATTTAGGTAATCTTTAAATAACTAATCCATATTCTACTCCTTAATTGCAATTTAGTAAAAGACTAATGTGGATGATATGGATATATATCCACTGCATATCTTAGGATATCCATCTCGTGGCCATCAGAACATGTTTTGATTCACAAATTCAGTCCCAGTTATATTACTACAATTCTTTTAGCGTTCTGGTCGTATTATGTATGAGCTAGAACGTAACTTATTGCCGGCATGTGTTATTAATATTCCCAATGGTAAAATGTAACATGCCTTTCACATTGTTTTTTCTCTAAGTATATGAATATAACATTACATATTTAATTGTTATGTGGGTTGTGGCACCTTTTTGGAAAGCTTGTTAAAACAGAAATTCGATTAAATACATTTTTTTGACATCTGTTAACCCATGTGTCAAAAATTTTAATAAACTATTTTTTGTCATTTGTTTTCGCTTCAAAATAAACTATATATTTCTTTAATTACTAAATGGATTTAAGAAACGACTACAAAAAGATATTATAGCTGTCAAAAAGCGCTTAAAACTTTCTACAGGAACTTTTTTGAGATCGACCTAGTGAGAGGTCCGTTTTTGAGATTTGACATTTCAGTGTGACAGGAGCACTGTCAAGTTTTTATTTTTTCTTATGGACACATCCTTTTTTTCTCCTGCCGTTTGGTTCATGAAGGATGACAGATAACATTTTGCATCATCAGCCCAAATTTAATTTTTGCTTTTAACTTACTCAAGATATTTTGGAAATAACAAATAACGTTACCTAATATTTTAAAAATACGTTTCTTTCTTTGTATTTTAAACTATGAATTTGGACTGATGATGGCCAATTAACTCAAAACGTCAGGTACTTGTCAAAATTAGGTTGTAAAATACCTCTCATCCTTTATGAATCAAACGGCAGGAGAAAAAAAGCGTGCTCCTGTCACACTGAAATGCCAAATCTCGAAAGCGAACCTCTCATTAGGTAAATCTTTAAAAAGTGCCTGTAGAAAATTTTAAGCGTTTTTTGACAGCTTTAAGAATAAGGGCGCAAAAAAATTAAATCTAAAAATAAAGATTTCGTTTTTTTTCGGAACTACCTGGAATTTGTAAACTTTTTTTTTGTTTGGAGCAAAGCGTCAAATTGCACAACTTTAACCTAATTAAAACCTTTTCGTATCTCCTACCGTTTAGAAAATCCCCATGGTGAGCATCGTATTTGAAACACCCTGTGTATACCTATTTTTTTAAAATTTTCCCCCGTCTTTGATTTTTATAAATTTTCAATTTTGACCTTAAATTTTTAGATTTTTAAGGCTTGGCTTTTCAAAATGGTTAAAATTTTCGAAATCGGATAAATACTTTTTAAGCATGAACAGTCAAAAAAGGGGGGATTTATTAAAACACAGGCAAAATTTTAACAATCCTCAGAAAACTAAATTTACTTTCACGTATCCCCTCCATTCAAACGCCCGCTTCGCCTACGCCTCTCCTCCCCAACACTGCTTATTATTATTATCCCCAGAAAACAAAATGGCATATGAAAGAAGGAAGGAGTTTTATGTTTTTTTAAGGAGATTTCGACCATAAACTAAGAAATCTAGGGGGGTCGATCCCTTTCGCCTTAAGGCAAGACAGTGGCGCACCGAGGGCTGGAAATAAAATATACAGAGAATAAAATACCAATAAATTACAAAAATTTTTATCAAAACATTTTGCGTGCGATTTGATATCAAAAGTGGCATTTTAGGTATCATTTTTGCAAAAATTTTTGCCTGCGGCATATTTTAACAATTTTGCATACAAATTAAGGGTAAAGAAACAATTTAAATTCCCAAAACCCCATCAATATTTACAAAAATTGCATTTTAAGTATTAAGTGTGTTATTTTCTCAAAAAATTTTGCCTGCGGCGCATTCAACCATAATTTTGATATCAAATTTTGGATAAATAACTAATTTTAAATTTTAAGTAAGAAGTAAAAAAAAAAGAAAAATAAATACAATTTGCAATAAATACAAATACAAATTCAATTTATTTTTAAAGTGCGCGCAACCACCCTCCCAATTTCAATTTTTAATTTGGTTAACACCCCCCTCCCTCTACATTTAAGCCCAGGTCCGCGCTTGTAAGCACCTGCTTCCTTGTATCAATTATGGTCACATTTTTACTTCAAATTAAGTTTTTTTTTTTATTTATCCTTAACCCCCCCCCCCCCCCCGAAGCTAATTTCTGGGTGCGCCACTGGGCAAGAGATCATTTTCTTAGTGCTGTCGAATACCCGTTTTGCCAGGGGGTTTTTCCCGATTTTCTGCTTTAAATGGAGACAACTTTTGTTTTCGTGAACCGATTTTGATCAAATAAATATATGTATAGCGCTATAAAATGTATACCGCTCAGGAAACTCTTATCAAAAATGTTTCGATAGTTTTTGAGTGATAATGTAACAAACAAACGGACAGACTGACAAAAACTATCAATATTGTATTTTGGATATGTATATGGTTTGGTTAAAAGCTTTCACGTTTTTTAACAGTAGCGACCCTGTATCACAAAATATTGCACTATTTACTTGACTTTTATGTAATTTAAGAACAATAAAACAATTTCGAACACTTTGGAAACCAAAATTCAAACCATCTTTCTGGTTTGAGAACTAAAACTTAAGTGCCTTTTTATTTCGAAAGTTAAAACTAGAATCTCTTCACACATCTTAATCTAAAAATAACATAATTAAAAATCTCCCCTTCTGGTAATCCGAGTAGAGCTGACTTTATTTGATTATCTTGAATACCCGTCTCCAAGAAGTGGTGTTTAGATAAAAAGCGTGAAAAAGTTTTAGTCATCGAGACTTTTAAATGTCTGCTCCTATCAATTTTGTTGTCAAATGTTTACTTTTAAGTTTCTTTACTTTACATACAGGGTGGAGACTTTAAATGGAATATTGGCCGCAGCGGGTTAAAAAATTGTTTTTTTAAAAAAATCCAAAAACACGTCGACTAAGATTTTTAGAAGCAAAAATTTTCGGCAAAAATTTTTGTGAACGGACCCTCAGAAAGAGGTCTATTCACATATAACTTTTTTTTCAAATGAGAACACCCCGCTTGTGGCACCTTGTTGGAAAGATTATGGAAAAAGAAAAACGCTTGTGTAATGTATTTTGACATTTGTCAAAGCATGTGTCAAAATCTTTAAAAAATTATTGTTTCGGACTTCAAAAACATTGCGGGTTGGAAATTTGTTTTTTAGAAAAATCCAAAAAACTCATCCACTAATATTTTTAGCAATCAAAATTTTCCGCATTTTTGTAAACGAACCCTCAGAAAGGGGAATATTTCCATACAACTTTTTTTTCAAAAGAGAAGGCCCCGCTGGTAGCACCTTGTTCGAAAGCTTATGAAAAGAGCAAAATGCTTGTCTACTTTTTTTTAACATTGGCAATCCATGTGTCAAAAATCCTCAAAAAATAATTGTGTAATTATTAATAATAGTTGTGTTTCTGAATCGGAATGTTGCTCCTTTTTGCGCATTTTCATGAACCTTTTGCTTTTTTAAGCAACCGTTGGGGTCTTAAACTAACTAGGTAAATCTGGTGTGAGGAATGAAAAAAAAACAATCAAAGCTAAGGGTAAAGTACAAAAGTAAGTAAGTAAAGTTACAAAAATATGTTTAAAAAGAAATCCCCTCCCCACCACTCCTCATAAAGGATTTTCGTTTTACAATTGGTCCTGGTTCTGGTTGAACCAGAACCGCAAACTTTCCTTTGATGTTGAAATGCCGACAAACATTTACACGAGACTCTTGAGCAAAATAATCAAAAAAAAGTTCGAGCAAAATCTCGTACAAAAAGACTCACGGAAATTTTGGAAAGAATGTTAAGCAAAATTTGTTTGAAGAAATGTTGGTATAGAAATATCTTACAAATTTAAATTTAATAGTTTTATGGGAATTCATTGAACTTATCTGAAAATAGGAAGACTAAGTTTTAAAACAAGGTATTCGAAATTCACATTTTACCTCATAAACAACTTCGATTGACCTGATTTTTATAGGGGATATGCCAGTATACTTGTAACTTTTTTGACTTAACTTAACTTAACTGAAAACGGGAATAAAAAAAGAATAATTGCTGTTGCTGCTGTTTAAAAGAATATCACTTTATTTTACTTCCTAGTTTAAATCACAATACAATAATAATTAAGTCAAATTAAAAAACCTATATACATTTTATTAAATCTCAAATCTATGAACAAAAGCACGTTCGGTCTAAATAATACCCGTTTATTACCCACTTTTGCAACCCTACGACCTCGACCCTTGTCTAAAAAAATATAATTTAGCTGTAATAGACTAGACTTCTGAATCGGAATGTTGCTCCTTTTTGCGCATTTTCATGAACCTTTTGCTTTTTTAAGCAACCGTTGGGGTTACAAAAATATGTTTAAAAAGAAATCCCCTCCCCACCACTCCTCATAAAGGATTTTCGTTTTACAATTGGTCCTGGTTTTGGTTGAACCAGAACCGCAACCGATCCTTTCGTTTGAAAACAATGACGTCACAGTTACAACTCGGTTATGAAATTTTAGAACCAGCCTGGGAGGTTGGTTCGGCCCTTTGGTTGTAAACATAACCCCTAAAATTTTGCAAAATTATAGATGATCTTTTTTTGAGTAAAATCAAAGATATCTCAATAATATTTTAAACGACGTCATTATTTTAGAACCGCTGTCAAAATTTATGTCAAAATAATGTCAACCAGAACCAGGACCAATTCTTAAATCGAAAATCCTTATAGTCGTGAGGCGCGGATTGCCGCTTAAAAGTGCAATTTTTGAGTTTTTTGCCGATATTTGAAAAACTCAAAATTTTTTTGGAAAATTTTCCTGAGTTGTTTTTTGAATTTAGGAAAAAACCCTTGGAAATAAAAAAACTCGTAACAAAATCCAAAAAAAACCCCGGGCAAAAAAATCCGGGAAAAACCCTATTACAAGTAACCCTAATCCATGTGACAAAACTGATAGCCAAGAATAATGTTTCGCTTGCCGTCGGCTTTTTCTCACAAAAATTTAAAATAAAAGTTGGTGTTCCATTTTTTTAAACAATTGATATCACTGATTACTGATGTGAAATTTTATTTTTTCTCATCTTTAGAAATATGCTTCCAAAACAGATAGCAATAATTTGCTCAAAAATTTACACGAACAAAATGTTCAAAGAAATGCTCACAAAAATGTTCAACCAAAAAATTTTAATTCTTTTGCACTAGCTTTTGTTTGAGCCTGTTCGTCTGTGTAATTGCGCCTAAGGCTTCAAATGAAATATTGCCTCTAGCGGATTAGAAATTTGTTTCTAGAAAAATTCAATAAAAATTTTCGGCTTAAAATTTTTGTGAACCTACCCGCAAAAAGGAGTCTATTCACATACAACTTTTCTTTTCAAAGGAAAAAACAAATTTTTAACCTGCCTGGGGCAGTTCCATTTGAAGTCTGGAATGGATTGACAAATGTCAAAAAAAAATACAGGAGCGTTTCTCGTTTTTGATAAGCTTGCCAACAAGGTGCAAAAAGCGGGATCTTCTCATCTGAAAAAAAGTTCTATTTGAATAGAGCCATTTCTGACCGTTCACAAAAGTTTTATGCCGAAAATTTTTATTGCTAAAAATACTAGTTGACGTATTTTTGGATTTTCCTAAAAAATTTCCAACTCGCTAGGGCAATGTTCCATTTGAAGCCCAGCACAACGATTTCTTGAGAATTTTGACACATATATTGACAAATGTAAAAAAAAATAAACAAGCGTTTTTCTTTTTCCATAAGGTTTCCAACAAAGTGCTACAAGCTGGGTCTTCTGATTTGAAAAAAAAAAGTTGCATGTGAATAGATCTCTTTGTGAGGGTCCGCTCACAAAAATTTTTTACCGAAAATTTTAGCTGCTTAAAATCTTAGTTGACATCTTTTTGGATTTTTTGGAAAAACAATTTTTTAATTCGCTACCGTCAATATTCCACTTAAAGTCTCCACCCTGTATACTGGGTGTCCCAAGGTAAGTAGCCTATTAGAATATTTTGGAAACTATACAATGGACACTTTTCAAACTTTCTATTCTAACATAAGTTCATGTAAACTATCTTTATGAAATACTCTCATATTTGCAGTGTTGCCATTTGCACGAAAACTTGGCAAAAACTTTCGTATTTTACATTGAACACCCTGTATATTTTTGCATTTTTGAATTCTACAAAATATTCTATACCTATGATCAACTGTTTTTAAAATATTGACAAGTGAAAATTGACATATTTTAAGTTTCACAGCCAGTAACATAGAAACGGTTAAGGATAGAGCAAAACGGTTTTTACATTCCTATCTTGGTTTTTCACAAGCTATCGTTCTATACTATTTTTAACCCAGATTTAAACTAACGTTGGGATATTTTAACCCTGGGTTTATATATTAAACGATAGCTTGTGAAAAACCGAGATAGGATTTTAAAAACCGTTTTGCTCTATCCTTAACCGTTTCGATGTTACGGGCTATCATAATTAAAAAATGTCAACTTTCTCCTGTCAATATTTTAAAAACCGTTGAACATAGGTTTAGGACATTATACATAAAATGTAAGTAAGTATTTAATTTAAAATAAGAAAGTTGTTGCCAAGTTTTCCTGTAAATGGCATTGCTTTGTCCCCGCATACTTTCCGTTTTTAGTTTAACGGCCCAATTACATCGTTAAACCGGCAACGCTGTTGGGTCCGTTTATTAGGCAATTCTTTTTCCGCATGTTTCTCGGAAACGGGACTTCCAAATGGCCTGAAATTTTGCCTAAATTGTTTATTGGACTATGTTTTTCCATCAAATCTTGGTACTTTTTTAAAATTTTGTTTATTTTTTGAAAAAAAAACTGTTTTAGCTTTTGTGGTGTTTCAAAATTGCCGCGTCCATATTACGTCAGAAACAGTCAGAAATACCCTTTATAGAGACCTGTAAAACTAAATTGGAAATATTTGTAATTTTCCAAATAATGGACACCTAATTTCAAAAACTCTCTAGATTGTATTAATAAGCTTTGTAATCATCTTCCTCTAATAAAAAACAAATTGAGTATTATTTTCCTCTAAAGCTAAAACATGCGGAAATGTTAAAACATGGACTATAAGGGTTACCTATCAATATTAGTTATATGCCTAGCATCAAAAATTACTTAAATGGTTATATTATAGATACCGCCACCATCAAAATTAACCACCCACGTCTTTTTTTTGTGAGCTTACCCTAGGCATAGTTTCTAGTGTTCTCCTTTCCTAAATGTATTCGGCTAAGAGAGATCTAGCATATATACCTAGGTAACACCCCTTACCAGGAAAAAAAATTTATGCCATGCAAACATCGAAATTGGTCGACTCACTGTATTTGCAACTAACCAATGTCAGTTTGTCTGCCTGATATTCTTCATAACCTTAGTTTTGTCGTTTTGTTTTGGAGTTCGTCGGCCTGGTTTTTGTGTTTTATTTAATAATTTTTCCTTTGGTGAAAAGCTACTTTTTAGAACCCTTAAGTAGTCTGTGTGTATGACCATTTGACTAGTTGTCACTGCTCTCAATTCGATCACCTAGGTGATAAATAAACAATCCCTCATAGGGTCACTGGATCCTGAGACCTGCGGTCCCAGCCGCAGGTTTTAGGATCCAGTGACCCTAATCCCCAATGATTCGCGGCGCAATCTGTGAACAGGAGAATACAGTAAAGAAACCAGAGATAGATAATGAGTGGTAGATGACGTATTGAAATCGATTGACAAATTTATATTATCTCTGGATTGTTCTTGCGCCGTTAAATGCAAAATTTGGGAACATGAATTTTCTATTTGTTTCTTAAATCAGAATTTCTTTTTTGTTTATTTTTGCGAAAGTTTAGCTTAAACTTTCTGTTTTTGTAGGTTTTTATAAATAGTTTGCTTAATTATTATTGATTTGCTATAAGTTTTGCCTTAATTGGAAAAGGAATAAATATTTGAATTCACCGCGTAAATTCGATGCTTAAAATGCCTTGACGATTTTATCCTCTTTTACCATTTGGTTTATTCAAATTTGCCGTCCTTTTCTATTTCCAGTTTTACCCATAATTCCCTCCTATCAAAAACCATACTTTGCGCTGCGCTGATATACGAAACAAAAAACACGGACTTTAATTGCTTACAAGGCAAATTAGTGCCAAAATAAAACTTTTCGACCGCGGTCACATAAAAGACACTGCTGTTCATCATCGATGTGGTTGGATTTGCCGTAGAAGAAAGAAATTGCAGAAGATTGCAGTTATCCATTCCTGGATCCGACATCCACCATTATCCAGCTCGTTGGTAAGTCAAGGCATTATACAAAATTCCGATTTATCATCAAACTTGCTTATTTTACTATTACAAAATAGATCCGAATATAGAAGTGTACGTAAGAGTTAGGCTTGGTAAAACCAGAGTGATCTTGGTGTTTTACAGTTCGGCTTTGATTAATTTTCATGCGAAAATAATACGTAATCACGCCCAATTAAGGCATCACTGCAAATATGAAAGTATTTCGTAAAGATAGTTTACATTGACTTATGTTAGAATAGAAAGTTTGAAAAGTTTCCATTGATAGTTTCCAAAATATTCTATTAGGTTACTCACCTTGGAACACCGAGTATAGTATATTCCACCCGAAGTTTAAACAGATTTAATTGACGACAACTGTCAGCGAAAATTTTCGATGTGAAGTTTGGTAATTTTGTTTTTCCCTAAAAAGACAGTTGGTTATAGTTGGGCCAGTCTGCATAGTTTTCTTTAACACGTTCGCTACCGACGTCCAGTATACTGGATATTAGGTTCTCGCTACGGGGACCACGTCCAGTTAGCTGGATGCCGCTTTCCATAGCATATATATGCTTGTGAATATTATTCGGTTTAACAACTTGGAAGCATTGAAAAGTTCGGTTTGTGAATCAGGTCCTATTTTAAGTTTCACGATCCTAACTCTAGATAGCGCTGAGTTAAGGCAATTAATTAAAGGTTTGTTTTTATTTGGAGACTACATAGGTTGTTGCACGTACACTTGTCTCCACATAAAACTGGTACAGCAGAAGTTAGCAGACTGTTTAATTTTTAAAATTTTTATAGTACGGCATTGTCTTCCTATAAGTGACAATGTCATAGACACCTGACAACATCATGTTTTGCATGTCAGTGTCATCCAAATTAAAAAAAAAAATCCGCCGCATCTTTCCGAATTAGGAAAGCTTAACCCTGGATTTATAAACTGGACTATATCGGCGAACGACGACGTTGTCGGCAGCGGTGTCGGTGTGGTTAAGCTTTCCATTCATAAACTGGTTGACGACGGCAGAATCAGACAGAGATAGGGACAAAAAAAAGAGGACAATTGTACCTAACCTAAAATTGGTTTTCATTCAGTGTTTGTTGTTTTTTTAATTTTTTTGGAAAAAAGAGAAAATATGGATACTAAAACCCAGATGTTGGGTTTAATGAGTGTTTTTTTGTGTTTATTCATGGCTTACATGCTAAAAAAAGAAAAAAAGAAGATTTAAAACCAGCCCTATTAACAGAGAAAGAATTAAAAAAAAAACAAAAATAGCAGAAAACCGTTTAAATAATTACCAAAGAAAGTAACCAAAGTACTTACAAATCGGAAAAAAAATAGAAAAAATTTATTGAAAAACAAACCAAAAACAAACAAAGCCCTTGTCAAAATGAAACGTCAAAACAGGCGGCGCCATAGTATGATATCACGTGGTAAAAACCGCGACGTTTCATTGGTCGAATATCTGAACGCGCTCCCGACGTTGTCGGCCAAGATAAAGTTGGTTCATCTCGGCCTACCGATACCGTCGTACCGATAACGGCAAAAACTTTATGAATGGTATGATGGCATTTCCATTGTTGATCTTCTAGCGATAACAGTAACGTCACCGTTCGCCGATATAGTCCAGTTTATAAATCCAGTGTTAATCTTAGCAAAACTAGACGGTGGTTGGTCTGTTCGGGAAGTAATTGTCGAGTAGCTGTTCATTATGGGAGAAGCAAGTCTACAAAAGTAAAAATAAAAAACAATGGATTTGAAGAGGAGGGAACTACCCACCGAAAGGAAGGCACAGGTTTGACGAAAGTTACGGCGTACACGGAGCATATAAGAAGCAATTTTATGGAAAAACATCTGTTTGCCAAAGCGAAAGAAGTAAAAATTTAATCAAATTTTCCAGGATCCAAAAAAAAATTAAACTAAGTGAGGAAAATAAGCAGTCTCGATTAATTTTTACCTTGAATTATTCATTGAGGGACGAAAAATTTTGGCAGCAGGTGGTTTTCACAGATGAGAACATCTTTAATTCCAACAGCGATAAAAAATAAATTCTGGTTTATCGACCGCCAAGAACCCGATACCAAGAACGATATATTGCTGGAAACGAAGACCGGGCGGGAAGATTTTCGGTAAATGTTTGGAGCTGGATATCGGCTAGAGGCACATGTCGCTCTATTTACAATTAATGGGCGATTTACAGCCGTAGTTTACGTTAATACGCTGGAAAATGTAATGCTTCCACAGGATAACTGTCCAGTTAATATGGCTAGAATTGCGCAGCGATGGTTCCGGGATAATAATATGGAAGTTTTACCTTGACCTGCAAAAACTCCTGATGCGAATCCAATAGAGAACGTTTGGGAACTTATCGCGAAGAAATTAGCAAGTTTTAATATCATTCCCAGAAAATCTAACGGAACTCATCGTAAGGGCCTATAGGGAAGTTATTGCTGAAAATCCAAAGTTATTTGAAAATTTAGCCAATTCAATGCCCAGAAGACTTCAAAACATCATTGCAGCCAACGGTTTAATGATGCGTTATTAAAAATAAGTATTTTTTAATTTTTTTAATTTTGCTATTTTTTTTTATTTTATTTATTTCGTTAACTTGATCTGCCTTTTAATTGTTTTAGGCCAGTGACTTTCGTCAAACCGGTGCTTTCCTCTCGAGGGACAGTTCCTTCCCAATGAGCATTTTTGTCTATATAAAAGTTACAGCAAATAATATAAAACCTTCATAAAATAACCAAAAGTTATATTATTTAGTGTTGGTGATAATTTTATAACTCTAATATATCTCTTAAATGAGTAAAAAAGACTTGAAAAACAACTGTTCAACACTAGCTTATAAAAATTTATGGTACATAGTAATGGATAGAAAAACAACATATAGATTTTATAAAACTTCCTTATGAGCCCTCAAGTATAGAGATTGTTATAAAAAGGTTTTACAACTGTTCTAACAACACTACATAACAAATTAAAGGTTTTTATGGATTTAGAAATATAGATTTTCCATCTTTCTTCTCTTTGCTGGTTATGTATTATTCTTTTTCTTTTTACAATAAAAAAATTTATAAAATGGTGTTTAGCAATCTTCTAAAATAAATAAAAATGAAAGTGAGATAAGCTGAAGCAGGAATATCAATATTTATATACTATAGTCAAATAAAAGCTGTTTTTCAAGTCATCCTACTCTGAAAATCAGCTGCGGTCCCGTGTGTACTGTAGAGTTTTCGAATACACTCAGGTAAATGGGTTTAGAAATAAACTATCTGCTACAGATCCCATAAATAGATTGTTGCAACAGATTAATCAAGGTTTTGAGAACAATGAGCTGGTTTCTGCTCAATTTTTGGATTTGACTAAGACCTTTGACTGTGTATCGCATGATGTTCTTATCGCTAAACTATCATTTTATGGATTCTCACCAGACAGTGTTTTATTAACAAAATCTTACATGTCTAATAGGGAGAAATTTGTGTCGTTCGCGGGATGTGAATCAGTAAAACTTCCACTAAAACACGGCGTTCCTCAGGTGTTGTCCAGAAAACGTGAAAAAAAATATTCATTTAACTATCAGTTTTTTTTCATACGCGTTTTTTTCTTTCTGGGACAAATATTGAATTTCGTATGTTGTTCTTAACCCTAACAAGCAATATTTCGATTGAAACACATGTTGAAACCCCATAAATAACGTTTTTATTTAGGCCAAAAACCTATTTTTGTAATCCAAAATGGCGAAAATTTCCGACAATTCTATAAAAAAAAACAATACAACTGTACCACTGTTTACCTCGTCAACACTATTTTATAACCCTAACAAAGGGCTACAGATGGCGCAGTGTTGAACACTGATGGTCTGTTTCTGCGAGCTTAACATATGCTATGTTTTCATGGGTATTGAGTTCATTTTCAAAACTCATTGTATCTTTTTCTTTTTTATAGCGTGTTCTTGCTCTTGATAAAGAACACGCTCTATAAAAGAAGAAGATACAATGAGTTTTAAAAACGAACTCAATACCCATGAAAACATAGCAATAGTTACCGTTGTTCTCTTTTCCTAAATGCATTCCTCGAGAGATCCAGCATACTACACATACCAGGAAAAATACCCGCCTCCACACACTTCAAGCCCGCATAACTATCAGAGGTAACTATCTCAAGAATATAGTTAGATTGCGGGGTCGAAGGGTGTACAGGCGAGTATTTTCCGGGGTGTTCACATTTGCCGCCGACCAGCAGTATCATTGGATCTCTTATCTCTCTCAGATTGATGTAATTAAAACAAGATAATAATGGTATGGTATCTCGCAAAAACGCGCTTTTTGATGTCGCAAAAACGCTCCTTTTGATTTCGCAAAAACGCGCCTTTTGATGTCACAAAATTAACCTTAAAAAATCTTGTTTGTTTTGTTATTATAATTGCCAAAATAAATTAAAATTGTTTTTTTTTGTTCTAAAAACAATTGTATTATAATCACTGTATAAAGAAATTAATAACAACATTATAGAAAAATCCTTATGGGCAAAAAAAGTTTATGAATGAGTTCATAAGAATATTACAGACACCAATTTATATAACTATTGTGTGTGAGTTCCCAAGTTTTTATAAGTGTCTCTCGAAATATTTTCAATCTTATCTTATATAAATTTGTTGTTGGTTAATTAAGTTTTATAAGTGGGTTGATAGCAAAAAGACAGTTGGTTATAGTTGGGCCAGTCTGCATAGTTTTCTTTAACACGTTCGCTACCGACGTCCAGTATACTGGATATTAGGTTCTCGCTACGGGGACCGCGTCCAGTTAGCTGGATGCCGCTTTCCATAGCATATATATGCTTGTGAATATTATTCGGTTTAACAACTTGGAAGCATTGAAAAGTTCGGTTTGTGAATCAGGTCCTATTTTAAGTTTCACGATCCTAACTCTAGATAGCGCTGAGTTAAGGCAATTAATTAAAGGTTTGTTTTTATTTAGAGACTACATAGGTTGTTGCACGTACACTTGTCTCCACATAAAACTGGTACAGCAGAAGTTAGCAGACTGTTTAATTTTTAAAATTTTTATAGTACGGCATTGTCTTCCTATAAGTGACAATGTCATAGACACCTGACAACATCATGTTTTGCATGTCAGTGTCATCCAAATTAAAAAAAAAAAATCCGCCGCATCTTTCCGAATTAGGAAAGCTTAACCCTGGATTTATAAACTGGACTATATCGGCGAACGACGACGTTGTCGGCAGCGGTGTCGGTGTGGTTAAGCTTTCCATTCATAAACTGGTTGACGACGGCAGAATCAGACAGAGATAGGGACAAAAAAAAGAGGACAATTGTACCTAACCTAAAATTGGTTTTCATTCAGTGTTTGTTGTTTTTTTAATTTTTTTGGAAAAAAGAGAAAATATGGATACTAAAACCCAGATGTTGGGTTTAATGAGTGTTTTTTTGTGTTTATTCATGGCTTACATGCTAAAAAAAGAAAAAAAGAAGATTTAAAACCAGCCCTATTAACAGAGAAAGAATTTAAAAAAAACAAAAATAGCAGAAAACCGTTTAAATAATTACCAAAGAAAGTAACCAAAGTACTTACAAATCGGAAAAAAAATAGAAAAAATTTATTGAAAAACAAACCAAAAACAAACAAAGCCCTTGTCAAAATGAAACGTCAAAACAGGCGGCGCCATAGTATGATATCACGTGGTAAAAACCGCGACGTTTCATTGGTCGAATATCTGAACGCGCTCCCGACGTTGTCGGCCAAGATAAAGTTGGTTCATCTCGGCCTACCGATACCGTCGTACCGATAACGGCAAAAACTTTATGAATGGTATGATGGCATTTCCATTGTTGATCTTCTAGCGATAACAGTAACGTCACCGTTCGCCGATATAGTCCAGTTTATAAATCCAGTGTTAATCTTAGCAAAACTAGACGGTGGTTGGTCTGTTCGGGAAGTAATTGTCGAGTAGCTGTTCATTATGGGAGAAGCAAGTCTACAAAAGTAAAAATAAAAAACAATGGATTTGAAGAGGAGGGAACTACCCACCGAAAGGAAGGCACAGGTTTGACGAAAGTTACGGTGTACACGGAGCATATAAGAAGCAATTTTATGGAAAAACATCTGTTTGCCAAAGCGAAAGAAGTAAAAATTTAATCAAATTTTCCAGGATCCAAAAAAAAATTAAACTAAGTGAGGAAAATAAGCAGTCTCGATTAATTTTTACCTTGAATTATTCATTGAGGGACGAAAAATTTTGGCAGCAGGTGGTTTTCACAGATGAGAACATCTTTAATTCCAACAGCGATAAAAAATAAATTCTGGTTTATCGACCGCCAAGAACCCGATACCAAGAACGATATATTGCTGGAAACGAAGACCGGGCGGGAAGATTTTCGGTAAATGTTTGGAGCTGGATATCGGCTAGAGGCACATGTCGCTCTATTTACAATTAATGGGCGATTTACAGCCGTAGTTTACGTTAATATGCTGGAAAATGTAATGCTTCCACAGGATAACTGTCCAGTTAATATGGCTAGAATTGCGCAGCGATGGTTCCGGGATAATAATATGGAAGTTTTACCTTGACCTGCAAAAACTCCTGATGCGAATCCAATAGAGAACGTTTGGGAACTTATCGCGAAGAAATTAGCAAGTTTTAATATCATTCCCAGAAAATCTAACGGAACTCATCGTAAGGGCCTATAGGGAAGTTATTGCTGAAAATCCAAAGTTATTTGAAAATTTAGCCAATTCAATGCCCAGAAGACTTCAAAACATCATTGCAGCCAACGGTTTAATGATGCGTTATTAAAAATAAGTATTTTTTAATTTTTTTAATTTTGCTATTTTTTTTTATTTTATTTATTTCGTTAACTTGATCTGCCTTTTAATTGTTTTAGGCCAGTGACTTTCGTCAAACCGGTGCTTTCCTCTCGAGGGACAGTTCCTTCCCAATGAGCATTTTTGTCTATATAAAAGTTACAGCAAATAATATAAAACCTTCATAAAATAACCAAAAGTTATATTATTTAGTGTTGGTGATAATTTTATAACTCTAATATATCTCTTAAATGAGTAAAAAAGACTTGAAAAACAACTGTTCAACACTAGCTTATAAAAATTTATGGTACATAGTAATGGATAGAAAAACAACATATAGATTTTATAAAACTTCCTTATGAGCCCTCAAGTATAGAGATTGTTATAAAAAGGTTTTACAACTGTTCTAACAACACTACATAACAAATTAAAGGTTTTTATGGATTTAGAAATATAGATTTTCCATCTTTCTTCTCTTTGCTGGTTATGTATTATTCTTTTTCTTTTTACAATAAAAAAATTTATAAAATGGTGTTTAGCAATCTTCTAAAATAAATAAAAATGAAAGTGAGATAAGCTGAAGCAGGAATATCAATATTTATATACTATAGTCAAATAAAAGCTGTTTTTCAAGTCATCCTACTCTGAAAATCAGCTGCGGTCCCGTGTGTACTGTAGAGTTTTCGAATACACTCAGGTAAATGGGTTTAGAAATAAACTATCTGCTACAGATCCCATAAATAGATTGTTGCAACAGATTAATCAAGGTTTTGAGAACAATGAGCTGGTTTCTGCTCAATTTTTGGATTTGACTAAGACCTTTGACTGTGTATCGCATGATGTTCTTATCGCTAAACTATCATTTTATGGATTCTCACCAGACAGTGTTTTATTAACAAAATCTTACATGTCTAATAGGGAGAAATTTGTGTCGTTCGCGGGATGTGAATCAGTAAAACTTCCACTAAAACACGGCGTTCCTCAGGTGTTGTCCAGAAAACGTGAAAAAAAATATTCATTTAACTATCAGTTTTTTTTTCATACGCGTTTTTTTCTTTCTGGGACAAATATTGAATTTCGTATGTTGTTCTTAACCCTAACAAGCAATATTTCGATTGAAACACATGTTGAAACCCCATAAATAACGTTTTTATTTAGGCCAAAAACCTATTTTTGTAATCCAAAATGGCGAAAATTTCCGACAATTCTATAAAAAAAAACAATACAACTGTACCACTGTTTACCTCGTCAACACTATTTTATAACCCTTTTAAAAAATGATGCTACTTGGAACAAAGGGCTACAGATGGCGCAGTGTTGAACACTGATGGTCTGTTTCTGCGAGCTTAACATATGCTATGTTTTCATGGGTATTGAGTTCATTTTCAAAACTCATTGTATCTTTTTCTTTTTTATAGCGTGTTCTTGCTCTTGATAAAGAACACGCTCTATAAAAGAAGAAGATACAATGAGTTTTAAAAACGAACTCAATACCCATGAAAACATAGCAATAGTTACCGTTGTTCTCTTTTCCTAAATGCATTCCTCGAGAGATCCAGCATACTACACATACCAGGAAAAATACCCGCCTCCACACACTTCAAGCCCGCATAACTATCAGAGGTAACTATCTCAAGAATATAGTTAGATTGCGGGGTCGAAGGGTGTACAGGCGAGTATTTTCCGGGGTGTTCACATTTGCCGCCGACCAGCAGTATCATTGGATCTCTTATCTCTCTCAGATTGATGTAATTAAAACAAGATAATAATGGTATGGTATCTCGCAAAAACGCGCCTTTTGATGTCGCAAAAACGCTCCTTTTGATTTCGCAAAAACGCGCCTTTTGATGTCACAAAATTAACCTTAAAAAATCTTGTTTGTTTTGTTATTATAATTGCCAAAATAAATTAAAATTGTTTTTTTTTGTTCTAAAAACAATTGTATTATAATCACTGTATAAAGAAATTAATAACAACATTATAGAAAAATCCTTATGGGCAAAAAAAGTTTATGAATGAGTTCATAAGAATATTACAGACACCAATTTATATAACTATTGTGTGTGAGTTCCCAAGTTTTTATAAGTGTCTCTCGAAATATTTTCAATCTTATCTTATATAAATTTGTTGTTGGTTAATTAAGTTTTATAAGTGGGTTGATAGCAACATTTTAAAAACCAATCTATTATATATCTTTAATTGATATTTACTTACGGTTTTATAGGTGGGTTGACAGAAAGATTTCGAACACCAATTTATATAACTTTTGTCACTGATGACTTATATTTTTATAAATATGTTGGTGGAAACATTGTTAACACCAATTTATATAACATTTGAACCGATGACTTTAATTTTTATAAAGATGTCCGTGGAAATATTGTTAACGCCAGTTTTATGTTACTTTAGGGTACCACCAATTTAGAGCCTTTAATAAAACAAATATACAAACTCAATTCTTGTAGGAAACTTCTAAATACCCTAGGGTATCAAAGGAACCCTCTTTATAATAATTATATAAATATCTGTCACCAGAAGTTTCTGAAAATGCTCATTGGGTTCTCCTTGAAATCGATTTATTTTGGTTACTATCGACTATCGTAGACTTGCTTCTTTCATAATCAGCTAGTCGAATAGACCAATTACTGTGTAGTTTTTGTTTAGTTAATAAAACATTTTTGCTTTTTTGAAATGTGGTTTTTATTTTTAGTGGCCTTATATTTTGAATTAGTAAAAAATGACAAAATCAAAAGGTCAGTGTTGCACATAGGAAAATATAAAAAGTCCTATTTGCAGCTACCTTCTGCTGTACCAATTTTATTTGGAGAGAAGTGTAATTAGTGCATGTGACTTGATTTTTACTAAAAAAAAAGGTCCTGTCCTAGTGGCAAATTGGAAAGATCAAAGGAACTTGAGAATGATTTCCACTCGCCATAAGCATAATATGGTAGATATAATAAACAAAAGGGGTTAAAAAAAATAAACCTGAATGTGTTTTATCATACAATAATATTAATATTAATAAATCGGATCAAATGATGTCTTATTATTGAATTCTTGAATTATTGAATCTCATATGTATGTATGTTTAACGCATATTATGTCTACCAAAATCAAAGGCGTTAATTTTTAACATTTAGATTAAATGAAGGAAACTCAGTAAAAGAAGTAAATAGAGGCAAATAGAAAAACCAAAAAGAGCTACATTATTTAGAACCCGTTCCACCAACTACTAAGGAAAAGGCAGCACTGAGAAGATGTAGGGAATATATTAAGAATAAAAAATCAGGAAAGACTGCTATCTCTGTCCAGTATGTTCAGAAGAACCAGGTTTATGTGTTTCTCCTTGTTTTAAAAATTGGCGTTTGAACATTTAATTTCTAAGCTTAAAATTTAATCCATAAAAGGGCAGATTTTTTATACTTTAAACTTTTTTAAACATCATATAATTGAAAAGTGTCATTTTTCAGTTAACTGGACATCGGGCCTGTTACTACACAAGATTAACAATTTGGGACTGCAGAACAGCTCTAAATAGACCGGCAAGCACGAAAAGGGTTACACTAGCCTGGGTTCCAGGACATCGGGGACACTCTAGAAACGAAAAACCTGATGAGTTGGCCAGACAAGGCTCGGCAATAAATTTCACAGGGCCTCAACCATTTTGTGGGATCGCTAAGACCAGAGCCAAGCAATCTATTAAAGAGTGGCTCTCCAAAGAGACGAACGATCTGTGAGAGGAAACACCTGGACAAAGACAGGCCAAACAGTTCATTAAAGAACGTTCACCAAAGCTGACTGCAGAACTTCTTAATAAGGAAAGGAAGCTTGTCAGACAAATAGCGAGACTCCATACAGGTCACTTCAAACTCAATAAGCACTTGTATGCAATGGGATTGGTAGGAGACGCGACATGCCGCTTCTGCAAGAAAGAGGAAGAAACCTCATTACATGTCCTATGTCAATGTGAAGGCCTAGTTATAGTCAGGGCCTTACTGGGGGAGGGGACCTAGAATGTCTGCGGCGAGAAAGCTATATACAGAGCACACTTGCAAAGCTTCTGCGTTTCATGACGAGGACGGGGCTGCAACTTGTTTTGTAGTTCTAGGAAAGCAGGGAAGAAGAAAGGGGAACCACAATAGATCTCAGAAGGACAAAGTGGAAAGATTCTATATATTAGCGAACGTGTTTAAATTTACTTATCATTGTGCTGAAAATATTGTAATTAAAGTTTCATGAAACAAAGAAACAATGAAAAATAAAACGAATGCGTGTCAAACTAGGTTTTCTGGTGGCACAATTGTAAGATTTTTTTAAATAATTTTATTTTTACGAGTCTTACATTGCCAAAATGTAAACTAATACTTTTTCATTTATTTGAAATCCCTCCACCAATGGACTACTTCTTCAATTTAATACTTTTTCGACCAAAATTTCTGTTAGAAAAAACCTAACCTAAAAACTTTATATGTGACGATAACAACAATCCAGGGCGTTTGGATTTCTGTCAACTTTCAAACCTGGGTTTGTTCAGTGGGTCATTGATTTTAAGTTTTAACTAAATAAAAGCGGAACGGATTGTACTTGTATCAAACTGAATCCAGGGAAAAGTGGTTGAATATCAACCACTTAAGACTATTATACTAGAAAACTTTCATTTCACACAAACTTTCTTTTAAACCTTATCTATATAATAAGATTTCCACAAAAAAAATAAAAAGCATCCCAAGTTATAGCAAAAAGTACCTAACAATGTTTTTGATTCGTTGCCAACAGTGCCAAATTAGACAATTTTTTAAAAGAGGGTAATTTCTCGATTGAAGCGTAGTTTTGATCAAGTGCACATGTGCAGTAACCTTCAAATGTACGATACGCTTTACGCGCGGTGTATCGTTACATAGCGTATCGTACGTAAATGCGGGGTTCGATTCTGGGCGTAAGAGAATGATCATACCCTGAGAAGTGATCAATCGCATTGATTAAAAAAAATTCAAAATGTATCTAAATTTGCCCCTATATGATTGCCAAGATACTAGGCGAATAGTTGGCCAAAGTTAATATCTCTAAAACAGTTGAGGATCGACATAGGGTACATTATATAAAAATGCTTAGAATTTCAAAACAGAGTGCAAAAATGCAATAATATACTGGGTGCTTCATTTGGAAGTTTCGGTTGACATTCTTTTTAATATACCCTATATACATAAAAATATTCTAGTATACTGTAACGTTTATATTTTGTGTCAATTACTTTAAAGTAAATTTGATTTTTCTAACTAAAGTAACATTTTTAGTTTAATTTTATGAAGTGAGCTTAAAATTACAATATCATGTGACTTTGACTGTAACCAAAATTATCACGTGACTGGACACTTTTAAATAGTCACGTGACCATCAGTGCTATATTCAAACTGTATTTGACATCCCAACATTTTTGGCTAAATAAAACCCATTCAAGCTCCAATCGTCTTTCAATCTACATATCCTTCGTAGATCCCTGCTCACACCACCATCGCAAATTTAGCTAATTAATAAATTATTATCTTTTACCTCTTAAGAATGTCTTAAGATAAATGGGAAAATTTACACGTTCATCCTGTGTATCAACTAAATAAGAATTATTTATTTATGGAAGTTTTTTTTAATATCCGCGTTTTTACAAAAATCAACCACTGTGCGAGTCCTACTCTAAAAGACGGTCAAGTTTGCCCTAGCATGCGCATTAGCGAGTTCGGTCACGTGATGGTTTTGCCCAATAGCGTGCTCTGAAATAATACGGGCGACGTTTTTCACACCAGCTTTCCTATAACTCCCAACTACTGGGTCTAGTCGAGAGAACGCCTTGGCTCAAAAATTGTTGTTCGAGGCAGCTCTGCGCGTGCCCATAATAGCATCAATTCTCACTAAAATAACAATTTATTTTGAAATCTGTCAAACCCTGTCGAAATGGCGGGAAAATAGTTATTGAAATTGAAGTTTTTGGAAAAGCGAACACACACACACATTCTGCTGAAGACATTAAATCGGAAACATTAAAAAAAGTGATAATTTTCTTAACTGTCATTTACTGTTATGGGAAAACCCACTGGTGCGATGACACATATTTACGAGAGGGGACTCGAACTACACTAAATTGAGGTCGATGAACTCAAAACTGTTATTATTTTTGACACTTGTTAAACCCTGTCAAAATGGCAGAAAAATAATTAATGAACTTGAAGTTTTTGAAAAAGCAAACACCTTTTTTGTACTCAATTTATTTTGAAATCTGTCAAACCCTGTCGAAATGGCGGGAAAATAGTTATTGAAATTGAAGTTTTTGGAAAAGCGAACACACACACACATTCTGCTGAAGACATTGAATCGGAAACCGTAAAAAAAGTGACAGTTGTTTTAACTGTCATTTACTGTTATGGAAAAAACCACTGGGTGCTTTGCCACATATTTACGAGTGGGGACTCGAACTACACTAAATTAAGGTCGATGAACTTAAAAATGTTATTAGTTTTGACACCGATCAAACCCTGGTAAAATAACGAATAAATAATTTAAAACATGGAGGTTTCGGAAAAGCAAATACCTTGCAGTTGAAAAAGGTATCACTTTTTTAACTTAAAAAGACTAAAAAGAGAGTGTTAGCTTTTCCAAAAATTCGTTCATAAATTATTTACTTACCATTTGGACAGGGTTTAACATGCGTCCAAATTAATGATATTTTTGAGTCCATCGACCTCAATTTAGTGTAGTTCGAGTCTTTACTTGTAAATATGTGTCAACCATCAGTGGTTTTCGCCATAACAGTAAACAACAGTTAAGACAAATGTCACTTTTTTTACTGTTTCCTTTTTAATGTCTTCAGCAGAATAAAAAAAAGGTATTTGCTTTTCCAAAAACTCCAAGTTCATTAATTATTTTTCCGACACTTTCATAGGGTTTGACAGGTGTCAAAATTAATAAAATTTTTGAGTTCATCAACCTCAATTTAGTGTAGTTCAAGTCCCCTTTCGTAAATATGTGTCTTCGCACCAGTGATTTTCCCCATAACAGTAAATGACAGTTAAAACAACTGTCACTTTTTTTTACGGTTTCCGATTTAGTGTCTTCAGCGGAGTAAAAAGAAGGTATTCGCTTTTTCAAAAACTTAATTTCATTAATTATTATTCCGCCATTTTGACAGGTGTCAAAATTTATTGCTAATAAGTTTTTGCCGATATCGGTCATCATAAGCACGATAATAATAATCTCTTCCCAAAATTTGGCAGCTATTATTGGCTCACCCTGTAGATATCGGCACCTGTGTCTATGAGACCAAATGCTCTCAGGGACTGTCCCAATTACATACTTAAACGGCGTTTTTTTAAGTTGTGCGGATCACTAAAAGAAAAAGCGGCGTGCTAGCGATGCAATCATCACACACATTTATTTACCACATTGAGTAGCTTAAGTACTGGCCGACACTGGGATAGAAAGAGGTTAAAATTTCCGAATTTTAGCGTGCCGTAATTAATGAACGGCCCTTCATTGGTTCCAAAGGTTGTGGCCAGTGTATCTAAAAATCCGTCAACACAAATCCTATTTTTGATCCCCCCAAAAAAGTAATTTTTTGGTTAAGTGGAACTTGTTCGGTGAATTTCATTAGCACATGTTTCAAAAAACAATATAAGAAATATTTTACGTGCATATATGAATTTTTAAATTTGATTTATATGCAAAATTAGAGTTTTAGATATAAGCACATTTCAACCTATTGTAAGTACACGTAAATATAAAGGTGAATAAATAATAAATTAGACCACTTCGAATCAAAATAAAAAAAAAATGTAGCATAAGCTTGCACATACATTTAGAGAGATAACCCTACGATAGCCCATTCTCCATAAGATTAAAAAATACATCCATATTGTGTGAAATTTTACCAATATTTTGAAAGAACCCCGCACGAAATACATTGAAAAATTATTTCGGTGAAATTTGATCAAATTTTAGTATGTATGGGAATATAAAATGATTTCTATGTCTAGTTCCAGAGATATAGTCGGTAAAAGGTTTAAAAAAAACGTCGTTTTGGGGTATATTTGACACGCTCAAAAAGGCATTCCTTGACCGAAATAAAATAAGTTATCGACGAATATGGGTTACTGAGGAACCACACATGGACTTTCTTATTAT
Source organism: Oxystoma pomonae (assembly GCA_963921995.1). Lineage (NCBI taxonomy): Eukaryota > Metazoa > Arthropoda > Insecta > Coleoptera > Brentidae > Oxystoma > Oxystoma pomonae. The sequence continues at coordinate 44,380,312 of OY998172.1, forward strand.
TATGTTGGTAAGATGTTAACAGGTTTTATACAGGGGCTAGTCAAAAAAATCATTTTTAACAATTTTTTATTTTCCCCAATAAAAAAAATAAAAAAATAACTTTTGAGCACAATATTAATGTTTTAGTATTTTCTAGATAAACTGAACAAGTTTTTCTTCCCAGTAACAGTTACTTTTTTTACATGTTTTTTTTTTAATTTTTTTAAACTATAAAAACTTGACGAAAATTGTTCTCTACTACGAAATAATTATTTTGCAACTTAAAAATCTAAATATTCTTTTGCATTCAGTTAAAATGATAAGTAAATTAATTTTACTTTAATTTTAATTTAATTAATTAAAATGAATTTCATTTATTTATTTTTCCTAGCTACGGGGTACATGCCAAAAGTTCTATATCATTAATTTTTACAAGATAGTAATCAATTTTTAATTTCTTTAAAAGTGGGATTTTCATTTAATTTATCGTACGCTTTTATCATAATTTTTAACAGGGTGCAATTGTTTTACCACTTCTTTATGTCTTGCATTAAGGATTAGGATTTTTTAAAGGTTTTTCAAGGTTCTCTAAACTAAATAATAACAGTTTTAGGGGGACTGAAATATCAGACAAACAATATAATACGATACGATAATTGCTCTCCCTCATACCTATATAGGTACTCTATTAGGTACTAGTCAAAGTCAGTGGCTTTTCCACAAAAAGGTTGGTAATGAGAAAAGACAGAAGAAAGATATATGTAAGAGATGATTTTTCACTTTTTTATTCGTAACAAGATATCCAAGATTTATACTTATGACAATAATTCTCCACTCTTCTTCGGACAAGCCACTGACTTTGACTAGTACTCAGAATAACTTGACCCTGTCTCTTTGGCGCACGGGGTCCGGGAAAATTTTTTTCCGCACGCATTTTTTTTTTAATTCTTTGTAATAAAACTTAAATAACTATTTTACGCAAGTAGGAAAAATTTTGTACCTGACACGTGCAAATGGTGACTTCTCTGCCCTTGATGGCTTGCCCGAACTCCGCTTCGCATCGGTCGTGCAACTGCCACCGCGGGCGGAAAAGTATCACTTTCCGCACTTGTTAGTTACATAACGATTTCGACGAGCGTGCGGAAACATGATTTTCCCGCACGGTGCGGCAAATTTTTTTCCGCACTCTATTCATCATATTGGCTATGAAAATACTTGGTTGCTATGATCTAACTAACCAGTTGTTTAGGCATTTATTAAATCATTGTCAAAAACTCTTTTTCAAGTCATTTTGAGTTGAGTTGAGTCAAATTGAGTTCTCACGCTCAACGAAAAACAATTGTCCCTAACACGTGCAAAAACCTTTATTTCCGCACTTAACTGCTTGACAGAACTTCGCTTTGCTTCGCTGCGCGTCGTTAGTAGCGTGCGGAAAAACCGATTTTCCGCACTATTACACCTCTCAAATATTATTTGGAATAACCGGTGGGACTAAGTTGACGAACCGCAAAGCTATAAAACTTTGACCATTTTGTGTAGATACTGGGCCACTTGTTCGCCTTCCTATAAGGACTCCCTATAGTTTGTAGAAAAAAATACATTAGAGAAACGTATTTCATAGAAATGAACAATGGAGAAACTGTACTTTGTTGAAATCGAACTTCGGAGAAATGTACATCGAAGAAATCATAAAACAGAGAAACCGTAAAGCGTAGAAATTGGTAAAGCGAAAATGCCTGTGCCTGACAGCTGTTGGTATGTGTCCTTAGAATAAGAAAGGGCGTAAAACTAGTGATTTTTTTTTTAAATAAATTTGTTGTCCCTGAAAAATAAATAAAAAGAAAGGTTCGTGGCATATCGGACACACATTTTGCTTTTCAATTCATCACGACCAGGCCTCCAAGATCTAATGGATAGTTCAGAAACCTACAGGCCTGTTTCATCCTTGTTAGGAATCATCAGGCTAACATAGGACTGTACCTGACGTATGAGGCATAATATAAACAACCACACCCAGCGAATTTAAACAACTTTCGTCGTCAAACAACGCGGGATGTTGGTGAAGCAGAACGTTAACAAAAAAAGGACAAAAAAAGAAACCTGCGAAACCGTACCGGTTACTGAAAGAAGACCGTTCAAAATACAACCCCCAATTGGAGTTTTTACTACGTCGCCTTATATTAATTTGTGTGACTACGCCCTTTCTTATTTTAAGCTCGCATGCAAACACCTGTCAGGCAGAGAACGATTTTCGCCTTACCAATTTCTACGTTTCTCTGTTTTACGATTTCTTTGATGATGTATCTATCTCCAAAGTTCGATTTCTACAAATACGATTTTGCCAAAGTTTGTTTCTATAGGCGAATTTTGGCCTGGAAGGATTCTTCGTTGGTATTTACCAATGCGTTTTGGCGGTCCGGTTTGAACCAAAGTAGGGGAAGTGGAGGCGGGGCCTATCAACCAAAATTCTTTTGGTTCAAATCATTTATTACCAGACTCTGGACTTGGGTCAAACTTTTGGTTATACCTTTCGAGGTTATGTAAATGAAAACAATTGTTTTTTTTTAAAATTTTTTATTTTGCAGTTAATAGCAATGTGAAAAAATAGCGTATATTTTGCTGGTAAAAATGGCGAATCAGAATTATGCAGTTCTCCTGAACTATGAGGGGGTAGATACTTCACACAATAGATAGATGCCTCCTTTAACCAATTTGTTTTGGCGATTATTTCTTCGGTTCTCGTTCTTTGCGTGGTGGGGGCTTATGACGTCACAGTTAACTGTCAAAGTTGTCAACCAAAAGAATAACCGCGGTATTTACCAAAGACGAATCATTCCAGGGCAAAATTCGCCTTATAAATAACAATTCCTGCATTTTACTTTTCTTTATTTTATGGGACATAAAATAAGTGGAACTTAGAACATAAGGTAACAGACTCAGTCCCTACAGTTAAGCACACCGTCTTAAAAAATGCTTAATACAATACTTTTATAAAAAGTTAATGGTACCGTTTCCCAACCTTTAGACAGAGCTTAAAAATACAAAAAGAAAAACGCCATTTTAATAAACCAAATATTTTACCGTACCTAAAACTTAATAAAGATAAACAAAAATGCCGGTAATAAGTAAACCCCTCTTTTACCAAAAACTAGTGGAAACGGGGTTAAAATGTGACGTTTTACATTTTAGTCATCCTAACTGCATTGAAGGCAACTACTGGATAATGAAGAATATTTTGTGGGGGACTGTTAAGTTTTTTCTTCCGATCTATGTCGTAAGTATACCCTTATAGTGCGGAATATGTTCCTAAAAATTAAGTAAACCTCTGCCAGTTAAATTTTTATTCCCCTCAGAATATAAAGAACCCCGCACGAAATACATTGAACAATTATTTCGGTTATCGGAAATTTTATTATGTTAGAGTGCGTTATGAGATCAGAAAAATGTGTAAATAAAAATTGATTACTATGACTAGTTCCAGAGATATAGACGGTCAAAATTTAAAAAAAAAAACGTCGTTTCGGGTTATATTGGGTACGCTCAAAAAGGCATTTCCTGACCGAAATAAAATAAGTGATCGACGAATATGGGTTCACGAGGAACCACACATGGACTTCCTTATTATTTTGTTGGTAAAACGTTCACGGTTGTATACAGGGGCTAGTCAAAAAAATCGTTTTTTGACACATTTTCATTTTCCTTTATAAAAGAATTAAAAAATTATTTTTGAGCGAATATTAATGTTTTAGTATTTTCTAGATAAACTGAACAAGTGTTTCTTCCCAGTAACAGTTACTTTGTCTTGCATGTTTTTTCAATTTTTTTACTACAAAAACTTGACAAAAATTGTTTCCTACTACGAAATAATTATTTTGCAACTTAAAAATCTAAATAACATTTTGCATTCAGTTAAAGTGATAAGTAAATAAACTTTAAATAAAATAACAAAATTGTAATAATCGATGTTTCACCTTAACAATAATTAAGTAACGATGAAAATAACAATAAAAAAGCTATAGGTAAATTGTAGTAATCGGTGTTTTACCATAACGATAATTAAGTAAGGATGAAAATAACAATAAAAAAACTATAAGAAGTAAACTATTAGGTAAATTGTAATAATCGTCGTTTTACCATAACAATTAACGATGAAGAAAACAAGAAAAAAGCTATAAAGAGTAAACTATTAAAACCTAAACTTAAATATTTTTGCGCTTGGTCAAAGTACCGTAAAAACACTAGCGCCAAAGGTTTCCCGGAAAATAACAGCGTTTTACGAATAAAATAAACCTAATTATTATTTAAATTATTATTAATTGGCCTATTAGCGGGTACATTAAAACAGAATCTGGGCCATCTGGGAGGTTTTAACCCCCAAAACCCCCCTCTGGCTACGACACTGTATAAGGGAGAGTAATTACCCATAATCATAATTTATGGTAATTTATTGTTTGTTTGATAATTCAGCCCCACCAGAAGTGTTAAACAGTAAGTAAAGTAAGTTGAGAGTACCCTGAGAAACCTTTAAAAAATCATCATCATAGATGCAAAACATAAAATTGCACCCTGTATTAGATACAAGTATGATAAATTCGTACGCAAAATGAAATGAAAATGCCTCGATCAGTTTTAAAGAAATTAAATATTTACTACTTTTTTATAAAAATTAATGATATATGCATGTACCTCGTAGCTAGGAAAAAATAATAAAATAAAATCTATTATATTTAAAGAGTTTATTTACTTATCACTTTAACTGAACGGAAAATAATATTTAGATTTTTAAGTTGCAAAATAATTATTTCGTAGTAGGAAAAAATTTTTGTCAAGTTTTTATAGTCAAAAAAATTGAAAAAAACATGTAAGACAAAGTAACTGTTACTGGGAAGAAAAACTTGTTCAGTTTATCTAGAAAATACTAAAACATTAATGTTTGCTAAAAAAAAAGGAAAATAAAAATGTGTCAAAAAATGATGTTTTTTGACTAGCCCCTGTATACAAACTGTTAACATTTTATCAACAAAATAATAAGGAAGTTCATGTGTTGTTCCTCGGTAACCCATATTCGTCGATCACTTATTTTATTTCGGTCAGGAAATGCCTTTTTTAGCGTACCCAATATACCCCGAAACGACGTTTTTTTAAACTTTTACCGTCTATATCTCTGGAACTAGTCATAGAAATCAATTTTTATTTACCCATTTTTCTGATCTCATAACGCACTATAACATATTAAAATTTCGTCAAATTTCACGGAAATAATTTTTCAATGTATTTCGTGCGGGGTTCTTTGCAAGATAAAAGTGTTAAACTACATAATTTTCTGGCTTTTAACCAAACCGTATAGATACCGAAAAGTCAAATCACAGGTAAAGCTGCCAGGTCTTCAGCTACTGTAAAAACTGGCAGACAACAATGTCTACCACATTTTTGTACGTACTAAGTACGTACTTTCTATGTCCTGCGGTGGACCAACAAAAAAGAGGTAAATTGGACTTAAAATGTACGATGTACGTACGGGGTACATACAGGGGATGTTTTTGGTACGTACTTTGGAGAACGTAGAACGTAAATAAATAAAATACAAAATATTTTTTACTAATACTAATTATTTTACGAGAATGAAAAATACTTATACAAAAGTGCGTTAGAAGTGAGAGAAATGTTACATAAATAAACTACGTCCAAGTTATGACAACTTAATAAGTAAGTACGGCTTACAAAAAAAGACCTAACGTAAAAATACGTTTCTGCTGTATGTACCTAGTAGGTCCCGGGAAGTAAAGACGTAAAATGGATGTAAAATGTACGTCCCTGGGACGAATGATGCTGTCTGGGCCAAGTTTAGACTGCTTTACAAATTGTGTGCCTGGTGTTATTTATGATCTACCTACAGAGTGTTCCAAATTCGATGCTCACCATAGGGATTTTCTTAAGGGTAGGAGATACAAAAAGGTTTAAATTTCGGCGAAAAAAAATCTACCTAATGGCAGGTCAGTTTTTCATATTTCACATTTCAGTGTGACCCAACGCTGTCATTTGCTTTTCTCCCCTACCGTTTGTTGTATGAAAGGGGCATATAATATTTTGCAACCTTATTTTGCCAAGTAACCTGACGTTTTGGGTTAATTGACTATCATCAGCCGAAATTTAATTTTTACTTTTACTTACTCAAGATGTTTTGGAAAATTGCTTGCAGTTTCGTTTTTGACACTTTAAAATCGACAGTTAGTCTTTGAGTTTTGTTTTAGCAAAAAATTTGTCCTAAAATTACCACCACTCACTGACATAATCATATAACAGTTAAAATTTCAAAATGTTGTTTAAATTATTAAAATTTTAATAAGATGAGTTATAAAATTTAGGAATTAAAAATAAAGAAAAAACTTATCGATCCTACCTTCTTGCCAACCCCCCACCCCCATCAAAAACTAATCAGCTTTGCGTCTGCGACCAAGAATTTTTGTGCCAAATTTGATAAAAATCGGTTAAGCGGTTTTCTAGGAATCGTGCTACAGACAGACAGACACAAAATATTGTATTTAGGTCCTTTTTGAACCAAATAACTAATTTTTAGTGGAAATAAAAAACCTATTTTAGCCGATTCCAATAGCCTCCACACTATGGATGGATGATTAAAAATGGACTTGACAGTGTTCCTGTCACACTGAAATGTCAAATGTCCAAAACTTACCTGTCTTTAAATAGATCTTAAAAAATTGTGCCTGTTGAAAATTTAAAGCCTTTTTGATAGCTTTAAATATAGGCGCAAAAAAATAAAAACTAAAAATTAAAATTTCGTTTTTTTTTAGGATTTTGTATTTCTTTTTAGTTTTGAGCAAAGCATTAAATTACGCACCCTGTATATTAGGGGGCAGGAAATGTAAATTTAAAACTGGCAGAAGCTTACTAAATTTCGAAAAATTTGGTGAATAATACTTTAAGGAATGAAGTACCAAATCTTTTTTGGCTGACCTCCTCTTAGTGTTGGCTGCCTCAAAAATTGTTTGCCTGGTGTCATTTATCAACTACACTTATATAAACCGGCACACGCTTAGTGAACTTTACGTTTGCTTACCATCTTGTAAGAGCATTGTTTTTTTGATTTCTATTTTTAATAAAAAAAATAATAAGGGATGAATAGCGGCCTTAAAATTGTCGTCCTTTTCAGATCAAAAGTGCCATAAATTACAAAAACCTGAAGAGTAAAAAATATTTAAAAAGCCTAGCCGTACAAAAAATTAGGTCTATAGTGTATGGAATCTTATTTGGTAACTTGGTGGTGATATATAATTGTTGTCATTGGTGAGTGCATTTTTTGTGTTTATCTTGTTGGTCACAAACAAACATAGGTTAAGGAGCTTCAATAGATACGACAATTACGTGTTAAACGGTTCAGAACTATTTGGAGTTTGGCGAGTCGAGCGCAGATATGCACGCGACCAATATCCATACTTTTATGTTGATTTTTTTTTATTTGTAATATGATCACTAGATGGATCACGGTTAAATTCGCCATAACCATACTATTGATTTTTTGTTAGTTTGTAATATGACCACTAGCAAGCAATTCGTGTTGAATTTTTAAAAATATGCTTTTTTGCTAGACACAAAACAAAATTGTGAAATAAGTTCAGTTAAAACAAAAAAGCATATTATTAAAAAATAAATACAAATTACCCATAATAATGCACTTGTAGTACAAAACCTTGTTGTTGTTTTATTATAAAAGATTATGGCATATATTTCAAAACATATTAGTTTATAAAGAAGAAGTTAAAAAAACCTCCAAATCAGTTACTTCAACCTGGTTACCCAGGGCGAAACATCGTTTATTCATTTCTCTTTTCGTTTTGATCTTTTGTGTGTTCCTTGTGGGATACTCATCCAAGTTTGAATTTTCGTTATTTCCACCCAAGATCTTTTGATCCTTTCTTTTTATGTTAGTTTATATTTTTGATAATAAATATAATATTACAATATTATCTTGAATGTTCTTTTTTAAATATTAAAAAATTTTCTTTAAAATGTTTATCTCATTTTTAGTACATAAAAAAACAATAAATGCAACACATTTGTATTCTAAACTAAATTTGTGAAACAAAAAAAAATAATTTCAAACTCAAAAAATTTACTGTATATATGTAGGGCAATTTATGGTAAAAGCACACCTTAGAAAAAATCTTGATGTAAATAATATTAATATCCGTGGTTTGGTGAAATAAGGAAATGGTGTTTTAACACTATACAGACCGCTTCAAGCTACTGCGAACATAGGGGGAATCAAGTCCAATTTACTCTCCGTGCCGTACGACCGAGGTGGATTCGAAGCACACTGCAGTGTTATCTTTTGGAAATTCATTTTGTTTTTATTATTTTGTTTTATTTCTGCCTTGCTCGAGAAACAGATGGGTAAGTTCTTAATTGAAATAATACATTTTTAAAACCAAAAATGGATGTCTACGAAGTTGCCGAAAAAGAGCAGATGGTCAAATGGTCAAATCGTCATAACCCAACATACGTTCGATATTGGTCGAGAGAAAATTTGCATTTGTATTTTGACGTAAGAACACAGTATCCCCAAAAACTAAATGTTTGGGGGGGGGGTATTATAGGGGAACACGTAATTGGGCCATTTTGTATTAACGGCAATTGCAATTTGAATGGTCCTAGATACTTGGATCTACTGCAGCAGTACATTATTCCAACTGCTAGGCAGTTGTTAGGTGTAAGATTTGGTGAAACATGGTTTCAACAAGATGGTTGTTCCGCTCACAATGTTGGCCTTGTTAGGGAATATCTTGATAATGTATTTCCTAATCGGGTTATAAGTACACGGGGAACTATTTTATGGCCAGCTCGATCTCCCGATCTTGCTCCTAATGACTTCTATCTGTTTTTGAAGAAGCTTTTCAAATTATCACCCCTAACATGCTTGGAAACGTTAGAAGGGGTTTTTATAGTAGGCTCGGATATTGTCCAGCCGAGCAAGGAGGACTTTTCGAACATTTGCTTTAATTTTTTTTTGACTGGGAGAATCTTTTTGGTTTTTAGAATGTATTATTTTATTTTGAGAACTTGCTTTTATTTTGTTTCTCCTTATTATTTTCATTGTAACACGTCGTCACTGATAAATCTGAGCAGTTGACAATAAAACGCTCTTATTTATCAGTGACAAAAAATAAGAAAATTACGTTATAAAAAATTGCGTATTTATTGACCAAATCCCGGTTTCATTGACTACGCTCCACACAGCACCGTGGTTAGAGGCGTACTAAATACCAAAGGAAAGTCATGCAAGTGGTGATCGCAAGCCTGAGTATTGGTTGCTTTACTGATAGGCGTGCGGTGTCTTTGCATGTACGTACACTGGCAAATTAGACTTCTTCCGCCCTATGTTCGCAGTAGCTTGAAGCGGTCTGTATATAAATAGTTAAATGGAGTCCAAATGCAAGTGTGGGTACGGCACTCCCTAAGGCCTCCGCGACCAGTCTGCAAAATGTCCTTTCGAGCAAAATATTTATCACACACGTAAAATCTGTTATATATTTCATCAGCACTTGGCCTTCATTATATTTCTGAAAAACCAGGATTGCCTTTGGGGAAACGATGTCTTATTGGGATCATGACACGGTCTCCGCAGCTTTGAACATAGCACATTCTAACTCTTTGTTTCTCAGCCATTGTAATCAACGGATCAACAATTTTTTTGAACAGGAAAAATCACAAAACCACTTTTTAAAAACCTTGGCGAAACTCAATTTCCAAAATGGAACTCATAGTTATGAGTCATAACCGACATTGTTTCACTTTTGTCATAATGTGCCCTCTGACGGACAATTGTAGAAGGGGTAACAGGCAGAGCTGCAGATTTCTAGAATATTATTGCCAACCTAAATATTATTATGTTGGCAGTTCCTTTGTACGCGAAAACATAACCGCACTTTTCGCAAAAAATAATTATTGGCTGGGTGAAGTGACGGATCTATAGTTCCTTAATCTATGCAAACAAATAACTATGAGATAATATAATGGCCCTAAATTTTCCCAAACAAAAGTCGTAGCGATAATAAGGGCGAGTTTGTAAATTCATCATACATGCAAATCATCGAGTTTCTAAATTCATCTATGATTCTTGGTGAACTTCATCAGATTAACCGATTGATTCCTCCAATTCACCAATTTATGGCATCGATGCTCACCGACTCTGGGGGCCTTCCCGATGAATGTCATTAACGTCATTTAATTAGCTTTTTTGTGTTGTTATTATTTTGTTTTCAAATTTTTTGATGTCGCATTAAAACTATTTGAAAGACAGTTTTCGAAGACGTAATGCTGGGTTTATAAAGCAAAATGAAATAATATAAGAATAAGAACACCCAATAAACAAACCATATTTGTGATCACATGATCACGTTTGACCAATCTCATGGCTTCTCATTTCTTGTTTTATTTTATTTGTTTTATAAACCCAGCATAAGGAGATAAATAAATCTTCCATTTGGGATGGCATAAGATGGATATAAGTTTAAACCTCGCCATATCCTTCTGAAACCCTAGGAGGGTTTTTCGTTCATCTTTATTGTAGTACATGTAAACAGCACAAGTTTCTCAATTGGAAAAACTTAAAAAAAGATCCAGGCTAGAGCTAAATGTTGACTGATTTTTATCGCGACTTTTTAATTTTTGATGGCTCATCAAGCTCAACGACATGGAATATTAGATTAACGTCATATTTCGTTTGTCAAAAAACCGATGACATCGGTGAAAAAAAATCTGATGAATTTACAAACTCGTCCTAACTCTCCCAATTAAGTTAGCCTGAAGAAATGCAGAGCCAAAAAATCTTCTGGTCGCTACCAGACTGGGTCAGCCATGCGCACTAGATTTTTCGCCTTTGGCCAAAGGCAACCCTGATTTTTACATTATTATCTTCAAAGTTAATATTGTTACTTACACATTTTGAGATCCTTGAGCCAGTATATAGTATTTCATAGTTATATGGTTATAAATAATCTTGGTAGCTATATATCTTACAGGAAATAAAATATAGGATCTCCCAGCCAAAACTGTTAACGGATGTTTGACTTTTTGAAGTAGATTTCGAGAAAAACCCCATCTTTCAAGGGGTGAGTATCACCACGAGAGATTAGATACGAAAAGTGGTTCAAATGATAACTTATTTTTAAGGTCGTTTAAATACCTTTAAATTTTTTTTTTAATTGTGACGTGTGTTGAGATATTCACTTTCAAAGTAACCTTAACCTAAATTTTTGTATTTGTCGATACAACTGTACAATGTACATTCAAAAATCATTGACGCTCATAACTGGGTTTAAGGTCGACAAATTAGACCTATTTCGCGGCGCTTATGCTGCTTTTTGAGGTGACTTTTAACATTTAAACAATTTTTTATTTTACAATACACCTAAAGTAAACATGACATTCGGTTCTTTTAAAATGTTTACCTTAGGGATTTATTAATAAAATATTTATGTTTATGTAGATGAATGCACAACAATTTTAGCACTATAAACAAGGTGTGACGAATATCTGATGGCTCTTCTTTGGTTGCATGACTGATGAAAACCTTTAAGTGACTGCTCGTATTCACCAAAGCAAAAATTCCCCATTTAGGCTATATTATGTTAAAACTATTTGGTAAGACTCATTCTAAACTCTGACTATTTTTAGTCATGATTAATAAAGCTTAATCGAAGAATTTTTGCGTTGATGAATATGGACATTAGTCTTCCTCTAACTATCATCAGTTAATTTGCCAACACATTTGTTTCGCCAATAATAGTAATTGGATAATGAATCGACGGAGAATAATCTTCATTTCAAATAAAACTAACTTTGTTGTTGAGCCATTGAAGAATAAACTACATCTCTCCAATACTCGAGCATACAGAGCGCTTCATGCTACTGCGAACATAGGCCGGAAGCAGTCCAATTTGCCAGTGTACGTACACGCAAGGACACCGCACACCTATCAGTGGAGCAACCAACACTCACGCTTGCGTTTTCCTTTCGCGCCTTGCGTTTAGTATGCCTCCAACCACGATGTGATGGGGAGTGTAGTCGACGAAACCGGAATTCAACTGCTAATAATAAGGAGAAACAAAATAAAAGCAAGTTCTCAAAATAAAATAGTACATTCTAAAAACGAAAAAGATTCTCCCAGTCAAAAAAAAATTCGAGCAAATGTTCAAAAAGTCCTCCTTGCTCGGCTAGACAATATTCGAGCTTATTATAAAAACCCCTTCTAACGTTTCCAAGAATGTTAGGGGTGACAGTTTGAAAAGCTTCTTCAATTTTAATCCGAAGTTCTCCCAAATTATTAGTTCTTTTATGCCCGTAAACTTTATTTTTGATATAACTCCACAGATAGAAGTCATTAGGAGCAAGATCGGGTGATCGAGCTGGCCATAAAATAGTTCCCCGTGTACTTATAACCCGTACATTATCAAGATATTCCCTAACAAGGCCAACAATGTGAGCGGGACAACCATCTTGTTGAAACCATGTTTCAACAAATCTCACACCTAACAACTGCCTAGCAGTTGGAATAATATGCTGCTGCAGTAGATTCAATTATCTAGGACCATTTAAATTGCCGTCAATAAAAAATGACCCAATTACGTGTTCCCCTACAATACCTCCACAAACATTTAATTTTTGGGGATACTGTGTTCTTACGCCAAAATACAAATGCAAATTTTCCCTCGACCAATATCGAACGCGTGTTGGGTTATGACGATTCAATAATGGAAAAGTACTTTCATCTGTGAAAAGAATAGATCTCAGAAAGTTTTCATCACGATTAGCACTTTCCATCATTGTTTCGCAAAATTCCATACGATGATAGTTGTCCTCCGAAAAAATTTGATGCGTTTTTCACGCTTTGTAAGAATGATAACCATTCTTTTTGAGAACACGTAAGATAGTGGCTGAAGACGTATCAACTGCTTCGGAAACTTTCGATTTTCTTCTACTGCAGCGCAAATCATCACATCTCGTACTTCCTGCTCGTCATTCAAAACAGTGTGTTTTTTATGGTTTCTTGGCGCTACACAACCAAACTTTTTAAAATTCTGCACAAACCTATGTATCGTGGATAAACTAGGTTCTGGGCGATTTACAAAATTCTCCAAAAAAAGTTCTGGTCTTTCTTGATAGTACCATTTGACTATCTGCACTTTTTCGGCAACTTCGTAGACATTCATTTTTAGTTTTAAAAATGTATTATTTCACTTAAGAATTACTAATCTGTTTCTCGAGCAAGGCAGAAATAAACCAAATAATAAAAACTAAATAAATTTCAAAAAGATAATACTGCAACGTGCTTCGACCCCACCTCGGTCGTACGGCACGGAGAGTAAATTGGATTTGATTCCCCCTATGTTCGCAGTAGCCTGAAGCTCATTATATTATTGATTCACTTCAGTTGGTGCGGCAAAACAGTTTGTTTCGCCAATACTAACTTGATGTTGAACTACGGAGAACCATCTTCATTTTAAATACAAAAAACTTTTTGTTGAGCCATTAAACAAAAAAATACGTCTATCCGATACTGGATCATACATTATTGGCTCACCAACTATCGTCAGCCAAGAAGTTAATATACCGAAAAAATGGCAATATTCTTCTAGCCGCAATGATCTAGTGGTTATATCCTTGACTTGGTAATCTGGAGGTTAACGGCTCGAATCCCGTCATCATCTGCACTTTTTTTTTGTTGATTAATTTTTTTTGTTAGGATGAATTGAGATGTCATGGTTTTTGGAGCACAAAAATATATTTTTTATTTTACTTTTATCCATACTTTATGATTTAAGTAATTTTAAGTAACGTTACATCTACCACCATGGTGTTTATACGAGAAAATTTTCAAACTGTCCTTATATAAAAGCGCCTTAAGAGGCCCGTATAAACAAAGTAACTGATAAAAAAGTATAAAAATTTGCGATTGCTTTTTACAGATCAGCCTCATTTTTTTTACAACATTTGTGTAAACTCTGACAAAAACAAATCACATGTTGTATTTTTTCTTTTTAGATGTAATACTGTGGTAATTTTACAATATAAGGCTTATAATCCCCAATACGTTTGAAATTTACTTTCTAAAATTTAAAGTTATATTTTACTTATGTAAAATATCACCCCCCCCCCCCCCGAAGTTAATTCCTGGGTGCGCTACTGCTACTATAACCACACGCCAACCATTGATTGATTTTGTAAATTCACCAATCTTTTTTATTAGCGAACCTGCTCTATAATTGTAGTGTCTAGTTCTTTGAGTGGGTGTTGCAAAATAAAGTCAAGTTTTAATTTTCAGCAAAATTTTTGGAGACCTTAACTACTATACATTCGCATTGGTTGCCGGAATGTTTTCTGGACTTTCGGTTCTAGCTGAAACCACAGAAAATAGGAATATGGACACCGTTATATTTTTTAATTTAGTAAGTAGATATCTATATTTTTATCTAGGCTGACTAACAGGCAAGTTAAAATTGTATTTTCTTCCCTAGACTTTTTTAAACGTTTGTATCTTGTGGGATTGGGCATGGGAGCATATGGGGAACAGGGTAGGTGTTTATACAGCAGAAATAAAAACTTTAGCTTTTATTTTTTTCTGAAAACGGATTTGCGCATGCTCCGTTGCACATATGGTTTGTTCGGGTTCGTCGAAATTTCCTGTTCTAAACAGTCCGGAGCATGCGCGTCTAAAAAAACGCGTTCTGGTTCGACCACAACTGTTCTGAACTGAAAAGTTTTGTGTTCGGGTTACTACCGAAAATTTGTCCAGGACCGGTTCAATACTGTTCTGTACAGTCTCGTGAATCCGGGCGGAATTAAATGGAACTGTTTAGGACTATTTTTTGACGTATGCGCAAATTCATTTACGCATGTAAAGTTTGTCCGAAAAAATAATTTGTCCTTTGAAAATATACCCAAATAAGTGGGTTTTTACGAAAAATAATAAAAAGCCAGAGTGTAATCTTGTATTATTTGATTATCCGCGTGTATTTTTATAAAGGTTTTGTCGAGGGTTTTGTATGGTGTGACCTAAAGAAAAGGAATCCCTTCCTAACTCAAAAATTCAGCTTTTTCAGTGTTAAATTTCTGTTCTTTCAAAACCTGCAGAATTTCACTTTGGAAGAGTTAAGGTGAGGTTCTACCTCGTCATCAGCCATTGGCAGATTTTTAAAATGCAATTTTGTAGAAACACAAAAACTATGAATTTTGTAGAACAAACTGTGGAATTATATGATGGAAAATTTTGGGTAAAATATTTATTTTATGCTAAAAATAACACTCACTCTATTACTATGGCAATTTTATGAAAATGCGTTCGGGTTCGTTCAAAAATTGTAAACAGTTAAGAACAGTCCCGTCGATTGAGCAACAATCACGCGCAGTTTTAAAACGTTCTAGGAGAGTTTTAAAATTCGGAAACCGAACAAACCAATAGTCTTACTTTCATTGGTTGTTGCTATTTAAACAGGTGTTTTTCAGGATTTTGGCATTTTTTTTGGTTTCTTCTTGGCAGATAATATTTAATTATTTTCAGCTATTGTGAGTGGTGGTTGTGTGAACTTGGTATGAAAATGCAGGAGTTTTTCGTATGCAGTGCAATTTTATTTTTTAATTTCCTTAGCGCTTTCGACTAAAATAAGTCATCATCAGAGCCTAAAAAATGTTGTATTTCAAACAAGCTCCTTTCTTTTCTATTTTTACTTAAAATCTAACACCTTACAAAAAGTGTTTGGGCACATGTTTAAGATAATGACTTCAAAGTTTAACAACAATATTTTGTCCTGTCATGTCAGTTCGAACTGAAGAAAGTGAAAAATTTTTTTCCCCGTTAATCAACAGGCAAAAATAATGTTGTTAAACTTTGAAGTAAACAATTCATTATCTTAAATGTGTTATCCAAAAACTTTTTAAGGTGTTAGATTTTAAGTAAAACTACTTAGTTATTAATAGAATAAGAGAGAAAGGAGCTTGTTTGGATCATTTTTTTATCTTTATGTATCTTTTAATTTTTAGGTAATAGAGGCGTTTTTTCGCAACTTGGACTATTGGCAAATTTTTAAGTTGACTAAACTTAGAGAAACGCTTATGTTTATGGCTACAAGTGGCGTGCTTATGCATTTTTTGCAAAACAGGAAAAGAAATTTAAGGTTTCTTAATTTTTGGTAAGTTCACGTAAAAGTGTTGTCAAACCTTTCTAACTAAGTCTCATTAACTGTTTGCTAGGTTGGCACTTTTTTAATGCTAAAATTAGTTCGGTTTTCGGCCCCTAAGTAACGAAATGTTAATATGTTTTTAAATAAAAATAAATAATACATACTTAAAGTTGCACAAATAGAAAGTGCGCTATAGTAATCGTATCTCAGTGCGCATGCTCAGAACGGATACGTCATACAACAGCTACTACATCTCACTTATCTCTACCCTTGCAGTATTCGTCAAAGATATGCTAACAACAAGGAATTAAAAATAGCTTGCCAACACACTCGCAAATCCTAACTAGAATCTAAGTAATTATCTGACGTTTCGGCAAAAATTCTACTGTAGTACATGTCAGATTTCCAGGCATTTTTTGGAAATTTTGTTTGAAAAAAACATATCATCCTCATATTGTTCCACCCATAAAGTTGTCATAATTAAAGTTAGTTCCGTCCTTTATTAGAGACTTATCGGTACATTATAGGCTAAAGTCTAAAAAAATAGCTGAGATAGAGTGCTGAAAAGTTGACACAACAAAATTCTTAAAATAATAATTTACTCCCCTATTGTGTCAAGTTGGCCATGACAAAACAAAAGTACCTACTCACCTATTAATAGACACTTACGGTGGGATTTACTAAAAAGGTTTAGTCTATTTTAGAACGGTCCTAAGTTTAAATAAAATTTTTGGTTTTAAGCATTTTGAACCAACCCTCCTTGAGTTTTGGACATAGTTTGAATTAGAAGAAGAATTTTAATAAATTTGTTTATTGAATAATCATCTTAACACAATCTTTTGTTGGATTTAAGAAGAAAGTTTCAATTTAGAAGAAAAGAAAATTTAAAAATTGAAACCCACGCAGGGTTTAAATAGTAAACACTCTGTAGAACAAATTAAAATTGAGGTTATATGTCACCCTAATTAAAACTTGCCCTTGATAATTGATTTTTCCAATTAATACTTCATGTCACACAACGATTTAGATGGGTGATAATAAAATAAGGAGTAGATTAATTTTGTATTTATTTAAAAGCTGTTTTTATTTATGAAATGTATTAAAAAACTTAAATGCAAGTTTTTTTACATTTCTGTCACTGTCGAAATGTCAGGTTAAAAATATTAGCGCTGCGTTCAGTCACAAACAGCGAGTTCGGATCTTTTACCTCTGCTTGCACCTTGGCTTGCAACAACCTCCACTGATGAAAGCTACAGCTTTAAAATGAGTGGGCTTTGAGTAACGAAAATTATTTTGACTGAGCTTTTAGATAACCTCAATGTTTTATTTTCAGTTTGTAAATAAATTAATATAGTTGTTTTGGGATTTTTTGTTTGGTATATTTTTCGTGCATAATCAGTGACCTTCACTTATGTTTGTTTTTCCTTGTAGTGCCCTCATATATGTATTTTTTTTGCCGAAAACGGGTTGAAAATATGGCGTTTTTCTGGAAAAAATTGGAGGTGTTTTATTGATTAATAAACAACTTGATATATTAAATAAGGTAAATTACTCCTTGTAAAAACAGTTACTTAGGGAAATTTTAAACAAACTTTCACAACAATTCTTTCTGGGGGCTATAAATTTAAACCACCCCCCAGAGGTGGTTTAAAAAATCAACAACTTTATAACCTGAAACACAGATGATGAAGCTATTATGTGCCAAATTTTTGGCATATTCGGCATATGCCATTTTGAAAAAAAAAAGTTTTTAAAATTTAGTACCCCCCACAGGTGTAAATATTTAGATCTGTGGGGGGTACTATTTTAGATTTTAGTAAATCCCACTGTTTAAGATTTGGAACACTTTAAAATTTCCATTATGCCCACACGTTATACTAGAATAGAATAGTGCGAGCTATGATGATCACTGATCCTACCAGAACGGTCGAAAAAAAGTTGCCCCGATTTCAAATTTTTTTATAGATCTTTGCGTTTCAAACCATTTAGAACATTTTTTTTTGCCTTAATATCTGTCTGTGCGTCTATCTGTCACCAACGCGCCTAACTGAAAAACCGACTTTGACGAAATTTAGTAGGTACACTATCGGCATCATAAAAGTGGTACACAATACTTTTTGTTGTAATACCTTGGTCTATTTTTACAAACAAAGTCACCCATTATTGTATTTGTCTTAAACTGTCAAAGTATGTCATTCTGTATTTCAGTGTGACAAATAAATAAAAAATGCCTTCACAAATTTCTTTATTTGATAAAGCCCTGGCAAAACTACAACTAGGATGGTCAATTAGGGACGTGGCTAGACATTATGGACGCAGTAAAACCATGATTATAAAAATTAAAAAAAGATGGGAAGAAGATCAGACAATAGAGAGAAAACAAGGGACTGGTTTATTGAAAGTTTCAACTGATGAACAAGATTATGACCTTATCGCTTTTATGGAAGAAAACCCCTTTGCATCTGTTGCCCAGGCAAAGAGATTAACCCAATTTCCAGGATGTGTAAGAGTGGCACGAAATCGCGTAAGGAAAGGCTCTAATTTAAGATGTCGTGTAGCTGCTAAAAAAATTAAACTTACGAATGAAAAAAAAACAGGCCAGGTTACTTTTTACCCTTAATTACTCTCTATAGGAACCAGAGTTTTGGAGAAAGGTAATATTTTCGATGAAAAAGTTTTCCAGTCCTGTAGTGACAGAAAACAAATTGGGGTATATCGTCCACCAAGAACGCGCTATGAGGAAAGATATATTGCTGGTAACAACGATCGCGCTGGAAGATTTTCGGTAAATATGTGGGGTTGAATTTCTATTAGAGGTCATTGTGCTCTATTTCGAATCAATGGAAGACTCATAGCACAGCTTTACGTGGACATTTTAGAGAACACCATGCTTCCAGCTATCACAGAACTTTATCAAGACCAGTTTATTTTTTCAACAAGACAACTGCCCTGCTCATACAGCCAGAATTTGCCAAACTTGGTTTCAGGAGCAAAATATTGAAGTTCTTCCTTGGCCTGCGAAAACCCCAGACGCCAATCCTGTGGAAAATATCTGGGGTTTAATTTCAAAAAAGCTGGAAAGCTTTAATATTGTGCCGGGAAATCAACACCAGTTAATAGCCAATGCTTATGAAGAAGTTATTGGTGAAAATGAAAACCTTTTTGAAATTTTGGCTGATTCTCTACCAAGAAGGTTAAACGGTATAATTGAGGTAAATGGCGCAATGACTAGATATTAAAATTCATATACCTAATAATTTGTTTCTATTGTCTTATAATTTTCGTTACAGTTGTGTTTTTAATTTTTGTTACAGTTGTGCTATGCGTTAGCGTATTGGGAAATCAATTTAACCGTGGCGACCTGATTTTTTTGCAAAACTTTACGTCATTGCATTTGTTTTCCATGGCAACGCGGAGAGTTTATTTATTTTTGTCCACAGTGGGACACCAGAGCTTTTTTTGCACCGGGCCAAAAATTTGGCGATAGTTTACTTATTTTGATTTCGCATTCCGCGCTGCTAAAGCACATAAGTTTTTTTTACTTTCGCTTCCGTGTAACTCATGATTCGTTGCTGTAGCCCGAAATTGCCTTGCATCATCATTACCGCCGCTGTACGGTACCACCGCGCAAATAAACCTTTAGGTCCATGTGACTGCCTGTTTATTTTTCAGGCAAAAACAATAAGTTTTTCTATTTGTCCCTCGGTTTTTGCTAATATAGTACATTATTTGCCTCTTGGTGTGCTTAAAGACTCCGAAAATATGCAATGGATCAAGAAAAAATAAAAGGAAGCAAATTCTTAAGGTAAGACCTCGGGTTGACTATACATTTTTTTAATAAGTATTGTTGTCTTTATAAGGGTTTTTTCCTTGGTTTTTCCTTGGAAGGTAATTATGCACTATACGGTTTTCTGCCATTTTTTATTTTTTATGAAAAATTCTTTATGGGGGCACCTACTAGGGTCCCTAGGGCCCCAAATCCGGCTGCGCCCGATTTTTTTTTTTTTTAAGAGAAAAAAGGTTGCCTGGAGGGGGGTTGTAATGTTTTTTTCATTGTTTTGGGTTGGACTGTGTTGGATTGGGTTGTTTTGGTGAAAAAAAATTAAAAAAAAAAATCAAAAATGGCAGAAAACCGTATACTGCATAATTACCCCTTGAAATAACTATAAGGGACTAGGCAACGTTGTTAGGTACTCATTTTTAGTTTAAGGAAATTTCTTCCTTCTAGATTCTTTTAAGGTGTATTCAGAGTTCCATAACTATAGCAAGCATATGCTGCTGTCCTCAGTTACTACGTTTATATGCACCTAAAAGCACTTTTATATATTGATGGTTTTAAATAAAATCGCTTTCTTCGAGGGTTATGTCCTTCATTAAATGTCAGTTTAAAGAAAACACAAATAAAAGTACATAATTAATTAATTAATTAATTAACAACAGATTTTTTGAAAGACTAGGGTTTAGTATTTTCTTTAGGTTAGAAGAAATGCACTAAAGTGTTTATAACGACCCTAAAATGGGCCAACACTGTTCTTAACTAAAACAACCAGTTAACTCATTTTCATTTTAGTATCCTTTGGCCTATGATCAATGCCATATTGACACCAAACTGACAGAAAATCTACGTTTTACTTGTCAATTTGGTTATAAAAATGGCAGCCACAGTAGGCTAAAGGGCACTGAGGCCGTAGAATTTAACTGACCTTTTAGTTGAGAATGGTGTTGAATGGGCTTTTTTTGAGTGATAAACTGCTTCCAAATAAAATCAATTTAGTGCTTAAATCGGTTTTAGTGGTGTTTATATGACAACATTTTCAAACCATCCTTATATAAAAGCGCTTTAAGAGGCCTATATAAACAAAGTAAGTGTTCCATAAGCCACAAGCGGTATGCAGTAAAAGCAGCATGCATTTGTTATTGTTTATTTTCCTTGCATCTTACCTCATACCACTTGCCTTACGGAACTCTAAATACGCCTTTATTCTTTGAAAAGGTCAGGAAATTTGACAAAAAAATATACAAAAACAAGGAAAATCTGGAAGACCATTTGGAAAAAATTGATTTAAAAACAAATTAGAATCATGAAATTTGTCAAACTAAAATTTTGCAGCTGTTTTCTTTTATACAAAATTCTTGAAAAAATTATAAGTTTTTTACAAATGGTTAGGAATAACTGGGAGACATCAGAGAATCCAATTAAAGGTTTTCTGTACAAACTCTGTTATTGACCTTATGTACTGATGCCTTTTTCATTTAAATCTCTTACCCAAAATTATTACTTCTTGTGCAAACTCAAAAATAAATAATTCAAATAAAATCCAAAAACTTAATATTTAATATGCTTGCACACACAGAAATACTACCTATTTATTTTTGTTGGCATATAGGTAGGTACCAAATGTAATGTTACATCTCTTGCTATCTTTTATGTAAACTTGTGTTTTCTGTTAGTGAATCATTTATTGTTTAAAAATTTGAAACGTGTAGCTTCTGAAAGAAATACCTACAGGTCCAAAAATCTCTAATTTCCTAATAAAAGATCCTTTAACTATAACTCTAATTACCAATGCCCAATGTAGTTAAAAATGCATAAGATAAGGTTGCGGCATAGATAGGGTTGCAGAAATACTTTCTCTTTTTTGGAGTTCTGTTTTGGTTGTAAGTGAACATTTATTAAAGTACTCCTTACTAGTACTAAAAAAAGCGTTGTAGCTAAATTAGACAAATGTTTACCTCTAATTTTTTTTATTTTCAGATTTTGGAATTTAGGCAAGAAAACTACCAGAATGAACAATACAATTTTTATATATTTTAGTTATTCACAAAACAATAACAACTATATGGGTAGAAAACTTTAGCATTTTTGTGTCGTAGAAATATTTTTAGCAATTTTAATTAACTATATATAATAAAATTTTAAAAAATATGCTGAAAAATTACATTTTTACATATACACCTCATTCCAAATTCTCCGGACCCATTTCAATATGGCGGCTGATAATTAAACACAGAAGCTAAATGGAACTGTCATTGTCAGTGTCAAAAAACTGGTCTGCAGCAATTTGGAATGGAGTGTAATAAATATTTCAATTTAAAACATAATTAAATGTATTCGGTGTTTAGAATGTGACACTCTCCTATTAACACATTGCCCATGCTCACATGTGGGCATTTCTGTTTTACGTCTCAGGACCGCGTGCCTACCGATGGTCACAAAACAGTGGAGGATTTGTGTCCACCGGTGGGCATCTGGTCCTTGGAAGTAAAACTAAATGCACACATGGCTCAACTTGTTGAGGTGATTATGGCCACAACATTATAAAAACCTATGCAATTAAATAAATTAATTTAAAAACTTATCTCAAAAATACTTATTAATAATCATTTAAATTAAATCTAACTTAAAAAAGAAAAGAATAACATGTTATTTTTTCCTTCTTTGGAACCGCAAACTAGTAGCTGTAGTTTCAAATATCAGGCTTCATGTGGTTAGGTTCTGAAATTAAAAAAAAAAAAGTATACGTGTATGAACTGAAAAAATATTTTCTTTAGAGAAAACAACAAAATTGAAGAAAGAGCTTGATAACAGATATTTTTTTACTGATTTTGGGAAACTTGAATCCAGATATTCAAGGTGGTGACCATTTTTTAAAAATAACTAATAAAAAAAATAAAACAAAATATAGGCATCTGATACATCAATTCAGGGGTTTTTGGGTTCCCTTAATCCATTTATGTGATTTAAAAATTCTTAGAAATATCTAAGGGTTCTAGTAGCAGTTTTAAAAGTAAACATTTTGCATGCATGGTTGACTAATTTCAGTTTTTTTAGTTGATTTTAATTGGTACAGCTGTACATTTTATGAATCCGATTAATGCCACTCTGATACCCTTGTAAAACTCAAAATATTTAAGATGGGACACAAACATTTTAGAAGAAACCAGATCAAATACAGACATCCACTGATATCATTCTTTGGATAAAAACAATAAAAGGATCTTAGGACAAAATTTTGGGACCTAGCCCAAACTTATATTACCTCTTAACATATATACAACTTGAGAAGACTTAAAAATATCCAAATCGATATATTTCCCTAAAACTACCTCTAAATCCTCGTCTGAATCCCTATTGTAATAATTGGAACACCAAAATTAATTTTGGAAGACCCAAAAGACCCCTAAATTAATATATCACGTATCTTTTACACCAATAATTTTTTATGTTGCCCTTTCAGGCTCCTTACATTACCCCTAAAAACTGTTTAACCCCCAAAATGAATTTAGTTAACCCCAGAATCTCCAAAGTGATATCTTTCTATCAATAGTATGTTGTTTTTACCCCTAAAACTCACCCTTAGGCCCCTTAAATTACGCCTAAAATTTTTTTTTTACACCAAAAATGAATTCAGTTAATCCAAAAATTTCTTAATTGAGGTCACAAGTTTTTTTGTCATTTACGATTCTTTTTGCCCCTAGGAACCTTAATTATATTATTCCCAAAAAATGTTTATTCTAAAAAATGGAATCAGTGTTTCCAAAAATCCTGAGGTTAATGTATTATACGTGTGTACTTGATCTAGTTTCTCATGAAAATTTTGTGCTTTTAAGTCGCCGTCATCGCCATCTGGAATATTTGGGGTGTAAAAAAAATATATATTCCGACAAAAATGGATTTATATATAGTCCATTTTTGATGTGTTTATTTAAAAAAATGTTTACTGTTAAATCTGTTCTTAGAACCCTTATGGTGCCTATATTATGTTTTATTTTCTGGAGTTCTCCCAAAGAAGCCAGAGTTTCATCACTTGGATTTGTAAAATAGACCCCCTTAGCTACCAAAATCCGTCAAAAAACCTTTATTATCAAGCGCTCCCTTCAAACATGGAAAAAAGCCCATTGGCACCTTGATTTATGCTTGAAATAATTCAAATTCATGTTCAATGAAAACATAACAGAAGTGTTTTTGAGTATTTGGTGAACACTTGAAAAACATTATACAATTTTAGTAGTCTAGAAATTACTTTTTAATATATTTTTTTCCATAAACAGGCTTTTTGGGGGTGACTTGAGGGATATGAGTTTCTCCAGGAGAAATTATATAAAAAAGTGGCTCGAATGACATCTTATTTAGAAGATCGTTTAAATTGCTTTACAAACATGCAAGATATTAAGTTTAAATTTGTCAAGGAGAGACAAATAAACAATTTCTTGCACAAAATTCAGGAAAAAACGTTGGTTTTAAAGTTACATTTTTCATAATAAAAAAGGGAATAAACATTTCATGATTTTTTTCTGATTGTTTTCTCAAACATATCATCCAAATAAGCCTACTTTTATTCTTTAAATTTTGGTGGTCAAACTGATCCGCTGAAAAGGTTCAAACCTTTTCTTCATTCCATACCAAATTTAAAAACAAATATCTTAAACACCAGTCATCCTAGCTTTTTAAAATTTTGACATAATTAATAGTAAAGACCTTTCCTCTTTTAAATTCCAGAGATAAAAATTACCCTATGAAATTTCCAACAGAGCCAAAAAGTATCTGTGAGTGTCCCCCTTCAAAATTGTTCTGTTTTGTTCTTTGTGTATAGTTTTTCTTTTTTTTTTAATGGAATTGAAATAGATGAGGGGAGGCTCAAAATATGTCCAGAAATAGGTCCAGGAAATTTGCAATAAACAATAAGAGTTAAATTAATTTTTGATATCGGATCTAGACTATAATAAATTTTGTTTATTTAAGGAAGTTTCACCAAATATAATTGAAATCAGAAGCAAAAACTTACTTTGAGTTTATAGATTATTATTCTTTGTGTGGTGTTGACTCTATAGAAGCATCTTGTTTTGCTATACATTTTAGTTGGCAAAATATCCACTGCTCTGTATGTTTGGGTACAAATTGTAGACTTTTTAATTTATAGATTATTATTCTTCTCTGGGTGGTGGCACTTTAGAATCTTCTTCTTTTTCATTTAAGGTAGTTGCCTAAATATCCACTGCTCCATATGTTTTGTTGTTATATACAGCTCCTAAAAGAATAATAAAAATAACAAGAAATATTCTATCTCTAAATTTTGTTTCTATATTTTGCACTTTAGGCGAGGACAACCAATATTTCTTAAAAATTTTCTCTTGAGTGGCACATGTTTATAAACTGTTTAAAAGATTTTTTGCATAATAATTTTTTAGTTACAGAAGCAGAGGTTTGGTTTTGTTATCTAAGTTATAAGTTAGAGACAAAAGTATCAAGCCAAAGAAAATCAAGTTTTGTAATCTGCAGTTTTATTTTCCTGTGTTATGAGTTTTAAAATCTAAGCAGGTTCACAGTGCATGATTCAACTTTCATAGAAGTGTTCACTAACCACCAGTTATGACATATACACATAGTATTTGATCCTGTGTATTTAATTTATTTGAAAGATGAGTGAGCAACTATTTATATTTTAAAGAATTTTTCCTGATTAATATTCTCCAATTTTCAAGTCACTAACCTATTTTATTCAAAAAACAAGAGAGACTAAGGGCCAGTTTCTCAAAAGCGAGTTTGTGTTAACTCAAGCAACATAACCTAGTAAAAATCTTTAAAAATCAGGTTAAAATTAACTCCAGGATAACCAGGGCTTCAAGGTGAGGGTAAGTTACATTGCCTCAGGGTTAACCTAAAAAAAATATTGGCTTAAAAACAGCAAGGAAACTGGGATTTATAGCGCGTGAGTTACTTTAAGTTTCTGATAATCCGCTATTGAGAAACTGGCCCTAAGAATAACTTTTTATCAGTAAAATTTTCTACATTATTATTTCATGCTGCTCACTTAATATATTAAGGCTAAACGGTATTAGTGTAGTAAACAGTTTTCTTTAGATACCTATTTAGCACTTACCTGTGCCCCTAGGAAGTTCAAATTTACCAGTGATGAAACTTTTTTCATTTTTTTTAACTAAAGCGGGAACTAAACCACCCAAATCCTGAACTCAAACCAACCCAGCACTTTTTAGCAATTCCAGCGATCATAAATTTTAACTCTTTAGGGACCCTAGTTAGTGCCTACATACAGATATTTTTCATAAAAAAAACTGAGTAAAATACTAAAATAAAAAAAAAACCATTTACTGCACAATTACTTGCTAAAAAAACGCTACCCAACTACATATTAAAGTAACTGGTTTAGTGTTTAAGGTTGCATTTACAAGTGCATTTATAATTGAATTTGAAACTTAAAAAGCATGCAGATTTAAAAATCGGCTGCTGACGCTAAACGAAATAATCATATTCTATTTTAAACAGGAGCATCAACGACTAGTAAGAGTCTCTTCAACCTGTAAATGGAGCTTTACTGACCTGTTTTGTTAATACTCAAGTATCCGTGTGTTTTTGAAACTGCTGTTGGGATCTAAAATATATCCTTAGGTCTCTAAGATTTCACTAGTAAACTTGCACATAACTTATGCCGCAATAATTTAAAATTTAAAAAAAATTGAATCAAAATAAAAACAAAATTATGTGAAGTTATCCGAATGTTTCTAGGCGAATTCCTAGTAATTCCAGCGAGCCAGTAAAGTTCTCTTGGTTCTTTGATAAACTCGGGGTAATGCTCGCGCAGCGCTAGGCCATTTTCGGCGGGCGACCGCACACGCGGAGTGGTTTCATATTCGTTTTTGAAAAAATATTTTTGAAAGATAAACATAACCTCGAATGGTTTTCTGTCAGAAAACGTAAAAATACCCTTCTGCCTACTGTGGGCCTTGTTGACAAAACACCTGCAGTTGCCATGGTATCGGGGGCTTTAGGATAGTTGGGGGCTTTAGGTTAGAGGGCGCTTTGCTTATCTTGATTTCCCAATTATTGTAATATAAAAATTATTTTTGAAAGCCATCTTTGATGTCAATATTTTCACATTTTAGTACCAGTCTGTCACAATATATAATCCAGTAGTTAACCATACAATTTAAAAAATACCTATGTTTATCACGTACCACTTTTATGATGCCGATAGTGTACGTAGACTTGATTTGTGCTCCAGATGGCCCCATTTCAAGAACATCAAAATTGCCTCCAGGGGCGGAGATAATGGAAGAGACTTAATAAAAAACCTAGCTTAGTCCAGAATATGGCATGTGGGGTATTAATTGGAACGTATTTAAACAGAAATTGTGAAGCTTTGATGAGAGCTTTGGTGTCTTTTAAAAGTTCTTGCCTGCGTTAACATTTCTTACATACTTCTTCTTACAACGCCCCATCATAGCTTGGTCCTGGCTACGCCACTGAGTACGCAAAAGAGCGGCAGAAATGTGAAAAATAGAACTACTCACTTATAGGGTTTAAAAATGCCACTTATATCACTTGGTGTAGATATCCCTACTATTTATTTTCCGTTTTTCGTAACTTTCGCCATTTTTATTTCTGAAATTCAAAAAGCTGCCCGCTACGCTCAGGCTACAAACTTTTTCTCTTTTAGGGCTACTTAGTGTGTATTATACCATTATTTCTTAATATAAGTGTATATTATGCCTCTGTAAACACTACACACTTTCTCTATAAAAAAAATACACATTTGTTTTGCCCTTTATCTCCGTTATTTCTAACATAACTGTTATTTTTTATTACCAAAACTTAAAGAAAATTTAAACCAATAAATTTTTTATACACATTTTTTTTTTAAAGTTTCATGTTCAACAAATTATATGTCAATATATATATACCACCTTGATTAATTATTATTTTCAGCGGTATATGTGAAATAACTTTTTATCCGAGACATATAGGAAAAAAAATATTAGATCAGAAATCCAAGAAAAAACACTTTTTTATAAAACAACACAATTTTTTTAAAATCGGACCATTGGTCAATGAGATATCGGACTAAAACCGAGGTCACCCGAATTAAGCATAACTTCAAGATGGCGTCGAACATACAGAGAAATTTTGTTGGGAAAATGCGGTTTTAAAAGTCTCATATGACCTTCTTCTTGCTCTAAAAAATTTGGCTTTTAAGTCAGTTTTTTAAAATAAATCACGATTTTCTGACTATTCCATTGGAGTAGTCGTAAAAATATGAATTTTGTCTTAGTTTACACCTATTTCGTAATAAAAATGAAGCTGAACTATGTAAACAAATCGTAAATTTTCATAGTTTTTTATTTGTTTTGTTAAACGAATAAATATTTTAGGTTTTACATGCCAAGACAGTTTAACGACGCAAATTTAGAAGATGAAGAATCGAAACAAAAATGTTACCACAAAGAAACATGTATCAAGTATGTTTACAGTGTAAGGTTCACATCAAACTATTACCGTTTGGGGGGACCCTTTTTTTTGTTTAAATATCAGCTTTAAAGCCGTTTAAATGTATCCTGGAATGGAGTACTGGAATAAAATTTTAACATTTTAGACAAAAATAAATAAAAAGTTTTTCCAATAAAACTAATGGGTAAATATAAAAAAAATCATCGCGTTTGAAGGCTAAAAATTAGAGAAACAAAAAGTTATCCGATTTGAATTGGTTTACAAGTCCCAAGCAACATTTGCATGACTTCCTACCAAATCTGGAAACCTTCCAACGTCGTCTTATCTCCAGAAAGTGATCAGGTAGTGTACAGTCCAACATCGTGGGGTCGTCGCAAAGTTGTACAAAATCAATAGTCTTCCTTTGGTCGTTTGGCGACGTTCGGTAGACGTCGCCAAATTAGGTCTGGTAGAAATGAAGGCGGACAACGACGTTGTCCCAACAACGTAATAGGTCTTCAAATCCTAACGTAATCTTTCGGTAATCTATCGACGTCTCTCCTACATTGGAAAGAGTTTGATATGACTTGAATATCTAGCAACTTCTTACGGCCTACGTACGTCATGCGGGGGTCTAATACCTTCAACTATGTACTTACTTTGACTTTTCTTGAAAAATTCTAGATTAGGTATTTTTTGCTGTGTTTTTGTTACTAAAATCTCAAGTTGTTTTTATGTACTTTTATTAATTAGAAACAGTTCCGTCAGCCGTTGTAGCTAGACTCAAGATCACTCACGATCAGTCTGTCTATGGAGCCATGCACCATCTTTTTTCCTGACCACCACAGGCTTTAAAAAGCAATAAGTATTGTGATTTTGACAGTTTTTTTTAACTTTTTTCATATCCCTATGGTTTATTCTTTAATTAACGTATTTTGAAGGTCCCTTAAAAAAATCCATGTACTACCCCTATTTCTGTCAGAGAACTGCCCTGCGTTTGTCAATATTGGGTCCACCATATCCAATACCCGCACTGTTTACGTAATTTAACCGGACATCATCACATTTTATTGTTCACCAATTTTCCATTTTTTTAAGTCACAAATCAAATACCATTACAACCTTTATTCCAAAATAAGTCGCAAGAAATTTACCTTCTCCGACAGGCACGCTGAGGAAACTGTCAGAATGCCAATTATTTACTTTTATTAAAGTCGGTCTTTCTACATCGGGTTGGTCTACTGCCCGACAATTTTAGTCGAACGACTCTCTGACGTTGGTAATGCCTGTTGCAACGTCGGAAAGACCCGAAAATATTTGATCGTATTAGTGCAATACTGAATCGTAAGAACGTCGTACTCCAGTTGGCTACCAACGTCAGAGTCAAATAGTTTAACGTAGGCGCGACGTAATCCGACGTAATGTTGTTACTTTGAGTAGTTTAGAGCCTCTAGATTAATAATATCATACGTGCAGTAAAGTTTGAGTGAAAACCAAAAAATGACATTTCATTTTTGGATATCTGCCATACTTTTTAACAAAAAAAAGGTATTTTCTTTGTTTCGAGACTGTACTCTCCCTCACACTAGGGTTCCTACCGCTTATGCCACCCCCCCCCCACCCGTAAATTACGTTACCATCTAAGTCATTTTGTGAATTGCTTTTCGAAGGGGGGGGTGCCATTTCGTGGTGGAATTTTCGGAAGAGTCAATATTTCATAAAATAATTTCAAAAAATTAAAATAGTTTCAATTTTTAATTAAATTTTCAGGCCACCATACTGACGACCACCATATACAATACTGACGAACACCATACTGACGAATCTTTAGTTTTTCATAATTTTCAACCAAAAATAGTTTTTGCGCGAAAATCTTACCATACTTTTCCTTTCTTTATTTTGTGTTACAAACTGACATTGAAAACATATATTTCATAATAAAATGTGGAGCAGATCTATCTAAAAAAAGTAAATAATTGAACTGAAAACGGCCTGGGACAGGCCACCAAACTGACGTTTGGGGTGTTCTTAATTTTTTTTCTCATATTTGGAAAACAATAATATAAGATTTTTTTCTTGGGACGTGTTGGGCCCCTAAGGATCTAAAAGTCGAAAAAAATTACATGAAAAAAATCCAAAAATTAGAGGAGATATCAGCCAGGGACACCTTGAGCGATGATTTTTTTATATTCATCCTAATGTTATCCTGAAAAATCTGAATCTTTTGGAGGATCATTTGCATAAAAAAGGGCAATCCGGTATAGGACTAGAAAACCTTGATTTATATATAATCAAAGCTTAGTAACGCGTACGCTACGACTACCCAGTAAGACACTTAAAATTACATATAAAAAGAGTGCTTATTCCTTGTCGTATCTCAGTGCGCATTTTCAAAGCGCCGACGTATCACCCATAAACATAGTTGCACATAAAGTGGTCGTAGAGATAGATGAGGCATAGTCGCTCTTGTACGGCGTATCCGTTCTGAACATGCGCACTGAGATACAACTAAGTACCCTTTTTATGTGCAACTTTAAATTTATATGAGTAAGACGTAACGCCGTATGGCGTTTTGAGCATGCGCACTGAGAAACGACAAGGAATAAGCAATCTTTTGATATGTAACTTTAAGTGTCTTTTGTTTATTAAATTTTGGTTGCCATATTTTTAGGGTGCTGCGAGGTACTTTACTTTAGGCTACGTTATCAATATCTTTAGAAGCCTTATACCAAATATGATGACGCTACACCGAGCCCCCTCAAAATTGTTTCGAATTATTTTCAGCAAATCAAACATAAAATTCGGAGCGTTTATTGGGGCTTATGTTGGTCTATATCGGGTAAGTACCCAATTCACACAATTTAAGTTGTAAAATACACTTATCCGTGGATATAGAGTTTGGCGATCAAGGACACGTTAACAACATACGGGCCACGTAGACTTGGGTTTGTTTCCGTGAACTTATTTTCACGCAATAAAGCCTGTGCTGCCCAGAAATCCCAGGAATGCGCCCTCCCATCAAAACCGGATCAGTGGTTATTACGTGATAAAAATTCTAGTACAGATACTTTTAAGATTTGATGTAAAATATTTTGCCAAACTAAACTTATTATTGTTTTAATTTTAGTATTTAATGTGTACCTTTTTCAAAACAAAAATTATTGACGATAAATACTTTGGAATGCTCTCTGGGGTTATAGCCGGATCTACGTATGCCATATCGCCAAATCTACAAGTAGTGATTATTGGAATTACTACCCTTTTCCAGGTGGGTAATGATTATGCCTTCATACAACGCTAATATCGTTATATGATAAGCTGTTCATACAACGCTAATATAAACAAAAATTTGAGATTCCCACTTAACATAACTTTTTTAAGCCTTTTTTGGAAGCACAAAAGTTATTTTAAATCGTAGATAGAGGGAATATTCCATCTATGTTTAAACAACAATATAATAAGATTAAAAAGACTAATTTCTATTTTTTTAGCTTTTATACCACCACCTTCTTCGACTATACAAAATCAAAAATCATTTGATACCCCAACAAATAATTTTTATGCTATCAAATGGATTTTTACTTCACAATGCGATAGTGTCAAGAGAATCTTGCCCGCCGTATTATTTGAATATGCTCGAAATTTGTACCAACAATTTGTAAGTATCTCCAAAATTTACTTCGTCTGGTAGCCGGACTCAACCCATTCGACCAGTCAAACTGTCACAAGACAAGATCCTTAAGCTTGTGATTCTCCCACTCTTTTTATATTATTCGGAAGCGAAAAAGTGTAAAGGGAGTAAAAAAATTGTTATTAATTTGCAAAATTTTAGTAAGTCCAAAATTCCACAAGTTTCAAGTTTAAAGGCATACCCACATAATTAGATTACAAACTACATGCGTCCCGTAGTCCTAAACCTTAGTCCATCTTAGTAAATACCGCCCTAAGTGTTTGTTCTGATTGTCTTTGGAATTCTTGTTAAAGGTATAAAAAAAATAGTGATCAAAGATCGTGGCTGAACACTGCTTTTTTTCTCTCATGTTTTTTAATTAGTCGCTGCGCTGGTTATTTAAGCCAAAGCTTCATAAAAGGCAACATTTAGGTCAGTCAAGCCGAGTTTTGATATGCTTATAATCAGTGGCATAGCCAGGGGGGGTTTGGAGGTTTAACCCCCCCCCCCAGGAGGTCCACCCCAATCTACAATAAATTAATCATGATCTAGTGCCCCGGGGAGAGCTGTAGTGCCCCAGAGAGAGTTGTAGTGCCCCAAGTAGAGCTGTAGCTCCCCCACTTTTTTGACTCTTTACTCCGGTTTGTGACGTGTGTCTGGTGTAATAATGTAATAAAACGTGTAATAAATGGCATTCTTAGTATAATATTTCCTAAAATTTTCCTCTTCGAAGCATTTATGATTTGGCAACAATTCTATATATACCACCGCAACCCATCCCTTCTTAGCACCTAACCCAATCTCCTTTTTCAAAAATATTTTACGCTGCGGCGCCATACCAATATTCAATACTGTTACAATTTTGTTTAATTTTAAGTATTTTTTTTGTCAATAACATGTTGAACGCGTAAAAAATATCATTTTAGCGTAATTTTTAAAATAGAATAGAATAGAATAGAATAGAACCCCTTTTAAAAATTTTGAACCACACTCCTTCCTGTTTTTTTCGTTTCGCTAACAACAATAATAAAAACAATAAAATAAATTAACCTACACTCTATCTTATATACTATCTTTTAATGGGCGGAGATAAGACTAATAATTTGTGATTGGTTACGCTTTGTAATCCTATCTCCTCTCAACTAAAGAATAACGTGTACTAAACGGAATGGGGCCTCTATCTTTATTTAAACTATTTCTGGATTTAATGATTTCCATTCTTTCATATGCCTTCAAAAGTGTTTGGTATACTTTTTAGAAGTTTTAGGTTATCTAATGTGAATCTATGATTGTTTTCAAAAGCATGCTCGGCCACACTTGACTTTTCTGTTCTTCCGTATTTTAAGTGTGCTAAGTGTCCTTTGAATCGTGTTTGAATACAGCGTCTTGTTTGGCCAACATATTTTTTGTCATAATCCATGCAACTAATTTCGTCAATTTCACTTTTTTTCTAGAACTGTAGTTTTATCCTTAGGATTTCCTCGAAAACTTCTTATTGTGTTTCCGCATTGATATACTAATTTAGGACCGGTGTTATTAAATACTTTTTGTGATCCTTTCGTATAATTAGGATTTTCAGACAAAAAGATACCTCCGACTCTAAATTTGTATCAATTCCTTATAATCCTAATTATACGAAAGGATTACCAAAAGTATTTAATAACACCGGTCTTAAATTAGTATATCAATCCGGAAACACAATAAGAAATTTACTAGGAAATCCCAAGGACAAAACTACAGTTCTAAAAAAAAGTGGAATTTACGAAATTTGTTGCATGGATTGTGACAAAATATGTTGGCCAAACGAGACGCTCTATTCAAACACGATTCAAAGAACACTTAAATTACGGAAGAACAGAAAAGTCAAGTGTGGCCGAGCATGCTTTTGAAAACAATCATAGATTCACATTAGATAACCTAAAACTTCTAAAAAGTGTACCAAACAAAAGACTTTTGAATGCATATGAAAGTATGGAAATCATTAAATCCAGAAATAGTTTAAATAAAGATAGAGGCCCCATTCCGTTTAGTACACTTTATTCTTTAGTTGAGGGGAGATGGGATTATAAAGCGTAACCAATCACAAATTATTAGTCTTATCACCGCCTACTAAAAGATAGTATATAAGTTAGAGTGTAGGTTAATTTAGTTTATTGTTTATCGTCTCCTGATGATGCTAACGTTGTTAGCGAAACTCGCGTCGAGTGCAAAAAAGTGTTGTTTTAGTTTGTGGAAAACAATCATAACTTTGTTATAGGTCAACCAAAGGTTCCAAATTCCCAACATAACTTTAAAAAAATTAACCACCCTAATTTTTGTGATTTTTTATATTTATTCAAAATGGGGGGTTTAGCCAATTGAAATCCAATCAGTCTGGAAGGCATAGAAGTATACTAGAAATATATTTCCATTTTTGTGAGACATTTATTGGTACCTATGGGCATGTGCAAAGCAGGACCTGATTTTTTCAGTGGCTTAAAAATGGGGCTATGCTTCTTAGCCATGGACATTTTTTAGACTTAGTTGATGCAGACTATATGAGCAGAAAATATGCGCATCTAAATCAAGGGAAACTCACATGGACGGTAGTCAACCTGCACCCTCACCATATTTTAAAAAAAACACATGGTTACTAGTGGGTTTTTCGAAATATTAGGAGTTCGAAATGAGTTCTTACTTTTGGGATAGTTGCTTTTCATTTTCCTCTACCCTTTAAAGGGGGATGTAGCTTGACGTTCACCTGCACCTCCCATTTTGACTATAATAAAAACCAGGAAGGGGTGTGGCTCAAAATTTTTAGAAGTGGTTCAAAATTAGTTCGAAATTGTTTCGAAATTAAATTAGGGGGTGTGGCTTGACTGACCTCAATATTTTTGGATCTTGTTGAAAACACTACTATTTTTTACTTGCTTTATTGCACAGCCTGTGAAATAACTTTTGTTTTTATTTTTTAGGTGGTCTCAAATTTACAATAAAGTCATTGCAATAGTGTACGCAACTTAAAAAAAAAAATAGTCAAAAAATACAAAAACAAGTGTTTTATTTTCTAAAAATAATAATAAATTCTAAGTAGGTATAAAAACTTAACGTATTCACAATCACCTATAATAAGTAGGTGTATTTATCAAGTTTATTATTAATCTCCTATCTACAACTTACTTAATTTTATCTGATTAAGTAACTGTAAAGTATAATGTATTATTATCTAACAAGAAAAATTTAAAAATGTAAGAAAGGTTAAAGGTTAAATACTGGCACAAATTAGTGAAACAAGACAAAAAAGGAACAGTGAAAGATCAAGATACTCAAACTAAACATAGTATTGTAATACCGATTGCTTGGGGATGATCTGTAATTCTGGGATGGTTTAATACATTTCGAACTGTTTTGATTAGCTATACATAAGTAAATCAAAAATTCTCAAACTTTACAGATTTAACATTTTATGGAAAGGAAAAGTTTGAGGAGGGGTTTAGGAGAGGACGTGGTTGCGTGCATGGGATGAAAGAAACAAGATTGGTTCTTCGTATTAGTGCAGTTTTATTTTTGGTTGATAAGCCGGTTTCGCTCTTCTAGTTAGGCCATCATTAGATCAACTGGGTTTTCAAGGTTTTGGAATAAAAAGGGAAGGGTTGAGATTTTATTAATCCGGTGCAGAAAATGACGTACTACTTCCTTTTTTAAGGGAAAGCTAATATTTTTCTCCTCCCTTAAATTAGGTTTAAGCCAGATTTTTTTACGTAAAGTGGTGCTTGTATGGCTAATTTTTACGTCTTCGAACTTCGAACCTGCCTAATAATATTTTATATCGTATTAGTATACCTATCTATTATTGGTTTCAGTATCTTGACATTAAATAGAGAAAGTTACATTAAAATAATTCTCTTCTCGTTAATATTATGTACAAAAAAGACTCAGGTTTTCATCCTAAAGTTCCTAACAGTTAAATAATAATTTAAATACGTTATTGCGTAACGTAGCAGTTAGTGATATAAGACGAATACAATTTGTTTTGGTTTGATTTGATCAATTTTTTCTGGTGGTTCAAAAATTTTAGATTTTGTATAAAATAGCTTGTGATTAAGCTTATTTCTTCGATTTTCAAAAGTGGGGGGGGAAGGCAGTAGGTACTTATATTTTTAGAACATTTTAAATATTCCCTAGTATTGCCCTCTTTAACCATTTTTTTTTGGGAAAGCGATATTTTTTAGTTATTTTTGTTCTGATTGCCCCGAACCGGAATGGGTATAGCTCCTGGGGGCAAATTGGGGAAATTAGGTATATTTTCCCCTCGGTTGTCTCCCCGGTTATCACCTCGGTTATCCCCTCCTCTATTTCTGTGGTTGGCAGGATTGTTCTGGGGAATATTCTCTTCTAGTTCGTCTTCCTGGATTGGTGGAGGGAGAGTGCTTGGTACGTCACAGTCTTCTGTTGGAGGAACTACGCATCTAAAATTTGAAAAAAAAACGGTTAAAAATATGTAATAAAACCACGGTTGCTATGGAAGAATATTGGGTATTAAAGAAATTAAAGCTCCTACAGTATGTTTGATAATACAAAATTTACTGAAAAAACTCAGCCTTCTTACAGGTTGTATTTTGGTTTATCCACACAGACAAAAATCTGAAAAGAGCTCTGTTTAAAGGTTAAAATTTCATAAAAAGAACACTAAACTATTCAGTTTTTATTCTAAAGAATATATGTACTGTATATCGGTATATTACACTAGAATTCCTAAAGAGAATTAGTATGACTATGCGGCATTCATATTATGGGCATCATACATGAACTCCATAGAGAAAATGGTATATTCATTAACAAATTTGTTGTTCTGAAGCAAATAGTATACGGCTCTTGTATAAAGGCTAATTTATTTTTTGAGATATCTAAAAAAGCAAAATGTCAAAAAAACTATCCGGTATCGAATTAAGTATAGTTTACTTTGCATCCCTTCTTTTTTACTTTCTCTCAGTCCTTTTCCTTTTCATTCATGTCTTAATTTCAGGTACAAAAAGTGACACTATTTAACGCAAAAACAATAAATTAAGAAGAAAAATTATGTTACCTAAACGATCTTCTGTCAAACACTAACATGGCCGGACATCTTTGAAGCCTTGGGTACCCTCCTTGGCACTGCCAATATCTGTTGCAGGATTTTCCCAGCGGCACGTTACCGTTAGGGTCGTCATTGCAAAGAGCTAAGGATTAAAAAAAATGTTTTTTTAATTGGAACTAAACATACGAGTTATAAATAAAAACAAAGAGACATCCGAAGGGACATCATGCACCAATAAAACACTATGAAAAATTACATATATTTTGGCCAATGTCTAATATTTCAAAATTCTATTGAGGTCTACATGTTTAACGATACCCCACACACAAGATTATAAAAAAAACACATAGAACAGCGCCCTCATAAATTTACTGAAAAGAATTGTGGCGTAGAGAGCAAAGGGTGAGGGAATAAATCGGAAAAAAGTTTTTCCTCGACCAGGATTTGAACCCGGGACCTCTAGAACACCAGTCTAATGCTCTACCAACTGAGCTACCGAGAAACTGGGGTTTTAACTGGCTATTCGGAAATCCTTTCGTCCGATTCATTTGTTAGTAGTGGGGAGATCTTTGAAGCCTACTGCGGCTTTAAAACCGTGGTACGGGGCTAAAAATGTGTATCTCCTTGTCTTTATACCATGTCTAAGTTTTTAAAGCCGCAGTAGGCTTCAAAGATCTCCCACTACTAACAAATGAATCGGACGAAAGGATTTCCGAATAGCCAGTTAAAACTCCAGTTCCTCGGTAGCTCGAGGTCCCGGGTTCAAATCCTGGTCGAGGAAAAACTTTTTTCCGATTTATTCCCTCACCCTTTGCCCTCTACGCCACAAATCTTTTCTATAAAATTTTATGATCTATGCTTGCATAAAGAACCCCGCACGAAATACATTGAAAAATTATTTCGGTGAAATTTGACGAAATTTCAGTATGTTATATTGCGTTATGAGATAGAAAAGTGTGTAAATAAAAATTGATTTCTATGACTAGTTCCAGAGATATAGACGGTCAAAGTTTAAAAAAACGTCGTTTCGGGGTATATTGGGTACGCTCAAAAAATACCGAAATAAAATAAGTGATCGACAAATATGGGTTACCGAGGAAAGACACATGAACTTCCTTATTATTTTGTTGATAAAACGTTAACAGGTTGTATACAGGAGCTAGTCAAAAAAATAATTTTTTGACACATTTTTATTTTCCTCTATACAAAAATAAAAAAATTATTTTTAAGAAAACATTAATGTTTTAGTATTTTCTAGATAAACTGAACAAGTTTTTCTTCTCAGTAACAGTTGCTTTGTCTTACATGTTTTTTTAAATTTTTTTACTATAAAAACTTGACAAAAATTGTTTCCTACTACGAAATCTTAAAAATCTAATCTAACTTAAAAATCTAAATATTATTTTGCATTCAGTTAAAGTGATAAGTAAATAAACTTTACATAAAATAGATTTTATTTTATTATTTTTTTCCTAGCTACGAGTTACATGCAAAAAGTTCTATATCATTAATTTTTATAAAAAAGTAGTAAATATTTAATTTCTTTAAAACTGATCAAGTGATTTTCATTTAATTTAGCGTACGCCTTTATCATACTTTTATCTAATACAGTGTGCAATTTTTTTTATCACTTTATGTATTGCGTCTAGGATTATGATTTTTTAAACGTTTCTCAGGGTACTCTACACTTACTTTACTTGCTGTTTAACACATTTGGTGGGGCTAAATTATCAAACAAACAATAAATTACCATAAATTATGATTATGGGTAATTACTTTCCCTTATACCTACACAGTGACTTAGCCAGAGGGGGGCTTTGGGGGTTAAAACCCCCCAGAGGGCCCAGGTTCTGTTTTAATGTAGAAAATTGTAATAATCGGTGTTTCACCATAACAATAATTAAGTAACGATGAAAATAACAATAAAAAAAAACTATAGGTAAATTGTAGTTATCGGTGTTTTACCATAACGATAATTAAGACGATGAAAATAACAATAAGAAAACTATAAGGAGTAAACTATTAGCTGAATGCAAAATAATATTTAGATTTTTAAGTTACAAAATAATTATTTCGTAGTAGGAAACAATTTTTGTCAAGTTTTTATAGTAAAAAAATTGAAAAAAAACATGTAAGACAAAGTAACTGTTACTGGGAAGAAAAACTTGTTCAGTTTATCTAGAAAATACTAAAACATTAATGTGCGCTCAAAAATAATTTTTGTATTTTTATATCGGGGAAAATAAAAAAATTTCAAAAAATTATTTTTTTTACTAGCCCCTGTATACAACCTGTTAACGTTTTACCAACAAAATAATAAGGAAGTCCATGTGCGGTTCCTCGGTAACCCATATTCGTCGATCACTTATTTTATTTCCGTCAGGAAATGCCTTTTTGAGCGTACCCAATATATAATAATAAAAGACGTTTTTTTAAACTTTGACCGTCTATATCTCTGAAACTAGTCATAGAAATCAATTTTTATTTACACACTTTTCTGATCTCATAACGCACTCTAACATACTGAAATTTTGTCAAATTTCACCGAAATAATTTTTCAATGTATTTTCGTGCGGTGTTCTTTATGATGTTTTACAATTGTTGTCTAGTGAAAGTGAAACACATCTCCCGCATAAGATTTCACCATATTTCACTATCATTTATAGAAGTTTACAATATTTTATGATTTTTAATATGAAAATTCTTCATAAAGTTTTAAAAGATTCTATAAGATCTACCGGCAACATTTTAAAATAAAAATGTCGCCACAATTTCAGCAGTGGTAGTAGAAATAATAGTCGTAGAATTACTATAATATGAATTAATATAGGCAAACTAAACTATAACCTAACCTAAACTATAAACTAGAATTATTTAATTAGAATACAATAACATACCTTGGACTTGCACAAGTCATATATCTAATAGAAAACTCTTCTCGTATTATAAGTACTTATTTGTTGCCAGAAGCTGTGAGAGGGATGAACTTTGATAAGTTTTTTTATAGGATTTTATAAGTTCAGGTCGGCGAAAAAAAATTTTTACGACTTAATATTTGTTTCAAAGGGCATATAGGTTAGGGAGGGTAAGATCTTATTACTTTGATAAGTTTCTGTTAGATTTTGAGAGGCTTTGTTTATAATATTTTGTAAGATTTTAGCCAAAAAAATATTTTTTTTAGAAGTACTTACGACAGAATATATAACTAAGTATTATACTGAGTATAGCTTTTATAATTAGTTTTCGGGTGGTGTTTTTATGAAATTTGTCTATTTCAATGGCTTTAGCCATGTAGTAGATAAGATTAAAAAAGAATAATAAATTTATTATAAAAAAGTTATAAAATATTATGAGCCTGTTAAATTTTAAAATGCCCTTCCCTACATAGAAGCATATAAAATTTTGTGAGTATATCTGACTTTAAAATCTATAGGAAGATTTATAAAAACTTGTGTTTTTACCAACCCATAGCAAACTATCAATAAAACAACTGGCTGATCATAAAATATCCCAAAACTCTCATAAAAAATGTGCTTATACAAACCCATAATACATTATAAAACACAAGTATGCAATCATAGAAACTTGTTAATGAGTCTGTTTGATTTTAAAATCTGTCGCTGATTTAGTATACACGAGTTTTGGATAAGTTTTAATTGCGGAAAATACATACTTTAAGTAAGTTTTGGGAATAATAAAGAAAGGTGGACTAAAATAGAATACTTAAGCTTTGGAAATTCATAAAAAAATTTTTGATGTTTATAATGTTTTTTTTGTTTGTAAGGCTCATTATTAAATTTTCCCATTTTATCCCAATAATAGTTTGGGTTAAGATGGGATGCTAAATTAAGATACCACTTGTAAAGTAAATAATTTACTAAGAAAACAAGAAAAAAACAAAAGAAAATATCCGCAATGTGATACAAAATTAAAACTAAACAAATCATTTGCTTGATGGGCGATCCAAATACGTTCCATACATATAACCCATCATCTACTTTAAAAATATCTCCAGTTAAATGTGACATTTTATTTAGCAGTCAAGTCTTACAGCACTAGATGAAAAGTTAAAAGCATCAAACGCAAAAATAATAAACAATCACTCCTCGTGCTCATGCCATTCTAATGACTCATTTACCAAAATGGCAGTGCCCCGTCGACCGCCGTAAACAACTTTTTCCCATGTTTCCTCGCTATTCCTTTTTAAGCCCACTCTCCTTACTTGTTTTACGTTTTTAAAATTAAAAATAAAACTCAAAAAATTATGTACTAGCAAACTAAAAAGTTTGTGATGCCAAAAAATTGGCTAAAATCAGAAAACTATTTTCTTTTATGCGGAAAATTCAAAAGGTTGCGCAAAGTAGGCACGTTGTGCACGCTTGTATTAAAATATCTATTATGCACTTTAGGAATTAAATAGGTACCTTTAATCCCTCTTTTTAGGGACTAAAGTAGCACTTTTAATCTCTAGGAAATTAAAAAAAAATCATTCCTAAGGGACTAAAAGTTAATTTAATCCCTCAGTCTAGAGATTAGAAGTAAATTTGATCCCTCAGCCAGCCTTGTAGTCGATGAACCATTTGGCGTAGAAATAACGTGATTTTAACAGTAATCTTTTCTTAAAGTGCATAAAATAGTATATAAACCTCAAGACTAAAGCGTCTTTTAATCCCTTAGCGAATTGTAGCCCTCCCTAATGTCGGACTACAAACATTTCGCCACGGGATTAAAAGTAGCATTAAAAGTCCACAGGTTTATAATGTACTATTTTACGTTCGTCTTTACTTTTACTTACGATGCTTTTGACATCCGTCAACGTTCTCGGGCCAATCGCAAGAGTGCGTTCTCTCATTGTACAACAAACCACCGATGCACAATTGTTCCGTGGCGGTACCGTTCCAGCATGTCCAGTACCTGGTACAGGAGGTCTCGTGACCAAAGATACCGTAGAGCCAGCCGCAGTGGTCGGTACCAATGGGTGGGTCTAAAAAATATTAAACGTAGACATTTTATTTCAAATCGAGAATCGCTGTGTGCACTAAATCTAACGGAACCACAGAAGTTTTTGGTACTCAAGTCGCGATTGTTCAAAAACAGTCAGAAAATCTCGCCCTTCCAAAAATCTGACGATTTTTAAACACAAGCTTACCATAACTGCTTTTTTGTCAGGACTTATTTGCTAATATTCATTAAAATTTAATTTCTCTTAATATTGTTCCAGTAAATAAAACACATGAATTTGAATTTTTTGGATAGTTTTGTGAAAACCCCTTTTTTATTTAAAAATGTTTAAAACTTTTAACATTAAAAACCATAGATGTCGCTATCAATGTTCAGAAAAGTCACACAAATTCTGTCTTTCCTTTTACATGGTGAGAATTTTCGACATTTTTTGACGTTTATTGGTACGCATAGTAACAATTCCCAGCAAACGCGGTTCTCTCGGGCCTTCGTCGGCCCGATGTCGATTGCGGAATTTGCCGTCATCGGCATGACGTCGATTTACGACATCGAAGCAGCAGTATTTTTTGTCTGCTTTACGATGTAGGCCCAATGTATGTTTGCCGACGCAACGTTACTGTAGCTCGCCGTCGGACCAATGGTAAATTTTACTTTTTGTTGACATCGGCATACCGTCGCCGCACGATTAAGATCCGATATGGTTTAACTACACGGTACCGACTATCCGCCCATATAGCTGCTTAATTTGGTCGGTCTAACGTAGGCAAGCTGGTCTCGGCCCGACATTGGTAAACGATTCAAGTCCGACATTGGCTTCCTAAAGCGATCCAACGTCGGCGATTGACAAAGGTCCGATAATGGGTGGATAATAAGGCCCCACATCGGCCTCTCAAAGCGGGCCGACGTCGGTGATTGAAGAAGGTCCGTCGGTGGTTGCTTGACACGATCCGACAAAAGCAGATAGAGTGCGTTTCGGCATAAAGTCGACTATAGTAAATTGGACCACCGTCAGTTGCCGATTCTCGACCAATAAAACAAAGTTCCAATCAGACCATCATCGGCCCTAAAGTAGATAAGATTTGCATTGGCATAATGTCGACTATAGTAAATCGGGCCATCGTCAGTTGCCGATTCTCGTCCGATTAAATAAAGTCCCAATCGGACCGTCGTCGGCCCTAAAGTAGATAAAGTGGGCGTCGGCATAAAGTCGACTATAGTAAATCTGGCCATCGTCAGTTGCCGATTTTCGACCGATTAAACAAAGTTCCAATCGGACCATCATTGGCCCTAAAGTAGATAAGGTTTGCATTGGCAAATGAAGCAGTTAAAGTGGGCGTCGGCATAAAGTCGATTATAGTAATCGGGGATTAAACAAAGTTTCAATCGGACCATCGTCGGTCTCAAAGTGGTGTCGGCATAAAGTCGACTGTAGTAATGTGGACCTCCTTCAGTTGTCGATTATTGACTGAAAACTGAAAATCGCAATCTATCCAACATCTGGCCAGCGTGTAGTTGCCGATGCCGACACACTGCCGACGTTGTCGACACTGGCCCGGTCCAATGCCGACGATTTGTGTTAGCTGGTTTCAGCTCCGCCGTAAAACTAGTTCTGCAGAATATATTTAAAATGCAGCTTTGGTTAAAATCACGGAAATTCATTGCAATTATGAATCATTCCAGACTTAAACTGCTTTTCGACCGTGGGAGATGATAGATCCCGTGCGCTATATCCCATCGCATGAGAGAAAGGACGAATCGCATGATTTTCAAGAATACACGTCCTGAGTTACTATAAGCAAGCTTAGACACTGAAGGTTTCCAAAAGCGATGTTTCAAAGAAAATATAAAAAACTCTGGAACTCTCAGTTTGTTAATCTCTGAACAGCATGAAAACACAGGTAAATTTTAAATGTTAGGCAATACAGCTTGCTTTATATTACTTCAATAGGTATGTCTAAAATTTTATAAAAAAGGTAAAAACAAATAATGTGGTTAAAAAATTCACAGAAAATGAAAAAAAATTGAAGTAGTTGAGTTTTATTATGCTATTTTTACTTTTTTGCACTCTAACCTCAACAACTGACTCGTAACTATAACATACAGGGCCTCATAAAAATCCGAGTCCACTCTAATATCTCCAGAACCAAAAGAGCTTTCTATTTTGTTTCCAAAAATACCTAATATGTTACCTTTTCCTCTAACGGTTTTTAAATAAAATGACAAAAACTTTTAAATAAGAGCAATGATTTGGACAAAGAATCACCGAATATCTGTTTTCTTGTTTGAAAGTTTGAGACAATGATGTATTTGAAATTAACTCTGTGTTTCGGACTTCCATTGTCTATGTTTTATTTATACACGACGTTTCGATCAGTACAATCTCTGATCGAAACGTCGTGTATAAATAAAATATAGACAATGTAAGTCCGAAACACAGAGTAAATTTCAGTACAATCTCTGATCGAAACGTCGTGTATAAA
The DNA here is from genome assembly GCA_963921995.1 of Oxystoma pomonae. Taxonomy (NCBI): domain Eukaryota; kingdom Metazoa; phylum Arthropoda; class Insecta; order Coleoptera; family Brentidae; genus Oxystoma; species Oxystoma pomonae. The sequence continues at coordinate 44,424,878 of OY998172.1, forward strand.
TAAAATATAGAAAATGGAAGTCCGAAACACAGAGTAAATTTCAGTACAATCTCTGATCGAAACGTCGTGTATAAATAAAACATAGACTATGGCCGAAACACAGAGTTAATTTAATTTGTTTTCTTGTTTAACTCATTGGTCTTATGGAGATGACTTTCCCATTTTATTTAAATATCATTAGAGATAAATGTACCATATTAGGTGTTTTTGGAAAAAGAACGAAAAGCTCTATTTAAATTTTCTAAAATATACAGGGTATCTTATTTTAAAAAAAGTATCGTCACCGCCCTAGCTCCGCCTCCTTAATGACGGGTGCGATGATTAGCATCCAAAAAGATACTTTCTTGTGAACCATCTAATTATGTGGAATTTTACTTCTCTGCCTCTTTTGGTTTTGGAGATATTAGGGTGGTCTCGAACCTTTGGGACGCTTTATATGCTTTACAATAAATTTTTATAAGATGGCGCTCTAAAACAAAACCTAATTTAATAAAGAAATTTGAGAAATTCGCATTCGTGTTATAACAGACGCAATATTCCTCTAAAAAGTTATAAAATTAAGTTTACTTACTGGCCTGTTGTTTTTCCTCACAATAGTTGGACCTCCATGGGTAATCGCAACCTTCAGTTACGCCCCTGTTTTTCCCGGCGAACACTAAACCATTGGGACAGTCGTAGAGTTCTGGTTGGCCGTTCACACATTCCCAATATCTGAAAGCAAGAACAAAATTTTACACCAAGCCTAGATCATTAGCAAGTAAGCCGGTACCCCCTCCCCAGAAGGTCCAAACCAATATGCAATAAATTCTGGACCTGAGTATAAAAAGGGCTAAACTCCATTTTTCGTATTTTGAGTAATCGTTAGTTAAAGTTCCGTTCTTATTTGTATGTATATTGGAGACAATAATAATAATAGAACTAAATCAAAAACCAATCATACAAGGAGTATAGCCTTTTGTTCCCTGTAGTTTTGAATTTGCTTATTTCAGTGATGGTATTAACCCTATATGGGCAAAAATGGAGATTGGCCCTTTTTATACTCATGCCCAGAATAAATTATGCACTTTTTTACGAAAGCGTAGCAATTTTTATTTTAATTCCGACTTTGAACTCGGAATTTCGAGTTTGAACTCGGAATTCCGACTTACAACTCGGAATTCCGACTTTAAACTCAGAATTCCGACTTATAAATCGGAATTCCAACCTAGAACTCAGAATTCCGACTTTAAACTCGGAATTCCGACTTTAAACACACCAAAAAAATTGAGGGGTGTCCAAAACTGTTTTTTTTATTCTTAAACGGTTATACTTACAACAAAAACGATGAAAGTCTTTTCAATGGGGAAAAAATACATTTAATAATATTTTTTTTCTCTTACTCTTTATTTACCCGAGAATTTTTTTTTCATAACCCGTGAAATATAGGTTATTTCGAAAAAATTATAGGCCAGTGTTATGAGAGTTAGACTTTTAAATAATAATAATTTTTATAATATCTTTATTTTCTGGATGTTTTTAAATTTTTAATCTTTTGCTTACCTTTTCTGGAAAACTTTCAGTGGCTGGGGTTAATAAAAATCATATCCATTATTAGAGATACTCGTAGATTGCCCGAATCGTATTGAGAATTCCAGTCCTCATTATATTAGAAATTTATTTTATAAAGTTTATGAGGGGGGCTGTGGTCATTTTTTTTATATTTGTTTTTAAACTGGCGACCAGCGAACCAATTTTTCTTGAGAAAAATCGAAAACACCTCCAAAAAAAAGTTCGAAAATTCGATATTTTCCAAACGAGTGGCGTTGAAAGAAAAGGATTAAAGTTTGTGTATTTTTGCCAACCATAACGGGGCTAGTCGCGCACAAAAAAAAATCGGGGAGATGAGCGTAATTTTTCAAATACAAACGGTTGAGATAATCGAAAGTCGTAGCATACGAATGTTGCCAAAGATACAAAAAAAATCTGATGGAGCCCATAGATGTCCTTGTAGCCCGCCACCATTTTTTAAAAAATATTTCCGAAACCAAAACAGATCCAGATTGGAGACCCGAACTCGGGCAATCTAGGGTATTAGTCGATTAAAGAAAAAAACTAACCCCCCCCCTTTTAAACTTTATAAAGAAAAAAATTTGATATAAGGAGCACTGGAATTTTCAATACGATTCGGGCAATCTACAACTATTCTGATAATGAATATGATTTTTATTAACCCCCTCCCCACTGAAAGTTTTCCAGAAAGGGTCCACAAAAGATAAAAAATTTAAAAACACCCAGAAAAATAGTGCGTGATATTATAAATGTTATTGTTTTTCAAAAGTCTAACTTTCATAACACTGGCCCTCTCTGATTTTTGAACATTTACAATTTATATTAAAAAAATAATATATTGGAAAAATGTTGGACAAAAAACTTTTTTCTGTCATTTTTCGAAATAAGTTATATTTAACAGATTATCTCGGTAGATAAATAGGAAAAGAAAAAAAAATAATATTAAATGTATTTTTTTTTCTCCATAGAAAAGACTTGCATCGTTTTTGTTGTAAGTGTAACAGTTTAAGAATAAAAAAACGCTGTTTTGGTACCTCCTCAATTTTTTCCTGCCGAAACTATATAAGAGTTAGAAAAAAAAGTTAAATATAAGAAATGTTCAGTTTTTTAAGGATAATTTATGTAAAAAAAAGTAATTAATTTTTGCTGAATTTTTGGATTATAAAAAAATTTAATTTTTTTATTGTTTTATTTTTTATGGGGTGTTTAAAGTCAAATTCCGAGTTTTAAATCGGAATTCCGAGTTTAAAGTCGGAATTCCGATTTCTAAGTCGGAATTCCGAGTGTTAAGTCGGAATTCCGAGTTTTAAGTCTGAACTCCGATTTCTAAGTCGGAATTCCGAGTTTAAAGTCGGAATGTTGAGTTGTAAGTCGGAATTCCGAGTTCTAAGTCTGAATTCAGAATTTTAAGTTGGAATTCCGAGTTATAAGTCGGAATTCTGAGTTTAAAGTCGGAATTCCGAATTCAAAGTTGGAATTAAAATAAAAATTGCTTTGTGGCCCTTCTACGCTTTCGTACTTTTACATTTTTAATTTAATTTTTATCAACAGCATTCAAAACGTGTTAGAAATGGCATTTTTACTACAATTTTCTTAAAATTTTCGTCTGCGGCTCATTTATGATAGGGTTTTGGCAATAAATCTGTATATACCACGACATTACAACCTGACATGACCAATCTACTTTTTGAAAAATATCTAGGAAATTATTTTTGTAAAGAATTTTATTTCTTGCGAATATTTTTGCCTGCGCCGCTATAAGATAATTAATTTTCAGCAAAATATTAACTTTGATTTGTTTTATGGTTATCCCTGAGATTGTGGGATGCAACTAGGATGTTTCCAATTCAATATACATATCCAAAATCGAGCATCTTGTTCTTTCATATATCACGCTCTTTGTGGGAACAGGGACATGCTCTGTGAAAGAAGGAGAAGGCAATCTTTCAATACGTATTGAATCAGTGGCGGTCCCGGAGGGGAAGCGTTCGCCCCCACCCCTTTTCTCCAGAAAAAAAGTAGACAACAACAACCAAGATGCTGGTGGTAATAACACTGAAGAAGAAAAAACCAGAAATTGCAGAAAGTTCCTTTAAATACATTTTAAAATCCCTCCACAAATATTTTGGGAAAGTTTGACCTTTAACTTGTCAGACCAAGAATATACAAACGCATGACGAACTTACCGCGAAAACCATTGAAAATACAGAACAGTATTATAGAGTTTCTATTTATAAACAAGTATTAGACAAAATCAATTCGGACATAAAGAAGTATTTTTGACCTGAACATATTTATAAAAACTAAAGTCGTTTCTAAATACTATAAACTGTTTTATTAATGCCAAACACATATTATTGAACTTTTATTGGGAGAAGTCATTTGAAGTATTTGGAAACAATATTCGTCAGAAGTATGCAAAAGCTTAAATTAAAACATACATGATAACGTTTTCGAGGCAATGAACAAGTGTGGCAATACTTTTCCGTTGCTAAGATCATTCTTGGATGTTTGCCAGTAAGTAATGCCTCGTCAGAAAGAAGCTTCCCATGCAAACAAAACACTATGACGGAAATTCGTCTGACGGGCTTAGCGTTGCTGCATATCAACAGACATGTTGAAATTGACATTGAGCGAGTCATTGACCGGTTTGCCCAAAAAACTGGAAATTATTTTTTTTAGGTGGGCATCTTTTGAGATATGCGATATAAAAGGTAATGTTTTAACAAAAAGCTTTTTAGACCTCAAAAAAAAAGTATTTAGCTATAAGGTTTTGTTGGTGGTTTGTGTGTTATTTATGTTTTTATTAACTGAAAAAATTATACAGAGTTACTCAAGCGCGGGTTTCAGGAGGATAAGGGGGTAGTTAACCCCCCCCCCTGCCCTGGCTTTAAATTTTTTATGAAAACATTTAGAAAATCAAAAGTGGGGCACAAATTGCGGCGCTTAACACCTTTGATATTTACGGTATTAGTATAATTTTTTGTTAAAAATGGCATTTGTAGTGTCATTTTCTTAAAATTTTTCACCTGCTGCGCTTTGAAACCATTGATATATTTACAATTTTAGTTTAATTTCAAATCAGAAAACGCATTTTTTAGAGCAATTTTCTTAAAAATTTTCGACTACGGCGCTATAATACCGTTGATATTTACGATTTTAGTGTATTTCGACTCAAAAATTACGGTTTTAATATAATTTTCTCAAAAATTTTCTTAAACATTTTTTAAAATAAAAAAATGTATGAAATAAACGACTTCAAATCTGAGTACCCCCCCCCCCCCCCTAGATTTGAGACCAAAGCCTCGCTTGTAGTTACTAAGTTTTGTTTGCATATAATGATATGTTCCTCATAAAAGCTATGCTTTTATTCTAATTTTTTTTCGTATCGAAACCGCCCCCCCCCCTTTCAAATGGCTGGGACCGCCACTGATTGAGTACGATGTGAAAACATACTATATACAAAACGTGGAAAAAAAACTGCATTAATTGTATTGCCCTTTATGAGAAACAGTGGCGTAGCCATAAATCGACTCTGGGGGGGGATTCATCATTTAATAAAAATCAACTATGACCAGTTTTTAAAAATTAGGTAGGCGCCTATTGCCTGAGCTCTTTAACTGAACTGAGGGGAAAGGGGCAGTTTAATAGGTGTTTAGTAGTGTATACAAAAATACTTATTTTTAAAAGCAAGTCTTATCTAGTCTAATTTACATATTTTCTTTTAAATAAACCCTTAAGTGCGCCGCAGGCAAAAATTTTGAAGAAATTACACTCATGTTTTTTACTCATTTAACATGTTTTTTACAAAAAAATTGCTTAAAATTAAACAAAATTTTAACAATATTTAATAATGGTACAGCGCCGCAGGCGAAAACTTTGACAAAAAAAGACAAAAAACTCTTTACAACTTTTGATCTCTTAGGTTTTTGGTAAAATAGTTTTGGAAAAGTTTAGATTGGGTTAGGGGTGGGTTGCAGTGGTATATATAGATTTACATAAATTATACTAAGAATGCTATTTATTACACGTTTTAAATGCTGGTGAAAAAAATTCTGTAGAATTAAAATAAAATTGTTGTTAAAATTAATGACGTCATAGCACCGCCAATAAAATTTTTAAAATTTAAGATATCACACCAAACACACGTCACAAACCGGAGTAAAGGGTCAAAAAAGTGGGCGAGCTATAGCTCTCCCCGGGGACCGTGATTATGATTAATTTATTGTAGATTAGGTTGGACCGCCTGGGGGGCGTTTTAACCCCCAAACCCCCCCCCCCCTTTTTTTTTCACAGTGGGGTACCACGGTGAAAAAATTGGTTTTGAATTTCTTTTTAATATTAAGAAGGGACTAAGGCTTGGAGTTTGGCTTGAGCAGTTGAACAGCAGAAGTGCTTTAGTGATTTTAATTGTTTAAATAATTAGTTTTGAATCTAAAGCTTGGCCCATTGGAGGTTTATCTTTTGTTTAGTTCCCAAAAATCGTAGGGTTTATTTTTGTTTCAATCTTTTTATGTGTTGTAGTTAATTAGTAACGAGCCTCTCCGAACTCGATAAAAAGTTTCTTTTTCTAAAAAATTCTTAATAAAGTAGGCTCGTTAATAATCGGTAATGTTTTTTTAATTCTTATAATATATTGATTAATTAATACGTTTTTATGTTGGCTTTATATCCTCATCGAAATCGAAAAAAATAAGATGCAATGAATTTAATACGAATTTAACTTTATTCTGAAAACGTACTAAATGTGAATAAAATTACTAGATATATTCATCAACAATCAACAATCATTCATTGGTATGTAAATAACTATAAAACCATGTAATATCGGTGTAGTTTATCGTTGCCGAGAAAAGAGACAGAAAGAAAACTTTAGGTAGGAGGCTTTGATTTTAAAGACATTCATGTTTCATGGTAGGCAATTTTGTATAATTTGATTTCTTTATTTATTAGCCATTTTGTTAAGAAATTAGGTCAGTCATGAGAGATTTGTTGCAAAAATTTGGAAATGATAATTCAGGAAAATCGATTAACTCCTAAATTCGACACGCTGTAGTTTAGGGATTAAAATCAAATTTAGGAAGTAAAATGAAATTTTAAGTAAACATATTATTATAACCACTGCTTTTTTGGCTACCTATAAAACAAAAAAACAAAATTATGATTGTTTTCCACAAACCAAAACTACACTTTTTTGCACTCGACGCGCGTTTCGCTAACAACGTTAGCATCATCAGGAGACGATAAATAATGAACTAAATTAATCTACGCTCTATCTTATATACAATCCTTTAGTGGGCGGAGATAAGACTAATAATTTGTGATTGATCTCCCCTCAACCAAAGAATAAAGTGTACTAAACGGGATGGGTCCTCTATCTTTATTTAAACTATTTCTGCATTTAATGATTTCCATACTTTCATATGCATTCAAAAGTCTTTTGTTTGGTACACTTTTTAGAAGTTTTAGGTTATCTAATGTGAATCTATGATTGTTTTCAAAAGCATGCTCGGCCACACTTGACTTTTCTGTTCTTCCGTATTTTAAGTGTGCTAAGTGTTCTTTAAAACGTGTTTGAATAAAGCGTCTCGTTTGGCCAACATATTTTTTGTCACAATCCATGCAACTAATTTCGTAAATTCCACTTTTTTCTAGAACTGTAGTTTTATCCTTGGGATTTCCTAGTAAGCTTCTTATTGTGTTACCGGATTGATATACTAGTTTAAGACCGGTGTTATTAAATACTTTTTGTAATCCTTTCGTATAATTAGGATTATAAGGAATTGATACAAAATTTGAGTCGCAGGTATCTTTTTGTCTAAAAAAGGTAGTATTCCGAAAGGTCTTTTGAAAAGGATGACTATTTATCAGCTTATTTATTAAGCCTTCGTCGTAACCGTTTTCGCCAGCTATATTCCTAATCCTATTCTTTTCTGCTTCAAATCTTTCTTTGTTTAAGGGGAAATTTACTAATCTATATGTTAAAAAGTGCAAACTTGCAAGCTTATGTTGTAAGCAATGAAAAGAGTCATTTGGAATATACCTGTTGGTGGCCGTGCCTTTTCTGTATAGGTCAAAGTCCAATTTATTTTTATTTCTTATAACTAAAGTGTCTAGAAATGGCAGTTCACCGTTGTTCTCTGTTTCATAAGTAAATTTAATAGTGGGAAATTTGTTATTTATTTTTTCCATAAAATTTTCAACACTAGTTACTTTAGTGTGGAATACTGCAAACACATCGTCTACATACCTGAACCATACTCGGGGGAAAAACTGAAATTCTTTACTTATATCTGATTCAAATTTGCTCATAAATAGGTTTGCGATAAAAGGTGATAAACTATTACCCATTGTGGTTCCTTCTAATTGCTGGTAGTAGTTATTTTTATTTTGAAAGTAATTTTGATTCATGCAGAGTTTCGTTAAAGATAGGTATTCTAAAGTCTGTTTGTCTTCTAGATTGTTTTTTCTTAGTAGTTCCTCCAGGTATTGTAAGGTATTGGGGATCGGCACACTAGGGAACAACGAACTAACATCAAACGAGATTAAAATTTCACCTTCTTGGAGTGAAATATCTTTAACTTTATCGGTAAATTTTCAAACTCGTTTGCTAGCCATTTCGAAATGTTGTAAGTAGGTGATCCTACAGCAGAAACTATAGGTCTAACCGATTTTCCAGGCTTGTGGATTTTCGGAAGACAATACAGTTTCGGCATAGTGGGATTGCTTACTTGTAGTTTATATTTAATATTGTCAGTAATAATATTGTTACATTTTTTAATTGTGTTTTTTACTTCGTTAATCATTTTTGGTAAGGAGTTCTTTGGGACTTGTTTGTAGGGTCCCTTTTTTATTAGGTTATCTACCCTTTCGAAATAATCTGTTTTATCTAATATAACAACTTTATTACCCTTGTCAGCATTTAGATAGAAAACATCTTTTTCTCTCAAACTTTTAATTGTTTTATTGTGATTTATTGTACTATTTTTATTGTTTTGAATGATGTTTTGAGAGATCTGATATCGGCAAGCATCTCGCACATAGCCCTTTGTGCCTTCTGAAAGATAAGGGATTGAACTTTCAATATTTGCAATAATATCACTTAAATTATCTTTTTGTGGGAGCAGAGCAAAATTAAGACCTTTGTTTAAAAGTGATATTTCTTTGTTATTAAAAGTTTGAGAGGATAGGTTTTCTACAATGTTTGCGATTTCCTTCGACTTTTTTGGTTTTGGTTCAGAACGTTTTAACTTTTGTAGCTTTTTATTAAGTGAAGACATCTTCTTCGTAAATTTTTTCTCAATTACTACAAACATATGTCTTTGGAAATCGCACCATTCTTCAAAGTTCTTATCACTTAGTCTAAATGTCAACTTTTTAAACAGTCGGTATGCTTAAAGCTCAAACATACTTCGTTTTGCGTACAAACTTTTGATTTCTAAATCTAACCATTTCTGTTTTGCAAACAGGGCTACTTTTGAAGAAACTGTAGATTTCGGCAACTTTACAAAGTTTGGAAAAACTTTGAATTCTTTGCAAGATTTTAGAAACCAAATATCTGCACCAACTAGCTTAATCTTAGTACTAAACTTAAGATAGAGATTTAGTTCCGTTGACCGTGAAGCCATCTCATGTTGGGAATTTGGAACCTTTGGTTGCACTAAAACAAAATTATGATTGTTTTAGTGCAACCAAAGGTTCCAAATTCCTAACATGGCTACCGATGTAAAACATTTTTTTATTGTTCAAAGACCCAAAAAAATATTTTGATAATTCTTTTCACACAAATAGGTAATTTTAAACAATTAAATAACCAACCAAATTTTAGAACAGAGTAGCTGTTTTTTGTTTTTTTTTTATAAAGGTATTAAAAAATCTGGTTTACAACTCGCGGCTAAACTGTGCTTTTTTTTTACTTGCGTTTTTGAATCACTCGCTGCGCTTATCACAAAATTACATTTTTGGCCCGCATATGAGGACCCAAAATACCACTTTACCTCCCTAGACAGTTTTTCATATTTTACCTCTCTCCGAGAGTTTTCCTTATTTTACCTCCCTGTACCGCATATTAATCGTTGGTGCAAATTAAATCCCTCCTATGAACAAATATACATACTGATATTGTATATTTTTTGGTCCTGTAATATTAGTTACTAGTATAGATAAAATTAGATTACATTCCTCAGGAGTAAAGTGCATTTCTCCCCTTGGCATGTAAACTATAAACCACTTTTGTAAAAAAATCAAGTATTTTAGCCACTAGTCGTAAAGAGTACTAATAGAAGGTCTACCCAAACAGCAATTTAACGGCGTAGCGACGTTGTTAAATGCGACCCGACGTTATGATGCGACGTCGTTTTAGCTAACATGCCGACCCGAATTTACACCAAAATGGTGGATGATTTTTGAGTCCTTACGTCGTTGTGCAGTGACTGTGACATTAGCGCCCTCTGTGTTATTGATGATTTGGTGGTGTTTCACTACCCAAAATGTTGCCCATCTCAAACTTTGGGATTTTCGGAAATAAACTTATTTTTATACACTTTAGAAAATGGCAAACAAAAAATTATAATTTTATAATTATCCTTTATTAAATAGTATTTATATAGCCACTATGGGAGCAAAATTTAAAAACGCAATTCGGTTTACTGACAAATATGCTTAGCATAAACGACGGCATCAAAAATGGCGAATATTATGAGAATTTCAAAAAATATACGTAAATGGACTACAGTCGTCACTATCAACCCAACATGCGATTGGAAAACGCTTCAACAATTCCGCCGATGACAGTCCCCCCATAACCTTACTTTTTATTCGACTTTTCTAAAATAAATGGTCGGTGAACTGTGAAATAAAATTTAGTTTTTTCAAATATGGCAGGACATCTCAAAGATCCTACTTCTTGGAAGCAAAAGCAAAAAGTAGTTTTAGTGAGCGGCAAGAAGTGAAGCTGTGGATCAGACATTACTAATTAAAGAGCTCCAATCTTCCTTTTTCGCCCATATGGTTGAAGGATAATGTCATCTCTCTGTCAGGACCCTAATTCTTGAGCAGAGAACGACATAGATTTGTGTCGAATGATCCCACGTCGAACGCATTTTGTATTCTTGAGCGGTGATCGCTCATTCCATTCTGTCAAAATTTGGGTGTTCCCGCTCCCCAACTCCAAAGCCAGGGATCGGTCCCATTTCTCAGGCAAGCATATAACCCGGGATTGATCCTTTCTCTTGAGGGATCGACCCTTCTCTCGAGATTCAAGAATTAGGCCCCTGACCAGTTGAGCCAGTTATTTAAAATCTAGAGAGAGATAGAGCGATCTGCCGTACATAAGTGCAGCAGAGAAGGAGAATATAATGCCTTTCCTTTGGAAACTTTTCTTGTTCACAAGAAAAGGGCACTTAAGTTCGTCAAAACTCCGGCCGGAAAACGTCGCAAGACAGGCCAGAAACGTCGCAAGTTCACGTAATGTGAAAGTTGTTTAGACGTTGATACGTCGGCAGAACGTAACTAGAGTCTCATAAAAACGTCCACACGACGTCACTGGTTTACTAGAAAATGCACTAACGCGTGACAGGTCGGCTAAACGTTGGGTAGACGATAACAATGTCACTGCAGTATTATCTAACGTTAAAGCAACGGAATTTTGTCATAATATGCAAAACCGTCTGAAGATCACTAATTTCTACACCCAAATTAACGTCCATTTAGGTGAAGTATGTGGTCATTGGTCAGAAAATTGTTGCTTGGGTAAAGCGTTTTCAATTTGATCGTTCAAACGGAGGTTGAAATTCGCAAATGCTTTTTGATGGCACTTAAAACACTGAGTAAACGTGTCAATAACACTGAAAACAATTTTAGCTCCGATATAAGGGTATCATTAATTTTATTCCTCAATTTCATCGGTTTACTGTTCAACGTATTTTTTACATATTATTCATAATTTTTTATATATATATATATATATATATATACATATTATACATAAATAATATGTAAAAATACATTGAACTAATGAAAAAGTGCATGTCACCCTTCCATCGGAGCAAATGTTTTTTCAGTGATTGTACTCATTTATTTAAAAGCATGCATTATGTATTGAGGACTTGAATAATTATAATTTAGTTTTACAATAATAATTACTATAGAGCTTACTATGATGATAAAGAACTTTTTGGTTCTTAATCAATTTGTGTTTTTCTTTTAATTATTTTGTTTTTTAATCAGTTTATTTGTCCTTATTTTAATTTGTAAACCTTAACATTTTGATTTTAGTTTATTTTTAGAATGGAGAAGGAGTCATTTTTATTCTTATGTCTATTCTATTAAATTAAATAGAGTTCCTAATGTTAGACTAACCTTTTAGTTATATATCGGGCATAATCGAGTACGAAACTTTGTTCTCAGTTTAGCTGAAACAATACTCTAAAAGTCTCAAACATAAAATTTTGCGATATTTTACAATCTTAGCTGTTACAATTTGTTTAAGCTTACACGGTTAGACCCTAACTATATCTAATATATTGTGATCTTTGGCAATTTTGCCAAAAACAGGAAAAAAGTTGCTCCAATTTTACTTTTTTATATATAAATTGACATTGGGGACAATTATGAACTTTTTTGTGGCGTCGTCTGTCTGTCGTTTGATTTGTTTTAGTCTCTATCTCCGTAACAGCAACGCTCATACCTCAAAAACTACTTTACCTACCTATTTTAATTAAAATTTGGTATTCGCGTTGACTTTGGGATCTAGTTCGTCTAACTTAAAGAGAGGTAAAATCAATTTCATAGCACACATTTAAAGGGTGGGGGTAATTTTTGAAAATTGGATTTTTTAAAAATTATAACTTGTGTGGTATTAAATTAAAAAACTAAAATTTAAAAAAATATATTTTAGTGATTTTTAGTCAATGGCAATAAAATACGGGGTGGGGGGATTGTCAAAATAAATTTTACACACAAGCTATAACTTATGCGGTGTCAAATGAATGGTAATAAAAACATATGTAAGTACGTTATGATATAAAAAAAAGTTACATGTCTTTCATTGTACTTAGAGCGACGCAGGGAGCGCCCTCTATAATATACATATATATCAAAATTATTAACAAATTAAAATTCCTCGTCCAAAAATCCCTACATATAAACTTTTATGCAAAAGTATTGTTTTACAAATATGTTTTAATAAGGAAAAATGCAAATTTCTTTTTTTGGGCAACCTATATAAAATAAATGCAACTAATCTACACAATAACGAATACAATAAAAATAATAATATATTTCAGGTATTTATTCATCTTGCAAAACGCAAAAAAAAACCTTTAAAATATTATTGGCCAGGTTTTCAGTCCCAATACCCCACTGTTCGTTGGGATGGACCACAGCCTGCAACGCACGCATCGATTCAATTAGGTGGATTAGATTAGATTATTTTGAATACGTTAGTTATAAGTATACGGATGCGTTTAAAAAATAACTAAAAGTAACTAATGTTAAATCTTAATCTACTTACCTATCGCAGTATGTTATATCTCCAACAACTCTTGCTTTGGTTTGACAGGGATCTTCTTGATTGCCCTTAAGTTGTCCATTTGCTAAACCTGCAAGATGAAAAAATATTATTATTCTTTGGTAACGTGCCTTAATAAATAAAATTTAATTTAAAAAAAAGAATCGGCGCGCGGCGCCGATGACGCGACGGACCAAAACTAAAGCGAACTGTGTGTTGGAGTAGATAGAGACTCTATCTACAGCGACATATTTTTATACGAAATATATTATTATTAATAATATTAAACGTGATTTAGTCTAAGGAGGAATAACACCTTATTACAAAACCTGATAATTTCAAGGAAATTCTATGATACTTATAAAACTGTTTTGAAGAAGGTCATCAAAGCTGCGAAGCTCATACATAGCATCAGGGAAATAGACACGGCCGAAAATAAGACAAAGGCTACGGGGAATTTAATTAAAAAAATTACAAAACTAAACAAAAGGAGTGAATCTGTTTTCGATCATTTTCCACACAAAAACAGAACTGATACTTTGAATGACTTTAATAACTTTTTTTTGAATTGCTGCCCTGATTTATATTCTAATTCTGCCTCAAACTACACTATCACAAAATATAATATTTTCAAATTTAAATTCAATGAAACAACAACTAGTGAAATAATAACTATAATTGAAAAATAAAAAAACAAAAAATCAGTAGGAAGTGACGAAATTCCCATTTCCGCTCTAAAATCAAAACAAGCATATGTGAAGCCAATACATAAAAAAGGAAAAAAAGATCAAATAAATAATTATAGGCCCATCTCGCTATTACCAAACATCAGTAAAATTTTTGAGAAAGCAATGAGTGAAAGACTAATGAACTTCTTTGAAAGTAACAACATCTTAAGTAATACTCAACACGGTTTTAGAAAGGGTAAATCCACAATACGAGCTGTCTACCAAGCACTTAATCAAATTTTGGGAGGGTTAAACTCAAACAACCGAACGGTTGCTATGTGCCTAGATTTATCTAAAGCCTTTGACAGCGTGGACCATAAAACACTGTGTCGAAAACTTGAGGCTTATGGCATTGGGGGTTGTGAATTGATGTTGTTTGTTTCGTATTTAAGTGATAGAAATCAGTGTGTTTTTGAAAAACACAACGGTGAACTTGTCAAATCTTTAACACCAATAAAACACAATTCATAAATTTCAGAAATAACAAAGCAAAAGTCGAAATTGATCGTCGAAGTCGAATTTGACTCGGTTGTCCTTCTGGGCTTACACATTGACAAAGATATTAATTGGAAAACTCATGTGAAGGGTTTGGCGGGGAATATGTGTCAATATTGGTATGCTTTAAAATTAATTGGAGATAATTTAAGTATAACAGCTTGCCTGTCAGCATTCCATGCATACATACAATCAAGAGTTAGGTATGAAATTATTTTTTGGGGTAACTCAACTGAAGCCACTAGAATTCTGGTATTGCAGAAGAGAGGCCTTAGGATCATTTTTGGATTGAAAAGAAGGGATAGTTGAAAGCAAATATTTGTTAATAATAAAATCCTTACGCTCTTTTCTTTGTATATCCTGGAATGTGTCAATTTTATTCTTTCAAACCCAGATTTATTTCAAGGGTTGCAACAAAAGCATAATTATAATACATGGAATAGAAAAAATCTCAAAGATGAAATTGCGCATAGTACATATATACAGAGAAATGTTAAGTTTGCAATATTAAAATTTTGGAATAAATTGCCAAAGAATTTTAAGGATCTGCCATGTAAAACCGGAGAAGTAAAATTAAAAAAATATTTATCTGCAAAAGTATACTCTTCCGTTGATGAGTATTTTCATGACAATCATGGAATAAATAAAGATTTTACTTACTTACTTACTGATTTTGTTATAATATTTTTTTATACCTTCATCGAAAACATGATTTTAGTAACTGTCTGCAGATAACTAAAGTATGGCTTTTTTGGTTACCGATGCAGAAAAACTTTTTTTTTGATCACGGGTGCAAAAAAAAGGTTTCTGTCTGGTTTTTACCCAAAATTAAAGAGAAATAGGAGACTATAGTAATATTGAAAAAATATAATAATTGGCTAAAAATTAAGCCATTTCTGCCAGTTTTCATCAAGTATTTACAAAGAAATCATTTAAAAACATCGTCAAAATAACAAACTGTCAAAGATTAAAATGTCGCAACAATGAACGTCACCGAGTAACAAAGCACATCGCTATGGAAACGATTGTTATTTTATATACCAGCCGTCTTGATTTATAGTGTAAAGATGGTGTGTTGCGAGAAGTGCTCTTCGTTCGAGATTTTAAAAAGTATTTTCCTGTTTTTCGTGGATTTTTTGATAAAGGTATTTAAAAAAATAGTGTTAGCAACTCGTGGCTAAACTGTGTTTTTTTTACTCGCGTTTTGAAATACCTCGCTGCACTCTTTATTTAAATCAACGCTTGTAAAAAAAGCACTATTTTAGTCACTAGTTGTTAAAACTACTATTTTTATCACGATTGTAAAAAAAGATATATCTGTTCGTTTTTTATCCAAAATTAAAGAGAAATAGCGGAAAATAGTAATATAGAGAAAATCTAACTATTCTTGCCTAAAAACAAAGACATTCGCCAGTTTTCACAAAGTATTTACAAAAAAATCATTTGCAAACATGGTCAAAATATCAATTTGTCAAAGATTAAAATGTCGCAACAATGGACATTACAGGTTAAAAATTCACATCGCTATGGAAACCACTGTTATTTTATTTACCAGCCGCCTTGATTTATAGTGTAAAGATGGTGTCTTCGTTTAAGATTTTTTGAAGTATTTTCCTGTGTTTCTTGTTTTTTTTAATAAAGGTTTTAAAAAAAAGTAGTTTTAACAACTCGCGTCTAAATAATGCTTTTTTTTTACTCGTATTTTTCAATACCTCGCTGGGCTTGTTATTTAAACCAACGCTTGTAAAAAAAAGCCAATTTTTTAGCCACTAGTTGTGAAAAGTGCTATTTTCAACATTATGCAAGCGCTGATTTAATTTATTTCCAATAAATTCCGTATGGGTGTCATGTTTCTTCCTAATCTAGCTTTTGTATCAGCTACTCTAAGATGCTAAAAATTGAAGTATTTGATTTTTGATACTAGTACAATTAATAAGAGTTTTAAAAAAGAATGAATTTGTAACAACTATTTTTTTATGCCAATAGGTTCAGAAGGCGTTTTACTTTATAAAATATTGTGGGTCAAGCGGGGCAAAATCACTTTTGCAAATATCTCAAAAACTAAAATAAAATTTTCTTTTAAATAAAGTAAATGCTATAAAATCGGACGCCGCTGTGATAAATTTTTCATACATATTAAGGCATTGCATTAACCCATTTTAATTTTTTTTTCAATTACATGATAGTTAAGTTTACAGACAATACCCACAAAAAATTGACACAAAAAATTCACAGTTTTGATACCCAAATCTGTCATAAAATTCAGCAGTAATATGACCCCAAAGTTGTAGTCCCCCCAACAAAAAGTTATCATTGTTTGGGCAAAGCCTTGTTCATTTTTTGGACGTCTGTGATTTTCGGCGCCTATCGCCGAATTGTAAGTGGTTTTGAGCACTACCTGATTATGAATGGGTTCTTTAGGGATCATATAAGGTATGTATCAAAAACTATTCAATTTGGTTATTGTTGCTTTAAAATGTATTTTAGAGTAAAACAACGAGGCGTAAGGTTGGGTTGTACCCATAACTTTGGTTTTATAGAATGATACCTAATTGGAAAAATAATATCTGCTTTAAAATGTATTTCTTTACTTTTTTCACTTAACTCCTTAGTCTTTGAGATATTTGCAAAAGTCTTATTTTGCCTCCCTTTAACGGATTCTTAAGACAGAGGGTCTTCTGAACATAATAGGGTCTTTTTGGTCAATACATTTAATGGGGACATTTTGAACCACTTTGAATAACATTTTTTGTGGTGATCGTTATTTATGCGACGGCACAGTAAGGTACTCTAAATAAAAATAACGATTTTTGAGGTTATCTTTATCACAGACAAAAAAATGGTTTGCTAATTCGTATTTTTCCTTTCTTGAATATTTTTCATCATTTTCTGTTTATTAATTGTAATTTTAACATTTTCTATCTATATATACTAAATAAAAAGAAAAATAAAAAAAAATACACCATATACTGACCTCACAAAAATTGGGTTATATTTCCTTAACGAAATTTTACGCTATTTTCTTTAATATTCCAAAAACTCTTTTAAAATTACAGTTGTTATCCTTATCGTTAATAACCACAAAAGTAGTTATTTTTGCTGTTATTTTAGATGGTCCAAAATGTCTCTAATATTTAATATAGTTCGCAGAATGTTCGCAGAAAGAGTTTTTGGTTTTTGTAGTTGACGTTAAACGTAACCCTACTTTTTTACTTAATATCTTCGAATTAAAGAAGATGAAAGCACCTTTTCATTACATTTAGCAATTTTATAAATAGGTATTTCAAAAATATTGCGAAAACCAGTAAATAAAAATAATGATAACTATAAAGTTATTCTTTCTTAAATACCGGTGTCCGTTATGGTTAGTAACCACTACGGAATGAAATTTAGCAACTGCGCAGTCGCAGAAATAGCGATAACTATAACAAAGAGTCAAAAACACTGACCAAAAAGACTCTAATGGCACCAAAAAATAGCTTCTACTAATTACTGATTTGTGGTAGTTTGCGTTTGTTTGCTACATTGTGTATATGGTTTAAGAGTTTCAGAATAATGCTTATTGGTTGTTGGCGGGAATAATACAAGAGTAGTCACTGCAAACAAGAGTAGAAAGTGTGCGATTCTGGTCGTGTGGTCTGGTACAGAGAAAGTAAGGTATTATAGCTTTACCCAACCATTATATGCCTTTTCTGAATTCTAAATTATTTACACAAAATTACCTTCTAGGGTCCTTGTTTATTTATTAACAATGGTCAATTGATATATTTTTCTGGGATCTAATTGCTGTTTTTGAGTAAATAGAACACATTAGTTACAAAAAGATTTTATTTATAATTAATAGATTTTGTATAAAAAAGAAACGATGTTTTATAAATGTTTTGTTTATTGTTTATTTCTCTGCAAAGTCCAGTAGCAATGTGGATGGTTCAAGTACCTTAATAATGTTTATTTTATTTTTGTTGAAAAATTTAAATAAAATTATAGTCATCAAAGCGTAGATAGAGGAAATACTGAAGATAGGTAACCTTACGGGCTAAAATGTTAGCAAAAATTTCGTTCGTGGATAACTCCCCAGAGCGCGCATAGTCGCTTTTGGACAACTCGACTGTCATCAACCCAGTGCATTTCGCCGCAGCGAAATCTGTAAGCATAGAAGACATAATCAATTTTCCTTTGCAATCTGTAATAACTCTCCAATGTTTCACTTGACTTCGTATAGGTGGCGCTATTAACTTAGCATTAACATTCCTCCTGCGCTAGATAGTGTAGAAAATAGAAATATCACTGCCATTGTTTAGATTTGGTGGAAATCGAACCGTATATCATTGATATTAACTTTTTATGACGACATAGAGAATATTCGTCTTGTTCTTATCAGTACTTTTTTAGTGTTAGAAAAAAAAGAATAATATCTTGTTGATTTTGTGATTTTTGAAACAAAAACAGTTTTATTCTTGTGATTTATAACCGCTTATTTTGCATGTTTTTGTTTTATAGTAACAAAAAACTGTTGGTAAATGTTTTCTCGGTAATTATGCAGTATACGGTTTTCTGCCATTTTTGACCTTTTATGAAAAATTCTTTATGGGGGCACCTATACTAGGGTCCCTAGGACCTCAAATCCGCCTGCGCCCGATTTTTTTTTAAGAGAAAAAAGGGTGCCCGGGGGGGGGGGTTGTAATGTTTTTCTGATTGTTTTGGGTTGGGTTGGACTGTGTTGGATTGGGTGGTTTTAGTGAAAAAAAACATAAAAAAAAACAACCGGCGCAGGCGGATTGGGGGTCCTAGGGACTCTAGTAGGTGCCACCATAAAGAATTTTTCATAAAAAATCAAAAATGGCAGAAAACCGTATACTGCATAATTACCGTTTTTTCGCATTAATAATTAAGTAGGTAGTAACTATTTAAAAAAAAAACATCGGGCAGTTCTGGAATTTCTTAGAAAATTTCAGTTATAAACAAAATATTAAATATAAATAAATTTGGCTTAAGATATTTTAGCATAATTAAAGGGGTAACGTTTTTGTTTAAGAAATTTTTATGCCAAGATTTTGTTCCCATTGTATAGCCTTCTTTCCAAACTTTCGATTTTTAGAATAAAACACTCAGTTTTCTCAGTTTTCACTTTTTTTTTAGCTTCAAAAAAGTACAGCAATAAAACCATTTTTCTCTGTTAAAATGAAAAATATTTAAGGTTGTTGAAGAGAGACAGACAGTAATCGAAATAAATTACAGAATGTCAACAAGGTGTTGTTCGAATTGGAACTTCCCCAACCATAAAAATAAAAACGAAGATGTTGCTTTTTTATTTTGCAATTAACGACATTGTAATATTGGAAAAATGGAAGAAACATTCGGGAAGCTTAAACATTCTTTGTAAAACCGAGGAAGAACTGAAAAATTTTGTCATTTATGAAAAACATTTTGCCCCAAATTTTATATTGTTCAGCAATGCAAAAAATGCAAAATCACGTCGATTGAAATTTATTTTGCAAGTTTTTTTCCTGTTTTTTTAGGAGTTTTTGATAAAGGTATTAAAAAAATAGTGTTTACAACTCGCGGCTAAACTCTGTTTTCTTTTACTCGGGTTTTTAAATAACAACGGACGTAAAAAAAACACTCTTTTTGCCATTTGTTGTAAAATAGTAGTTTTCACAACTAGTGGATAAAATAGTGCTTTTTTTACAAGCGTTGGTTGAAATAACGAACGCAGCAAGCAGTTATTTAAAAACGCGAGTAAAAAAAAAGCACATCAGTTTATCCGCGAGTTGCTAACACTATTTTTTTAATTCCTTGATCAAGAAATCCAGGAAAATACTTTTAAAAATCTCGAACGAACAGCACTTCTCGCAACACGCCATCTTTACACTATAAATCAAGGCGCTTCGCGCTTGTTCTTTAAAACCAAGCTTGCAAAAAACACGATTTAAAAACTATATTATTTTTTAAATTTTATCCATTTTTAACACGCTGTATTTATATCCAGGCAACCCAACTCAAAATGCGAAATAAAATAATTAGTTGAAAACTGATCAATCGACAATATTCTGGGCAGCCATGCTCACATGCTGTTTATTTTTTGTTGCCCACTTTCAATAACAAAATAATGGTAATTTTTTGGGATTTTTGTACTGCCAACTTAGTAATCATGCAGCTAGTAAAATTTTAAATTTTGTAAGGGAAGGTCGAAAACATTACGCGGACCGGCATGGCGATTTTATGTGTGGAAATTATGCTGAATGGTCGCAGAGGATATAATTTTAAATTTTAACAAAATATTATGTTAAACCATTGTATAAAGAAGTATTATACAATGGTTAAACATTATTAAAGATACCTATAAAATAGTGTATATGCACCATGATTTTATGTCGAACTTAAAAATATATAATGTGCCATTTACGGCTGTAGTAAACAGAGATTTGCCAAAATATTTTTTACTTTAATGCAATTTTTTAATAAAATCGTTCAAGTTAAAAAAAATATTTGTTTTATTTTTCACATATTCCTAATCAAAAAGAAACAAAATGCAAAATGTATAGGATGTGCCAGAAAAAAAAACCGGTCCGATTTTAATAATATTAGGCTTTTTAAAAAGCCAAAGCTTCAAAATTTATAGGACCAATTTCAAACTCGACATTTCCTAAAAATCCAAGACGGCGAACCAATTTGAAAAATAGGTATTTTTAACCCCCCGTAGATATTTTTTTGTGTGGGAAACTGTAATAAATCTGAAACATCGGTTACGAAGCCACATTCTTTCGAAGCACATCGATGAAACATTTTAAAAATTCGGACAAGAAATAAGATTGAATAAAGTGTCTCAGAAAGTTTTTTCTAGGGGGGTGAAATTTGGCTACTTTTTAAATAGGCCCGCCATCTTGGATTTTTACTAAATGTCAGTTTTTTCATTAGTTCTATAAATTTTGAAGCTTGTGCCTTTTAAAAAGTTTAAACCTTTTAAAATCGATCAATTTTTGAAAAAGTTATTGCTATTTAAACAAGTAGATTTTTTCTTAATAAGCATGATTTTGTAGGTACTCCGGTCTATTTAAAAATTGCAAACTTCCTTATTTCTTGTCCGAATTTTTAAAATGATATATATATTCTTCTACGCTTTCGCTTTAAAATAATGTGACTTCGTAACCGATGTTTCAGATTTATTACAGTGTCGCACACAAAAAAATATCTAGGGGGGTTAAAAATGCCTATTTTTTAAATAGGTCCGCCATCTTGGATTTTTAGGAAATGTCAAGTTTGACATTCGTCTTGTATATTTTGAAACCTTAGATTTCTAAAAAGTTTTATTTATATTGAGTATTTTAAAATCGGACAATTTCCTGCTTAGTTATAATCATTTTAAAAAGTGCAGTTGTTTTTTGGCACACCCTATATAATTTTTTCGCAACCTTTCCATTTCTAGCAATGCCTTATTATTACAAGGTTTCTTTCCTGTCAATTTTGTACAAGTTCTCTCCCAATTAACTCTGCATAAAAGTCCCAGTATAAAATAATTCTGAATTTACCTGCTTTACACCCCTCACACTCACACCCTCCACTTCCGATTTTTTTTCATAAAATTGTATTGTCACTAAAACCGCATGTTTGTATCTGTTTTCATTACAAAGTTCTGAATTTACCCCCTTTACACTCCTCACCCACCCTCTACCTCCGTTTTTTTTCATAAAATTATATTGTCACCAGATCAAATCATAAATCTGAAAACCGCACTTTTGTATTTGTTTTCATTACAAAGCTTTGAATTTATCCTTTTTACACCCCTTAACTACCCCCGATTTTGATTTATAAAATTGTATTGCCACCAGATTCAATAATAAATCTGAAAACCACATGTTCGTATCTGTTTTCATTTCAAAGTTCTGAATTTGCTCCCTTTAGACCACTTTACCCCATTTACACCCCCCAATCACCCACTACCCCCCCCTTTTTTTCATAATATTGTATTGTCATCGGATCTACTTTGCTGTGCCAAATTTCATTAAAATCGGTTCACGGGAAGTGTGTCAATGAATTTAGCCCCTTATTTTTAAACCTTAACCACCCCCTACCGACAAATTTTTTTTTCATAATATTGTATTATCATCCGAACTACACTACTGTGCCAAATTTTATTAAAATCGGTTTACGGGAAGTGTGTCAAAAACGAATCGCAAAATGATAGCCAGGCAGACTGTAAAGTTAAATATAATCGTTTAATAATAATAAAAACTGTCTTGCTTCATTCAGCATATTCATGAATTTATATTATGATCTCTCTACCAGCTCCCATTCCCTTAGCAACAAGTTCATTCATTTACGCCACTGATAAACCGGTATTCAGCAAAGAATCAAAAACTTGCGGTAATTCCCCTTTCATGGCTTGGCTGGCTGTTCGGATACCGTCGGCTTTCGTCGGATATTAGCATGTATCCTCGTTGCCAGCACTACCTATTTAATGCGGTCTCCGCTAGCGCCCTCTAACAGTTACTCGGCAAAACAAAATTTTTGGTTTCCATACTTTCCGCAAGGTAAATGGGGGGCACCACTTGCCTGATCAGGGTTTATAACGAGTGGAAGTGCAACGGACTATTCTCACTTCCACTTATCAGTTACATATCTTAAGTATTTTCTATCTACGATCAAAGCAACCGCAAACAAAACTAGGCTTATTATTGTCATTTTTTTTTCATGGATCTAGTGTTGGCAACCCTTATTTTGAAGCAGGTGTTTTGTCTTACCAACGGCGGATGTTTTAAGATTTTCTTATTTTGTTTTAAAGATTGTATAGTTAATAGACTGTAGTGGTGTACGCAGTAATTTGAGTACCTACATTTTCTCAAATAACCCTTTTATTTTTGATTTTTGGGGAAAAATCCATTTTTAGGAGTCAATACTTAAGGACTCTGGGAGAAGGCCAAGAGACTGCGTATAAATACACGCCACACAATAAAAATGCAAAAATTAAACTCGGAAGATTTTTTAAAATTGTAAATATTTTGCAATCAATTATTCGCCTACTTTATTTTGGTCGAAAAAAGTCCCTACTGTCTCAATAAATGTTGACACACAAAATATCTTTGCAAAATGTATGTTAATTATTGTCATAATATCCGATAATTAAGAAGGTATTCTCGGTACACCATATTTTCTTTAATTTGCATATTATGTTTATCGTTTTTTACGTAACCTCGCGAGCCCATCCTGCTTTTCTTGATTCATCTTGTATAATTTTCACACATATTTATTTACAAATATGTTAGGTAACCCGAATTTAAGTTAAGTCCTCATATAACAAAGGAAAAACCTATAGAGAATAAAAGGTATGTTTTTGTTTTTGATAGCAAATTCAGGAAAAGAGTATTATTCAAAAACCACTAAAGCTAGCGCAGATTAATTATTATTAAGAACACGGTTCCTTAAAAAAAATCAAAGAAAGTATTTGTTCTAATTTTTTTACGCAGAAACGTTAAAAAAACAATTTATTAATGACAATGAAAATATCGTCATACACCAAAATCTGTTTTTCAAAAATGGATTCATTAATAAGAAACATTCAAGATGGAGAAGGGGGCAAGTACCCCCAGAGGATAACTTGTTTTGTAGACTATAGCATGGAGATAAACTAAAAAAATTTAAACGCAATTCATGGCCGACTTGACTGAAGGATAGAAAGGATTGTAGGTGAGGCGAAAAGATAACAAGTGCCCCAGTCAAGTAAAAAAGGGACACTTTAAATCTATCCAGTAAAGTAAGACTTTCCGTACACAAAGGTAAACGAAAAGAGTAGCAAATAGTCGGTTGAAAAAAAATATAGAAAGTAATACATTTACTTCTTCATACAACATGGAACTTCGTGTAACCCTGAACTTTCGTTTATGTAAGTACACAATCGTAATATTGGCAACTCATTCATCCGGAAACCACGACTAAAACATATCATTACGATTCCATGAACGTGAACCCAAAACCATGATGGTTTAAGGCAAAGTAGTATTATAATTACCATGTAGTTATGAGATACTGTAATGGCCCAAGTGTCGAAAAATGTGTAACAATAATAACTTTGAAAAACAATAGTAGTTTACAAAACAAGCATGTTATGATGGTCAACGCGAAGATGAAGTTTGGGACGCGAGCTGCCGGCGTCTTAATTTATCTGTGGGTCTATTCTTGAATCTCTCGCTCCTATGCATCTCATTGGTCCAATTTTTCGGTTTAAATCGGTTTCTCTCACTTTTGCCCGATATTGCTGGAAATTCTCTTACCCACATAAGATTGGAGGAATATTCATGTTGTAGGAATATTCCCCCGAAGTGTTTTTTGGAATAATCTATTGCGAATATGACATGAATGTTGCAGACCTATTTTTTGTTGAATATTCTTTAAGAGTTTCTGATATATAGTTATATTTCTTTCGTAATAAGATAATAATATTCCCATGATAACCTGATAATTAAATTATTTTTATGAATATTTCCAAAAAGAATATTTTTGTCAGGATTTTGGCATGTTTGCTGAAAATATTACTATCTTATGAAAAGAGCGCGATTTAAATGATTTATAATTGTAATTTAGTTTAATGCAATCTATTGCAGATAGATGGCACTGGAATCAATATATGTTCTCTATGTAGCAGATAATATTAATATACATATAAGTCAGGAAAAAGTTATTTAGGTAATCTTTTGATAACTAATCTTAAGTAGTACATCAACATAATGGTGATACATTGATATACCAATATCCATAGCCTACTCCGTAATTGCACTTGAGTGGAAGACTAATGCATATTTTAGGATATCACAAAATCATATCCATGCAATATGCAATAGGGATATATATTTGCTATTTTGGTATATTATAGTTAGTGGCCAGGTATATTACTATATTTCTTTTACAAAAAACGTTCTGGTCGTATTACAGTCATGTTTCACGTCACGTTTCTATCACATTTATATCACTTGTACGAGCTAGAAAGTAACTTATTGCCGGAATGTGTTAGTAATATTCCCAATGATAAAATATAACATTCCTATCACATTCTTATGTGGGTAGTCAAGACCAATAGAATTACTTTCGATGAATATCGAGGAAATGTGAGAGAAACTGATTTAAACCGAAGATTTGTACCAATGAGATGCATAGTAGCGAGAGAATTTGACTCCCTGAGCGTGTAATGACCATAACATGCGACTTAGTGTACTATACTTTACCTATGACCAATGAAAATGTCATCATAAATATCAGAAATTAATAAAAATACCAAACGCGAACACTCTTAAGTCAACAACCTTCATAACCTGAAGTTTTATTGACGTTCTATATAAAACGTCAAAACAAATAAGGTTAGTAAAGAACTTTTCATATGTCTTTTTAAGAAAAAGGTTTTTTTTTCTTAAAAATGCGTAATACGTCAATTTAACGGGACTTATTTTTGGTTAGGTACTAAAATTATTTTTGATTTATTTACGTTTAATAAATATTTCTTATCATAAAAATATAGAAAAATAATTCACATTTTTGCGTCAATTAGTCCTCTTAGATAATAAAGTTTCATCGCTTGTCATGCCATCTTTTGGTTTACGTGTAAGCTTTATTAGGGATATTTTGGAACGCTTATTTGACACTTCGTAGTGGTTGTGGTAATTACTGCGTCTGCGTAATAGCTAAACGTCATTTCGTTGTGGTTAGAATTTTGGCACAATTAATTTTAAAAATAATAAAATATTACCAGGTTCAAACATATACCACACTTATTTTGTAAAATAAAGTCCAATTTTGCATTTTTTCGCATCTCTATATTTTTTTATGAGTGACAGTTTCTAATGTGTTCCAAAAACTCTGATAAAATCTATGCGTGGTAGTCGTAGTGGTTGTTAAACACTGACACAGCGGCTGTCAAAGTTGTCAAAATTTTAAGCGTTACAAAATTTCCCTATTATTATCCTAAGTGAGTCATTAAAAGCGTGTTAGGAGGTAGTGATGGGCATCGAAACTTATCATCGATGGTGAAAAAACATCGGAATAAAAACATCGATGTTTCTGAACGTCGATGTTTTTTTTTTAGAGAGTAGTCCGTTATTCAAAAAATCGCAGTTTTTTGGTCAGATACACTCTTGTAGTTGACGTTAAATATAACCTAACTATCAGCCATTTGCACCAACATATTTAGGGATAACCTGGAATTAGGTGGCACCTAAATCTAGTTTAGTTTTAGGTTAGGGGAGCGCTAGGGGACCTAAAACGGGCCCCTAGATTTAGGGATCACCTTAGGTAATTTAGGGGAGTTCTAAATACAAACGAAACTCTTCTCTAACCTAGGCCACCTGATTCTAGGTGACCCCTAAATAATTAAATATGTTGGTGCAAATGGCTGTATTTCTGCTAAATATAATACTATTTTTGACAGATTTTATTCGAATTAAAGAAGATGATATCGATTATAAGCACCTTATCAGTAAATTTAGCAATTTTATAAATAGGTTTTTCAAAAATATGGCGAAAATAAGTAAATAAAGATAACTGTAAAGTTATTCTTCCTTAAATACCGGACTCCGTTATGCTTAATAACCACTACGGAATGACATTTAGCAACTGCGCAGTCGCAGAAATAACGATAACTATGACGAAGAGTCAAAAACACTGACCAAAAATACCCTATTGTTAATGTTACACAATACTTATAATAAGCATGAAAATTAGAGATTCAACATAATAATCGATACGTGATATACAAAGGCTATTAAATAACTTAGGTAAAAAACAACCAAGAAAATATGATTAGTACATTCAAAAGAAACTATATATTTTATAAAATGTTGTTCTCATTGAAGCACATCCTTAGAGGTCCCAAAAGCTTTTTCGTACTCTTTGTAGAAATAATAATTTATTGAGCGTTGGTTCATTCCATCGATTCCTTCTTTCCGTGAGGGTTTGATCAGCTTTTGAAAACAAGTACTCCGATGCGGTGAGGTACAAGTTTAAGCTTCTCACTATTTCCTATAAGTTTTTTTGTATCGATGTTCAGATGTTTAAAAGAAATATCGATGTTTTAGCATCGATGATTTTTTATAAACCTCGATGTTAAGGCACCTACGAACCTAACCCTGTTATTAACCAATCTGCGACTCGCGGATGCAGGGCCGGTTCTAGCCGTCTACGCGCCCTTATGCAACAGCTTGATTCAGTGGCGGTCCCAGGGGAGGGGTGCTCCAGAAAAAAGTAGACAACAAAGATGCTGCTGGTAACTCTAAAGTCTTCGGAGAAAAAACGAGAAATTGCAGAACATTCCTTTAAAGACATTCTAGAATCCCTCCACAGTATTTTGGGACAGTTTGAAACAGACAGAAACTACGATATAAGAATTACAGAACAGTACTATAGAGTTTCAATTTATAACAAGTTTTAGACAAAATCATTTTGGACATAAAATCAAAGTTCAATAACGAGACTCCAAGTATGTTTAACCTGAACATATTCATACCAAGTTTTAAAATTAGCTAATGTCGTTTCCAAATACTATAAACTGTTTGATTAATACAAAACACAAATTCTTGAACTTTTATTGGGAAAAGTCAGTATTTGGAAACAATAATGGTCAGAGGGGCAAAAGGCAAAAGCTTAAATCAAAACTTATATGATAACGTTTACGAGGCAATGAACAAGTATGGAGATATTTTTTCGCTGATAAAAATATTCTTGGATGTTTGTCAGTAAGTAATGCTTCGTCAGAAAGGAGCTTCTCCTGCCTCAGAAGATTGAACATGTAAGTACTTAAAAACGCTTTGACGAAAATTCGTCTGATGGGCTTAGCCTTGCTGCATATCAACAGAACATTGAAATTGACACTGAGCAATTCACTGCTCGGTTGGCCCAAAAAAACTGGAAACGACCTTTTTTTGAGATAGGCATCTTATATTTGAGATATTCAATATAAAAGGTAATGTTTCAACTTAAAAAGCTTCTTAGATCTCAAAAAAAAAAAAAAAATTAGCTATTAGGTTTTGTTTGTGGTTTGTTTGTTATCTATGTTTGCTATAACTGAAAGAATTATACGTAGTTACTCAAGCGC
The DNA here is from genome assembly GCA_963921995.1 of Oxystoma pomonae. Lineage (NCBI taxonomy): Eukaryota > Metazoa > Arthropoda > Insecta > Coleoptera > Brentidae > Oxystoma > Oxystoma pomonae. The sequence continues at coordinate 44,453,232 of OY998172.1, forward strand.
GGATTTCAGGGGGGTAGGGGCGTAATTAACCCCCCTCCCCACCCTGGATTTAAATTTTTTACGAAAATATTTAGAAAATCAAAAGTAAGGCATAAATTGCGGCGCTATATCACCTTTGATATTTACGGTATTAGTTTAATTTTGTGCATAGCATTTGTAGTGTCACTTTCTTAAAAATTTTCGCCTGCTGGGCTTTGAAAGCATTGATATATTTACAATTCTAGTTTAATTTTAAATCAAAAAATGCATTTTTCAGTGCAATTTTCTTAAAAATTTTCGCCTGCGGCGCTATGATACGATGATATTTAAGATTTCAGTTTAATTTGACTCAAAAATTGCATTTTGAATGTAATTTTCTCAAATTGTTGGCGCATCTAAACATTTTTTTTAAATAAAAAAGGTACCTATGAAATAAACCCCTTAGATTTAAGGCCAAATCCACGCTTGTAGTTACTAAGTTTTGTTTGCATATATTGATATTTTTCTCATAAAAGCTATGCTTTTATTCTACTTTTTTTTATATCAAAGCCGCCCCCCTCTTTTTCAAATCTGACGCCTCTTTTTATGAGAATCAAATATATAGACAGTTCAACTCATAATAAAAATTGTTGCAAATCTTACATCAAATATTTTTAACCCATTTTCGCAACGGACGAATAGAAATGAAGAAAAAACGTTTGTGGGGAAAACGCAAACTTCCCAAGCAACAATTATAGTCAATTTCACTGGTGCCATTGTGATTGCCACCCAAAATGGGTTAAAGCGTAGTAATAACAATGAAAGAACATTTACATGCATAGCATATGCGTTAAACCTCCTTTTGAGTACATCTTTAGCATATGCTTAGTCCATACTATTTAAGTATATGCTATTAAGGATATCCATAGCAAATGCTATGAATGTACCATTACCAGGTCCTTTTAGCACACATGCTATTCTGGTACTGCAAAAGAACATCAAAAGAATGCGCTTCTACTATTTCCTTAGCATATGCTAAGAAAATACCATTAAGGAAGTTAACTTTTAGAACATCTTTAGCATATGCAAAGTATAAGTCACTTATTGAAACATTATTTCTTCCTTTTATTGCACAAGCTATTATACTATATAATGAAATACCATTAAAGAAGGTTACTTTTAAAACATCTCTAGCATATGCAAAGTATATACCAGTTATGGTACAATATTAAGTACATCTAAATGCATGATACAATAAAATCATGACCGTTTAATTCAGTGCACTCAGAAAACCATCCCAAGTGAAGTGTCTACTTCCACCAAACGAGAAAATTCTCTGAATAAGTCGACCAATAAGAATCCGCCAAAACGCTTGTTTCAACCTATTTCTTTATAAGCGCATGGTACAGTGGATATAGCTTTGGTCTCTCAACCTGTAGGTTTTGTGTTCGAACCCCGTCGTCGCGTCGCACTTTTTTTTTATATGTTTTTATTTTTTTTTCTTCTCAAAAATCAATTTTTTATTTTATTTAAAGCCATATTTTAGGAGTTAACGGTGCTAAGGATGACCCGTTGCTATACGTGCTAAGCACATGGCAATCGTCTGATAAGAATATCTGTTAGCACATCCTAGGAACCTGCATAGCATGTGATTAGGGCGGAACGTAACCTATTCTTAGCACATGCTAAAGATGTTCCAATGCTAATTTAGAACATCCTTAGCATATCCTATGTCTTCTTGAGGATAATCTATGCAAGTGCTAAGGATGACAAATTGTTATGTGGGTATTTCCTACAAAAAACTATTTATAGGAAAAATCTCATTATTGTCACTTATTGTGGTGAGTATTACGGTTAAAAAATTACTAGTGTCGTAAAAATATAAAGTTATACGCGAAAGTAATATATTCCACTACATAAATATATATCATTATGGAAGCACGAAAAAACTTTATGGTCCGAGGCTAACGAGGCTACTACAAAGTTATAAAGTCTACACGGTTACCTATTTACCACACAGTAAGAAATACATGTGCATATAGTGAAAAAACGTTGCTTACGAGTTACCGCTACGCTAAATAAACGTATTTGTAAACTTTTTCACCGTATTTGCAACGTTTGGTGTTGTTTTGGTGGAATGACGTCAATATTTTGACCGCAACGTTGCGGAAACAAATGCAACTAATCGGAAATCAAATGGCGACATTTATCATTTGGCCCGCTAATAAATAAGTCGTCTTTATACATGTGTTCGAAGCATTCCATATATTTCTTTCAATTAAATTTTTATTTCACCTTTAACCAACATGTTTAATAAAAGGTGAAGGTTATCCGGTCTCCTCCTTGGTTTGCTAATCAGTTTGAGCTAGGATTAATAGAAATTTATTGCTACTCGATACTTAACTATTATTATTTTTTTCTTGTAGCAATAACTGTTCATCAATTTATTTATATAATTATTGCAAAATGATCCAATCCGGTTCATTGAGCAAGTTCATCACGAATTGAGAACTTTACTTTTGCTTTCTTTGAAGGCTGAAAGAATATTATTATTATTTTATTTTATAAATACTGTATTTTTAAAAAAGATAGTTGAGGATACATATATAACCTATCAAAAGCTTAATTCTTAAACTTGGAGTGAACGGTTTTTTACGTGATTATTAACTTACTGTAGAATTGTTTTTTTTTTATTTTTTTGAAATTTTATACTTTAAGTAATTTTTTTTTAAACCTTGTTGGTTCGATTTACCTCTAGTTTGGAGAAATAATCCACATATCGAATTTTCGAATATGAAATTAGCAGAGGGCATAAATAAATGCTTCCCAGAATTTTACTTTACATGGATGATTTTAATTTAACCTAAATTCGAATTGGACTAAAAGTAACGTAACGTCATACGCCGCTTGAAAGTGAACCAAATAAAATATATGCTTTGCTCCCCTTTTAACGCCTTAGAAAATATTGTTTACCTTTGGCCTTGGAGGTCTTTGTTTTGAGTGATTTATAAGCCATCGACCAATAATGACTGGTTATATTTGGTCAAGACCAATGCATCTAAGCGACATCGGTTTTAACCAAAATAGAGGAAATTGTGACGTCATTGACCAGCTTTTTTACTTTTGGTCTTGACCCAAGATGACCGAGCTTGGGAGGTGAAAAGTCATTAGTTTTGGAGAGGTTAAGTATATTTTAAAATAGCGATTTTTAAATTTATTTTAGTACTTTGCCCCATGCACGAACTTCGATGAGAATTTTGATCTAAACGTGAGTTATGTCTTTATAAAAAAAATCTATGTCTTACCAAGGCATCACTTAATTAAATCGGTTAGGAAATAAAAAAAATACGGGCTTTAATAATGAGTTGAAATTGTTTGCTGTAACTTTAGATAGAAGTACAAGACTTAAGAATTTTATGTTGTGGTTCAAAATTTAACAATTCTCAAAAATCAATAATGGCGGACAATTTAAAAAAATGGGTAATTTTCACCCTGCCCCCCTCTTTCCCGAAAAATAAATATGTTTTGTACCTACACTGAACAAAATCTAAATTAATGCGACAAAGGTTCCCTCCTTACTGCATATATGAAGATATCACTAAATTAAATCTGTTAGGATATTAAAAATTGATCATCAAGTATGGCGACATAAACTAAATACCCCTTTGCTTAAAATTTGCATGTTTCTGCATATAGGAAAATGTAGCATATTTTATTAGGCCCATTGAGTGGCCAGTATTTTAAAACGACAGCAATTTTTTTAAATTTTATTACAAGTCATAATTTTTATTAAAAACGCTAGAAATGATGACACTAACTTCTTCACTTCTTAACTGATTTAAGCAAGTGATACCTCCATATACCTGGCAGAGCTGGGAGGTAGAATGGCCTTGATTTTGTTTTTTTACTTTAGGGGAGTAAAATTACTCAATGGTTAAAGCGTGTTAAAGCTGTCCGCCGTTGGTTTGAAAAATGTCAAAGCCCCAAGCTTTGTTCACCCAAAAGTGTAAAAATGTTTAGAATTAAGTAATCCGATCAATAGTTAAAGCAAATGCAAAAACTGCGATTTTTTTGCATATGACAATGTCGAGTCAAAAACCACTTATTACAGAGGTTTATAGTTTTCTTATCTCTTAACCGATTTAATACGTAACGTATTTTTTTTGCACGGGGGATGAAAATTACCCGATATTCAAAACGGTCCCCCATCTTGGATTTTTGCGAAATGTCAAATTTTCAACCGGATCGGAAAAGTCTCATGTTTCGTCTTTCAAAAAAGTTATAGCAAATTTAAAAGTGTGCAAGATTTTTTGGCCTACCCTATATATCAGATTTAAAGGTAATTCAAGGTTTTGTGTTGAAAAATATCTGGGGCGAACAGTTCCGGTATTATGGGGCTGCGCCCCATTTATAGACTACACTGTGTTACCGTTGAACTTAAGAGGTTGGGTGGGTCAAGGCGCAATTACACAGACGAACATGCTCAAACAAAAGCTCGTGCAAAAGATCTAAAATTTTTTGTGTGAACATTTTTGTGAGCTTTTCTTTGAACATTTTGTTCGGGTAAACTTTTGAGCAAATTATTGCTATCTGTTTTGGAAACATATTTTTAAAGATGAGAATAAATAAAATTTCACATCAGTGATCAGTGATCTCAATTCTTTTAAAAAATGGAACACCAACTTTTATTTTAAATCTTTCTGAAAAAAAGCCGACGGCAAGCGAAACACATGGATTTGGGTTACTTATAATATTGTTTCTTAGGGTTTTTCCCGGATTTTTTTGCTTGGGCGTTTGTTTGGGATTTTTATGTGAGTTTTTTTTATTTCCAAGCTTTTTTTTCTTAAATTTAAAAAAAACCAGAAAAATTTTTCTTTGCCAAAAAATTTTTAAATATCGGCAAAAAACTCAAAAATTGTACTTTTAAGCGGTAATCCGCGCCTCACGACTATGAGGAGTGGTGGGGAGGGTGATTTTTTTTAAACATATTTTTGTAACTTTACTTCACCCTTAGCTTTGATTGTTTTTTTTAATTCCTCACACCAGATTTACCTAGTTAGTTTAAGGCCCCAAGGGTTACTTAAAGAAGCAAAAGGTTCTATCAATTTAATGTAATAATCAATCAATCATGGTCGATTACTGACACTGAACAAACAATATGCAAAGGGGCAACATTCCGATTCAAAAGGGTGGCCGGCCTACTACCTGTGAAATCCAAAATGCGAAATCTACGCGTGAATAAAATAAAACGAAATAAACAAATTAAAGCATACTCAAGGAAATTTTTTTGTTTTGCGTCGGAGAGCTCTTTCTTTATGGAAAGATTTGTTCTGAAACTTTCATAAAAACCCTTGTTTGTTGTCATGTAATTTTGTGTGTCAACGTAAATTTGACCAAAACCCCCTCTCACTAGTCTACGGTTTTTACCTTCTTTTAACCCAGCAACAGCAATAAATAAGTGCCAATTATTATTTTTTTTAATCTCGTTTTTTTACAACCCCAAAAAAGTTACAAGTATACTGGCATATCCCCTATAAAAATCAGATCAATCGAAGTTGCTTATGAGGTAAAACGTGAATTTCGACATCAAATCGTTTTTCCGTCGGAAGGCACTTAATTAAAAATACCTTGTTTTAAAACTTAGTCTTTCTATTTTCAGTTAAGTTCAATGAATTCCCATAAAACTATAAAATTTAAATTTGTAGGAAATTTCTATACCAACATTTCTTCAAACAAATTTTGCTTAACATTCTCTCCAAAATTTCGGTGGGTCTTTTTGTACGAGATTTTGCTCGAACTTTTTTTTGAACATTTTGCTCAAGAGGCTCGTGTAAATGTTTGTCGGCATTTCAACATCAAAGGAAAGTTTGTCTGTGTAAATGCGCCTTCATAAGCCGAAAAGTCTTGCCTTTAGCGCTAATAGTAAAATTTTCCAACCAATCGGGTTGACCGTTCCATCCAAGCGAACGGTCCGTTTAAATTAATAACAACAAATCATTGAACTAGAAGTCAATAAAAACAAATTATTAATTCCATGACGCCTGTTATTGATATAAGCGGAGTGTGTTTAAGATGATTAATAAGTTGCCATTCAGGAATTCTACCGCAGTATTTTTTCTGTGGATTTTGGGTTAACTCACAACAAAAAAGAGAAAAGAGCTCCCACATATGACTCGATCCGGTTGCACAGTTTACATAGAATTTGTTTTTTTTCGATGCGGGTTGAGTTCTGACTCAGATTGAAAATAACAAGGGTTTATTGGGATTTAGTCGCATGTAAACCCAGTACGTGTGAATCCAAACACTACAAAAAGTGGAAAAATTTTCACCCCGATTCTAAACAATCAAGCTATTTTGGTTTATAGAGATGAATACACTATAGCTTTTGTTTAAATGCTTAACTTTCTTTTTTTTAATAATGTTAGGCACAACAACAATAATCATGGCCATTAAACTTTTAACACCAAATTGTATTGTTGCAACAATTTGTTTGTTTAATGTTTTAAAAAAAACTACTTATTTGCGTGTTTGTATTTAACTATAAATTAAGAAAATGAGGTTATGGGTTTCACGCATGATAAGAAAGTATTTCTGTAAATTCTTAAATTTTGAATTAAATTTGCGGCAAATACTTTCTTTTTTACTTGGTTTAGGTTTCGTTTTGGTTATATTTTTGCAAATATATCTGTCTGCTGTTTACAAAACTATTTATTTTAAATAAATTAGGAAACCAAACTAAAATTGTCCATAATTTACAAGTTTTTTTAACAATAAAGGAATTTGAGTTTTTTGGGATGTGACCAAATCCAGTTTCGAGGCATATTTGTTGCCGTGAACCGATTTTCATGAAATAAAGCCTATGTCCTGCCCAAGACTCCAAGGAATCCATTAATAAATCTCTCCTATCAAAATCCGATTAATAGTTTTTGAGTGATGCTGAAACAAACCAACAAACAGACCCACGGACAAAGAGACAAACAAATAGGCAAAAATTCTAAAGATTGGATTTTTGGTGTCTATATGGTTCGGTGAGAAGCCAACACTAAAAATATTCAATTTACAGGAATGGTCTCTCTTGAGATTTATTAGATTTTTACAGAGTAGAGACTTTAAATGGAGTATTGGCAGTAGCGGGTTAAAATATTGTTTTTTAAAAAAATCCAAAAACAACTAAGATTTTTAGCAGCTAAAATTTTCGGCAAAAAATTTTTGTGAACGGACAGAAAGGGGTCTATTCACATACAACTTTTTTTTTAAATGAGAAGGCCCCGCTTGTACCACTTTGCACTACGCTCAAATAATTTCTTTTTACATTTGTCAATATATTTTTCAAAATCTTCAAGAAATCGTTGTGTTGGGTTTCAAATGGAACATTGCCACAAGCAAGTTGGAAATTCGTTTTTTAGGAAAATCCAAAAACACAACTATAGTATTTTTTGCAATCAAAATTTTCGGCATAACACTTTAGTGAACGGACCCTCAGAAAAAGGTCTATTCATATAGAACTTTTTTTTTCAAATGAGAAGACCCTGCTTGTTGACAAGCTTATTAAAAAAGAAAAACGCTCGTGTATTTTTTTTTTGAAATTTGTCAATCCATGTGTGAAAAATTCCCAAAAAATGATTTTGTCAAACTTCAAATGGAACTGCCCCAGGCGGATTGGAAATTTGTTTTTTCCTTTGAAAAGAAAAGTTGTCTGAGAATACACCCCTTTCTGAGGGTAGGTTCAGAAAAAGTTTAATCCGAAAATTTTTATTGCAAAAAATATAATTTAGCGGGTTTTTGGATTTCTCTAAAAACAAATTTCTAATGCGCTAGGGGTAATGTTCCATTTAAAGCCCTAAACAATTATTTTTTGAGGATTTTTGACACACGAATTGACAAATGTTAAAAAAAAGTACACGAGCGTTCTGTTTTCTCCATAAGCTTTCCAACAAGGTGCCACAAGCGGGGCATTCTCATTTGAAAAAAAAGTTGTGTTTGAAAATTCTGATTGCTAAAAATCTTAGTTGACGTTGACGATTTTTTGAAAAATCAATTTTTTGACCCGCTACGGCAAATATTCCATTTAAAAGAAAAAAAGAATATCGTTCAAACGCAACAAACATTATTAATTATTTTATAACAAGTAAAAAACAATGGGTGACTAAGAGTTGCGTTTTTAGAATAAGTGATTGGCTTGTGGTATGCAACAACATTATACTTCAGTAGGTTGTACTCCTGGGGCTCGATTCTGGGCGTAATAGAACGATCATACCCTGAGAAGTGATTTATCGCACAAAAGTCATGCGAACAACGCACGGTGGTTAATTTTCAGAAAAACGCGGACATAACTTGAGAAATTAAAAAATTCAAAATGTGTCTAAATTTGCCCTTATATGGTTGTCAAGATACTAGGCGAATAATTGGCCAAAAAATAAACTATGCTTTTTACGAGTTTGATATTACGCATCAGTATTCAACATCAAATTTCAAATAGAAGACCCAGAGTATGAAAGTATTCAACTGTTTATATCTCGAAAACAGGTGGAGATCGACATAGGGTATGTTATATAAAAATGATCTTGTCTGTGCTTTTTTAAATATTAAATAATTTTCTTTAAAATGTTTATATCTTGTTTTCAGTAGATAAAAAACAATAAATGCCACTCTTTTGTATTCCAAACTAAATTTGTGAATCAGAAAAAAATAATTTTAATCTTAAAAAAATTCTACTGTATATGTGGGGCAATTTATGGTAAACCCACACATTAGAAAAAGTCTTGGTGTAAATAATATTAATACCCCAGGTTTGGAATACACAAGTGTCGCATTTTTTAACTTATTATTGATATCCACAAAAATTAGCCATACTAAACTTGATGAAATAAGGAAAGGGTGCTTTAACACTATATAGAAATAGTTAAATGGAGTCCAAATGCAAGTGTGGGGCATCACTCTCTAAGACCTCTGCGTCCAGTCTGCAAAATGTCCTCTGGAGCAAAATATTTATCACACACGTAAAATCTGTTATATATTTCATCGGCACTTAGTTTATTCGCGTTTAACGGCTTCAATATACTTCTGAAAAATTACAGGATTGCCTTTGGGGAAACGATGTCTCCCCGTTTTTTTTTATTGGGATCATGGCACGGTCTCCGCAGCTTTGAATACAACACACTCTAACTCTTTGTTTCTTAGCCATTGTAATCGACGAATAAAATCACAATTTTTTGAACAGGAATAATCACAAAATCACTTTTTAAAAAGCTTGACAAACCTCAGTTTTCAAAATGGAACTCATCAGTTATGAGTCATAACCGACATTCTGTCACTTTTGTCATAATGTGTCCTCTGACGGACAACCCTAGAAGGGGTAAGAGGAGGAGCTGCAGATTTCTAGAAAGAATATTGCCAACCTAAATATTATTATGTTGGCAGTTCCTTTGCACGCCGAAACTTAACCGCACTTTTCGCGAAAAATAATTATTGGCGGGAAGGGTGAAGTGACGGATCTATAGTTCCTTAATTTATGGAACGGCTTCGCTCAAAAATTGTTGTTCGAGGCAGCTCTGCGCGTGCCCATAATAGATTGGTGATTCTTCGATCGTCTCGTCACTGCTTTTAAGCGCGTTTATTGGTTGAACCTGCTTCCCTTCTCTCAGGCGAACGATCACTTCCTATGACTTCCAGAATCAGTACCCTGATAGCAAAGGCCGGGAAAGTATATAAGTCCTAGATCAAATAAATTCTACCGAAAACTCCTCGAAAAATAATAACCACTCACTGGGTGAATACCTGATGACATAAGCATTCCAAACGTTGAGAAAAAGTAAAAAATAAAGACAATGAAAGTCCGAAACTCTAGTTTACTCATAACATTAGGATTTTTAGTTGTAAAGATACCGATTAAAGTCAGTTTCTTGAACAATTCTTAGGTGGGTAACTGTACGTTTTTATTTTAACTAAAACTCTGCTAAGACACTGCAGAAATATATTTATATTTAGTATTTACAAATATTATATTTTAGACAAGTAAAAAAAATTGGTGCTAGAAAGCACAGATAGTACACTTTACAATCAATTATTTTATAAAAAGGGAAGATCAAAAGATCCTGGGAGGAAAGAACGAAAATTCAAAATTGGATGAGTGCCCCACAAGGAACACACAAAAGACCAAAGCGAAAGGAGAAACAATTAAACGATGTTTCGCCCGGGGTGACCAGCGTGGGCTCGTCAGTGGATTCACTAGTCACCCTCAATCCAGACATCATTTAACACCATCGCTCTCTCTGACTTACAACTCTGCATCACTCACAAATAGGCAACGTTCCGCATGGTACTTATTATAAGTCACCTGATACGGGTTCGTCCTGGCGTGTTAATCTTTCCAATAGGAATATGCTGACAATTAAAACAAGAAGTTAAACTTCCAAATCAGTTATATCAACCGAAAATAATCTAAAAAAGGGAAGATCAAAAGATCTTGGGAGGAAAGACCAAAAATTCAAAATTGGATGGACATCTCAATTATTTTATGTTGAAAGAAAATGAAAATATCTCGAAAACTGTAGCTTTGAAAGATTTGAACCTTATAACAAAATTTTTGGGCAATATTGATGAAAACCAAAATCAAAACCGCATAATAGCTGCTTCTAAAGTTATGGTTTTTTTAATATAATTTAACGTTTTTTCAAATAACTCGGAAACTAAAGCTCCCACGAATCTGGACTTTATAACAAAATTTATAGTCCATATTCACGGAAACTCAAATCTGAAAACCGTATATCGCTACTGGCCTTTGTGCCAAAGTTAAAATTTTTTAAATTATTTTATATCCTTTTTCCCCCCTTCAACCCCCCACCACTCTACCCAAAAGTTAATCAGTTTATGGTCGGCCGGTAGAGGATTTTTGCACCAAATTTCGCTAAAATCGATTAAGCCGTTCTTGAGTTATCGTGTTTACAAACAGACGATAGACCGACAGACAACTTTTTTTTTCGTCGATTAAGGTGTTTTGGAACCTTTCTAACTCATTTTTGATAAAATTAAGAAAAGTCAAAATGTCACGATTTTAGTATATCTATGTGTACTATGAATAGAATAGAATTTAAATGGATGGTTTTTAAATACTTCTGAAAAGTTTCACAACCATAACTTTGCTATTAATTATTTATTTTTAATTTTTGTTGCTCGGTATTCAGTTCTCTATTAATTTAACACAATGCAATAGTCAGAACGAGGTGGACACATCACAAAATAAAAAGAAAGACAATAAACTCTCTTTCGGATATAAAATAGTACCATTTTAATTAAAAAAATTTAAATAACTATATAACAGACAAACAAAATATTAAGTAATTTGTGCTTCTTTAATCCTATCGTTTATCTTGGTATTGTCCTCTTAATATTAAAGAATCGAGTAACCGAGAAAACAATTTTGACATTGCATAACACAAAATTTCTATCTGCAACACAAGCCCATATTGAGTGAAAGAGTAAATACGGGTATATTTAATAGGTACAGTCAGTTTCAAAATAAGTCTTTAAGTTTTTAAACTATACGTACACTTTCTTCCAAAGTAAATCGGACCACTTTTTTTATTGTTCTCTTAATTTTCTGAGCTAAATTTCAGCCGCCATATTGAAATTGGTTCGGTGAATTTGCAATACACAAAGCTATCCCGTTGTTGAAAATGACAGTTAATCTTGAGCCGAGTGCCAAGGTTACTGTCAATGAGCCATTCGAATATTTCCGCTGTTTTCCTATACTTGCATGAAGTATCACTTTCAGACGTTGTTCGGAAACCGACCTGGTTTGTATAGTGGGTACATACTTGGTCTATCAACCAGGGGACCCGGGTTCGATCCCCGAGGCCGTCGGTAGTTGACTTGGACTTTTTCTTATAAAATTACATAATTTTGTGAGATTAAGGAAAAATGCCGTATAGAGCGGAGCAGGCCCTGTTAGCTAGAAGGCCGGCTGACACGATTCCGTACCGTCAGTCGTAATGGACGTTAAGAAGACGGTACCGTGTGATCCATATATTGATAGTGGAGCACGAGATCCCTAGCCCCGACAAAGTGGTTTAGGTCTAAATCCCTCCAGGAAAAGAAGCCTTCCTAGGAGGTGCTTATCAGACGACTCTAGTGAGCAGGGTAAGGTCCTCCCCTCCATTCATGCCGGTAACCAGGCCGAATACACACTCCCTTAGTCGGTAGGCTACTGGAGGATAAAAGACCTGGTCTAGGGTTCGAAAGTAGTTGATGACCCGTTCGATTAGGTTATTAGTACCTACGGGACTCGAAAAAGTGACGGTAAACAAATGTAAAGAGAGAGAGAGAGAGAGAAACTTTCACAAAATCGTTTGTTACGAAGAATATAATACGACTAAATTTTAAATTCTGCCCCAAGCGGTATCCGAGTAAATATGAGGAAAAGCACCACAGTATTCTACAACTCAAAATGCAACTAAAGGAGTGTCAGCAACGTTGATAGGGTCTTTTTGATCCGCATATTTGTCACTGAAATTGTGGTTATGTTTATGATTCGGCACAGTATCTACCTATCACGTCTTTAAGCTTAAACGTTTATTGAGTGTTTTTGATTTTTTGATGCACCTTTGTCACTGGAATCGTGGTTATTCCTGACCAAAAACACCCTAAAGGCCGATTCTCACCTAAGCGGCACCGAGCGGATCGGCTCGGGGCAGCGGGCGCGTCAAAACGAGGCTTACAATTGTTTGCGTGTAATTAAATGATATGAACCTCACTTAAGCAGAACGGCGCGAAGCGTGGCGTCGCGGCCCAACGCGGCAACTTTTCAACGCGCCCGGGAGCGTTGGCTCGCGGCATGCACGCTTTGAAACGCGTGCGACCGCCTACCGACGCTCTAGTGGGAATCACAACGCGTCACACGCAAGCTGCGACCTGAAAGACTATTGAAAAGTCGGGTGAAAAGTTGCTGTACAAAATTAAATATGAACGGGGAAAAATTGACAGATTGATGGTACTTGTTTGCGAATACGAAGAACTACACGACATGGCAAATAGAAATTACAGCAATCAAAATGAAGACATTCTATAATACTTGTAAAATTTACGTTCGTCCAGCTGAAGTCGCCTAAATAATGTGTGGAATTCGCCTTCTTCTAGCCTTGCTCGAAATATCTCATGAACCCAATATTGTCGTTTTTTTTCTCTTTTTTTTTCATGTTCGTGGCATACTGCAGCGACGAACAGGAAATCGTCCGATGATGAGGATGTTGAATCATCAAACATATTATTACTCATTGTCATACACCAAACAAAAAGTTCTACTGTTTCGTTTCTACTGCTGCCAAACGCCGAGCCGCTTTACTCGATGCCGCTTAGGTGAGAATAGCCTATATAAAATGACGCTAGGCCCCGCGTCGCGCCGCGTTGCACCGCTTCGCTCGGTGCCGCTTAGGTGAGAATCGGCCTTAATGCGAACTAGTAATCTCGCGATATCGACGAATGGGAACCGCGCGTTTGTGGGGAATTGATCTCAAGAATAGCTGCACTGAAGTCGATATGCAAATCCCCGCCCTGGGCCCTTATTCTTGATTTGATAATGAAAATGTTTGCATTGACTTTTGAACAACTCGAATTTTATATCAAATCGAGAATAAGGGCCCTGGGCGGGGATTTGCCTATCGATTTCAGTGTAGCTATTCTTGAGATTTTTCTGACAAATGCCACTAATGATATTATTTTAAAAAGAAATTGCTGTCTTTTATTTTTCTCGCTAAAGACCACCAGAAACAAATTTCACCAAGTGACTTCATTTGTCATTAATGTTATTTTCGGAGGAACGCTTATTTGAAACTTCGTAGTGTAGTGGTTGTGGTAATTACTGCGTCTGCGCAATAGCTAAACGTCATTCCGTTGTAGTAGTTAACTACTACCACTGCCGTAATCCGTATCCATTTCGTTGCGGTTGTGTTTATTTTTCTGGATAATTTTAGAAAATTTTGGCTTAATTAATTTTAAAAATAATAAAATATTACAAGGTTCCTACAAATAAAACGCTTATTTTGTAAAATTAAGCCAAATTTTTTATTTTTCCTCATCTTTAAATTTTTTTACAAGTGACAGTTTATAATGTGTTCCAAAAACTATGATAAAATCGATGAGTGGTAGTGGTTGTTAAACACTACCACAGCGGCTGTCAAAGTTGTCAAAATTTTAAGCGTTCCAAAATATCCCTAATAATTGTGTTTTTCTTGAATTTAAAATAGCTACACAGATGTGCATTCTCTTGTAAAAAATTGCTTAAAATCGTAGACAGAGAATGAATATCCCTCTATCTACGTTAAAACGAAAATCGTAACAACCAGTGATTTTATAGCACCGCAAGCAAAATTTTCATCCATTTTTGTTTGTGATTATATGCTCACGTTTGTTTGTGAAATATTTATTAAGAAATAGTGGTTGAGTTAGCAGGAGAGGCAGTAACGATCGACCCTCCGCCCACCTCTGTGACCTCCCCTGCATTAACTAAGTATTCTACTCTATATTCTATAAATATCTAAAACCGTTTCTGTACATTTAATATCTACAAAATATCTTAAAAATTTTTGGTGTCGTCTTTTAACCAAACAATATAAATACGAAAAATACAATTTTTACAATTTTGGTCTGTCTGCCTGCCTGGCGCCCCAAAAACTACTAAACCCATTTTGATGGCAGTCGGGTCGGGTTAACTACTGCATTTCTTGGATTTCTGCATGGACCGCACATGGTTGACCATTTAAAGCCAAAACATGGGAAAATGGCTAGTTCCTAAATATAATTAAATCAATCAATCATCAAATTAACTTCGTTGGTGACTGTACTTTAATTTAATTGCTCCGAAGTGGGTTAATGCACTTTTTTGCTACCGGTATTCATTGCAAAGATAGAAGAAAATTTAAAAGCTGCTATTTGTTCCTGATTACCTAGAACCACTTTGTTGTTAACCAACGAGTAAGCAAGTCCCCTTCACTATTTACATGATTAATTTTGTCACCGGCACCGGTACTTTATGGATAAAAAGTACACCCTCTACACCGAAATGGTATTCTGTATTTAAGAATAGCTCTATACGTAAAAAATATATTTAACGCTTAATATTATTCTTCTATAAATACAGTGGCGGTCCCAGCCATTTGAAAAGGGGGGGGGGCGGTTTCGATACGAAAAAAATAGAATAAAAGCATAGCTTTTATGAGGAGGATATCAATATATGCAAAAAAAACTTGGTAACTACAAGAGAGGATTTGAAGTCGGGGGGGGGGGGAGTAACTACGTATAATTTTTTCAGTTATAAAAAACATAGATAACAAACAAACGACAAACAAAACCTAATAGCTAAATACTTTTTTTTTTGAGGTCTAAAAAGCTTTTTATTAAAACATTACCTTTTATATTACATATCTCAAACATAAGACGCCCATCTCAAAAAAAAATAATTTCCAGTTTTTTGGGGAAACCGGTCAATAACTCGCCCAATGTCAATTTCAATATTTCTATTGATATGCAGCAACGGGCGAGTTTGTAAATTCAATATTTTTTTGACAGCGGTGGAACATCGGTGCCAACATTCGGTTGACAGATGGGTTTGACATCCATCTGAGATCTAGCAATGATAAAAGGTCGTTGTTCCATCGAATACAAAAAGAACATTTAAAATATTAAAATCATACCTCAACTTCGGCTCGAGAAAATAGGAAATATGACTTATAAAGGCGGTATTCATAGTCGCTTCCAAGTCTCCCTTCTTCCTTGGGAAATGTAAATTTTGTATGGGCGAAGGAAGGAAGGAAGGAGCCTTATGAATACCACCCTTAAAGGCACTTATGCTGTATTTTTGGACAGTTTTTTCAAAATAGTCTTCAATGCAAGTACGTTTTTTGCTAAAATTTAGTATGATGTCTAGCTCATCATGAGCGTCTTCACTTGAACTGTCTTGCATTAATATTATGGCTCACCACTCCATTAAGCATCCTGTACTGTACCTTATATTAACCAAAATGCATAAAAAAATATCTTGGTTTGAATAAGTTATAAAAAAAAACTGGAAAAAATAAAAATAAAAGATTTTTCAGCGACTCCCGAAGCCGGTGGCGATTGGTGCCAACATTTGTTGGATTGGTGAAATCCATCGAAAAATTTAGGAACTCTGTTGTTGGACCGGTGGACCACCAGTGGATTTATAAACTCGCCCAAAGCTAAGCCCGTCAGATGAATTTCCGTCATAGTGTTTTTAAGTACTTATGTTTTCAATCTTCTGAGGCAAACATCCAAGAATGTTCTAATCAACGGAAAAATATTGCCACAATTGTTCATTGCCTCGAAAATGTTATCAGGTATGTTTTGATTTAAGCTTTTGCTTACTTCTGGCCAAAATTGTTTCCAAATACTGACTTCTCCCAATAAAAGTTCAAGAATTTGTGTTTTAGATTAATAAAACAGTTTTTAGTATTTAGAAACGACTTAAGTTAATTTCGCCTTGATTTTGGCTTCATGATAAACTTGGTGAATGAATATGTTCAGGTCAAAAATACTTTTTTATGTCCGAATTGATTTTTCCAAAACTTGTTTATAAATAGAAACTCTATAATACTGTTCTGTATTTTCAATGGTTTTCGCGGTAAGTTCGTCATGCGTTTGTATATTCTTGGTCTGACGGATTAAAGGTCAAACTGTCCCAAAATATTGTGGAGGGATTGAAGAATGTATTTAAAGGAACTTTCTACAATTTCTCGTTTTTTCTTCTTCAGGGTTATTACCACCAGCATTTTTGTTGTTGTTGTCTACTTTTTTCTGGAGCAAAGGGGGGGGCCGATCGCCCCCGCCCCCCCTGGGACCGCCACTGATAAATATGAATAAATACTTGGAACAACTATTTGCTTATTCTTTTAAATAACACAAAAGGACCCCTCTCACTCAGCATTGCCACTGGCTTTCGGTTGGAATGGGCTGGGACCGACCCACAGTTTCAGAGATATAGGTATTGAAAGTTGGAGGTTTCAAATTTTAGGGATTTTTCACTAAATTCAGTTTTTTGCCTATTTTGTTGTATTCGAGTAGCTAACTTGCTACTGCCAGTAGACCAGTTTTTAGGTAGAGAACCAGGCTATTGAATGCAGTTGAAAAAATTGACATATTTCATTTACTTCACTCTCAGTGGCGCCACAAACAAAAATAAAAAACTTTTTTTTCAAAATGCAATTTTTCGTAAAATCGCTGAAAGAACAAACGGTGAAATATTTTGTATTTTTTGATATACATAAAAATTTGTAGAAAATATGGTGGTACCTAGTTTGTTCTCATCATAACTTTTTACATTTTTACATTTTTTCTAAACCAGTCTTTAATAATACCAATGGCGTAGGCAGAAGGGGGTATTTAAATGCCCCTCCCTCAGATTAATAAGGTTATGTGACTCAAGTTAATGCTAACTCGATCGCTATTGAGATACAGGACATAAATTGTTTTTAAAACAGTTTCGTCGATTTTTTGAGTTAAAGTTGTTCTGATGTGGTTCGTTCGCCGGGTGGCTTAAATATCCATCTTTCAAAAAGACCAGCCAGATCACGATAATATTTATAAAAAAAAATCCTAGTGGTCCTGCGGCGACAGTTTGAAAATTTATAATCCTACTACTTTGACCTTCAAAACTTGCTGTTATTTTAATTTTTTTGATCGAGAGCAATGATCAAATATTTTTTGAAAATTTTTACAGATTGCCTATAAAATATATAAAAAATCAAAAGTGCTTTAGTGCAAAAGTAAACGATCATAAACATAAATCTAAAGCTTAAGAGGATGCCTACACAATTTTTACGTTGCAGTTATGAGTTAAGCAATACAAAGTTTAAAAATAAATCAACCCTCTTAGGTGACTCTTTTTTTAACAAAAAAAAAATGTATTATGTGACAGTATGGACTTACCAGTTAGCGCCAATATGGCGAAAACACAAAAACCACTCTTCATAGTTTTACAAATCTGGAACACCCGATTTAAAGCCACTACAGAAGCAAAAGATTAGCTTTAACCCGTGCGAAAGTAAACTGAAACCTAGGAGAGTACAGTCTTCCACTTTTGACAATAAAATCTTCGGTAGGTGAGCTGCGAAAGTGGTATTCCGTTGCCACCACTCTTTGGTCGTGGGTATATATATTCTTTCGTACTAATGAAGGTATAGTTAAGCATGGATTAATTTTTTAAAGATTAACTTACACCTCACGAAAAAATGTATTGGTCATTATTGTAAAATAATATCAAATACAAATACGGACGGGACGAAAAAATGGATTCTCTAAAAAATTTATTTTAAGTGGTATCATATACATATTTTCGTACTGGCCCGACCGAAGTGAGGATACCTGACGGACGAGCCAATAATCGCTGTCAAAGTTTGTGTCAATCCCGACTAAATTGGCAACGCTGTTTTAGAAACTGTCAGTTATTTTAAAATACGTCGAAAAGAGTCAAAACTACAACGACGTGTTTCTTTAATTTTTATAATTTATTGATGCCAATACTTATTTTGTTTACTTCTTTGACGAGTTTTTATTCACACCTGCCAAAAAAATTGACAGGTGTAACACCATATTACTTGATTTTTGGGAAACATACAGCAATTTTGAGATATATTTATGAACTAAGTAATAATTTATATCAACTTTAAGCCAAAAAGTGTAAAAAAAAAGTAAAAAATTTTGTAGTAATTTGTAATTAGCTGTTTTAAAACTAACGAACTTGTTTTGCGCTAGTAACCCAGAAAAGGTAAAGAACCACAGACCTGTGTTAGGTATGTGTAAAGAACTAAAAAAATGGCAAATGTCATTTTTCAATTTTGTTATATGTAATACTAATTATTGTTTTCATTATTAACAAAATTAATGGTTCCTATGCAATACCGTTCTCAACTAAAAAGCCCGTTAACTCCTATCTCTTCAGTGCCCTTTAAACTACTGTAGCCGCCATTTTATTGACCAAATTGACAGGAAAATCATGGTTTTCTATCCGCGATAGTAGGTCAAAGAATACTAAAATGATAAAGAGTTAACTGGCTTTTTACATTTTAGGTGAAACTCGAGTCTAGATTTTTAAGGGAGAGCTGCCATTCTTAATTTTTTTGTTTTTATCTAACCTCACTAAATCGCCTTTTTTAGTATAGTTTAATATTACACGCAAGAAAATTGAACTTTTACAGTGAGATTTACTAAGATCTAAAATAGTACCCCTAACAGGTCTAAATATTTACACCTGTGGGGGGTACTAAATTTTAAAACAAATTTTCAAGACACACTTACCCATACTGAAAAGTCACAAAGTTATTGATTATTTTGTATTGTTATTGCAAAATACCACTGAAATTTGTTTCTTTTTTCAAAATATACCATATTTTAGGAGAAAATGCACTAAAACTAATTTTTTTAACAGGCTTCAAATTGGCAAATGCTGAATACGCCAAAAATTTGGCATATAAATAGCTTTATTATCTGTGGTAGAGATTATAAACTTGGTGATTTTTTACACCACCTCTGGGAGGTGGTTTAAATTTATAGCCCCCAGAAAGAATAGTTTTGTGGCAATTGGTAATAAGTTCGTTTATAGCGATTATAATTTCCCTAAGTAAATGTTTTTACAAGGATTAATATACCTTATTTAATATCTTAAGTTGTCCATTAACCAATAAAACACCTGGAATTTTGTCCAGAAAAACGCCATATTTTGAAGCCGCTTTCAGTACAAAAAATATATTTATGAGGGCACTACGAGGCAAAACAAACGTAAGTGAAGGTCACTGATTATGCATGAAAAATATACCAAACAAAACAAACCCAAAACAACTATATTAATTTATATACAAACTGAAATTAAAACATTAACGTTATCTAAAAGCTCAGCAGAGGTTGGCAGAAGCCAAGGTACAAGCAGAGGTAAGAGATCCGAACTCGCTGTTTGTGATATGAACGCAGCTAATATTTTGAAACTGACATTCCGACAGTGACAGAAATATAAACAAAACTGCATTTAACTTTTTTAATATATTTCATAAATAAAAACACCTTTTAAATACATACAAAATTAATCTACTCCTTATTTTATTATTACCCATCTAAATCCTTGTGTGACATCAAATATTAATTATGAAAATAGAGTAAAATACAACCCCAATTTTAATTTGTTCTACAGAGTTTTTACTATTTAAAACTCGCGTGGTTTTAGATTTTTTAATTTTATTTTCTTCTAAATTGAAACTTTCTTCTTAAATCCAACGAAAGATTTTGTTGAGATGATTATTCACTAAATAAATTTACTAAAATTCTTCTTATAAATTAAAATATGTCCAAAACTCAAGCAGGGTTAGTTTAAAATGTTTAAAACCGAAAATTTCACTTAAACTTAGGACAGTTCTAAAATAGACTAAACCCCTTCAGTAAATCCCACCGGTATTGTTTAGTTTTTTGTCTATACTCTAAGGGAGGCATTCTTCGAACACTTATTGCAAATTCGTCAATGAAATCATCATAAAAACGTGGATGCTTTACAAGCTTTGGAGAAGCTTATTTTTAATGGACAAAAGTGATACTTGCAAAAGTCTCTCCTGACCTGTTGAATTTCTCACGAAATTTCTAAACCCTTTATTATTAAGACACACACGCTCTTCTTACTTAACTGTCAACGCATTGCTCTGATGGCAACGTTTTTCTAAATTTGTTCAATAACCGTTCAAGACAAAAGTAACACATGATATATTTTTGCATGGAATCAGGAAGAAAAGATCTATCGAAGTTTTAAAAAATATGAAGGGTGTTCCATTTAATATAAGAAAGTCAAAGTCAAATTTTGACATATGGAATGACATTTGACAATATCTGCCATGTGGGTCAGAAGGCTTTTAAAAAACTATAAAACTTTTTTCTATCATCAACAATTAAGGCGCTAACCAGGGGTTCAAAATATAGTGAATCACCCTGTACCAATCGTTACATAGTTATAAAGATAAAGGTTAAGGCAGCGTTTTTTTTATACGTTTACAGAGAAGTGTACGGACGTCTTTAACAAGAACTAACAACTACGAAGAATAATTGTTTTTTTAATTAAAGTAAACATTAGAATCTGATAACCGATCATTCAAGAACTCGCACTTTTGCAATTTTTCCGGAGATCCATATTGTGAAAACTCTGTTAAAATGTAAAATGTAAATTTGCAAGGTTCTTTTACCTAAGATTCCCTGTGCTAATTACTCATTTATTACTTATTGTATTCAGTATTTAATTTTATTTAATGGATACCTTCAAGTACATACTCAGCAAACATGAATTAAAAAAATAGTACTTTTTTAGTACTTGCTTTTCGCGCTGCCAATAACAGCAAAGTACTAAGTAGGAAGTACTTAGTTAGCATTGGTTTGGAACAACGGCCTGCATCAGGCCACCATGTATATATTAAGTACAAAAAAGTTGTACTTTTACTATAATTTTTTCTTTGTATTTTTTTAATAATGGTAAAAACATAACGGATAAGTACTAAGTAGAAAGTAGCTAAAAAAAATAAAAATAAAACAAACAACAAAATCTCACACTCTAATAGCACAGTACATCCCACTTATCCCAGGGATATCCCCGAAATGATTCATTTGGGATGTTCAAAATATCCCAGGGACTAGGGATTGCCTAAATGTCCCACAGAAGTTCCATTTAGGTCAAATCACAACCCGCATAACTCCAGAAGAGGATAATGATTCTTAGATGTATCACCATCATATTTCTTAATATTCTTGATAATAATTTTCAATTTGCAGTTCTCGCTGTCTAAACAAATATATCTAATATTAGTATCTTCTGTGGAGGAAACATATTGAAAGTAGCGCCATCTACTTACAATAACTACTTTGTTAACAAGATGTAAGTGTTTTGTACAATACTCGCTGATTTTAACCTCTGTTGTACAGGTTTGCCACTACTTATAATATGCTTGATTTTTTGTATTTTTGTTGTACAAATTTTGACATGATCTATTTTTACTTTCGGAAGTTTATTTATATTTTGCTGATACCAAAATGGCTGCACCAAGATTTTTTTAAAAATAAAGTGCAATTTCTTACTTTATTAAAAACAAATAAACTAAAAATGTTGCTTTTTTGGCATTTTTTTAAAATATGCAAACTAATAAAAAAATGCACTTCATTGCCGGTGCCAGCAGTTGCCAGCGGTCAAAGTAAAATATTAATGAAGTACCAGCAGATCGATGTTTGCTGGGTACATACTTGTATTTTTGAAAAAAATGATTTATTAATCATGACATTCCAGTGTAACATCATACTGTTTACCTACGACCAACGAATAATACTAATTATCTCGACACGACTTTAACGGCTCATTTGCGGTCCTAGGATAATAAGAAAGCTTAGACGTAAATCACAAGATGGCGTGACAAGAGGTGAAACTTAATTTTATAAGAGCACTGATGCCCATTTGCTCTGCGATTTGCTTAAGTAATGAGTAGTAAAGAAATCCATAATTTTTAAGTATTCCCTAAATTTTATTCGTTTGCTCTGACCAAAAAAAAGTTTTCCATCATAAATCTTGTTATAAGTTCAACCACTGGATGGCGCTGCTTGTCATAAAACCATTATTTGTTGTTATTATTTATTATTATTATTATTATAATTATTATTTATTATTAATTATTCTTTGTGTAAGTTTTTACATTAATTTTTTCAGCTTCAGTAAGGGTCATTTAAACATATCCAGGGTGGATTCTTTAAACGGAACGGTGCTTCTAACGGGTAAGAATTTGGTTTTATAAAAAAATCCAAAAACACGTCAACTGACATTTTTAATTTTCTTTAATCATGCTATCTTGTTTTTTTATGTCGTTTTGTCTACGAGGTATGGCTAAAAATTTTTTTTAAATAGGACACCCTGTATAGTTTAACATTTTTTAATTCTAAAAAAAATTATATTTTTGACAATACCACACACTAATACTCTATCTCTTATGGTTTCCAAGATAGAGACGTTTAAACTTGCATGGAATTGTTGTCTATGCCCTGTTTTACAGGGGATATTTGAATGAATATTGAAGTTTTCCATACAGATTTAGAAAAAAATATCTTGATTATCGTAAAAGATAGATCCTACTGTGTGGTAGTGCTGAAGAGAGAATTGTTTGCAGATTTCAAAAATTGCGAAATATACAGGGTGTCCTATTTTTAAAAAAATTGCCATACCTCGTAAACTAAATGACATCGACAAAATCCAAGATAGCACGATTAAAGGAAATTAAAAATCTCAGTTGACGTGTTTTTGGATTTTTTTATTCAACCAAATTCTAACCTGCTAGAAGCACGTTCCATTTAAAGAATCCACCCTGTATATTGGCCTTAAAATCCCCAATACTAGAAAGATGCAACGTGCACATAATTATAGGCTTCTCAGTATAATTGAAGAGACAGTTGTATTGCTTCTAAAAAATAAACAGTGATATTTATTTTAATTAAACTAATAAAACAACAAAAAAACTTGCTTAAAAATATGTGACCATAAAAACTTGAAGCCATCATCATCCATTGGGTCATCATGGAAATTAAATTGAATGTGCGTTTGTCTCTGCGTTGACTGGTCCCAATGTGTAAGTCATATAGTCTTACCCGAAACGTCCTCCATCTAACTCCAACTGTTCTTGTATGAGTGGCAAAATATTTCGAACTGTTGGTTTGGTTAGCCAGAAATGTTGAAAAAATCTAAATTTGAATCTAGACCGTTCTGGCAAAACCATTTTCAATTATATTCAGCACATCCAAATCGTCATTTAAAAATTCTATTTTTATTTTTTTTACCGTTTTCAAGTTGACAAAAAATGAGGTTAGAATTCTCTCCTAAGGATGATTTAAGGCTCGATATCTGGCATCATAAATTTAGGTATTCCTTAGACTACAAAGAAAAGCTGAGCAAACCAAATCAGCTACTTAGCACCGTTAAGATATCCTTAGCGCAAAGGAATCCTCGGAGAAATCGCAGAGCAAATGGACATTATTGACGCAAAAATGTGAATTATTTTTCTATATTTTTAAGACTATAAATATTTATTATTATCACCTAACCAGAAACAAGTCCCGATGAATTTCCAGACTGCATTTCGTTTAATTTAAAACCTTGTAGTACTTTTTGACAGAAAACTATTCCTTCCTGCAACCCCCTCCCCTGCTCTAAACTGTTCTTTTGAAAAAAAACATTGTTTTATATTCATGACTTTGTTTCGTTTAGTGTGATACCACAACCCATACTTTGACAGAATAAAATATTTATCGGATACAAGGGGGTGGTTGCAACCACCCGTTTAAATTTTCTAAAAATCCAAAAACACCTATTCGTTAACTTTTCAAGAAGAACCTAAATGAGAATTATTAGCTCTACATTGACTTAGAACTCTAAGTATGAAAAACACAATTTTTATTTTTTTTTAAATATATATATTTTTGTTGCATTCATTTCTAAACTACTTTACTACTAAATTTCAAGAGAATAAGAATTGATGGTTTCATAGCGAAAAAAAAATATTTTTTTCAAAAAATAGGTCATGTGATACTTTAATAAAATTGTCTTTAAAAGACCTTTAAAACAAGGTACTACTCATTTTTTGACTACATATAGTCTTCAAAATATTCCTATTTTTTGTTTTCCCTACATACATACACTCTTTTTGTGTATGCAGGGTCCTACCAAAATAGGAATATCTTGAGAAGTATATATAGTACAAAAGTGAGTAATAGCTTGTTGGAAAGGTCTTTCAAAAGCCATTTTAATAAAGTATCACATGGCCTATTTTTTTTTCACTATGAATTGAAATTTTCTAAACAGTTTAGAAATGTATCCAACAAAAATATATATTTAAAAAAAATAAAAAAAGGTGTTTTTGAAAAATTTGAAAAAAGCTTTTTTTTTAAATTTTCAAAATGTTTTTTAAGAAAAAGTACATTAAATGATACATCATTAAAATGAGCTATATATCATTGTGATAGTGTAAGTAGTTCGCGAGATATCTTAATTTTTTTTAGTGCATGTTTAAGCAAAATGAGCACTTTATTTGATTTTCAAAAATTAATTGAAAAAAAATATTTATCAGAAAATTTTCAAATTTGGGATTTTTCATTATCTTAATGGGTAGAACATCCGTATCAAAAATTATCAAAATCGAAGGTGGTGAGGTTTCGACCCCTGTTTAATTTGAAATTATGAGTTATTTGAACCCGTTTTAAAGAGACTCACCCCTATTTCTCAACCCCCTGTCTGAATTTTAAAAAATTCCGAAGCATGTGTTTACTTATTTTATTAGTAGAGTCTACATACCAATTTTCCAACTTATGTTGCTTTCGGTTTTTGAGATACAGAAAATCTTTTTAAAATTTCAACCCCTATTTTTACCGCTTCAGGGCTAAAATAATAAAAAATCTTTTCTTGGTGAGCTCCTCCGTTATGAACCCAAACTATCCTCAAATTTTCATGTTTGTAGATGAACTGGTATTAGCTGTGCGTAGGTTCCCCGTTCGCGCCACAAAAATCTCACCAGGTGACGTCAGGCGCGGATCTAGACGAATTTTGATCCGCTACGTATCATACCTTTCTTTTATTGTATCATGATAATGACCCAAGCAAGCTATCTCGGCAATGCAAAGGCGAAAAATCTTTTGCGCATATCTGACGCAGTCTACTCGCACCTAGAAGAGTTTTTGCTTCTGCATTTTTTCCAGGCTAAGTTGATAAGGACAGTTATTATTGGTACGGTTTTTTTTCGGAGGATGCAAGGGCTGGGTAGTTATACAGATCGCTTCAAGCTACTGCGAACATAGGCCGGAAGAAGTTCAATTGACCAGTGTACGTACACGCAGGGACACCGCACAACTATCAGTGGAGCAACCAACATTCAGGCTTGCGATCACCGTTCGCGGCCTGCGTTTAGTGCGCCTCTAACCATGGAGCAATCTGAAGTATAGTCCATGAAACCGGAATTTGGTCAATAAATACGCAAATTTTGATAACGTTATTTTCTTGTTCTCTGTCACTGACAAATTAGAGCGCTTTATTTTCAACTGCTCAGATTTATCACTAACAACGTGTTACAATGAAAATAATAAAAAGAAACAAAATAAAAGCAAGTTCTCAAAATAAAATAATACATTCTACAAACCAAAAAGATTCACCCATTAAAAAAAAAATTAGAGCAAATGTTCGAAATTTCCTCATTGCTCGGCTAGAAAATATCCGAGCCTATTATAAAAACCCCTTCTAACGTTTCCAAGCATGTTAGGGGTGATAGTTTGAAAAGCTTCTTCAATTTTAATCGGAAGTTCCAAATTATTAGCTCTTTCATTCCCGTAAACATTATTTTTGATATAACTCCACAGATAGAAGTCATTAGGATCAAGATCGGGTGATCGAGCTGGCCATAAAATAGTTCCCCGTGTACTTATAACCCGATTAGGAAATACATTATTAAGATATTCCGTAACAAGGCCAACATTGTGAGCGGGACAACTATCTTGTTGAAACTGCAGTTGGAATAATATGCTGCTGCAGTAGATCCAAGTATCTAGAACCATTCAAATTGCCGTCAATAAAAAATGGCCCAATTACGTTTTCCCCTACAATACCACCCAAACATTTAGTTTTTGGGGATACTGTGTTCTTACGTCAAAATACAAATGCAAATTTTCCCTCGACCAATATCGAACGTGTGTTGGGTTATGACAATTCAATAATGGAAAAGTGCTTTCATCTATGAAAAGAATAGATCTCAGAAAGTTTTCATCATCAGTTTCATAGTTGTCCTCCGGAAAAATTTGATGCGTTTTTGACGCTTTGTAAGAATGGTAACCATTATTTTTGAGAACACGTAAGACAGTGGCTAAAGACGTATCAACTGCTTCGGCAATTTGGTGGCTAGTTAACTTCCGATTTTACTCCACTGCAGCGTAAATCATCACATCTCGTACTTCCTGCTCGTCATTCAAAACAGTGGGTTTTTTTTATGGTTTCTTGGCGCTACACAACCAAACTTTTCAAAATTCTGCACAAACCTATGAATCGTTGATAAACTAGGTTCTGGGCGATTTACAAAATTCTCCAAAAAAAGTCCTTGAGTAAGTCTCAATGGTCTGCCTTGATAGTACCATTTGACCATCTGTACTATTTCGGCAACTTCGTAGACATCCATTTTTAGTTTTACAAATGTATTATTTCAATTAGCAACTCACCAGTCTGTTTCTCGATCAAGGAAGAAATAAAATAAAATAATAAAAAAATATCTCGGTCGTACGGCACGGAGAGTAAATTGGACTTGACTCCCCCTATGTTCGCAGTAGCCTGAAGCTCATTGTATAGTATCTTATATGACTGGGAGTAACCGCGACGTCATGAAAAGTAACCCAATTAAGATAAAAAATTTCCTAAAGAATTATTAAGAAACACCGTCAAACGACATAAATTGAATGGCCTGTTTAAACCAATCAAGATGGTCATATTTCGACAAAAGAATGAAAAAAGTAGATACTTAAAGTTGCACAAATAGAGAGTGCATCAAGCACTGAACAATAATTGGTTTGGTTACGTCGTACGTTGTAAGCACAACTTCACAATCAAAGATACGTTAACAACAAGGAATCAAAAATAGCTTGCCAACAATTACTACGTTTATACGCACCCAAATCTCTTTTATATAATGACGGTTTTAAATAAAATCATTCATTCTTCATTAAATGTCAATAAATATGTCAGTTTAAAGAAAAAACAAATAAAACAACAAGTTAACAACAGATTTTTCGGAAAACCAGGGTTGAGTATTTCTTTAGGTTGGAAGAAATGCGCTGCAGCATTTTTAAAGTGTTAATAATGGGTTTTAAAGCGATAAACCACTTTCTTAAATCGCTGTAAAATAAAATCGATTTAGTACTTGAAACGGTTTTAGTGGTGTTTATACGACAACATTTTTAAACCGTCCTTAAATAAAAGCGCTTTAAGAGGCCTGTATAAATAAACTAATTAAGTGACTAATTGTAATTTTTTCCAGAAGCACTAAAAAAATAGGTAAGTAATTAGAAAGAAGTGATCGATAAACTTTCCAAAACAAAAAGAGAAATGAATATTTTGATCTAAATCTGAAGAACAATTTTGCAAAAAACTTTATTTTTTATATTTGTAAAAATTAGGTTTTTTATTAGTTATAGTCGGTGTTATATCGGTAATCCGTGGGAATCTTCATGAGGATTCAACAAGAGGCACATCAAAATTTTAGGATTTTTCTGTAGATCATGATTTTTGATGGTTACTTTTTCCTAGATGCGACAGAGGGGGGGGGGCGGAAATTCTGAAAAATATCCAATTATAGCAGTTTGAAAAAACAAGTAACATTTTTTTTGCTTGGGGACCTTTCAATAGATAAATGTCAAAAAATCACAAAAGTAACTTTTAGTGGGGGAGCCAACCACAAAAAACAAAAATAAATCATGTTTTTCTTTACTTTTTCGTATATTATTAAACTAGGACCATTCGATAGGTGAGGATTAGCCCATCAATTCAAGATACTACAACATTTTCTCCCCCCTCTCGTTCCAAGCCCTGAGACACGAGAATCTGCTCACTACACAACATTTTTACATATTTAGATTTCCATGATTTCTGGCTAAACTAAAGTCTAAATCACATTAACTATAAGAACATTTTTTGAAGCAATAATAATTCTCGTGTGTAGTAGGTACTTTTATATGATAGGCCGATATAGCTTTCATGCTGCGCGTGCCGGCGTCGTAGTTAATCAGAAATTGTCGTAGAAGATAGAACTTTGCCAGTTTCAGTGAGCCAAATGATCATAAACGAAGATCTATTTACACATAGGAAAGATCAGAATCGACCTTCAGGAGTTTGGCAGGGGTATATAAGTAGTGAAAACTATTCATTTAATACGTTCAGCAGTTTTGTAGGGGTATATAAGTTGCGAAAACTGTTCATTTACACACTAGCACTAAACTGTTTCACAGATCTCATTATATTGTTTTTTATAAATCCACCTGAAAATAATATGTAATAATTACCCAAAACAAGATTGAATTCTCCATTTGACACAAATGTGAATGAATTCAAACTTGTCTAAGTCTGGGAACCTGAAAAAAATGTGGCAAAATTGATTTTTAATTTTTTTAAAATTTAATTTAAAATTTAATAATAAAAACTGCCAGAAAATTAATACAACTAAAAACAGCAGAAACAAGGAAGGAAGTAAGAAATGTTAGGGTAATAAAAGTGGAGAGACAAAGCATTCAGAGAAGAAAAGGACAAATGGAGACACAGAGTTTATTATTTAGATGCCGGCTGTCAAGATATTTATTGCGTTAATAATTTTTACAGTAAAAATCTCACTAAGCAATGCCTCAAAATGAAATACACATTCTTAAAGCTGATGCAAAGCCATTTCCAAAGAGGTGCATCAAAGGGCATGTCAGACACAGGTGGGCGTGGCCTAAACGGGTGAGCGGGACCAAGTTGCCAAATATACGACCGAAAGGAACCAGTTGGTTGACTAGGTAGCTTACTCTTATCCAATTATGCCAATAAACATTGTTTTCGGCGTGCATACTAGATTCATGACAAATTGGTTCTTATTTTACTTTGAAGCATTTATCATCGGAACGGAGGTAGCTATGTAGCTGTACGATACACCGAATTAAAGCTGTTTTTAAGAGCTATGCTAGAGTTCCAAAAATTGTTTTAATGATCGAAGCGATAGACCTCAAAAATACCCTCAAACTGAACACTTTCTCATGCGATTTTTAACATACCAGGATTCCAGCTGTCATAAAAAAAGAACCATTTTTTTTGACAAATTCAGGAAAATGAGGACCTTATGGACAGCTACAGGTTTTGTTTAGGTAGCTAAGAAGCTAAGTAGTAGAAAGCACATAATTATTCCTTCAAAAATGTTCTCTTAGTCAATGTTTGGACAATATTTTAGCCGGAAATCAGACCAATCTAAAAATTAAATATTAAAATGGCATGTAATGGTGAGGTTCTCGTCTTTCAGGGGTTGGAACGAAAGGGGAAGGAAATTTCATAATACCTTGAATTGGTGGGCTAGTCCTCACCAGCTTTGAGAATAAAAACAAACTGTGGTACTCATTTTATAATATATGGAAAAGTTGAAAAAATAATGTTTTATTTCTTTTTTTTTGGGTTGGCTCCACTACTAAGGAGTACTTTTGAGGTTTTTTGACTTTTTTCGATTGATAAGTTCCCAAGCGAAAAAAAGATATTTTTGTTTTTTGGAAAATGTTGAAAATGGGAATTTTTCAGAACTTCCCCCTTCCCACCGCACTTTTTGAAGGGTAGCGACCCTCCCTCGTACCTAGGAGAAAGTAACCATCAAAAATCATAATCTACAGAGTTTGACGAAAATTTAGCTGTACCTCTTGTTGAATCCTCACGAAATTTCCCACGGATCCTGAATATAGACTTATTTAAAACCGACTATTATTCTTGGAATCATTTTGGTCAAGTTTGTGTATCTATTTAAAGCGAATACTTATTAAAATATATTAAAAATATATTTTAAAAAAATGCACAAATTGGGTAAATGACTACTGTTTCCTTCAAAAAAAAGTTTTTATTTTTTTATATCCGCATACAAAAATAAAAAACCTTTTGCTCGCCATTTTTTGATAAGCCGTACATTTTCTCGTCCTGAATACAAAATAGGCAATCATGTACCTCAAAATTGTGAATAAGGACTCGGCACACCAATCCAATTTTAGAGGTCACGTGATAGATAGGGTAACCCCCACCATTTTCATTTATATATATATATATATTGTAGCAGTACCATCAGACCAAAAATTACCTGGTGTGCCGGATCTCATTCATACTACTACATTGCCCACCTTTGGATTGGTGTGCCGAGCCGTTATCCACAATTTTGAGGTACAGGATTGTCCATTTTGTATTCAGGACGAGAAAATGCACATATTATCAAGAAATCCTATCCTCCTATCTATCATAATTTATACCTTGAACTCTTGCTCTATAAAATTTCCTATACTTGACAAATAATAAGGACACTAAGACGGTACAAACGCCTATTTAAAGTGAATACTTGTTAAAATATGTCCAAAATATTTTTTTTAAATGCACAAATTGCGCAAATGACTACCTTCTTTTCCAAAAAAATGTTTTTATTTTTTATATCCGTGTATACAAAAATAAAAAACCTTGCTTATCGTTTCATATACTTGACAAATAATAAGGACACTAAAACGGTACAAATGCCAAATTTGACAATTTCCACTGCTTAATTTTTACAAACGGTTACTTGACATAGGTACATTTCTTGTTCCTGTCATTTGTACGCTTATATAAATTGGACACTTTAGATGTGATTTTGAGCAAACATAAAATATGCTTTTTGCATAATTAATTTTGTTTTCTCCTTCTTGCATTTTTTTTTGGTGTTTGTGTAAAGTCGTGATATACCTGAACTATAAACTGATTTCAAATGTAATGATTTTATAGACCATTTTATAATAAAAATATTTGATTTACATATTCCAATAATCTGAGCAAGTTCCAATAAAAATTTTACTGAAATGCCCTTGTTTTCAAGGCTCCTTACTGATTTGTCCTCTAAAGTAGATAGAATTTTTTTTTGAAAAACATTTAGTCCTTTTCTACTCTTTTTCGGGACTCTACTACTCTAGAAAGGAGTTTGTTATTTTAGCGAATTTTAAACACACGAATTTCCCATTGCTTACAATGGCACCTACCTACAGTTCGTGTGCTCCTCTTACAATATGGTAGAGTGTCAATGACGTTATCCTAAAATGCCTAGTTGTAAGAGTCTTTTAACCAAACTAAAGTGTAAAATTTTAAGCTCATCGCAGACAGTGTTTTAAAAATAAATTCTTATAAACAATGAGTGGGGTCCTTGTCACATTTCACATACCCACGTCATCCGTAACGGCTTATTTTTTTGTTTTTTAATGACCTCTTGCTCTTTTCTCTATTTAACGCTCATTGCTAGATAAAGAAAAAATATTCTTTCTATCAATTGTTTTAATTACAAAAATATTTGAATGGCACTACTGCATGACAACTAGGTATTATTCACGGCACCGGCTCCCATGTCATTAAAAAAAGAAACGCGTTTTTTAAACGTTTATGCATATTAATTTTTTCCTCTTAATAATGTGTTTGATTGTTGTGTGGTTTGCGCTCAACTTGACCTTTTCTTGGGGGCAACAATTTTTACCTTCCCAGCACGCACGAAGAATGGCTGGAGAAGGTATTATGTAAGCATTCTTTTTTTAATAAGATAATATTGGATATAAAATCTCTGTCAGGGTCTAAACTTTAACCGAGACAAATTTAAGAGTAAGATTAATTAATTTACTTTTACTCCTTAAAGCTCTTTTATACTCCTATAAGAACGGTTTGGAAAGAACTATTTTTGGACATGGTCCAAATTTTTTTCCCACAACTTTGTTGATTAACGCCAAAATAAAACTATTCGTTTCTCTATTTGTCCTGAGTGAAACGCCCTTTTCATCCATGTAAAAATATTTCTATAATGGTTCTTTGGTACCACCAGAAGTCACTGATTTGTACATTTTAAAAACGAAAGAGAATGACCGTATTTAAAAAAATAAAAGTTTTTATTTTCTTTAAAACAAACGGACAGAATTTAATAGTTTTTACATATTATTATGTTAATAGAAATAATGCTAGTAAGCTAAAAAAACATTTTTGCTTAAGTATGGCACCATTAATTGGGAAAATGGTAGTTACCTTTAATACTTTTTAATATTTTTGAAATATTGCTGAAATACGAAAAATGATTTAAAATATCTTATGGGTAGGTTATACAAACTCTTTCTGGACAAATTGAATTTAAAAGCTTGATACGAATATGTTGGTACCGATAGGTATCCATTGGTACCGGTATTTGACAAATCACATGGCTCGTGTGTTATATGCTTTTAGGCTAACTTGGGGTTGCCGGTAACGAATATAATAACATTTTTCCGCTTGTTTACACTGTTTTGCCAATAGAATGCATAAAATTATCTGACAGCAAATGACGTCGTTTCTTAGGCAAAAATTTGACGTTGTCAAGCCTACCTTGATTTTTTTTTAAATACAAAGCCGCCGCATTCCGCCATATTAAACATATCTTAAGAGTTTTAACTTTTTGCACGAAAATGCATGCGTAAAAACCACTTTTCCGCACTTAAGTAGAAAAAACACTTTTTCTACGAGCGTGCGGAAAAACGCTTTTCTCGCACTCATTTCCATGCGGAAAAGGCCACTTTTCCGCACGCCGTGCAAAAAAAAAATTCCGCACGCCGTGCGCGAAAAAAATTTTTCACGCACACTGTTGATCAAAAAAAATTTTTCACGCACGGTGTTTAGCAAAAAAAAAATTTCACGCACGCTGTTGAGCACGCTTGTTGTTGAGCACGCTGTTGCTCCGTGATGAATCAGGAAAATTTGAAGTGGACGATGGCATTAAGCAACATGAGCAGTGGTACTTTCAATGTTACCGTGATTAATAATTACCATAAAAATTAATTTCTTTAATTTGACTATTTTTTTATTTTTAGTCCGCTTGGTTTAACTAAAATATTGACTAAATATTTTAATATGCCGCACGCTCGTAGGAAAAATATTGTACCTAACTATAACTTTTCGCACTTGTTAGGTAAATAACTATTACCTACTTCTTTTTTCTGGTAGAAAAACGGTAATAGTAACCGGAAAAATGTTATCAAATTCGTTACCGGCGACCCCAAGTTAGCCTAAAAGCATATCCTCCACGAGCAATTTGATTGGTTAAACACAGGTACCAATGGATACTAATTGGTACCAACATATTGGTATTATGCTTTTGAATTGGATTGTCCATAAAAAGTTTTTGTAACCTACCTATAATATATTTAAAATCACTTTTCGTGTTTCTCCAATATCAAAAATATTAAAAAACATTAAAGGTGCGTACCATTTTTGACACTTATGGTACCACTCAAACTAAAAATGTTTTCTTTAGCCAAGTGGCATTATTTTTAATAACATATGTGTAATAACATAAATTTTGAAAATCTGGCCGTTTGTTTTAAAAAAAATGAGAGTTGACATTTTTTAAAAAAATGGTAGTTTTCTTTCTTTTTTAAAACTTACAAATCAGTGACTTTTCTGGTGGTACTAAAGAAACCAAATAAAAATATTTTTATATGGGTGGAAGGAGCATTTCGTTGCAGACAAATATAGCTTTGAATAATTTTATTTCAGCAGTAATTAACAAAGTTGTGGAAAAAAACTTGGACCATGTCCAAAAATATAGCCTAAAACACATCAACTTTAAAGCACCATATCTCAGCAAGTAATCCTGCTCCCTATCTCTTTTTTTATTTTGTGCTTTGCTGATCGAGTACTACAACATATAAAAATTATGACATTTAACCGAAAGCTATTATTTAGATGTTATTTTAAAAAGATTTAATGGTCGGTATACGCTTTAGTCCATAGCTTAAAAACCTAAAGAAATATATATATTACTATAAACGACGAAAAGTGTCGAAAATTCTCACCATGTATAAAGGGAAAGACGGGATTTTTGTGACTGTTCTGAACTATGGTTTTTTATGTTAAAAGTTTTGAAGGTTTGTTTACATACAAAAACAAGCTTATTAAAATTATGATTACAAAATAACATTAAAAATACTTTTGCTGTTTCTAAACTATCCATCCTTGGTCTTAAACAACATCAAAAGATCACTAAACTCGACTCGCACACACCCCCTCTAGTTTTATAACTTTATCTACATAATAAAAAAAAATCTTTTAAACCTAACTCTTTTTTATGTTATGTTATGTTATATTTGTTATGTTTTTTGCTCTCCAATATATGCGGCCCCTCCTGCATTTTGAGATGTTTTTTTCTATGTATGAAGGAGCTAACGAGTCACTGCATGTGGCGTCCCAGAGCAGTGTCATTCGATCCATTCGCTTTCCATTACTCCGAGAAACACCAAGCGGCTCCAATACAGCCGATAACTCGCCTGAAATTAGAGCAAAAAAAAAGAGTCAGTAATCTTCCTATGTCTCGAAACACGACCTGCGCTTTTTTTGCAGCTTAGCCCATGTGAGCCGTAAGCATCTGCTATTTCGCCGCAAACGCAGGTGTGTTCTACACACACAGGAAGACCAAGTCTCAGAGCTATGGAAATTCTAAAAGTGTTGTTATTTAAAAGGTTTCCGACGGTTGTGGCTGGAAGATCACTTATCCAGGAGCTACTCTCGGGGGTTTGGAGAGCTAAAAAACGTGCTTTGTGGTTTACTGAGTCACAACTATTGAATAAATTAACGTAACGAACTTTGCATATTTCTAAATCCAAATCATGTTGTTTGAGAGAACAAAAATTTCCAAATGTATTTTCTGATAAATTATAAAGATTAACATTCATTAAAATCTGAATCAGTTAAAGTTGGGATATAGTCCGGAAGAACAATATTAGCTAGTGATGTTATATCGTTCACCGAACTCAAAAAAACTGACACTTTCATAAACCCCTTATTCCTAATTACTAATTTCTTAAATAGTGTTCTTTAAAATGTTGTCATATTTTTCCATAGTTTCAAGGTATTTCCAGCAAGGGACATATCGCAATGTGTAGGAAACTCTAGGTATGCCAAAAGATAGTTTAAGTAAATTATAAGCTATATGTGAGTCTAAGAATTTAAGATTTTCTGATAGTATTTTTATAAAATTAATTTTTTTATCAATTTCTGATGTAATTTGTTTTAAAAAAATGGACAGCCTAGATAACTAAACTCTTCTAAAGGAATTTGTAGCAGTTCTGGAGCAAAATTTAAAAATTTCGATGTAATTCGTGATGGGTTTTCTGAAATAATTGCAAGTTTACAATTTTGAAAATTTAGATCTAAACCGATTTTTTCACTGTAGTTGACTATCTTTTTAAAATCCTCTAAAACGATATTTGGATCTCCCGCAATTAGACAAAAAAGGGGAGGCCCAAGGGGATCCCCTTGCTGAACTCCCCTTAGTAACATACATTTTTAAATAACAAAAAGGGTTTTTCAGAACAATTTCCAACAAAAATTAAAATTTTTTATTTAATTTTTAATATTAGCAAATAAGTTCTGACAAAAAAGCAGTTAGTGTATACTTGCGTTTAGAAATTTTTGGCATATTTTTATATTTATCTGAATTCATTAAATTTTATGTAGGTCAGCCTTTATTATTATGGGAGCCAATGTCAAGAAAAGGTATGACCGAGAATTACGGAAAATCGTCGTTGTTTTCATTCTGTCTCTTTTTTATCATGCTATTGGTAAAAATAAATTCGTCGTCGCACAAAGGGACAAATCCAGAAATTAACTAATAAAAACTAAAAAAAAACAAACTTAGAATTTTCGAAATTTTGATATTCGAAAAATTGATTTATGTTAACAACATCACCCTTATATTGTTTCCGGGAAAGATTTTCTTTTGATGAGTTAATTGGATAGTAGGCCAAGGCCAAAAATGAAAAGGGGTAACCCAATTATTTTACATTTTCTGTTGCTAAAATCAGTAAAGTTTAGCTTTTTGTATTATATAATGCAACCAAAACCTGTACAAATATTTAGAGTTGAATAATTGGAATATGCAAGGTATGTTAATATTTTATGATATTTTCAAGTGGTGTTAAAGTGGGCAATTATTATGCTGTATTTTCTGATAGCTTGTATTTTTGCTACTATATTTTTGAAAACTTGAAGTTTCGTAGAGTTTTATCAAAAGTGCTCTCGAGTGCTGCGATATATGTCACTTTAACATATTGCTTGTGGTTTTAGCTAGTGAATCGGTATGAATGTAGCTGCACAAACTTACAGTAATTTGAGTTTCTTTCTCTTTTAGGCACCGATGCAGTACCCAAAAGGAACTATATGATGTGTGGCTTGTATATGTAAAAAACCAAGGGGGCGATAGCGAATAAACCCTTGTGAAGATCTATAATATTATCTCTTTCTTAAAATAATGCTTTTTTTGTTTAGTTAGGTATTATATAATTATAAAAATAAGACAACCTGAAGATGCTGGGAAATCGCCGAAGACTCAGACTCACCAGGTCAAGAGAGTCGCACCTTGGGAACTATCTGCTGGCCCCAGGCGATGTAAGAAAGTTGCAGTCCAGAAAAATCAGTTCTTTTATGAAAAAGGCAGGCTTCAAGGGCTAAACCATAGATTATGGACGTGCAACGGGCCCAGCAAGATGGCCTACGTACATGAGAATTGTCCCGCCCGCATTTCTACATATTCATTCATTCAAGACCAAACAAAACTCTCGAGAAAAGTTATACTTAAACGCGTTTAAAAGTAGGTGGCAGTTACTAATTTTATAGTAAGTAGTTTAAAAGCAAAATTTATAAATATGAAATAGATTGTCAAATTTGTTATTATGTTCGTTAATTTTATTTAAAAGTTACCACCCAGTTAAAAAATCCGTTAGGAAATAAAAAATTTAAAAATTTTGAAAACAGTCCAAGATTTGACTGCACATCCTATAGTACAGGTATGGCAAAAAATATATTTTTTTAAATAGGACACCCTGTATAGTTTGACAATACCACACACTAATACTCTATCTCTTATGGTTAAAAATTAAAAAATAAAAAATTGCCATACCTCGTAAACTAAATGACATAGATAAAATCCATGATAGCACGATTAAAGAAAATTAAAAATCTCAGTTGACTTGTTTTTGGATTTTTTTATTCAACCAAATTCTAACCCGCTAGAAGCACCGCCGTTCGGCGCCATGAAGCCCTATCGTTTGGCGTGGTTTCGAAGCTGTTTATATCGATGTGACCCTTCATCATATTGCCTTTGAGAATGTCCTTGTACCTTTTTTGTTGACCTCCTTGATTTCTCTTTCCCTCTCTCTTTCTTCAGTTGTCCATAAAATATCTGCTTTGGGAGACGTGTTTCGGGCATACGGATAATGTGACCAGTCCAACGAAGCTGGTGCTTGAAGATTAGGGCTTCTATACTAGTTGTTCTGGCTTCTTCTAAAACACTTATGTTGGTTCGTCGGTCTTGCCATTTGATTGTCAATATTCGCTTTAAATAACTTTGATGATATTTTTTTAGTCGTTTGATATGCCTTCTGTAGGTGGTCCACGTTTCGCATCCGTATGTTAGAGTTGGTATTAACTGTGTTGTAGACACGAAGCTTGGTCTCCGCATGTCATGTCAATTTTGCTCAAGGATTGACAAAGCTATACATAATAAACAACAAGTCAAACAAAGATACCCATATCTTTATTTCTGAAACCTACAATTCACAAATATGCATTTACATACCTTAACCAACCGCCTTTTACAGTTTCGAGGGCGCAACAACAAAAGCCAAAAAGTCATAATTACAAAAAAAGTAAATCGAAAATTGTGTTTTTCGGTAAAAATTCGAATTCATTTTCAACTTGCTGAAACTGCAATTACATATAAACGTGTTTTTAAACCTTTTCATCATATTTGTAACGTTTGGTGTTGGATTGATTTGGCGGAATGTCGCCAAAATTTCCACCGTAACTTTGCGGAAAAAAACGCAACTAAACTAAATGAGAATGTGATTTTCATTTTCAAAAAACTGGTCCTGACTGATTTTGAAATAAAGTGTATTCGACACTTGTCCAAAAAACAGTGGACAGTGTGCAGATCGCACTTGAACGAGATAGTTTTCAACTAAGACTAAGTCCGATTTGAATCAAACACGATTTTTAACAAAAATGGAAACTTATCAACACGTTTCTCTGGGTTGCATTATTCTCTTTTATATTTCCCTATTTCAGTAAAAAAAACCTGGCAAAGAAAATCAAGGATCGATAACAGTTGCTTTCTAAGCATTTTTATTTCATTGCCTTTGATAGTAAAATACATAATTGATTATTAGTTATTAAGAGCACATTTTTTCTGAAGAATTACTTGAAAATATTTAAAAATCCAACAATCTGGTAACGCTTAGAACAAACCATTCAAGTTTAAATTTTTTTTTTTAAATAAGAAAATAAGGAAAATCCTGCTGGCATGGCAGGTTGTAGTTTGTGCTACATCAATCCAGCTTTATTTTCGTTTTCACAACAATACAAAAAGTCATCAGCCGCCATATTGAAACTGGTCCGGAGAATTTGGAGTAAGAGTAGTATATTTACGCTACACCAGACGGTGTTGCACCAGAGGCCCTGGGCAACTCATATTGCTTTATCTTTCTAGATTTTTTCATATTTGCATGTAAAACAGATTTTATAAAATGGACTGATGTTTTGTTATCTCTTTTTATAATTTCTCCAGACAGTTTTTGAATGAAGATGACTTTTTTGGTCAGTAAAATATATATATTAGTAAAATATGTCAAACTTTCATAAAAAAAAACATAAGGATACACAGATGTTAAAAATATAAACATTTTACTGATCTACCTTTTTGTTACTCATTTTCTTAAAATAATAATAATATATATTATTTAAATATAACTAATCTTACTTACCTCCTAAATTCGGCTATTTTTATTAGTTTTCCAGTTTGGTAACTGCATGATCTCTTTCCGTTTTTCTTGAGTTTCTTTTTCGTTTGGACAATGATCGTAGGCGGGAGTTTCTTATACCGCAATATTCGATTTTTAAACCGCATGTATATAATCGAATTTAAAATTTGATGCACCCTATGTTTATTAATCAAAAATGTGACACTTCTGCTTATTACCATGATGGTAATTTAAGGCTTAAAATATTTTAGCATTATTTAAGGGGTAACGTTTTTGTTTAAGCAATTTTTACTATGTTTTTCACATTTTTATACTATGATTTTGCTCACATTTTGAAGCATTTTTTCTAATTTTCACTGTTTTTTAAGCGTTTAAAAAAAGTACTGCCAAAAAAATTTAAGGCTTAAAATATTTTAGCATTATTTAAGGGGTAACGTTTTTGTTTAAGCAATTTTTACTATGTTTTTTACATTTTTATACTATGATTTTGCTCATATTTTGAAGCATTTTTTCTAATTTTCACTGTTTTTTAAGCGTTCAAAAAAAGTACTGCCAAAAAACATTTTTTCTCTGTTAAAATGAAAAAAAAAATAAAGAATTTTAGAGATAGATGGAGAGATAATTTAGTGAAGTGCAAAACTATTTGAGGTTGTTAAAGAGAGATTGCAGGCTATAAGTATTTTAGAGAAAGATCAAAATAATTTAAGGCAATTGTTTAATAAAAATGTCTCTTATGTCATCTTGAGTAATGTCGTTCATATGATTTTTATTTTGCCATTTTTATACAAAAAATAGCAAAAATTGCAATTTTTCAAAGCATAAACATACAAAAAAATTATCAACATTTGCCTAGTAACTGCCAAATCGAGTTGCTTACCTCTGGTAAAACAATAACTGTCAAAAATTGTATACAGGGCCTCTAGGCTACACCAATTACTTAGCGCGATCCAACTGTATAAAAACTGGTATGGTATCGAACTGACTGATGACACCAATAACAAGTTGGTAGCACTACCAATATTTCTGCAAAAAGTAGGTATATACCTTTATTTTAATTATATTATTGTGATATAAACTTATTGGCTTAAAAAAAAACAAAAGAAGTAAAATTGGCAAAAACTAAACATTAAAATGTATCAGGCAAATGTCAAAAAATCAAATCGTGTTCAAAACGCATTGAAATCGCTTCGTGAAAACCGAAAAG
The DNA here is from genome assembly GCA_963921995.1 of Oxystoma pomonae. Lineage (NCBI taxonomy): Eukaryota > Metazoa > Arthropoda > Insecta > Coleoptera > Brentidae > Oxystoma > Oxystoma pomonae. The sequence continues at coordinate 44,493,982 of OY998172.1, forward strand.
TGAATCGTATTGAAAACGCATTCAGTGTCACGTGAAAACATAGTAAATATTAAATTCTTATCTATATGAAGTATCAAAATTTCGTTTTCTTTTAAAACCTGTTGCTTTCAAATGAAAGTGCAAGTGGTGTGTTTACTTAAGCATTCATAACTTTTGCAGTAATAAAATAATGTTGAAAAGAGAAAAATCGGTAAAAGTTGAACATTATTATTAAATTGTTTAGTTTTATTACGTTTTCTATTGGTATTATAAATTATTATATTAAATTTATCCTCAGTATAAAAGTGTACAGTCGTCAGAGAAAATATAGGTTGAACAAGTCCATTTCTCTTAGCTGTTAAATATCAACGGGAGACTTTGTTTGAGTACAACTTAAGGGGTCATATAGATGAGATTTTTTTTTAAATTTTGATTGCACCCTTTTTGCACCGCTATGCACTAATAAGCAAATGCAAAGCAATGTGCACCCCTTCCCGAGAACTCGAGCCAGTTTTATATGGTGTCAGTTCATAATTTTTTTAATCAGAATTTCAAAAATTCCGCTAAGATGCTGCTATTGCAAGAAACAATTATGACAGCTCAATTGGTATCGACGACAGCGACGCCGAATGCTTGTCGCCCAAAATAAATAATCGTTTAAAGTATGAAAAAAGTTTTTTTCCGGTACCTATCTAAATTACGGGCATTGGAAATTATCCATTAAAAGTAAAGTATCTATTTTTAAAATTTATAAATTTATTTAAGGATCTTGAAGGTCGGAAGAAATTGTTCCAGAGAAGATTATTAGCAAATTTTTGTGAGCTTACTATAGTTACTATTGTTCTTTTTTTTCTAAATGTATTCGGCTGAGAGAGATCCAGCACACTACAACTTAACAGACTTCGACTACGTTTCTCAACAAGAAGTTAAAAAAAAATCATTTTTATAAAATAACTAAAAAAGTTTAAAAATGCAATACAAAAACCCCGTCGTTTAAATATATTTTAAAAAAGTGATTGACAAAACGTAATTGACGAAATAATTATTAAAAAACAAAAAACAGCAAGCTATTCTTCAAAAATAATTATTCTTGGGACTATATAGTATGCTATTTGTCAAACCTGTGTAACTTTTTCCACACATTTCTCTTTGATTGCAAATATCAAAAATTTTTTGCCATGCTTATTTATTTTCGGTGACAACACAAGAACATAGTGTGATAAAATTGACAGCTCCCCCCTACTCGAAGGGGGTGGAGGGGGATACAGTTGAAGTACGCACGATTTCTTTGAAATTTGGTATGTTGGGGCACTTGGGAATGGAGATAACGAATATCTAATCATATTTTGAAAATTCAATATGGTGGATTCAAGATGGACGATTTTTGGTCATCTTTTGCTAACCAATTTTAACTAACTTATACATATCCGATTGCCTTCAAATTTGGCATGCATTTATACATTTATACAAAAAACACCTAAGTTTGTCTGATTTCAAACAAAATTGGTATACGGAGGCTTTTGGGGATAAGGTATATGAATTTTTGATCAGATTTTTAAAATTCAATATGACTGACTTATCCATATCCGATTGTGTTCAAATTTGGTATGCGTTTATAGTTCCGGTGAAAATACAATAATATGGTATTCCCAGGTACCCACCTCCCTCTAACGAGGAAAGTGGAGGGGGAAAAAGATTTAGTTTGTTCAATTAAGGAATTTTTTATCAGATTTGAAAATTTCAATATGGCGGATTCAAAATGGACAATTTAGGGTAAAAATCTAAAAATTAAGGGTGTGTGTTCAAATTTGGTATGCGTTTATAGTTCCAGCGGTAATACAATAATATGGTATTATTAGGTATACACTTCCCTCTAACGAGGGAAGTGGAAGGGGAAAAGATTTAATTTTGTTTTCGGGAAGGGGGTATGAATTTTTGATCACATTTGAAAATTGCAATATGGCGCATTCAAACCGGACGATTTAGGGTATAAATCTAAAAATGAAAAAATAAATTTTAATTAAAAAATCTTTTAAAGAACAAGCTTTTATTAAATGCACTCAAAAGTAGAAAATAATTTGTTATCTTTCTTATACCATAATAAGAGCTATAACTTTACGGTGAAAAAGAGAGAACTATAAAAGAAGAACTAAATTCTTCTCCTATTCGAATGATAAATATAATGCTTTCATCTAAAGAAGCTGAGAACAAATGAGATTTCCGTGCTTGCCAAGCCTTTGACAATGTCCTTAGGTTATAGAGTAATACAACTGTTTCTTAGGTAAATCGTCGATGTGACCGATACACGATACCTAAAGTTAAAATTTTTAATTTGCGCCCATCGCATTTATTATGGTATAAGAAAGATAGAAAATTATTTTCTACTTTTGCTTTTTAAAAGTTTTTTTTTATAAAAATTTATTTAATAATAATAATGGTATCTAATGGTAATTCCCAAATTAACTTAACTTTTACAGCTACTAAAAATCCCCAAAAAGTCATGCCACTTATTGGCAAAAATAAATCATAACGCATCTTTTTCCATGCGTTATTTTTTATTTTCTAATATAGTGTAGATCGGGTCGGGTAAGTGTTGTCTCCAAAATTACACGCACATCTATGCAACTTTTACCGGAGACACAAAAAAGTGGCATAGTGTAGTTCTTATCTTAAAGGTGTTTTACATTTTTCGCTCCATATGCGTATTGTGCATTAATGCCAACGCTTTATCTATGGTTATAGCTGGGTGCCTATTCTTGAGTTCCAGGGAATAGAAATCCGTGGGCTAACTGTTCCAAAATGGGCGTGGTTCCCCCAAAATGAAAAATGCACTATTCTTGAAAAATCTCCCTCAAAAAATAAGGGAAATTTCTACACCCTAGAGTAATTTTTATTCTATTGGTCAGTGAGTGAGAGAAATGGGAAAAAATAGGCGGAATTGTGATATTTTTAGTAAACATAAACTGTTGTCTGTTGATTTTTGCGTTGTTTTAAGTTTCTTTAAAATTTTCGGACTCTAAAAACTAGTTTTCTGTTAGTTGGACTTTATTTGAATTTTTTTTAAGGCAAAAACTTCTTTAGTCTTTCTTCAATGTTTTGTTAGGTTTTTTATTTTTTGGACTTAAAATTCAAAAAACATGGATTATTATAATCGACTTGTTTATTGAAATTATTTTATCTAATAAAAAAAAATCTTACTTACTCAAATCAGTCCAAAAACTTGAAACTAGAAGAGTTTTTTTACTAAAAACAAGGTACCTAACATATAAAATCATTCCAAGTACATTAAACATTTTGAAAACCTAATAAAAAAATCTTACTTACTAAAATCAGTCCAAAACTTATAACTAGAATAGTTGTTTTTTCTAAAAACAAGGCAACATATAGGTATTCTACAACGTCAAGGTAAACATGGGTAACAATATTTTCAACTAAACCTACTTATAATAAGTAAATCTATTATGAACAGAAAAGATCACAAATCTTTATAATCAAAATCACAAGATCTTTATGGCTTATTTTTAATAAATATAGGGTGTTCCAAAAAAACCGGACTTTGGATTTCTTATAACTTCCGCATTAATTATCCGAAATTCGAAATTTAACGTTTTTTTGAAGAAGAAAACAATTTTATGCATTTATTGTCAAAATTGATATTTCTTTAAACTCCAAGATGGTGGACGGTTTTGAAAAATAGGCAATTTCAGGCCCCCCCCTGGAAAATTTGTATGTGCTCCACTGTAATAAAACTGAGATGTGCGGTAAACAGCCTTATTCTTTTAACGTACATATACACGAGCACTTTGCTTAAATCGGTTAAGAAATAAGAAAGTTCTGCAGTTTTACATTTGATGCTCTTTGTGTGATAAGACTTTCCATGGAGGAGTCCGCATCTTGAATTTTAATTTTGTCAATAATCACATAAAAATTAGACTTTTAGCTTGTCAGAAAGTTTTAAATTTTTGATAAAACTGTATTCCGGCGTCAGAAAGATACATCAAATGTAAAACTGCAAATTTTATTATTTCTTAACCGATTTAAACAAACGTTACATAGAAACACATAGGTATAATAAGGCTATTTAGTGCACATTTCAGCACACATAACAAATTTCCAGGGGGGGATCACAATTACCCATTTTCGAAAACCCTTCGCCATCTTTGAAAACTTCCACAAAAAAAACACAAAAATCGCACAACCATTTATTAAAACAAAAATTTAATATTTATTTTGAAAAACGAGGTTAGGGCACCGTAAATACACATTTGGTTAGTTGTCTGTCAAAATTATCTTAATTTTGATTGGTGGAAATTATTCTGATTGATTTGGCAACATTGTTTCCGTTTTCCCTCTATCATTTCCATTCCCTGGTTTGAAGAATACCGCTTTTCGAAAAGGAGGGAAATTTTGTGGGAATAGAAATCTCAGAATCTGCCTGGGGAGTCAAATTTCCCCGAAATTCAAGAACAGGCACCCTGGATAGAATAAAGAAATTCCCCTTTTTTAAACATTTGAATAGTTATATCTAAAAAAAGCGTATTACGATCTTTATAATATACCCATATAATTTTTACTATATTATAAAACTACTGCTTACTGTGTAGTAGCCAGACGCATTACTTTATACAATCTGTAAAATAAAAATTCATTCTCCGCCCAAAAAGGGCATTCTCAACATTGCAAAGACGGTCCTCAGTTGGAGCTATCCCTGACCTTGATACAGCCCCCAGAGTGCAGGGCTCTAGCTGTGGCTCTGTACTTGTTTCTAGTGCAGTGGGTTACTCTGGGGTGACGCCTCTTCCAACCCTCTGGTAACGCCTATGACGCCCAGTTTTAATTAGGAGCACATGAGATATTTGGAGGTTTTTGAAGGTTTAGCACCTATTTTTCAGAGATTATATTTTAATTCACCGAAAAATATCCCTTTTTACGCTCGATATTATTCTCGCTCAACCGATCACACTGGTCCTTAATTAATTATTAGTTTTATTACTGACCTGCTCTTTATTTTACCATTAATCTTTCTTTAATCCCAAAATATTAAGATAAAACATTTTTTTTTCAATTTTTCACGTAACTAAGTCTTTAATACCCCAAATTACCCTGCATCTACCCACCATCTCCCCTATCATATAGATGGTAAGAAATATTTTTTATCGAAGTTTTCAGGTTGAATGAAATTTTATTGACGAAGGGTTCCCAACAAAAATACAACCTTGCATGTTTTTCTATTTCAAATAATGTATTTTTGACGATGTTTCGATTTTTGGTGGTTTTTCAAGAAGACAAAATTAAAATTAAGGCGGGGGGACATTAAATTCACGTGGAAATAATATCTGAAAGGAAGGAAAAACATTAAGAACTAGTAGAACTACTTAGACATACTCATAAAAAAGGCAATGAAAAAGTGGAAAAAACTAATGTTTAAAATATTCATCTACTATAAACATTAATAAATACATAAGGTTGAAGAGGATTGAAAAAAACAGGTGTTTAAAGTTGTATTGTTTATTCCCACAGTTTTTCTCAGATTGATTAACCGGTTTCGCTACAGGAGCATCATCAGAACCAAAAAAACTATATATTCAAATGGAAATTGTCATAATTTGAATTTGAATATTTAGTTTTTTGGTTCTGATGATGCTCCTGTAGCGAAACCGGTAAACCAATCTGAGAAAAACTGTGGGAATAAACAAGACAACTTTAAACACTTAGTGTTTTTTTCAATCTTCTTCAACTTTTTGTTAAACTTTACCCCACATGGATACCTTACAAGAAATGAATAAATACTTCGAGCAACTATTTGCTTATTCTTAAATTTTAAGAATAAGTGTTTTTAAATTAGTAAGTAGTTGAGAAAATTATAGTACAGAAAAATTTGCTCTTTTTGGGGCGTGAACGAATAACAGCAAGAACTTAATATGGTGGGTAGAAAGCCCTACCAGGGTATGCGTAGGCATAATAATAACCCTAAAACTTGTGGGGAGGGGGGTACCAGGCGGCCATCTTTGAAAACATGGAAAAGCCTAGACATTGCAACAAATTTAATACAATATCTCAGAAACTACTTATACCATTTGGACGAAAATCAACTCATTTTCAGGAGCATTGTATGGCACTTCCGCTCATGTAGGACACATAATGCAATTAAGCGTACTTTGGCGTAAAATTAGTTTTAAAATTAAAAAATTCTAAAAAAATCAAATATTTTATTTTTAACTTTTTTTAAATATTATAGCTTTCAAGTTTATGTGGTGATTTTAATAAAACCTTCCCAAAATTTCCTCCAAACCCTAACCTTTGTCCATGTTAACTTTTTTTTTATTAAAGCCCAAGTGCTTTTTTTAATATAGAGTAATTAATTGGCGAAGTCATGTTTTTTTTTCGTTTTGTGGAAATTGCGACCTTCTGCCACTTTAAGTAAAACTTTTTCTATCTTGTTGTCTGATGGCTTTTGTAAAAGTAGATGAACAAGTAGGTCTTTTGGTAAAAGTCCCCAAGATCAAGGATTTAGTGGGTAACAAAATTTGTAAAATATGAATTTTATTTTAAGTTGTAAAATGGCTACCCGCATTTTGGACTCATAGATCAGGAAGTAGTTAGCGGGTGATTTTGATTAGACCTATATTTTCTGATTTCGCCTCTTATTGTACACCTCGTACCTTAACTTTTAAGAAATAAAAAAAAAAGAAATTTTTGGACGTTTTTTGTTTATTTTAATATGAATTTCTATATTATCCTAAACGTTTTATTGAACAAAACCGTCATTTTCTCAAATTTTAAATTAGAAACTTGTCTGAATTTCTTATTTAAACCTACCCATGACGTCACTTTCAGAAATTTAATGATTGCGGTCCATAGGGGCAGTTAGTCTAGGAGAATTTTGCGAATTTCATAAAGTACATTTTGTCATATTTGCTTTTATTATTACCAATCTCATAAAAGGTATACCTTACCTTTCACGACTTCATCTTTGCAAGTTTCAAAATGGCCCCTGGAGACAGATATAGACCAGGAGAATTTTGGGATATTTTTATGTAAACTGTCGAAGATGGATCAAGTAATTTGGACGTTTTGGATATTAAACCTGACGTGAGTTCCTTTTTAAAAGAATCTTTAAAAAAGCATCCCTCTCCCTTCTAAGCAGGCAATGGTTTTACATTTGAATAAAATTTTCATCTAAGAGTACAGTGATTAATTATTAAGCTTTTACTTGGATACTCACCGTTAAATGGGTGTCTATCATATAACCATGAGATAATATAACGGTCCTCCCCTTGCTTTTCCTGAGAAGACGAGGAGTGTAATGGGCAGGCGCGTCGATTCCGTCAGAAGTGAAAGCAACTGACAACCATCTGACAGCAAAAATGTAGGTTTATGTTGAATATTTTTGTTTACTTTTGGAAAATCTATTAAAAGAGTGAACACTACCGTAAAAGAAATTGAGAAAGTGTTGTCTAGTGTTTCCCGCGTAATAATAACACACGCAGTCACAGAAAATAACGCCACAAAATTTTGAAACACAAAAACTCCACAATAACATAAACAAAATGGCAAAACCATAACTCGTCAAAAATGTAAACTTTTCAACAATGTCCAGTCTTCTCAGGGTTCAGCACTTGGGGCCATGTCCTCGTGTAACGGGTTTACCTTGTGGATTAAAACCCTCGAGTAAGGTTAAACTTGCGGTTGGAGATGTTTTATCCATAATATAATAAATAAATTCAATAATATAATATGTATAATAATAAAATAAAATCAAAGTTTTCGGACAGATGATGTCGTTGTCACTGTCACTCAAATTAATACCTTGTCATTAAATTATCGTAAGGTCACTACGACACCAGGCATGGATTTGTTAGTGCATGCGCAGTAGATTTTTGGTTTATGGCCTGGTGGCCCAAACAGTTTCAAAGCCAACCGAGATTTTGAATTTTCTTCTTTGTTTTTCAAAGTTATTTTCATTACACATTTTGCGGTACTTGGGCCGTTATAGTATCTCATAGTTATATGGTATCTATTAATGTTATTGATCGGTCTAGTAGGCCTGGCTGGCCGTATAAAAAAAACTTAGAAGTTTGATGTCACATTCTGGCACATTCTGGACAAGATAGATAAGGTGCAATTAGTTTTCGTAGTGACAATATTTACATTAATATTATTTTTGGGTTTGCTGAAAAATAATTGAGGTAAGTAAAGCTAGTAAAGTTATTTAAAAAAATTCGTATAATAACATTAATAGACATCCATTTAAGGATGAGTATGCAAAGTAAAACCTTAATCATTAATCACTGTATTACTAGGTGTAAATTTTGTTCAAATGTAAAACCATTATTTGGTTAGAAGGAGGGGGGGTTGCTTTTTTTAAGAAAAGAAACTCTCGTCACGTATAATGTCCAAAACATATACTATTACTTGATTGCTCTTCGACAGTTTACATCAAAATATTCCAAAATTCTCCTGGTCTACTTCTGTCTTCAAATAAAAATATCCCGAAATTCTCCTGGTCTATTCCTGTCTCTAGGGCGCCATTTTGAAACTTGTAAAGATGGAGTCGTGAAAGGTATACCTTACCACCCATTTATGAGATTGGTAATAATAAAAGCAAATATGACAGAATGTACTTTATGAAATTTGCAAAATTCTCCTGGACTAACCGCTCCTATAGACCGCCATCATTAAATTTCTAAAAATGACATCATGAGTAGGTTTAAATAATAAATTTAGAGAAGTTCCTCATTTAGAATTGGAGAAAATGGCGGTTTTATCCAATAAAACTTTTAGGATGCTATTGGGAAATCAATTTAAATGTGGCGACCTGATTTTTTTGCAAAATTTTACGTCATTGCATTTGTTTTCCATGGCAACGCGGAGAGTTTATTTATGTTTATCCACAGTGGGATACCAGAGCTTTTTTAGCACCGGGTCAAAAATTTGGGGTTAGGTTACTTATTTTGACTTCACATTGCGCGCCGCTAAAGCACATAAGTTTTTTTTTACTTTCGCTTTTTTCGTAAAGTGTGTGCGGTCTGGCACGCGTCCGTGTAAGTCATGATGCATTACTGTAGGCCGAACTTGCCTTACTATCATTACCGCCGCTGTACCGTACCACGGCGCAAATAACCCTTTAGGTCCATGTGACCGCGTGTTTATTTTGATTTTTCAGACAAAACCAATAAGTTTTTATATTGTGATTGTGTCTCGGTTTCCTAAAAACTCCGAAAATATGCAATAGATATCAATATATTCCCCAATACTAAATATTAATAAAAGACAACCACTTACTGCAGAATTACTTGCTAAAAAAACGCCACCAAACTACATATTAAAGTAACTGGGTGTAATGTTTAACGTTACATTTAGAAATGTATTTATAATTGAATTGGAAACACTCCTGCTAGCTGCTACCACTAATTTTAGGACAACAGGTTAACTTAAAAAGTATCCAGACTAGCAAGAGTCTCTCCAACGTCTAAATGGAACTTTACTTCTTGAGGTTGAGATCTAAAATCTATCCTTTGCCCTCCAAGATATCACTTGTAAACTTACACGTAAACATGCCGCAATAATTTAAATTAAAAAAAAATGATTGGATCAAAATAAAAATAAAATTATGTGAGGTTATAGGCGTTGTGTTTTGTTGTTTCTATGCGAGTTCCTAGTAATTCCAGCGAGCCAGTAAAGTTCTCTTGGTTCTTTGACAAACAAAGGGTAATGCCCGCGCAGCGCTAGGCCATTTTCGGCGGGCGACCGCACACGCGGAGTTGTTTCATATTCGTTTTAGAACAATGTATTTGAAAACATATTTTTGAAAGATAGACATATCCTCGAATGATTTTCTGTCAGAAAACGTAAAAATACTCTTCTGCCCCACTGCGGCCCTTGTTGACAAAACACCACCATTTTACAACTTAAAATGAAATTAATATTTTACAGATTTGTTATCCACTAAATCCTTGTTCCTGGAGGGCCTGTACCAAATAACCTGCTTGTTATAAAGCCCATTTTATCTTCTTTTAAAAGTGCCATCAGATGTTAAAATCAACAAGACAAAAAAAGTTTTATTTAAGTTAAAGTAGCACAAGGTCGCAATTTCCAAAAAACGAAAAAAAATCCCGACTCCAGCAATGAATTACTCCATATTAAAAAAAGCACTTGGGGTTTTTTTTAAAAAAAAGTAAACAGGGATAAAGCTAAGGGCTTGGGGGAAATTCTGGAAAGGGTTTAATAAAATCACCACATAAACTTGAAAGCTATATAATTAAGACAAAAATGAGATACATGAGCAGAAATGCCATACAACCCTCCTGAAAATGAGTTACTATTCATCCAAATCGTAGGAGTGGTTTGTGAGATATTATACTAAATTTGTTGCAATGTCTAGGATTTTCCATGTTTTCAAAGATGGCCGCCTGGCACCCCTCTCCCCACCGCTTTCAGGGTTATTAGTATGCTTACGCATACCCTGGTAGGGCTCTCTACCCACCATATTAAGTACTTGCTGTTATCCCTTCACGCACCAAAAAGGTCAAATTTTACTGTACTATTAAATCAATAATAACACAAAATTTGATTGAAGAAAACTCGCACTATTAAAATAATATAGCCAAATTTTAAGTTAAGAAATAGTTATCTTTCAATTAACAGAATTTCTAGGTTTTGTAGCCTGCGGCTACCGAACGATATCAAGGGAAGCTATTCAGGAATCCCGCCCATGGACCTAATTGTCGAAGAAATTGTATATGAAGATAAAAATGGACACAGTGAAATAAACAAAGAAGCTGCAAAAGAGAAAACACTGAAATCCCAGCAAGCAAGATGGGACCGAAATACCGAAAAGGACAATGGACGAAAAGAATTATTCCTACATTAAAACATGGATAGACTACAAACACAAAAAAAAAGGATTACTATGTGACACAAGCTCTAACGGGACATGGATCTCTTAGGACATACACAAAGCGAATAGGGAAAAGGACGACATATGTCGCTACTGTCAAAGAATAGATAACACAGAACATGCGTTAATTTACTGTCCAAGATCTGAGAACTACCGCCAAACAACAAGACACAATCTACAGATAGAGAATGAGACCATCGGGAACGATTCTAAAAATTAAACACGAAGACGAACGCACCTAAGAGACCAAAACAGTAAACGGTGCAATAGTGACGTTATATTCCTGAGAATGATTCCGATATTTTGACCAAATCTACAGCGGAGGGTTTTAGTCCGTAAGCGTCCTTAATAGAGGATGAATCGGGCACATTCGGTAGACCACCAAAGACCGGTGTCTATGAAGATTTCTCGTCGCTATAACAAAAAAAAAATAAAGAAAAAAAAGGTTTTATAACGAGTCTGATGGTTGGCTTAAATAATGTTATCCATATCATTAAATCTCATGAAGTAACATCTTTCACACAGACAACGAAAAAACACTTATACGAGAAGAATTTTCTGTTAGATATGTAAAGTTTGTACGAGTCAAAAATTATATAGGGCCACTTTTTGACTTTGGATTATCTTAAGTTTTAACTTAAGTAGTAACATCTCTTAAGTTCCAAAATCAGCTTGCCAAACTTTTACTTATCTTATACTTAACTTAAGTTCCAAACAAGCTGGCATTTTACCAAACCAACATCAAATAATTGACATTTGACAGCAGGTTTTTTCAGTTTTTGTTGTTGATAAGTGATTTTGAATTTGTTTATGTTGGGGCTGGGGCCGCTGGGGGTCTGTGTGTTGTTTGCAGGGATAATTCCAACTAGGGGATCTAAATTTTCATCTGACTAGGACGGCAGTAGATGGAGAAAGTATAATACCTACTATTGTGGCATGTAGTTGGGGGTCTGGGTGTTGTCTGACAGAAATCTAGGTCTGTTTTAAGAGTGTCAGGAATGTCAAGCAAATAGACTTTTAAAAAAATAGTCCTAATAAAGATACCTGCCCAACCCCTCGAGTGATTGTTTTTCGTACTCACTAGTCATAGTGGTGCTCAATTTGATCCTCGATCAAGTGAAGCACAAATAACCTGCTTTCTTTTGTAAGACGAAATCTTGTCCTAAAATTATCATCGCCGAAACTATTAAAATAGTCATAGCGGACAAATCTATGTCTAGGTATCCCATTGATGACAAACAAAAGTTCGTCGTTCTCTTCGTCGTCCCGTACTAACTCCATTTCCTAAAAACTGCCTTCAGTAGCAATGCAAAATAATTTCCTAGCATAAACCGAGCCTAAAATTCAGATATAAAATTTTCTTCCCGAATTGTTTGGCATGAGTCTTCGAATACTTCTTTTATAGTAAAAAAGACGATTCTAGTCCGAATAAACTTTAAAAAACACCAAAAACGGAAAAAAATAGTTTAAGTAAAACTTAAGTGGAACTTTGACAGCACCTGCAACCGATTAAATTAAGATAAGTGTAACTTATGACTTAAGTAAAAGGTGAGAAAGTGGCCCATTACTAGTTAAGTCGTCGTAGTTTGATTTAGGTTGTATGTCACCGTTTAGGTTAAGTTATAATTTAGTTCGATTTGTTGGTCTAAAAGTATAGTCTGTTTGAATCAAAATAGGATTCCTTGATTTAAAAGATTCTTATTCTTAGTTTGATCAAAAATTGCGTGTGAGATTAAGTTTTTTTTAGTCATCAAGAGCAGAAAATAATTAAATTAAAAACTTTCGCTTGCCAGAGTATTTTTGATCGATTGATAAGATAAAGCTTCAAGGACTATACACTGTATATTACTTGATCTAGGGCTCCCTAGTGGTACTTTTTGCAATTTTTGTCTAGTCATGCATATTTTGCAAAAATAAAACCAAAATTTAAAAACTATTACCAGAGAACCCTAGATCTAAGCCAGATCTTCAAAATTAGTCTAAAATTTCTAAAAAACTTTTGTATTTGGTTAGAAAAATGTTTGGCAGAAAATTCCACAAGAGAAATTTTGCATGAATAATACGAGCGAAGACTAATACTTTTATGTGAAGAAGACATTGCAAATTTTCTCGCAGAATATAGTTACTTGCAGGTTCCTAAAAAACTCCTGCAATGAAATTCATAATTTATTTGTGTTCGGTAATCACTTTATATAGGAGTCATACACGTACTACATATATAACATCGATTTTTCCCCAATTTAAACCCCCTTTCTCCTGCGTAATGATCGTACCGTTTGAGACTATTTACTCCTAATATTATGTAACATGTTTCCGCCAGATCATCCTCCCTTTCTTCCTTTGACTCAAAAAAAAAAACATATTTTTAAATAATTCTACATTCTAATAGTTTTTGCGCAGCCCCCAAGAATTAAACCCAGTCAGATCTACAAAGAACATAAAATATACAAAAGGAAAAAAGAAGAAGAAGCAAGGATCGGCAAATACATGCCTTAAAATTGTCGTTAAATACAGCGTGCGCCCCTGTCTTCCGCTATATAGTTCTTCCAAAAATATTTCTATTTTATAATAAAATCGGAAGAGGAGAATTTGCTAAAACTTGTAATTTTTTATATTTTGATATTATTACACCCTTACGACTCATAGCTTTGTCTGCGTTATTACCCGTTTTTCCGTGTTTCCGATTTTAATAAAATAAAGCATATGTCTACCCTGATGTAAAAGGTATTAAAATTTACGATTGCTTTTTACAGATCAGTACAGGTGTCAGGTGTGTAAATTTTAAGGTAAATTTAAAATATTTTTGTAAAATTACTCGCAGCAAGTACTTTTACAGTATCTACTATGTTGTAACTACTTTTTTTAGGTTTTTCGCCACTACGTTAAGAAAATTTTTTCAAAAATATGTTAAAACCCACTGCGTAAATTCCTAAAGAAAAAATTTTGTTCCTTTGTCAGTGATTTTTAAATAAGATAAAAAATTTGCCTAGACACTAACTAAAATCTAAGCACTTATCTGACGTTTTGGCAGAAACTCTACTGCCGTTATCAAAGGAATTATTCTTTTCAAAATTTGTCTCCATTATTTTTTAAAAATATCTGTCTGTTGTCAAAAAACTGAAATATACATCAGTCAAAGTCGTAAGTTGTATGACAACCCACAGATATTTTTAAAAAAGAATCGAGAAAAATTTTGAAAAGAATAATTATTCTGTCTGTTGTCCAATGTTGTGTTGTCATACAACTGAAATATACATCAGTCAAAGTCAGTCAGTTATATGACAACAGACAGATATTTTTAAAGAGAATCGAGAGAATTTTTTAAAAGAATAAATATTAAGAATAATTAATTCCTTTGATAACGGCAGTAGAGTTTCTGCCGAAACGTCAGATAAGTGCTTAGATTTTAGTTAGTATTTGCGTGTGTGTAGGCAAATTTTTTATCTTATTTAAAATCCACTGACAACGAACAAAACTCTTTCTTTAGGAATTTACGCTGTGGGTGCTGTGGTGTGGTGTGAGCTAACTTAGTGGCGAAAAACTCAAAAAAAGTAGTTTTAACATTATGAATCCGCCACAAATATATAGATTTTATTTAGTATCTACTATCCACCACACGGTAAAACGGTAAAATGGTTGATTGTGCAAATTTACTGATCTTTTTTATATCGTAAAGTACTGCCAGGAATATAGTAGGGAAAGTCTCATTAAAATAGGTCCGGTTTTTGCGTGATGCTGGAACAAACAGACAAACAAACAGACAAAATTCTAGAACTAGCAACAAATCTATATATAACACCGCAACCCACACCCCTTCTTGGCATATAACCCAATCTACTTTTTCAAAAATATCAAATGTTTTAAAGAATTTTTGTTTTTTTTTATCAAAATTTTCTCATGCGGCGATACACCAGTATTAATTTTAAGCAATTTTTTCGTCAACAACATTTGAAACGCGTAAAAAATAGCATTTTAGTGTAATTTTTTCAAAATTTTGACCTGCGGCGCATTTAAGGCTTAATTTTAAAAAATAAGTATTTTTTGTTTTGTATACACTAACTCAACGCCTATTAAACCGCCCCTCTCCCCAGACTCGATTTCTGGATACGTCACTGCTTTACGACACTCTTTTGGACTCTTTGGAAATATTTTTATTGTTTAGAAATCTTAAGGAAATACCCCCCACTATCAACTTTTTTTCTGTAAGATAAATCTATCCGGCATAAACAATAGACAACATACAGTGTTTCAGATCTTTTTATCATCATTTTATCTCCTAATTCCTACCACCGTACTGATGAGCACCACAAATGCGAAACCCGGGTCTACTGTTACTATTACCTTTTTTGATGGAATTTTATTTAAAAATGTATTGTTTAGCGCTATGTAATATTTTTCTTTTCCAGTTTGAGAAATGCATTTGTTGTACGTTTTAGGTTGGAAATTCGGCATGATCCAGACCAAATTAGGCGTGGCAACAATGATCAACAATCAAAGATTTACCGTAAACAAAAAAACAAAAATGCCAATAACAATGGAAAAAGGATCAATGGTTCTTGCCTCCAGGGGCGACGTGTGGTTGAACACTAAGAAAATCCAATGGAGTCAAATTATTATTAACAGAAAACAAGAAATAATAAATAATTAGATACCAGATGATGTTTTTTCGACATTTATTTATCCAGATCATAGATTTAATAAAAAGAAACGACGCGTTTAATCGCTGTTTAATACGGAAGAATGTTATACAAGCTTGTGGGCAAAACAGGTGAAAATTTTTTGAGATAATCGAATATGAATATGAACGTGAAAATGTAAATGAAATGTGAATGTGAATTTGAATGTGAATGTGAATGTGAATGTGAATGTGAATGTGAATGTGAATGTGAATGTGAATGTGAATGTGAATGTGAATGTGAATGTGAATGTGAATGTGAATGTGAATGTGAATGTGAATGTGAATGTGAATGTGAATGTGAATGTGAATGTGAATGTGAATGTGAATGTGAATGTGAATGTGAATGTGAATGTGAATGTGAATGTGAATGTGAATGTGAATGTGAATGTGAATGTGAATGTGAATGTGAATGTGAATGTGAATGTGAATGTGAATGTGAATGTGAATGTGAATGTGAATGTGAATGTGAATGTGAATGTGAATGTGAATGTGAATGTGAATGTGAATGTAAATGTGAATGTGAATGTGAATGTGAATGTGAATGTGAATGTGAATGTGAA
Organism: Oxystoma pomonae; assembly: GCA_963921995.1. Classification (NCBI taxonomy): domain Eukaryota; kingdom Metazoa; phylum Arthropoda; class Insecta; order Coleoptera; family Brentidae; genus Oxystoma; species Oxystoma pomonae. The sequence goes on from OY998172.1 coordinate 44,510,099, forward strand.
TGTGAATATGAATACGAATACGAATACGAATACGAATACGAATACGAATACGAATACGAATACGACTACGAATACGAATACGAATACGAATACGAATACGAATACGAATACGAATACGAATACGAATACGAATACGAATACGAATACGAATACGAATACGAATACTAATACGAATACGAATACGAATACGAATACGAATACGAATACGAATACGAATACGAATACGAATATGAATATGTATTAGATGAAATTTGTGCCACTCATTTGGATCAGAGGATGTCTAATGATTTGTCGTTGATTTGTCCATAAGACTGTGTAACTTTTCTATATAGGGTGAGTACTTTAACCGGAATAAATACGCTAGACCTCTAGGATAAAATATGTGCATAAAATGCAAAAACACGTCGATTGAGATTTTTATAGGTTTTCTAGTCATGTACAGTGGGATTTACTAAGATCTAAAATAGTATCCCCCCCAGGTCTAAATATTTACACCTATGGGGGGTGCTAAATTTTCAAACAACGCTTACCCATGCAGAAAAGACACAAAGTTATTCATCATTTTCTATTGTTATTGCACAATATCACTGAAAACCTGCCATATTTTAGGAGAAAATGCCCTAAAACTAATTTTTTTTTTGACAGTTTTCAAAATGGCAAATGGTGAATACGCCAAAAACTTGGCACATTATAGCTTCATTATATGTGTTTGAGGTTATAAAGTTGGTGATTTTTTAGACCACCTCTGAGGGGGTAGTTTTAATTTATAGCCCCCGGAAAGCATTGTTTTCTGGAAATTGGTAATAAGTTCGTTTATAATTTCCCTAAGTAAACTTTTTTACAAGGATTAATTTACCTTATTTAATATCCCAAGTGTTCCATTACCCAATAAAACACCTCCAATTTTGTCCAGAAAAACCCCATATTTTGAACCCGTTTTCAGCACAAAAAAAAATATATTTATGAGGGCTCTACGAGGCAAAACAAACATGAGTGAAAGTCACTGATTATGCTCGAAAAATATACTAAACAAAAAAACTCAAAACAACTATATTAATTTATTTACAAACTGACATTAAAACATTGAGGTTATCTAAAAGCTCAGTCAAGAAAACTTTCCTTACTCAAAGCCCACTCATTTGAAAGCTGTAGCTTTCATCAGTAGAGGTGCAAGCTAAGGTAAGAGATCTGAACTCGCTGTTTGTGATTTTATCGCAAAATTTTAAAACTGACATTTCGAGATGACACCTTATTTTATTATTACCCATCTAAATCATTGTGTGACATTAAGTATTAATTGGAAAAATTAATTAACAGAGTGTTTACTATTTAAACCCCGCGTGAGTAAGTAAAAGTAAAACAGTAAAACTTTCTTCTTAAATTCAACAAAAGATTGTATTAAGATAATTATTCAATAAACAAATTTATTTAAATTCTTCTTATAAATCAAAACTCAAGGATGGTTGGTTTAAAATGCATAAAACCAAAAATTTTACTTAAACTTAGGACCGTTCTAAAATAGACTAAACCCTTTTAGTAAATCCCACCGGTAATGTTTATGGTTTATCTATTTTTTAATTTCTAATTTAAAAAAAAAATAATTTTAATTAAAATTAAAAAAAATTAGCCTGTATATCAAAAAATGGTTTAATGTTACAATCAATGGAATACATATTCTGCTCTGTCTCTGTTTCTTTAAAGTCCATGGTACTTATGGTATCAAATTTCTGGTGTTCTTCAATTTCCAATTGTTTCCCAGTGTTAAACCTGGTTTAATTTTAATTGATGCTTAGCAGGTGAGACTTTGAAATTTTAAGTTCATTATGGAAGTACATTCTAAAGCAAAATTAAACCAGGCTTAACACTACGGTGCAATTTGCATTAAAAATTATATTTCTAACCGAATTACGGCCTAATTAGTTTTTTTGGTCAAAAGAAGTTTTTTAATATGCAATCCCGAACTCCTATAATCCTTTTAAAAATAAGTTTTTATAATAATAAACCAATTTAAAAACTTTTAATTTTAAATTGCTCCTTAATGATATTGAACCCCTGTGGCCTTTAAAGTGCTTCCATCATCCCTTGTATTGTCTGTTCGCCCCCTTTATTGTACGCAGGCGTTAGATCATTTTGCGGGATGATTTTGCTCTTAGGGACAGATCAGTGTTGCCAAAAAGTACAAATTGTATTAGAAAGGGTTAAGTTAACTTTTAGCAGCATACTCTGTCGAAACGAGTGGTACCACTTACCTGAATTTTACTGTACAACTACCATTATTTTTTGGCATATTTTTACTCGCTGATTTTACAATTATTTAATTTTGCAATTAATTGTACAGGGTGGTCCAAATTCGAGGGCCTCTATAGCTTTGGGCTTTTGCAGCATAGTTAGCCCAAAACTAATATACATGTTACGGGTTCAATTTTCAAGAGAAGTCGAAAACTAAAAACCGCATTGCGATATGTCAAAGCGTTTCTGAGCTACAGGGTTATTCTCAAAAATGTGCGTTTCTAAAAACCCTCTACAACTTTTTTATTTGTAAAGATAGAGATTTTAATTAAAGACATTTTTTGAAGATTTGTTAAGGACAAATATACCTGTTTTACCGATTTTGTCTTAAAGCCTTTAGTTCACGAGATATAACACAAAGTTACATTTTTTGAAATGGAATACCTTAATTTAAAAAAAAAAATTAGTTTTGTAATAAAATTTTCTGTTAAACGATAAACCTATTTTTATTAAGTAGTTAAACAGATATCTGCAATTTTTAATAATTACCATAGTAGGCTGTGTTTAACTCTGACCAATGCAGTTTTAGGGTATCTATCTGTAGCTATGATCAAATAAAAACAATTGCCATAATAAACGAGCCCAAGTGTCAAAAGTGGCGGCTTCGTCAAGATATAAAAATGTTTGAAAACTTTGAAAAGTACGACATGATAAAATGTTATATTGAAAGTAACGAAAATCGACAGACGGCGTTAAATCTATATTTCCAGAGATATCCGGAAAGAAGGCAACCTAGCTCAAAAATATTTTTGAAGTTAAAACGTCATCTACAAGAATACGGATCCTTTACAAAACCGCGGTCTAGGACGTATAGAAGCCTAGCCAGAGATATAGAGGAAGAACTAACGGTTCTAGGAGAAATAGAAATTAACCCGAATACTTCCACCAGAGCTATGGAGAGAAACACTGGAATTCAACGCAGCAATGCCGTTCTGGTGCTTAAAAAACACAAGTTTAGGCCCTATCGACCCCGACGGGTGCACCAATTACTGCAACGAGATTATGCTCCAAGACGTGCATTTTGCAGGTGGTACCTAAATAAAAGCCAAGAAGACCCCAATTTGGCCAGAAAAGTTATTTGGACGGATGAGGCAACGATTTCTAGTGATGGAATATTCACCAGATTTAACTGCTATTACTGGAAACAGCAAAATCCCCATATTATGGCGGAACAAGCGAATCAGGGAAGGTTCAGTTTTTAGGTATGGGTAGGCATCTACAGAGGACAAATTATTGGGCCATATATTTTTGATGGAAATTTAAATGCCGAAAGATACCAACAAATTTTAGAAGAGCAGGTGATTCCGTTTATCGACAATTTGACACTTCAGCAAAATAATGAGCTATACTTTCAACATGACGGTGCACCTCCTCACAATGCACGAGATATTACTAATTTACTAAATATTGTGTTTTCCGAAAACTGGATCGGAAATAAAGGTCCTATATATTGACCCCCCAGGTCTCCAGACCTGACCCCTTGCGACTTCTTTTTGTGGGGGAGAGTCAAAGACCTTGTATTTCGAAATCGCCCAACTACTAGAAGGGAATTGGAAGAGGCACTTCGTACTGCATTCAGGCAGCCTCGTGCGGTAGAACTTCTTAATGCAGAAAATAGCGTCAAGAGAAGATGTAGGATATGTTTACAAGAAAACGGCCGTCAATTTGAGCATTTGTTTTAGAATTTAAAAAAATGTTAGATGTAGATTTTAGGTGTTACATAGTTTAATTAATAAAAATTTGAAATAAAAACTTTTGATAATTTTATTTTTGTTTATTATTTTATGGTTGGTAATTATAGTAAACCAGAAGTTAAAGTTCGAGGTTGCTGTGTCCCCTCGTGTCGTAGCCAACTTGATTTTGTATGAAAAAAAAACAATAAATTTTTTTTACACATTTAGGGCTCGCACAGCGCCAACTATGGTAAATATCAAAATATGCATATATCTTTTAAACTATTTAATAAAAATAGGTGTATGGCACATCGTTCGACAGGAAATTTTATTAGGAGACTGATTTGGACCACACTGTATAACTACCATTATTTTTTTGGCATCTTTTTACTCGCTGATTTTATGATAAATTTACAATTAATTAATTTTACAATTAATGGTACAGTTGGCACACTATAAAATACGTTCGCCGATTATTTTTTTTTCTGTCAGCGACCTTTTACAAAAAGTATACATTTTGTAAAAACGAAGACACGACTCGGAGCACTTTTTTATTTTTTGCCGAATAAGCTAAAACCCAAAAAGTGCCCCAAGTCGTGTTTTAGTTCAGCCAATTCTGGGCACAAATCTTGAATCACTCGACTTTTAGTCGTATACGAATCACATTTTAGCAAAAAATTGTGGAAAAAAGAGTCAATTTTTACTAATTCAGATACCAAATATGCCCACAAATTCGAACTCGTATGCACAATAATTAATTAAAATAGGCCCAAAATTTAAATATTGCATTTTTGGCGGGAAAAATAGAACTGTTTTTGACGCTTAGATGTCGTTTTCGCTTGAATTTGACATACGAACGTCAAAACTTGCGAAAAAAAGCGCATTAGAAACGTAAAATTGTAATTTTACCGCGAATTTAATTTAATTTTGCAAAACTTCAGTACGAGTTTAATGTTGTGTGTGCGTTAATAAGTATATAAGAGAAAATTTACCTCCTTTTTCGTCAATTTTTTGCTCAAATGTGGTCCGTATACGACTGAAACTCAAGTGATTCAAGAATTGGGCCCAAGGGTGCTTATTCTTGAAAGTGAGAGATGGGAGAATCCCTGGGAGCAAATATCCGCATTTTTGAGATATGGGGAGTAAGCGGGTCAATATAGTCCAAAATTTTTCTCAATGTACATAACGCTGTTTTTCGTTTGTTGTTATTTTTTATAAAATGGAGAAACAAGTTGTAAAAGAACACGTGGACAAATCCAGACCTTTATCGAGCCAACAAAAAGATCTGCTTATAGAATTTATCTACGCTAGACCGAATATGTATAAGAGAACTTTCTCTGCTACATTCACGTGTGCGCCAATCGTTATGTTATGGAAAGAAATATCCGAATAATTGGACATATTTATGTTCCGTTAAATCAAACGGGTTTCTTTTGTCCAAAACATCCCTTGGAACCCCTAGTTGTTCCAGTGCATCTTCCACGACTTCCCGAGCATCATTTAAAATTATGTTGTTGAAGTCTTCAACATTCATTTTAGCCTTGTATGATTACGCTTTTACTCAAAAAAAAACAAAAACAGATAAAATCAATATAAAAATTAGGTTAGAATACCCGGGGATCGACCTCTACTACTGGGTCTTACTAAAAAAACATGGCTGCTCTCTCGGAAGCAGCTCCCTCTCTTTTTTATTAATTTTTAGTAAACCCCGCCTACTTCTCTCGCCTCTTCTACTCCCTACCCGTCAAGAATAAGCACCCAGATATTTTGTTGACTCCCAGCTAAGGTCACTGACAGAAAAAAAAGAATCTCCACTCTAATGGCCGTATCCATCATCGCAAAAATTTCCCGATTAGGCTTTAATCATAATTAGATACTAATCCGTGTTTATTATATGGTGTTTTACATTGAAACGTTGTTTGCCAAGGCTCATTTCAATCTCCAATTAGTGCTAATCATGATTAAAGCTTAATCGGAGAATTTCCAGGTTGGTGGATATGGCCATCAAGTATTATAAATTTCGTCAAAAAATATCATTGTCCTATTACGACGTTGTCCTTTGATTGTATTGGGTTGGATTAGCAAGATACAAGCATTAACCCGGCCCCAGAGATCCCCCCAACTTGGGTAATTCTCAGCAGATGTGTCCAACTCGCGGGGGTGGACCCAACTGACTAAGTCGGTGTCTAAATCCTGTTGGGGAACGTCATACCGACCCCCCTGGAACGCAGCTCTTTGGGACCCAACTATGTCTTGCTTTCGACTTCTCTGAGTGGTGGATCGTGGACGGGTGTGGGGGCCTTGGATGAGGCACCACAATAAAAACCTTCCTCAGGGAATCAGGCGCACCGTGTTCTATATAGCCCACTCCCCGAAATGCTGGGGGGTGGAAGAGAAGTTCCCTCCGACAACCAGGAGATAACACAGAGAACCGAACAGGTACCCAGTGGAACCTCTAAAGATAAGGATCCACAAGAAACTGTTCAAGGACCCAGTAGATCTTCTTTTGCACAAGAAATCGACAGGGAACTGCAGAAGTACCCATTGGACACTCTACAAAAGTATCAGGGGCGCCTACGGACGCCGCTGATGGAAATAAATTGGCCAAGGAGCTCAGGAAGCTCCAGATCAAAATCGTGGTCAACATGAATGGTCCAACCGAAACAGAGCTGACTGAAGAGCACCTGCTCGAAGTTTTTGCTCCACCTAGGCAGGAGGGTGTGAGACCAGCAACAGGGCTCCTAAGAAGAGCACTTCTCGCAACACACCATCTTTACACTATAAATCAAGGCGGCTGGTAAATTAAATAACAATGGTTTCCATAGCGATGTGCTTTTTTATTCAGTGACGTTCATTGTTGCGACACACGATTTTTTCGTAAATACTGGCGGATATTGCTTAATTTTTAGGCAAGAATAATTAGATTTTTTCAATCTTACTATTTTCCGCTATTTCTGTTTAATTTGGGGTAAAAAACGGACCGAAATATTTTTTACACCCGTGATAAAAAAAAAAATTTGCATCGGTAACCAAAAAAGACATGCTATAGTTTCTGCAGACAGTTACTAAAATCATGTTTTTGATAAAGGTATATAAGAAAACATTCATTATCTAGTGTATATTATGTGTTTAAAAAAACTCGATTGACAGGAGTAATTTTATTCTTAGGACATATTACCTATAATACCCAAATTTGACAACACCGCATGTATCCCAAATAATCGACCTACGATCTCCCTCCTGCATGTTGTTATAATCGCAGCATCCGCGATCCCTAAAAATCAAATTTTTGGCACAGCCAAGTTGATTATGTTCCGCACCTATCTAGTCCTAGATAAAGTCTAGTGAGCTCGCCCATACTCGACTACATCGCGAAACTTAATTTTTTATAAGTGTAATAGGCGACATTGGGATGTTCGCGACGAGTTTTTCCAAGGTGTCGTGAGTACACGATATAAAAAAATAGTTGCAAATTGTGTGTAAGCTTGGCAATAATTTGCTTTTATTGGGCTAAAAATAATATAATAAGGATTGTGTGGAATCGTATTATTGACCTATCATAAGCAGTGAGTTTAAAAAAGTGACAATGACTGAAGTTGCCGAAAATGATGTAAAACTGGGTGAAAAACTGGCGGGAAATTCTGCAGGACAAAATGGTACTGGTAAGCTTTCTTTTTTGTATATTTTTCTTTAAATTAAAAAAAAAACATTATTGCCTTTATCCTGCATATGATTGAAATTGCCTAAAGGAACTAAGATATAAGGTGTTAGTCCTTCCCCAATTCACGAATGAATATAACATAGTTATTAGGTATTATTTAGACTAGGAAAATTTTAAAAGGAGTAAACTTCAAGATCTTGTGTATTTTAAATGTAGAGTAATTTTCCCTAACAGTTACTTTGTTTATATGGGCCTCTTAAAGCGCTTTTATATAAGGACGGTTTGAACATATTGTCGTATAAACACCACTAAAACCGTTTGAAGAACTAAATCGATTTTATTTTAAAGCCATTAAAAATATTTTTAAACCAAAAAGTCGTAACTTAAGTTTAGTATCCAGGCCAGATGCCTTTTGATAAAAACTGAAAAAATAAGGTTGATGAAGTGGCCATTATTCATCTCTTATTCCAGTAAGAATTAAAAGTTTTTGTTTTTAGTTCTCAGCGTGTAATGATGTTGGGTCATAGTTGGAAAATTTGTTTTATAGTTATATGAGCATTATGAATATAAGAAACACCAAAAACTGGAACACTTTTAGGGGAAATTACATGTGTATTTTTTAATTTTATATAGAGGAAAGTCATAAAATTATTAATTTTGTGTAAGTAATAGTGATCACCGGTTTGTAAACAGTTAATAGTTAAACCTTTCTTAATTGTATTAGTTTTATCACAAATTATAATTCGTTTTTATTGTTTATTAAAATTAATATACAACAACACACAAAATGTTTCTATGTTAGTGAGTACAATGCAGTGGCGTAGCCAGCGGGGGGGAGTTTTGGGGGTTAAAACTTTGCCTGCGGTGCTACGACGTCATTAATTGTTACAACTTTAGTTTAATTCTAAGGAATTTTTCCCACCAGCATTCAAAACGTAAACTAAATAGCAGTCTTAGTATAAATAATTTTTTTTAAATTTTCATCTGCGGCGCATTTATGATTTAGCACCAAATCTATATATAAGAGATCAAAAGTTTTAAAGAATTTTTGTTTTTTTTTTGTCAAAATTTCCGCCTGCGGCGCTATGCGAATATTAAATATTGTTACAATTTTGTTTAATTTTAAGCAATTTTGTTTTCAACAACATTTGAAACGCGTAAAAAATAACATTTTAATGTAATTTTTTCAAAATTTTTGCCTGCATCGTAATTGGGGGTTAATTTTGAAAAAAATCTGCAAATGAGACTAGATGAGACTTGCTTTTAAAAATAAGTATTTTTGTGTCGCATACAGTAACTCAACACCTATTAAACCACCCCTCGCACCTCCTTTGAGTTCAAGAGCTCAAGCAATAGGCACTTACACAATTTTAAAAAATTTGCCATGGGTAGGTAGTTGATTTTAGTGAAAAGATGAAACCCCCCAGAGTCGAATTCTGGCTACGCCACTGGTATAATGTACATATTGAAATTTATGAAATTAGATGAGATATATTATCATAAGGTTAATTGCTACCAGTATAAATTAGCGGAAATCTGCAGGGTGTTGGTAAAACTCAATTAAATGTTATTTTTTATTAGGTACACATACCTATATTTTATTGATATGTACCCTTCAATAATTTAAACATTAAAATATCTTAAAGATTATGTCAGATTACGGATTTTTAAAATCAGGTGCAATAAATGTGTTAGATCATCATTATATTTTTATCTATCTTAAATCATTTAAATGATAAATTCATTAAGGCTGGCAACATAGGTATTAAAAAAAAATCATGTTTCTTCCAACACCAAATTTTAAAATTTTCCTTGAACACCTTGGATGTGACAAAATATATATTTACTGCAAGTTGTCAAAATTTCGCTCACCACTATGATCATATATATACTGGGAATTAAATAAACCAGTTGTGATACCTTATAAGCAAAGTGTGCCATAGTAATATTGGATAAGATTATGGGATCTACTTTCCTATAGATCTTTCTCAAATTAATACGAAAAAAATAATGGTTTTCTAGCGAACCTCTTTACTTTTTACATGCTACATAATTATTATCGTTTAAAGTTTTGAATTCAGCTATTCAGCTTGCTGAATTTGCCTTTGGGGGCTGTGCTACAGGAGGGTACAGAAAAATAAAATAAAAAACAGTCGCAAAAGAGCAAAGCGAAGTAAGGCCATTGGCTAAACATGATATTAGTCTTTGCTACTTCAGTGGCGTAAGCACGCTGGGAGATAAGGGCGATAAGTCTCCCCCTCCCCCCAAAGGACCATGAATTTGATAAAAAACGTGAGAGATGATGAATTTTCAAAAAAATTTTTCCTGCGGCGCCTTTATGACATGATGTTGGCAACCAATCTATAAATATTAAACTATATCTCACCGCCTCCCCATGGCAGTTGATCCAACTCAATTTTTCAAAAATAAAAAAAAAACGTGAAAGAGTTCAAAATTTGTAAAGAATTTTCTGTTTAAATTGCAAAAATTGTTTGCCTGCGGCGCTTACAATTTTGGTCTAATTTTAAACAATTTATGTCAACATCATTAAAAACTTTTAGTACAATTAGGTTTTTTTTCGAAAATAACAACTACTATACCGTACTTGTAGGTATAACGTTAAATATCTCCCCACAATAGCAATCCTAAGGCAGCTATTCAGATTTAATCATTTTAGAAGACTAGGATACAGGGGCGTACTAATCATTCATCAAAAACAAAGCGACCTAATGCCAAATGTAAAACAAATTATTATATTATAGTTGTGACTACCACTGGTACCAACTCAGCTTTATGTTGGGGGACCGAGTATGTAGAATTTCAAAGGTGCACAAAAATCGACGATCGAAACACATATATTTTTAGGTTCAATTATATTTTTTCGTTCACTTTATTTTAATTGATTCAAAACAAACTTACGGCTTTCTTAGGCAATGTTTTATTTAATTATTTATACCAACAGCCAAAGTTTCGGTCCCAGGTATGTACCATCATCAGGGCTAATAAGAAAACAAAGAACATTATTTTATTATACAGAGCTAAAATTTTTTTGGCTATTTTAGTTTTTATGCCTAGTTTATTGTTAATATAAATAGCTCTTTTACTTAAAAATAAGATATTAAAATCTAGTTTACAAATGTTAAAAAATCTTTAAAAAAAAACACGCAATAAATGAATTTAAAAAAAACTAATAATTAATTATTTGAATAAAATAAAAATAATTTGTGTTGTAACTCTATTTATCTAGGTAAGTTTTTGGTATTTTTCAATGTTTTAACTATCTAAATGTTACCTGTTGTAAAATGTGTATTTGTTACAGATTTGTCTCTTATTTAATATTTTTAATCCTAGATACGTTGTTATGTATGTACCATATACTTTTTACGTGTTAAAAATTAATAGATTTTTTATTTGTTTTTTTTTTTATGTAAACATTTACAATTGGTTTTATTCTCCCTAATGATGGTCCAGATCTAGGACTGAAACGTTGGCTGTTGGTATAAATAATTATATAAAACAGTGTCCAAGAAAGCCGTAAGTTTTTTTAAAATCAATTATATTTTTAGGCTTTCAAACTTTTTTATTTTAAACGGATTAAAAGATTCGCTTTTTTCCAGTGGTTTTTATGGTCCTTGCCACCTTTTTATACAAAAAAGACACGGTTCTAGGACTTTGCTATATAGGGAATATCTTAAAAATGTCAGTTTTGGCGCTTGGCACCTTGTTGCTCTACAGAGGGCGATATATATGACATTTGTAAAATAAAAGTTTGAATTTTGAACTGAGTTTGCATATTGATTTCTAAATGTAATTTCGATTAATTTTGGTTTGAAGTATAAAATCATTCCATAAAAGTTCTAAAAAATTGGCTATAATGGATTTTTTCTTGTAAGAACTAATGGTAACAAACCTTTAATCCAAAACCGCCTAAAAACGCTATTCAAATTGTTAGTATTGGCAAAAAATCTCTGACTTTTCCTGAAAAATATGAACTTTCCCTGACAACCTTTAAGTTTTCTGACTTTTTTTTTCAGATTGTGCAAATCCTGTAAGTGGTCATAAAAAACTGGGATTAAATAATTTTTATATTATTATTTGTTTGTCCATTTTTTGCGTAGTTTTAATTCGTTTTTTTAAAATTTCATTTTATTCTTTACACAGCATTAAAAAAGTGCATTGATTGTTTATTTATTACATGAGATTAAAGTAACACAATTTTTCCTTTCAAATTTTCGCCTGCGCTGCGAATACTGTACAATACAATACAATACAATAGTTTCCTCATTTCAAAATAATTAAAAATTAATAGCATTTTGGCCGGCTATTCTATGACAAATATATTTTGAAAGTGATGCTGAATCATCCCAACTTATTTATTATGGCAAAACAGGTAGCTTTTGTTTGTGGTTTACCTTGCCAAAAACCATAATTTTAATAGTTTATTTCGGATACATACGGTCGAACCAGAGAAAATCAGACAGTTTAAGTTGGGCATGGGACATACGCGCACACGTGGAATATATCGTAATGTTCTTTCTTCCTTTTAAGGGAGGGGGTATGGCTTGGCGTATGTACTCTTAAAGAAGGGTACTTTTAGTTTACAAAAACAATCGGTTCCTAAGATTTTTGTTTGTTTATTCTGGGGTGTGTAGCTTCATATCAAGGCACACCTCATATAAACAAAAAAAAATCTTGAGAGTAGGCAATTTTTAAGAAAGGGACGAAGTTAGTATATAATTAGTACCATATTCTGGTATAGTCACTTTTCTTCGAATTTCTTTCCTAAGCAAAGGGGGCCTACCTTGATATCAAGCTACACACCCCACAAAATCAAAAAAAAAATCAAGTTATCTTGAGAGTAGGCAATTTTTTGGAAGGGGAAGAAATTAGTATATCATTAGTAGCAAATTATGGCATAATTACTTTTTTTCAAATCTCTTTTCTAGTCAGAGAGGAGGGGGGGTGTGCCTATGTTGCTAACGCAGAGATATGAAAAAAACGTAGAGAGTATGGCATAAGGGAGTCAACAGATTGGTAATACGAACGGCCGAACCAAAGAAAGCAAGAGAGAAATAAATGTAAAGACAAAAACGTCCGATCCGGCAAATTCCACGTTTAACGCTAGGGACCTCGTACGAGACACGTCAATTTACTTTTTTTTAAAGATTTTTAAATTTTTGTCCAACTTGACGTCATGTAAATAACGTACTCTTTATGTAACTACCATATAAATTTATAACATAAATGTTATATAAATATTACTTATTGGAATGTAACATTTATATAAAATTAAAATCATATTGTGTATATAATATTTATATCCTTCGAATGTCACAAAAAGTGAAAAAGTAACTTCCATGTTCTGCATAATGCCATGCACAAAGTTTCCTTGTTATTACGTAAATACAATTTAATTAAAGAAACATAAGTGAAGTTAACAAAGTTATGATTGTTTTCCACAAACCAAAACTACACTGGTAAGTGAAGTTATGTAAATATTACGTAAATTTTATGAAAACTTTTTTTACGTAAATTTTTTTACTATAGATTTACGTAAAACAAAAACTCACCTCTGGGGGAAGCAGGTTTAAAAAAAGATGTAACTCAGTCAAAAACTGTTTTTCTCGCAAACTAAATGGATGTCACGAGCTTTTTTTTATTTTCAGTATTATATAGTAGCGAAAAATTAAGGTTTGTACTTTTCAAATGGAACAGCCATACCGTAAAATAAAAGTTGTGATAATATTAGAACTGTGCCAAAACTGCTGAAATTTTGAAGGGCGTTTTAAAATTAAAAATTTCCCCTGGCTACTAACTAGTTTAATGTACGAAAGAAGAAGTGTTACAAATAACGTTATTGATAAACAAATTTTTACTTTTAACTTCAAGTACCTATATATAATAAAGTAATTAATGTATATACATTTACTGATGACTTCATAAGGTAAAATTAATTAATACTTCTGGGTGTCGGGCTTGTTACTGATAATTATACCATTAAATAAATAAGTACTATCGTGGAAAAAATATATCGAATTTTTCTAGCCACTTTTTGAATCAAAATAGTCGATATTAAACTATATTTACCAGCAAATTTCGGCTTGCCTACTTTAAGCTTAACATATTATATCCTCAGGAGTAGAGATTCTTTTTTTTTCTATCAGTGACCTTAGATCAGAAAATGTCGAAGTGACGTTCAAAATGGGTCATGTGATATCTATACTTGTTGAATTCACATAAACATAAGAATTGACTGAACTTTAAATGAAAGGCATATTTTGTAAAAAGTAAGACACGACTGGGAGAATTTTTTTCATTTTTTACCGAATAAGCTAAATTTTTGTTCCAAGACCACCGATTCATAGTTATTTACATACCAAGGGAGGAAAGTAATACATGTCCTTCCGCGGTTTGTTTGATGCCCGACGTTAGGAGGAGGAGGAAATGCACTTTACTCCAGAGGCATGTATCTGATTTTATCCACTACCTAATAATAGATGCACTAACAAAATAATACTTCCGGTCGATTTTTTCAATTCCTGCTTTTCGGCAAGGATCACTACGCGGTACGGTAAAGTATTGTTAAAATCAATGAATAGCTAGCTTTCCCTGAGCACTTGTGGTGCTCATCAGTACGGTGCTAGGAATTAGGAGAAGCAATGATAATGAAAAAATGTGACACAGGATGACAGATGGTTGTCTTTCATATCCTGTGTCACATTTTTTCATCATCGTTTCATCTCCTAATTCCTAGCACCGTACTGATGAGCACCAGAAGTGCGAAATCCGGATCTACGGTTACCATTACCATTTTGAGGGAAAGCTCGCTATTCATTGATTTTGTTAGTTATTCACCCTCGCTAAATCCCTTTTTATGTTTAAAGTATTGTTGTTTGACAACAATTAAAAAACACCATACAAACATTAATGCCCATATCCACCATTAAACACTCTAATCAGGGCTAGCTAATTGGAATTAACTTGCTAATCGCGGCTAAAAAGGGTTTACTTATCCACCAACTTTTTTTTTGAAATAATTACCTAATCAGGGTTAAGTAACTCGATTAAAAAAAAAGAGCTGCCAACGCAGCATATTTGGTGTGTATCTATTGGTAACACTCGATATGTCAAAAAAAAATTTTGATGTAAAAGGTTATCTTTTCTGTTTACTTTTTAATTTTCTTTCAGTTTTTGTTTATTTATTTTTAAAACCATAAATCAGAAAATACGTTCCCCACTGCAACTGAAACTCTCAAGTTAAACGGGGATGACCGATTCGGTGCTGTTTGGAGCTGATCAGTTTGTTGTCGCCAGCATTATTTCCAATAATTAACTGCTCATTTTCAGTCGTGTAGTGTAAAAAAGTGGATTTTCCTAAAGTTTGTTTTTTAACACAGTGTGTGGTAAACAAAAGTAGACATTGAACAGTATGCTGAGTGCATATAACTATGAAATACTATAATGGCCCAAGGATTGCAAAATTTATGTATAAATGGCCTTTTCAAAAATAAATCCTTTGCAAGGAAGTCAACATAGTGACTTTTTGTAACTCACATGCGTTCAGATAAGAGGGTTAAGTTAAAGTAAAAGTGCCTTAAATTTTATCAGCCCAACAAGTCGTTACAAACAAAAAAAAAATAGTTTAGACGGTTCGTTAATGTTAATTTTTATGTGATATGATATGTATGGGAGAATTATCAGGAGGAAAAACTATTAGCCATCTTGTGACTAGGTTAGATGTTTGAAAATATTTATGTTTATTTTTTAATTTTTTTTTTAAGTCACTTTTAGTATTTGTATAGTTTTAGAATAGGATACTTATTCCCTTGTATTACTTGATAGGTCCCCATTGCAAAAACTACTTAAAAAATGTTTAATAAAGCAAGCCTGCTAAAATTAAATCTATCTGAGGCACCACATGTTTACTGCAACAACGACATTATGGTAGGTGCTGCAATGGGGCTTTTTACTTGAGGAGGAGCACAACCCACTTTTGTTAATAAAATGTCAAAAAAGTTTCTTTCCAGTTATCACCGACCTAGAAGGTCTGTGGGTAATAATCTTCTCAGCTTAAAAGTGATTTATTTAGGATGTTTGTTAATTTTTAGATATATTGAGTACCTTATAATTAAGAAAGTAGTTCATAAGGTTGAGATATTTTTTATATCAAGAAAAACATGTTGCTCTTCCAAATTTTACTGAAATTATTTAAATTCTACATTTTTTGACAGTTTTATTTTGAAACTGTTATTACCAAAAATTATGCCCTAGGTGACAGAACCACTCTAAGAAAAAAGAGGTTTTAAAGTTATAATAATTAAAGAAGAAAAATAATAAAATATGAATTTACAAAAATCAAGCTTTATAGGACCTCGACTTAAAGGTTGCAGCAATGAAGTTTTGTACACACTGGTTGCAGATTTGTGTATTTAATTTTGTATTTCTCTTCTTAAAAATGTTTTTTTTATATCACAAAGAGAAAAAAAACCTAAAAGTTTTGGATTAAAATGTTTCAAGATCTTTAATTTTTTTTTCTTTCATTCTCATTACTTTAAAATTTTAGGTAGGGTAGACTTTTTTTGATGACTGGTGATTGACAGTGTCAAATAGAGTTTTTCCTCGAAGTAACCACAAGTTACCAGGTAAACCAGTTGCTCGTTTTCAATTTTTCTTCGTACAGTAATCCAAGTCATGACATCACGAGTAACCAGACTACGTTACCAGACTATGGGACATGGTTACTTAAAAAATGTAAGGTTCAAAGTGTGGTTTACCGATTGTTTATGGTTTTTTAATTTGTATTATTTTTTTTATAAATCTCATGTTTTTCTATGATGATGTCATAACTATGCATGGTCACTGAAAGTAACCGTGATGTCATGACAAGTAACCCAAACAAGTTACTATTGTATTGAGCAAAAAGCCTATATGTAATACCATTAAACCATGTAAACCGTTTTAAAAACTTAAACAAAATTGGTTGAGATGGACCATTGTTTTTTATTAAGATCCTAATTGATGATTTAGGTGTATTTTCTGCTGTTGAATGACAATGTTTTTTGTGATATGCAATATCTAACTGACCAATGTGATTTATTTAGGCATGTCTATGTGCAATAGTTGTCTGCATTTGTTCTTTGTTTTATTAATGTATTTATTTGGTTTTTAGATAAATAAAACATCTACTTAACTTTTAATTATATTTGTTTTTATTTTATGAAAATTATTAACTACAAACGTTAGTAATTATGCAGTATACGGTTTTCTGCCATTTTTGATTTTTTATGAAAAATACTTTATGGGAGCACCTACTAGGGTCCCTAGGACCCCAAATCCTCCTGCGCCCAATTTTTTTTTTACGAGAAAAAAGAGTGCCCGAGGAGGGGGGGGTTGTAATGTGTTTTTTTGATTGTTTTGGGTTGGGTTGGACTGTGTTGGATTGGGTTGTTTTAGTGAAAAAAAATTAAAAAAACCAAAAAAAAAACCAACGGGCGCAGGCGGACTTGGGGTCCTAGGGACCCTAGTAGTTGCCCCCATAAATAATTTTTGATAAAAAATCAAAAATAGCAGAAAACTGTACACTGCATAATTACCCAAACGTTAATCAACACTTAAATAAAAGGTGAAACAAATAAAAAAAACTTAAAAGACGCTTATGAAAATGAAATACGTCTGAAGTCTGAAAGCTTTGTGAGCAGAAATCTTCTAAAGAATCCCCTGTTGTCCATAGTCTCAAAATAATTTGGTCTCTCGTTCCATCGTCTTGGAATTCCATCATTGATTATGTCCAACACATCCAAATCGTCATGATACAATATATCTCCCATATTTAAAAAAAAAACAATTAAACAAATCAAAATAAACAGAAAACATAACCAACAAAATGCATATGACAGCGACTTAATTGCTTAATTAAGCTTTAATCGCCCAACATCGGCCGGGTTGGTAAACGGCGCGATTAACGCAAAAATTTTGTTGGTGGATACCGAATTTACTCGCTAACCGCAATTAAAAGTTAATTGGAGAAAAATTGAGTTGGTGGATACCGGCATAAATGCTAATGCTAAACGCTCATGGTAGAAGAGCATTGTTTATTCGTCTGTGTTAGTTCGTCGATCTCTGAAAAATGAAATTTTCTGAAGACAACCAAGATATGGAAGAAAAAGTGAAGGTTATCGTTCTGGATTTGCTACGAAAAGGAATGTGGCCTGTTTCAGAAATGGATGGGGGAAAATAACATGAGAAAAGTTTTTGAAAGTTTCGTTCTTGTGTACTTCTCCAAACTGGCAGAAAAACTGAAGCCGTCATTATTATGGAGCAAATACAGCATGCTGCGATCCTGCATTGGCTTGAAGGAAAATGTTGATATAAAATACTCCAAGCTTATCGCTTTTTGAAGCGCCAGTCTCATGGTTTTCATTCAAAGAAAGCCTCTACTTTCACAAGGGACTAAATCAACGCATTCATAAGCCAGTTACTTTTTGGAATACCGGGAGCCTGCCGTTGCGAGTTGATCAACATGATGGTTAGTGACATTGATGATCCGCGTGATGTTGGTCGTCAGTATACCGAATTCAAAAACCAAGACAAAAAGAACGTTCACGATCACGGATGACACGTTAGGAGGGGTTCCTGTGCTGGATCTGTATAGGAAATACGCATCACTAAGACCGAAAAATGTGAATAAACAACGGTTTTTCCTTACCTATCAAATTCGGAGGTGCTCGTCCCAGGTTATAGGGAAAAATAACATGGCACAATTACCTAATAAAATAGCAGAATTTTTGAAACTAGAGAACAAGGAGAACAGGTCATGCATTTCGCAGAACTTCTGCCACCCTATTAGTGAATGCCGATGGAGATTTACTTACACTCAAGCAACACGGAGGCTGGAGTTCCTGAAGGATACATAAGCGAGTCTCTATCGAAAAAATGCGAGGTCACATCACAGCAAATGAATAACAAAGTTTTAAATATTTATTCTTCTGCAGCATTTAACAGTGGCAATAACAATGCAGGTATAGAATTATCCTTCACTAATTTAACAAACTGTAACATTACTTTCAATAATAATAAATATTTATTTGAGAAAAAACGACTATTTTTTGTTCTGGGCAGTACGGGGAGGTACAGCTGTCACTTTACTTCCCTCCGGGAGGTTAAATATGTAAAACTACCTAGGGAGGCAAAGTCGCATTTTCGCCCCTCATATGCGGATTAATAATGTCATTTTCTGACAAGGTAGCAGATAAAATATTTTAATATTTCGAGTAATGATTGATATTTTTTACAAAAAGTCGTTTAATTAAAATTTTCAAGTTTTATATTTTAATTAATTGATTCCTTACTCTGTGATGTAATCGGGCGCGCTCTAGAACATTCAGATCAAACACTGGGTGAAAATATTTTTTTCAAACGACCGAAAAATAGCCACTTTTCGTACGGAAACTTCTACATTACAAGTCATGTTCTTAATACTTCCACTTCAATTTTCCGGTCCCTTGATCCTTTCCCGGTCCCATTTTTAGCCAAGTTGGTTATGACTTCTTGTTGACAGCTTTTAGCTTTTGTTTCTTTTTTGGCAGTTTTGATACTTCTAAAAAAGCTCTTTTAAATTTGTTTCAAAAGATTTGGTTATAAAAATGGACACAGATCTAGAAAATGAGTTGAATCCGGGGAAGCAAAAATGCTATATTTTCAGCTGCCGTAGACGCCTTCACAGGCAAAAAATATTCCTCAAAATAGCTGTGACAAAATTTTCATGACGTTTTCAAAACGTTGTGATAGAACACCGCAAAAGCATTATTGTTACCTTTTTTGCTGCGAAAACGTTATCTCAGCTTATTTACAACACGCTGTGTTACTTGGGTGTCTAGTATCTCATAGTTATATACATTAACCCAACGTTCGGCGATTTTCCATGCCAATTGCAAGTTTAAAAGCAATCAGAACTTTATCCGACTAAATTTGTGCAATCCACTGGATCTAAATTTAACCAAGTTAATTCTTTTTGGAAGTGTGTCGCACGTCTATAAAATATTGTAGGTGTGTCAGAAATTGTAAAATTGATGTCTAACGATCCGCCAAGACAATCGTAATTTTGATAAACAGTATAGTTGGTTAAATTGCAATATCGGCGAACTCGGGTGAATTTTTAAACTACCATTTTTGTGGAAAAAGCTGATAAAATAATAAATTTATGGACTTTAGGGAACAAAAGGGTTCTAAAGTGACCCAGAGGGATCAAAAGTACATATATCTTTTTAAATTTAAGACAAAATCGAAAAATTGCTTTATATATTTCTTAAGATTTTTTTGGGAGGAGGTGGCCTATAGCCTCTTCTATGAAAAAACACTGTGTTTAAAGTTGTCTTGTTTATTCCCAAAAAATTTTCTTAAATTGGTTAACCGGTTTCGCTACAGGAGCATCATCAGAACCAAAAAACTACAAGAGACAAAATCAGTGATAAACAGTTGTACAAAATTGTTGAAATGTTATGGTAATTTTTATTTTGACACATGGTTTAGGAATTATTTTGTTTAGAAATGTCCTAAGTATAATATAACAAGTACAAAGTAAATTGGTCAGACAAAAACCGTCAAAATATTTTTTAAAAATGAAGAAAACATTTAAAAATTATTAAAATGTCAAAAAATGTCATAAAACTGTCAGAAAACTAACATGTATTTGTACAGATAACTATCACATATTTGTCGAAGACTTACCTGAATATTGAAATTGTCATAATTTGGAGGTTGGTTGCACGGCCCTGACAGAGCTGAAGGGCTATTCATCTACTAACAAAAGTATCTTGGTTTTACCTATTTTTAAATTGATATAAACTAGGCTTTTAATTTCACTCAAAGCATCAAATATTCTTATACCTTTTTTTATTAGCATTCCTTAACACGTCATTGATAGTGGATAGTGTGTTGCACTCAGTTTTCTAGTTAATAATTATTTCTTGTTCCATTTTTGTTTTATTCTTATGGAATTTTGGCCAATTTTGATATATGGTTCTATAGCCAAATTAAGGTATTTTTCTCTCAGTTTGGTGTCAATATGGCCACTATAGTAGGCTAAAGGATACTAAATCGAAAAAGAGTGTAACTGTCTTTTTAGTTGCGAAGGTGTTGTTCAACAACAATTATCAATTTTTTGTGAACTATTGTTCTCTTCATTTAATTGCACCGGTCTAAGAGAGAACAAGCTTACCAGAAAATGCTCCTGCACCTCTCTGCCCATAAAACATAACTATCTCCTTGATATAATCGTTGACAGATATACGGGGTCGAAGGGTGTACAGGCGGGTATGACACGCCATTTTCCTGGTATGTTGTAGTAGGCCGGATCTCTCTCAGCCGAATGCATTTAGAAAAAGAGAACAGTAGTAACTATAGTAAGCTCACAAAAATTTGGTAGCAGAGTCGACATTTTAAAACTAGAGTACCGCAACGAGTACGAGATTACTGTCTTGCATTATTTATTTATTTATTTATAAAGGTTATGTTCATGATTATATTATTTTTAGTTCTTCCAATCCTAAAGTGCATAAAATTGTATATGAACTACGAGACTAAAGTTCTTTTTAATTCCACGGCAAACTTTTCGCCTTGATTAAAGCTCTAACTATTAGCTTAATTTTGATAACGTTCTCGATAATATTGGCATCGGGGGTCTTTGCTGGCCATGACAAAAGTTCAATATTATACTCTCTGAACCACTTCTGAGAAATCCTGGCAGTGTGTACCGGGCAGTTGTCTTGTTGAAACACAAAACGCTCTCTTGCCGAAATCCAGCTCCAAGCGTTGACAGTACTATACCGGGTGTTTCAGGGGGGGGGTGGTTCACCCTCTTTTTTTCCGCAAACATAAAGATAGTATATTAAAACTTTTGAACAACATATTATGTTAAATTTGACGTTTTCTGACAGGTCACGTGACTTCCGGTCGCTTCTTTTGATTTTTAAATATAACACACTGTATATTTTTATATTTTTGCATTCCATGTGAGCTTATTATAGTGTTACTATTCCATTCTGCGTTTAACAGTTTTTATATTTTTGCATTCCATGTGAGCTTATTATAGTGTTACTATTCCATTCTGCGTTTAACAGTACACCATATGTGAAATTTTGACAGCTTTAAAAAAATTAAATATAAATATTTTTTTTTCGATCTAGGTGGCCATGATGGACCAAAAATTAATATTTCAATTTCAGTTAATTTAACAAAAATAAACAAACACCCTGTAATTGCTTTACGCTTAGTTTGATTGCGTTTTTAAATTTTAAAATGAAAATACTTAATTTTTTTCAAATAGGATGATATGAGTTCACTCTATCAGAAAAAATGCTTAGTTTATAAGGTATTATTTTCAACAAAAAAATCAGTAACTAAACAAATATTTAATTTTTTATCATTTATTTTTCTTTACTTTTATAATTTGTAAGCTTTTGATAGTCGAGAATTCCATAGTTTTCTGAGACCAACATTTAACTGCGTTTTTAAATACCAAAGACAGGCATGGTCATGGCCACCTTGGTCAGTTACAGTTACTAAAATCATTGATGAAGGTATAAAAAGATAATATTTTTTTTTATTTTACTCGGCGACAGTTTAAATATATTTTGTTCACCATAATAAGTTGACGTAGCGTACGATTTTACAAAAATTATTAACTATATAGATAATTGAAGTAGCTTGGGAGTGACCTAAATTGCTCGATATTTCCGTCGCCAAAGTTTAAGATGATGTCAACAATTTTCTCTTAATAGGAAAGGTTATATTTTGCAAAGATAGACATGTACTATTAATAATAAAGTTTAAGTACAAGCTTTGGTACTGCTCGAAGAGCTTTCAGAAGGACTTTTGTGCACACTATTTTTCCCTCTGTAGGTATTATTCTACACGGAAAAAAAGAAATACTCAATATAAAGCAATAAAATTAGATCTAAGACTATGTTAGCATCATATATACGCGAGACGATATTTTTTTCTACTAAGAATATGAAATTCTCAAATTACCTTCCTCGGTTTAAAAATACATAATTTTATTTTAGGTATACATCTTCACCTTATTCCTAAAATAATATTTTTAATGTGAAATATTAAAAATATCAATTTTGTATCTTTTTTAATTTTGTTTTGAAAATACTAATCTTTAATATATGTATTATAAATGTCTAAAGCGAAACCTAGTTATTTTTCTATTTGCCTTTCTCAAACTGAACATTGTTATTCGCATATTTAAGATATAGACTTTTATATACTTATTTTGAACATATTCATATTCTTATTTTAAAATATAGAAAAAGCACTGTATCCTTAAAGGGAATTAACATCAAGTCAGTTAAGCTGCCTTCCCACTTTAAAAAAATGGACTTATTTGTGCACCTTTTGCGCGAACACTTATGTTTTGTGCAGCAACCGTATGGAAAATGTGGGTATTTTTTTGTGGGTGGGGTGTTTTCCGCATGACTTTAAAGAATATACGTTCAGATGGTTGCAAAAGGTAAAAGTGGTTGCGCGATACTGCGTAAAAGATGCGCAAATAAGTCAGATATATTTTTTTTTAATTTTGAGTGGGGGGCAGCTTCACTAACCTGTTATCATCCATATTCCTGAATGGTAACTCCCATTGAGGATACCAAAGTGTTTTATCTGTGGGATTTAATAATAATTATTGAAGTGAAAAAAAATATACAGGTACATAAAAAGTACAAAATATATTGTCTACTTCCATTTTCTACAATAACTTCTTACGTTTTAGAAAAGAAACAAATATAGTAAAGAATACGAAATCTTATTTAAAAAGAAACTGCGGTAAAACTCAAGGACACGTCAATTGTGTTTGGGAGCGGAATATTTTTGAAAATTGTTTTAGGGCAAGACCCAAGGCTTATTAAAATTATTTTAATTTCAAACATGAAACTTTTAACAAGGTGATATCTACCTAAAAATATCAAATCTTGCGTTTGACCCTTTAAGCGACTGTTTAAAAAAGTGTTCCATTTTTACAAATAGTTTTTGGTGTTTTTTAATTAGCTAATCCAAAGCAGAATCAACGTGTGCAAGGTTTTTTTTATATAACACCCTTAATATATATTATAAGGCAATTAAGGTATTCCAAAAAAAATCCTAACTTTATATATTAGTTAAGTATCGGAAATTTGAAATTTAAATTATTTTTAAAAATTTTTAAAAACTTTAAACTATATACCCTCGATGCCAAACTGAAATTTATTTAAAATTTAAAAGTGCGAACAGATTTAAAATATGGATCATTTTAACCCTTCCTGAAAAAAAAATGTTTGAGCCACTGCAAAAAAATAAGGCCTTATTCTTTTAACCTATAAACACGTTTTCTTTATTTAAATCGGTCAAGAAATAAGCAAGTTCTGTAGTGTTACGATGCTCCTTGTGTGTTAAGACTGTCCCATTATAAGTCATCTTCTATTCGACGTCTTGAATTTTACGTGTCATTTTGGACATTGGGCGCATAACATTTTTAGCTTGCCAAAAGCCTTAAAATCTTTATATCCTGATCATTCTTGACAAAACTGCATCCCGTCAAAAAGAAAATGACTTATAGCGAGACAGTCTTGACCACACAAAAAGCATCCAACGTAACATTCTAGAACTTTCTTACTTCTTAACCGATTTTAATATCGGATACGTTAAGAGAATAAGGCTATTTAGCAAACTTCTCAATTTTTCAAAATTGTCCTCCTCCTTAATTTCAAAGAAATATCAGTTTTGACATAAAGCGAATCTTTCGCTTTCAAAAAACTTTAATTTTAAATTTCATATGATCAATACGAAAGTTTTAAAAGTTTGAGACAATGATGTGTTTGAAATTAACTCTGTGTTTCGGACTTCCATTGTCTATATTTTATTTATACACGACGTTTCGATCAGTACAATCTCTGATCGAAACGTCGTGTATAAATAAAATATAGACAATGGAAGTCCGAAACACAGAGTTAATTTCAAACACATCATTGTCTCAAACTTTCACGAAAGTTTTACTTTAACTTATAAACTAAGAATCAACTAAAAAAAACACAGATTAAAACATAGTATATCTAACTAACTACACTAACCGCCGCGCCGCACACAGGCGAATTTCGAAGAAAAGCTGGTCAAAAATCAGAAATTCCGATTTCAAAATTATTGGAAAAACCAATTTTATAATTTTATTACCTAGTTAAAACCACCACCCTTTTTTTAATATTCTTGTTCCTCTTAAAAATATTTTAGTTTAAAGTTGACCTTTGATGAGACTTTTATAAGTGTTAATAAAATGTGTTAAATATTTCCTGAATTGAGTGTTCCGTTATCCGCAAGTTATTGAAACATGATTTTAGTAACTGTCTGCAGATAACTAAAGCATGGCCTTTTGGTTACTGATGCAAAAAGACTTTTTTTTTATCACGGGGGCAAAAAAAGATTTCTGTCCATTTTTTACCCAAAATTAAAGAGAAATACCGGAAAGACCGCAAATTACCGCAGGAACTAAAGGTTGGATTATTTCAAGGAGAGTTTATTTAAATACCTTGCTGCGCTCGTTATTTAAACCAACGCTTGTAAAAAAAGCACTATTTTAGCCACTAGTTGTTAAAACTACTATTTTTGATCACGGGTGCAAAAAAATATTTCTGTCCGTTTTTTACCCAAAATTAAAGAGAGATAGCTGAAAATAGTAATATTGAAATAATCTGATTATTCTTTCACCACGTCTTTACGAAAAAATAATTTAAAAAAATCGTCAAAATATTAAAATATCAAAGATTAAAAAGTCGCAACAATGAACGTCACCGAGTAAAAAGGCAAATCGCTGGGGAAATCATTGATATTTCATTTACCAGCTGCATTGATTTATAGTGTAAAGATGCTGTGTTGCGAGAAGTGCTCTTCGTTCGAGATTTTTACAAGTATTTTCCTGTTTTTTTTTTGGATTTTGTGATAAAGGAATTAAAAAAATAGTATTAACAACTCGCGACTAAACTGTGCTTTTTTTTACTCGCGTTTCTAAATATTTCGCTGCTTATTTAAATTAAAAAAGCACAGTTTAGCGGCGAGTTGTTAACACTATTTTTTTAATACCTTTCGAGAGAAGAGCACTTCTCGCAACACACCATCTTTAAACTATAAATCAAGGCGGCTGGTAAATGAAATAACAATGGTTGCCATAGCGATATGCCTTTCATTCTGGCTACATTTTAATCTTTGAAAGTTTGATATTTTGACGATATTTTTAAATAATTTTTTCGTAAATACTTAATAAAAACTGGTGGAGATGGCTTAATTTTTAGGCAAGAATAATTGGATTTTTTCCATATTACTAGTTTCCTCTATTTCTCGTTAATTTTGGGTAAAAAACGGACAGAAATATTTTTTTGCACCCGTGACCAAAAGTTTCTTTTTGCATCGGTAACCAAAAAGGCCATGCTTTAGTTATTTGCAGACAGTTATTAAAATCAGGTTTTTGATGAAGGTATAAAAAAACTACTATATTGAATTGAAATATCCACAGAACTTCTTTAATTTTAATTTTTTAAAACTATATAGTCTCATAAAAATTAAAAATAGGAATTTTTTTCCTTTTCTAGCCATAAAGTACATTTCCCCCTAATAATTTGCGGTCTTGCCAAAAATACATATTTAAAAAATGGGGTAATGCGGGTAAATGTACTTTATGTCTACAAAAGGACGAAAAATTCCTATTTTTATTTTTTACAACATTATAAAGTTTTAAAAAATCAAAATTAAAAAAGTTCTGTGGATATTTCAATTCAACAAAATTTTTGAGATTCTACTTACCACCAGCAGCAATAGACTCCATGACGATATCTTGAAATTTTCTCAATAAGTTGCGGAAAACTAAACGTTCAATCCACGAAATATTTAACACACAAAATTCTCAGCAAAGGTCAACTTTAAACTAAAATATTTTTAAGAGGGACGAGAATATTAATAAAAGGGTGGTGATTTATTATACCTAGGTATTATAATTGGTGTTCCCAATAATTTTCAATTCCGAATTTCTGATTTTTGACGAGCTTTTCCTCGAAATTCAACTGTATGCAATGCACATACAATAAAAGACTGACAGGCTCTTACGTCTTACCTCGGAACCGAGAATCCCCGAGCGTTTGATATATTCATTTTAAGAATAAAACGACAAGAATTTTCTTCAATTAAGCATCTGAAGGTTATACTTAATTTTAGTATTTTAAATACTTATTTTGAACCTAAAGAACAAAATTTATGTTAATATTAAAATTACAATAGTCTCATGTCAAAATTTGCAATGTTTTAAAATAAAAAATACTTTTTTGCCTAATTTAAAGATATGCTCTTAAAATGAAAATAAACGGAGTTTCATAATAAACTTAGTGCCGTTTTAATTTAATTTTTTCGGTAAATTTCCAAATGAAGAGCTTAGGCTTCAAATCAAAAATTATAAAATTTTTAAACAGATAGTTTTTACTTGGATTAAGGAAAACATTTGAGAATATTAAATTTTGTATTTAAGTATAACAATATGTTTATTTTAAAATAATCTGTTTAAAATAAAATTCGAGATTTTCATTTCAATGATGCAGTTTGGGGCATAGTGAAATACTCATTTGTAGAAATTTTTCCGTGTATTCTTATTATTAAATTTATTCAAGAAAAGAGCTCCCCCAGAGCCACTGAAAATCGACTACTACAGGTTAATTTTCCCCAAAAATCAAGTCAGTCAAGCCACCCCCCCCCCCCCGAAAGATATTCGAGTTTTGATATGCTTATAATTTCGAACCAATTTCAAACGAATTTTGAACCACTTTTAAAAATTTTGAACCACACTCCTTCCTGATGGTTTTTTTTATATTCACAATGGGGGGTGCTGCCGGACGTCAAGCTACACCCCCCTCATTTAAAGCGTAGAGAACTTCTACTATCACCAAAAATAATTTCGAAAAATGCACTATTGATTTGGTTGCGCAATAAAGATATTTCTGATCATATAGTCCGCATCAGCTAAAAAGCTCCATGGGAAAAATCAGAGGCTTTACACATGCACATATTAGCAGTGGTGGATCTAGAAATTTCACCAGGAGGGCGCAAGCAATAAAATCTATTGCTTGAGCCGTTGGTGCTTACTAACATATACTACCTAATACAACTAATCTATTTTGGCAAGTATTAACATTCCAACATTATTATCGTATTAAAAAACTTTTAATTATGTAACAAAATTAAGTTTTCTTTTTTGCTTTGCAAACCTATTTAACATAGATTCTAAATCCAGGTTTATTGAACGATATACAGGGTGGATTCTTTAAACGGAACGGTGCTTCCAGCGGGTTAGAATTTGGTTGAATAAAAAAATTCAAAAACACGTCAACTGAGATTTTTAATTTTCTTTAATCGTGCTTACGAGGTATGGCAATTTTTTTTTTTTTTAAATAGGATACCCTGTATATTTTGCAATTTTTGAAATCTGCAAACAATTCTCTCTTCAGTAATACCACACAATAGGATCTATCTTTTATGATAATCAAGATATTTTTATCTAAATCTGTGTGGAAAACTTCGATATTCATTCAAATATCCCCCGTAAAACAGGGCATAGACAACAATTCCGTGCAAGTTTAAATGCCTTTATCTTGGAAACCATAAGAGAGAGAGAGAGAGTATTAGTGTGTGGTATTGTCAAAAAGATAATTTTTTTTAGAATTCAAAAATGTCAAACTATATAGGGTGTTCTATTTTAAAAAAAATATTTTTTTGCCTTACCTCGTAAAAAAAACGACATAAAAAAAAATCCAAGACAGAACGATTAAAGAAAATTAAAAATCTCAGTTGACGTGTTTTTGGATTTTTTTATAGAACCAAGTACTAACTCGCTAGATCCGTTCCGTTTCGTTCCGTTTAAAGAATCCACCCTGTATATACAAAAGCGCAAAGCCATTAGGTCTCTCTTCTCCTACCATGGACCGAAGATAAGTTTTCACAAGTCTTAAAATGGAGAAACTTCTTTCGGCGGTAGCAACCGAAACAGGAAGAGAAGAACCAATTTTTAAAGTTTGGTTTTAAAACAATGCTAACTCTCCCATTAACAATGTGTGAGAAGGGTTGTTTAAAAATGCGAAAAAAGTTTCTATAATTTTTGTTACCATATCTGATATTTTTTCTGCGCCGCATCTTTGAAGGGTTGTTGGAATGCATAAATTTAATGGAGAGATATCTTGGATCACCCCTGTATGCAATTCAAATATGACATTTGGCAGATGAAGGCTGCAAATTACGATATTTAAGTGATTTTTCTCGACTCTGCTGCTCACAAGATATTCTGAACCCGATTAAGCTACCTATGGTAATTTTTTTAGGCAAGACGAATACTCAGATCTTAAAACATATTTTTTTATGAACTCCTTTAAGTTACCCAAGCCAAAACTATTTTTCTTACCTACAAATAATTGAAATTAAAATATTATGGTTCAAAAAAACCTTCAGATTGTCAAAAAAGCTTGAAACAGAAATTCGAAAATAAGCAAAAATGCCTTATTTTTAACTATCCCCCGTATAAAAACTAGCTAGCCTCTTGCGTACAGCTTGTGTACTGTTTAGCAATTTTAGCCACTTTTTTTCATTTATTCTATATCTAGAGAGAGCAGATATCTCAGAAACTGCTCCTAGAAACGAAATAAAAACTATCCATTTTCGTCACTAGGACTAGTTATACAACATATTCAAAATTAGTTGAAATCGACCGAGATATGTTTTATAGGAGTGTCCAGTGCGTAGTTCTTTAATGTTTTAAAAACTTTGAAAATGTTCAAGGGGTGGGGCGCCCCCGCACCCCCCCCCCCCGGATTCGCCACTGTATATTAGGTACCAAAAGTCCAACAAAGATGTAAATAGTTTTTCTTACGTGATTTCTAGTCGTTTCTAGCATATTTCTATGCCTTCCAAACTGACTGGATTTCAATTGGCCAAACCCCCCATTTTAAATAAATATAAAAAATCACAGAAATTAGGTTGGTTATTTTTTTTTTTAAATTGTACAAAATTAGTTAAAAATTAGTTCAAAATTATAATTTAATATCAAAGTTAGACATTTTTTGAGGGGGTATGGCTTGACGTCAACCTACACACCCCACCATATTTAAAAAAGAGGGTTGCTAGTGGATTTTTCTAAATTCTTTTTGGTGATATTAGGATTTCGAGATTAGTTCTTAATTTTGGGATAGGATAGGGCTAAATGGTAATATCACATAACTAAAAGGTATATAAAGGCGTAGGATGCGAGAAAATCGTAGCGGCAACGGTCAAAATCTAGATTGCCATGACAATGACATGACCAATGGGATAAAGACGGCTCGATCTGAGCCTGCGCGAGTTTGTAACGTCGAATCACCTCATTTCTCAGCTGACGCATGCGTATTGGAGCCCGTCATTCCTCCATTGACCCCGGCCAACTTGATATTTCGCAGGAGATTTCGCTACGCTTTTTTTCATAGGGAAATACACGGGCAAGGCATTTATACAATTCTGACACTCAAGCCGCCCAGTCGCCCTTGAAATAATTGTTACACTCCTAACAAAAAAAAAATGAGATCTGACTGCTTAATCAGTTTATTTTTTTGGGCATTTTTAAAACCATGATCCTAACGATGTTATAGCGCCGCAAGCGAAAATTTTTGCAAAACAAGTGAGAAATTTATATTTACTACACGTAGTGACATCTATTTTCTGAGAAGCAAGAAAACTTTAAGATAATCTTGGCATAATTCTTAAAATGTTTCCCCTTCCTCTTCTGTACTTGACACTGATTTAATACTACAATATGCTACCACTATTAACATTATCCGACTAAAATTAAAACTTGATAAATAATTTATTAATAAGGGCTACAACAAACGTGTCTTTGAACTTAAATACCAGCATAATTTGTATCTTATTGCAAATTTTGCAGGAATTAATTATTGCAGTATTTATAATCCCGTAAGAAGATAAGATTATAATACTTTATGACCATCGTTTAGCTGGTAACGGTAACGCTAACTCGGCATATATTTGTACACATTAACTTTTGGCGGTATTTACTAACATGGACTAAATTGAGTGAAATTTGTAGTGCCAGGCAGGACTTCCCTGTATTTCGAGGAAAAAGAATTAAAAAAAGGAGATTTTTTACCACGCTACTTAAAATTAATTATAAACTTATATGTAAAAGACTTTTTTCTTGATCTAAAAGGGTGCATGGTGATCTCCTTGAATCAACTTTAAGTGAGATCTTATACGTTTCTATACATTACCATCGTGGTTGGTGTCGGGCTACATACCTCGACCTTCAATCAGGAGATGCCGGTCAAATTACATAATTTGTGAGAAAAAGGTAGCTAGAAGGCAGGCTTATACGATTCCATACCGTCCCTCGGAGAAGACGTTAAGGGGACGGTCCCGTGTTATCCATATATTGATAGTGGAGCACGTTAAAGATCCCAAGCCCCGACAAAGGTGTTTAGATCTAAATTAAATCCTTTTAGAGAAAGAAAACTGCATTCCTAGGGGGTGTTCATCAGATCGGTCTGGTGAGCAGGAAGGGGGGACACAGTCCAGACGTGATTCAGTCACGCCCAACTAATGTAAAAATAAATAACGTGACTGTAAATAGTGTATGTAATGTAAAATTTTTAGGGTTGGTATCGGATGAAAAATTAAATTGGAAAGATCAGTGTCAGTATTTAGTATCAAAGATTGATTCAGTCTCTTGCCAATTAATAAATTTACGTAAAGTATTGACCAGTAATAGATTGCTGGCTGTCTACTATGCGCAGTGTGAGTCACTGCTTAGGTATGGCATATGCTTATGGGATATGTCAACTGATGCCAAAAATGTTTTGATAGCTCAACAAAATGTAACGAGGTCTGTATTGGGTTTGCCTTTTCTTGAATCTTGTGAGAGTTATTTTAAAGAGTTTAAAATTTTAACTGTGCCAGGCCGATTTGTGTATGAAATATGTGTTTTTGCGTTTTTCAACAAAGAAAAATTTTTGTGTAATCAAGAATTTCATAGTCATAATACTAGGTCCAAAAAATGCTTTAGATGTTCTAAATTTAGGCTTGAAGTTACAAGGAGAAGTCCAATTTTTTTTGGAATTAAGCTTTTTAATGCCGGAAGACAAAAGAAATTAAGTGTAAAGTGAAGTTCAAAAATAAATTAAAAGAATATTTAATCGATTGGTTTTTATACAGTGTGGACGATTTATTTAACAAAATGTTTAAGTAGCCATCTATCTTTACGACGATCTAGCTTTAAGGTATTTATGTACCTATCATACTGCCTCTTTAGAGATATAATTTTTTTAGACAATTTCTTTGTAAAATTATCGTAATGGAAAATAAATAATTCTATTATATTCTATTCTATTATATTTTATTATATTCTATTATATTATATTATATTATATTATATTATATTATATTATATTATATTATATTATATTATATTATATTATATTATATTATATTATATTATATTATATTATATTATATTATATTATATTATATTATATTATATTATATTATATTATATTATATTATATTGTATTCTATTCCATTCTATTCTATTCTACATTGAATATATAACTAGTCAGACGTCACGTTAGTTCTGATCGCTTGAAAATGGCTGAATTAGATCAGAACGGGCTGCAATAGCCAATTAAAGCAGGCAAAAGCGTGGAATTTGATTGTCTTATAAATAAAATACTTGATAGTTTTAAAATTTAAAGTAGATAAATCACCTTTTGGTGATGGTCGAAATACGACATCCCGTGCGACTTTGATGGTTTTGAGATTTCTTGTTTAAACAGATTTTATTAATTTTTTCTCATTCTAGTACATTTTGACGTCCATACAGGTAAAAATATCTTCTCAATTTCGTTACGGTTCGGCTTACAATCAATTTTTTGGTACTGACAATAACAGTTCCATTTAGCTTCTGTGTTTAATTAACAGCCGCCATATTGAAACTATAATAGTCCTTAGTAAATATCGTCATTTAAAAGTAGAGATTTTTTCTGTCAGTGAACTTAGCTCAGCTGAGCCGTGTCTTAGTTTCTACAAAATGTGCCTTCCATTTAAAGTTCAGCCAATTCTGATGTTTATTTCACTCTGACATTTCCTGTGCTAAGGTCACTGACAGAAAAAAAAAATAATCTCTACTTTTAATTTGTAAAATATACGGATCCGTACACGTATAATTTGACCGTACTAAATAAAATTCGGTCCTTCCCTGGTCAAATTTAGGTTTGATTGTCATAGATTGCCAAAAATAAGTATTTTAAATGACAGTCAAAAGACGTAACGCAACGTGGGTTTAGTACTAGAGTAGACATTCGTAAGTAGGAACCAACTATAAAAACAGTTCCTAAAAATATCCACTCCGACTCCTCATGCAAATCCACCCCCCCCCCCAGTTTTTGGGTACGCCACTTGATGCTCACCATGGAAAATACCCTTAATAGTAAAAGCATTGTCTAATATATACAGGTTTTCCCACTTAATTTTCTCGCAAACAGATTAAAATTTTAAAAATAAGCTCAATTTGTACAGGTAAATTTCCCCTAATGGATCCTAAAAGAAAAAATTACATGATTAAATATACTAGTAGTAAAAACAAAATCGACTTCAAATTTTAACTTCTTAAAAAAAATAAAAATTTTTGCAGTGGTCGATGTAATTTGAAAGTGATTATATGGAAAACCAATCGCTAGATTTTTAAAATATTAACACTTTTGTAAAGGCATTTGAAATACCTTCAAAATAAGCTATCATTTGACCCACTTTCCTTATTCAAATTCTGGTGGTGAAACTCACCCCTTGAAAAGGGTTTTCCTGCAAAAATTCCAATAAAGCCAAATAGAGTCCCACTTGCAAACAAAATTGACGTGCTTTGGGATTTTTTAAAATTTTGATCAGTTTTCGAGAAAATTCAGATGCAACCTTTTGAATGGGAAAGTCGGCCAACCTTATAGTCCAAATCATTAAATATCTTAGACAAAATGTGTCACAGTCATTTTTTACATATTTTATTTTGGCGGGTTTTAAAAAAAAAAATCTGTATAAAATGAAAAGTGTTCGACTCATTTTGTCCAAGTGGGATTTACTAAGATCCCAAATATTACCCCCCACAGGTCTAAATATTTACACCTGTGGGAGATACTAAATTCTAAAACCAATTTTTTAAAAACACTGCAAAATACTACTGAAAAACTGCTTTTTTTAGGAGAAAATGCCCTAAAACCAATTCTCTTTAACAGTTTTCAAAATGGCAAATGGTGAATACGTCAAAAATTTGGCACATAATAGCTTCATTATCTGTGTTTGAGGTTATACAGTTGGTGATTTTTTAGACCATCTCTGGGGGGGTGGTTTAAATGTATAGCTCCCAGAAAGGATTGTTTTGTGGCAATTGGTAATAAGTTCGTTTATAATTTCCGTAAGTAACCGTTTTTACAAGGATCAATTTACCTTATTTAATTTCCCAAGTTGTTCATTAACCAATCAATTATCTCCAATTTTGTCCAGAAAAACGCCATATGTTGAACCCGTTTTCAACACAAAAAATGTATTTATGGGGGCACTACGAGGCAAAACAAATATAAGTGACGGTCAATGATTATGCGCGAAAAATATACCAAACAGAAAAACCCAAAACAACTATATTAATTTATTTACAAACTGAAATTAAAACATTAAGGTTATCTAAAAGCTCAGTCAAGAAAACTTTCCTTACTCAAGCCCACTCATTTCAAAGCTGTAGCTTTCATCAGTAGAGGTTTGTACAAACCAAGGTACAAGCAGAAGTAAGAGATCCGAACTCGCTGTTTGTGATTTGAACGCAGCTAATATTTTGAAACTGACACTTCGCCAGTGACAGAAATGTAAACAAAACTTGCATTTAAGTTTTTTAATACATTTCATAAATAAAAAACCTTTTAAATAAATACAAACATTAATCTAATCCCTATTTTATTGTTACCCATCTAAATCATTGTCTGACATCAAGTATTATTTGGAGAAATTAATTAACAAGGGTAAGCTTGAATTAGAGTAAAATATAACCCCAATTTTAATTTGTTCTAAAGAGTGTTTACTATTTAAACCCGCGTGTGTTTAAATTTTTTAATTTTCTTTTATTCTAAATTCCTTAAATTCTAAATTCTATCCCGTGGGATTTTGAATGAAGGAGTTTTGTGACTATGTGGGATTGATAGCTCTTTAGTCAAATAATCAAGTGTTACCGGGTGTTTTGTTCACATCCGTGGCATGATTATACTCAATTCCATATAACTCGAGAGCAAGAATTCCAAAAAATTCACTTTCAAGGTCATCCGACCTCAAAATATAAGATTTTTTTCATTTTCTCTTTAAAAAATCTTAATAATTCGACGTTTTGTCAGACCAACTTCAAATGTTCCTCAAACTATTAGGCATGTATGCCCAATTTGATCCTTAGAGCTTGATGCAGTGCAGTGCAGTAAAGGACGTTATTCATCAACTATTAAGCGAAGAGAACCAAATTTGGTCAGAAAGATAAGAAAGTCAAGTCTAATAATATTGTTAAAAAAAAAATTTGGTTCAGCTATGACGCGTTTCAATATGGCGGTTGTTATATCAAAATGGTGACTTATAACCACATTTTATTTTATTTTATACAACGTCGAATTATTTGTTTTTTGCGATTTTCAAGGTCATTTAAGGTCGTATGACCTTGAAAGTGAATTTTTGTCCTCGATTTATATATAAATGAGTATAATCATGCCCCGATTGTAAAAGTTGTATTTTTTATGATTTTTGGCCGCCATCTTGAAAGATAACGTCTTATCAACCCCTTCTACACGGATGCGAACAAAACACCCGGTAACAGTTGATTGTGTAACTGAAGAGCTGTCAATCCCACATAGTCACAAAACTCCTTCATTCAAAATCCCACGGACTTACACACGCCCCTTCACTATACGATTTGGCCTAAAAAGTCAACTATTTTACCCATCGACGTTTTAACCGATGGTTTTACCCATAAGATTGGCCGATTTTCCTATATATTAGACAATGGTTAATAGTAGATTCTTTTTAAAATCATATTGCAACTGTTTTTCAGCATTTTGGGTGATGCTCTGGCCTACTTGGGTAATGTGTCATTTATTGTGAGGCCTACTACGCTTATTATATGTCTCATGCCTCAGTAAGTAATATAGAATAAAAATATGTGAAAATTAATTTTTAATTTTATAATACTGGCACATACACACATTCAATTTGGCTTAGTTATAATCCACATTCAACAGAGCAATTTTCCATTTTCGAATAATTTATATTATTAGGTCAACAACTGGAAAAATGTAGTTCCTATTTTTTAGGAATATCGACAGGGAATTTAGAAAAACTTAATAAAAAATATTTATTTTGGCAGGCTATATTTCAAGGTAAAAAGAGTTTCTTAGCAGGCAGTACTTATCACAAAAGAAAGTAAACAGCGGTGGTTTTAAAGCAGGATTTTGTGTCCTTAGTGACCTTCCGTTCCTGGCTTTATCCCTTTCCAACCTAATAATTAATACTCCTTAAAACTATGTTGGTGCTAGAAAGCACGGATAGTCCACCACACACTCAATTATTTTATGTTGAAAGGAAATGAAAATACCTAGAAAATTGTAGCTTCAAAAAATTTAAACCTTACAACAAAATTTTTGGGTAACATTTACGAAAACCAAAATCTGAAAATCGCATATCAATAGCTGCTTTACTTCTAAAGTTATGATTTTTTTTTGTATATTTTGTCGTTTTCTTAAATAACTCAGAAACTGAAGCTCCCACGAATTTGGACATTATAACAAAATTTGTAGTTCATATTCATGGAAACTCAATTCTGAAAATCGTATATCGCTACTTGCTTTTGTTTCAAAGTTACAATTTTTTTAAATATTTTATCCCCCTTTTCCCACATTCAACCCTCCACCACCCTACCCAAAAGTTAATCTTTTAGACCACCTCTGGGGGGTGGTTTAAATTTATAGCCCCCAGAAAGGATTGTTTTGTGGCAATTGGTAATAAGTTCGTTTATAATTTCCCTAAGTAACCGTTTTTACAAGGATTAATTTTGTCCAGGTAAACGCCATATTTGAACCCGTTTTCAGCACAAAAAATATATTTATGAGGGCACGACGAGGCAAAACAAACATAAGTGAAGGTCACTGATTATGAAATTCAAACATTGAGGTTATCTAAAAGCTCAGTCAAGAAAACTTTCCTTACTCAAAGCCCACTTATTTCAGAGCTGTAGCTTTCATCAGTAGAAGTTGGTGCAAGCAGAGATAAGAGATCCAAACTCGCTGTTTGTGATTTGAGCACAGCTAATATTTTTAAACTGACATTTCGACAGTGACCGAAATGTAAACAAAACTTGCATTTAAGTTTTTTTAATACATTTCATAAATAAAAACACCTTGTAAATAAATACAAAATTAATCTACTCCTTATTTTGTTATTAGCCATCTAAATCGTTGTGTGATATCAAGTATCAATTTGAAAAATTAATTAGCAAGGGTAAGTTTTAATTAGAGTGACATATAACCCCAATTTTAATTTGTTCTACAGAGTGTTTATTATTTAAACCCCGCGTGAGTTTAAATTTTTTAATTTTCTGTTCTTCTAAATTGAAACTTTCTTGGTAAATTCAACAAAAGATTGGTTTAAGATGATTATTCAATAAACAAATTTATTAAAATTCTTCTTATAATTAAAACTATGTCCAAAAGTCAAGGAGAGTTGGTTTAAAATGCTTAAAACCAAAAATTTCACTAAAACTTAGGACCGCTCTAAAATAGACTAAACCCGTTTAATAAATCCCACCGCAAATGATTCTGTAGCCGCAATGGTCCAGTTTTTTTGATTATTTTTTTTCTTAGGATGTATTATTATCTCATGGTTGTTAGAGCACACATATTTTAGGATTTAAGTAATTAGTTAAGGTTACATCTAAAAGTTGTTGGTTAGATGGAGAACACCTATATTGGTCCAATGACTTTGTGACCAAGATTCTTCATTATGCAAATATTTTTCTGTTACTGATCCACCAATGGTTTACCATTGGACCAATGATGTGTTGTATCGAGTAAGTGACTGGTGGGCAAGTATTCCCAATTTAGATAAAAAGTTACCGGCTAGACCTATGTTAGCTTCAGTGGCTCATTAAACGAATACTAAAAACTTATATTGGACCAATTATTATCTGTCACAACTTGTTTATAGGGCAGGTTAAAAAAAAACTTAAAAAAAAAAATTAGTTCAAATAAAATTTCGTAGCTCAGGCGAATTAATAACCCCTCTTCCCTCCTACCCCCAAAACCACCGGTTTTTCCAATGCAGTTGGCGAACGAAAACCAACGTGTCAAAATCTGGTACTTAAAATAGACGGGAGTTGGGTCGCTAAACCTCTACTTTACAACCGAACTGCATACACTTTCATAAAACCTTTCTATTTTAGATATTTAGAATTTAAGTACATGTCGATACTGAGGATGAATCAAAAATAGGCTCAATTCCGTGTATGTAAATGAGGCTATGGGCCAAAATGTCAATTTCCATGAGTCTAAGTTTAAACATGGCAAATACATAAATCATGGTTTGGTCCGGGAAAGACACGCAAAGACTAAATAAGAAAGTTTTTATTTCTTTTGGCTGTCAGACAATATAACTAAGGTACCTATTTGAAATCGACCAAAAATATTTCTTT
Organism: Oxystoma pomonae; assembly: GCA_963921995.1. Taxonomy (NCBI): domain Eukaryota; kingdom Metazoa; phylum Arthropoda; class Insecta; order Coleoptera; family Brentidae; genus Oxystoma; species Oxystoma pomonae. Next base: position 44,548,515 of record OY998172.1, read on the forward strand.
ATTAATGAACAAAAAATTAATTCACATTTAAAATTGCAGTAAAACCTACAAATCTGAGGAAATTTTTCCCTACGAAATATAATATGTAAATATCTATACCCAAATTTGATCAATGTAGACCGTACTCTCCAGAACAGTTTCAAAAAAATATCCAACCCAACTGCCTGCACGTCAAGCCCCCACCCAGAGCCAGTTTCTGGGTACGCTATTGCTGACAGTAATGACGAGCTTCTTATAACTAGAAATTGTAACTACCATGAATACAACACCAGAAATAACTCGAAATTTAGCCTTGAGTCACAAAACCAAAAAATATGAAAAATGCCCCTATTATGCTGGGAAAGTTCTTTTTAACAGTCTTAGTAAAAAAATTTCAAATTTGGTCTTTTTAAAGTTTAAGAAAGAAATTGTGTGTTTTTATTTTAGTATTTTCTCTTACCTTATTATACCACTGTCTGTCTTTCTATTTATTATTTTTTTTTCTTTGACTTTTTAATTAGACATTTATTTTGTCTTGATTTATGTGATTATTGTCTATTTTGTTTTTTTTTTATATTTATTTTGTGATAGGTGTTTCAAATGTTTAAGAAATCATTTATTTTTATTTATAACTTTGCGCGTATTTTTAGTGTTATTTTTATTTTTTTTTTATTATCTAATGCGGTTCAAATTTGTATGTATTTTTTTGTGTTTGTCGAAGTACTTCGCTTAAATGTAAATTTAATTTTTGACAATGTACATCTGTATTTTTACCGCATTTTGGTGTACAATAAAGATTACTTTACTTTACTTTACTTATACACAAAGAGTAGTGTAATTTTGTGAAAGTTATTGCTAATCTACTGAATATCTCCAATCTTTTACATTTTTATTAAATATATTTATGATATGAAATTTTAAACATTGAACAAAAATAAAATATAATAAACTTGAACTTAGAAAAAAGCAAACAGAACAAAATTCAAAAATACACACACAAACGCATAAATATATAAAAAAAATAATTTTAACCTGCTGTTGTATGTGTAAAAGGCTTTTTCCTCGAGGACAATAGCAGTGGCGCACCAAGAGGGAGGGTTTTGGAGTTAAAACCCCCTCCGAGAAGCCTGGTTATATACAATTGGCACAATCAAATAACAGCAGAAATAAAATATATATAAATAGGGAATAAAATACAATAGTATTCAATAAAAATCTTTAGGAAATCATAAATTGCAAAATTTTTCGCCTGCGACGCTATAAAACCTTTGATTTTTACGATTTTGTTCATTTGTGACCACTATAAAAATGTTCATTAAAACATTTTGCTTGCAATTTGGTGTCAAAAATGCCATTTTGCAAACAAATTAAGGGTAAATAAACATCTCCCAAAACCCCATCAATATTTATGACTTTAATTTAATTTTAAGTCAAAAATTGCATTTTAAGGGTTATTTTCTAAAAAATTTTGCCTGCGGCTCATTGAACCATGATATTGCCATCAAATTTGGTTAACACTCCCAGGTCCGCGCTTGTAAGCACCTGTTTCCTTGTTTCAATTATGGTCATATTTTTACTTCAAATTAAACGCTTCCCCCCTGAAGTTAATTCCTGGGACTGCCACTGCAATAGTAACTCGTTTGGGTTACTTACCATAACGTCACGGTTACAAACGGTAGATTCTTGTTCTTGCGATTCTTACAGAGTCGGCTGTTCTTGGGTTTAGGACAGGAGGTGCTTCAATAAGACACTTGAATTACGCTTACGATTCGAGTATATTTTTACTCTTCTTCAGAGCTAATTCCTAGTCTTCTGCACAAAGAACACAAAGTAGACAAATTAAAAATTATTTAAAAACCAATAGAATATTGTTCTCTTGTCACGGCAGGCAGGCAAGTTGCCAACTCTATCACAGTTACTTTCGTGACCTAAGCTATGACATCACCATTCAAAGACACGAGATTTATAAAAAAAAATAATACAATTAAAAAAACTATAAACAATTAACCTCACATTATTGAAGAAACTACATCCCTTAGGCAGGTAACATGGTGTGGTTACTCGTGACGTTATGGCTGGGGTTACTCTGCGAAGAAAAATTGAAAACGAGTGACCGGGTTACCTGGTAACTTATAGTTACTTCGAGGAAAAACCCTTCAAGCTGACGCTCCGATTAATGTAATCTTTCTCAAAGAATTATCAATAATTTCCTTCGGATTACATTATTATTACATAAAATAGGTTTTTTTCTAAAGGACTGGGCCCCTGGCAAAGGAATACAAAAATCGATAATTGTTGCTGTTCCCGTGTTCGGTCAAGGTCCTTTGTTGTTTCAAAGCACTTCGTGGCCCTCCTTAGGGACATCAACCTGCAACCTGACGACCAGTTTGTTAGTTTTGACGTTGAAATACGAACGACGTACCACCGGAAGAATCACTCCAAATCATTAAACAGAAGCTACTTAAGGACAACTACCTTTCTGATAAAACTAATGTACCAATCAATGCCATTATGGATTTAGTGAAATGCTGTCTGTAGAATTCTTACTTCCAGGAAAAGGACACATATTTTCGACAGTGGCCAACATCTCTATGGAATCCTTTGAAGAAGAACCTTTGCGAACATAATGGCAGAGACTCAAACTATGGCTAAGATAGATGAAGGACATATTTATCATCTGGAAAAAGGGCAACAATACACTAGAAAAATTATTTAATCATGTCAACAGCATAAGAAACTGCCTCACATTAACTCTGGAAAAAGAAGAAAATTATCAGCTCCCTTTGCTCGACGTTCTATTCACCAAAAAGAATTCAACCGTAATCACTTCTGTATATCGCAAACCAACTTATAGTGGACAATATCTAAACTTCAAATCAAACCACTCCACCTACATCTGCAATACAGAAGAAGCTTTAAATAAAGAAAAGTGAGAATCCTATTCGATTTGCGAAGGAACAGTTTCTCCAACTATACGATCAACAAAACTCTTCAGACCACACCAACAAAAAGGAAGACAAACGTAAATACTAAAAGAAAAGCGACAACATACAGCAAACAGCATTCGTACAGAATTTATTTCCTTTCCTCAACAAAGCGTCACCATCAAGAATATTTGGGAATCCATACCTATACATAAGGGCGGAATGAACCAAGGGAAACTTTATGGTTCACTGAACACCGGTTAGTTTTATGGATCACTAAACACATGCTGGGTATTATACAGGGTTCCTAAGCAAATCCTTAGGGGGCCAAGCAGGCGTGTATAAGATGCAGACAAACGGAAAAGCACATTAGGCAGAAAAGGATGGGCATGGGGCGATGTTGTCACTACATCTTACACGTAGTAAATCCGTTCCAGGTTGTTGTTTTCTAATGTTTTCCATTTTCATACCTTTAGGACTGGAATAAACATTGTCTTTGCTCGACTTTAATACCAAACTGATGAAAGATATCGTAAAAAAAATATTTTTGGCTTTTCATTTTGTAACCATTGTCCTTACGCACTGTTTACAGGCTGGGGACTGAGATACATGCAAATGCCTAACCAAAAGCGTTCATACACGGCCGAGAAATCGACTGAGATATTTCCATACTTTATCAAGCAAATAGGACGGGTTGACGCCTTCGAACGTCCAACCCGGGTTTTGCACTTTGATTCGAAATCAAAAAGGAGGAACAGTCAGATGTGGGCCCGTGCACAAATTACGTAACGGTGATTTTACCAATTTTTGACCCCCTCCCTATGTACTGTTTTGTAAAGGTTTGGCACGCCACTCCCCTAATATTACCTAACGATTTCAAGACCACTACCCCCCCCCCCCCCAAAAAAAAAAACTTTTCACTTATTTTCATTCCAAATTTTTTTAGTTTCACACAAATGCAAACGCTGTCGAAAACCCCCCTCCCCCCTACGTAACGTTTTGTAACCCCCTTCCCCCCATGACCATTACGTAATTTGTGCACGGCCCCTGTAGTCCCAGTGTAGGAGGGCGAAAAAATTGATATTTTTTTCTAAAAATTATACTCTTTAGACCTATTTCTTTGCGTTCCCGAAATTACGTAACTTTTGAAAAAAAATTGTAAGCGGCGCCATTTTTATTTCGTGCTTTGTTTTTCTAACATTTTTGCGTTCGGCTAATTTAATTGAAAAATTTTTGCCTGCGGCGCCCTTTATCTTCTCACTCGAAACCAAGATCCCCCGTTTTAGGAAAACTGATCCCGTCTCTGTTTCTAAATTTTTTTGAATAAAAGTACAGTATGACCATGAAGGAAACAATTTTTTTCTACGGTATGACGAAAATTTCGAGAAAGTTGAAGAAAAAAATAAAAAAAGTGGCAGAGCTCAAGTTTTTCGTAAAAAAAAAACGTTTTTTGTAAAGAAACAGAGCAAAATAAATCCTTTCACCCCTGTTTGGGTGTTACAAATATTGGCAGCCCCTTATTTTTCGCTTTTACCCTCCCGCTAGTTTTGAAGAATTGGTTCGCTACATGTTTCGAGATCATGTCATAAAACACCTCGAAAATATCAAATGTAGTGTAAGGCCAGCTTTATTTAAAATCAATAATATCGCAAGCAAAAAGCTCTGCAGGAAATACAGCGCCGTTTATTGATTTCTTTGGCTGCTAGTGCTAGCTGCATGGTTTGGCCGTTTCCGGATAGATGTCACTAGTAGAACAGAATGGAAAGAAATTTAATTAAAAGCGAAGATATTTCTTTCTAACGTTAACAACTTCACGAGTTTATCGCTCAGTATCGTAAATAATGGACCCTGCCGCCTCCTTTAAGCAAGAAAGAGCTGTGGTTTGGACCTGAAAACATCTAATTTTTAATTAGATTAGATGTGTGGCCGCCATCTAGCGGAATTTGCAGACATCTTGTCAACGGTTATTATTGCAACTATGATTTATGCTCACAATGAAAGAGTGGCGACAATTTTTTTTCATGAAAGCAGTCCGGAGATAATAACAAACTGGCACCATTGCTTAATATACCTGTTTCTTTTGTGCACGCAGAACTTTCTATGCCATTTCTGTTTGATTTATTGAAATCCTATCCCTAAGGAAAATCTTAGAAACCCTGTATAAGATTAGGTAGTCTGAATTTTTTTTAGTATTCACCTGATGACGATTGCAGATACATAAGCATTTGAAACGTTGTGAAAACGTAAAAAATAAAGCGCTGTTAAAAAAACTATTTGGTTATTGGAAGGTAAGAATGAACTTAAAAGATATAAAACGAAGATCGGCTAAGGTCTCGTTGTTCAATAGTGGTTTAAACTTAGTTTTCCTCTGAACCAAGTTTATTTTCAGTGAGCGGTTGTTGAATTCAAATGTAAACTAAGTTTGGTTCAAACCAAGTTTAAAGCAGAATAAGATCACTATTCATCAATGTAGCGCAATCTATTATAATATATATATTACGCAAACTCGAACCAAATTTTGGTAAAATATCACTGATATTTGACGTTTGAAAAGAATTTTACGAAATTTTGAGTGTTTGTTTTTTCGTGTTGTTTTGACTTTTTTATGCAAAAAAAATGGCTAGAAAAGCGTGCACCAAACTTTTCGCAAAAAGAGGATACGATTTTAATTCATCTGACCAAAACTTTTAAAAGTATACTAGAGTGCAAAGAGACAGGATCAATCGCCAGCAAAAAACAATTTTTGTTTACTAGTGAGAGTGGCTTGTCAAAATTTACCATTAAAAAGTACGAAACGATTGATTTACAGCCACTTGCACCGACGTTTTTCTAATGGTTCTTTAACAAAAGAACCTTTAAATTTTAAAGGACATTTAATTTTAAATGACTTGCACAGGCTCAATTTTTTTGAACTTTTACTAAAGGCTCTTTATTTTCTTCACAGTACGGTGTTGGTATCTCTGTCTTCAATAACCTAAAACTTTCACATATTTTTTTATTTTTTTTTTTATGGTTCTGTTGTTTTCACTTGATATTTTTTTATGATGAATTGTTCATCTAGTCGAGGTAGCTATAGTTGTTATATGGACTATAAACATAATATAGGCTATTGTGCAGTGCTTCAATTTCAGTGGAGGCTAAAAAGAGAAAAAGGGCGCTGAGTCTTAGTCCCAGGGAGCTGTCGCCCATCTATTCAATATTACTCCAAAACATCCATGGATGCTGCACATGCTAGCAGTGAAACAGCTAGAGGTCAAGGAACAGGACAAAGAGGCAAGTCAAAAGGGTAAGTATTTTGACAACGAAATATAGCAATCTATGTATAATCAAAGACGTTTATGCTAAACAACATTTTCTTTAAAAGTAGTTCTCGGCCTACTTAATTATACTCTCCACTTTAACAGAAGATATATATATATATATATATATATATATATATATATTGAAAGATCCATCTATGACAAATTTTTGATGTACTTAATTAATCGCTTCAATCCTTGTCGTTCCAATTAAAATATTTGAGATTCTTTTATTATTATTATTAAATCCTTTATTTGGCAAATACCTAGTTTGGTTTTTAATTTATTGTAGGGTACCAATCAAAGGAGGCCATCTGCCACCGTAGTTAGAATCATGGCATCAAGTACCTTAGCAGAGAAATATGACTTCCTAGTGGACAAAAAGAATATGATTGCTGACACCACCCTAAAAAAGTTGGAAAGAGAAGCATTACATACTGACAAAGAGCATCAACTCCGGAAGAAAAACCTGGAGATAAAAATAGAAGTACTCGCTGACTTTTTTTATCACTATGCAATACATTCAATTGACTGCGAGAGTGGATTTGGTCACATTTAACAATTCAATTAAATATATTCATCTATATGAAGCATTAGGAGAAACCAATCTCTCTTGAATGTGTTACATATTACATGAAAGGTACCTGCCGTTTTTGCATTTTATTAGTTTTTTAAAATAGGTAACTTATAATTGTTTTTTTTTTGCGTCTTAAAGGAGATTTGTTGTTAAAATGGTTATTTTGCTAGATAAGAAAAATTTTACTGTTTTTCACAGGGTTTTACTATTAGTAGTAGTATAAGTTTAAGAGTTGTACTTATGTACATTTTGTTAGTTATTTTGTCTCAGGCCTCTTTGGACTTTTGCAATCGAGCGGTATTATAATTTGTTTATTTTGAGTAGGAAATGCGTGGGCTGGCACTTATTTTTTTGTCGTTTTGTAGTTATAGGTACAGGGTGAAAAAAATTGCCTTGTGTACAGAAAAAATAATACAGCTTATTAAAATAAAGAAAAATTAAAACATGTTGTTTATTTTACTGACATACCTAAATATTAAAAAAACCACCAAAAAAATTATCATAATCAACAATTTAAAAAAAAACAGCAATTGTAAAACCCTAAAATGCACAGCTGCTTTTGTGTACGTTATAATTTTGCCAAAGAAATTAAATTATTTTTTATTTTTCTTTAGCACATAATATATAATTTTCATTCTGCACAACATTATGACGTTGGTGTTCCTGACCATACATTTCAATTTGTTGAGTTTGCATAAGATAATTTAATATTCTTCCTTGTTTATATATTTATTATTGGGGGCTCTGGCTCGTTCATTTCTTTGGCAATATTATGAAGCACAGAACTAGCTACTATTATTGTCAGAACTGTGTCCAGTATAAGACAAAGCCCATAAGCCATAACTGGAAACTAACGTTTCCAGATCCCAAATGTAGGTTCTATTGAAGTTCTAGTTCGAATTAAAGCTTCATTATACAGCTGGTATAATTGTATTTGCTAAAAGTCTCAGAAGGTAATTTGAAAGACCATATCCACTCCTGAAAATAAGAAAAAAAGTAGATAAGGAGAGGGCTATAATTTACTGACAACTAAAGTCACAGTTTATATGATATATATATATATCATTCATTTCAGGGAGCTGTTGGAGAAGCTTGTTTATAAACACTGGATTATTATAGTTTTGATCAATATTAGCTAAAAATCATTTTGTGTGTGTGGGCAAAAATATGCATCCAATGTATATAAACTAAAACAATTGCAATTATAAACATTTTGGGAGCCAACTTTTAACCCCCTCTCACCCCGTGTAAAACATTGACTAAGTACCTACCTGACATCTGGATATTCCAATAGATCCTCAACGTGTGTTAACCTGAATCTTCGAGGCACCTTCGAGTGAAGCCAAAATTAACAAAATCCAATATTTCAAGATCATCTTCAAGAGCATATTTACATATTCCATAATAACATTTGATGAATTTTCTTTTTTCTTGCCTTTTGAACAAAAATAAACTATACCATGAAAAATGGGTCGCAAAACTAACCTCAAAAGAGCTAACTGAGCTTTAAAGATCGGTTAATTGACCAAATTTGGCCAGTTAGTTAATGCTCCTTTAAAGAATGTTTAAAAGACCATTAAAGTCGGTGCAAGACACAAAATACGCTAAAGGTACTTTAAAGGTCCTTTAGCCTAAAGAACCATCAAAGAAAAAGTCGGTGCAAGTGGCGGTTACACACTTAATTTTTCTATGAAACATGATTTTTGTATTTATAACTTGGTTTAACCTACGAATTCGGGCGTTTGGAAAAACTGAGTTTAAACTAGCCTCCAAACTAGGTTTAAGGCTCAACCAAGATGGAATAACTCTTCCAATTTGATTTGATCCTAGATATATATTTAAGAAAAAAAAAGAAGAATCTAAAGCAGTTTCAGTTGCTAAAAAATTGGGTGTCGTTTTGTAGGTCGTTCCTCACTACAAAAAGTACATATGCGTAGTTCTTTGAGCTAACGTAAGTTTCCTGCAAAACTTTCTTCTTATAAAATATCCACCCTGTATACACCGTACAAACACGACAATATCGATCGCCTAGAGGGCACTACAACTATAGGCAATAAGGGAAAGTAGAATTTTCCGAGGAGGCGGCAGAGCCCATTGGGTTTTTCAGTTTTTCTTTGTCGGTCGGCAGTTTTGCACACTGTAGCACTTTGACTAATTCGTTAGTTAACGGATTTTAAACACCGTAAAGCAAATCCTGTACTTTTTAGTGTCGTAAGTGCAATACTAAGGCTTTTTGGATGCTTTTTTTTATTTAGTGTATTTCGTAGAGGTAATTAACACACTGTCCTTAAGAAAAATACTGCTTGTTTTCAGTTTTTCTTTGTCGGTCGGTCGCTGTAGCGCTTTAGCTAACTTGTTAGTCAAAAGGTAAAGCTTTGATGCTTAAATACACAAAAAAAGAGAATTACTTCAGTCAAAGCAAATTGGTTTGATTCAAAATCTGCTTTCCTATGCACGAAGACAATATTTTCTTAACAAAAAAAAAATGGTTTGGAACTAGTGAGTTTCATGAAAAATAAAGATTACATTACCCGAAGAAAATCCATTTGTCTTGAATGAAAGCGGAAAACTTATTGTTATACACAGACATAGTTTAAAAAATATCTCGGTTTAAAACAATAGGCTAGCGATAACATCTTACGCTAAAAATATTATTTTGTTGTTTTAAAATAGCTTTTTTCATCTGAAGAAAATTAGAAAAATACGTTTTCCTACGACCTAACACGAAAGTAACCAAATCTGCACTCTATAACGCCTCAGAAAGTTTTATATTTCACACGCATATCAATTTTATTTTCGTCTCTAGAGACGAAATGTTTTCTTCTCTAGTGAAGAAAATAAATGACCGCAAACCATCCAAACAATGTAGGTATAGACCGAAACCATTTTCGTGCCTAGAGAAGAAAATAGGTACTTTCTTCTCTTGAAATAAAAATGATATAAATTTAATAATAATAAAAAATACGAATTAAATCCTAAAATGGTCGTAGGAAAAATAGCGTACACAACTCGATAGAAAGTAACTTTCTTACACTGGCGCCTCATTCACAACATTCACGCTCATGTGAAATATGTCACTTTCTTCTCTTGTTATGTAATATACTATTTCTTGATTAAATTAAATTTTCTTTCGCACCAAAAACATCATTTTTTTGTTTTGATATATATTTTTTCATCTGAAGAAAATTTAAATAAATCAGTTTTTTTCATCAAATTAAAGTTTGTTATGCTTTAAATAATTTTATCTCTCTTAAAAACCTAAAAATTTTCGCGAAATCGACACGCCACCTGCACGCACAAATGGCGAAATTTGAAATGCCGAAAGGTCTGAACTTGTCTTCTCGTTTCAGAAAAAAATGGTCATTTTTGTTTCGAGCAGTTCCGTTATTTTGAATTAAAAAAGTAAAGTTTTTGACGGAAGTAAAGTTCTTTTTTATGCTAAGAAGATATAAGTAAGAAATTTTATATCTTGTTTCAAAATTACTTTTTCTTCTCTAAAGACAGTTTGTTTTAAATCAAAACAATTTTCCAAGACAATTATTTTATTTTCACAAAACAAGCGGTTTTCTCAGATAAAAAAATCATTCAAAAGTACTTTTCTCCTAGAAAGATTTTCTTTTTTCTGTGGAAAGGCTTTTAAACTCCGTAAACAATATCCTTTGTATTTATTTACCTAGGATTTTGGGATGCTTTTTAGAAATAAACACTGCTTGTTTTTAGGTTTTTTATTTTGATTGAAAGTTTTTCAAACTGCACTTTTAGACGCTTTGAAAGAACCTGTTTTAGCTTTTTAAAACATTTACAAGTGAATCACAGGAAAAAAACTCAATGGGACTAACCATCCTAACCTCCTTATGTAAATTAAGGTTTTATTATTTTTTATTTAGGAAGTTGTTATCTATAGTGACGTAGCCAGAAATCGACTCTGGGGCATGTTTTATCATTTAATAAAAATCAACTACCTACTTATGGCAAATTTTTAAAGATTAGGTAGGTGCCTATTGCTTGAGCTCTTGAACTGAAGGGAGGGGAGAGGGGCGGTTTAATAGGTGTTGAGTTAGTGCATACGAAACGAAAATACTTATTTTTATTTTGCTAATTTTTTGAAAAATTAACTCTAAAATGCGCCGCAGGCAAAATTTTTGAAAATTAACTTTTATTCAGTTTCAGATGTTGTTGATAAAAAAATTGCTTAAAATTAAAGAAAATTGTAACTATTTTAATATTGGTACAGCGCCGTAGGCGAAAACTTTGACAAATAAAAAAATTTTAAAAATTTTAGGTTTTTTGTAAAATATTTTAAAAAAAGTACATTGGGTTAGATGCCAAGAGAGTTGTTGCCATATCGTAAATGCACCGCAGATGAAAATTTTAAGAAAAATTATATTAAGAATGCCATTTATTACACGTTTTAAATGCTGGTGATAAAAATACCTTAGAGTTAGACTAAACTTGTAACATGTAATGACATCATAGCACCGCAGGCAAAATTTTTAAAATTTAAGAAATCACACCAAACACACGTCACAAACCCGAGCAAAAGGTCAAAAAAGTGGAGGAGCTCTAGCTCACCCTGGAGCCCTTGATCATGAATAATTTATTGTAGATTGGGTTGCACCTCCTTGGGGGGGGAGGGGTTTAACCCCCAAAAATCCCCCTGGCTACGCCACTGTTATCTATTTAAAAGGATTACCATTAAGACAATGCCTATAATTGCCGCCCAGGAATGGATGTTAACTCCCATTAAGGCTACCGGATTATTTTACCTGTGGCAACATGTTTTTTTTAACAAAACTGTAGGTCCATAACTCCACAGTATCCCTTCGTATTCGTATTTTAAAAAATGGTCATTAAGTATATATTCAAAACAAGTACATACACAAAGACCAGTTAGAGCAAAAACTCATTATATTTCTTTTTTTTTATTTTAACAAAACCGACCCATAAAAAACTGATTAATGCGTCCTATTTCCCTTAAATATTCACGCAACATTCTAGTTTTTTGCGGAAATAACCAAACGCACATTTTTATATCACGCGATGTTCCAAAAATCTAAAGCAGGGCATCATTTCACATATTTTTTGGGGGGGGGCATAACCTCAAAAAAAAAATGACCGAAAAAAAAACTTTATTGATGCCAGAATAACTCAAAAAAACATAAAAAACAAAAAAATGTTTTTGGTAAAACATATATTAAAAATTGGTGCTATAAAACACGGATAGTCCACCGTACAATCAATTATTTTATGTTGAAAGAAAATGAAAATATCTCGAAAACTGTAGCTTTGAAAAATTTGAGCCATATAACAAAAGTTTTGGGTAATATTAACAAAACCAAAATCTAAAAACCGATCAATAGCTGCTTTACTTCTAAAGTTATGATTTTTTTAAATATATTTTAATGTTTCTTTAAATAACTTGGAAATTAAAGCTCTTACGAATTTGGACTTTATAAAAAAATTTGTAGTCCATATTCACGGAAACTTAAATCTGAAAACCAAAGTTACAATTTTTATTCCCCTTCAACCCCCCACCACCCTACCCAAAAGTTAATCAGTTCATGATCCGCCGATAGAGGATTTTTGTACTAAATTTCGTTAAAATCGATTAAGGCGTTGTTGAGTTATGGTGTATACAGACAGACAACAGACCGACAGACAATTTTTTTTTCGTCGATTAAGGTGTTTTGGAACCTTAACTGATTTTTGATAAAATTAAGAAAAGTCAAAATTTCACGATTTTAATAGTTCCCCATACCAATATGGTATGGGGAACTAAACAACATATTTTTTTAAATAATTTGGGAGAAGTATCTATAGAAGCAAAGAATTTCATTACAAAAATTTATTTTTAACGAATGATTTTTAGAATTTTTGGGTATTTTCTTTAGAGAAATATTTTATGCAGACTTTTATAAAGATTTTATTTTATTATGGAATATAGAAGGATCGGATTTTATAGGATTTTTATTTAGTAATTATTAAGATGATGATGATGATGATGATGCAGTGTCCGGTATATAGATCAACCATTGTCTGGATCTCCTGCCTGGTAAGCTCAATAAGTTTACCGGAACTCTTCCTGCAGGAACTCTTTGGAATGTGCCAGTCCCGGCAATTATCTGTCCATCCAGCTTAAGAGAGCAGTGTTTATTAAGATAGATAGATATATTTAAAAAAATATTAAACAACAACTATGTTTCACTATTTTCAGCTTTCAGTTTAAATCTCCTAGGAACAATAAGCACTTCTATCTAGTTTAGGTATATAAGATTCTAGGAAAATTTTAAGCGGTTCATCAAGAGTTCAGTTTTTTCATAATTCCCTTCAACTTATTTGAACAATGACTGTATCCATAATTCCCTTTGCAATAAGTTTTATATATACTAATGCACATGCAAGTTTAATATAATCTATAATTTCCATAAAAATGTTTTATTTTCTCATAGGAAAACATAACACTTTATTTAACTCATTCTTAGTTTGTGTTATATTCTTTTAAACTTTCCTTCAAACATGTTACACGAATTTTGTAATGCATGCATAAGCAGCACAAATTAAAAACTTTTTAAAGTTGATTTAGCGAGTATTTTCAAATACCTGAGGGAGAAAGCAAGAATATCTAAAATTGTTGAAAGTTTAACTTGAATTAAAGTTGCCAGCTATATAACTCGGCTGCCATATAACTCACAATAGTAACGGATGTTGTTTCTAGAAATTATGTTGAACTAAACAAAGCTATACAGGTCGTCAAATTTGCTCTTGGTAAAAAATTATTTTTATTAATGGCAGTTGAGATTATTTATCCAGTAGCAAAAAAATCACATTTAAAATTTCCAAACATAAAAAAAACTATTGCACAAAAACTCTAATATTAAAATCAAAGATTTACAAAACCTTTCTCACAAAAACAAAATAAATACAAAAAGTGAGTTCTGGACCATAAAGAAGCACGTTATGAGGTTTTTGTCTTGTAGGTACCATTTTATTTGATGATGATTTTAATAATGGACTTATTTTACAAAGTCTTTGTTCGTGTTTGGAAATAGTGGGCTAAATTCGTAAGGATTTTCAAAAGGAAGCTGCTTTTAAAACATTTAGATTTTGTTTTTTTTTTACTTTATAATTAATTAATGATCTTGTTTAATATCTCATATTAAAGCTACTGACCAGCTCTTTGACAATAAAAAAATAAGGTTCATAAGCGGTTACAAATATGGCGCTTGATACGTTAAAAATATAAGAGAACTTAATCTATAGAAAACATTAAATTAAAAAAAAAATATGTTTTTTAGTAGATACGAACAGCATTGCGCTCTTCCCTGATACAACTTTATATTTGGTATTCAAAATGGCGGCCAAACTCTCGATAAAAGTTATTTTTCCCCTCTGGTGTTATATTTACACTAATGTCATGCAATATATTAATTTACACTAAATCTAGGACACTTATTTCAAAAATTGCAAAAAAATAAAAGTAATTTTCTTTAACTTCAAAAAAACAAAATAGAAACGTTATTTACACAAAAATTTAAAATTAATTTACCTTATCCTAAAAATGCATTTGCCTATAAAAAATGTTGACTCGCACAAAAATAATGTTTTTTCTTTAAATTTAACTGCCGCCATATTGATTAGCGAATTATAAATGTCATTTTTTTTTAGAAAAAAATTAAAAATTAATTTAGCTCACCCTTAAGCTGCTTTTGTTTGTGCAAAAATTATAATCTCTGCCATCTTGATTTGCAAATAAAATATATTATTTTTTTTAATTTTGGAAACGCAAGTACTTTTTGTTTAATTTACGAAAAAAACAAAAAAATTATATTCTTTCTACTTAAGCGTCTGCAATTATAAAATTGCTAACGCGCAGAAAAATTATGTTTTTTTTTTATTTTAATCGCCGCTATCTTGAATTGCGAATGAATTTTTAGTATAAATTGATATATTGCCTAAAAATAGTGTAAATATCACTTCAGAAGGGAAAAATAACTTTTTTGTCGAAGGTTTTACCGCCATTTTAGATATCAAATTTCAAATAAATTTTTTTGAGAATTGTAGGAGATATTAACTTATGTTATCTACCTTTTTTAAACGTTGTCTATAGATTAATTGTTAATAGGGTCTCTTATGTTTTTTTCGGATCTTAATTAATTTTTTTTATTGTGTTATTAAAGAGCAGTAGCTTTAATATGAGATATTAAAAAAGATCATTACTTAAAAAGTACAAAAAAAAAACTACACATATGCCATAAGTCAGCTAATTTTTACTTGATTTTTATTAAAATGTAGTAAACCCATTTTCTTCCCAACTTTAACAACCGCCATCTTGGTTTCTGGGGTCGAAAAATGGAGGATCTTTGACTGAAAATTTAGATTTTAGTTTTGGTGGTAAATATAAAGAAATATACCTTTTTTCCATTTTTTTATGAATGTAGTCTAAAGTAAAATTGAATGTACGTATTTTTTTTCCAAAATATCTAAAATTTTGCACGCAATCGATCTATTTTATTTAAATGTTTACAAAATTAGCCAAATTTTTATGACTATTATTTTAAGAAATTAATATGTAGATGGAATTTTTTGATTATTTATTTTAGGACGCTCTGTATATTCTTTATTTTTTCGCATGTTCGACAATACTCTTTTTATTTTTATGTATCGTGCTCTATAATCACCGTAAAGTAATTTATTAGAGTGCGCTCAAAATTAAATTTAGGAAATCTTGTTAAAGTTTTAGCTTTTAGAAAATTAGATGTAGGTATGAGAAAAATTGGAGCAGTAATAAGTTGTCTTAGAGATAAATTAAGGTATTAAAAAGTGCACTAAGTAAGAAATCACAGTAATTCAAGTCAACAATTTCATTTTCGACTTGTGCGAAAATGAGTCCACAAAGAATTGGGTTCGTAGACAAATAGGCATGTCCCACCAAAATCACGCATTTAGGTAGGATTTGGCGAATCTTAAACTTAAAAAGTAGTAAATACCTTCGTTACTTGCAGTGAAAAAAATGTCTCAACAAACTATTACAAATGGCCAATCAAATGAAGCGAATGGAAATTACAAAAATGAAATTTTAAATCAAGATTCGGTAAGCCATAATAGAATTTTATAATGTAGATGAATGGGTGGGCTTTAAAATCTTGGACCGTTTTGATTTTTTAATAACCAATTTTTATAAATTTTAGCTTCTTAAATAGCTAAAGGAACAGGTTTTTCTGTTTTTACAAAAAATGGTGGCGAAAGAAATCAAAAATTAGTTTTAAAAAAAGAGCTGACCACCCTGTAACTTTCTGTTGTAAAAATAAGAAAGCTCATGACATTTTACGATTAATTAGGGTAACACTAATAAATTTCGGTTCATTAATACAATAATTACGTTAGTTCAAGCTTCCTTTATTATGGATCATATTCTAAGTATCAAAAAATATTGTCCTTAATAACTTTTTTATTTTTACCCTCATTGACAAAAGCAAGCAACCAGAATTATTTAATTTTTTTGTCACTAAAAACGTCACACGTCAAAAGTCCAAGATGGCCGAGTATATTAAGTTGAAAAAGTAGTCCATTTTCTCTCAGTGGAGCTTTTAAATTAAGAAAGTAGAAGTAAAACACACAGTGTTCTCCACAAATGATTTATGTAATAAATCAACATGTTTCGAGTTCAGCAGAACCCATCTTCAGCTCTTAGTAATCAAAGAACAATTACGTTTGTCCCTCCACAATTAAGTGGGAGACGGAAAATGAAGTGGAATACAGCCTTGAAGCAGACAAATTAGTTTAACCAGACAAGAGTTTGTTTACCGGGTTATTGTTTGTGGAGAAATCAAAATTAATGTAAAATATTTCTAAAATCAAATTGAAAACCGTTCATAAACTATCATTTTTGAAGATTGCGCAGAAAACATCATCGTCAAAAATTCAAGATGGCGCGGCGAATCAAAATTTTAATTTTTCTGTTTTGATTTGATTAATAAAGTCACCGTAACTTTTTTTGAAGTAAAACGATTATTATGGGTGGTATAGTATGTCTTGTGACGTAAAAAGTCGTGATCTTTATGTAAAAAAAATACAGAGCTGTAAAATAAGAATTTAAGGATTTTTTAACGAACTAATTTACGCCGCCATCTTAAGTTTAAAATTTGCCTTTTTTTGCAAGAAAAAAATAATAAATTTTGATGATTTATCTTTCCAAAAAGTAAAAACTTTAAAAAATCGGGTGAAAAAAAATCAAGTTATTAAGAAACAAAGACGTTTTAATACTTTTCGGGATTATGGACTTGCCCTAAAGTAAGGGTAATTTGAGTCATTGTATCTTTTTTACAAACAAACCGATTTTTATAAGTGGTACAAATATTATTAATTATATTATATAAATAATATTTAGTTTGCTCCCCCAAAATAAAAAAGTGATTAAGAAAAATATTTTTTGGTATTTAGAATAGTACTATTATTAAAGGAACTTCGAGGTTACGTACTGTATAAGTTGTAAATCATTCTTATTTCTATAACCGAAAGTTACTAGGTGGTTAATAAAAATTTCCAGCATTTTTTTAAAAGAATTTTCCGCTATCTTGGATTTTTGACATTTGACGTCTTTTGCAAAAAAATGGAAAACTTAAGCCTTTTGTTTTTTAAAAACCTAAAATGTATAAAAATCGGTTAAGGACAAACAAGTTATTAGAAAATCAAAACAGTCTACCCTATATTTGTAGAATACGTATAGAATTTTGAACTACCAAAATGTGTATAAATTATTATAAAAATTATTAATATAAGGTAGTACGGCTAGTTTCATAAAATTTAGATACACACTTCACTGTTTCAATAAAAATAAACTACTCACAGTTAATATTCGTACATTCATACCAATCTTGTATATTTCACTTTTCCGCACTATTGCGGTGGTACTTTCAAAACTAAAATGCGTGCAGAAAATGGCAATTTCCGCACGCTCGTAAAAAAATTATATAACAGGGTAAACCTAAAATTACAATGTCCATATTTTCTAAATTAATTGTAATATAAAAAATACAGTTTTTAGAAAAATACAGGAAGACTTTTGCCCGCCACGGAGGGCTAAAATTAAGATGGGGACCATGAGTAGTGTACCAGTATTTCTGAAAATGCATTAATTGGTTTCCAAGATATTCACGTCTAAATTTACCATTGACGAAAAAAGAAACTGATATTGTTGGTGTTTCCTATAGCTTTTATAAAGTTTTTGAGGACCTGTCGATTTAGTTCTTTTAGACGGCCTTTACAGGTGTCAAGTTTTTTGCCAATTTGTCAGTTCGTTTTCGAGATATTCGTAATACTTTGACCCAAAATAAAATATTACTAGGGTAGAGTCGGCTTCCCTTAAAAAAATGCGCAAAAAACTTATCGGGGTGCTACCAGAATTTCTTAATAGTAGTTTTTTATATACCTTTATCAAAAACATTATTTTAGTAACTATCTGCAGATAACTAAAGAATGGCTTTTTTGGTTACCGATGTAAAAAAACTTTTTTTTTTGATCACGGGTGCAAAAAAAGATATTTGTCCGTTTTTTACCCAAAATTAAAGAGAAACAGCGGAAAATAGTAATATTGAAAAAATCTAATTATTCTTGCCTAAAAATTAAGCGATTTCCGCCAGTTTTCGCCAAATATTTACGAAAAAATCATTCAAAAATCATTATTATTGGATATCGCGGGCAATACCGAGGGTCAAGGGCTAGTTTATGTGAAACAATTTCGGTACTCAAAAAACTGAATTACTAGGATCGATGGTTTTCTATTAGTTATAGCATATATAGCAGTGGATGTATATGTCTTTGGTTTCTGTTAGGTCCTCTTTTTGAGGTCTCCACCGATAACATTTTTTTAAGCAACCCTCCTGTTGTCCATATTGGTAACCTAGCTAGTTAACCGCGACTTCGTTCACGTGTTTAAAATGGTAGCTTTCACCCTTCGCCTTTCATTTTCTGTGCCTCAAACTCTTCGATCCAGTCAATTAACAGCTTTGTCCGCTGTTTTCCCGGTTTTGACTTTTGTCATATAACTTTTTGTTTATGTAAACCGATTTTGATTAAATTGATGTCCTGTTTAAAAATCCAAAGAATCCTGCAGTGAAACTCCTATCCAATCCAACAATTATAGAGATATTTATTATGTGTATTTAATCGTTACTGAAAAAATAGGTTTATTTCACGTTGATAATTGCATTATTTATTTCTTGGTTAGATATTCGTTAATTGCAATTTCTTAAATGCATATAAAAAGATGGGTTGCCGGACGTATTCCAAAATTCACATTCTCCATTCCCATTTTTCTTTTTCCCTTCAAATC
Organism: Oxystoma pomonae; assembly: GCA_963921995.1. Taxonomy (NCBI): domain Eukaryota; kingdom Metazoa; phylum Arthropoda; class Insecta; order Coleoptera; family Brentidae; genus Oxystoma; species Oxystoma pomonae. The sequence goes on from OY998172.1 coordinate 44,567,625, forward strand.
TTGAAGCTGTGATTGTGGAACAAGGGGAGCGGTTTCACCAGGATATGAAAAGGTTTGAGGAATGGTTTTAAGGTCGTGGGGACACATCTATGTTAGGAGATTACGCGAGAAGATACTTCTATATTTTGTTGCTTCTAAATGTATAAATAAGAAGTTTCGATGGCAGTTCTGTTCGAATTACATTGAAAATTTCCTTCATATGTAAAACTGTCCATAAGAGATGTGGAATTATCGCTGAATTAATAAGGGAGTAGGTAATAATTCCACCGCTCTGACGCGATCTTTTTAATATATGAATTGGATTGCTATGGAATAAACAGAACGATTTATGGCCTTAACAACGCGTACCTGGAGTAAACAAATTCGCCCACGCGAGTTTTCCGAGTTTGGATAGAAAACGACTCACATACAAAAAACATACCAGAGAACACAGAAAACATAAGAAGTTTGTCTGGAACCAATTTATGGAGTTCTGCAAAGCCAGAAAATAAGAATTGAAGCAGGAAACGTCGGTGAGCAAGATTGCAAAAATTTTGAAGGATTGGGCTCAAAATATGAAGAAAGGAAACGGTGAGGAGTATAAAGAAACTACCGTAAAAACAATTTGGAAAGTCACAGCAAAATTAATCATGGATAAATATTATGAAAAATATAGCATAAAGCTTGTCCCATTTCAAGATATAATTTTAAAATCTACAAGAAAAGAAAAAAACGCAAAACGACAGAATCTGCAGTCTCAAGACGACAAGAGAAAACTAAGCTCAGTTGCCTTAAAACTTGATGCAATGCAGAAACTAGTGAGTAGCTGTGATGAAGGGACACCAAAGAGGTTGCAAAAGAAGCTGTTCTTTGTGTTATCCTATGAACTAGCCTAGAGAGGAGGAGAAGACTGCAGGGCCAAGTTGCAGTTTTTTAAAGAAGAAGTGGGCAATGCAGGTGAAAAGACTAAGAGAATTGAGTAGAATCCAATTTTTCAAAAAAAAACACTTAAGGTGAATCTAAGTCATGCGCTTCATCCAAATGACTGATATTGAATAAAACTCATCCCAATTTCTGTCCGGTTCGACTTTTTCATGCACTGAAATCAAAGAGAGATAGCGTTGAAAATGATCGCCTGTTTTTGAACAATCAATCCGTTCTGGAAATTGGGACGTCAATTAATTAAGAACATACCCGTGGGCAAGAACGAGATGGCGAAGTAGACTAAGACGCAGGCTGCACAGGTGGGACTAGACGTAAAGGGCAACTGCTGTGTCTCATGTCGCCAAAAGCGGAGGAACTTATAAAGATGATAGGTCATGCTAGCTCGAAGTCCATCGCGAACTATCTGCAGATGGAAGAAGAACACCATCAGGCGATCGTCGATAAAATACGAGGAAGTCAGAGCCGCACTAGTTCACGGGAAATTTTGAAAAATGAAAATCCGAACGAATGCATGGTAGAGCCAAACAGTGTGACTTCAGCTATGAAGAAAAAAAATACTTGTGTCCATATTACCTATAATAATTGTACAATTAAATACAATAAGGGTCAGTCCATATCAAGTCAACCAGGGTATTTTACCACACCATCTCCGATGTTGATGATTTTTAGTATACATGTTTTTCCTACCAAAAAACTGGAAAATCCAAAATTTCAGACTTTTTTGACCAGTTGTTTATTTTGAATTAATTTTTTAAAATCGAAAAAGTCACTTATTTGTCCTTAACATGTGCGCACAAAATTAGGAATATCCAAAGAACCACTTATAATAGAAAAGTAGGTGAAGGTTCATTTTAAAGCTCTTATAAAGATCTTTCATATGAGAATATTGCATAACATATATTGAAAAAAAAAATAAAAAAAAAAATTTTTGATTTTTTTTTTTGAAAAATTTCAAAAAGGCCATTTTTAATTTTTTTCAAAAAATTATATTATTTTCTTTAAAGTGTTATTAAACTATTCACAAAATTTTGAGATGGACAAATCATGGGTTCAATGTGAAAAAATTTATTAAAAATGTCACATGCATGAAAAATCGCCTATAAAATGTACTTAATATTTTTGATATTTTTTTTGACATTGAACCCATCATTTCTCCATCATAAAATTTTGTGGATAATTAAGTAACACTTTGACCAAAATTATATATTTTTTTCAAAAAAATTAAAAATGGCCTTTTTGAATTTTTGAATTTTTTTTTTCAATTTTTTATTTCCAATTATTTTTTTGTTAAAATTATGTTGTGATATTTCGTAAAAAAGAGCTTCAAAATTACTTTAAAATGAGCCATTTATTACTTTCCTAGTGTAAGTGGTTCTCGAGATATTGCTAGTTTTGTACATTCTTGTTAAGGTCAAAATGCTGACTTTTTTATTTTGAAAAATTAAAAAAAAAACTACGAATCAAAAAAATCTAAAAATTTGCATTTTCAACTTTTATGGTAAGAAGAAAATATATACCAAAAATCATCAAAATTGGAATTGGTCGCGTAAAATTTTTGTGATTTTTTGGTTGATTTGATATGGAATGACCCTAGGGTCAGTCCATATCAAGTCAACCAGGGTATTTTACCACACCATCTCCGATGTTGATGATTTTTAGTATACATGTTTTTCCTACCAAAAAACTGGAAAATCCAAAATTTCAGACTTTTTTGACCAGTTGTTTATTTTGAATTAATTTTTGAAAATCGAAAAAGTCACTTATTTGTCCTTAACATGTGCGCACAAAATTAGGAATATCCAAAGAACCACTTATAATAGAAAAGTAGGTGAAGGTTCATTTTAAAGCTCTTATAAAGACCTTTCATATGAGAATATTGCATAACATATATTGAAAAAAAAAATAAAAAAAAAATTTTTTGATTTTTTTTTTTGAAAAATTTCAAAAAGGCCATTTTTAATTTTTTTCAAAAAATTATATTATTTTCTTTAAAGTGTTATTAAACTATTCACAAAATTTTGAGATGGACAAATCATGGGTTCAATGTGAAAAAATTTATTAAAAATGTCACATGCATGAAAAATCGCCTATAAAATGTACTTAATATTTTTGATATTTTTTTTGACATTGAACCCATCATTTCTCCATCATAAAATTTTGTGGATAATTAAGTAACACTTTGACCAAAATTATATATTTTTTTCAAAAAAATTAAAAATGGCCTTTTTGAATTTTTGAATTTTTTTTTTCAATTTTTTATTTCCAATTTTTTTTTTGTTAAAATTATGTTGTGATATTTCGTAAAAAAGAGCTTCAAAATGACTTTAAAATGAGCCATTTATTACTTTCCTAGTGTAAGTGGTTCTCGAGATATTGCTAGTTTTGTATATTCTTGTTAAGGTCAAAATGCTGACTTTTTTATTTTGAAAAATTAAAAAAAAAAACTACGAATCAAAAAAATCTAAAAATTTGCATTTTCAACTTTTATGGTAAGAAGAAAATATATACCAAAAATCATCAAAATTGGAATTGGTCGCGTAAAATTTTTGTGATTTTTTGGTTGATTTGATATGGAATGACCCTAGGGTCAGTCCATATCAAGTCAACCAGGGTATTTTACCACACCATCTCCGATGTTGATGATTTTTAGTATACATGTTTTTCCTACCAAAAAACTGGAAAATCCAAAATTTCAGACTTTTTTGACCAGTTGTTCATTTTGAATTAATTTTTGAAAATCGAAAAAGTCACTTATTTGTCCTTAACATGTGCGCACAAAATTAGGAATATCCAAAGAACCACTTATAATAGAAAAGTAGGTGAAGGTTCATTTTAAAGCTCTTATAAAGACCTTTCATATGAGAATATTGCATAACATATATTGAAAAAAAAAAAAAAAAAATTTGATTTTTTTTTGAAAAATTTCAAAAAGGCCATTTTTAATTTTTTTCAAAAAATTATATTATTTTCTTTAAAGTGTTATTAAACTATTCACAAAATTTTGAGATGGACAAATCATGGGTTCAATGTGAAAAAATTTATTAAAAATGTCACATGCATGAAAAATCGCCTATAAAATGTACTTAATATTTTTGATATTTTTTTTGACATTGAACCCATCATTTCTCCATCATAAAATTTTGTGGATAATTAAGTAACACTTTGACCAAAATTATATATTTTTTTCAAAAAAATTAAAAATGGCCTTTTTGAATTTTTCAATTTTTTTTTTCAATTTTTTATTTCCAATTTTTTTTTTGTTAAAATTATGTTGTGATATTTCGTAAAAAAGAGCTTCAAAATTACTTTAAAATGAGCCATTTATTACTTTCCTAGTGTAAGTGGTTCTCGAGATATTGCTAGTTTTGTACATTCTTGTTAAGGTCAAAATGCTGACTTTTTTATTTTGAAAAATTAAAAAAAAAAACTACGAATCAAAAAAATCTAAAAATTTGCATTTTCAACTTTTATGGTAAGAAGAAAATATATACCAAAAATCATCAAAATTGGAATTGGTCGCGTAAAATTTTTGTGATTTTTTGGTTGATTTGATATGGAATGACCCTAGGGTCAGTCCATATCAAGTCAACCAGGGTATTTTACCACACCATCTCCGATGTTGATGATTTTTAGTATACATGTTTTTCCTACCAAAAAACTGGAAAATCCAAAATTTCAGACTTTTTTGACCAGTTGTTTATTTTGAATTAATTTTTGAAAATCGAAAAAGTCACTTATTTGTCCTTAACATGTGCGCACAAAATTAGGAATATCCAAAGAACCACCTATAATAGAAAAGTAGGTGAAGGTTCATTTTAAAGCTCTTATAAAGACCTTTCATATGAGAATATTGCATAACATATATTGAAAAAAAAATAAAAAAAAAATTTTTTGATTTTTTTTGAAAAATTTCAAAAAGGCCATTTTTAATTTTTTTCAAAAAATTATATTATTTTCTTTAAAGTGTTATTAAACTATTCACAAAATTTTGAGATGGACAAATCATGGGTTCAATGTGAAAAAATTTATTAAAAATGTCACATGCATGAAAAATCGCCTATAAAATGTACTTAATATTTTTGATATTTTTTTTGACATTGAACCCATCATTTCTCCATCATAAAATTTTGTGGATAATTAAGTAACACTTTGACCAAAATTATATATTTTTTTCAAAAAAATTAAAAATGGCCTTTTTGAATTTTTCAATTTTTTTTTTTCAATTTTTTATTTCCAATTTTTTTTTTGTTAAAGTTATGTTGTGATATTTCATAAAAAAGAGCTTCAAAATGACTTTAAAATGAGCCATTTATTACTTTCCTAGTGTAAGTGGTTCTCGAGATATTGCTAGTTTTGTACATTCTTGTTAAGGTCAAAATGCTGACTTTTTTATTTTGAAAAATTAAAAAAAAAAACTACGAATCAAAAAAATCTAAAAATTTGCATTTTCAACTTTTATGGTAAGAAGAAAATATATACCAAAAATCATCAAAATTGGAATTGGTCGCGTAAAATTTTTGTGATTTTTTGGTTGATTTGATATGGAATGACCCATAAATAGTCTAATTTCTATTCGGGCTTTGAGAATTAGTTCGGAAGAAACGTGTTTTTGTTGAAAACCGCACTCGGTTATTTTATCCGTTGTATCAAAAAATTTCTCTCCTCCTTCTGCTTTGACACAAAGAAATTTTTTTTTTAATTTGTAACGCAGTGTAATATCAGTAGGATTAGCTAATACTGTTGCTTGAAAGAGGATTACTTTCAAACGACGCTAATAAGTACTTTGCCCTCATAAAATAAATGATTAGATGATTATTTCGGTTGGGATTAGGTTGGATTCCAAAGTGCTTTCTAGTTCCTCGTTGATTACGATCTTGAAACAATCTATATGACGTTAACAGATTTTCCATACAAATACCAATGGTCATTACAGTTCCAATTAAACTTTTACAATATTCAAAGAGCTGTGGTGTTCTAAAGACAGAAAATAAGCTATCTTTGATTTAGGCAGTATTGCCACTTGCAAAGGTATAGAATTAAATTTTAAATTGCCCTAATTTTCTTTTACTCCTATCCAAGTCATTTAACTACAATTGTAGACTACATGGAAAAACTTTGTCGCAGGAAAAAATTTTAGTAATTTCAGGATCCTAAAAACATTTTAAAAGAAAAAATCGGTATTGTTTCTGATGCAAGTACCCTTTGGCGCTAATTGCAAACTAAATAACGTCCTTACCTAGTGGTTTAAAGATTTTGTTTGCCAATTTAAGTGAAATAGCTGTACCAAAAAAAGAACTTCAACCGAAAAGTTTTTAACTTCTTTTTTGTACCAAATAATGTTACTTCCCTTCCCTTTTTGCCACGTTTTTACTAACTGGCTTTCTTCTTTGTCTGTTTGTCTGATCGGTACACATCTTGCAATCTGTTTTAAACTAACTTCCCGTTTACGGATTTCAATGTTTGGTATAATTATGAAGAATCCTGTGACAATAATAAAAGGGGTAAGAATGATTTAATATACTTGATAATTCAAAAATTCATCACTTTTGAACCAACACTACTACGTTTTTACAGGTTTTACTTCGTCTAAACATTTCCTAATCTTAGAAAAAAAAAACAACGTTTGAGGGGAAGTGGTTGAAGAGGTAAGAGGGAGTTAATATATTTTTAAATTTTAAGCTTTTGTACCAAAGCTACTACGAATATGAAGTTTTCAGATTAAAGTTCCAAGAAGAAAAGTACCTTGGTGGGTAAGAGAAGGTATATTTAAAAATTCATCAGTTTTAAACCAAAGCATCTACGAATATGCGGTTTTTAGATTTGACTTCCACCCAATATTTCCTTTGAAGGAAAAAACAACGAAGTTGGTACGTAAGTTCTGAGGGGGCTGTTATGTTGTAAAATTTAACTTTATTTCAAAGTCTCTATAAATATTCAATTTTGAAATTTATGGGGGTAAAAATATTTAACAATTTATATCTCAAATATTGAAAAATTTACCATACATGACTAAAAAGCAGAAAATAATTATTTAAAATAACTGGCGCCAGTAGGCACGTGTAGCCATCTACTCGGCCATCCATAAAATCTTTTAAAAAATCCAAATTATTTTTTAATTTTTTTTTTATTTCTTTTTTTTATTGGAAATGCAATTATCTATTTTAGTGTGAAAACCGCGTGTTGCTAAAAGCTACGGTTCGTGAGTTACAATTTTTTTAAAAGTTTAATCCCTCTTCCTACCCTCCTACCCTCCTGCCAACCCCCCACTCCAATCAAAAACTAGTCAGCTCTGCGTCTGGCGACAAAAATTTTTTGAGTTAAATTTGATAAGAATCGGTTAATCGGTTTTTGAGTTATTGTGTTACAGACAGACAGATAGACCGACAGACAGATACCATCCCAAAATTCTGTATTTAGGTATTTTTTGACCCAAATAACACATTTTTAGTGAAAATTAAAAAAAATTGTCGATCCCAATATCCTTCATACTATGTATGGATGGCTTAAAATAACATTTTTTAATATATCCCGTTATGCAGCGGCGTAGCGTGACTTAAAGAGCGGGGGGGGGGGGGCGAAGACTCAAAAAGTCGGGAGGGGGAGAAGGCTCGAAAGGGCAACACAGTGGTTGGTAGCTAGGTATCTAATAGTATAATAGTATATTCACCATTTAATATATAGTGTAAAAATAGTTATTTACTTAACAAGTGCGGAAAATTATACTTTACTGCTCGCGACGGCAGTTGCACAAACAACGCGTAGGTAGGTACTTAGGCCCGGTTAGACATTTTGTATAGTCCTTGATATAAATAGTCTATAAAAAGAGAACACTAAATTTAGAGCCTCTAGGTACTAAGATATTATTACAAAAAAAAACTAATACTAGAAACTAATATGAAAAATAAAAACCTATTCTAATAGAATTCGGTGTTTTGATTTTGCCATTGAGTAGTTCTTCTTCTATAGATATGTGTGATTGACCGAGTTTACCTAAGAATACTATGTTTTAGATTTTTTCAGTGTTCTTAGAAAGGGCTCCCCCAAGACCCCTCTTGGGTGCGCCCAGGCTACTATGTGGAGCATGATTTATTTAATAACTTAAAAGCTTTTTAAGCTATTTTATCTAAATACTGGTCTGTTGCGAGAGTACCGCAATTTACTTTCCTGCGATAGGCTCAGAGTTTGGCCTGGTGCTACTCCAAACATTCTGTTCAGCGGTCTTATTTCTACACACTTTCGAAAAACAGAATGTGATTCTTAGTCCCAAAGATTTGAAACGTTTTTTGCGTGTCTCGAGTTTTATAAACTTCAATTTTATTCATAATAAAGTAATTTTTGCTAAAATTGTCTCCGTGTTAATTTTAATAAAGGCCCTGAAAAAAAAAGAAGAAATAACTGTTGTCATTCGTAAAATAGACCAATATAATCTAGGTAACCTTGTTCCTTATTGTTCAATATTTTATAGTAGTATTCGTATCACAGTTTATAAGTTATATGCTGTGGAACCATAACAAAATACAGAAACGGAATTGAAGGCTGTAAAAAAGCACAACCCCAAATTTTGCAAAAATGCTTTTTTGAATGCAGACTGCATACATAGACAAGAAAATAGTACTTTTAACAACTAGTGGCTAAAATAGTGTTTTTTTTTACAAGCGTTGATTTAAATATCGAGCGCAGCGAGGTATTTAAAAACGCGAGTAAAAAAAAAGCACAGTTGGTAAAAACTGGCGGAAATGTCTTAATTCCTAGGAAAGAATAATTAGATTTTTTCAATATTACTATTTTCCGCTATTTCTCTTTAACTTTGCAAAAAAACGGACAGATATCTTTTTTTGCACCCGTGATCGAAAAAAAATATTTTTGCATCAGTAACCAAAAAATCTATGCTTTAGTTATCTGCAGACAGTTACTAAAATCATGTTTTTCATGAAGGTATAACAAAAAAAAATTTATTGACCCACAAAATTTATGTATAATACACTTAAATTATTATTTAATCGAATGTTTAAAATTCTTAGTGAATGCCACAATAATGTGTTGTCAAACATATTCATGAATTTCAGTAATCAAGTAGTTAAACTTTATACTTTGTAAAATATAAGAAAAATAATGTTCCATTTTAAATTTGTGTTGCATACCCCTAAAACAATAACTTATTTTTTATCAATCAATTCTAAACACTAATGCGACTGCTAATGAAAAAATTGTCATAATTTTCATCCACATTTCATATGATCCTTACTAATATAACCAAAAGTATAAAAGATATATGCATATATCGGGGTACGTTTATAAAAAAGTATCTTATCTTGTCTGTACCTATTCCAAACTATCAAAGTATTTTGCAATATAAAACATACATAAATAATGTAGATAATTGGCTTCCATTGATCTTTATGTATTTTTCTCTGTTATAAGCTATAATATCCCAATACATTCGCATACGAAATTATGTAGGGACAACCGGAGACTGGCACTGAGGCACTAAACAAAAGAGAAAACGTTTTTCTCACGAATATTCGAAAATTCAAAGTGGGTTTTTTGTTGTGGCGGTATTAAATGTCTGGAATGAGAAACCACCGACGTAATTTGTATAAATTTTTCCATTTAAAATAAACATTTTATGCATTTTCTTGCAGTAATGAATGCATTCTTTATTGTCAACAGATAAAATAATCCTTATAGGACGAAGCGGCCTTAAATCTAAAATATCTTAAACTATAACTGTTATCAAAGTAAATACATATTTCAGCTTCAGTTTAGGTATAGGTAATCAGTTTTTGTATTAGGAGGTTTAACAAATACCTAATAAATAACGTTACATAAACTATAAAACGAACGATAAAAGTCATAACATAATACAAAGAGAAGAAACAAGACAAGAAAAAAACTAAAGATCAAAATATCTTGGGTTGGGTTGGGAAGCGAAAATTCAAACTTGGATGAGCATTCCACAAGGAACACCCAAAGAACCAAAGCGAAAAGAGAAATGATCAAACGATGTTTCGTTCTGGACGTGTATTCTTGAAAGTCATACGATCCGATCTTTCTCTCGTGCGATGGGATCTATCGCATGGGATCTATCACCTCCGACGATCAAAACGCAGTTTAAGAAAAAAACCTCTTTATTGCGCTAGATTCGACGCTGTTCCCCGTTTTCGGACCATGCGATCGGGAACGTATGATTTTCATGGGATCCGTAAGATCGGATCATCGCCCAAGAATATAACGTTTTCGTTCCATGTGATCATTCATCATAGATCTATGCCGCTCTCTGCTTAAGAATACGCGTCCTGGGCAACCAGCGTGGGCTCATCAGTGGTTTCACTGGCCACCCTCCACAAAACATCATTAAACACCATCATACACTTTGATTTCCAACTTTGAATCACTGACAAATAGGCATTGTTCCGCACTGGTACTTATCTAAGTAAGTACTAATCTAATGCGGGTTTGTCCTGGCGTGTTAATATTTCCAATAGGGTTATGCTCCTAAGGCAATTAAAATAAAAAAGAAGTTACTTCAGCCGAAAAGAATCTAAAAACAAAAGATCAAAAGATCTTGGTTGGAAACAAACGAAAATTTACAATATACACTACATTATACACTATACAGACCGCTTCAAGCTACTGCGAACATAGGGGGAATCAAGTCCAATTTACTCTCCGTGCCGTACGACCGAGGTGGATTCGAAGCACGCTGCAGTGTTATCTTTTGGAAATTCATTTTGTTTTTATTATTTTGTTTTATTTCTGCCTTGCTCGAGAAACAGATGGGTAAGTTCTTAATTGAAATAATACATTTTTAAAACCAAAAATGGATCTCTACGAAGTTGCCGAAAAAGTGCAGATGGTCAAATGGTCAAATCGTCATAACCCAACACACGTTCGATATTGGTCGAGGGAAAATTTGCATTTGTATTTTGACGTAAGAACACAGTATCCCCAAAAACTAAATGTTTGGGGGGGGGGGTATTAAAGGGAAACACGTAATTGGGCCATTTTTTATTAACGGCAATTGCAATTTGAATGGTCCTAGATACTTGGATCTACTGCAGCAGCACATTATTCCAATTGCTAGGCAGTTGTTAGGTGTAAGATTTGGTGAAACATGGTTTCAACAAGATGGTTGTTCCGCTCACAATGTTGACCTTGTTAGGGAATATCTTGATAATGTATTTCCTAATCGGGTTATAAGTACACGGGGAACTATTTTATGGCCAGCTCGATCTCCCGATCTTGCTCCTAATGGCTTCTATCTGTTTTTGAAGAAGCTTTTCAAATTATCACCCCTAACATGCTTGGAAACGTTATAAGGGGTTGTTATAGTAGGCTCGGATATTGTCTAGCCGAGCAAGGAGGACTTTTCGAACATTTGCTTTCATTTTTTTTTTGACTGGGAGAATCTTTTTGGTTTTTAGAATGTATTATTTTATTTTGAGAACTTGCTTTTATTTTGTTTCTCCTTATTATTTTCATTGTAACACGTCGTCACTGATAAATCTGAGCAGTTGACAATAAAACGCTCTTATTTATCAGTGACAAAAAATAAGAAAATTACGTTATAAAAATTTGCGTATTTATTGACCAAAGGAAAGTCATGCAAGTGGTGATCGCAAGCCTGAGTATTGGTTGCTTCACTGATAGGCGTGCGGTGTCTCTGCATGTACGTACACTGGCAAATTAGACTTCTTCCGCCCTATGTTCGCAGTAGCTTGAAGCGGTCCGTATACACTAATTCCTTGTGCCTAGTTCAGTTTACAGAAATTTGTAAAAAAAAATATTTTTTAATTGTATTATTTAGCAAAAACCTCCGTCGTCTTTCTACGACTCTACTTCTGGCGCTCCTAATGCAATTAAAACAAAAAAGAAGTTACTTCAGCCGAAAAGAATCTAAAAACAAAAGATCAAAAGATCTTGGGTGGAAACAAACGAAAATTTACTATATACACTACATTATACACTATATACACTAATTCCGTGTGCCTAGTTCAGTTTACAGAAATTTGTAGAAAAAAATATTTTTTAATGGTATTATTTAGCAAAAACCTCCGTCGTCTTTCTACGACTCTACTTCTGGCGCTCCTAAGGCAATTAAAACAAAAAAGAAGTTACTTCAGCCGAAAAGAATCTAAAAACAAAAGATCAAAAGATCTTGGGTGGAAACAAACGAAAATTTACTATATACACTACATTATACACTATATACACTAATTCCGTGTGCCTAGTTCAGTTTACAGAAATTTGTAGAAAAAAATATTTTTTAATGGTATTATTTAGCATAAACCTCCGTCGTCTTTCTACGACTCTACTTCTGGCGCTCCTAAGGCAATTAAAACAAAAAAGAAGTTACTTCAGCCGAAAAGAATCTAAAAACAAAAGATCAAAAGATCTTGGGTGGAAACAAACGAAAATTTACTATATACACTACATTATACACTATATACACTAATTCCGTGTGCCTAGTTCAGTTTACAGAAATTTGTAGACAAAATTTTTTTTAATGATATTATTTAGCAAAAACCTCCGTCGTCTTTCTACGACTCTACTTCTGGCGCTCGACCGCCACTGAACCGCCTCGACAGTCGTACCAACTTTATTCGTCCTCCTTTTCCAAACAACCAGCCTCCATTGGGTGGAGGTGCGGTCGGCCCCCCTCAAATACGACCTCCTCAAGCTCAACAAAGGCCTGTGGTGCCAGGAGGCCAGTTTATACAGAGAGCGCCTCAATCTAATTTTGGAGGACAGGGAGGACCGCAAGCGAGACCTTTTTCAGGGGTTAGTTTATCGCAGATTATAATAGATTAAACTCAGTTCGCACCAATTCTTATTGTAGATCAGTTTTTATTACTTAGTGATAGATATTAGACACTATTAACGTATCTGTATACCTAATGCATTTAAAACCAATCCAAGCGAGACTACATTTTTGAATTATTGTTTATGCCATGTTTTGAACCAGGCCCGTTTTTATGATGAATGCGATGACAGAACAGCTGATTGCAGCCGTTGCCTACGTAGTGATGTGCGTAACCTTACGAATCTAACAACGTACGTAGGGATGTATGCAATGTGTTATATTGTCCCATATTAATATTTAGCTTTTTAGAAAGTCAAAGCTTCAGAATTTATAGGACCAATGTCAAACTTGACATTTCCCAAAAACTAAGATAGAGGACCTATTTGAAAAATAGGCATTTTTAACCCCCTTAGATATTTTTTTGTGTGCCACACTGTAATAAATCTAAAACATTGGTGGCGAAGCCACATTCTTTCTTTACGTAACATTTTAAAAATTCGTACAAGAAATAAGGAAGTTTGCAATTTTTAAGTAGGCCAGAGTTTACCTGTAAAATCAAACTTAAGACTTTAATAAATTGAAACTTTCTTAAAGGCACAAGCTTCAAAATTTATAGATCTAATGATAAAACTGACATTTACTAAAAATCCCGCATAGAAAAAAAAAACAAGAAATAAAAAAGTGTTAAATGTTTAAATAGACCAGAGTTTGTCTGCAAAAATGTACATATTTGAATGCCTTTAACTTTTTTAAAAATAAATCGATTTTGATAAGTTTAGACTTTTTAAAAAGTGCAGGTCTCAAAGTTCATAGAACTTGTGTCAAAAATGGCATTTGTTAAAAATTCAAGATGGAGGACTAAAGCTTTTTTATTTCTTGTACGAATTTGTTAAATGTTACATTGATGTGCTTGGAAAGGATGTGGCTTTTTAATCGATGTTTGAGATTAAATACAGTGTCGCAGAAAAAGGTTTTTCTAGGGGGGTTAAAAATGCCTATTTTTAAAATAGGTCCACCATCATGAATTTTTAGTAAATGTCAGTTTTATCATTAGTTCTATAAATTTTGAAGCTTGTGCCTTTTTAAAAAAATTAAGCCTATCAAAATCGATCTATTTTTAAAAAAGTTATAGTTATTCAAAATATGTGCATTTTTACAGACAAACTCTGGTCTATTTAAACATTTAAAAAATTTTTATTTTTGGACCGAGTTTTTAAAATGTTACATTGAAGTGCTTGGAAAGAATTTTTTACATTGTCGCACACAAAAAAATATCTAATAGGTCTGCCATCTTGAATTTTTAGAAAATATTAAGTTTGACATTGGATTTATAAATCCTGAAGCTTTGGCTTTCTAAATAGCTAAATTTTACTGAAATCGGACAATTTCCCGCTAAGTTATAATCATTTTAAAAAATGCGTTTTTTTGGCACACCCTATATAATAATAACTTTTTGGACAACAGGCAAAAATAAAAACAAAATACATAATATGAAAATTTAGTTTACTATTATTAATAATACTTATAGGTATATTTTAAAAACGTTTATTATTTATGAGTTGATAGCTAATATCTGATAAAAATAAGTTCGAGATTGTTAACAGTGTAGCTTTGTTTGGTTGGTATACTTTCGAGAACACGAAATTAGTTATAACACGGAATATATGAAATTAATTGATATTATTATAGTCCGCGGGTAAACCTACAAAGAGCTATTTTTAGCTGAGTTAATAAAAGCACCACAGGTTATTTTCTTTTTTGAAAAACCTTAGAGACCCACTTAAATGATCACATTAGTGTAGTGTGAAGAAAACACCTTAATTGGCACAAATTACTTGGTGTAATAAAATATAAATAAAAAATTCTAAAAATAATCTAGCAATCACTGGGATCGATATCAACTCCTCAACCATTTCCCTCTCCACAAAATCAAGGGCAACCAGGTCTAAATCAAGGACAAGTTAGGCCGGGCTTCCGACCTCCATTTCCAAGGTCACCGCTACCACCCAGTCAGCGACCACAGATTTTTCAGCAGCGTTCGGTACCAACTTTTGGCGGTACCCAAAGACCGTCGTATTTGGCTGAAGATAGTCTACTGAGGTAAATTTCATTTAGAAACGCCTGTAAAATATAAAGAGTTTAAACGGTTAAAAAAAGACAAAAAAAGTAGAAGAAGTTAAATAACCTCCGAATCAGTTACTTCAACCGAAAAGAATCTAAAAATAAATATCAAAAGATCTTGGTTGTAAAAACGAAAATGCATGCATAATTTGATGAGTATCCCGCAAGGAACACTCAAAAGATCAAAGCGAAGTGAGAAACAGTTAATCGATGTTTTACTCCGGGCAACCAGAGTAGGCTCATTAGTGGTTCTACTGGTCATTCCCCCCAAACATTTTTCAACATCATCATACACTTTGATTTCCAACTCTGAATAACTCACAAATAGGAATCACTCCGCACTTGCAATTAAGGATTCGTCCTGTATGTATAAAAGAAAAAGCAGCCGACTGGCTTCTTTTATTTTTTCTAACTTTTTTAGTTGCCTTAGAAGCCCGGGACGAAACATCGGTTAATTATTTCGTTTTTCGCTTTGGTTTGGGATACCCATCCAATTTTGAATTTTCGTTTTTCCACCCAAGATCTTTTTATCTTTTCTTTTTTTGTAAACGTTTTAGCTGCAAAAAAGGTAGTAACGTGGGGGTCAAGAGTAAAGCGCATGATTTTGGTTAGAGTTATAAATCGTTAAACAAAATTGGTGGCAATATTAAAGAATAATCTTGTTTTTAGTACAAATATTACAAATCTCATCATCTGTAAAGTAAAAAGAATCTTTTTATTTTTTTACATAAAAAACCTATCCTTATAGTATTTTATAGTAATCATTTACACCCTCCCAGCTAGCACAGTTACGTTAATATTACGTAAAAGTTACATCACGTGATTACTTTGTTACATAAATTCTAGGTAAAACTGGAAGTCACAACATGGTAAGGATTAACGTACATTTACCGCATAATTCCATGCACAAAGTTCCCTACTTTTTATGTCATCATCATAGGCAATCGCTCGATACCAAGTATGATTTTCTTCTATTCTGTGTCGTCGCTATCTGTTGTGTGGCTATGTAAGCCAATTCTCGAGCCGCACACCCTTCCACAATCCTGGCACACCCAGTCTCCGGCAGCAGCCGGGTGTTGTTGGTCATCCATTCTTCCATTTTGTCGCTCCTTTATATGTCCTCTCTTTTCCGTCTCTAGTCTACTTCGTTGCTCTTCAAAAGTTTGTGCTCTCTCATGGACTGTTCGACGCCATGAAGCGCTATCGTTCATATTGCCTTTGAGAACGTCCTTTTACCTTTTTTGTTGGCCTCCTTGATTCTCTTTCCCTCCTTCAGTTGTCCATAAAATATCTGCTTTGGGAGACGTATTTCGGGCATGCGGATAACGTAACCAATCCAACGAAGCTGGTACTTGAAGATAAGGGCTTCTATACTAGTTGTTCTGGCTTCTTCTAAAACACTTATGTTTGTTCGTCGGTCTTGCCATTTGATTCTCAGGATTTGTCTTAAACAACTTTGGTGATATTTTTCCAGTCGTTTGATATGCCTTCTGTAAGTGGTCCACGTTTCGCATCCGTATGTTAGAGTTGGTATTATAACTGTGTTGTAGACACAAAGCTTGGTCTCCGCATTGACGTCGTGATTGTTGAAGACTCTCTGCGAAAGCCGTCCAAACGCTGCGCTAGCACATTTTAGGCGATGCTGTATTTCTGCGTCAAAAGTTGCATTTGATGATAGGTGGCTCCCAAGGTATGGGTAATGTTCCACGTACTGCAGAGGATAGCCATTTATCGAAATGTTTGAGCTTGGGGATTCGTATCTGGTTCTGGTTGGTAAAGAATTTGCGTTTTGGCAAGATTGACCTCTAGGCCAATGCTTTTGTAGGCTTGGTTAAATGCGTTGATTACCAGCTGTAGACCTTCCTCTGTATCGGCCAGAACGACGTTGTCATCGGCGTACTGCAGTTCGATTACCAAGGTCGTCGAGATATTAGTTTTTGCTCGTAGTCTGCCTAGGTTAAGTAGGCCACCGTTGAATCTATATAGAATTTCCGCTCCCGGCGGTAGGCAACAAGGTGAGGCATGACACCTAAAAATATAGAAAATAGGGTGGGCGCAATAACACACTCTTGTTTAACACCTGTCGTAATCTGGAGTGACTCTTCTAAGAATTTGAATATATTTTTGAGGGCATCCAGCTTTTGCCAGTATTTGCCAAAGAGCTTCTCTGTTGATCGTGTCAAATGCTTTGACTAGGTCTATGAAGGCCATGATTAGCCCTAAATTCACACTGTGTCTCTGGCAGATTTTGTTCTTCTTCGTCTTCTTCAAGTGCTATGCTCTCTTCGAACGTTGGCTATCATCAGCGCGATCTGCACCTTATCCACTGCCTTTCTGGAAACGCCATACCATTGTCTAAGATTTTTAAGCCATGATATACGTCTGCGACCCGGACGTCTTCTGCCCTCAATTTTTCCTTCTATTATTAATTTTAAGAGTTCATATTTTTCATTTCTCAAAATATGGCCAAAATATTCAAGTTTACGTCTTTTGATGGTAAATAAAACTTCAAGATTCTTATTCAATCTAAGAAGAACATCCACGTTACGTACTTTGTCCACCCAAGATATCCTGAGCATTCTACGATAGCAATACATCTCGAATGCCTCGCATGCAGCACGCGAATTCGGAGAGTAGTACTAAGATCGCGACTACACAACACTGATTTCATTTTGACAAAAGATGATCTAGCCTGTTCAATTCTTGCATGGACTTCTTGCATGTTGTCTTATTTACTTCCAGTATGCCTCTTATGTTTTTTTTGCTTGGATATAATCATCCATTTTGTTTTTCCAACATTAAAGTTAAGCCCAAATTGCGAACTTTCGGCTGCGACTCGATTTATTAGCTCTTGCAGGCCTTCCAACGTATCCGCAATTATATTAACTTTTATGCCGTTTATAGTTAGATCTTCCCCGCAGTTGTGAAGTGCATTCTCGACGATTTTATTAATATAGATATTAAATAGCAGCGGAGACAATATGCAGCCGTGGCGAACACCCCTTTTTATTCGGACTTCAGTACAGGTTGATAATTATTTTTAGATCTCGATCATCTAGACCACCTTCTTTAAGAGATTCCATAAGCTTTTCGTGCTGGACTCGGTCGAATGCCTTCTCATAATCTATAAAACAGGCATATACTGGCACTAACACATCTCTAGACCGTTGAACCAAGACTTGAATTCCAAATAACGCCTCTCTTGTCCCGAAGCCTCCACGAAATCCGAACTGCGTATCGCCCATAAAGAATTCGCATTTTTTATAAATTCTCTTATGAATAATCTTTAAAAATATTTTTAGCACATGGTTGCCTTACTACTTTTCTGTTTTTAGCTAAAGATATTGCATGCTGTACTTCTTCCGGTGTTATATCTAAGCCTTAAATTGAGAATTTTTCTGGATGTTCGGACCGATCATCGCTAAAGAGATTTTCTATGTAGTTACACCATTCTTTTAGTTTTTCTTTGGTATCAGGTAAGATTTTTCCTTCACTGTTAACAAGGATTCCTGTTTGTCTCTTATTAACTAAACCGGCCGCTTCCTTTATACGTTTATGTAAATTAAAAGTGTCATGTTTAGCATCCAGATCTTCTTTTTTTTGACATTGTTGTGTTAGCCATTCTTGTTTTGCTGAATTGATTTTGTTTTTTATTTCTCTATGAATTTCTTTATACTGAGCAGTGCCTTTTTATTGCGCCTTTTATTCATTAGATCCAGGATTTCATCGGTCATCCAAACTTTCTTTTGCATAGGCGTGCTGTGCTTTCGACTATGGCGTTTTTGACATCTGTCCAGACCATTTCTGCATCTTGTTTGGTAGATGTATCAATATCTCTAAGTTTTTTGTTTAGTTCGACTCTTAGTTCAGCTGCTTCCATGGTATCTTGAAGTTTGTCAATCCTGAGTCTGGGTTTGTTATTTGTTGGGCGATTTTTCTTTAGGGTAAATCTAATTTTAGCTACAACTGGATTATGATCTGAATTTACGTCTGCGCCAGAGTAGGTTTTTGCTGATTTAAGTTTTTGTATCGTTTATTCATTAATATGTAGTCTATTTGATTCCTAACGATCCTCTCTGGAGTGTCAGCAGGAGAGGTCCAGGTGTATAGGCGCCTGTTGGAAAGTTTAAAGAAAGTATTCGACACGGCAAAATCCCTTTCCTGGCAGAATTGGAAAAGGCGATCTCCACGATCATTTGGTATACCAAGACCGTGCTTTCCAACAATATCTTCTTTTGGAGCGTTTCCAATTTTTGTTTTGAAGTCTCCCATAACAATGGTAATTTCTGATTTTTTAGCAAAATCAAGGGCAGTCTGAACTTCACTGTAGAATGCCTCTACAGCATCATCTGGAGATTCTCCGGTTGGAGCGTACACCTGAATAATACTGACATTAAAAGGCTTTGAGTTTAGTTGAAGGAAAATGACTCGAGAGATTTTGTTCAGCAATCGGAATTAATCGGTTTGATAGTATCCGTGCAAGTATCTTTCCAGCAACAGAAAGCAGATATATACCTCTGTAGTTTCCACATTGGGCCTTCTTTTTATGTAAATAAATACATGGCAACAAAAAATTGGGAAAAATTAGGGTAAAGTTTTTTATATACTTAATTATTTATTTCTCTTACAAGTCACGTAACTGATATATAAATTTATAACATAAATGTTATATAAATATTACGTATTGCAATGTAAAATTTATGTAAAATTAAAGTCTCATTTTGTTTATCATATTTACATACTTCTAATGTCACAAAAATGTAAAATATAAGGTATATTTAACGCATAATGACATGCACAAAGTTCACTTCTTATTACGTAAATATAATGTAATTAAAGAAACATAAGTAATGTAATGAAAATATTACGTAAATTTTATGAAAAAACTTTTTAATGTCAATTTTTTGACTTTACAATTACGTAAATACTATGTTAAAGTAACAGATGTGTTTGCTGGGCTGTATACGTATAAACTTCGTCAGGTCAGAAAGTTAAACTTATGATTTCTGATTACATTTAGATCGCAAACTCTGGATACTTCAGAGGTTGATATCTCAAAATATGCGACAGATCAACCACCTAAAAGTCCCATGGAACCACGACCGGCCAGCGTAAATTCCAACAAGAGCTTTTCTATGTCTCCAAACAATCAAAGTAGTGGGGATATTAGAAGACAGGGAGGAAGTACAGGTAAACCTCAATATATCAATTCAATTTAACTCGCCATAGTAACCAAAATCTAATTCTTAAACAACATGTTTGTGAAGAAAGAGGGTCGAGAACCTAGTGAGCTAGAACCAGTTTTCATAACCTACACTTCTTCTTTATGTGCCATGCCTTTTGGTACTACTAATACCACACCATGCGTAGGATTTTTAAGCCATGATATCCATCTGCGACTCGGACCTCTTCTACCTTCAATTTTTTTTTTCGTATCCTAAATATTAAATAATAAAGTTTTTGCTAGAGTTTTTGTCTTTTTAATTGCAAATAAAATTTTAAGATCTTTATCCAATCTCAGCAGAACATCTAAGTTAGGCACTATGTCCATCTACAATACCATGGGTCTTTTAAGATAGCACCACATCTCGAATGCTCCAATCTTTTACACATCCTTCGCAAAAAGTTATAAAAAAACGAAATGAAAAACCTCATCCATATTAATGATTTTTAAAGTTGTCGTAGAAGATCATAGAATTTTTATGATGGTTTAAAATACATAATACTAGTCAAAGGTCGTACAAGTTTACAAGATATTACATTGTCTCTGATAAATCTTTATAGCTTTTTAAAAGATTTGCTGCTGTAAGTTTTCTCAAAAGTGTACGATTGTTTATAAGGAAATTATGTTTCTAGAGTAGTATAGTAGTTTATAATTTTTTACCGCTAACTTATAAGAATATATATAGTATGTTTTCACATCGTCATCCATGACACGTTCGTAACAAGTTATTTACGAGGTACTTAAATACTTTATTTGCAGAATCTTTAAACAACATCTCAGCTCAAGGATCTGCTCATGATTCCCTGGAGAACTTGAACAGAGACATCCCATCAAGACCGGGATCTAGGATGAACAGAATTATGGAAAATGGTGACGGAACTCAAAAGAGCACAGGTTTGGCAAAATTCGATTATTTTTTACAACGTTTTGATTGACAAAAATCATGACTACCTAAACTTATATACAAAAATTAATTTTTTGGAAATTTGCGCCGCTTCGCAGTTAAAATCTGTTAACCCGAAAAGTATGAGTTTTCAAATATATCCTTAATAATTACACCTTGGTTCCTCTGTATGAATGTTGCTTCTTTTAATAGATTTTCGTCCGCGGCAATGACCATGCTTCATTCCAATTCATATAGTGTTGATTGTCTCAGCAATGTTATTTTTGATCCACTTGTTGAGTTTGCATCTGTAGTACTTCAATGTAAACTTCAATTGGTCGGCTTGTTTCTCCGTTGTAGATATATTCCAACACTCGGATGATACCTACCCAGTAAACACAAGGCTTACGGCAAGAAAGCGGTTTCTTGGCGACACTGGCGGGCAGCCACTAATTGGTAAACCACTTTGCTTACCAATAGTTTGCAGCAAGCGGCGAAGGGGTGACTAACTCTTTTTGGCATATTGTGTTTCTAACCGGACATGGCCATCAAGCGTGACGTATCTCGTAAATATTATGTAGCTGCAAGAAGGAAATCCACAAGGTGAAAAAAGTGTGGCTAGTCGCTTCGATATTTTATCTTTCTAGCCAGACGTGGCAATCAAGGGTACCGCTTTTGATCGGTTTGGGTTTCTTTACGAAAAAATCTTGAAAGGTAGCATATAGGTGGCTAGCCGCTTCAGCATATTATCTTTCTAGCCAGACGTGGCAATCAAGGTTACCGCTTTTGATCGGTTTGGGTTTCTTTACGAAAAAAATCCTTAAATGTGGCATATAGGTGGCTAGCCGCTTCGACATATCAGCTTACTAGCCAGACGCGGCAATCAAGCGTGCTGTTACTTAAAATATAATCGTTGCATGGTCGGCATTTATCCAGAGCCATCTAGACGAGCAATTAATCATTACACAGTTATAATATTTGTCAGTCTAGAAGGCAGATGGCGATAGTTTCGATATTGTATTTCTTCAGTACATAATATTTTTATACATATGGCCAAGATTTTTAAAACTTTATCAATGTTTATAAAGTCTAACAATTAACAGGTACTAAACAATGCCTCGCTCCAAGAACTTGTAAAGCGCTCAGCTGTCACGAGGCTGCTTGTTAGTAGTATTTGAGGCGACGTGCAAGCGGCTATGTCCGAGCGACCATTTCTTTTGGCAACGTTCTGGCGGCCGGTAAATGTGCGAACGCAGCCATCCACCATCTAATGGCAGGCCGTCACCTATCCGCAGGTTATCCTCCAATGATTTGTAGCATTCTAGTCCCACGCGAACGCCGCAAGCGGCGATGTCCGATAGATCTATCGGCAATGGTCTGGCGACTGGTAAAGGTACGAATGCGGCAGTTCATCATCTGACGGCAGGCCGTCACTTATCCGCAGGTTAGTCTCCAGTGGTTTGTAGCGTTCTAGCCATAAGTGCAATGAACGCCGCGGCGATGTCTGTGCGGCCGTCTTAGTTAAAACACTGGCGGTTCACCAACCGGTTCTGTGCGGCTATCCGTGTAGGTGTTGGCGGTAATCCGCATGTGGCGATCCAAGGGCCGAGCGGACATTACCGCTTGCACTCCGCCGCGGCTGCCGTATTCGGCAAGCAAGCGACATTTCGGTAAATCGCGGGCGGGCCACCTATGGCAAGCAAGGTTTGTGTTTACTGGGTAGTATGGCATTGTGGTTTAGTTTTAGTTGATTGCCTTTTTCACGTTGTAATCACTTTTGAAAGAGTTCGAAGATGGTATTTGTTGTCTATTCTTATCTTTTTTGAGATTCCCTTGAATTATGAAGTAAAAAGCGTCGCCTTTCTTTCAGTATTTACAATTGCCAATACATAAGCAACGAAAAAGTTGTGAAAAAGTAAAGACAATGGAAGTTTTAAACTTTAGTTTATTTTCAAGTTCAGTAAGAAAGTTAGATTATATTCAATCATTATTAACTACGTTTTTGTTTAACTATAAGCTACTTACATTTTTACTATATTAATGGGATAACAGAGTACAAATCTCTCATTTTTCTTTTGATTATCTAATTTCGATTGTTAATTTTTTCAAGGACACGATATTATTAACACAGACCTTCAAGCACCTAACCATGAAGAACCAACGGCACAACAAAAGTCTCCAGAACCACTAAGAACAAACAACGTACCGGAAGTTGTGAAAGATGCAAGTGGAAATGAGGATGACAAAAAAATGACGGAGGAGAAAGAATTAGGGAAAAAAGAGATGGAGTTAAAATTTATTAACAATATTAAAAAAGGTTATTTCTTAAATGTTATCCAAAAAAAATCAGTTAGTTTTAAGAAAAAATGCAGGATAAAGGCAAAGTTTTTCAAAGTTGTCTTTTTAATTAAATTATTTATAATTTTGAGTTGTTTAGCTAATGTTTTGTCTGTTTTTTTTTCAGAAGGCGACAATGATAGTGGAGTTGATGAGTCTACCCAAGGAAACGTAAGCAATACATATTGTTAAGAATCTAGTCATGCGTAACTTCATCTTTTTTTAAAGTCAGTTAAAAACGATAACTTACAAAGCTGGCAAATTATCAAAACAAAATAAAAATGTCCATATAGTCCTTAAAAACAACAAAATGTTTTATGCTGTGACCTAAAGATCCAAATTTTAGATTTAGTCTTGTATGAGGAAGGGCAAAAATAAAGAGATTGAAATAACTAAATTTAACAACTTGGTGTTGGTAGTTTCGTTTTAACCACAGGCTGAGTTAAATCTATACTAATAAAAGAACGGTAGTCAACATTAACTATAAACGCACAGGTCAAACCACTTGACCTACAGTTATGAAAATTTAAGGACGTATTGGGTTTGTGACGTATACTCTCGCTAAAAAAGGATTTTTTAAAATATTATTCCTAAGGAGGTAAAAATAGAGGTTAAAATTTCAAAGAGGTGTTCTATATCTCGAAAACTAAAACCAGCAGAGGTCTTATAATTGGTGTGAAGATTCTACTAATAAAATAACTAAATACGTGTTTTGGCGTGTTTCAAAATTTCAACTGGGGCTGGAGAAATAGGGTAATTCGATTCTGAAGGGGGTAAAGGGATCTGTATCTCAACAGAAAAAAGTCACAGAGGTTTAGAAATTGGTATTATAGACTCTAGTAATAAAATACCAAATTTTTCTACCAACCATCTATTAATTTTTGATCTGTTAAAATATGGGTTTTGGGGTATTAAACTGAAGGAAATAAAGCCCGGAATCGAAAAAAGTATTTTTTTTATTAATTTTAGCAATATTTGATCACCCCTCTCTATATTCGATAAAAATATTGACCTACTAAAATATGCGTTGTGGGGTATCAAATCGAAGAAAATAGAACCCAGAATAAAAAAAAAAATATTTTTTTCAATAATTCATGCCATTTTTAATACCCCTCCCCCACTTCTATATTTGATAAAAATATTGACCCGCTAAAATATATGTTGTTTCAACTTTTTTCTTAATTCCGCCGCTAGCAGCGCAGCGGGTGAAATGCTATTCAAGTAAATAAACTAAAATCTAAAAAAATCTTTCTTATTACAAATGTGAGAGAGTTTTATTTTCGGACCAGGACCGATCAAGCAATGGCGACGCAAGATCGCCCAGAAAAGCGGCAAAACAAAGAATTTCATCCACTACGCCAACAGCTAGATCCCTATCCAGAGGATCAAAGACGCCCAGCTTACAGTCACCTGACTCTACAGCCACAACCCCTGGATCAGCATCGGAGAAAAAGAGTAAGTCTATACAGTTAAAAAATTTACGGTAGCTATTAAAAGAATTATATAAGGTGGACCACAAAAAATTACAGTTGGATTGTCTATAATTTTGGAACCAATGGTCCGATTAAAAAAAATTTCATGTCTGGAAAGAATATGCTTCATATTTTTCAGAATAATTGTCAAACATGACATTCTCTAAAAATTTAAGTGGACAATCTTACAAATAATTTTTTTTCTGTGGGCCACTGGTCAAATTTTTTTTTGCAAGCTATCAAATACGACCATAAAATGTGACTTTTTAAAAACCGGCGATGAAATAAAAAGGTTAAAAGTATTGAAATCAGGTCCTGTTTTTACATATCTTGATATTTTTTTAAAATGTCAAATTTGACGTTGAATTTTTGAAACTCTTTAACTTGATTTATCGTAGCGGTAATATCCCTGATAACTGGTTAAAATCAACCTTTGTCACACTGCTTAAAAAATATTCAGCAAAGAGGTATAGTGATTACCGCCTAATCAGCCTAATGAGCCATATGTTCAAAATATTTCTAAAGATTATTCATAAAAGAATTTACAGAAAATGCGAATCCTTTATGGGCGGCATGGAGTTTGGATTTAGTGGTGGGTTCGGAAGAAGAGAGGCTCTGTTTGGCATTTAAGTCTTAGTTCAGCGACCTGAAGAAGTGTTGGTGACACTATATGCCTGTTTCATAGATTATGAGAAAGCATTTGATCGAGTCCATCACGAAAAGCTCATAGAATCGCTAATAGAAGTTGGTCTAGATGACCGAGATTTAAAGATAATTGCTAATTTATACTGAAATCAGACTGCTCAAATAAAGGTTGATGGCCAACTGTCCGAAGAGATCCAAAAAGGAAGAGATCTGTGACAAGGTTGTATATTGTCTCCGATGTTGTTTAATATCTTCTTTAATGGATAACGACGGTTGGTATTTAGTTTGTAGGAATAACAGGATTTTTGGTCCAAATTTAAAACTAATTTATTAAAACTCTTTTATAAAGCCAAGCTTTCGGAACATTTTGTTCCTTCTTCAGGGCTAAAATTAAATAAGACACAGAAATACCATTCAGAACAACATTAAGAGCATCCATAATAATTTTGTTTTAAATAGTCTAAATTAAAAACTAAATTAAACTCATATAAGCTATGTACCATTTGACTATTTAAAACAAAATTATTATGGATGCTCTTAATGTTGTTCTAAATGTTATTTCTGTGTTTTATTTAATTTTAGCCCTGAAGAAGGAATAAAACGTTCCGAAAGCTTGGTTTTATTAAAGAGTTTTAATAAATTAGTTTTAAATTTGGACCGAAAATCCAGTTGTTTAATATCTACAGTAACAAAATAATAGAGAATCCATTTCATAATTGCGAAGAGGTTCTGACCATACTCGCTGGAATTAATGCAAGTTTTTGAATCAAATTGCTACCAAAAGTTCGCAATTCGAGCTTAACGGAAATGTTGAAAAAACAGAATCGATGGTCATATCCAAGGAAAAGAACATCAGAGTCATGTTAGAAGTAAATGGGTCAGCAAGTCGAACGCGTGGATTCATAGAAATACTCAGGTTGCCTTCTCAATGAGAACTGGGATAACATGCAAGAAGCTCGTGCAAGAATTGAAAATGACAGATCATCTATTATCAAAATGAAATTAGTATTGTGTAGTTGCGATCTTAATATCACTCCCTGAATTCGTATGCTTCGGTGTTACCTTTTCAGCATCTTATATTATGGCCTGGAGGCATGAACACTGACTGAGGGTTTGTTTTGTGACAATGGTATGGTGTTAGTACTACGAACAGGGTACAGATCGCGCTGATAGTAGTTAACGTTCGAAGAAAGCATGGCACTTGAAGAAGAAGAAGAAGAAGAAGAAGAAGAAGAAGAAGAAGAAGAAGAATCTTTTAAATTGGCTTTTTTAAATGCTTTAGTTCATTTAAATAGATTTAGTATCTGTTCAATTATAGACAAACTATATATTCATATTACTTAACTGGAGCAATACCTTAAATATGGCAAAAATGCAAGAACAAAGATCCCTTGCATTGTTAATTTTTCACCGATTTTCCCAATTGACACATTTTTGTTTTTCGGAAAAATGCATCTTTCAGGGAGAAAAATTATTTTTGTGTCAGTAGCTAACGAAAAAAAGGGTAATAAAAGCTGAAAAATTGCTATTTTAAAAATTATTCACATCTTAGTTAGACAGTTGTTCTGAAAAATATAAGGTATATTCTTTCCAATGGTTTATTTTTTTTGTGGCCCACCCTATATTTTAACAATTAATATGATTTGACTCGAAAATAAAACTAATTATAAGTATTTTATAACACACACTTTTATATCGAAAATATATTTGGGGAAATAAAGAAAAATAAACAGGTAATCCTTTTTCTAAATTTTTATAATAAAGACATGCAACAAATTGTTTGCATTATAAAATTCTTTATTATATAAAGCTTTAACAAAAACGCATTTTGAGTTTTTTGTCTATGTATCTACCTTAAACCCCAAAAGCGCTCAATTGGAAACACCCTGTATATACACAGAATAAAAATGACCAATGATTTATTTATTAATGTTCTAACTTTTTTCTAGAACTTCCCATGAACAAAATTCAGGTGGGTTCGGCTCCATCTCCTAATCTTAAGGTGGTTAAATCGAAAATAGGCTCCCTACAGAATACCAGTTACAAGCCGGGAGGAGGAAATGTCAAAATCGAGACGAGAAAACTGGACATAAAAGCCGCGCCCCGGATTGAGGCCAAGAATGAAAAGTATATTCCGAAAGGAGGGGAGAAAAAGGTATTTATGTAATTTTACTAAATTCGTCCTGTAAATCGTCTGAATGCAGTGTGGGATTTCACCCCCCCCCCCAGAATGTCCAAACCAATCTACAATAAATTAATAAAGATCAAAGGCTCAAAAAAAGTAAGGGAGCTATAATAGCTCTCCCACTTTTTTGACCCTTTACTCCGGTTTGTGACGTGTGTTTGGTCAAAAAATATATACACTTCCGGCCACATCAAATGCGTACAGCAGAAGTTAGCTGACAGTCTCTTAAATTTAAGTTTTGCTAATGGCGTTGCTTATTGTAACTGACTTTGACGTTTTTGATCTTTTGACATTGTAAACACAAAAATAAGGAGACTGATCACACTTTACTATAAGGCTAATATGAATAAAACAATTTTTTTAAATTATTCAGCATTTTATTATAAAAACTTATTCTTAAAGCTTATTCTTGTAGTGAATAGTTTAGTGCAAAAATTAACCTGGCTTGTTTCTTTTCTGCAGTAAGTAGGATTTTCTTGGCAGAAACGCGACATATAAGCCTAGAACGGCTTATCCGTCTGCGCGTCGTTCTTATGGATCGAGGAACATGTGCCTCAATTTTCGCCTCTGAGGCCATCGCAAACGGGTGGTCTTCAAGAAGGTCGATCTGTTGCTGATCCTGCTGAGACGTATTGACTTGGGTCAAGCCTTCGTCGTTCATTCTTCTTGATACTTTCGTCTTATTCTTACAATTGTAGTCTGTTTCGTCCGCAATGGGTCGTTACTCAAACCGACCAACCACCGTCTAATTTTGCTAAAATTTGGGCTTTTTCGAATTCGTTTAGTTGGGGTATTTTTAAATATAAGCGTATGAAAACAACAAAACCTGACGGTGACATTTTTTTGTCAATTTTAAATACCTAAAAGGTTACTGAGTTGCGAGGCCCATAATACACTATATAAAATCGGCGTACACATTTTATGTAGCCGGAAGTGTACTTTTTAGTTTGGTGTAATGTCTTAAATTTTAAAAACTTTGCCTGCGATGCCATGACGTCATTAATTGTTACAATTTTAGTTTAATTATAAGGAATTTTTATCACCAGCATTCAAAACGTGTAATAAATGGCATTCTTAGTATTTTCCTTAAAATTTTCATCTGCGACGCATTTATGATTTGGCAACAGATCTATATGTATATACCACCGCAACCCACCCCTTCTTGGCAACTAACGCAATCTACTTTTTCAAAAATATTTTACAAAAAACCTAAGAGATCAAAATTTGTTGTTTTCTTTGTCAAAGTTTTCGCCTGCGGCGCTATACCAATACTGTGTGGCCAGTTAAAAAAAAAGGGCAACATAGACAACTAGTCTCTATCTTTCTCCGTCTTTTTTCCTTACCGGGTGAACCTCACTTTTAGTCAATTTCTCGTCAATTTATCATTAGCAAAATTTTATATTTTAAAATTTAGCGGGGCTCATCCCTTAAATCGACCCCAGCCCGTTCAACAGGTACTCTTTTGCTCGAGTCTCTATTGTTATTAAAGAATTCACACCTTCTATTGTGTTTTGGAGATCGGTACATACTAAGGACTGAATAAGATATAAACAGTGGCGTATGATGCATTATTCGCTTATAATCTTCCTAGTTCTTAAACTCTGTTTGTGTTAGGTAAGTATAGCTTATTTTTTTATTGTATAATACTGCCGTCCAACGGAAAAACACTAGCTACTACTGGCTACCTAGATAGGAAATTAAGAATAATTCCAGAAAACAATAAATATTTTAACAGGTATTAAGTATCTTACCAAGTCATGGTGTAATTAGGACCGCAATTGACGATTAATTTATTGCGTCATATTAAACGGGCTTTACACTAAAAAATTACATATTTTTTCTTGGTAAGATATTAAATATTTTACCGAGAAAAAATATTTAACTCTAAAGCTTATAATTTATTTTTACCTAAAATGTAGTACCTATGCAAATTCAGAAATTTATTTCTCTAAATAAAATCTATTTTAGTTTAAATCAATAGTACCTAGTGCAAATAAACCTAGGAAGGAAGCCGGTATTTTTGAAAAATTACACGATATTACTTTTTTGGTTCCAGGTGGAAAAAAATTATTCGTAATAAATTCTTTTTTTTTAAATTATAGCAGTACGCCACTGATAAGAGAGAGATAGTATTAAAAATTGTTACAATTTTGTTTAATTTTAAGGGTTAATTTTGAAAAAAACTGCAAATGAGACTAGACGAGACTTGCTTTTAAAAATAAGTATTTTGGTTTCGTATACACTAAATCAACCCTTATTAAACCGCCCCTCTCCCCTCCCTACACTTCAAGAGCTCAAGCAATAGGCACCTACCTAATTTATAAAAAGTTGCCATAGGTATATAATAATATAGGTTGTTGATTTTTATTAAATGATGTAACCCCCCCAGAGTCGATTTCTGGCTACGCCACTGCTGAATGCGACCAAAACCAAATTGCTCCGGTGTAAAACTCATAAAGAAATGAGGTTATTACATTACACCATATAGGATGTTCCAAGAAAACGGCACTTTTCCAAAGTTTCCACAGCAAACACAATAACAATAATGGTTTTGCTGTTTGCTGCCACAACGTTTTGAAACCGTTATTAAAATGTTGCCACACCTGTTTTGAGGAATATGCTTTGCCTGTGACGATGTCAACGGCAGCTAAAATTACAGCATTTTTGTGTTTAAAATTTGACTTCCCGGGCAAAAAATTTATTTGAAAGTAGCAGTTATAAAGTAAAGGATGGGGACATAATAAAATAAATATTAATGATGACGTTTAACTAAACTACTAATCGTAAATACGCATTTTTAAGACTTACTGCGGTGATCATGAAATCTTTGTATGAAGGCCTGTTTACTGATTAAATATGTTACGGTACCTCATTAAACTACACGCGCCTCAAAAATTTGGGATTCTCACTGTTTTTTTTTGTTTTTCTTTTGTAGTTGTTTTTATTTTTTTGACATATTATTTTCCAAACAAATGTTAAAAAACACATTTAATCTATCACAAATCAGTTTACACATATTTCATACTGTTTCTGTTTTTTTAATAATAATTGTGCTACCGCCACTAACAGTTTGTATCACGAGCTACTTTCGTTTTTGACCAGATTAACCAATTTGTTCTGTGAGTTGTGTTCGAGTGTTAACTGGTTGACAAATAGAAACATAGATTTTACTAAACCGTAAGCCGAAATTTAGGTCGCTTGTTCCAGAAATACCAGAATATATATGCAACAGTCTAACCTAACTACAGAAGAAAAGAGTTCTTGAATAACAAGTGTGTATGTACGTTAGAGGGCGTGATATTTGAAGCTGTCGCATTTGTTTAAGCTGTATAATTTAAAAAATGCTGATTTAGCCTGCTGTCATAGCTCTAGAGCAATAACGAGTGCAGACGACTGCTGGAAAGACCATCGCCTGATACGAGCCAAAATGAACTTGCGCATTCCACCAAGAAGTAGCCGTCAAAAAAAGCAAATCAGAAGAAGATTCAATGTAGAACTCCGTAAAGATGATCAAACCAGAACAAAATTCCAAATCTCTCTGAATCAAAAGTTGGGTACTTTAGAATACCCGGAGAATATTGACGATCACTAGAGAATGTTGAAGACAGCAATAATATCTGCCTCCGAAAAAACGGTCGGCTGCACACAAAGAAAACATCAAGACTGGTTTGATGAGCACCACAAAGAAATTCAAGACCTTATTGAGAGGAAGAGAAAAACCCATAATGCTTGGAAAAGCCACCCTAACTCTAACTAAAGGCAATACGTAGATTAAAAAACCAATGATGGACAACAAAATCACATGAAATGCAACATCTAGCCCAGTCCAACAAGACCAGAGCCTTCTTTAAAGCTACTAAGATGATATATGGTCCCACTACAGAAGGTATCAATCCCCTACGATCCAAAGATGGAACAAGGCTGCTTAAAGACAGATCCTCTATCAATTCACGATGGAAAGAACACTTTCAAGAACTACTCACCAGAGAGTCTCAGGTCGATAATGACATCTCCGACAAAATTCCGGAGAAAACTTCACAACAACACCTAAGTGAGATTCCGAGATTAGAGGAGGTCGAAAAGGCAATCACACAGCTAAAGAATAACAAGTCAGCAGGCACAGATGGTATCGCTGCTGAACTCTACAAACAAGGGGATCGCGCACTTAATTCCCAAATGCACATTCTAATAAGTAAAATATGGAGCACTGCCGAATTCAGAGACGCCTCTATAGTTACCATTTTCAAAAAAGGCGACAAGGCCCAGTGTGGAAACTACAGAGGTATATCTCTGCTTCCTGTTGCTGGAAAGATACTTGCACGGATACTATCAAACCGATCAATTCCGATTGCTGAACAAAATCTGCCAGAGACACAGTGTGGATTTAGGCCCAATCGAGGCACAGCTGACATGATCTTCAGTGCCAGACAAATGCAAGAGAAACAAAATCGCCCTCTCTTCATGGCCTTCATAGACCAAGTCAAAGCATTTGACTCGGTCAACAGAGCAGCTCTTTGGAAAATACTGGCAAAAGCTGGATGCCCTCAAAAATATATTCAAATTCTTAGACTACTACACGACAATATGAATGCAACAGTCCTGAGCAACGATGGACCAGGAGAGTCATTCCAATTTACGACAGGCGTTAAACATGGGTGTGTTATTGCGCCCATCCTAATCTCTATATTTTTAGGTGCCATGCTTCACCTTGTTGAGGAACATCTACCGCCGGGAGTGGAAATTCTATATAGATGCGACGGTGGCCTACTTAACCTAGGCAGACTGCGTGCAAAAACTAAGGTCTCGACGACCTCGATAATCTGCAGTACGCCGATGACAATGTCGTTATGGCCGATACAGAGGAAGGTCTACAGCTGGTAATCAACGCATTTAACCAAGCCTACAAAAGCATTGGCCTAAAGGTCAATCTTGCCAAAACGCAAATTCTTTTCCAACCAGAACCAGGTACGAATCCCCAAGCTCCAAACATTTCCATAAATGGCCATCCTCTGCAGAACGTGAAACATTACCCATACCTTGGGAGCCACCTATCATCAAATGCAACTATTGACGCAGAAACACAGCATCGCCTAAAATGTGCTAGCGCAGTGTTGGGACGACTTTCGGAGACCAAGCTTCGTGTCTAAAACACAGTTATAATACCAACTCTAACATACGGATGCGAAACGTGGACCACTTACAGAAGGCATATCAAACGACTGGAAAAATATCACCAAAGTTGTTTAAGACAAATCCTGAGAACCAAATGGCAAGACCGACGAACAAACATAAGTGTTTTAGAAGAAGCCAGAACAACTAGTATAGAAGCCCTTTTCTTCAAGCACCAGCTTCGTTGGACTGGTCACATTATCCGCATGCCCGAAACATGTCTCCCAAAGCAGATATTTTATGGACAACTGAAGGAGGGAAAGAGAATCAAGGAGGTCAACAAAAAAGGTACAAGGACGTACTTAAAGGTAATATGATGAAGGGTAACATCGATATAAACAACTTCGAGACCACGGCAAACGATAGAGCTTCATGGCGCCGAACAGTCCATGAGGGAGCACAAACTTTTGAAGAGCAACGACGTAGACTAGAGACGGAAAAGAGAGGACGTAGAAAGGAGCGACAAAATGGCGGCCCGAGAAATGGCTTACATAGCCATCAAAAAACGCACAACAGATAGCGACGATACAGAATAAAGGAAAATCATACTCGGTATCGAGTGATTGTCTATGATGATGAAACTGCCATAACAAAGTGAAAGCTAAACTTACAGCTCAAGTTAAGCTAGCTGCTTTACAGCAAACACATAGCAGCCACAACGTGTTTACAGCTATGAGTTAGCTGTAAAATCTAAAGTTTCTAGTCTCTGTGCTATACGATGTCAAATTTGATATTTTCCAAAAACAAAAAGGGGAGCTATTTAAAAAAATAGACATTTTTGACTCCCCTAGATATTTTTTCAGTGCAACACTGTATTGAATCTCACATTCCTTCCAAGCACATTAAAAATTCGCCTAAAATATTATGTATTTTAATGTAATACCCGCATTTTTCCTGCAAAAAAGCTTATTAATAACAAATCTTGTTTGTTTAAATGACAATAATAACAATAACTTGTTTTTTAAAAAGCACAGACTTCAAAATGTATAGAACCAGATCCAAAACTGGCATTCACCAAAAATCCAATATGACGGACCCATATTTTCACAGCTACATTCCTTCCAAGTATTTCGATGTACAACATTAAAAAAATCGGTTAGGAAATAAGGCAGCTTTAAAGGTTTAAATAGACTAGAGTTTGCCTGCAAAAAATCCAATTGTTTCAATGGCAAGAACTTTTCCAAAACTTGACCAATTTCCAAAAACCAGGGTGAAAACTAATATTTAGGCACTAAAAATTCAAAATGCCGGTCCTATTGAAAAAACGTCATTATTGACCTCCTAGAAAAACTTTCTGTGCAACACTGTATTCAATTTCAGACATCAGTTACACAGCCACATTTCTTCCCAGCATTTCGATGTACAGGGTGTCCCATTTTCGATGGGATTCAATGGGAAACTCCGTTGTTATTGAAGCAGATTTATTCTGTCCCTTGTAGTTTTTGAGCTACAAGGGAAAGTTGAAAAATGGTCGGAATTACCAACTGATGATATCTCTTTGAGTCTAAGAGATAATTGAGTTCTGTAAAAACATGTCTGTGGCAACCTTTTTAGAAATACACAATGGTCTTCTCGAAATTTTAATCCGACGTTTCTTTATGTTTTATTTCATATTTTAGTTTCTTTTTAAGTTTGTTTCATAATAAAATAATATATTTTTTTATTTTAATATTGCGATTCCGAAAAAAAACATCTTCAGTGCATGTTTTTTCTGGTACGGCCCTGTCTAATTTTTTTTTTTGAGACCATTTATATTTAACTGCTATATAGTAGACCTCGACAACTAAGATATATTATATGAACATATTGAGTGAACCGAAAAAAAAAACTGTATTGATAAGTGATAGTGGTGGCCTTTAAAAAAAAATTCGCTTTGCTGCCATATTTAAATCCAAGATGGCGAAGAAAATCAAATGCCTATCTTTTTTAAACTTCTTTTTGTTATATGTTGCTATTTTTTCTAAATACTTTGTTTTATATGTCGAAAAGTAACATTTATACCTAAATAAAAAAACAAGTTTAAAAAAAGGTACGCATTTGATTTTAAGAAAAAAACGTTTTTTCACCCAAGATTTTTTGATCTTTTGTTTTTAGATTCTTTTCGGTTGAAGTAACTAATTCCGAGGTTTTTTTTGACTTCTTTTTGTAAAAAAAAATATATTTTAATATTAAACAAACTTAAAAAGAAACTAAAATATGAAGTAAAACATTTTGCTCCGTATTTAACTTTTTAATCCTGATCATGGTATCTACGAAACGAAACGTCGGATTAAAATTTAGAAAAGACCGTAGTGTTTTTCTAAAAAGGTTGGCACAGACATGTCTTTGCAGAACTCAATTATCTCTTAAATTAAGAGATATATCATCAATTGGTAATTCTGACCATTTTTCAACTTTCCCCTGTAGCTCAAAAACTACAAGGCATAGAACAAATCTGTTGATACCATTTTTTAAAGCTTAAAAAAGTAAGATGCGAAAACCGCATGTCTCTATCTTTAATAGCAACGGAGTTTCCCATTGAATCCCATCGAAAATTGGAAGTTTCGTTTCACAATAAGTAATGATTTACGAACGAATATATATCAATTTTTTCTGATTTCTTCAGATAGTCCAACAAAAACTTCAATGGAACGCGAAATCGAAAATTGGATCTCTCGAGAACGCAACGTACAAACCGAAAGGTGGCGACAAAAAAATTGAATCTGTTAAGTTGGAATGGAAGGCCCATTCCAAAATTGGATCCAAAGACAATATTAAGCACCAACCTGGCGGGGGAGACGTAAAGGTATGTGATATTATTTTTATTATTATTTTTTTTTTGATGGATAAGTATGCATGTTCCAAAATTTGAACAAAATGTGCTGGTAATTCAAATTAAAAACAAATTAAAACCATTACAATCGTGAGAGCACAAACTTGGGGGGAAAATGTTTGTTATGTAAATTGGGACCTGTCTTTTTATTACAAATATTTTTGTGCTGCTCAGTCTTTCCAAAGCCTAATTATGAGACCTCTAAACATTTTTTGTTTCAGATACCGGGTTTATCTGGCCAGTCTTATGGAACCACCATGTAAATAATTTTAATACAGGGATTTAAAATTGCGTTTTACATAAGTCCTTGCTTTTTTTTGTATTTTGTTCATGTCTTAACTAAAACTATGATTATGTCATTTATAATCAGTTACAAATTATGTGAATTGAAGTATATATTTTTCCCTGATCAAATAATTATTATTAAAAATGTCATGGTTTACTTTTTACCGTTTTTTAAAAATAAAAAAATACAAATTAACACACTTTTTAGTAATAATTGTATTTGAATGTCACCTCTGATTTTACGTTATTAAGATCTAAGACTTATTTTTAATAAGAATGTCCCATTTTACTATGTTATTTGAGCTCCTAATTTTCTAAGCTCATATTAAAGGATATAACCAAGTACAAAAAATTGCAAATTTATTTTTAAAAATCGGTGCAATCATTGAGTGATAACTTACTTAATTTACTTTTTTTATTTTAATCTTCAAATAGGACGAAGATGTAAGTTAAAAAAATATGTTCGATTAAAAAGCAACTTGCAAATATTTAACAAGAAAATGTGTAAATACACCCATTGTTTTTAACGAGTGCACTGGCACAACACTTAAGTATTATTTTGAATCACTTTGAAAACAATACAACCGCGCAGGTACAATAAGGGACTCTTAGTAAGTAATTAAATATATTTTTCACGTAACGATGTGACTAACGCAATCAAAACAAAGCCCAACAGGCATTAAGTGCTTATTCCTATTATTTGTTATTAGACAGGTTAAATTGTTCATAGGACGTACCCGTAAACGTGGATTAAAACGCAATCTTCTGTCTTCCTTTTATCTGTAAATAAGTATTTACGTCACCAGTCCGAAAAATTGGTCTTTACAGATCGACGCAGGTAATTTACAGGGCGAACCGCAGGCCGGAGACCTGTAAAGACACTTTCCGGTCGTGTATCGTACGTACATTTTTTTTAAACGATCAGAAAAAACATTTTAGTACCTACCACTTTCGTCAACGCCTAGCCGCGTTATGTAATTTCAGAACCTTGTTGGCTAGATAGCCATTGCAGCTAAGACCAGTAGTTTTTACGATCAAAACTAAAGAAAAACAAGTAAACTTTTGTGGTTAGAACTAGTGCAAAATTGCAAAAAATATTAGAAAAATTATAGTGTAGTGTCTATTAGCTTTACGGTCAGATATGGCCGACCATGGCCAACTTATTAAGCAAAATAGGAATAAAACAACTCATAACTGCAGACTTCTAGGTTTGTCCTTTATTTATTTGTAGAGTAGTTATAGATTCCACAAGCTTGATGACTTTAATGTGGTCGATTTTTCCGAAAAATATGCCACCAATACATCTTTATTAATTTTCTTAACATTTTTTAATTCACAGCAGTTTATAAATGCATCAAAGTTCCACTGGTAGCGTTCTTTAGATTTTTCAGGCAGCAATCAACGTGACTCTTGAAGCAGCTTCCATTATTTCCTCCGCATTCAAAACTGAAACAAATTTAAAAGAAGAGTCAAAACTGACAAAAAAACAAAAGCTAAAAGCTGTCAAAGTCATGGCCAACTTGGCCAAAAATGGGACCGGAAAAGGATCAAGGGACCGGAAAATTGAACAAAAAGGTCATTTCTTGAGAGTGAAAATATCTCGAAAAAGCATGACTTGTAACGTAGAACTCTCCGTACGAAAAATCGTACGGAAAGTGGATATTTTCCGGTCGTTTGAAAGATAAAAGATAGAAATGTCCGATCCGGAAAATTTCGCGTCTGCGTCTAGGCACCTCGTACGTTTTATGACCAACTTAAACCACAGAACAACACCCGCCTAAACTGTCGTTATACGTAAATATAATAGGGAGATTTTGGTCAGGTTTTTTGTCAGTCTATTACCCTTACCTTTATTCTGGGCAGGCGCAGTAGCGCTCTGTCAGGCTGTTACCTTTATTAAACGTAACGACTGGCTCTAATTAGCGTCGAATAGCACCTTTACCGTATAAAAGTTTGTTTTGTTTTACAAAATTTGTGTATTTGGATTTTATTTTTTGTTAACCGTGTTTATAGTAGTAGTAGGGTGCATTTTTTACCGTTTTTTTTTTTTTGGTAAACAGGTGAGTAAGTACAAATAAGTTTGCAGATACTCGATTTCTTCTATTACTGCACCAAAGATATCTTACAAAATCATTTGCCTGACTAAATTTCTGTTGGAGTGTCCTTCTCCCAGTCCTATCACTAAATTAATATTTTCCCCCACGATATGGTTAGAAAAGTAAATAAAAAAGACTTGAGAAAAAAAAACAACAAGGTTCTGTTTACCGCCAAACGATTGACTACGTTCAAAAACTCTATTTTTAACCTCTTGAAGTTACCTTTATTTACGGTAACGGTAACCATAAGAGTAACGAAATTTGCCGTTAAACTGCCTGACCAAAATCTCTCTAATACATACCGTTGCGTGTAAGGTACATTTAATTATTTGATTTAAGTCTCTATTTGTTTCAATAAAAAAAAAGTTTGATTTGCACCTAGCACTGGTAAAAAAAAAAGTGTAGGAGTAAAAGAAGGATGCAGTTTTTAAATGGAAATTGGCCCTCGATGCTTTTTCAAAGTGTCTGACGCAAAGTTGTAAGGAAGAACCAGGGACCGTATTCTTGAAGGCCTGTGAGGTAAGTAGTGACCGACGAGTATTTGCCTCTCTTACTTTTCACATGGTTCAAAGCAGGTGAGAAGCGAGAAATTTGTTCACACTCACGGCATTGACATGACCACCGATATTTGACAGATAATAGCTGTTAAAGTTTGGCGTGCCTAAGAACAGTCGTATTATTATTACCGATTTCAATGAGTTGTCAACGCTGAATTCGAAATTATTAACCATTTTGACAGCCGTTGCTGTCAAAATAATGGATATTATAGTTTCTTCAATTTAAAGTATATTTACTGGAGAGTGGCCTCTTTATACTTTTTAAATGATTCCCAATTTAAAACTGAATAAAAAAAATAAAACGAAAAATTTTGCGCATCCATCCATACCAAAGATGAAAGTTTGAAAGTTTTGACATCTGTCAAATAAAACATATGTCAAAAATTTTGACATTTTCATCTTTGATGACGCCAATTAAATACGAGAGACTAAAACCAACTTTGCGTTCCACGTTTTCATTGGTCGACTCAAGATTAAAACCAGAGGAGCTCAAATGCTATTTAAAAATACAACAAAATAGGCGATTCCTCGTGTTTTATTTAAGAAATCAACAAAGTTTAAATGTCATAAAGCTGCTGTCAGAGTTGACTTCGAAAAGACGAAAACATAAAAGCCCTAACCTCACAAACATGTAACCTTGAGTCCACCAATGAAAACCTGGAACACAAAGTGGGTTTTATGCCTGTGTGCACCACTTCCCTTGACCTCCTCCACTCGTTCAAGTGCAGCTTGAACTGAGGGTGACCCATATATGTATGAGGTTAAACATAGGCCTTTCCCAGGCCAAACTTGTAAGCAAGATCTAAAATCTAGCAGGCCATGGAGCCTAGCGCTCCACTCCTATGCACATACGCGAAAATTTTACGAGGCGGCCGGTTTCGCGACCTTCGTCTTCGCCCTTCGGTCGAGACGCCATTTTTGTTGATTTGTTTTGATCAAACTTAGTCATTTTCCGCGTTTTCGTTTATGCAAATTTTTTTATTGTGATATTTTTAATCTTCGGTTACGCGAAAGTTTTTAGGAGTTATAATAAAAATTGTTTATATCTTGAAGCTTAAGATGTCGCCGCATAAAAAGACGTGCTGTGTTTGTGGATGCCGCCAAACAACAAAAGTGAAGTTCCACAGGTTGGTAGCTATTTTTTCTTAAAATTGGAAAAAAAAAGTGAAAATACCTAAAAATTATTTCTATTTATATATTTATTTATTTAAAAATAGAAAATACTGATTTTCTAAAAACGTAAACAAATAGAAAAATTTTGACAATAGCACAGCTGTCTTTCTGGATTTTTGTTGGTTAACCGATGACGATGGCCACGCATGAGCAGAACCGCTAAGCTTTGACGCCAGAAAGAGACAATAAGAGTCATAAAAGAGTAAAAGAGAAAGGTATAGGCATATATATAGGACATCTTGCTTACAAAGTTGTGCCAGCTGAAAGCATTGCAAGGGCGTATATTTACTTAGTTTGCAAAAGTTCCGAATATGTTCCACTTGGAAAAAGTGAGGATATTATTGGCAACGTGGCAGTTATTTGCATTATTTTGTGTGGTGGCCATGATTATTACTTGTCAGCTGCCAAAAAGCAACTTAAAATTTGGGGTTGTTTAAAAAAACAATTATTGATGATTTATGATTTATGATTTATGATTTATGATTATATAAAGGAAAAGGCAAATAAAACTACTATCATTCGTCATCTATAAAACCTGACGGTGGGATAGTTTATTTTAGAACGGTCCTAAGTTTAAGTAAAATTTTTAGTTTTAAGCATTTTAAACCGATCCTCCTTGAGTTTTGGACAGGTTGATTTATAAAAGGAATTTGAAAAAGTTTCTTCAATGAATAATCATGTTAACACAATCTTTTATTGGATTTATGAAGAAAATTTCAATATAGAAAAAAAAGAAAATTAAAAAATTTAAACCCACGTCGGGTTTAAATGGTAAACGCTCTGTAAAACAAATTAGAATTGGGGTTATATGTCACTATAATTAAAACTTACCCTTCTTAATTAATGTTTCCAATTAATACTTAATGTCACACAACGATGTAGATGGGTAATAATAAAATAAGGAGTAGATTAATTTTGTATTTATTGAAAAGGTGTTTTTATTTATGAAACGTATTAAAAAACTTGAATGCAAGTTTTGTGTACATTTTTGTCACCGTCGAAATGTCAGTTTCAAAATATTAGCTGCGTTTAAATCACAAACAGCGATTTCGGATTTCTTACCTCTGCTTGTACCTTGGCTTGCACCAACCTCTACTGATGAAAGCTACAGCTTTGAAATGTGTGAATATATTTTTTGTGCTTAAAACGGTTTCATAATATGGCGTTTTTCTGGACAAAATTGGAGGTGTTTTATTGGTTAATGAGAAACTTAAGATATTAAATAAGGTAAATTAATCTTTGTAAAAACGGTTACTTAGGGTATTTATAAACGAACTTATTACCAATTTCCACAAAACAATCCTTTCTGAGAGCTATAAATTTAAACCACCCCCCCCCCCAGAGGTAGTCTAAAAAATCACCAACTTTATAACCTCAAACACAGATAATGAGTCTATTATGTGCCAAATTTTTGGCGTATTCACCATTTGCCATTTTGAAATCTGTCAAAAAAAAATAGGTTTAGTGCATTTTCTCCTAAAATATGGAATATTTTGAGAAAAAAAAACCATTTTTCAGTGGTATTTTGCAATAACATTACAAAATTATCAATAACTTTGTGTCTTTTCTGTATGGGTATTTTTTGAAAATTGGTTTTAAAATTTAGTACCCCCCTACAGGTGTAAATACTTAGACCTGTGGGGAGTACTATTTTAGATCTTATTAAATCTCACTGTGACTGTTTATGATTTCACCATTAGACCAACCCAACCCTTTTTTGAGTTTCTTTGCAAGGAATTTGCGAAAAAAAAAGGTGAATTATTCGCCTAGCGAGAAAAGTTTGCTTTTAAGTATTGTGAAAGTTTTAAAAACATTATTTTTTTTTGGGGCATTCTAAACCTTTTATAAAAGGTATCATCATCAAAAATGTTGAAATAGTCCAGTTTTAAAAAATTCTTCTTGGCATTCCATTAATTACAAAGTCTAATAATCTTCATCTTCTTCGTCATCCCGGAGAAGTTCCATTTTAAACAGAGACCACCAGATCAAAGAAAGATTTTAAGACAACGGAACAATTACATAAACTCATATAATTAATGGCTTTTCTTCAAAAACATTACCAAAAAATACCTCACATAACCTAAAAATGCGCTTAAGCCGAAGTAATTTTACGGCTTATCTTAACTACAGCTTATGTACCATTTACATGATATTCCACACCCTGGCAAACCAAAACTAAAGCTTAAGCTCGGCTTACATGTCAAGCCAAACCCGTGTACCCGGGCATTAGTCTCTCGTCAATTAAATAATTTTAACGTTTTTACGTGGAACTGAATACGATTTAATACGATTCACTTTTCGGTGTTCATGACGCGATTTGTATAAGTTTTGAACACGATTTGAGTTTCTCACATTTGCCTGATGCATTTTGAGGTTAGTTTTTGCCAACTTGATTTGTTTTTTTAAAGCCAATAAGTTTGCAGCACATTAAAACAATTAAAATAAAGGTATATACCTATACTTTTTGCAGAAGTATTGGAAGTACCCACAGCTTTCTATTCTGCCCTGCTAAGGCAGAAGAGCATAACTCCACTTTTTTCATTTTCGTAACTACTTGGACCCAATAAACATTTGAAAAAAGGTTTGGTGAAAAAATTTAAGTTTTAATCCAAATATTTCTTTATATAAAGCTTATATGTCTCCTTTATTTTACTTGTGGAACCTACCTTTTGAAGAAGGAAGAGCGTAAGTAACAAAAAATAGCATATATCACACTTTCCCTTTCATGATACTAAGAAAGAACAGCATATATACCAAGAAATTTGCACATGTGCTGTTTTTCTAAGCAATACCTTTAATTTCTTAATAACATACGCTCGAGTCCACTTTCTTGCTGGATATAGGCTCTTCTTCTTTAGTAATGTGTCTTTTCCTAAGCGCAAGTCAAAGATCACGCACGAGTTTTATTTCTCATTTGCTTTAGTTTTGTGTTGTTGGTGCCGGTATATGCTATTTTTTCCTAGTTCGTCGAAGTTTTTTGATATCCTGCAATACTTAAAAAATAGTATACCTGACAATTTAGCGATATAAGGACGTTGGTGAAAAGACAAAGCCAAATACACATACGCTTCAACTTTACCAAGTTGAAGCATTTGAAATTCAAGTCTCTTTGAGAAAATGGACGACCCTCTTCAATTCCACATACACATACGCTTTTGTTTTTGTGTAATTTAACAAAATCTTGAGAACATTTTAAAACAATATTTTGAAAAATAGTAGGGGTTGCTTCTAACTAAAAATTAACA
This sequence comes from Oxystoma pomonae, assembly GCA_963921995.1. Classification (NCBI taxonomy): domain Eukaryota; kingdom Metazoa; phylum Arthropoda; class Insecta; order Coleoptera; family Brentidae; genus Oxystoma; species Oxystoma pomonae. The sequence goes on from OY998172.1 coordinate 44,610,556, forward strand.
AAAAATGTAAAAACTTTAAAGCTCTTTTTCTCAAAACTTAGAAAATGTCGCTTATGCTACTCTTTATAAGCAGGGCAGTATTGGTATCATCGGTTAGTTTGTTTCCATGCAGTTGGATCCCGATACGATCCAAAAAAATTATTGAAATCGTAAAAATAATACGGGTGTTCAAAGGCATCCTATTCCAAACTTTGACAGCGACTATGTAGTCACTTGTCAAATATCGGTGATCGTGCCAATAAAATTATTCCCCAGGTCCTATCCCACAACTTTACCTCACGAACTGTAAAAAAGCACGGAGGGCCAATTTTCAATTAAAAACTGCGTCCGTCTTTATTAGTAATAGGTTAGTAAAAATATTCTTAATTTAAAAAAAAATCAATGTGCATTTTATACATACCCCACACGACACTTTTTACCGAGACGACATATTTTTGTAGGCAAGTGTACGCACTATGTGGAAAAACTATGTAACTAACAGGGAACCCCTTAAGGCGCATTTACACAGAAAAACTTTCCTTTGATGTTGAAATGCCGACTAACATTTACACGAGCCTCTTGAGCAAAATGCTCAAAAAAAAGTTCGAGCAAAATCTCGTACAAAAAGACTCACGGCAATTTTGGAGAGAATGTTAAGCAAAATTTTATAGTTTTATGGCCATTCATTGAACTTAACTGAAAATAGAAAGACTAAGTTTTAAAACAAACTATTTTTAATTAAGTGCTTTCCGACGGAAAAACGATTTGATGTCGAAATTGACATTTTACCTCATAAGCAACTTCGATTGACCTGATTTTTATGGGGAATATGCCAGTATACTTGTAACTTTTTTGGGGTTTTAAAAAAACGAGAATAAAAAAATATTAATTGGCACTGATTTATTGCTGTTGCCTGTAAAATGTAATGAGAAAAATTTAGGTTTAAAAGATTATCTCTTTATTTTACTTCCTAGTTTAAACCACAATACAATAATAATTAAGTCAAATTAAAAAACCTATATACATTTTATTAAATCTCAAATATATGAACAAAAGCACGTTCGTTCTAAATAATACCCGTTTATTACCCACTTTTACAACCCTACGATCCCAGACAGATATAATTTAGCAGTAATAGACTAGATTTCTGAATCGGAATGTTGCTCCTTTGCATATTGTTTGCTCAGTGTCAGTAATCGACCTTGATTATTACATTAAATTGACATTAAATATCTATCTTCAGAATTTTCATGAACCTTTTGCTTTTTTAAGCAACAGTTGGGGCCTTAAACTAACTAGGTAAATCTGGTGTGAGGATGAAAAAAAAACAATGAAAGCTAAGGGAAAAGTAAAGTTACAAAAATATGTTTTAAAAAAAATCCCCTCCCCACCACTCCTCATAGTCGTGAGGCGCGGATTACCGCTTAAAAGTGCAACTTTTGAGTTTTTTGCCGATATTTGAAATCAAAATTTTTTTGGAAAAGAAAAATTTTCCTGGGTTATTTTTTGAATTTAGGAAAAACCCTTGGAAATAAAAAAAAACTCGCAAGAAAATCCCAAAAAAACCCTCGGGCAAAGAAATCCGGGAAAAATCCTAAGAAAAAAAATATTATAAGTAACCCTAATCCATGTGACAAAAATGATAGCCGTCGGCTTTTTTTCACAAAAATTTAAAATAAAAGTTGGTGTTCCATTTTTTTAAAGAATTGAGATCACTGATCACTGATGTGAAATTTTATTTATTCTCACTCTCAAATGTTCACGCAAAAAATTTTAGATCTTTTGCACGAGCTTTTGTTTGAGCATGTTCGTCTGTGTAATTGCGCCTTTATATTTTTCTTGCAAATTTTTAAAAAAGAGATTAATACCTCATATAGGTAAAAAGGGTAATGACCGTTCAGTCAGTTTATGGCCTGCATTATTACAATTTTACGGTGAACAAATTAGACATAAAAAGGGGTTGATAAAATAGGCAGAGCTTTATCTACCAGTATAAAAAATAATAAAGCTATACTACCCGCAGAGCTTTTTGTTTACGAATCGCGGATTGGTTGGGTTTACGTACTATCGAGACCATTAGTTAAATCGCAAATTAAAAAAACTCATAAGTATATAAGGACTGTAGTTTTGTTATCGTAAATTCGATTTTTGTGATTTCGGTTTCTGCCAAAACCTAAAGCTTCAGCCAATAGGAAACTTGTCGAAATTGACAATTTAGTTTTAAATCCATGGTGATCCAAGGTTGATTATAAAATTTTACTATTTTTTACTTTTATGTGCGCCACTGTACTCGAAATTAAAAATTTGCCAGAAAGTCACGTCTTTACCGTGTACGGAAAGGTAATATTTGTTAAAATTGGACGAGAAATAACAAAGCTTAACCCGAACGAAGTAGGTGATATTTTCACCATTTGTAAAACGTTGGTTCAAAAACTCTTATTTTTGAAATAAAAAAGGTTTCAGCTTTTTTGGACAATTATTTTTATTTATCTAATCTGTCTGTAGACACCTTGCTCTGACATCCGTACGTTTTTGTTGATTTTATAATGTTATTGGTTCGTAAAAAACATTTTTAGTCTTGTAAATCTCGATGCATCTTGTCCTGAAGATGATCCGGATTAGGATAGAAACGTCGGCACTTGATTTAAAAATTTAAATTAAAATAATTGTCCGAAAAAGCTGAAACCTTTTTTAATTTCAATTCAATCCAGTGGACGAAACCATAACAGCACTCTTGTTTTTGTTCGAATGAAGAATTATTAAATTTTGTCCAATTTTTGTAATTTTCGGCTCCAACAGTTACTAACCTAGCAAATTCAACTGCTAAATTCATGAAAAGAGAACTAGATAAGTGTAGACAAGTAGATATGGTCTACACGGATTTCTCGAAGCCCTTTGACAAAATGCCGCACAACATTCTTTTAATGAGATTAACTCTAGTTGGTCTGAATGCAAGAGACGTAAAACTATTTCAATCTTATTTAACAGACAAACAACTAAGCGTATTTTACAACGGTTTTAAGTCTCGAAAGTTTGTGTCTACATTAGGCGTGCCTCAAGGATCTAATCTTGGGCCATTATTTTTTTCAATTTTTATAGACGACTTTCTAAAACTTCTTCAGTATTCGCCGATGATTTCAAACTTTATTCTTCAATTAGCAGTATCAAAGACTGTGTAGCACTCCAAAATTAATTGCGTATTAATTTGAATAACTGGTGAACGGATAATAACCCACATAGCAATGCTTGGTACATACTACTTAAGTATATGATATTAAGGATATCCATAGCAAATGCTATGAGTGTACCATTTGAGCAAAAACATTTTTTTGTCCGTTTAGCGCACATGCTATTCTAGTACCATAAAAGAACATCAAAAGAATGAGCTTCTAAGTATTTTCTTGGCATATTCTAAGGAAATACCACTATAGAAGATTACTATTTGAACATCTTTAGCATATGTAAAGTATATATCACTTATTGAAACATTATTTGGTCCTTTTAGCGCACAATCTATTCTGGTGCCGTAAAAGGACATCAAAAGAATGTTATTCTAGTATTTCCTTAGCATATACTAATAAAATAGCATTAAAGAAGGTTATTTTTAGGACATCTTTAGCATATAAAACGAACCCGGTAACCCTTGGTTTAGGGATGCTTGTCCATATACAGACCGCTTCAAGCTACTGCGAACATAGGGGGAATCAAGTCCAATTTACTCTCCGTGCCGTACGACCGAGGTGGATTCGAAGCACGCTACAGTGTTATCTTTTGGAAATTCATTTTGTTTTTATTATTTTGTTTTATTTCTGCCTTGCTCGAGAAACAGATGGGTAAGTTCTTAATTGAAATAATACATTTTTAAAACTAAAAATGAATGTCTACGAAGTTGCCGAAAAAGTGCAGATGGTCAAATCGTCATAACCCAACACACGTTCGATATTGGTCGAGGGAAAATTTGCATTTATATTTTGACGTAAGAACACAGTATCCCCAAAAACGAAATGTTTGGGGGGGGGTATTGTAGGGGAACACGTAATTGGGCCATTTTTTATTAACGGCAATTGCAATTTGAATGGTCCTAGATACTTGGATCTACTGCAGCAGCACATTATTCCAACTGCTAGGCAATTGTTAGGTGTAAGATTTGGTGAAACATGGTTTCAACAAGATGGTTGTTCCGCTCACAATGTTGGCCTTGTTAGGGAATATCTTGATAATGTATTTCCTAATCGGGTTATAAGTACACGGGGAACTATTTTATGGCCAGCTCGATCTCCCGATCTTGCTCCTAATGACTTCTATCTGTTTTTGAAGAAGCTTTTCAAATTATCACCCCTAACATGCTTGGAAACGTTAGAAGGGGTTTTTATAGTAGGCTCGGATATCAGTGACTGGTAGAATCTTTTTGGTTTTTAGAATGTATTATTTTATTTTGAGAACTTGCTTTTATTTTGTTTCTCCTTATTATTTTCATTGTAACACGTCGTCACTGATAAATCTGAGCAGTTGACAATAAAACGCTCTTATTTATCAGTGACAAAAAATAAGAAAATTACGTTATAAAAATTTGCGTATTTATTGACCAAATTCCGGTTTCATTGACTACGCTCCCCACAGCACCGTGGTTAGAGGCGTACTAAATACAAGGCGAACGGCGGCGAACGGCAGCGAATGACGATCGGAAGCCTGAGTGTTGGTTGCTTCACTGATAGGCGTGCGGTGTCTCTGCATGTACGTACACTGGCAAATTAGACTTCTACCGCCCTATGTTCGCAGTAGCTTGAAGCGGTCTGTATATCCACCAAACGCGAAAATTCTCTGACTAAGCTTTAACCATGATTAACACTTTTTAGTCGACCTATAAAAATCCGCCAAAACGCTTATATTCCGCGGTTTTAATCTATTTCTTTATAAGCGCATGTTACAGTGAATACAGCATTGATCTATCCACCTGTAGGTTGTCGGTTCGAACCCCGTCGGCGCGTCGCATGCACTTTTTTTATTATTTATATTATTATTTTAGTTATTCTGGTTTTGCGCTACTATAGATTTAGCACATGCCAATCATCTGATAAGAATATCTATTAGTACATTCTAAGAACCTGCATAGCAAGTGATTAGGGCCGAATGTAATGTATTCTTAGCACATGCTTAGGATGTTACAATGTTAATTTAGAACATCCTTAGAATCTTCTTGAGGATATTCTATGCACATGCTAAGGATGAGAAATTGCTATGTGGGAAACTCTAGGCAATTCACAAATATCAATTCTCTAGAGGTTTTGTTTTTTGCCTACGTGCGTTGGAATATGTTTCTATCATTTGGAGTCAGCTTTATAACAACAATAAATGGGAAATAGCAAAGTATTATTTTGGAAACTTTGGCGTTAAATTTTAAAAGTAGGCGTGAGATAACTTCAGTTATCTTTCTATATAAATTGATACATGACCTCATAGTCCTGAGTTGCTAGGATATATTAATTTTCGTGTGCCTCGATTAAGTAGTCGTATTACTGCACACTTTTATACAAAAAGAACAAACCCAAATGTTTTACTAAGTTCTCTCTTATTTACACTGCTTGTTCCAACTTTGTAATATTACCACTAGATGGTGCTCGCTTAAATTTTCGCTTTTTTTTTAAGGACCCTGCACAAATTACATTGAAAATGGCTGTCGGCTAAATGTCATAATTTTTTCATATTTTGTAGTACTCGATCAACAAAGCACAAAAATAAAAACGAGATAGGGAGCAGGATTACTTTCTGAGATATATAGCTTTAAAGTTGACGTGTTTTTAGGCTATATTTTTGGACATGGTACAAGTTTTTTTTTCACAACTTTGTCGATTACCGCCGGTTGGTTGGTGGTACCAAAGGACCCATATAAGAACATTTTTACTTGGATGGAAAGGGTGTTTCATTCAGGACAAATACAGAAACGAATTATTTTATTTTGGCGGTAATCTACAAAGTTGTGAAAAAAAAATTAGAACATGTGCAAAGATAAAGCCTTAAAACACGTCAACTTTAAAGCTCCATATCTCAGAAAGCTGCTCCGTATCTCGGTTTTTTATTTTTGTGCTTTGTTTATTGATTACTACAACATATAAAATAATTATGACATTTAGCCAATAGCCATTTCGAATGTAATTTGTGTAGGGTTCTTTCTTTGCAAGCAATTTATGTTTAGTTTTTAAAAATATTCTTTTTTACTAGGCACAAAACAAAATTGTTACTTATGTTAAGTTAAAATAAAAAAGCATATTTTTAAGAAATAAATACAAATTATCCATAATAATGCACTTGTAGTACAAAACCTCTGGTTGTTTTATTATAAAAGATTATGGCATATTTCGAAACATGTTAGTTTATATTTTTCACAATAAAGAAAATATTACAATATGATCTTGTCTGTGCCTTTTTAAATATTAAATAATTTTCTTTAAAATGTTTATATCTTGTTTTTAGTACATAAAAAACAATAAATGCCACTCTTTTGTATTCCAAACTAAATTTGTGAAACAGAAAAAAATAATTTTAATCTCAAAAAAATTTTACTGTATATGTGGGGCAATTTATGGTAAACCCACACATTAGAAAAAGTCTTGGTGTAAATAATATTAATACCCCTGGTTTGGAATACACAAGTATCGCATTTTCTAACTTATTATTGATATCCACAAAAATTAGCCATACTAAACTTGATGAAATAAGAAAAGGGTGTTTTAACACATAGGTATAAATAGTTAAATGGAGTCCAAATGCAAGTGTGGGACATCACTCTCTAAGACCTCTGCGTCCAGTCTGCAAAATGTCCTCTGGAGCAAAATATTTATCACACACGTAAAATCTGTTATATATTTCATCAGCACTTAGTTTATTCGCGTTTAACGGCTTCACTATACTTCTGAAAAATTACAGGATTGCCTTTGGGGAATATTGAATATTGAATATTGAATAATATTGAATACAATACACTCTAACTCTTTGTTTCTCAGCCATTGTAATCGAAGGATAAAATCACAATTTTTTGAACAGGAATAATCACAAAATCACTTTTTAAAAACCTTGGCAAACCTCAGTTTTCAAAATGGAACTCATAGGTTATGAGTCATAACCGACATTCTGTCACTTTTTTCATAATGTGCCCTCTGACGAAGAACCCTAGAAGGGGTAAGAGGAGGAGCTGCAGATTTCTAGAAACAATATTGCCAACCTAAATATTATTATGTTGGCAGTTCCTTTGCACGCGGAAACATAACCGCACTTTTCGCGAAAAATAATTATTGGCGGGAAGGGTGAAGTGACGGATCTATAGTTCCTTAATCTATGTTCCAACTTTAATAAAATGTCAAGAGAATGTGATATTCTTAACTGTACATACTCTTAGTCAACTAAAAAGGCAGTTGCATGATTTTTGTAGTTAAGTGCAAACATACTGTGTTTTATATTAATTTTAAGTAATAAATAATTAATAAGCAAATGATTTTATTTTGTTGGCCAATAAACCTAATAAAATTTAATTTAATCTGTAAAAAACAAAGAATTCCACTAGAAAACAGATAAATAGTCCAATCTCAAAAATAGGAATGACCAAACCAAAGAAAGAAAGAAATAGTAATAAAATGTAAAAAAAACAGAAGCGTGCGATCCGGCAAATTCCACGTCTATCGCACCTTGTACGTGTCATAGTCAACTTAAAGTATCTAATAGGTACTTCTTGTTTTCCTAGATTGAACACAAAAAGCTAGACATTCACGCCCAGAGCAAAATTGGATCGATGGATAACATGAAACACAGACCAGGCGGAGGAGAAAAGAAGATTTTCGACGACAAAGAATATTTGAAACAGCAAAAAACCGACAGGTCAAGCATAGAACATTCATTGTCTGGTTCACAGGTACATTAGAATAATCGTTAGGATATATCCCAAAAAAATACACTTTTTTTTTGTTTTTTAGTCATTATTTTGCCATGCATAATTTAATTTTAATTATTTTTGTTAAACGGTAAAGCACAATCACTGCTTATTTAAACCATTTATTAGCGGATAACTAATTTTTTTTTATGTCAATAATCAGCTGCTTCACTTTTGGTTCAAACCAAAAATAACCCTGCTCTGGAGCTGGGTTATCCTTGGTTAACTTGACAGCACAGTGTTGTTTGAGATTTTTTTAACTGACTTGTCTGTGTGAAAAAAAAAAGTATGTAATGTAATTATTAATTTTTTAATCAATTGCTAGCTAAATCTGCTTACTGTTACTTGACTGATAGCACAGTGTTGTGAGCTATTATTTTTATTTTTTTTTTCAAATAGGTTTAATGATTTGTTTCAGAAATATCATACGAGATTAAGTAATTTAAACGCGAATAAATAAAAAATCTTTGGTCATTCTCCACTGTTTTATTGAAAATTCACCCAACATGTTTCGACAGTATAGACTGTCATCTTCAGGGATTTATCTAGGGTGGTGCTACAAGTATGGCGACATCTTGTGTCTAAGGAAAAGTAGGAAATTTTTATCAGCTACATAGCTTATTGTTGGCTGGGGAACGAAATTTTCGTTAATTAGGTACACAAAATTTAAAAATATAGATAGAAAAAAACTTATACTTAAGTTGGTTTATTTATTTATTTTTATATTTCTATTTTTTTATCTTAATTTTAAAATTTTACATACCTAATTTAAAAAAAATCGTTCTCCACGCAACAATAAGATACGTAGCTGATAAAAAAATTTTCCTACTTTTTGGGTTGAATTGTTGGGTGAATTTTCAATTTCAGAGTGGAGAATGACCAAAGCTTTTTCATTTATTTGAAATCCCACCAATGGACTACTCCTTCAATTTAAACGCGAATAACTAACAATAACCAATCCATATTGGCAAATTTAATGGCTTTTAATATTTTAGTGGAACGGGTTATGACATAGGATAAACCAAGGATAACCAATAGGTTGAACCAAGATATTTTGGTTAACTGCTAATAAATGGGTTTATAGTATAGTTTAAAAAGCAAAAACGATCATACTTAAAAAATTTATTGTGGGTCTCATTTTGATTAATTCTTCCTATTTTTTATTAATAATTTTGTTTGTTTTTTGATGTTTTATGACATTTTTTTCAATTTTAGGAGCCATCATACTTGTACACGTTTTACTGAAAATAATCATATAATGGGTATAAAGGTATCATTTTGCAAGTCCAATACTTAGCCAATTTCATTTTTTGATTTTGTAATATTATCTTGTTAATTTAATTAATATTATACCCAAATAATAAATGTTCCTAAAAAAACACTTATCCCTTTTCCTAAACGACCTAAAAAATTGCATGTGTTTTATTCTTATCGATTGCCTTCCTAAATTTTATGACTTTAAAGTTTCGAGTCATGCAATGTGCTTGTGAAGTTTGTTTTACTAATTTTACTAGCAGTTTTTTATTTTGTTTTTAGCCAAGTATTTGGCGTGAAAATATTTTAAAACCCTGTAATTGACAATAGGTACTTTTAACTCTTGTAATATAAAAAAATCGTAGATTTTTCCAGGGTGAAGCAGTTGAATCATAGTAGGTAGAAGGAAAGACAGTCCTATATGCTTCATGCAATACAGTTTAATTTACTCATAATAAAATAAACATACCCGAATTATTATTAAATTAAATTTTAAATAATAAAAATGACAACATTCCACACCACAGGGTGTCTCGCAAAATATTAATTTTATTTTTGAAGTTTCCTGAAAAGTTTTTTTACATATACCTATTAGCTTAAATATACGCCTCACCAAACTTGTAAGCAACATCTATAATCTAGCAAGCCATAGAAATACCAAAACAAAAGGCTTTCCTCACCTGCGCGAAAATTTATCGATCCGAGGGGTTTCGGTCAGTTTCGGCCGGCTTCGCTTAAATCAAGGCGACGCCATTTTTGTTGTTTATTTGTTTTGATTCTGTGTTTTCACTGCTGCTGTGCGTACTTTTCACTGTTAAAAATTAGAAAAAAGTAAATAAAAAGATCTCGCTCGAGAGAGAGAGATATCAGAAAACATACCATACCATACAGGGTAATCATACCACCTAGAGAGGCATGGACTAGGAACGAAGTCGACCTTTCAGGCAATGCCATGATCTGCTTCACAGATGGATCGAGGGTAGCAGACAAGGAATCAACAGGAGCAGGTCTATTCTTAGGAAATAGGGAGATAAAGAAGAGCTACCCACTATGTCGGTACGCAACGGTTTTCCAGGCGAAGGTATATGCCATACTGGCAGCCGCACGAGAGGAAGAATTAAGGACCGAGCAGCCAGGCTGCCATAAAAGCATTTTGTAAACCTACAATGCCAAAAGAACTGGTGCAGGAATGCGCGGACGCCCTCCAGGATCTAGCAGGGGAAAAAGAGGTTGAACTTGTCTGGGTTCTAGGACACATATGGATCCCAGGTAACGAGATGGCGGGCCAGCTTGCAAGGAAAGGGTCAGCTCAAACATACGTCGACCGGAACCGTGTCTGGGATTTACCAGAGATCAGATGAAATCTGCCATCAAGGAATAGACCCACACAAGACTAAATCAGGAGTGGCAACAGGCAAGCCAAAGAGCTCATCCAGGGCTTCAGCAAAACAAGAAGGGACTGGTTACTGCACAGGAAACGAACAGAGATAGAACCCCTAATAGGAGTCCTCACTGGACACTGCGCGCTCCAAAAGCACCTGGCAAGGATGAACTTGCGGAGAGTGCTGGGAAGAGGATGATTTCTCACACCACTATCTTGCAAGTGTTCGAGCCAGAACACCTTCCGACGCTGAGATGGTCGGATATCCTGACCTTTATCCAAAGGACGGGAAGGTTCGACCGTGGTGGAGTGGGAGCGTGAGGGGGAAGCTCTGGAGGATGGCGAAAAGGGCTCGCGTAGAGCCTAGACGCCGGGTCGGTAGCCCCCATTATTCTACTACTACTACTACTACTACTACTACTACTACTACTACTACTGCTACTATTACTACTACTACTACTACTACCATGCCATCGTAAAGTAAACAAATACATGAAAAATACCGATTTTTTTCTATCAAACATCAACGATTGGCTGCCTTTGTGACTTTGGGTGTTGCCGATGACGCTAGCGAGGCGCATGTGCAAAACAGCGTTACTAAGCCAAACGAGATAATAGAAAGAAAATGGAAGATAAATAAGAAAAAAGTAGAGAGACATCTTGCTTACAACTTCGTGCGTGCTGAAAGCATTGGAAGGGCGTATATTTAAGCTAATAGGAATGGGCGAGTTTGTAAATTCAACATTTTTTTGACAGAAGTTGAACATCGGTGCCAACATTCGGTTTACAGATGGGTTTGAAATCTATCTGACATCTAGCAGTGATGAAATGTCGTTGTTCCATCGAATACAAAAAGAAGGCGTTGCGGTGTAAACAGCTGAGTGGCAATAACCACACTTAAAATAATAAATTCATACCTCAACTTCGGCTCGAGAAAATCAGAAATGTGACTTATAAGGGCCGTATTCATAGTCGTTCCTAAGGCTCCCTTCTTCCTTAGGAAATGTAAATTCTTATCGGCGAAGAAGGCAGGAACCTTGAGGAACTACCCTTAAAGCCACTCATGCTGTACTTCTGGACATTTTTTTCAACATAGTCTTCAATGCAAGTACGTTTTTGCCTCAAATATAGTATGATGTCTAGCTCATCATCAGAGTCTTCTCTTGAACGGTCTCGCATTAATATTATGGCTCCGGATCACTTGTATTAACCTCGGTATTAACTAAAATGCATACAAAAAATATATTGGTTTGAATAAATTATAAAAAAAAGTGGAAAAAATAAATAACCATAGAGTAGGGTTATGTTTAATCCAACGACGATTTTCCACCGAATCCCGAAGCCGGTGGCGATCGGTGCTAACATTTGTTAGATTGGTGAAATCCATCGAAAAATTTAGGAACTCTATTTCTAATTCTAAATTTATACTCTTTTGTTGGCACCGTTGAATCCACCGGTGAATTTACAAACTCGCCCTATATGTTTATCACTACACTACTTGAGTGACATCCTATATAGAAAATATGACTGACGTCCAATATTATAACTTTAATTTTTTGGATTTTCTTTGGTTCTATTTTGTTACTTACTGAGTTTCAATTGCAACGGCTTAGTATTTAATGTAGATAAAATTGTTAAATTGCTTGTTTTTTATTATTATCTTATTTTTTATTATTATCTTATTTTTTTTGGGTAGAATTCGATTCCTTCACAGCCTGACGGCCGGCACCACGGAGCAGATGAAAATCTTAATCAGGAGCACCATAAAAATTAGATAATACATTATTATTTATTTTTTAATAATTAATAGATTGTATTAACACATAATATATAGGCTACTATGTCAGAAAGGATTCCAGATTATCGTGAAGATTTTTTCTCAGAGCATATTCCAAAAAATTTATAAATAATATAATTTGAAAAATCCCGTAATTTTGTAAATGACATTAAAAATTATAAAAAACCATAAATTTAATTAAATAACATTGTATTTTAAAAAGAAAAAAACCCAAACAGATTCAGTACCTAGCGGAAAATTTTTTGGTAATTTTGATTAAAAATTAATTGGGAAACAAAAATATGTAGTGTTGAATAAAAACGCATTGACGGGCGAAATTATTGTTTAATTAATAGAAAATACCGAGAATATGTTATTTTTATAAAATTTTACCACAATGTCGCCACTGGAGTTTTAAATTTTAAATACCTACAATTTACAAAACATACAAAATTTAAAAATAATTGAATACCAATACCAATGCATGAAAGTTTTTTTAAACACGCTTTTTAGTGATAAATTTTATATTTTTTTTAATAAAAAAAATGTTTCGTACATCCAGGGTAGTTAAAATTGGGTACTTTTGGCGGGTTTAAGGTACTTTCAGGGGAGGTAGAAAAAACTGATCCACACTCGCGAGGTTTAATTTTTAAGAGAAGATTAAAACTGCATGTTGATATATCAGGCCATTTCTGAGCTACGGAGGCTTTTTGAAGAGTGGGATTGGGTATATAACTTTTTCATTTTTGAAAATTTCTGTTTTTTAAAGCCGAATTCGACTGTCAAACGCAGTTGTTTTTTTTAATTAAATTACCCTTTGTCATTTCATTTTTAAAGTCGGCTTAAAATTACCTTTAAAAGAATGTATCACGCATTGTGTGTTATTTTTTATTTTTCTCATATATTTTTATTTTTTTTTGTTTATTTTTTCTATTACTACCTTATTTACTTTTTTACTCACTTTTTACAATATTAGCAAATCAAAAATAAAAAAGAAATTAAATTTTTAAAAGTAGCTATTAAAGACATAAAAAATTACATAAAAATGAAAATACACAAAAAATAAAACACAAAGTGTGAATTTGCTGTTATATCTCAAAAAGTAAAAGTGACAGCAAAAATCCAGTTTGACAGTCGAATTCTACTTTAATAAATCTACAACAAAGCCAGTTACAGCAAATATAAATTTTAACAAATAAAAAAGTTTTAGGTCCTAGCCCAAAATACAGACTTTATAAAAAACCTCGTAGCCTGAAAATGGCTTGACATATCAAGATGCAATTTTCAACTTCAAACTTTTCTTAAGCCTCACAAGAGGGGGACAGTTTTTTTCTATCTCCCTTGGAAAGACCTTAAACCCCGCAAAAGTGTCCAATTTGGAACACCCTGTACGTATAAATTAGGTAGATGTAGAGTTACCTCACCATAATAAACATATATTAAGTAGTAATATTAATAGAAACTAGTATTTTAACTTTTAAAAAATTGGTGTTTCACCTAAAGTATCTTAAGGCCTATTTAGTCAACTTTTAATGCTTAATAAGTAATTGATAAACGTAATGGCTAGTGTTTCACGCGTAATGTGTAATGCTTAATTAATAGTTTTTATGCACAATAGTTAATCACAATTTTATACAAGGAATAAAGTTTTGTTTGGTTGGTGTTATTCGGTTTTTTTTAACTAAATAAACAATAAATAAATTATTTGAAATGACTTTGCTTTCTTATACAATGTTTACCACTATAGTGCCCGAAAAAACGCAAGAACGGTCGAAAAAGTGACAAATGACGGATTGCGTACGCGCATTTTATTATTTTGATTAAATTTAATGCACAAACATTGATTAAACAGCACCATTGAATTCCAAATATTTAATTTCAAAAACTAACAATGTTTATCAATTATCCATCAGGCATTAACAATTGAGTGAAAAGCCCTTTAGTTGTAAAAAATATGTCCTTAAATAAATGTTACCAATATTTTTGAACAAGTTTTAAATTATTATTTCCATAACTTACCACCAAGAATAAAACTCAGGTCAGTCAAGCCACCCCCCATCCTTATAATGCTTATAATTTCGAACTTGGCTAATCCCCCCACTAACACTCACTAAATATGAAAAATAACAGAAATTAGGGTGGTTAAAATTTTTTTAAAGCTGTACAAAATTAGTTCGAAATTAGTTCAAAATTATAAGCATATCAAAGTTTGAAATTTTTTTGAGGGGGCTGTTGCTTGACGTCATCCTGCACTCCGCACCATATTTAAAAAAAAAAAAAAAAAACGGTGTTACTAGTGGATTTTTTCTAAATTCTTTTGGTGATATAGGAGTTCGAAATTGGTTCTTAACTTTGGGATAGTTGCTTTTAATTTTTCTCTACGCTTTAAATCGGGGGGGAGGGGTATAGCTTGACGTCCGGCTGCACCCCCCCCATTTTGAATATAAAAAAATTAGGTCGAAATTATAAGCATATAAAAATTCGAATATCTTTGGGGGGGGGGCTGTGGCTTGACTGACCTGTGAACTAGAAAGTAAGTAAGTCAAGCACTCAGATAATTAAAAAAAATAAATAAAACTTGAATTAGTGTTCAAAAATTTTGGTTAACAAAGTTTTATTTTTATGACCAAAACTGAACTTATTTGTAGAACGCTTAAATTTGTAACTTTTTGACTTTCACGTTAATTAAGTAGAATATTATTTTTAATTTTATTTAATTTACTTATAAGCATTAATAAATAATCTTCATCATTTTTTGACAATAGTAATTCAGAATTAATTTATAAATTTCTAAAAAAATACTAAATTTATAAAATTAGAGAAATGCAGATTTTGCTTATTTAATTTAATAATTAGTGTAATTTTATTTGGTAATCTCGGTAAAAATATATGATGACTTTCTTAAAATCAAGAAAATCCCACTACATCAGTGTCGTATGACTTCTAAAAAGATGAAGATTACGGAATAAAATTCTTTTGACTAAACCATTACATTTTAATTTTGATTATTTATACAGTTAAGTATATATTTATATTTTAAATAAAATATTAAAACTGTATTTTTTAATGCATTATTATTGATATGAAGAGTTCACTCACTCTAGTGCTTTTTAAGTCTGATTTAGAAATCACGTATATCTTCTCTTCACAGTAATTAAATAAAATAAGTAGATACCTAAAGCTAGAGGCACATTAAAAAACACAAGCTACTATATACTAGCGACTACTAGTGACGGATACAAAATAGCAAAGTTTTGTTATTTTGTATCTTGTAATTTCTATCTCGCCAATAAAAATCGCGCGAAAAAGGTTAGAAATCACCGTAATCTGCATTTAGACTGTTGTATTTTTAAACAATTTCATTTAGCTCTACAGGATATGCCTGTATCAGTTTTCACCAACTTCCCGTTTATCAATATTAATGAAATTTGGCAAGAGCGTTGACACTACCATATTCTGAAAAAATTACGTTGTAGGAGGGGCTTAAGGGAGTGCGCCGGGGAAAAACAAAACATTTCAAAATTTATAACTTGAATCAGTTTTTCTTAATGCTTCCTAATTAAAAAAAAAAACTAATTTGGGTGGGAGGAGGTATTGGTATTTAAAAATTTATAACTTTGGATACAAAGCCGACAATAGTAATTCAGAATTAATTTATAAATTTCTAAAAAAATACTAAATTTATAAAATTAGAGAAATGCAGATTTTGCTTATTTAATTTAATAATTAGTGTAATTTTATTTGGTAATCTCGGTAAAAATATATGATGACTTTCTTAAAATCAAGAAAATCCCACTACATCAGTGTCGTATGACTTCTAAAAAGATGAAGATTACGGAATAAAATTCTTTTGACTAAACCATTACATTTTAATTTTGATTATTTATACAGTTAAGTATATATTTAT
This sequence comes from Oxystoma pomonae, assembly GCA_963921995.1. Lineage (NCBI taxonomy): Eukaryota > Metazoa > Arthropoda > Insecta > Coleoptera > Brentidae > Oxystoma > Oxystoma pomonae. The sequence continues at coordinate 44,626,775 of OY998172.1, forward strand.
ATTTTAAATAAAATATTAAAACTGTATTTTTTAATGCATTATTATTGATATGAAGAGTTCACTCACTCTAGTGCTTTTTAAGTCTGATTTAGAAATCACGTATATCTTCTCTTCACAGTAATTAAATAAAATAAGTAGATACCTAAAGCTAGAGGCACATTAAAAAACACAAGCTACTATATACTAGCGACTACTAGTGACGGATACAAAATAGCAAAGTTTTGTTATTTTGTATCTTGTAATTTCTATCTCGCCAATAAAAATCGCGCAAAAAAGGTTAGAAATCACCGTAATCTGCATTTAGACTGTTGTATTTTTAAACAATTTCATTTAGCTCTACAGGATATGCCTGTATCAGTTTTCACCAACTTCCCGTTTATCAATATTAATGAAATTTGGCAAGAGCATTGACACTACCATATTCTGAAAAAATTACGTTGTAGGAGGGGCTTAAGGGAGTGCGCCGGGGAAAAACAAAACATTTCAAAATTTATAACTTGAATCAGTTTTTCTTAATGCTTCCTAATTAAAAAAAAACTAATTTGGGTGGGAGGAGGTATTGGTATTTAAAAATTTATAACTTTGGATACAAAGCCGCTACATATATGCAGTTTTTAGATTTGAGTTTCAATTAATATTTTTTTGTTGATTGTTGGTGGAGCTAAGAGGGGGTTGATATAATTAAAAATTCGAAACCTTTGATTTAAATTTTGCTTTTAATGTTTGCTAATTATGTATTTAAAAAGTTTTTTGATGGGGGTGGTGAAGGGGTTGTTGTTAGATGTTCGATTGCATAAGTGGCAGTCAGCACCCTTTCAGGAGCCCGTCTTGCACTGCTTCCTGTGCCTGAAATTTTGTGCCCACGTTATCTACTAAGTGAAAACTCCTGCAGATCAAAAAAATATGATATAGGCTTCAAAATACGGCAAGTTATTCCATTTGGTGCCTCATTTGACACACATCCAAGTACCACTGGAGGTTTCACAATAACCCCCAAACCAACATGAACGTCACTGCGAAACCCCCAATAACACTTGTGAGGCGTCTTTGGTTAGGTATTGCCACAGATGTCGCAGGGAGACAAACTATGACACCGCCACATCCAGGTGTGCCACGTGGGGGCAGATGCCACAGTCATTGTATTCCCACCTTTCACTGGATCCCGATCCGCACCATCATGCCTAGGAGAGCACTTTTTTTTCTGGCTGCCCGTCAGAGAACACAATAGCGCGGCGTGCAACGAACAATGCAGTGTGAACAATGCTCTTCCATTCCATAAGTCGACTGGTTTATATATCCCCACACTCGCATGGTACCTGGTGTTGTGGCGATATGGTTTAGTTTTTGTTAATTGACTTCTTATTGCTGTGGTCGTTTTGAAGACATTCCGACGATGGTATTGATTGCCTATTCTTCTTATATATCTTTCCTGAGATTCCTTTGATGTATGGAATTATAAGTGTCGCCCCTCTTTCAGTATTTACGTATTTTTGTAGTGTGGTCCGAAGAGTTCATGTAGATGGAGAAACCGTTCCTTCGAAGAACGGATCGAATTTTTGACTTTTCTTTATTTCAAAGTTCTTCTATCAGAGATTTTACAACTTCCAGTTTGGTTAATGTGGAGTGGTTTGATTTGAAGTTTGGAAATTTTTCAGTATGAGTTGGTTTGCGATATACGGAAGTAATTAGGTGAATTCTTTTTGGTGACTAGAACGTCGAAAAAAGGGAGCTGACAATTTTCTTATTTTTCTAGTGTTAATGTGATGCAGTATCTTATACTATTAACATGACTTAAGAATTGTTCTAGTGTATATAATATGTCGTCCATGTATCTTAGCCATAGTTTGGGTCTCTGCCATGATGTGCGCAGAGCTTCTTCTTCAAAGAATTCCATAAAGATGTTGGCCACTACCGGCGAAAGTGGAGATTCCATGGCTAGACCATCTTCCTGTTGAAAATATCTGTCATTTCTATCGGAAGTGTGGTTCTCCTTGAGTAGCTTCTGTTCAATGATTTGAAGTTATTCCGGAGTATAACAAACCAACGTCTAGCGACAGCACCCGCCGGCACCTTTGATGTTTTTCGAAAGCGATAGGAGTGGAATTCCCACCATTTTATTGCTCAACTTATGATTAATGATCGGACAAACTACTGGAACTTATTATTCCGTTTTATTGTGCTGTAGACAAAATTTTATATACATTGCCGAAAAATTTAGACTGTGTTCCAAAGTTAATTTTTAAGAAAATTTTTCAGATTAAAAGTAATATTGACTTTGGCCTGAATTATATTTTACAAATATTTATTGGAAACAATTAACGACTTAAATGACTAATCAACAGGTACACTTAACGTTATTGAAATTAAACTATTTTGTAAATAGGGAACTTATGTTATTATTAGTAAAGATGTTGCATGTTATGTAAAAATCCGAGGCCACTCTAATATCTCCAGAACGAAAAGAAACGGAGAAGTAAAATTTCACATATTTCACACATTTCTAGATGCTAATTGTGCCCCCATTCATTAAGGGGGCGGAGCTAGGGCGGAGGCAATACTTTTTTTACAGGGTATATAGGTATTATAGGTTTTTGGAAGAAAAGTTGACTTTAAAATTTTATGGAAAATACCACTTAAAAAAAGTGATGTCTAACTGCCCCTTTTATGATAAATTTAAAATAAATGTCGTACTGAAACAAAAACGAAAAAAATGTCCCCAGGACGAAAAGTAAAAGACGAAAAGTAAGTAAAAAGTAAAAATGCTCACTTTTGGGATAAAACCATTAATTTTTTATCAGCTTTTTGGTCAGATACCTCTAATAAAACTACTGGTATTTAGCTGGAGGGTGAATTTGCGGATAATTAATTCTAACCCATAAAATTTCACTAATTTTCAGTCCTTTCACATAAAAAAGTACTTATAATCCTAATGACCGTTACACAAGGAGCTCTGCCTTAAAATAAACTAGTAAGAAAAAAATCAATAATAAGAACAAATATTATAAAATCACAAATAAAATAAATGAATTAACAAAACCTAAATTTAAACCTATTAGTAAATTAACGCCTAACTCCCGGCCTACTACGCTAGTTTTCTGTTCGACTGCTAGAAAATAAAAAAAGTCATCAACACCCGGATCAAATAAAGGAGATTTTTAAACTTTATTTTATACAAGAACACCAGAAAGTGTTGGGTTGGCTGTCGCTACTCTGTGGTTTGTTCTTCCAGTGGTAAGTTCGTGTACAAACTTAAAAATTGTGTGAAAAGCAGCATTAGACACCGCCTAAGCTCAGTTTACCTACCAGATTTCTTCAAAAGTTCTTCAGTTGTGTGCGTTTCACGCGAAACTCCTAATTAAACAAATAAACGACAACAAAACCAAGTCCTTGCTCATCAGGCGCGTACCGCTGGGGGGGATTTAGGGGTTAAAACACCGCCCATGAGTAAAAAAATTGGTATTAAATACGGGCGGATACAGAGCAGGTGCGATCGCCCCACCCCCCTCCCCACCCTTTTTCAGCTGACCCGACCTATATTTCATTAAATAATTTACAAAAACAAAACGAAAAATATTCAAATTTCTAGCTTTAACGTCGTTGATTGTTACAATTTCTTTTTAAATTTTTGGTTAAACAGCAAATAATTTTGCCTGCATCAATATAAAACACTGAGTGTTACAATTTTGGTTTAGTTTTAAGCAATTTTTGTCAACGGCATTTACGTGTAAAAAACGACATTTTTAGTATATTTTTTACAAAATTTTTGCCTGTGGCCCATTTCTGATATCATTTTAACAACAAATCTATGATTGAGATTAGACCCCATTAGCCTCCTCACTTCCATTAGCAACAATTTAGTTTAATTTAGATAATTTTTTATTAAAAAAATTTTTATTAACAGGCTTTGTATTCTTGACTTTACGGAAAGGTCCGGGAACTTCCTAAGGAAGTGAGTGTGGTTTACAAAAGAGTAAGATGAATATAAAAGGGATACTCGCGGGTCCAAAACGAATTACTGGGTGCGAATGTGTAAACCTGCAAGAATATTATTCCAAAATTTAACACAACAAGTGACTTAGATATACGTCAAAGTTCGGAATTATTTTATTTTAGGGCGATAAAATAAATTAAAATCAACTTAAAGTTAATACATTTTAAGAATATATAAGGACGGTATTGAATAAATACGCTTTCTCCAAGGGTTTATACGACGGTTTTAAAACATTTTCTAGCAGTTGATCGCAGTACTTCCAACACGTTAACCCCAGGACTACCCTTTACTTAATTTCATATTAAAAAAAAAACATACTTCATAACTAAAAATAAACGAAATGAAACAACTAGTTATAAGTTAGCAACAGCTAGTTTGGTAATAATGAGTTAGCCTTTTTTAAGTGTTTATAACGACCCTAAATTCGGTTATCAAGCGCATAAGGTGCTTTCTCTTATCGACTTAAAATAAAGTAAATTACTTTGTTTATACGAGCCCCTTAAAGCGCTTTTAGCGCTGAAAATGTTTTCGCTTAAACACCACTAAAACCGATTTAAGTACTAAATCGATTTTATTGTAAAGCGATTTAAAAAATGGTTTATCGCTTAAAAACCCATTTTAGGGTTGCTAAATACTTAAAAATAAAACCCTGGTTTTTCGAAAAATCTGTTGTTAACTAAGTTGTTTTATTTGTTTTTTCTTTAAAACTTATTTAATGACATGTAATGAAAGACGTATAAACCCGATAACGACGATTTTATTTAAAACCGTCCTTATATAAAAGTGCTTTTAGGTGCGTAATTAAAACATCCTTATAAGCGCTTCGAGGAGGCTTATATAAGCAAAGTAAGTTAAACCGGTACTAGAATTTTTTGGGTATAAAAGAGCAGAACATATCCACAATGTAATCTAATTTTCCTTAAATTTATAAACCCTATTCTGTTCAGGACTTTATTCACATCCCCAAGAGAGTCAGCATATCCGAAGAAATCCGATCTCACACGACAACTCTATCATCCCCAATGAACAACAAAAGCTTTTTGCAAAGTATGGTGGAAGAAAACACCATACCAAGACGATCTGCTTCAGTACGGCATTCAGCACGCAATTCAGCAAGATATTCAGCTGATGGAAGATTGACTCGAACTGGGTCGCTTAGGGTGAAAAAATCGGAGGAGGAGAGTCCGAGACCAATATGGCGGATGTAATGTTATTTTTTTTTTTTGATAATAAGTAAACTTTACCCAACGTGTAGAAAAAAGTAGATATTCTATAAATATATCAAATGAAAATTAGTGTAAGCCAAAATTATATTGAAACTTTTGTACAAAAAAGGTTGAACAAGAGGAAGAAATAATTTAGGTACATAAAAATTCGTGTTTGTCAGTATATTTATTTTTACTGTTCAGGGTTGTCCCATTTTTTAAGGGACTACGTGGAAAATTTCCCTTGTGCAAATTTAACTGGAAATTTGAAAGTAAATTTACAAATATTGATAAGTGGAAATTGCATCAATTTTAGAAATTGGATCTGGAATTGAATCTTGTTACTTCTGATTCAATAAAACTTTCTTAGACTTCATAAACTTCCTACAAAACATACATGTGCATAAAATATTTGCTAATGGATTTTTTTTTTATTTAGTTTTCATCCAATTGTTTAAAAAAAAAGCATTCGTTTCTAAAAAATTTTCGGAAATATTTGATGCACTAGTTATATTTCTACTGGAAACTCGGTTAGAATTGAAGATATCCAAACCCTAGCGGTTTTCATAATTTATTTTTCGAGACTTTTTACTACCCGTTGTAGTGTTTAAGATATTACTAAATATTGATGGTTTAAAAATTTTTTTTTGTAGTTGTAGTTGGATTGGATTGCATTTTGACACTGAATACAGTTTTTCGACTAATTCTGGATCCTGTGAGTCAAAAGTGAATTAATAGGTTCTTCATTTTTGAAATCTTCCTTGTATTTTAAAAAGTACGAGGGGTATTGATCAAATACTCAGATCTCAGATCATAAAAAAAGATACATATATTATTGTATATTTTGTGATCATATTCATTTTTCAAGCGAAAAAGTACACTGCAAACTTTAGCTTTAATATTAATTGAGTTCCTGTAATTAAATCCTCTGTACGATTATGCAAATTCTACTATTGAAAAAGTAATTTTTAATTTATGATTTCTTTGAGATCAATAATCGGATTATAGTATATTCTTTTCTCCCTCCTTTAGTAATTTCATTTTAGTGTTATCCATACCACTTGGTTTGTTATACTCGGGTATTATCATAAATAACTCTCTAGTGAAATACGAACCATGTGCGTAATTAATTTTTAATTTTACCTACTTGCATACGGTAAAGTGCACTTTACAACACTCGTTTGGATCTGGATGATTGTACTTTACCACATACTGTGGGGTAAAGTCAACGTTATGGCACTTTACATCACACTGTGAGGTAAAGTGACTATTTATATTTCTTTTTTAGGAGTTTTTATCTGATATTTTTTCTGCGTCTCATCTTTGAAGGGTCGTTGGAATACATAAATTTATTAGAGATATATCTTGGATCGCCCGCTGTATTCAATTCAAATATGACAGACTGGCAGACAGTTGCTTGAAGGCTACAAATTACGATCTTTAAGTGATTTGTCTCGACTTTGCTGGTCACAAAATATTGTGAACCTATGTACCTAATGTAATTTTTTTTAGGCAAGAGGAATACTTTAATCTAAAAACATATTTTCTTATGAACTCCTTTAAGTTACCCAAGCCAAACCTATTTTTCTTACCTAAAAATAATTGAAATTATAATATTATGGCTCAAAAAAACCTTCAGATTGTCAAAATAGCTTGAAACATAAATTCGAAAATTATTTTTGACTGTCCCCTGTATAAAAACTAGGCATTCGCCAACAATGACAATAGACTCTTGCGTACAGCTTGTGTTCTGTTTAGTAATTTTAACCACTTTTTTTCATTTATTCTAGCGAAACCCGTATTTTCTTAATTGAAACATAAAGTTGGCTACTTTTCTCACTTTTTTAGTTGAAATCAACTGAGATATGTTTAATAGGTGTGTTCAGTGCGTGGTTCTTTAATGTTTTTTACCTACTCTTTTTACACTTTACCGCACTCATTTGCGGAAAAAGTGTACTTTTTCGTACTCAGTGCAATTGATAAAGACACTTTACGCATGTGTTAGGTACAAGATTTTATCTATAAGCCTCAAAAATTTCCGAAATAAAAATATAAATATCTGTATTTTCATTTTCTGAAATAAACGTAGTCACTTTACCGCATAGTGTGCGATAAAGCGCCATAACGTTAACTTTACCGCACAGTATGCGATAAAGTACAACTTTCTGCACCCACACGAGCGCAGGAAAGTGCACTTTACCGCACGCGAGTAGGTAAATTAAATTAAAAGACGTTTTAAAATTTTTATTGCGGTTTTCCAATTTTTTCTTTACAGGGTATAAAAGGGTATTTCTCACCTAGAATGAAAATCTAGAAAAACTTTGAAAGCTAAATGTGTCCTTCAAAAATTTATTTAATTTATGTATATAGAATGATATAAATTTTTAAATAGGTGCCTAAATTGTCACCTGAAGCGTATTCCAAATAATAGGTGGTCTCCTAAATATAGCATGTAATAATAACAAAGAGTTTTCCTTAAGACCATTCCTGATGCGTAAAAAAGTAATTAATCTTTTATGATCTACACTGTTTTATTTAGTTATTTTTGAAAGGGCTTGTACTTGTTATGAGTCACATGATACGGGTTCGTTCTGGCGTGTTAATATTTCCAATAGAAATATGCTCCTAAGGCAATTAAAACATAAGAGAAAGAAAAAAAGGAGTTAAAAACCTCCAAATCAGTTACTTCAACCGAAAAGAATCTAAAAAGAAAATATCAAAAGATCTTAGGTGGAAAAACCAAAATTCAAAATTGGATAAATATCCCACAAGGGACACATAAAGGACCAAAGCAAAAAGAGAAATAATTAATTAATGTTTCGCCCTGGGTAACCAGCGTGAGCTCATCAGTAGTTTCACGAGTCACCCTTCCCAAACACTCATCCAATTTTGAGGTTTTTTAACTTCTTTTTCTTCTTTCTCGTTTGTTTTAAGAAACGAATGTTCCTCCTGTGGTAGTGTATAGGTGACACTACAATTTATCAAAATGGCCTAGACAATAGTGAGTGAGTTTTTTTTTCATAAATTTCGCCGTTCCATATTTTAACTCTAGATGGGAATGATCCTTTTTTGATTAAAGTGTTCTTAAAAGCGTCATAAAAACCAGAATTCTCAATTAAGCATAGAGAATATTTTGTTACTGACGCATTAACCCCATGACCTACATACCTAATAGTTAATAAATGAATTATTAATATTAATTATTTATTAGGTATAGCCTTATGCATTAGCTAAATTGCTGCAAATGGGTGTCTCTAGTTCCCATGAAAAAGTATAATACTGGCGCTGTACAACAACATTTAAAATGGATTACTGCAGAATGTCCTAATCGTATACCAATTTATCCATTCTAGAATCTGTACACAGTGGCCATGCACACCTCTCGAATTTAAAACAAAAAGTTTGTAATCCGTGGGGACGTAGTAACTGTGTGCGCCACCTGTCGAATATTATATTATTCGACGAATATTATATTATTCGACAGGTGGCGCACACAGTTACTACGTCCCCACGGATTACAAACTTTTTGTTTTAAATTCGAGAGGTGTGCATGGTCACTGCGTAGCTTCAACTGCCAGGTACAATCCTATGACTCCCTGATGATTCCTAATAAGGATGAAACAGGTCTGTAGGTGTCTGGATTCTCCATTAGACATTGGAGGCCTGGTCGTAATGAAGTGATAAACAAAAACGCTTTGTCCGATATGCCCCGAGTTTTACTTTCATTAACATTAACACAACAAAAAGTAATCTCCACTCTTAAAAATGTGATTTTTCAGAAAAAATTAAGAAGTATCAAAGATGACAAAAATGAGAAACTGAACTTTAAAGCTCCTATATCCCAAAAAACTAACAATATGTCTTCTATGTCGTTTTTTTTTACATTTTTTAGACGGCGAGAAAAAGTACTAATCTAGCAAACATATAAAAAAAATTTCATTAGCGAAAAACCATCTTCAATGTAGCCTTTGGTTATAGATTTTATTTTTTTGCTATAGACCCTAAAATAGAGTACTTAAACGTTCTCTAGTTTTATAAGATAAGAAAAATACTATACGGATAACACGTGTTTTGATATTTTGTAGGTTTTATCAGTAGCGCACTTAGGAATTGACTTCAGACAAAACTTAATTTGAAGTAAAAATGTGAGCATCACCAGGATTCTCGGGGGGGCGGGGGTTAACCTCAAACCCCCCCCCTCTCGGTGCGCTAGTGGTTTTATGACTATATAATTTAGAATTTATTGAAGCCTATGGGCAATATATCAGATACTGCATGTTTTAAGGTAGAATCATTTGGAAATTAACTAAAACCTCCTAAAAATGTCTCCTCAAATGTTTTGTAAATTTTAGAAATCAAAAAGATTTTAGTAGAGAATCAAATTTCAATAAATTCAATTCAAAAAACGTCTAATAAATTCCCATGCAAGTTTCAAAAATTTCCTAAGATCCTATACATGAAATATGAATATTGCAAATAATCGGTATGAGATTTTTTTATACGGATTTAAGGAGACTCTTTAGTAGGGCAGTATAATTTTTAACCCCACCAACCATTTCTTATTATGACGTACAATTATTAATACAGATATTTATAAATTATTATAAGATTAGAATTATATTCTAGCAATATTTACTTAATATAGAAAAAATCATGTATTTTGCACGAAATAAATATTTATTGTTTTAAAAAAATCACTCTTACTGCTTTTTCTTAATATCATCTCAAAGGACAAAAAAGTTGGACCCTCCGAAGTAAGTCTGACAAAAAATTGTAATATAAGATTGGAATCAAATTGTTAAAACTTCAATTTAATATATTTTACAAGTTCTGAAAATGTAAGGCCGGTTCTAAAAAAACACAGAAAATAATAAAGGGTACAAAAAAAGACACACGAATCATCAATTATATCGGCCAACATAAATTTGCTAAGATCGACAATCACGCGACAATCACCCCCTCCCCCCTTTTTAAATTACGCATTGTTTAAAATAAAAATATACAATTTTAAAAAAAAATTTCATGGTTCTGTATTACAGATGTTAACATGATGTTAAAATAATAAAATAAGTAATATTTTTTTTAATTTAAGGTAGTAATATCAAGGTGGCGATTTGCACAATTAACTAAATATATAGGGTGTTCCAAATTCGATGCTCACAATGGGGATCTCCTAAACTGTAGGAGATACGAAAAGGTTTAAATTAGGGCATAGTTGCACAATTTGACGCTTTGCTAAAAACCAAAAAAAAAGGTTACAAATTCCGGTAGTTCCGGAGGCGAAAAAAACCGAAATCTTTATTTTTAGTTTATATTTTTTGCGCCCTTATTCTTAAAGCTGTCAAAAAACGCTTAAAACTTTCTACAGGCACTTTTTTAAAATCTACCTAATGAGGGGTCCGTTTTCGAGATTTGACATTTCAGTGTGACAGGAGTTCATTTTCTCTTATGAACACATGCTTTTTTCTCCTGCCGTTTGGTTCATAAAGGATAATAGATATTTTACAACCAGTACAAGTACCTGACGTTTTGAGTTATTTGAACATCATCAGCCCAAATTCAAAGATTAAAGAACAAAAAAAACGTATTTCTAAAATATTAGGTAAAGTTATTTGTTATTTTCAAAATATCTTGAATAAGTTTAGAGCAAAAATTAAATTTGGGGTAATGATGGTCAATAAAACCAAAACGTCAGGTGACTTGCCAAAATAAGCTTGCAAAATGTTATCTGTCATCCTTTATGAACCAAACAGCAGAAGAAAAAAAGGACGTGTCCATAAGAAAAAATGAACTTGACATTGCTCCTGTCACACTGAAATGTCAAGTCTCAAAAATGCACCCCTCACTAGGTAGATCCTAAAAAAATGCCTGTAGAAAGTTTTAAGCGTTTTTTGACAGCTTTAAGAATAAGGGCGCAGAAAAATAAAAACTAAGAATGAAGATTTCGGTTTTTTCCGTCTATCTCCGGAACTATACAAAATTTATAAACGTTTTTTTTTTTAGTTTTGAGCAAAGCATCAAATTGCGCAACTTTGCCCTAATTTAAACCTTTTAGGTGATCCTCATGGTAAGCATCGAATTTGAAACACCCTGTATAACCCCTGCAACTACCAAAAATAGCCTCCGAAGCAAATGTAAAAAAGAGGGGTGTTAAGTTTGACTCTATGTCTGTGTATCTGTGTGTCTATGCGCTTAAAATGGAAAAACTGGCTATACAGCCACACTTTTCAGGGCTAATAGGGGATCATGCCAGAAACCTAAAACCACATTTTTTCAACAAAATTTCCCTCTAGGTTCGCCGCCATCATGTATTTTGTGTTGGACCTAATATTTATCCGATTTTAAAACGGTTTTTTTCTGTTGGCTAAACAATTATTTTTTTTAACTTTTATTCGAAAACGACTTCCGAAAATGGTTATTACTTACTAGCCAATATTTTTCTTTGTGTAGACTTGAGAAGAAAAGTGTTCAAATATAAATTGTAGATATCAAAATTCTCTATAATTTTCTTTATAGTAAAAAAATAGCTAAGGTAGAGTGCTACAAAGTTGACACTACAAATTCCTGAGGTAAGATTTAACTCCCTTATTTTGTCAAGTTGGCCATGAAGAACGCCTAAGGTTTGTCAAACTGTCAAAAATTTTCATCATAAGAACGATTCTCCTTAAAAAGTCCAATTTGTTAAACCAATGTTTTGTCCGAACCTCATTTCTTCAAACCCACTCAATAAGAAACTCGAAATTTATAAGACCCATCTTTAATCGAACCATTGTTCATCAAACTCATTTAATATCAAACTCGTAATTTGTAAAACGCATTTTTAGTAAAACCCGAAATTAGTCAAACTATTATTTTTCAAAACCGGAATTCGTAAGACCCGTTATTTATCAGTTTGTTCTTAACTAGAATGCAATTGACATCTATACACAAACTATTGAACATTGAACGCTACTTGTACAAGTATGCGCGCGTAGCAGCCACAAATGCATCGAAACGCCGCGCCGTCGCGCCACCTTCATGTACGTCTCTCGTTTATATATTATTGGAGAATGCGCAATCAATTTAGCAGAAGTTTCTGATAAACAACGATTCTTACGAATTCCGGTTTTAAAAAATAGTGGTTTGACAAATTTCGGGTTTTATTAAAAATGGGTACCTACTATTACAAATTACGAGTTTATATTAAATATATATATATATATAAAAAAATTGGTTTAACGAATTTCAGTTTCTATAGTGAATTATTTTGTTATTGAACTTTCTTTTATTTAACGGGTTTGATTTTGCACATAAAACGTGGTCGTCCGCCAAGACAAAACAAAAGTACCTACTCACCTATTATTGACAACTGTGCGTGTTTTTCCATTCTGGCATATTGAAATATTAGATAATATTCTGCGCAGCTACTTTTAAAATTTATATTTTTTAAGTATAATTCGATATTCATCCTTATGTGTTTCGAGAAAAACGAGGAAATTAATTGTTTGCTTTTCAACCAAACAAAAGAAAAAGAAAGGTAAGCAAATACTGGGGTCGTATTTTCGAAACCATACGAAATTATTGATATGCCGATATGCTGATTCATGGGTAGTACGTGCAAGAATAACCGGTTTTTCATGTGAAACAACACGAATGCCTCCACCCACTCGTGCAATATTGCGTTAAACCAGTCGAATTCGAACGCGGTCCACACATACCGGCTTATCTTTCGCCTCTCATTTCACACGGTATAGAAAGAGACTGACATAAAACTTGTTGATGATTCAGTATACGTATGCGGATATTTTCGTATGGATTCGAAAATCAGACCCCTGATATCTGGAACTAAGTACTTATTTACCAATAACCTACCTAAAGAATAAAGAGATAAAGTCTCATTGAGAAAATTTTTGATTGCGGCGCTTTTTAGAAATGATGTAAGTATGTTTGACACTTTTTACGGAGTGATCCAGAAGGTAGCCTTACTTCTTTTTTTCTACGGTTTTTAAGATAGAAATAAAACGAGACCTGATTTTCGGCAACTTCGAGTTTTGCCAGATATACAGTGGCGTACCCAAGAGGAGAGAGGAGGTTGCGCTTACCCAGTGCTACTCAAATCTGAATAAGATTCTTATTAAATAACCGGCATTTTTACTCAAAAATTTTCTGTCTGTCACCAACGCGCCTAACTCAAGAACCACTTGTCCGATTTTGATGAAATTTAGTAGGTACGTAGACTTGGTTTGTGCTCCAGATTTTCCTATTTCAAGAACATTAAAATTGCCCCCCAGGGGCAGAGATAATGGAAGGCACTTATTAAAAAAACCCGTTTTTAAACAGGGATTGTGAAGGCTTTGGTAAGAGCTTTAGTGCCTATAAATTGAAAGAGTATTTTAAAAATTCTTGCCTGCGTTATTTTTTATTACCAAAAGTTAAAGAAAATTTAACTCACTAAATCTTTTATAGAAACATTTAAAAAAAGTAAAAAAGTGTATATATATATATATATATATTTTGTTTTTATTTAGTTTTTTGACACGTAAAATTATGTAAACAAACTAAAATTATCTGTGAAATGGTTCTGGGATAATGCTTTAAACTTTCACCGTACAAAATTTTATACAAATTTGCCTAACAGTTTTTTAGATAAAGTGATTGGAAGAAGCACACTTTTTATTCAAATTCATCCTTTCCTGACTATTCTATTGTAGTAGTAACATGATATGGAGACAAAATTTTGTCATGGTCTGTGTCTTTATGTCTGTAACATGATTGCTCAAAAATCAATTAACCCATTTTTGTCAAATTTGGCATAAAAATCCTTTTTCACCAGACACAGAGCTGGTTAATTTTTGATGGGGGTGGGGAGTGTAGTGGCAAGAGAGTAGGAGGGGGAATTAAAAAATTGTAACTGACTAACCGTAGCAGCTAGCGACACGCGATTTTCACATTAAGAGAGATAATTTTGAACCAATAAAAAAATTGTTTTTTTTCATTTTTGGAAAATAAAATTTTGAGGAGGAAAATTTTTTAAAAGATTTTATGGATGGCTGTACGTGCTTGCTGGCGTCATTTTTTTCCTAGGTAAGTTTGGTAATAATATGCTAAGTAGTTAGTAGTAGTTAGTAGAGAGAAAATACGATTTCAATACATAGATGTCATGGACTTTGATAACACAAATTTTAATTTTACCTATTGTTTACCAGTTCCAATACAATCGATTCTAATGGGCTGAAAATGTAAATTATTTACATAGTTGATGATGCCTCATAAATAATGCCGAATTTACGAGATATAAACAGAAATTTTATTTCGTTTTAATTATGGGTCATAATTTTTGATGAATAAACAAAACAAAGATAATTTTTTTCGATCCATGCCGCGGTAGAATTTAAAATATCTCTAAAAATTGTGGATCTATTTTTTTTGAGTTTAACTATAAAATTGGTACTAATTTGAGCATTCTTATTGTGCATGTAAGCTGTTAAAATCCTCAAGAATAATACCTACAGCGGCGTGTAGTACAAAGAAACAAGGTTAGTTAAAAGTCTTCTGTTAATTAATTTTTAAAATTTTTTAAAAGTTACTTTAGTTGTTTTGTTTTAAGCTAAATGAAATTTTATGATAACTTACCTAACATTTCTTATAAAACGTCATTATTTTGTTGCCTAAAAATTATTACCTTGTGATGAGTTTACAGGGTTATCCATCATAAATGTATAGCATAGTATAGTTTAATTTTATTGATGCATATTCCTTAAATTATATTACAATTTACATAATTAAAATTAATGAAATATATATGCAGCAAAAGACAAAGTTGACACCCTCCTATTAAGAAATAGGAAGCCTTGATCTTCCTTTATGTTTATGATTAAATAATACAGAACCAATACTTTAATAAACCTTACCCTAATCCAAATGTACAAAAAGAAATATAGATTTATAAAACCATAAAATAATGTAACATTAACAAATTTCATTGAAAAAAAATTAATATCAAAAATAATTTAAGTTTTAATTAAAAAAAAAATAAAAAAAGCAATTCTCATCCAATGCTTACTCTCGAATGCCTTTTAAGATGTAATTTTAAATGTTTTTTGAAACTGATCAGACTCAAGTTTTTTTTGATCCGATTTCAATAAATAATAATAATAATAAATAAATTATTTAATTTACAATATATTTCAAAACACTGATTTAAAAAAATAATTTGTTAAAAAAAAAACAGTTTAGTTAGTTAGCACCTCTGGTACTCAAAAAAGTGACGATAAACGGAGAGGAACCACAATAATTTAAGATTTAGAGTTTAAATTTGTGACCTAATTCCAGTTTTAAAATGTACCATTTTAGACAATTCAGTAAATTCTTTTTTAAACTCAACCGCTTTAGCACCTTCGTACCCCGTACCAAGATCTACAGATGATTCGTGGTTCCTAGCTGACGCTGAACTTCCAAAAAAATAGCATTTTAGATTCCATAATGGTCCTATGATCCGGTTTAATTTCTTTTTTTTCTATCTGTATCACACAGAGCTTAGCGTAAATTCTACCACACCACCCCCCCTCCCAAAGATATTCGAATTTTGATATGCTTATAATATCGAACCAATTTATAAATAATTTAGAACCACTTTTAAAAATTTTGAACCACATTCGTTCCTGTTTTTTTTATATTCAAAAAATCAGGTCCTGCTTAAATAAAAAAATAAATGTCCAACAAAGATGGAAATACTTTTTCTTACGCGATTTCTAGTATATTTCTATGCCTTCCAAACTGACTGGATTTCAATTGGCTAAACCCCCCATTTTGAATAAATATAAAAGAAAACACAGAAATTAGGGTGGTTAAAATTTTTTTAAAGTTGTACAAAATTAGTTCGAAATTAGTTCAAAATTATAAGCATATCAAAACTCGAATATCTTTCGGAGGGGGGGGAGGTGTGTCTTGACGGACCTCTCATTTTCTTTCTGTTTGCGCAATAAATGATGAGTCTTAAAAATAAAAATTCTACTATTGTCTTGTCATCACGCTTAATCAGAAGCTTACTTTCTGGCAAGCCCTAAACCTGACCTATCCTTCATATATTGCTACTTGAATGACGTCAGCAGATATTAGACCGGTGAAAAGCTTAAACAGGAAAAAAGTTAATACCAACTAACTGAGTGAAAGATGAAAGATCGTCTCATAGTATGGTGAAAGGGCCTATTTTCGGGGCCTTTTGTGGGAGTCCCTGCCTCTGAAATCAATTAATTGATGTGTGTCTCTATGTATGTAGCCAGAGTAAAGGTTATTAATATTGAAGTATGTCATTTTTATAAAAATATCAGTCTTTTTTTTCTTTTTGTTACTCTGTTACTCTGTTATTTTTGTTACCTTTAATTTTTTTTTTGTTATAAATTATATGTAATACGTAGATACTTTTGCCTGGGGCATCTTGCATAAGCCCTTTTAAGGGCTTAGTGTTAGCGGTTTCATAATCGAAAGATGGTCCATTTTTGTCATAATTATTATAATTATGTATTGTTACTTTAGTGTAAGTTTTTATTTGGCAAAATAAAATATTTGATTGGATTTGATCTATCACTTGTCATTCATCTTGATCGGTTAGTAGTAATATTAGTATAGGAGCGGCCCGTAGGCCTCTTCATGGGGCCTTTCTGCCATACCCCGTTCCTCACCCCTATGCCTCTACCTCCGCTCTATCCGGGCCTCCCTGTCTTCTTTACGAAGTTCAGCATGTCGGCCCATTTGAGCGAGTGCAGCTCTTGTTCCTCTATGGTGGGAAATCCCCAATTCAGCTACCTTGATCTGGCATATGCATCACACTGTGCTATTAAGTGCTGCGACAATTCCTCTTCGAGCCCGCAAGCGGGACACACGGGATCTCGTGCTACTCTTATTTGCGTCAGATGTTTGTTCAGCCGATTGTGCCCAGTCAGCATCCCTGTCAGCAGTCCAATGTCCTTTCGCGTCTTGCCTAAGAGCCATTTAGTTCTGGCTACATTCAGACCATTCACGAATAGCTTGGACTGTCCGCATTTTGACTCTTGCCTCCAGGACGTCTTCAGTTCATTGTTCGCCCATTTATTGGGCTCTCTCTGTACCTGTTTCCTTGTTATTCCCAGAAGAGGTTCCGGTTCAATGTATTGGGTTTCGGCCCCTAGTCTGGCAAGTTCGTCCGCTTTCTCGTTCCCTGGTATTCCCTCATGATCTGGGACCCACATCAGTGCCACCATTTTGTCTTGAGCCAGTGTTTGCAGTGCTTCAGCGCACTCCTCCACCAGACTACTGACTATTTTGGGTGCACTTAGAGCCTTAGAGCATATGTATATGTCCCTCCTGCCATTTGTGACCTCGGGTAGGGTCGAATCTTGATCGGTTAAGAAATACAAATTATGCGAATTATGTATACCATTGCGAAGACAAGTGAATATTAGGCCTAGTAAAACAGAAATATCGAACACAAATAGGTTCCGCGACTGGAACTAGTTTCTATCAACGGGATGATATGAGGAAGTATGAGTGCGAATAGGATAAAAGCATGGCGTGAACGATAAAACTTTAGGATATTTTTTCAACCAAAATATTTCTGGAATTAATGATAGAAAAATGAAAATTCAAACACATATTTTAATTTATTATAAGTACTTTTAAGATTAATCTTGTAAATTAAGGTCGACAGCGATTTAAATATTTAATAGACACTTAAAGTTGGCAAACTATTTTTCATTCCTTGTTGTTAGCGTGCCTTTGATGCGTTTGTGAAAGCGTCCTAAAAAAAAAGAGTTAAAGTTGTGCTTACAAAGTACGACGTAACTAAACCAATTCTTGTTCAGTGCTTGAAGCACAGTTTTACTTTATGTCGCTCACTTCTATTTCCTTCTTTGTCGTGCTTGAAGCACAGTTTTACTTTATGTCGCTCACTTCTATTTCCTTCTTTGTCGAAAAAAGTGAGAGGGCAATAGAATGGAAAATAGAAGGAGTGAAACTGTGGATCAGGCATTTATGAAAACCCACAGATAACAAAATGGTTAGGATATGCTAGCTGCTTCCAAATACTGCAAGGGCTCGGAAGTAAAAACAAAGATAAAATGATAATACCCCCTAAGAAATTTCACAAAAATAACCGCCTTATGTAGGTGACAGTTATGAGCCTAAAAGAACGTAATCACATCAATCGAATCGACTTAACATTTTTTTTTATGTTTATGTCTTTTCCACAATCAGTAAATGGTATTTTTTGTTTTTTTGTAACCTGAAACGTTGCACAGAGGTAACTGTCTTGAGAATATGTGATTTTAACACATAAACACGTCGCGGATTGAATTATGTTATTAAAATATTACTTTTTGTAATTATTGGAAATTACCCTTATGACAATATTAACATTTTGTTTTTTTAAATTTTTGTTAATAGAAAAAGTAAATTTATATCATTTTTAGATGGGAGTAAACTATTTTTTTTTAATCTACAAACATCGAAAAAAGAGAGAGTAAAAGCAGAGGATTTTAGATGGAAGATCAGAACAATTTTGGATAACAAACGGAAATTGGAGAAAAAATCTAACACCGCAAGAAGAATCAGCCCTCAAAGGAAATGCAACTGGAGTAATGGACGCCACCACCTACGACCAGAAAATTGAAGAGGCTCTACAAAAAGGAAATTACAGACAAATAACTCAGAACCTAACCACCACCATAGAAAGAAAAATCTACCAAACTCTTTACTTACACAGAAGATACTTTAACGACATTAAAAGGAGCAAACTTACACCACACGACAGCAAAGCACCGCATATGTATGGACTGCCGAAAACTCATAAGGAAAACATGCCTGTTCGACTGATAACTAGTTCTCGCAATTCTCCGACTTATAATCTTGCTAAATATCTTCTACTCATCATCCAGCCTCTTCAAGGAAAGTCACCATCATTCGTCAAAAATTCAAAGCACTTCGCGGACCTTCTTAGAGACGTCAACCTACAACCTGACGACCAGTTTCTTAGTTTTGACGTCGAAAGTTTCTACACGAACGTACCATTGGAAGAATCACTTCAAATGATTGAACAAAAGTTACTCAAGGACAAGTATTTCGAAAGGTATTTTCAATAGGAAGATGGTCTACCCATGGGATCTCCACTTTCGCCAGTAGTGGTCAACATCTTTATGGAAACTTTTGAAGAAGAAGCCCTGCGAACATCATGGCAGAGGCTCAAAGGAAAACAATACACTAGAACAATTCTTCAATAATGTCATCAGCATAAGAAACTGCATCACACTAACTCTGGGAAAAGAAGAAAATTGTCAGCTTCGTTTTCTCGACGTTCTAGTCACCAAAAAGAATTCAACCATATCCACTTCCGTAAATCGCAAACCTACTCATACTGGACAATATCTAAACTTCAAATCAAACCACTCCACATCAACCAAACTGGGAATTGCAAAATCTCTTATAGATCGAGCCACCTACATCTGCAATACAGAAGAAGCTTTAAATAAAAAAAAAGGCAAAAATTCGATCCGACCTGTGAAGAAACGGTTTCTCTAACTACACAATCAATAAAACTTCTCAGACCACACCAACACAAAGGACGACAGACGTAAATACTGAAAGGAAGGCGACACTTATAATTCCATGCATCCAACCAATCTCAGGAAAGGCAACCAATACCATCTTCGGACTGTCTTCAAAACGAGCACAACAATAAGAAGTCAGTTAACAAAAACCTAACCATATTGCCGCAATACCAAGAACTGCATCTACCAAGTACCATGCGCCGACCCATGGAAGTTCGCCTTACAAAACACAAACGCAAAACTTCACAAGGGGACACAACTGGATAAAAAATAGCTCAACATTGCTGGGAAAAGCCACATCATATGGAATGGAAAGAGGCAGAGATGGTAGCCAGGGAAGAAAATCTATTCAAGAGGAAGTTCAAAGGAACAGTTTTCATACAGAGGAACCAGAATGTATTTTCTCAACAGAGCGTCACCATCAAGGATATTTGGAAACCCATACTTTTCGGAGGTAACAAATTTCAACTGTGAAGGGGCCAAGCCAACCAGGTGTACTCATGGTTCAGTGAACACATACTAGTATATAAGATAAGGTAGTCTTAGTTCTTGTTAGTATTCACCTGATGACGATTGCAGATACATAAGCAATCGAAACGTTGTCAAAAAGTAAAAAATAAAGACAATGGAAGTTTGAAACTCTAGTTTACTCTCAAGTTCAACATTGTCTACCAACTTCAAACCACAATTTTTAGATGAGTTTCAAGTCCGCCTGTAAACATGATACATATTTGCCTGCTTTTTTTATTAGCCACACGCTTGTTTTTTTAGTCAAAATAAAATGTTTTCGTTTTTTTTGCGTGTTTTTGCTAAAAATATAGTGTTTTAATTTTTTCAGTAATGTTATACAACCGGAATGACTAATTTTTTGCCTTTTATAAGTGCTGTGCGATAACCCTTTTTATTATTAGCCTCAGAGTTAGGGGCATTTTGTCAATACCAACTGATTTATGCTACATTTACATTGAATTCGATCTCCACTTTAATTGTTGAATTTGACATCTTAACATATGAGAACCCACGGAAACATTTACATTCGAAGTTGCCTTTGAATTGATTCCAATGTAAATGGTAACATGCTTTTACTATATGCTAAGCTGTCAAAATTCAACCTTAAATTGGAGATCGAATTCAATGTAAATGTAGCCTTAGGCTCACAAATGTCAAGTACATGCAGCGGTCATTTTATTTATAGGATATTATCATTCCACCTTTATTTTTACTTCCGTGTGTAAGTGTCGTTGTAGAGATAGATGAGACGTAGTCGCTGTTATACGACGTATCTGTCCTGAGCATACGCACTGAGATACGCTTACTTAGTGTAAGCACTCTCTATTTCTGCAACTTTACGTGTCCAATATCTAAATCGCTAAAAAATTTGGTTTGGGTTTTATTTCAAACGATATCGACGTCCAACAAATTTTTTTTCTTGTTTCCTTCAACTTATGACTTAATTCCTACCAATTTTGGGTTGCGAAAAACGAATATGACAAAGAAAATTTTTTATTAGCTCCAGTTTTTGTGATAAAAAATAATGAGTTTTTCATTTAATAAGGATTATGAGGTAACGAAAAATATTAATTATGTATGCTAACAATATTAAAAGGTGTATTTTTAATGACAGTTACACACTATAAATGACAAAAGAACACTCACCGGTGGTTGAATATATGAAGAATTAATTGGGGGTGAGATCGCTGTCTTTTGGCTTTCCTCTTGTAAGTAATTTCTGGAGCATACCTATACATAAACCAGCAGTAATCCGCGAGCATTGCTTCATTCCAGCGGCCCTGATATCTCCTTTCCATGAGAGAAATATCCTGGTGGAATCTTTCCCCATGCTCGTCACTGACAGCTTCACAACTGGATGGGCAAAAATCAAGATGGGAGTAGAGAAAATGTATTTTTAGTGACATATTACATCCGAGTTGATGGTATATTTCTAGAAGTACTTTTACCAATTGAGTGTAATTTTCCTCCCTTCTGTTCCCTAAAAATTCATGCGTAACTCCCTCAAGAGCTTCCCAAGCTTCCTTTTCTTTTCCTTTCAGAACTAGGTCGAAAGCAGGATCCTTTACGAGTTCACGAATTTGTGGCCCAACGAAGATGTCTTCCTTGTCTTTTGCATCACTTAGTTTCGGAAATTTTTCTCTCAAATATTTAAAAGCCTGACCATCTTGGTTTAAGTCTTTGACAAAATTCTTCATTAAACCGAGCTTGATATGTAGGGGTAGAAGAAGAACATCTTATGGATTCACGAGAGGCTCGGCAACGACATTTTTCTCACTAGGTATAAGATTCCTTGCAGGCCAATCTATTATCTACTATCCCACATACATAAAAAGCAACAGTATTTAGTGTACCCTAATTGCTTCTTATAGTATAGCAATGACTTTTAGGTCGCCACAGATTTTCCACTTATGTTCAGCATATTTGATTGAGTTGAGGAGGGTTGCCATATTTGCATAAGTCTCCTTCATATGAATTGCGTGACCAACAGGAACACAACAATACAGCTTTTAAACAAAGCTTGGAAGAGGCTATGAATAGCCTCCATTCAGTTGGATTATGCTCCATTTTCAAACTTTTGATCAGACCATTAATATCACAGCAAAAAACAAGATTATTTTCCTTCTAAAAAAAAGGTAACAGATTCCGCTGACGCTGTCTGTACTTAGAGACTCTGACATCTGGTTGAAGAAGATTCCATTGCTGTAACCTTGATCCTAGAAGTTCTGACTTCTCCTGTGACAAGTCAAGATCTCGAATGAGATCATTTAACTCAGACTGGCTCAATCTGTGTGGCTGATCATCTTTTTCTTCAAAATCAGGGTCGTGTGATATTGAAGGCATGTTTAATTCCTCATCTTCCACATTGTCTTTACTCTCTACTTCCAATTCATAGTTTTGAAGTGGAATAGGAATCGGTAAACTGTCTGAAGGTGGTATAGGTCGAATAGCAGATGGAAGATTCGGATATTGAACTGTTCCTCTTTTTTTCACTGACAATCCTGCATTGATAGGCGGAGTGAAGCAAAAATAGCAGTCATCTATGTGATTTGTAGGCTCATGCCAAACCATGGGCACCCCAAAAGCCATCGATCGTTTTTTATTTTTAAGCCATTCTCGTAATAGAACTGAACACGAGTTGTTACCTTCATTCCAAAATAATGTTGGTAAGCAGTCTTCATAAGAGGCGTCAAATTGCGTTTCTGTGAAGAAAACGTTATTTCTCCACAAATATAACAAAAATTATTAACTGAATTTACACATTTACGAGGCATGTTAATACAATAAGTTTTACTTTAAAAACAGTCCAAAACAACAAATTTTGCACTAAACAAAACAGAAATATTCTATGTAAAATGTAAACCTTAGATTTACAGCATAAACACTATAGTCAGTTTGCGATGATATATTGTGTCTCCGTGTATCTAGTTTTATAACAATACCATACACACTACATTAACTGTGCGTTCGATTAGAAATACAAAACTGAACTGTAAGGTATCGGTCGCCCTAAATACGCAATTATTTTGGAAAGAAGGGAGTCCCCGCTTATATATATCGATAGCTAAATTAAAACTATCGATAGTTCTGTAGTTTTATCTCTATCGATATTATCGATAGTCAATGTCGATGGTGGCGTACCACTATTTCTAACTCCCCACCCTATCCAGTTCTCTGCCCTTTCTACTTAACCGTATACACTAGGCGATTAATGGCTTATCATCTTAAGATGGATGGAAAAAAACTTTTGAAGAACAAGCTTTTATTAAATGCACTCAAAAGTAAAAAATATTTTTTATGTTTCTGATACCATAATAAAGGCGCAAATTAAAAATTTGAACTTTAGGTATCGTATATCGGTCACACGATTATAAGACTATAACCTAAGGACATTTTCAAAGGCTTGGCAAGCATGGCAATCTCACTTGTTCTCAGCTTCTTTATATGAAAGCATTATGTTTATCATTCGAAAAGAAGAAGAATTTAGTTCTTCTTTTGTAGTTCTCTTTTTGTCACCGTAAAGTTAAAATTTTTAATTTGTGCCCATCGCTTTCATTATGGTATAAGAAAGATAAAAAATTATTTTCTACTTTTAAGTGCATTTAATAAAAGCTTGTTCTTTAGAAGTTTTTTTAATAAAAATTTATTTTTCAATTTTTAGATTTGTACCCTAAATCTACTAAATCTTTCCCCCCCCCCCACCCCACTTCCCTCGTTAGAGGGAAGTGTATATCTAATAGTACCATATTATTGTATTTTCGCCGGAACTATAAACGCATACCAAATTTGAACACACACCCTTAATTTTTAGATTTGTACCCTTAATCGTCCATCTTGAATCCGCCATATTGAAATTTTCAAATCTGATCAAAAATTTACAATCCCCTTCTTTAAAAACCCCTGTATGCCAATTTTGATTGAAACCGAACAAAATAAATCTTTTTCCCTCATTAGAGGGAGGTGGGTACCTCAGAATACCATTTTCGCCGGAACTATAAAGGCAATCAGATGTGTATAAGTTGGT
This sequence comes from Oxystoma pomonae, assembly GCA_963921995.1. Lineage (NCBI taxonomy): Eukaryota > Metazoa > Arthropoda > Insecta > Coleoptera > Brentidae > Oxystoma > Oxystoma pomonae. The sequence goes on from OY998172.1 coordinate 44,651,063, forward strand.
TAAAATTGGTTAGCAAAAGATGACCAAAAGCCGTCCATCTTGAATCCGCCATATTGAATTTTCAAAATCTGATTAGAAATTCGTTATCTCCAAAGCTTGTAAAAAATGAACAAATATATTTGAGATATTAATAAGGAAGGTGGGGTCGGCAGAAGGAAAGTTCAGAGCTATTAGTGGGGACCCAAAGTTTTGCTTATTATCGGTGTTTAAGTAAACCAATAGATTTTTTCCATTTTTATTGCAGTATTTTTACAATCCACCTATCGATTTTTATCCCGCTGCCACAACGCTCCACGCAACATCCCTCAAAACATCCTAGATCTCTTGGCAAGGGTAGTTTCAACCCTCGGTTGTTTCCGACCCTTAGTATAGGGCTCGTGCTAGCGTTGTACGCGACTGTCGTTTGGACAACAATTTGCGCATTTTAGGTCGCTTACTGAATAGGCAACCTAGATGAAATTTTGTGCGTAAAAAGTATTATTTTAAGCTATTTGTTTATTGATTTACTAGATGAAAAAAGAATGCAAAGAAATAAAAGTAAGCTTAATTAGAAATTAGGTAAGTAACTAATGTACTAATATTTTTTTTACTTGCGTGCGGAAAGTATTCACTTTCCGCACTCATTTGCGTGCAGAAAGACTTTTCCGCACCGAGTGCGGAAATGAATTTACCCATATACTTTTCCGCACGAGGATTTTTAATTATTTTTTTTCTTTACGTCCACCCGACTCTCTTTACGTCTGTTTGACAGCACATTCAAGTGGTCGTTAAGGAACTCCTTACTTTATGATTGTACTAACCTTATTTGCCTGGTTATGGCCGCGGACCGTTTATTTTATAGGTATTTTTTACATGCGCTTTTCTTTAATTTGCGCTGTAATCTCTATGTATACTAAATTATTTAGGCAGAGATGGTCACGGTTGCGCTCTAATGACATGTGCGGTTTTTGCCTGATAAACAGCATATGCAAAAAAATTACCGAAAACCATTTACCGTGATTTTTTATTTTTTTTATTTATTTAATATTAATTTTGAACTTATATGTAAAAGGCTTTTTTCTTTGTTAGAGGGCAGTAATCTTCTTGAATCAACTTAAAGCGAGATAACAAACGTTTCTTTACATTGACTTAACGAACGGACTGGAATGGAAAATTAAAGAAAAAAAATGCCTGAAATTTGTTTTTTTTTTCTAAATTTACATCTTCAAAATTTACATCTTCAAAAAACCATCAACAAAATCGTAATTGTTTTAAAAGGATATCGCCCGTTTTAAATGAAAATTTGTATTCGGTAGAATTGCCTGATTTTTTTATATGTTGAAGTACTCGTCCTAAGAGAATTTTTGTTTCATTGCGCCAACTCTCTAACCCTCCCAAAATTACCCGAAAAATGAAGTCAAAGTCGTCCATTTCGCACTTATTAGCAATTCTTGAATTATTGTACTAACCTTATTTGCCTGGTTATGGCCGCGGACCGTTTATTATATAGGTATTTTTTACATGCGCTTTTCTTTAATTTGCGCTGTAATCTCTATGTATACTAAATTATTTAGGCAGAGATGGTCACGGTTGCACTCTAATGACATGTGCGGTTTTTGCTTTATAAACAGCACATGCAAAAAAATCACCGAAAACCATTACCGTGAATTTTTTTTCTTTGATTTATTTAATATTAATTTTAAACTTATATGTAAAAGGTTTTTTTCTTTGTTAGAGGGCAGTAATCTCCTTGAATCAACTTAAAGAAAGATAACAAACGTTTCTTTACATTGACTTAACGAACGGACTGGAATGGAAAATTAAAGAAAAAAAATGCCTGAAATTTGTTTTTTTTTTCTAAATTTACATCTTCAAAAAACAATCAACAAAATCGTAATTGTTTTAAAAGGGTATAGCCCATTTCAAATGGAAATTTGTATTCGGTAGAATTGCCTGATTTTTTTATATGTTGAAGGACTCGTCCGAAGAAAATTTTTGTTTCATTGCGCCAACTCTCTAACCCTCCCAGTACCCGAAAAATGAAGTCAAAGTCGTCGATTTCGCACTTATTAGCAATTCTTAAATTATTGTACTAACCTTATTTGCCTGGTTATGGCCGCGGACCGTTTATTATATAGGTATTTTTTACATGCGCTTTTCTTTAATTTGCGCTGTAATCTCTATGTATACTAAATTATTTAGGCAGAGATGGTCACGGTTGCGGTTTTTGCCTGATAAAAAGCATATGCAAAAAAATTACCGAAAACCATTTACCGTGATTTTTTTTTTTTTTTTTTTGATTTATTTAATATTAATTTTGAACTTTTTTAGAGGGCAGTAATCTTCTTAAATCAACTAAAAGTGAGATAAAAAAACGGACTGGAATGGAAAATTATAGAAAAAAAATGCCTGAAATTTTGTTTCGTCGATTTCGCACTTATTAGCAATTCTTGAATTATTGTACTAACCTTATTTGCCAACCGACCAAAATTTAATTTTCTTTTTTGAATTTGCCATAACTTCCTTTTTAAAAATAAAATTTTAACAAAATTGCACTTTCATCTTCGATCCGTCATATTAAACTTTTTTATTTTTTATCTGATTTAAACGAAACTTTCTCTAAATTATAAAACATGAAAGAAAACTGACAGATGTCAGTCTCCATCTTGAGTAAACCATATTAAACTTCGTTATTTTTTGTCCGATCTAAACCAAACTTTTGTTGCACGTAAAGCGTCTAAGTAAGTCAGTACAAGTCAGTAGCCATCTTACAAGTGCCATATTGAACTTCGTTATATTTTTCCCAATTTAAACATAACTTTTGTTGCACATAAAGCGTTTTCAACAATATCCAATTTGAATCCAAAATTGACATATGTCAGTAGCCATCTTACAAGGGCCATATTGAACTTCTTTATAATTTGCCCGATTTAAACATAACTTTTTACACATTATAAGGTTTTCTAATGTTACTTAAATAGGACGCAAAATTGACATATGTCAGTAGTGTATATAGTCAGCAGTCGCTTTAGGTGCAACGACGCAAGATGGCTACTGACATATGTCAATTTTGCGTCCAATTTAAGTAATGTTAGAAAATCTTAAAATGTATAAAAAGTTATGTTTAAATTGGGCAAAATATAACGAGGAACAATATGGCCCTTGTAAGATGGCTACTGATATATGTCAATTTTGGATCAATATTGGATATTGTCTATGTTGGGAATTTGGAACCTTTGGTTGCACTATAACAACCATTGTTTATCGTCTCCCGATGATGCTAACAATGTTAGCGAAACGCGCGTTGAGTGCAAAAAGTGTAGTTTTGGTTTGTGGAAAACAATCATAGCTTTGTTATGGGATATTGTTGAAAACGCTTTATGTGCAGAACAAAAGTTTTATTTAAATCGGTCAAAAAATAACGAAGTTCAATATGGCCGACGCAAGATGGAGACTGACATCTGTCAGTTTTCTGTCACAGTTAGGTGTCTTGGAAATATTTTATAATTTAGAGAAAGTTTCGTTTAAATCAGATAAGAAATAAAAAAGTTTAATATGGCAGCTCCAAGATGGAAGTGCAATTTTGACGTTTGAAATTTTATTTTTAATAAGGAAGTTATGGCAAATTCAAAAAAGAAAATTAGATTTTGGTCGGTTTTCAAATAAGGTCAGTACAATAATTAAAAAATTCCTAAAAAGTGCGAAATCGACGACTTGGACGTCACTGTCGGGTGCTTCTGAAAGGGGTAAAGAGTTGGCGCAATAAAACAAAAATCTTCTTAGGACGAGTACTTCAACAAAACATTTAAAAAGGGCGATGGCGATATCCTTTAAAGTACATGCACCACCTCTTTGCGGTGGTCTGAAATATACGATAATTTTACTCGAAATACGACATCCCGTGTCAATTATTTGACTGTTCTCAGATTTATGTTTTATCCAGATTTTATTAATTTTTACTCATTTTAAGAAAAAATGACCTTACGCGACTCATTCCAGTGCATTTTGACGTCCATCCAGTTAAAATAGTATATTTCCTAACAAGTGCGGGAATGACGCTTCTCGCACGTGTTAGGAACAAAATTTTTTCTACTGGGGTAAAATTCTTATTTCAATTTTATTTCTAAAAAATTTAAAAAAAAATGCGAAATTGGTTTTGACAAGGTGGTGTTTTTGACTGACACTGAGAGGTTTATTTTTATTTGTTGTTATGATGATAGACGTAGAGGAGCCAAGCTTCCAAGAAATAATAGTGGCAATCAACAAACTCAAAAATAACAAAACCCCTGGATGCGACACAATACCAGCAGAATGCTTAAAATATGGAGGAACACAACTCCACAAAGAACTATATAAACTAGTACTAGCCATATGGAAATGGGAAGCCTTGCCAGACGAATGGAACGAAGGTACTATCATCCCCATCCATAAGAAGGGAGACCGCATGAAATGTGTCAACTACAGGGGAATATCGCTACTGAACGCTGCATACAAGATACTCTCCAATGTGCTATTGAGCCGCATATCACCGTATACGGAGGAACAAATTGGCGACTACCAGTGTGGATTCAGACCAAAGAGGTCAACAGTGGACCAGATATTCACAATCAGACAAATACTGGAGAAACACTGGGAATTCAATAAAGACGTGCACCAGCTGTTCATGGACTTCAGACAAGCTTACGACACCATTATACGCGACAGTGTCTGGATAGCCATGGCAAGTATAGGTATACCGCAGAAAATCATCACTCTCACGAAGTTATGCATAAACAATACCAGGTGTCGCGTTAAAGTAGGAAACCATATAACAGAGGAATTTTCGGTCATGAGTGGATTGAGACAGGGAGATGGACTGTCGCCCCTACTCTTTAACATAGTCCTAGATATGGCTAACAAGAAGACGAACATCACCACGGAAGTATTTACAAACCAGGGGCCACAGATGATCCTGGCCTTCGCGGACGACATTGACGCGGTAGGAGGAAGTACTGTCAGAGTCAAGGAAAACTTCCTGAAAATCGAGAAGGAATGTAAGAAAATGGGCCTCAACATCAACGAGAAGAAAACCAAATACATGCACATTACCCGACAACCAACCAGGGACAGAATCAGTCAGAATATAACGATGGACACATATAACTTCGAATGCGTCAGACAGTTTAAGTACCTTGGAGCCACGATATGCTCAGACAATGACAGCAACGAAGAGATTAAAGCACGAATACACAGTGGCAATAGGTGTTTGTTTGCCATGCGAACCCTCATGCAATCCAAAACGGTGTCGAGAGTGTCAAAGCTGAGGGTGTACCGGGCTGTAATCAAACCGATCATCTGTTATGGCTGTGAGACCTGGACCCTTACGAAACACAATGAGCTTCTACTAAAGCGGGCTGAAAGGAAGATCCTTAGAAGAATATTTGGCCCCGTCAAGGATCCAAACACGGAGCAATATCGCATAAGGACGAATGCAGAACTCCAGGACCTATACCAAAAGCCGGACATAGTCAAATCAATAAAATCCCAGCGTCTGAGATGGGCTGGACATGTCCAAAGAGCACCTGACGACCGACTGATCAAGATAGTATGGGAAGGAAACCCAGCAAGAAAGAGACCACTGGGGCGGCCGAGACTCAGATGGAGAGACAACATTTTAAAAGATCTCCAGACTATGCAGGTATATGACTGGGAGGAGGCCATGATGGACCGGGACCGATGGAGGCAAATCGTTAACGCAGCCAAGACCCACCAAGGGTTGTAGTGCTACCCAGAAGAAGAAGAAGTTATGATGATTCAGGCTGCCAAATAAAAAGTATGTGCGGGAATGTAACGGGATACATTCATTCCCGCACTGAGTGAGACACTTTGCGAACTAAAATGAAATAGAAAAATATACTATCAAAAGCGTTATGGTTTGACTTAAAATCAATTTTTAGATACCAATGTATATGTAAACCTTTAAACTAAACTTTCCTTAAGCTATAAACTAGCGACGTTGTGTCGTCAGTTTTAAAAGTTCTTTTTATACATAAATCTAAAATTTGTTCAGTTTGCAAATTAGATTAGGAGAATGAATAACAATGTACTAGATCTAAAAATAATCTAGGAAGTTACGGTTCTGATAAATTTATGATTGTTTTCTGCTTTTTTTTTACTTAATATTATATTAGGATATTTTACTACAGGTTTTTTGCTAGAGGGCGACAAAACGCAAATATGTCTCTGGACAAAGCGGTTTCAACAGAAGATTTATGCGCTGCTGAAAAAGGTAAGCGACATTTCGACAATTTGTTTAGAAAAAATTTAAAGTCTAACTAAGTAAATCAGAATATTCTTAAAATCAATTTTTTTTTATACCTTGATCAAAAACATGATTTTAGTAACTGTCTGCAGATAACTAAAGCAAAGCTTTTTTGGTAACCGATAAAAAAAAATGTTTTTTTGATCACGGGTGCAAAAAAAGATTTCTGTCCGTTTTTTAACCAAACTTAAAGAGAAATAGCGGAATATAGTAATATTGAAAAAAATCTTATTATTCCTGCCTAAAAATTAAGCCATTTTCGCCGGTTTTCACCAAGTATTTATGAAAAAATCATTTAAAAACATCGTCAAAATTTCAAACTGTCAAAGATTAAAATATCTCAATAATGAACGTCCCCTAGTAAAAAGGCACATCGATATGAAAACGGTTGTTATTTCATTTACCAGCCGCCTTGATTTATAATGGAAAGGTGGTGCGTTGCAAGAAGTGCTCTTCGTTCGAGATTTTTAAAAGTATTTTCCTGTTTTTCTTGGATTTTTTGATAAAGCTATTTAAAAAAATAGTGTTAACAACTCGCAGCTAAACTGTGCGTTTTTTTTACTCGCGTTTTTAAATACCTCGCTGCGTTCGTTATTTAAACCAACGCTTGTAAAAAAGCACTATTTTAGCCACTACTTGTTAAAACTAATATTTATAGAAAAAAATGGTACAAAAAAAACCATTAAATAGCAAACTGAATACGAATATAACAGAAGAATATAGGAAAGGTCACATCAACTTAATTCAAATCCATCTGACGAGAAAACAACCGTCCTCCTAATCTTTAATGATTTTTCATCCATAAAAATTTCAGTATTTTTATGAAAGCAATTTTTAAAGCCACTATTCCAAAAACCTTACTTCCAATTATTTTTTTTAATAAAATTAATCAATGTGATATAGAATTATGAATGTTTGTCTATTATACTTTTAGCCACAATTTAATTATTTGTTGAGATATTCCGGCCCGATTAATTTTTCCGGCCGGACCTCCTCAACATGGAGTCCTTCTGAACGGTAGGAGGTTCGAAAAGGTTTAAATTAGGGCAAAGTTGCGCAATTTAATGCTTTGCTCGAAACTTTATAAAAAGTTTACAAAATCCGAGTAGTTCCGGAGAAAACCGAAATCTTTATTTTGATTTTTTATTTGTTTGCGAGTTTATTATTGAAGCTGTCAAAAAAGGGTTAAAACTTTGTGCAGGCACTTTTTTAAGATCTACCTAATGGCAGGTCTGTTTTTGAGATTTGATATTTCAGTGTGAAAGGTACACTCTGAGGTTTTAAATCTAAAAAAAAAGGTTTTAAAGCTAATAAAAAACGAAGATTCGGTAAATATGCTGGTCAAACTTTTTAGCTTATTTCTCGCAGCGGTAAAATCCCTGATGAATGGTTAAAATCAATCTTTGTTACACTGCCTAAAAAACATTCAGCAAAGAAGTGTAGTGATTACCGCCTAATGAGCCATATGTTAAAAATATTTCTAAAAATTATCCATAAAAGAATTTATGGAAAACGCGAATCTTTTATGGGCGACTTGCAGTTTGGATTTCGTGGTGGGTTCGGGACAAGAGAGGCTCTGTTTGGCATTCAAGTCTTAGAATTCAGCAATCTAGGGATGTGTCGGTGCCAGTATATGCCTGTTTCATCGATTATGAGAAAGCATTTGATCGAGTTCAACACGAATAGCTCATAGAATCGCTAAAAGAAGTTGGTCTAGATGACCGAGATCTAAAGATAATCGCTAATCTCTACTGGAATCAGACTGCTCAAATAAAGGTTGATGGCCAATTGTCCGAGAAGGTCCAAATAAGAAGAGGTGTGTGTCTCCGCTGTTGTTTAATATCTATAGGAATAAAAAATAGAGAATGCGCTTCATAACTGCGAAGAGGGTCTGGGCATAATCAGCATAAAACTCAACAACCTACGATATACCGACGACACTGTCGTAATAGACACGTTGGAAGGCCTGCAAGAGTTGTTGAATAAAATTGCTGCCAAAAGTTTGCAATTCGGTCTTAACTTAAATGTTGGAAAAACAAAATGGATGGTCATATCCAAGGAAAAGAACATCAGAGCCATGTTAGAAGTACCTAAATTCATTCATACAAACACTTGAGTTGCCTTCTCAATGAGAACTGGGACAGCATGCAAGAAGTTCGTGCAAGAATTGAACAGGCATTAGAATTGTTAAAAAACAACAAAATGAATCTCGTGTCCGCAAATAGAAATGAAAGTAAAACTCGTGGCATATCGGACAAAGCGTTTTTGTTTCTCACTTCATTACGACCAGGCCTCCAATGTCTAATGGAGAATCCAGACACCTACAGACCTGTTTCATCCTTATTAGGAATCATCAGGGAGTCATAGGATTATACCTGGCAGTTGAAGCTACACAGTGACCATGTACATCTCTAGAATTTTAAACAAAAAGTTTGTAATCCTTGGGGACGTAGTAACTGTGTGCGCCACCTGTCGAATAAACCGAGAAACTAAAACATCAAAATTGAAAAGTGCAAGACACCGCAAATACAGAATCCTGTACCGTTCAGCAGGTTATAAAGTAGAAACCTGTAAAAGTATAAGGTCACTGTAACACGATTCTTAAAAAGGTTTATTCGACAGGTGGCGCACACAGTTACTACGTCCCCAAGGATTACAAACTTTTTGTTTTAAATTCTAGAGGTGTGCATGGTCACTGTGTAGCTTCAACTGCCAGGTATAATCCTATGACTCCCTGATGATTCCTAATAAGGATGAAACAAGTCTGTAGTTGTCTGGATTCTCCATTAGACATTGGAGGCCTGGTCGTAATGAAGTGAGAAACAAAAACGCTTTGTCCGATATGGCACAAGTTTTACTTTCATTTCTATTTGCGGACACGAGATTCATTTTGTTGTTTTTTAAATATTTTGGCTTTTTAGTTCTGCGCAACAAGCCTCCTCCGGAGCGATTGCTTGCTGATGCCTTAAAATTAGGGCCACGTAGTATGAAGCTCCAATTGGGGGCGGTGCTGCTGCGAACGTTACCTCTTTTTAAGAATCATGTTACAGTGACCTTATACTTTTACAGGTTTCTACTTTATAACCTGCTGAACGGTACAGGATTCTGTATTTACGGTGTCTCGCACTTTTCAATTTTGATGTTTTTGTTTCTCGGTTTATTCAACAGGTGGCGCACACAGTTACTACGTCTCCAAGGATTACAAACTTTTTGTTTTAAATTCTAGAGGTTTGCATGGTCACTGTGTAGCTTCAACTGCCAGGTATAATCCCATGACTCCCTGATGATTCCTAATAAGGATGAAACAGGTCTGTAGGTGTCTGGATTCTCCATTAGACATTGGAGGCCTGGTCGTAATGAAGTGAGAAAAAAAAAACGCTTTGTCCGATATGCCATGAGTTTTACTTTCATTAGAATTGTTGTTTAGAAAATTATTTTAAGAAACTTTAAGTGCGCCACTGTTTTTTTACATACTAACACCTAATATGTCACATTTTAGAAGGCAGAAAACTAATTATTTTTTCAAATCCTATATTTTTTTAGTGTACTAGGAGATATTACGGAAAGAATGAGAAACACATATTTAAAGATAAAATATTATATCTCCGCCACTAGTGGTCTGAGTCTAAAAGTTGTTGTATTGTTTGACAGAAAATTTTATACGCTTTTAGCTTGACATCATAGGTTTTTTTGTGGACTAAACAGTTTTCGAGATAATTAGTAAAAAACTCGAGATATACCCAAAAATATTACCTATTTCCGCCATTTTTTCAATATGGCGCTGTTGGTACCAGCCGGATTTTTGAGGACTTATTAGGGAATATTAAGGTTGGTATTCCTCATTATCATTATAAAAAAAAATTGTGGCTACTAATGTTTTTCTCGAAGATATATAGCGATGACTATCTCGCCTCTATAATAATCGGCCTGCGAGTTTTGAGTATAAAATCATTGGTGCCGGGCACTTCCGGCCAGATTTGAGTGGCACCATTTTATATTCGTAGGAGGAGGAGATCAATACCTTTAATTTGATACCTCAATCAAGTGGTTACGTTATGAGTCCATTTTGCTTAAAAAAAAGCAACCCTCCGGGCGATAGTATACATTTTTGGCATCGCCTAAGTCTAATCCAAGTCCCAATATAAGTATTTTTGGTTACTCCCAAAAAAAAAATGTCAAAAAAATGGGTCAAAAACAATTTTTTTTGACATTTCCCGCCAAATGCTGACTGGCACCATACGCTTTCTGGGAATGGTGAGTACTAATCTTATCTAAAATATTTTGGGAGGTTACGCGATCGGTCAAAAAATTTGCAGCCGGATCTCCTACTGTTAGAATAAATAAAGATTTTGAAGTTCTATTTACCCCCAAAAAACGAAAACTTGAATATTTTGGCCATATTTTGAGAAATGACAAATATAAACTTTAAAAAAATTGATAATAGAAGGGAAAATTGAAGGCAGAAGAGGTCCGGGTCGTAGACGGATATCATGGCTTAAAAATTTTAGACAATGTGTTAGCACTACGACACTTTTCCGAGAAGCAGTGGATAGGGTACAGATCGCGCTGATGATAGCCAAGTTTATTTTTTCTTATGGACACGTGCTTTTTTCTCCTCTCGTTTGGTTCGTCAAGGATGACTGATAACATTTTGTAACATTATTTTGACAAGTCACCTGACGTTTTTGGATAATTAATTTTTGCTTTTAACTTACGCTAGATATTTTGGGAACACGCTTGCGGTCCCTTTTTTGACATCTTAAAAATAACCTTAAGTTATACCTTTATGAAGATAACAGATTTTTTTTATCTAAAATTAATGTTTAAATTATCAACATTTTACAAGCTTTTATTTAACTTGCATTATATGCTTATATAGTTGCGGTGACAATATAAGGATATAGTATGATGAATTTAACAGCTCCCCCCTACTCGAAGGAGATGGAGGGGGGTACAGTTGAAGTACGCCCGATTTCGTTGAAATTTGGTGTCTTGGGGCACTTGGGGATGGAGATAACGAATTTCTAATAAGATTTTCCAAATTCAAGATGGACGATTTTTGGTCATCTTTTGCTAACCAATTTTAACTAACTTATACCCATCCGATTGCCTTCAAATTTGGCATGCATTTATAGTTTCAGTGACAATACAATAATATGTCATTATTAGGCACCCCTCCCCCCTACGAGAGGAGTGGAAGGGAAAAAACACCTAAGTTTGTCCGATTTCAACCAAAATTGGTATACGGGGGCTTTCGGGAACAAGGAATACGAATTTTTAATCTGATTTTGAAAATTCAACATGGCGGATTCAAGATGGATGATTTTTGGTCATGTTTTGCTAACCAATTTTAACTGACTTATCCACATCCGATTGTGTTTAAATTTGGTATGCGTTTATAGTTGCGGTGAAAATACAATAATATGTCTCAGGTACCTCTTCGTCTTCCTCTAACGAGGAAAGTGGAGGGGGAAAAAGATTTACTTTGCTCGATTTTAATCAAAATTGGCATACAAAGGTTTTTAAGGACGGGGATTATGAATTTTTTGATGAGATTTGAAAATTTCAATATGGCGGATTCAAAATGTACGATTAAGGTTACAAATCTAAAAATTAAGGGTATGTGTGGGGGGGAAAGATTTAGTTTGTTCGATTTAAATCAAAATTGGCACACAGAGATTTTTCGGGAAGCGGATATGAATTTTTGATTAGATTTGAAAAAAAAAACTTTTAAAGAACAAGCTTTTATTAAATGCACTTAAATGTAGAAAATAATTTCTTATCTTTCTTATACCATAATAAAAGCGATGGGCGAAAATTAAACAATTTAACTTTACGGTGACAAAGAGAGAACTACAAAAGAAGAACTAAATTCTTCTTCTACGAATGATAAAACATAATGCTTTCATCTAAAGAAGCTGAGAATGGGTGAGATTTCCATGCTTGCAAAGCCTTTGAAAATGTCCTTAGGTTATAGAATAACAAAACTGTTTCTTAGATGAATCGTCGATGTGACGGATATACGATACCTAAAGTTAACATTTGTAATTTGCGCCCATCGCTTTTATTATGGTATAAGAAAGATAAAAAACTATTTTCTACATTTAAGCGCATTTAATAAAAGCTTGTTCTTTAAAAGTTTTTTTTAATAAAAATTTATTAATCAGATAAGTTATAAATGCAAGAGTTAAAAGGAAAGAAAAAACGTATGTAAAAACAAACGTCAAAAAAACTGTAATTTTTAAAATGTCAAAGCTGGTTTCCGAAAAATCTTTAGTAAGTTAAAATCAAAAATTGAACTGATGATGGTTTTTTAACCCAAAACGTCACGTGAATTGGCAAAAACCAAACGACAGGAGAAAAAAACCACGTGCCATAAGGAAAAATGAACTTGACAGTGCTCCTGTAATGCTAAAAGATCAAGTCTCAAAAACAGACCTGTCATCAGGTAGATCTTCAAAAAATTCCTGCAGAAAGTTTTAAGCGTTTTCTGAAAGCTTTAAGAATAAAGGCGCAAAAAAATAAAAACTAAAAATGAAAAATTCGGTTTTTTTCGCCTATCACCGGAACTACTCGGATTTTGTAATCTTTTTTTTAGTTTTAAGTAAGACATCAAATTGCGCAACTTTGAACTAATTTAAACTTTTTCGTATCTCCTACTGTTTACGAGATCCCCATAGTGAACATCGAATTTGGAACACTCTGTATAGGTTTCTTGAAAACATTCACTTCTCAATTTTAGAAAATTTGGACTTACTCTGCTTCTAGGGTACAGAATTATCCTGTTTTTTTAGCCACTTCGATAGTTGCCGGTGTTCTTCGGCTAGAAGCGTTCCTAAACACTCTTGTAGAATGCAAAGTGGAGTCGCTGAAAAACGAGAAAAACGGCAAAGCTTCCAGTATACATTCCAGTCCGAGGTAAATAAACTTTTAGACAAACTAATTTGGGAGTAAACTAACATGTGGTGCATCCTGTACAAAAAATATTAGCTCAGTCAAGCCCCACCCCCCCCCCCTCCCGAAAGATTTTCGGGTTTTGATATGCTTGTAATTTCGAACTAATTTTGAACCACTTTTAAAAATTTTCGACCACCCTCCTTCCTGGGTTTTTTTAATATTCAAAATGGGGAAACCAGGAAGGAGTGTGGTTTAAAATTTTTAAAAGCGATTCAAAATTAGTTATGTGACTTGAAGTCAACCTGCACCTCCACAATATCTTTTAAAAAAAAACAGGGTTACTAAAGTCCATTTTTAAGAAGAGAGAGTAATAAAACAATTTAAAACCCATTTTCTCGAGCGTACCATTGGCGTAGGTGTTTTGCCAGCATTTAAATTTTAAAAAAAAATAGAAAAAATACAGCATTTGTTTATTGTAATTGTTTCAGATGCATAATTAGAGGATTAATTAAGTTTAAGTAATAATATAATTTTATGATTTTAAGAATTTTAGATTATTAGCAATTTTTGTTTCTTCCTGGTATTATAGGTACTTATGAGTTGGTTCTAAATATTATTTTTATTAGGTAATTAAGAGTAATTCTCTCTGAAATATTAAAGTTGACTACAAATCTGCTTTGCTTTTTATTATAGTTTTAACTTTTAAAGTGTGTGCAGTTTGTGTATCTACAAAGTCAAAAAATATGGCTTCTACTCCGAGTACAAATAAAGGTCGTGCGCATTTAACGCTTAGAGAGAAACAAACAGTTCTTAGTGTGTTAGATAATCTGCAAAAAGACTATAAAACATTGACAGTGGATAAGTTGGTAACGAAGTGTTCTAATTTTACCTAATTTGGAAAATCAACTATATATAGAATACTACATGAAAGAGAATTAGATTCATTAAAATCGCCGCTATCCAAAGTCTGGGAAGAAACCAATAGAATTTGATGAGGATTGATAGTTCATTCCTTTTATTTTAGAAAGGAAATTCCCACTGTTGATAAAGTTTATGCTTCCATAAAACAAGATGGTGTGTTTCCAAATATTGAAAGAACCAAATTGTGGAAAATTTTAAGAGAAATTAATTTTTCTTAGGAAAAACATAACAGAAAGGCGGTTTTAATAGAAAGTGACGAGATAGTTTGCTGGAGAAGAAAATATTTAAGGCAAATTAGGCAATTTCGAAGGGAGGGCAAAAATATATATTTTCTTGATGAAACTTGGGTAAATGAAGGTCACACTGTTGGAAAACATTTGGCAAGACAAAAAAGTGCCCGACAGGCATTCATGGAAGGTTGGTCGACAGGGATAAAGCCGTCGTCAGAAAAGGGAAAACGTTTGATAATTGTCCATATTGGCAATGAAAAAGGGTTTGTAAAAGGAGATATTTTGGTCTTTTCGTCAAACAATACTGGCGATTATCACGAGGACATGAATGGCGATACATTTGAAGAATACTTTCAGCAAATGTTAGACCTAATACCTCCTGATTCAGTAATAAACCTTGAAAAAATACCAACTGCAGCATGGACAAAACTTGGCTTTTGTGGCTTACAGAAAAAAACATCAATTTTGAGGCAGATATGGTAAAAAAAGAACTACTATCATTGGTAAATAGCCACAAAGAAAAATTCAATAAGAAAGTTGTCGATGATATGGCTGAAAAACGAAACATAACAGTATTAAGACTGCCTTACCATTGTGAACTTAATCCAATAGAATTAATATGGGCTCAAATGAAAGGGTATGCAGCAAGGAATAATACTACCTATAAATTGAAGGATGTGGAGGGGCTTTTTCATGAATCACTTAAAAAAATAACTCCAGATAATTGACATAAATGTGTACAACATGTTTTAAAAGTAGAAGAAAAAATGTGGAAACTTGACTGTTTAATCGAAGAAACTGTGGAACCGTTAATTATTTCTTTGGAAGAAAATGAGAGTGATGATGAGAGCATTTACTGTTCTTCTGAATCTGAGTAATTTATTCCTATTTTATTTTTGACTGGTTTTAAAGAAACGTATCTACCTCCATTTCATTTTAATTATTTTTGTAGTTATAATAATTGACAACCGTAACATTTTTTTTATGTACCAACTATTTGTTTAGCCTTAATTTATTTTTTAGGTGTGCTTATTAATTATAGTTAAACCGCCAATATATATTATAATATTATTTTTATTCCTAAAATGTATTTTTATTATTTAATTTATAATTTTTTTCTAATAAAGTAATTTGTTTTATTAAATTTCATAGAACCTTTCACATATTTACTATTTTTTTCACTAATACCTATATACCACGGTACTTAAAATGTAAGTTTCCCCCAATTGCGGCGCCTATGAGAATAGTTTATCGCTTGCCTTCTATTGTTCTCAGTTTTGGGTTCTATTGTATTCTCCGGTTGAACAGGATGAAGTATATAAAAATAAAGGATTTTTACCTGAGGTCCATTAGAAAATTTTTAAAAGAGAAGAAAAAGTTATTGATCACTCAGTACAAAATTTATCCAAATTTGCATTTTTATTACTCTCTCTTCTTTATGAACAGACTATAGTGGATTTTTTGAAATTAATTTTGGGATAGTTGCTTTTCATTTGTCTCTACGCTTTAAATGAGGAGGTGTAGCTTGACATCCGGCTCCACCCCTCCCCATTTTGAATATTAAAATAAACCAGGAATGAGTGTGGTTCAAAATTTTTAAAAGTGGTTCAAAATTAGTGCGAAATTGGTCCGAAATTATAAGCATATCAAAACTCGAATATCTTTCGGCGGGGGTGTGGCTTAACTGACCTAAACTATTGGCCAGCCTTTATTTGCCCCCCCACCCATATTAAAATGTCTCTAGTTTCCCGGGAAAGTGCAAAAAGGGATGCATTACCCCTTTTCCTAGTAAGTTTTTACTTTTGACTGACACCCAGTTGTAACGTAAAAAAACAGTAATTATTGGTTTATTTAAAAAATGTCTCCAGTTAACCACGAAAAGAACAACTATTCTATTAAGAACTTAAATAATAGAAACATTTTTACATATTATAAGTCGTTTTTTAATTTATTTGTTCCAATTTAATAAACAGAATAATTCTTAGGAGTATCCTTCAACGCCTTAAAATCCCATCGTCTCCTAAACCAACTTTGAGAATTGAGAGAGAAAAAAAGAAAGACGCCAAGACGAAACGCAAAGAGAGAATGAGAGCCAGACGCGCCCTATCTGAACACAGGCAGTTCAAAAAACAAGGTAAAAAGTACACAAGATGTCCCAAGTTTGATGGTTTCACTCATTTCTGGTGCAGATGCATGCATCTCAAAAAATTCACAGATCTTAGGCGTATTGAAAATATCAGACATAAGTTACAGTAACACAAATGTCTATCAATAATTCATGTAATAACACAAAATCTCGCAGAAGTTTCTATTAAAAAGATATTTTTTCTTGGAATTTCTAGTAGGCTAATGAGGTTTCAGATCCGGTATGAATTCATTTTTTGTTATTTTTAAGAGCACGTAAACTAAAAAAAACTTAAATAATTTGTTAAATGGCATTTATTTGGCTGCTGCCTGTAACACCACAAAGTAAGCAAATTTGTTACAAAAATTCTATAGCATCCGTGGATCAGTTGATCAGTTTTTGATGAGTG
Organism: Oxystoma pomonae; assembly: GCA_963921995.1. Lineage (NCBI taxonomy): Eukaryota > Metazoa > Arthropoda > Insecta > Coleoptera > Brentidae > Oxystoma > Oxystoma pomonae. The sequence goes on from OY998172.1 coordinate 44,667,925, forward strand.
TAGGGTGAAATAGAACAGGGTGTTGAATATAAAAAATAATCTACAACCACAGCAGCTACCGAAACGCGGTTTTCAAATTTAGATAGGAACATAAATTAACAACAAAATATGTAATAACGTTTGTCAGAGCTGCAGTTTTTTAGATATAAAAAAATTTTAAAAATAATTATCAACTCAACTCAACTCCAGAACCATGGCAGGCTAGCAAAACGCGGTTTTTGAATTTGGTACGGATAACATGGGAAAGTGGACTTCCGTAATAGTTGACCATATTCAGATATTTTGAAGCTATCGGTCCTTGGATTAAAATAGTGAAATTATTAGCAGATCGTATGTCTGTGATAGAAGATATGGACCGTCAAAAACGTATGACTGAAAATGCACCTATCTCCATTTTTCCTTAGAACTAGAAAAGTATTTAACCAATTTTCAAAATTTTGGTCTCGATCGAAAGAATATTGAATGCTCTAAAGGCAAGTTTTTTGAAGTTTGACCAGAGGCGTACCTAAGGGGGTGCTTTTAAAATGTAAGCACTTACATAAATCATAAGAATATGGATTTTGAAAGCATAGGTACGTTATCCGATCGTCTTTTTTTTTAGAGGGGGGAAGGGTGTATAAATCAAATTATTATTAGAAAATAGTATGTCTGCGATAGAAGATATGGACCTTCAAAGAAATATGCCTGAAAATGCATGTAATTTCATTTGTCCTTATAACTAGAAAAGCTTTTAACCAATTCTCGTAATTTTTGTTTCAATCGAAAGAAAATGGAATGCTCTAGATAGAGGCATCTGTTATTTTTTTATGTTTGACCATAGGCGTACCTAGAAGGGTGCTTTTAAAATCTAAATACTTGTTTTTATATGCGTTATTTGACCAACGATTTTACTTTGGGGTGGGAGGCCATAAGACCTAATAATTCAATCAAGTAGTAAATACAATGTAGGTATAAGTTTAGTATCATTGGTCATCGTTGGTCAAATAACGCGCATATACTTTCAAAAACCATTTTTACATTATAAAAATAAGTGCTTTCATTTTAGAAGTACCCTTCAAGGTACGACTCTGATCAAACTTCAAAAAATGACAGATGCCTCTATCTAGAGCATTCAATTTTCTTTCGATTGAAACAAAAATTACGAGAATTGGTTACAAATATTTCTAGTTATAAGGGCATGCATTTTTAGACATACTTCTTTAATCTTCTAATAATAATTTGATTCTTACACTCTTCCCCCCCCCCTTCCCCTCTCTAAAAAAAAGTCGGTCGAATAACGCACCTTTCAATATCCATATCCATATTTATATAAGTGTTTACATTTTAAAAGCACCTCCCTAGGTACGCCCCTGGTCAAACTTCTAAAAACCGACAAGTGCCTTTATATCATTTAATATTCTTTCGATCGAGATCAAAATTATGAAAATTGGTTAAAAACTTTTCTAGTTATAAGGAAGAATGGAATTAGGTTCATTATCAGACATACGTCTTTGACGGCCCATATCTTCTATCACAGACATACGATCTCCTAATAATTACACTATTTTAACCCAAGGAAGGCTTCAAAATGTCTGAGTATGGTCAACTTTTACGGAAGTCCACTTTTCATTTTTTCCTTTGTGGCAGTAAAATCATAAATAATTATTATTATTACTAGCTAAATACCCATCGCTTCGCCGCCAGCTTTTCCCGGTTTTTTCCCGTTCTTTTTTGCTCTAAAAGGTCATAACTTTTGTTTGCGTAAACCGATTTAGATGAAATAAAGCCTTCCCAGGGATCCCAGGAATGTTTTACTGAAACTTTCGTTTCAGTAGTTTTCGCGTATTGCCGAAAAAAACAGATAGACAAACAAATATAATTGTAAAAATTGGATTTTTGGTATCTGTATCACTCGATTACACTGCAGCAATAACAATTTAAAAAAATATTTAATGTAGAGGGCTGTAGAGGCTATTTTGTATATTTCTGCATTTTTTTCTTCAATATATTATTAATCTAGCTTATAAATGAAATAGATGGTGTTTTCTCTATATCTTTGGATTTTACTGGTTTGAAAAATAACTGATACAAAAAAACTAAAAGCAGATTTTAAATCAGCGCTACCCAGTTACTAGAAAACAGTTGAAATTTTTAAATCAGTTTTCGAAGTATTAGAAAATTAGTGATAAATTTGATTCTACTCTTGATTTTCGGGGAGAATTTTTATTTTAAATTTAATGGTAAGCATGCATATTACATTTATAGTTGTGTATGGGTCTCAAAAAAATTTTCTTTATGATAAAATATTTAAGCCAGTTTTCTTGGAAAAGTTACTTTTCTTTGTTTTCCCAGAACTTATTCTCTTTGAAATTTGTTTCTAAAAAGCTTTTAAGCTAATGGAAAAAAGATAAGTTATGGAAAAATTCAAACTGCTTATTCTATGGTCTTTTTCTAAGAGATAAATAAATATTTTTTATACGATCTGGGAAATAAAAAGGTTGTCAGAAAAGTTAGGTAAGTTACTTTTTTTTACTTACTTTGCTGTATTGTTTTTTATGGCTAAAGAAGATAGTATAAACCCTTGAGTAACTAGCATGAAATAATAAAACTAAATGTACTTCTAAGAGCAAAAGAAAAGGAACGTAAATGACTCATCTGCTGAAAACTTAAAGAAAAAATAAAAATAAAAAATAGTTGTAAAATAACTAAAGAATAACCAATAATGCTATTATAGCTGAAAAAAAAATTACAAAATATTTACTTATGCAACACCTGGCAGTATTTGATAATATAGGTTAATTATTATAATAAACCAGACAACTCATACCCAAAAAAAAAATTGAATTGAAATAAAAACCTTTCAGGTAATTCCAGTATCCTGTGTATGCCTACTAATCTAATAAAGATGAAAAGAAAAATAAAAATAAAAAAATCTGTACTTCCCTCCACAGAAACGCTCTAAGCTTTAGAATGGCTGATACAGTGTTGTATATTTCCTTGCCAGTTTCAGGCGTGAGATTATTTAAAGAGTTAACTAATTGAGCTAGGCTCAAAAAGTTACAGCAAGTATATGAGATAGTGATTCACTTTCCATCAGGTTAGTTTATTTTATAAGTGAATCGTTTACAATTAACATTACAGAAAATCTTGTGACTTAACCGAATTGGGGCAATTAGCCTGGTACCATAGAGAGTTTAGTGTAGAAAATGGTGTAAAAGGAGTTTGTTGCAATTTATAGGTCTGTTTCGAAGGATTTTTCTTTGTGTTTGGATGGGATAGTAAGAATTTGTGTTTTGAGCGTAGCGTACGTTAGGCTATTCCAAGTTTCGGTGAACCCCAGTTCAAAGAAATATTCCTCTATTTGCGAAACCCAGTTGTATGAGGAATTTTTGCACCCCGGTTTGTGAGATCTAACTCTTTTAGGCGTAGAAAGCACAATTTTGGGTATCTATTGTGCGACATAGAGAGCAGTTTTAGCAGGAAGTTCAGGCTGACTTAAGAATAAAGCATGATACAGGTGATGTACTAGTTTCAATACGTGAGATAGTTGAAGTGCTGGGAGGAAGAGAAAGCATGCTCTTGAAGAAAGAGGATTGTATTTTTTCCAATATATCACTGTAACGTAGGGCCCAAACTTGGAGACAACTTAATAGACTGCTCAACACTATTGTTTTCTATACAGTCATTTTAGCATCCCAGCAGCTAGATTTCGATTTTGTTATTAAAGAGAGCAGCACTGAACGTGTTGCTTGAGAGCACTTCTGTCTTGCATTTTCAGTTATTTCAGTTACTTTCTCCTGAACAGGAGAAAGTAACCCCAGGTATATAAAAGAGTTAATTTTCTCCAAACGGTTATTGTTAAATGTAATTGTGTGTTTTGCTGGTGAGCCTTTGGAGAAAATGACGATTTTTGTTTTTGTTCTATGTCATATATCATATTTTGCATCATCATAACATGCGAACCAATGCCAAAATATATAAACAGACGGTAGTTTACTGTCAACTGTACAGTTCGTAGCTCTAAAAAACAAGCGCGCCCTCGATTAAGATGATTTTATGAAATTAAAAAAAAAAATCATGATTTAAAAATCGCTTCGAAAATCCTCTAAAGATGTTGCTTAGGATTCCTAAGAACAATACGGATTTTAATATGCAAGAAGATCTTAGTTTATTGTAGAAAAAAGCAAAAAAATAAATTTTAATATTTGTTTACAAATTAGCATACAATGGTTTTAACAATCAATCATGGCGGACTTATTAGTTTCTATGACAACCAAAGGAGTCCCGTGTCTCGACTGCTTTAACTACTTAACTATGTTTTGAACGGATCCCCTAACTTAAAGACGCGAACACGCCTCAATTTTTACCCAATCGAAATGGCTCCACAGTTTGGCTTTCTGCTGCTCACTTAATTTCCGTCCTTGTTGTTTACACAGGACCTTCCTCTTTTTTTCCGACACACTGGGGAATCACCTTCAATGACAGCTGTCACATGTCAAAATATCGAAAAATATTTATACCATTTGTCCCTTTTCATAGTGCAAAATGTTCAAACAAAACTAATAGAAACTTTACAAAACACTTCTTAGTTATTTTTACTGAATTAATTGACGTTTGTATGACAAAAAGTAGTGCTCCAAAATTGACTTGTTGCAAACATAACAGAAAAATTGGTTAGATGAAAACAGGCGCGCCCGCGTCTCCAACAAACCGGCCAGAAAACGTGGATTAAATTGATCAATTTTTGGTTTAGCATACACCGGTTTGTAGTAGGCGTCTTCACAACTAAGGAATTACTGTTAGTACACTAGACGGTCATAAATAGTTGTGATGGCGACTGAAGTTGTGGTAAACGTTTATGCGTCGTATAGTAGTCGACGTTATCGACCGTCGCCATGATAACTATTCTTTATCTGTAAAACAACGTTTAAAATTAGTGCAATTCTAATTTTTACAACTTGCACAACTAAAAATTGCTAGTTGGGGTGTATCTTTTTGTTTAAAAAAAACGATCCAAATCGGAGCGGTTCGTTCGCCTTGTAACACTTCAGCCTCAATATAGATAAGTTCCGTCAGTCCATCACTACTTTTTACCTATTTCCGTTGAAATAGAGTTTTTGGAACATCAACGTGTGGAAAGTTAGGTAAGATAACATGCGAATGACAGTGCACTCGGGAATTTACAAAAGTGGCGTGCGCAGAAACTGTTACTGTGGAGAGCAAATCTTGTGTAAAAGCAAAGTATCAATTGACTATTTTATTTTTGATTTTTGAGAATAATTTGCTTGAAGCCCTAAACCCCCACTGCATATTATGTGAAAGTACAAAACTTATATAATATAAGTGGATCTTAAATAACACCGCTGTAAAATAAACAAGCCCTTTAAGAAAGTTATAATTTTATAGCTATAGGGAAAATGAGTGTATTCAAGTTTTAAAAATAAGTGCAAATATCGCAACTATATAAACATAAACGGGTAATTTCCGCTTTCCGCAATGTCAAATGTTCTGAGTTAGTTGACGGACAAACATACATACACATTTATATGTATATGAGTAGGATTCTTCAGGTTTTCTCCAACACTTTGAAAACTAAAAAACAAAAGATCAAAAGATCTTGGGTGGAAATAACGAAAATTCAAACTTCCCACAAGTAACACACAAAAGATCAAAGCAAAAAGAGAAATGATTAAACGATGTTTCGCCCTGGGTAACCAGCGTGGGCTCATCGGTAGTTTCACTGGTCACCCCCCACTATACATCAATAAACACCATCATACACTTTGATTTCCAACCTTAAACCACTCACAAATAGGCATCCTTCCGCACTGGCACTTATCCAAGTTACCTGATACGAATTCGTCCTGGCGTGTTAATATTTCCAGTAGGATTATGCTCCTAAGGCAAATAAAACAAAAAAAAATGTTAAAAAAAACCTCCAAATCAGTTACTTCAACCGAAAAGAAACTAAAAAACAAAACATCAAAAGATCTTGGGTGGAAATAACGAAAATTCAAACTTGGATGAGCATCCCACAAGGAACACACAAAAGATCAAACCGAAAAAAGAAATGTGGGATGCTCATCCAAGTTTGAATTTTCGTTATTTTCACCCAAGATCTTTTGATCTTTTGTTTTTTAGTTTCTTTTCGGTTAAAGTAACTGACTTGAAGATTTTTTAACATATTTTTTGTTTTAATTGCCTTAGGAGCATAATCCTACGGGAAATATTAACACGCTAGGACGAATTCGTATCAGGTAACTTGGATAAGTGCCATTGCGAAACGATGCCTATTTGTGAGTGGTTCAAGATTCGAAATCAAAGTGTATGATGGAGTTTAATGATTTATAGTGGAGGGTGACCAGTGAAACTACTGATGAGCCCACGCTGGTTACCCAGGGCGACACATCGTTTAATCATTTATCATTTCGCTTTAATCTTTTGTGTATTCCTTGTGGGATGCTCATTTTTGGTTGAAGTAACTGATTTGGAGGTTTTTTTAATATCTTTTTTGTTTTAATTGCTTTAGGAGCATAATCCTACTGGAAATATTAACACACCAGGACGAATTCGAATCAGGTAACTTGGATAAGTGCCGGTGCGGAACGATGCCTATTTGTGAGTGGTTCAAGGTTGGAAATCAAAGTGTATGATGGTTTTTAATGATGTATAGTGGAGGGTGACCAGTGAAACTACTGATGAGCCCACGCTGGTTACCCAGGGGTAAACATCGTTTAATTATTTCTCTTTTCGCTTTGATCTTTTGTGTGTTCCTTGTGTGATGCTCATCCAAGTTTGAATTTTCGTTATTTCCACCCAAGATCTTTTGATCTTTTGTTTTTTAGTTTCTTTTCAGTTGAAGTAACTGATTTGGAGGTTTTTTAACAACTTTGAAAACTGTTAAGGTATTGATTTACGCTTTTAAAGAATGAATGTATATTTTGTTCTTTAAAGTTAATATAATTTTGTTAATTTTTAAAAAATCAGAAAGTTATTAACCTGCTTAGTTACTTTAAATAACGGACAACTCGTTTTCGGGTCGCGAAAGACACTAGCGTATTTTTTATTTAAAATGGCACTATTTTTACGTTATAATGACTCACGTACGGCACTGATCATATAGTGACTTATGTAGTTTGGCGTATTTTTTCGTAGGTCACTGATTTTGTTAACTTTACTTTTATTTTTGAATTGCAGTTTTCGTTTAATTTTTATAAAATTTTGCCATTTTGGCACAATTTTTCTGTTATAATTACTCACGTACGGCACTGATCATATAGTGACATACGTCATTTTGCGTACTTTCTCCTTATCTTTAAAACGAAATTACTCACAATATCGTGGTATATGTATTTTTTAAAATATTTCAAAATTTCTTTCTTTTATTGTTTTTTCTTTGGAATCGGGTACGTTTTGACAAACATTAAGTGAACTACGTCAACGCCATCTACAAACTGGCTAAAAATTTTGATCGATTCTTATGTAAAAAACTTCAATAAAGCGATCTGTGCAGCTTTTATCACAGTAGAGGTTGCCGTTTTTGAGATATAGCGTTTTTGGTAAAAATGCATTTTTTTCTTCCAAAATTTTTTGCGTTTTTTGTTTAGAAATTATTTTGGACCTTTCTAAAGAAAATAGAAGTTCAGGAACCGCCAAAAAATGCATAGGTAAAAAAACCGCTTGATCGAGTATTTTTGACTGCAACTATTTTACATAAATTTCGAAAAATCTTCAAAACTCAAAAACTAAAAACTAACCTCAAAAAGTAACTTAACGGTCGCTGAGCACACATTCGGCCTTATATTAGAACAAAATAAGGTTTAAATCGGTTTGCTACTTCTCGAGTAATGATTTGATATATTTAAAAAAACGGCAGAAATTTCGTCAAATTTACACCGTTTTGAAAAATGGGGCCCCGCGGGGCTTCATAAAAGCCTTAATATAAAATACTTGTCTTTCTCCGATTCGGCCCATTTTTAATAGGCTTCGTTATTGCCTTTAAAACCTAATTCGTGCAAAATTTAAAAACGATTAGTGATCTTCCTGGACAGCTAGAACGGAAAAACGGAGGTACACCTTAAAAAGGCCAATTTTTGACACTTTTTCCTATCTCAGCTACACTTGGACTTTTCCGATTTTTCTGAAAATGAATAGGCTTCATCCCCCATTAGTGCTTGACAGTCGTGCCAAGTTCGTCTCTCTAGGTCAATCAGTTGTCAAGCTAAAGGGCACTGAGGCGGTAGGAGTCAACAGGCTTTTTAGTTAAGAACGGTGTTGGCTAAACGTAGCCACGCGCGTCGTCGAGGGGGAGTTAGCTAGTAAGCTAGTAAGTAACGGCACGAAGGGTGCAAGGAATTGATTTACGCGCCCTTAAAAAGCGCAAATCAACAAGGAAATTGAATCTCTACCTATATCTTCACCTGTGGTTCTTCACTATCTACAGCATTACAAAAGGGCCAAATAGTTAAAGTACATTACGACGAATTTTGAGTTTATTTCCAACATTTTAACAAAATACTCATTTTTTTTTCTAATTAAGTCAAATAGTTCAGCATTGTTATACCTACTTGGAGCATTGAGTCGATTCAATGATCCAAGGGTATATAATTACAGTCCTCAATTTTAAATGCCCATCAGCTGAGTGGGACAATTTGTTAGATGGCGAAAACTTTATATACAGTTCACTTGAATAAAATTAATTTTTAGTGTTAAGGCAAGAAACCTCGGTCTCGATGTCATCCCACGACAGTCAAATCTGTCAGCACCAGTTTCGAAGACACCACGAGGGCTCGTCAATAAGTGACGATGAGATAAGGCAACAGCGCTGTGTCGAGATCGGTCAAACGGACAACCCATGTATCCATCAGAATTGGCACAGCTGTCATTCGTTGCCCGAAATGATTTGTTACTGTCAACAGGACCGGCCATTGTAAGTCTCTTAACCCACACAACACCGGTCTCAACTAAAAAGCCAGTTAACTCATTTTCGTTTTAGTATCCTTTGGCCTATGATCGGTGCTATATTGACACCAAACTGACAGAAAATCCATGTTTTACTTGTCAGTTTGGTTATAAAAATGGCAGCCACAATAAGCTAAAGGGCCCTGAGGCGGTAGGAGTTAACTGGCTTTTTAGTTGAGAACGGTCTTGACCCACATAACCATATAGCACAAAACACCCTAAAAATGTCTTATTTACGTCCAAATAACGTAGGAACGTCTTAGGACCTGTAAAAGACATCTTAAAGATATCTTGTTTATATCATTAGAAAATAAAAACCATTAATTCTTTGTTTATTGATTTTGGTTATTGTCTGGGCAGCAAAAATAAACGACGCACGGAATAAAAAAATACCCCCCTACTCGACCTTTCTGGGGGGCCATCCATAAATTTTGGGCCACTTTCCTCCCCCTTGTCATAAATGATCCCTCCACCTGTACAAAAAATTTGTTGTTTAAAAAAATAAAACTTTTTGCTAGATACTTGTCGAAATTAATGTAATATTGTTTGGCTGTTAGGGCTCTTTTATGCACGAGTTTTTTGTCGCTTGTCGCGGGGCGACAGAAAACGCGGCGTTTTTCGTGCCACTTTCAAATTTTATCAGTAGCAAGTGGACATCACACCGCAATGGCGCATTGTGGAACGACCCCATGTTAAGTCCGGAATAAACAAAATATTGTAATCTTAAAATCTTAAAGTATTCGGTAAAGTCCACTCTATTTATTGGCAGATAACTTTCATTTTATTTTTATTTTTCTTACAGTTAAAATGGCTAACAAATGTGATTATATAGAAAATGCAATTTTTTTACCGAAAAAAAAAACACTTACTTTAAAAATATATATTTCTGTGAATATTACCAGTGATAATTTTTTTTTCCCCAAAATCTAGACTGATTCTTGTTAAATAAGCTTCTTTGAATTTTGGTCGATTTTTTTTTTTATCACAGTCTCGACAGGTAGCATAAATTTAGTGACCTTATTCTTTCTAATAGTCATTTTATTTCAAATAAGCATAAAGTAGGTTTGGTATTCGAAGGGAAAAAAAGTCATGTATTAACATATTGCTTAGTTCATAGTGATCATGTCTAATGTAAAGATCTTTTTGTAGGGTGCAACCAACGGATAGAAGTGCAGATTATGCGACGTAGTTTTCTTATTAATTATAGTAGAGCAATAACATTAGAAACGTTGCTGTAACTCAATTTAGAAACGTATTAAGTTTTGCCCCTGAGTAGCGTATAATGTTATGTACCAACTTTCTCAGAAATGAAATGTTTATTGATTTAGAACTTTTTCGATCTTGGTGACCTCCTACGCCTGTAACGAAACCTCAGATCCCCCTCAAAAATTACGTAACGCTAGCATCTATGGTCAAGCAAAAATACACATAAATGCAGTTTTAAGAAAAAATACTACAGTTTATTTTTAATGAACTTTTCTAAAAATCAACCCTGACAAATTAGGAATACTCAAAACTTTTATAAAAAAAAGTCAAACACACAGTTTCTTAAGACCAGTTTAAATCAAGAGTTATCCTAACACAGGGGTAACTCGCTATTGATAAAGCGGGCATTGGGGCCGATTTTACATAATAATGTCCATATCCACCAACGTGAACATTCTCCGATTAAGCTTTAATCATGATTAACACTAATCGGAGTTTGGAATGAGTCTTGGCAAACAAAGTTTCAATAAAAAGAACCGCATTCTAAACACCTATTAGTATCTAATCGTGATTAAAGCCTAATCGGGGAATTTTTGTTTTGGTGGATACGAGCATAAATCTTCCTATCCTAACTTTTTAACCGATGAACCATTTTTTACGAAACAAACTTTGTAAGACTTAAAATCAACCAGGTTTATTATTTGTTATATTTTATGCAGTTATCTTTTGAGGAGTATTTTACTCTATGTAAAAATTACTAAATTTAAAAAAAAAATGATTATTAAAATCGATATATCTTAAAAACTGCTAAACCGATTTTGGTGATTAATAACGTTTTTACCAGAAAAGAACAAGGCTTTTTTCCAGTGATTATTGGATTGTGAAATTTTGTAAAATTAAAGCAAACAAGCATGAAAGCTTGTTTGCTTTAATTTTACAAAATTTTTCAAAATTTCATAATGGCGGGTGAAAAAATAAATATAGATAAAAGCCTCATCGATCACCTACACAACGAAGTTTATTTTACTAAAACTAGCTTAGAATTTCAAAACTGATTTAAAGAATTATTTTGTACGGTTTTTATGGACCACCCGGTATACCGATTGTCGTCATATTATTTACCGAGTAAAAAAATTGTAGTTAAGCTTTATAAATATATCTGTATTTTAATTAATTCCGGCCTGTAAGACATATTATTTAGCAAGGACTCGGCACCTTTTAATCCAAAATATTAAATATTTGAATAAAATGCAGTAAAGGCTGTTGCTTAGGCTTTCCAAAGAAGTATAAAACATTAAAATCGGATAAAAAAATTTCACTACTGAATTTGATTTTGAAATGTCCGGGTTTCCCTATACCACGGTCCACTGTGCGGCGGTGTTATTAAAAATGAGTCGTTGCGATGTGCATGCAATTAATAGTGCAAAACTCCTCATAGGCGCATATTATACACTTCATGAAGAATTAAGACTCGACAGGAAGAAATTCTTTAATTATTACCGTATGTCGACAGCCTCATGTGATGAGTCATGTGAAAAGCTAGAAAACTGACTGACTAGAAAACTGACTGATAATAAATAATAAACACGTCAAATATATTTGGCATCAGCGATAATAAACGCCATGTATAAAAGCACCAATTACAGTCAATGTACTTTTAGGCCTCTTTTATACACACGTTTTTTATCGCTTTTTAGCGCGTTTATTATCGCTGATGCTAAATATTTTGCTTAGTTAGTTTTCTAGCTCTTCACATAGCTCATCAAATGAGCCTAACGACATACGGTAATAATTAAAGAATTTTTCTGAGGAGTATTAATCACACGGCTTCATTTTTAATAACGCCGCCGTTGTGATGTGATGTCCATTTGCAACTGATCATATTTGAAAGCGGCGCTCGATCAGAAACGTTTGAACCTGTTTCATAAAAAAAACGCTGCGTTTTCTATCGCCCGGCGACAAGTGACAAAAACCGCGTGCATAAAAGAGGACTAAAGAACGTGCTTTTAAGGCGCATTTACACAGACAAACTTTCCTTTGATGTGGAAATGCCGACAAACATTTACACGAGCCTCTTGAGCAAAATGCTCAAAGAAATGTAAATTTTGGAGAGAATCTTGAGCAAAATTTGTTTGAAGAATTGGGGCTATAAAAATTTCTTTACAAATTTAAAATATATATTGTTATCGAAATTCATTGAACTTAACTGAAAATAGAAAAACAAAGTATTGAAATAAGGTACTTTTAATCAAGTGCTTTCCGACGGAAAAACGATTCGATGTCGAAATTCACATTTTACCTCATAAGCAACTTCGATTGATCTGATTTTTATAGGGGATATGCCAGTATCCTTGTAACTTTTTTGGGGTTGTAAAAAAAACGAGAATAAAAAAAATAATAATTGGCACTTATTTATTGCTGTTGCCTGTAAAATGTAATGATAAAAATTTACGTTTAAAAGAATATCCCTTTATTTTACTTCCTAGTTTAGTCTTTTACAATAATAATTAAGTCAAATTAAAAAACCTATATACATTTTATTAAATCTCAAATATATGAACAAAAGCACGTTCGGTTTAAATAATACCCGTTTATTACCCACTTTTACAACCCTACGAACCCGACCCTTGTCTAAAAAATATAATTTAGCAGTAATTTAGTAGACTGTGTCGCCGAGCTATCATCGGATTTCGCAGGTAGTAGGCCGGCCACTCTTTTGAATCGCAATGTTGCCCTTTGCATATTGTTGGTTCAGTGTCAGTAATCGACCTTGATTATTATATTAAACAGCATTTTGCTTTTTTAAGCAACCCTTGGGACCTTAAACTAACTAGGTAAATCTGGTGTGAAATTAAAAAACAATAATAAAAGCTAAAGGTAAAGGAAAGCTACAAAAATCCCCCTCCCGACCACTCCTCATAGTCGTGAGGCGCGGATTACCGCTTAAAAATGTAATTTTTGAGTTTTTTGCCGATATTTGAAAAACTCAAAATTTTTTTGGAAAAGAATAATTTTCCTGGATTTTTTTTTGACTTGGAAATAAAAAAAAACTAATAAAGAAAATTCCAAAAAAACCACGGGCAAAAAAATCCGGGAAAAACCCTAAGAAAAAAATATTATAAGTAACCCTAATCCATGTGACAAAACTGATAGTAGAGGCAATAATAATGTTTCGCTTGCCGTCGGCTTTTTTTCACAAAAATTTTAAATAAAAGTTGGTGTTCCATTTTTTTAAAGAATTGAGGTCACTGATCATTGATGTGAAATTTTATTTATTCTCATCTTTAAAAATATGTTTCCAAAATAGATAGCAATAATTTGCTCAAAAATTTACCCGAACAAAATGTTCAAAGAAAAGCTCACAAAAATGTTCACGCAAAAAATTTTAGATATTTTGCACGAGCTTTTATTTGAGCATGTTCGTCTGTGTAATTGCGCCTTTAGAAAATGTTGCGAGAGTGTGCTGAGAGTAAATTTGACCGCTCCTAGATTTAGATTTCGGTTTAGCGTGACGTCACACTACAACTTTACACAGTTTACACGTGCTTTTGTAGAGATAGAAGCATGATGAGAACTTAGGCAAACGCTGTTTTTCTATGACTTTTTTTCGGGGTTCTTTAAAAAATGTCTCTTTCCTTGCTTTAACTGTATCTGTTTAATTTGTTTTAGATCCCAGTTTAACGAATCGGACTACATCTCTCTAAAAATTGACGGATATGCCGATGAAAGTGACGTCATTTTTGAGCGAGAGGAATTGAGAAGACAACGGAGAAAAAGGAGGCGAAGAAGAAAAAAAAAGATGAAGAAAAGGTAAAAACCCGTTTAACGCATCCACCGATTCTTTATCATAAATACCTACTCATAGGTGTTTAGCACGGGTTGTTTTGTATTAAAACTTTATTAAGACCTATTCCAAATAAAGTTTCCAAAAAAAAGTGGGTACTTAAGCTATAAAAGCTTAAATTTGATACGGGAATTAATAATCAAGGTCCTGGAGGCCCTATTAAAAGCATTTAGCAAAAGTAAAAAGTAATCTTTTGTTTAAAGAAAAACGGAAGTTTTAAAAAATTCAAGTTTTTAAACAAAACAACGCGAATGTATTTTTGTGTATACACGAGACTAAAATAATAGTTTTTTTTATACCTTCATCAAAAACATGATTTTAGTAACTGTCTGCAGATAACTAAAGCATGGCTTTTTTGGTTACCGATGCAAAAAAAACTTTTTTTTCATGGGTGCAAAAGAAGATTCTGTCCTTTTTTTACCTAAAATCAAAGGAAAATAGCAAAAAATACTAATAGTAATCTAATTATTCTTGCCTAAAAATTAAGCCATTTTTGCCAGTTTTCAACAAGTATTTACGAAAAAATTATTCAAAAACATCGTCAAAATAGCAAACTGTCGAAGATTAAAATGTCGCAACAACGAACGTCACCGAGTAAGAAGACACATTGCTATGGAAACCACTGTTATTTCATTTACCAGCCGCCTTGATTTATAGTGTAAAGATGGCCTGTTGCGAGAGGAGTGCTCTTTTTAGAGATTTTTAAAAGTATTTTTCTTGGATTTTTTGATAAAGGTATTAAAAAAGTAGTGTTAACAACTCGCGACCAACCTGTGCTTTTTTTACTCGCATTTTTAAATACCTCGCTGCGCTCGTTATTTAAACCAACGCTTTTAAAAAAAACTATTCTAGCCACTAGTTGTGAAAACTACTATTTTACAACTATGTAGTGACTAAAATAGTGCTTTTTTTAACGCAACTATATAAACTCTTCCAACTTTTACAGATTCGGAGCCTACCCAGCGCACATAGTAGAAACCCCCTTCGATCAAGAAAGCTTCAAGGCACTTCACGACGACGAGCTTCCCACTAGAGCAAAATACACGATCGCAGCTACTGCCTGTCTGCTACTTTTCATGTGCTTACTGCTTGTAGGAATTACGCTGAGGATGGCACCTCTTATTGACGAAATCGGTAAGTAAAAACGGAGAATCATATATATATATACAGTGTTTTCCAATGAAAACGAAACAGGGGCAGGGTAAACTTTACCCCTACATTTTGAATAGGGCGAGGTGGTCAAGTCATACCTTGTTTTGAAGGTCTTTTAGGTGCTTTCACAAAAGTGTTAAAGTTTTAAAAAACTAACCATTACTTTCCAAGATATTCACTTTTAAAATTCCATGAATTAATGAAAAGTCGTTTTTTTTTTACGAAATCTCGTGACACGTGAATTTTTTTTCGTTAATAGTACATTTTATTATTTTTTCTCTGAACCTGTATAGTTTTAGCTTATTTTGAATGTGGATATCTCAAAAACAAATCGATAGATTTTCGAGATTTTTACACGGTTGTAAATACATTCAATTCCACAGACTTTTAAAACAAGGTATCACTCGACCCACTTTCCCTATTCAAAATATAGGTGAAAAGTTTTTACACCACGAAGGTGGTGTGTGCCACAAAAATTGCAAAATAGACAAATAATGTCTCCCTCGAATAAAAAAATCGACGTGTCCGGGGATTTTTCCAAAATCACACTCTAAATACGTGAAAACGCCTCGGTTTCGTTTTCGTTGGAACACACTGTATATAACATAGCCAATGACTTTTTCTTTTAAAATACAAGTTTCCTTGGGAACGAAAAAATTGTACCTAAATATCTTTTTCCTACGAGCACACATGAAAGTAACCAAATCTTCACTCTATAACGCGTCAGAAAGTTTTATATTTCACACGCATATCAATTTTATTTTCGTCTCAAGAGACGAAAATATTTTCTTCTCCAGTGACGAAAATGAATGACAGCAAACCATCCAAACAATGTAGGTATCTAGTAGACTATGTGTCGGAAATAGACCGAAACCATTTCCGTCCCTAGAGAAGAAAATACTTTCTTCTCTTGAGATGAAAATGAAAAAAAATTAATAATAATAAAATATACGAATTAAATTCTAAAATGGTCGTAGGAAAAATAGCGTGCACAACTCGATAGAAAGTAACTTCCTTACACTTGCGTGTTGTTTTACACGGCTAGCGCCTCGTTCACAACATTCACGCTCGTGTGAAATATGCCACTTTCTTCTCTCGTTATGTAATATACTATTGCCTAAACACACAAGATTGTTATGGGTTTCGTCGTCATGCACAAAAGGCAACTGACATATTCCTAGTATGACCAAAAAGAAAAAATCTTTTTGAGAGGCAAATTATGCTTTAAAACGACTGCACCGTTTTTAATTAGACTAAAAGTTTTTTATACAAGAATTTTTTTACTACTTGGTCTTTTGGTTAGATTTGCAAATTTGTCTTTTTTCAAAAAGTAGAAATGGTAAGCATCTTTAAAAAAAATGAAATATATTTTTTTATTTTGTTCGTCTTTCCCAATAATTTTAGATCCGTTTTGATATTTTTTCTTCTCAACAAAGCATTTCTACAATTCAACTGACCCAAACATTCAAAATTTAATTTAGTTCTCGAGATATAAGCCTTTAAATTTAGCCCATTTTTTTAAAGAAAAACCGTTATAACTGCCTTAGTTTTTGGATCTTTTACACAACAAGATAAATTTTTTAAAACGTCATAGAAAGTTGATCATAGGACGTATACGTAGACGTGAAATATGGGGCAATATTCTGCCTTTCTTTTGTCTGTAAAAAACAAAGACTTCCGCGCAAATACAGATATTAGAGTTCAATCTCTGCGATCTAGCTTTGAGCTTTTTCAAAACGGTCATGTTTTTAGCATGTATAAAATTTATATATATCCAATGGAAATCCATCGGCGTATATACATGATATTCTTTCCATGGACATACATGAATGTACCTCGAATGGGTATTTAATTTTTATCCCATTCATGATCATATATGAAATGTACCTCAAATAGACATCCAGTAATGGTTATGTGCTCCATCTATATGTAACCCATCCAAGTGTGATAAATAATCACCTCTGATGGATGTCCAATGGATATACACGGGACATCTATGAATATCCATTGTATATCTTTTGCTTTTGCTATGTGGGGACCAGATGCAAGCTTACGTTTTATAATGTCGGATCTATGTTGCTATCGCTGAGACTTAATTGGGTCAAAACGTAGCGAGTTTTGCCGAAGAGAGTCAAAAAATCAATAGATTGGAAATACGAATGGCCGAACTAAAGAAAGCAAGATGGAAATACATGGTAATAAAATGTTAAAGACAGAAACGTCCGGTCCGGTAATTTCCACGTCTACGGATAAGCACTTTATAAGGTGTCTAATAATGAAATTGACGTCGACAGTAACGTTACGTGACGCGTAATTCGTATCGTACCTACGTTTGGAAAATACTGCGCACGTGCAGAGGCTTATAGTCTCTATTATTGTCTTAAAGTGTCTAAATAATATGAACTCGACAATTGCAAAAATGTATAGTGAGATTTACTAAGATCTAAAATAGTACCCCCAAAGGTCTAAATATTTACACCGGTGGGGGGCCTAAATCTTAAAACCCATGTTCAAAAACTACGTGCTCATACAGAAAATCAACAAAGTTATTCATTATTTGGTATTTTTAACCCCGCGTGGGTTTAAATAATAAATACTCTGTAGAACAAATTAAAATTGGGGTTATATGTCACTCTAATTAAAACTTACCCTTGTTAATTAATTTTTCCAGTTAATTCTAGATGTCACACAACAATTTAGGTTAGTCATGATAAAATACGGAGCAGATTAATTTTGTATATATTTAAAAGGTGTTTTTATTTATGAAATGTATTAAAAAACTTAAATTCAAGTTTTGTTTACATTTCTGTCACTGTCGAAATGTCAGTTCCACAACATTAGCTGCGTTCAAATCACAAACAACGAGTTCGGATCTCTTACCTCTGCTTGTACCTTGGCTTGCACCAACCTCAACTGATGAAAGCGACAGCTTTGAAATGAGTGAGCTTTGAGCAAGGAAAATTTTCTTGACTGAGCTTTTAGATAACCTCAAGGTTTTAATTTCAGTTTATAAATAAATTAATATAGTTGTTTTGGTTTTTTTTTTGGTATATTTTTCGTGCATAATCAGTGACCTTCACTTATGTTTGTTTTGCTTCGTAGTGCCCTCATAAATATATTTATTGTGCTGAAAACAAAATATGGTGTTTTTCTGCACAAAATTGGAGGTGTTTTATTGGTTAATGAATAAGGTGGGATAGTGAATAAGGTAAATTAATCCGTGTAAAAACCGTTACTTAGGGAAATTATAAACGAACTTATTACCAATTGCGACAAAACAATCCTTTCTGGGGGCTATAAATTTAAACCACCCCCCAGAGGTGGTCTAAAAATTATCAACTTTATAACCTCAAACACAGATAACGAAGTTATTATGTGCAAATTTTTGGCGTATTCACCATTTGCCATTTTGAAACCTGTCAAAAAAAAATAGTTTTGGAGCATTTTCTCCTAAAATATGGTATATTTTGAGAAAAAAACAGTTTTTCAGTGGTATTTTGCAATAAAAATACCAAATAATGAATAACTTTGTTGATTTTCTGTATGGGCACGTAGTTTTTGAACATGGGTTTTAAAATTTAGTACCCCCCACCGGTGTAAATATTTAGATCTTTGGGGGGTACTATTTTAGATCTTAGTAAATCTCACTATACATTTTTGCAATTGTCGAGTTCATATTATTTAGACACTTTAAGACAATAATAGAGACTATAAGCCTCTGCACGTGCGCAGTATTTTCCAAACGTAGGTACGATACGAATTACGCGTCACGTAACGTTACTGTCGACGTCAATTTCATTATTAGACACCTTATGAAGTGCTTATCCGTAGACGTGGAAATTGCCGGACTGGACGTTTCTGTCTTTAACATTTTATTACCATGTATTTCCATCTTGCTTTCTTTAGTTCGGCCATTCGTATTTCCAATCTATTGATTTTTTGACTCTCTTCGGCAAAACTCGCTACGTTTTGAACCAATTAAGTCTCAGCGATAGAAACATAGATCCGACATTATAGAACGTAAGCTTGCATCTGGTCCCCAAATAGCAAAAGCAAAAGATAAACAATGGATATTCATAGATGTCCCGTGTATATCCATTGGACATCCATCAGAGGTGATTATTTATCACACTTTGATGGGTTACATATAGATGGAGCACATAACCATTAGTGGATGTCTATTGGAGGTACATTTTATGTATGATCATGAATGGGATAAAAATTAAATACCCATTCGAGGTATATTCATGTATGTCCATGGAAAGAATATCATGTATATACGCCGATGGATTTCCATTAGATATACCTATCCGTGGCTTGCTATGTGGGTCTAAATTTTATACATGCTAAAAACATGACCTTTTTACAGACAAAAGAAAGGCAGAATATTGCCCCATATTTCACGTCTACGTATACGTCCTATGATCAACTGTCTATGACGTTTTAAAAAATTTATCTTGTTGTGTAAAAGATCCAGAAACTAAGGCTTGTAGGTATTGGTAAAACCTTCAAAAACTACTATCATTTGTTAAAATCGGTTAACTAGTTTTCCAGTTATAACGGTTTTTCTTGAAAAAATGGGCTAAATTTAAAGGCTTATGTCTCGGGAACTAAATCAAATTTTGATTGTTTGGGTCAGTTGAATTGTAGAAATGCTTTGTTGAGAAGAAAAAATATCAAAACGGATCTAAAATTATTGGGAAAGACGAACAAAATAAAAAAATATATTTAATTTTTTTTAAAGATGCTTACCATTTCTACTTTTTGAAAAAAGACAAATTTGCAAATCTAACCAAAAGACCAAATAGTAAAAAAATTCTTGTATAAAAAACTTTTAGTCTAATTAAAAACGGTGCAGTCGTTTTAAAGCATAATTTGCCTCTCAAAAAGATTTTTTCTTTTTGGTCATACTAGGAATATGTCAGTTGCCTTTTGTGCATGACGACGAAACCCATAACAATCTTGTGTGTTTAGGCAATAGTATATTACATAACGAGAGAAGAAAGTGACATATTTCACACGAGCGTGAATGTTGTGAACGAGGCGCTAGCCGAGTAAAACAACACGCGAGTGTAAGGAAGTTACTTTCTATCGAGTTGTGCACGCTATTTTTCCTACGACCATTTTAGAATTTAATTCGTATATTTTATTATTATTATTTTTTTTTCATTTTCATCTCAAGAGAAGAAAGTATTTTCCTCTCTAGGGACGGAAATGGTTTCGGTCTATTTCCGACATATAGTCTACTAGATACCTACATTGTTTGGATGGTTTGCTGTCATTCATTTTCGTCACTGGAGAAGAAAATATTTTCGTCTCTTGAGACGAAAATAAAATTGATATGCGTGTGAAATATAAAACTTTCTGACGCGTTATAGAGTGCAGATTTGGTTACTTTCATGTGTGCTCGTAGGAAAAAGCTATTTAGGTACAATTTTTTCGTTCCCAAGGAAACTTGTATTTTAAAAGAAAAAGTCATTTGCTATGTTATATACAGTGTGTTCCAACGAATACGAAACCGAGGCGTTTTCACGTATTTAGAGTGTGATTTTGGAAAAATCCCCGGACACGTCGATTTTTTTATTCGAGGGAGACATTACAAAATATACAAAATTAATCTGCTCCGTATTTTATCATGACTAACCTAAATTGTTGTGTGACATCTAGTATTAACTGGAAAAATTAATTAACAAGGGTAAGTTTTAATTAGAGTGACATATAACCCCAATTTTAATTTGTTCTACAGAGTATTTACTATTTAAACCCCGCGTGGGTTTAAATTTTTTAATTTTCTTTTCTTCTAAATTGAAACTTTCTTCTTAAATCCGTCAAAAGATTGTGTTAAGATGATTGTTCAGTAAACAAATTTATTAAAATTATTCT
Organism: Oxystoma pomonae; assembly: GCA_963921995.1. Lineage (NCBI taxonomy): Eukaryota > Metazoa > Arthropoda > Insecta > Coleoptera > Brentidae > Oxystoma > Oxystoma pomonae. Next base: position 44,688,950 of record OY998172.1, read on the forward strand.
TATAAATCAAAGTATGTCCAATGTTGGTTTAAAATGCTTAAAACCAAAAATTTTACTTAAACTTAGGACCGTTCTAAAATAGACTAAACCGTTTTAGTAAATCCCACCGTAAAAGTTAGACAGCAAGACAAAAGACTTTTTTAAAAGACTAATTGCCAATTGCACTAACGTTAAGTCTGTGTTTTAAGTCTGACTTTAAGTCGGACTTAAAACACAGACATAACGTTGGTGCAATTGGCAATTAGCTACTTCGTCCGCGTATTTTAAACACACCAAACCCTTCAGTCAAATACCCCTGCGGTTTCTCCCGTGTTTTAGTCGATTGCTAATATACATTATTCTATTATGCCACGAGTAAAACGTAACTAGCGCACCAGAATTGCCATTGTAAATCGTGATAAAACTTTAAAAAAGTAATTTTGCGCCCGTTCGGCGTGGATGATTTTAAACCCTTGGCTCGGTGCTATTCATTTATTTGTAGAAAACGATTTCAATCTAACCCTTGCCGCGAAAAACCGAATATCTTCCTCTTTCTTTATCCAATTAGAATGAAAGAAGATGGGTGGTATATAGACAAAGGTGAATATTCAATTCACTTAGCCTAGGCCTGCTTAAATATTTAAAACGAATACTCTCTTCTCCATAGGGAGCTATTTATTTATTCCAGTTAGCTTATTCTCGTATATTTTATATGATTTATTAATCGTAAAGGTTATTGTGGACAATTTTGGACAATTATGACGTTTCCACCACGGTTCATGTGATCATTTCCTGTTATTGGAAAAAGCAATAGGTACAAAATTTTGAACAAAATGGTGACTCATTAATTCCGAATAGGTATTTAATCACATTTTATGGAAAAAAAGAGACATGCATGATAGCCCAATTTTCTAGGCAAAATTGGAACCCTTGCTTTCCCCAATTGTCCCTTGAAAATTGAGCGAAAAGTATACGCTGCTGCGTAACCCTGGACCGGTATTCTCGTAACTAAATACGCTCGGCGTTTCGTACTCGCTGACCGTATGATAACGTAATATTCGCATACGACGTGAACAAAGTAACAAAAATGGTATGTACATATATTTAACGCAAGGCGTCGACGAAATGCGCTCAGCGCTTGGCGACCGCTTGAGAAACACCTTACTTTATGGAAACACCTACCATTTGCTTGCTGTTTTGCTATCCGTGCGTACAATTTTCCTACCCTACAATACTTTGTAGAGTGCTGCAGAAAATATAGTAGCTTTTTTAGTTTGCGTTTTTATTAATAATAAAAAAAATAAAAATCTCTTATTAGTAGCTTGGGGACGGGTATTTAGAGAGTCTCAACATCTCACAAAAGTGGCTTCTTAAAGTAATTTTTAAGACCGGCTTTACCCATCAACCTTACTATTTGATGCTCGATGTAAGACAACTTTTTTTCCAAAAAATAGCAACAAACATTTTTCTTAATAAAATCGACATCGAAATAATTGAGCATCCGTATAATACTAGGAATAGAAGCAATCAAAAATCTGTTAAACCAAGGGTAAAAAAAGCCATTGGTCAGCGGTGCTTTTTGTATCTTTCATCATCCGTGTACCAAAAAATATCTGGTTTTATTAGGCTCATGCCCACATTGTTTTCTTTTTAAAATAAACTAAAAACTTTCATGAAATATGAAATTAGCAGACATGAAATAAATAGCTTAATTGATATAAAAAATAATTAGTAAACCATATAGGTTTATATCTGTGTTTTGGTCTGTATTTTCTTTACTTTTCTGAAAAATCACATTTTTCACACTAATTACCATTTTTATGTTTTTTATCTTTTGTCATTTTATTTATTCATAAATGTACTAAAAATTATTATTTTCTTTTTTTAATTCAACACTTCCATGAAAACATACATTTTTCCACGCGCGAGGTTTCTCTTGTGGATTTATGAATTCTGTGTTTGTTGTGGAATTGGTTAGGTTATTTTTTGGGTAACAAATACCTTAGAGTTTTATTTTCTGTTTCTGAAAATGTAGAATACGCATGTTTACTATAATTATAAAAGGTATAACTTACTAGATATATAAGTAACTATTGTGAAACCATTTTAACAATAAATGCTATATTATAAAGTATCAATATCAATATACGACCGTGCCGGAAACACCACTTTCCCTGACTGAGTGCCGGAATAAATTTAAACTTTCCCGCACTGAGTGCGGGATTTTTTTGTAAGTGTGCGTTTAAGTCTCGGGGTAAACTTTTTTCCGCCCACTGGGCGGGAACGTGCGACTAGTTTATATCACAGGGTCAAAGGGCGGGTTTAACTGAGCTAAACCAAACCATCAAATAATTTTTTAAAGGATCAACACTTGTACATGGATCTAAAAAGCTCCAAAATAACAATAAAAAAATTTCTTATTAATCATGCGTTTTTTACATTTGATGAGTTTTTAAATGCTGACTTTTCCCAGATCTAGACCACAGTTTTAACAAAATATTGTGTATTGTTTTTTCTTCTGTTAAAAACTAACTACCAATTGATTTTTTTATGTGTGTATGTTTATTCTTGCTTAAATGGTTTGACTTAGTGTTTTTTCTTTTAATCTTTTGACGGAAATTTTAACCTCGATTTAGCGTTTTGACTTATTTTTGTTTGTGTATTTTCATATTGGTTACGTCATTATTCAAATATTTTACATATTTTCAAAAAATGCTTTATTTTAAACGGTTATAATAAATATTTCAATAATATTAATCGGTTGTACTAGTAATTTTATCACCACTCTTTAAAGTGATTTATTTTTATGTCCTATAATTTAACAAAATATTTTAAAGCACATTAGACATTGACATTTGACTTGTGAAAATGCATTATGTATACTTAACACCAATAAATAATTGATTGATTGATTGATTGAATCTAGTGACACTTGCGCAATAAAGAGTTTTTTTTCGAATGTATTGCTTCCTAAACTGATTTTCGATCGTAGAAGGTGATAGATCCCATGCGACAGATTCTATTGCACGAGAGAAAGATCGGATCGTATGACTTTCAAGAATACGCGTACTGGGATCTTGAATTAAGCAAACAAAAAAATCAGAAAACGCAAAAGCTCTTAAAAGAAGCGTTTTTATCTGTTTCAAGGAAACACCGACCTCAAACGAAGGAATCTAAGGAGGTTGGCCCATTTGGTATTTACGGAAGATATCCTTTTTGTAGGGATGTAGGGACGTGGGTGTGGTTTACTAAAAGTTGAGATATACAAACGCGTATAAAGTGTAACTAGGATAAGAATAGCGTTTCCTTTCAAAAGTAAAAGACCTACAAATTCTCCTGGACCCCAATTTGTGAATTTTGAGAGATGTGATCGTTCCTTGAGAACTATCCCACCCGGTGAACGTTCCTCGAATTTTTGAACAGAGTCTGATCACATCCAAAGTTGGCACATTTATTTTATAGCAAATAACCACCTTTTATTGTTAGTAGTGTTGAATTTGAACTATTTTAAACGAATCCAGCTTAGCTTCTGTGGTGGTGTACTTCGTGTCTGGTGTTTTTTTTTCGAAAAAAACGCGATGCTTTTTTCACTCTAAATAATATTTAAAATAAAGTTTTGCTAGAATACCTGGAAAAACATCCAAATCTATGGACAGAGACTTTCTGGCCCGATTTCACGTACATAACAGCACAAGAGTTATTTCCACTTCTAGATGGAATAGCTCACAAAACAAAAAACAAGACGTCAAGAACTTAAAAGAGGTTATATCTTGTGAAACTTCTGCGCCTGCCTCTATTGAATTGAGGCGTACTCCTTGACCTAGAAGTCAGGGACCAAGTTCTCTTACGTTTTAGGAGAACGGGAACAGTCTTTCATCCTTCAAAAATACAGCACGGAAAAGATCGCTACCTACGGGTTATCGTTCGCACGAAAAACCATACACTGCCAGCTCAAAAATTAGCCCCCTGGGTGCTTATTCTTAAAAGTGAGAGAAGGCAGCGCTCCCGGGGACCATACACAACAAAAAAAGTACTAAAATCAAAATTAATACCAAATAAAGATTTATTCTACTCCCTGGCTGAGTTCTCTTACAATGAACTAGGAGAACGCAGCATTTCCTCGATATATCACTTAATTTTGAGTACTCCCTAATTCGCTCCCCAGGAGAATTTTACTCCCTACATCTCCCCGACAGTCAAGAATAAGCACCCTGGAAGGGCAGAAGTCAGTGGCAACGCCAGAGGGGCCCAGGCCCCCCTAAAATTTAGCAGGCTTCCCTAAAAACACAGGTACGCACAAGGTAGATGCGCATTAAAATCTTCTAAAGAGATAGTCTATAGTCTATTTTAACAAAATATTATTTTTAATAATATTAAAAGTCTAGAAGGCAAATAAAATATTATTTTTAATAATATTAAAAGCCTAGAAGGCGAAAAATGTTTAGAAAATCAGAATCCTATAAAAAAATTGACAGAGAGAATCTAGCATTTTCAGTAAGTACATACATCTAATACATTTACTATTTTATTTATTTTTATTCTTTACGGTCATAATACCGATGTCTTGCCTAAAGAATTTTTTTGTGTTCATTGCAAGAAAATACAGTTTATTATTTTACACATATTTTAAAAAAATAAAAAATTAAATTACAAAGCTATTGCTACATAATTTTATCACGTGTGTTTTCTTCGTGTTTTTTTTTTTAAATAGGTTCTTAGATTTTTTCTCTTTTCAAAGAATCTTTTTTTAAACATGCTTTTTATTATGATAATTTTAAACAACAATTAATCTGAATTTTGGAATCCTGGTCTGCTCTTAAGAAAACAAAACTTATATACTTGTAATATTAAAAATTATGTTTTCTTTTTAATTATTTTAAAGTGTCAGTATCGTTATAGTGTTTGTGATATTTTATACTATTTACTTTATGTACGTTTTTATTTATTTATATATTTTAAAATATGAAGGAGAAAAAGTTAATTAACGTTTAATTTGAACCCTATGAATATTTTCAACAAAATATACATTACTAAATTGTACTTTACTGCCCTGAAGATGGCCCAATAAAGGGCCGAAACGTCGGCTTGGAAAAATTTAGATTTCTGTATTTTATTGACACCTCTCCAACGAACCAACACCAGTAAAAAATATTGATCTTGAAAATGTTGTTAATACTTACGCTAGGAAACATAACGACAGAAGAATCTTCCTGCTTTTGACTTTAACAAAAAATATTATTGGTTTTTGTGCGATATATTTAAAGTTAAATAAGTTAATGTTTATTGCCCACTTCTCTGCTTTTTATTACCTGCTTAATTTTACCACACAATGCCTTTTACATATAATAATGACAAAACAAGTGCCCTCATATTTTTTTCTGGTCCTGCCTGGCCCCCGCCTAGCAGAAAACTCTGGCGTCGCCGCTGGCAGAAGTTAAACTAAATAAATAAATTAATCTGCGTCCTGTTCTTTATAAAAATAAAAAAAAAAACATTTAAAATCAGCGTAAACAATCGTACACATACATTCAAACCAAAAACAAATGTAATTCATTATTATCGCCCGATCGCCTCCCCCCCCCCTTGTGCTCCCGAAAAAAGTAGACAAGAAAGATGAGGTTGGTAACCATAAAGTCTTTGGAGACAAAACGTTGCAGAATGTTCCTTTAAAGACATTCTAGAATATCTCCACAGTATTTTGGGAGGGTTTGACCTTCAATTCGTCAGACCAAGAATAAACAAACGCATGAAGTACTTACCGGGAAAACCACGATATTGGAAATGCAGAACAGTATTATAGAGTTTCTATTTATACACAAGTTTTAGACAAAATCATTTCGGACATAAAAAAAGTATTTTTGACCTGAACATATTCATACCAAGTTTTATACAACGTGAAGCCAAAATCAATAAAATACAAGGCAAAATTAACCAAATGCGTTTCCAAATACTATAAACTGTTTGATTAATCCAAAACACAAATTATTGAACTTTTATTGGGAGAAGTCAGTATTTGGAAACTTCAGAAGTAGGCAAAAGCTTAATCAAAACATACCTGATAACGTTTTCGAGGCAATGAACAAGTGCGGCGATATTTTTCAAAAGAAGGGCATAAATTGCGGCAACCTTTGATATTTATAGTATTAGTTTAATTTTGTGTTAAAAGTGGCATTTGTAGTGTAATTTTCTTAAAAAATTTTCGCCTGGTTGATATTCACGATTTTAGTTTAATTTGACTCAAAAATTGCATTTTTAAGTAATTTTCTAAACATTTTCGACGCATTTAATCATGTTTTAAAATAAGAAATGTATGAAATACAACTTAAAATCTGAGTAACCCGCCCCCCCAGATTTGAGGCCAAATCCGTGCTTGTATTTACTAAGTTTTGTTTGCATATATTGTTATGCTTTTATCCTAGTTTTTTTTGTCGTATCTAAACCGCCCTCCCCCCTTTCACATTGCTGGGACCGCCACTGATAAAAAGGATTCTTTGATATACCTATATTTTAAACTAACACCATAAATGGTTTTCACAAAAAGACGCGTCTTTTGAAAGACGGACTTCGCTCTTCTCTGAATGGCTTTTGTTTTCCCTTAAACGACGTGTCTGCTCTAAAAACCATGATAGTCTACAATACAATTGCAAAGGAATGCATTTGTGCTAAGGCTCCATTTTTTTCATTATATTGCTAGTGGGCTTTAAACTCTTGGAATTTTCCTTTCGATTTCGATTTTGTAATATTATAAAGGAATTAAAAAAAATACCTAGATTGTAGGTTTGCAAGGGGCGTCGTTTGGGCCCTTTCAGCCGCTCGGAACTGCTTCCTTTACAGAAATTTAAGGCTTCTTCCAAAGAATTAAAGCCATTTGCTATACCTACATTTTATTCATATAATATTATCTCATCAATATAAAATTGTTAAATTATAAACGTTTTAAATGGAACGGTGCTTCTATCGGCTTTAGGTACAAGGTTTTAAAAAAAGTAAAAATGATTCTTAATGATTTTTTACGGACTTTCAGTTCACGGTAATCAAAAAATTGGGGCTCCAACTGGAAGCTCAGGGCCCACCTTTGGAAAGCTTGTTAAAAATAAATTTAACGCACGAGTTTTTTTTTGATACCTTTCAACCAATGTGTCAAAAATGTAAAAAAAAACTTATTTTTTTGTCAACTATTTTAGCTTCTAAATAAACTACATATTTCTCTATTTAATAAGCGGAATAGAGAAAATACCACACGAGGACATTATTGACGACCCATTTGGGGGCCCTCACTGAAGGCTCGGGGCTTACCAATATTTTATTCATGAGGAGGTACCACTTGTGGAACCTTCTTGGATAGCTCATTAAAAAAAAATATTTGGTAGGCCCTGGGCGAAAAGTACGTAAAAAATCATTAAATTCTGGTTTTTAGCTTTTTTTAAAACCTCTTCCATAAAGCCGTTAGAAGCACCGTTCCATTTAAAGAATCCACTCTGTATATTCTCTGTGATTTAAGACATGAAATATATGAATTTTAACTTGGAACTACTGGCTCATCAGTCACTTAACCAATATACCATTGCTAGCATATACAGGGTTCCTTAACAAATCCTTAGGGGGCCAAGCAGCCGTGTAAGACGCAGACAAACGGAAAAGCACATTAGGCAGAAAATCCATTCCAAACTGATGAAAGATATCGTAAAAAAAATATTTTTCGGCTTTTCATTTTGTAACCATTGTCCTTACGCACTGTTTATAGGCTGGGGACTGAGATACATGCAAATGCCTAACCTAAAGCGTTCATACACGGCCGGAGAAATCGACTGAGATATTTCAGTAGAAACTTTATCAAGCAAATAGGACGGGTTGACGCCTTCGAACGTCCAACCCGGGTTTTGCACTTTGATTCGAAATCAAAAAGGAGGAACAGTCAGATGTGGGGCCGTGCACAAATTACGTAACGGTGATTTTACCAATTTTTGACCCCCTCCCTATGTAATGTTTTGTAACGGTTTGGTACGCCACTCCCCTAATATTACGTAACGATTTCAAGACCACTACCCCCCCCCCCTTCAAAAAAAACTTTTCACTTATTTTCATTCCAAATTTTCTTAGTTTCACACAAATGCCAACGCTGTCGAAAACCCCCCTCCCACCTACGTAACGTTTTGTAACCCCCCTCCCCCCTATGACCATTACGTATTTTGTGCACGACCCCTGTAGTCCCAGTGGAGGAGGGCGAGAAAATTGATATTTTTTTTCTTAAAAATTATACTCTTTAAACTTATTTCCTTGCGTTCCCGAAATTACGTAATTTTTGAAAAAAAATTGTAAGTGGCGCCATTTTTATTTTGTGCTTTGTTTTTCTAACATTTTTGCGTTCGGCTAATTTAATTGAAAAATTTTTGCCTGCGGCGCCCTTTATCTTCTCACTCGAAACCAAGATCCCCCGTTTTAGGAAAACTGATCCCGTCTCTGTTTCTAAATTTTTTCGAATAAAAGTAGAGTATGACCATGGAGGAAATAATTTTTTTCTACGGTGTGACAAAAATTGCGAGAAAGTTGAAGAAAAAAATTAAAAAAGTGGCAGAGCTCAAGTTTTTCGTAAAAAAAACGTTTTTTGTAAAGAAACAGAGCAAAATAAATCTTTTCATCCCTTTTTGGGTGTTACAAATATTGGCAGCCCCTTATTTTTCCCTTTTACCCTCCCGCTAGTTTTGAAGAATTGGTTCGCTACATGTTTCGAGATCATATCATAAAACACCTCGAAAATATCAAATGTAGTGTAGGGCCAGCTTTATTTAAAATCAATAATATCGCAAGTAAAAAGCTCTGCTGGAAAAACAGCGCCGTTTATTGATTTCTTTGGTTGCTAGTTCTAGCTGCATGGTTTGGCCGTTTCCGGATAGATGTCACTAGTAGAACAGAATGGAAAGAAATTTAATTAAAAGCGAAGATATTTATTTCTAATGTTGCCGCCTCCTTTAAGCAAGAAAAAGCTGTGGTTTGGACCTGAAAACATCTAATTTTTAATTAGATTAGATGTTCAAATCTGTCCCCTTCTTGAGCCTCACAATATCCCAATCTATTGTAAAACTCTTGGCGCGTAGCAGCCAACATTTTAGGGGTGATAGAGTTGCCCGTCTCCAAAATTTTCGCCCTCAACTCCTGTATAGTCGTAGACCGTAAGTGAGGGTGTTGGAAAATTTTGTCGTGCCAACAACCCCATAGGAAAAAGTCATTTGGCGCAAGATCTGGTGATCGAGGAAGCCATCGGATATTTCCATACGTGGAAATAATTCTATCACCAAATACCTGACGAAGGTAATTTGTATCCTGGCGTGAATTGTGGGATGAACAGCCATCTTGCTGAAACCACAATTCGTCCAAATTTATGTTGAGTTCCCTCAACCGTAGTAAAAAAAAAACCTGGTGTTGGAGAAGATCAACATATTTTTGGCTATTCAAATTCCCTTCAATGAAAAAGGTTCCAATAATGTGATCCCCGACAATACCGCTCCAAACATTTAATTTTTGAGGATGTTGCGTTCTAACACTTGCGTGCAGATGTTTATTTTCGCTTTTGATAGGAAATTTTCGTTCCTGTCACATTTATCCCTCATAACCTCACAATATTCTAACCGGCGAAAATAATCACCTGGTTGCAATTCCTGCGACTTCCCAATCTTAAACGACTTGTAGCCGTATTTTTTTAGGATCCATTGGCAAGTACTGTTGGGAATATCCACTGCCTCCGCAATCGGTTTCGTCGAATATGGTTCATGTGCCTCAACGTAAGCGCATACCATTTCGTCTCGTTCCACCCTGTGTGGAAGAACGGGATGCTCTGGTATTTCGCCGTCGTGGTAACACTTTCTACAACCATTTATGCACCCGTACCTTTCAAAACGATGATAAATGTTGTAGACAGTTTGAGCCACAGGAACCGGTCGATCTGGAAACGCAAAAACAAAAAGCCCAATGACCTCGTCCGCACTGTCACTTTTATGTAGTTTTTAATAATAAAAATCTTTTCTTCTCGAACATACGGTATTTTAAAAACACAAAATTTACGAAACTGAAGCGACTCGAAAGGAAATAAAAATGCAATGCCTGTGAATCCCAGTTTTTCCTCGATCATCTCATGGTGTGGCCGCCATCTAGCGGAATTTGCAGACATCTTGTCAACGGTTATTATTGCAACTATGATTTATGCTCACAATGAAAGAGTGGCGACCATTTTTTCTCATGAAAGCAGTCCGGAGATACTAACAAACTGGCACCATTGCTCAATATACCTGTTTCTTTTGTGCGCGCAGAACTTTCTATGCCATTTCTGTTTGATTTATTGAAATCCTATCCATAAGGAAAATCTTAGGAACCCTGTATAGGTATAATAAAGGATTTTTGTCACAGTCATTGATCCAATGTAGAGGTCTCCATCTAACCAGCAACTTTTAGACGTAACGGTATCTAGTTACTTGAATCCTAAAATATGGCCTTAAATAAAATCAGAATTTGCTTTTTGCGCTCCAAAAACCATGACAAAAGATAGTTATAGTCAACCAATATCGGAAAGACGTAGTTTTTTCTTCAATGGCCCAACAAAGTGAACGAATATGGGAGAGAGGTAGTTTTTTCTTCAATGGCCCAAAAGCAAAACCGGTGTATTTAAGATAGAGATAATAGTTCGTCGATTCAACGTCGTATTATTGTTGGCAAAACAACTGCAGTTATTCAGTGAGCCATTGATGTATGCTCCAGTATCGGATAGATGTTGTGTTTCCTTCAATGGCTCAACAACAAAACAACTGTGATGGCACAACAACTAAAGTTAGTCAGTGAGCCAATAGGGATATTTTGGAACGCTTATTTGACACTTCGTAGTGGTTGTGGTAATTACTGCGTCTGCGCAATAGCTAAACGTCATTACGTTGTGGTAGTTAACCACTACCTCTGCCGTAAGCTACGAATTCATTTCGTTGTGGTTGTGGTTATTTTTCTGGTTAATTTTAGGGAATTTTGGCTTAATTAATTTTAAAAATAATAAAATATTACAAGGTTCCAACATATAAAACTCTTATTTTGTAAAATTAAGCCAACTTTTTTATTTTTCTTCATCTTTAAATTTTTTTTACAAGTGACAGTTTTTAATGTGTTCCAAAAACTCTGGCCAAATCGATGAGTGTTAGTAGTAGTGGTTGTTAAACACTACCACAAGGGCTGTCAAAGTTGTCAAAATTTTAAGCGTTCCAAAATATCCCTATTAATGTATACTTCAGTATCGGAGTAACAACAAACTTCGTTGTATTTAAGATGAAGAACAAACATAAAAAGGTGATTATCTCACCCAAGGGATAAACTGTCAAATCGTTTCATTTCGATTCGCGTTTATTCGACATCTGGATTTCGATACGATCCCAAAAAAAAGAAGTATTGAACTAAGGCAGGACCAATGACAAAAATCTTGGATTCGCTCTTCGATTCGTGTTTTTACGATAGTTTTGAAAGTGGATCGTATGAAAACACATTAAGTTCTACATGAGAACTAGTAAATAAAAATAAAAATACTTTTTCTGGTGAAAAGGTAAAAGTTTTGCTGATTTTTTGCCAGAATTTATAGGCCAACAACAATAAGAAAATAAAAGAACTGGATAAAAATAACTGTAATTTTCAGAATGATTGCCGATTCACAATTTAAAAATGACTTATTTACAAAACACCATATATGTAACAGTACGGCTAATCATAGGTAACTGCAAACCTTAGAAATCCGTGGTCAAATCTAAGTAGGAAGCTTTTGTTAGATAATGTTAAGGGGCCTACAGACACGCGAACATTTCTTGAGATATGTACGCGCGTACAAATCTCTGCGTACATGTACGTTTAGTAGAATTGCCCACACAAGTAGGTGTCTAGATTCTCCATTATACATTGGAGACCTGGTCGTAATGAAGTGAGAAACAAAAACGCTTTGTCCGATATGCCACGAGTCTTACTTTAATTTTTATTTGCGGACACAAGATTCACTTTGTTGTTTTTTTAAAAAATTTTTAAATATTTTGGTTTTTTAGTTCTGCGCGACAAGCCTCCTCCGGAGCGATTACTTGCTGATGCCTTAAAATTAGGGCCACGTAATATGAAGCTCCAATTGAGGGTGGTGCTTCTGCGAACGTTACCTCTTTTTAAGAGTCATGTTACAGTGACCTTATACTTTTACAGGTTTCCTCTTCATAACCTGCTGAAAGGTACAGGATTCTGTATTTACGGTCATCTGCACTTTTCAATTTTGATGTTTTTGTTTCTCAGTTTATTCCACAGGTAGCGCACACAGGTATCCATCCACGGATTACAAACTTTGTTTTAAATTCGAGAGGTGTGCGTGGTTGCCTGTGTAGCTTCAACTGCCAGGTATAATCCTATGACTCCCTGATGATTCCTAATAAGGATGAAACAGGTCTGTAGGTATCTGGATTCTCCATTAGACATTGGAGGCCTGTTTGTAATGAAGTGAGAAAAAAAAACGCTTCGTCCGATATCCACGAGTCTTAATTTTAAACAATGACTTAAATTTATTAACGTGTGTGCATAATTAAAAAAAAACTTCTCTGCGAAGTCCAGCACGTAGACTATTTATTTTGGTTTTTACCGTTCCTTTTGTAGCCATATTTTCTATTTCTTTCCACTTTTCCACCAATATTTTATAAGCATCGGTTTTTTTATTTATAGTCTTTGGATTTCGTTTTCCATAAACATGGGTAAGATTTGAAAAGGTGAACTTTTAAATAATTTCTGTTGTACGCGCGTACAAATCTTCAAATACATCTTCGACCGATATTTTAGGCAGATATTGCCTACACACTGAGAGATATCTACGTGCAGATTTGTACGCGCGTACATATTTTAAGAAATTTTCGCGTGTCTGTAGGCCCCTTAGGTTTATTTAATACTTCTGATTATATTAAACAATATATTTTCAACGTCATTTTAAAAGAAAAACTCTAGTCCAACCAAAATAGTTTTGGTTTCATATTTTAGGCTTACCTATACATGTGTGAACCAAAGAAATAATTTTTACCAAATGTTGCGTCAATACCTCGAAAACTAGGGACTTTTTTACATGAACGCCTATGTTTTATCGAACCAGTAATTTATGAGACCGTATTTAATAAAAATTTTCATCGTAAGAACGATTCACCATAAAAACTGCAATTTGTTAAACCAATTATTTATCCAAACCTTATTTCTTCAAACCCATTCAATAACAAAATCAAAATTTATAAGACCCGTTTTTAATCGAAACATAATCAAACTCATTCAATATCAAACTCGTAATTTGTAAAACCAATTTTTAATAAAACCCGGAATTTGTCAAACCATTATTTTTCAAAACCGGAATTCGTAAAACGTGTTGTTTATCAGAAAAATTTTGCTAAATTGATTGCGCATTCGCCAATAATACATGAACCGGAGGCGTACACGCAGGTGGCGCAGCGTTTCGATGCATTTGTCGTTCTATGTGCGCTCACTTGGCTTAAAGTATTTAAAGGTAGTGTTCATTCAATACTTTGTGTATAGATTTCACTCTATTGTTCTTAACTGGAATGCAAGTGACATTTATACACAAACTATTTAAAGCTACCTGTACAAGTATGAGGGCATGACAGCGACAAATGCACAGAAAAGCCGGGCCGCGGCACCACCTGCGTGTACGCCTCCGGTTCATGTATCATTGGCAAATGCTCACTCAATTTATTTTTAAAAAAATGATAAATGACGGGTTTTACGAATTCCGGTTTTGAAAAATAATGGTTTGGCAAATTCCGGCTTTTATTAAAAATGGGTTTTACAAATTATGAGTTTGATATTAAATGAGTTTGATGAACAATGGTTCGATTAAAAACGGGTCTTATAAATTTCGAATTTGTTATTGAATGGGTTTGAAGAAATAAGGTTCGGATAAAAAATTGGTTTAACGAATTGCACTTTCTATTTTAAATGATTTTATGGTTAAACTTTTTTTTGATTTAACGGGTTTGGTTTTGTACATTCTGATAAACCGAGGCTGTCCTTTTAAAAAATATTTTGTTTCATAAATTTGCCAAAATTTTGGATCAATCGCCAATTTTGAGATACCTGCAACATTCCAATAGTGACTGATACGTAAATGAAAAACATAAACAAATAATTTACATGTGCATGTGTGTGGTGGTGTTTAAACAACTGTTGAGCGGAATTTTACCAAATGTTGCGCCAATCTCTCGAAAACTAGTGACGTGTTTACATAACATGTTATTCCATAAATTTGCAAAACTTTGGTATAAAAATCGCCAATTTCGAGATACCCTCAGCATTCCCATAAATTAATTGATACGTATATGGAAAACGTAAACAAATTCAATTTTATTTCTTACGCCAATTTAACGAAGGAACAATGCCCGGCATTTACTTTTGGAAAAGTCATATAAAGACGATTTTATTTCACACTTCGAAACAGAGACTTACCACAGCTCAATAGATTAATACTTTTATTACAGTTCAAAGGATTTAATTTTTTTACGGCTGCTCTAAAGACAGTCCATTCACATGGAAATGTGTCATCCTTATCAGGTGTATAAAATATCCTCGAGAAGAAAAATATGTACAGTGCGATCCATTATAAGTGGAACCCCAGTTTTTGGCCCTTTTTTTAATTTTAGAATTTTCAAACCCAAAATTCATTAAATGGGATAACTCAAAGTTTTTTATGACCTGAAATTTTTTTTCGTTGTGTTAGGATTAGTTTTCAAGATATTTCGTCTGAAAAATTTCGAAAAAAATATTTTTTTTTCATGGTATACGCAGGTGAAAAATACAGGGATATTCTGCAATCCCGTCAATCTTTTGACGGCATTTGTTTCAAGGTTAATTAATTCTGTCACTCTTTTGACAGAATTTGTTTTAAGGCCACTTAAACTACATTATTTTAGCAAAAACACAAAAACATCGCCAAAAATAAAGTAATAAGAACATTTATTTACAAAACCTTAAACTACGACAATTGTCGCCACAATTTTAAAAAAATAAAAATAATTCATAATAAATGTTCAAAACGGTGTCTGTTTTGCCCTATGCGCAGCTCCAATCTAGGTACTAAATTGTTGTTTGCGTTGAAACAATTCAGACCGGGGCTTATTAAAAAGAAAATTTTTGCCAAAAATTTAAAAATATTTAAGAAATCAAATCAAAAAATTACGCAGTAGAGGCAAGAAATTAAGCACCAGGAGTCTGTGTGCATAGGTGGCGACATCCCTTAAAAAGTCCGATTATAGTTAAAGGTCGACGAAAAACAGGCAGATGGTGTACATCTTAACAAGCAAACAAAAAACACATGGTAAGCGTGGCGTGGGTTGCAACGACTATAAAAAGGCCAAGCACACATGCAACGGGGTTCAGATTTTTACCAAGCTTTAGACAGTTTGAACGTAGGCTAAACGTTTTTGGGAATTTTTATAAAAAACTTAAAAGGGGGGATGCTAGCGACGGTGGCCGGCTAGCATCACTTTTGGGTTTTATAGGGATCACGGGGGGATTAAACAAATCTCTGGTTTTTTTTTTTTGTTTTTATTAAAAAGGGGGGATGCTTAGCGACGGTGGCCGGCTAGCATTAATTTTGGGTAACACAGGGATCACGGGGGGAATAAGAACAACTACGATTTTTTTTTTGTTATATTTGAAAAAATGGGGTATGCTTAGCGACGGTGGCCAGCTAGCATATTTTTGGGGGTCACAAGTAACATAAGAAATAAAGAATAACATTCGAAATTTTGGGGTTTTAAGTATAAATAGGGGGATGCTCTGCGACGGAGGCCGGCAAGCATCAATCTTGACAGTTTAATGGTATTAAAGGCGCGTCGGTACGAAAAAATTAGTTTGCCCTACGTTTAAACTCTAAACAACTAGTCATTATAATTTCCGAAGGATAATCGTTGCAATGTTTGCCCGGGTCACCAAGCTTTATCAAATTTTGCATTTTTTGCATTGTAATAAGTTTGGTTCTTTTGGCGTGGTTTGGTTCGTTTGTTTGTTTGGGGATTATCATGATTCTACTCTAACTTCACGAAAAAAATAATAAACGTCCAAAGATGAAGATTCGTCAAGGGAGGCAAAATTTTGCAGGTAATTTATTAAAAAGGGGAAAGGGGAAATTAGGGGGGAATTTGAATGGACACGGCATCATTTTTTCAGTATTGTACAGTGAGTTCTAAACATTTTAATTAGTTAAATTAAAACCAAATTTTGTATTTTGTGCAATCTTAAATTTGTTTAATTTGTTAACATGTTTTCGGCTTTAAGCCATCATCAATTTACCTTTCAATTTTAATCTAGTGTTACTTTTATTTTTTTACAATTATTATTTTAGTTCTTGTTTTCTTTTACTTTCTCCAAAAATTATTTTCATTAAGGCTTTTTTTTTATTAAAGAATTATTTGTACCATTTCTCAGATATTAAAAGTAGACTCCTCGGGTGAAAGATTTCAAGGAGATTTATTGTCTCTATTAACAAATTTTTGCTCGAGAAGGGCACCCTTTTACAATGGGTGTATTGATATTTACTATTCAAATCAAGAAAGCTGTTAACGAGCTTTGACAAAAGAGGGTGTATTGGTATGACCATAAACCGCATTATGAATATTTTGTGTATGTTGGTGCGTGGCCGTGTTTTTGTTGGTGTATTTTGTAAGCAAATAAATATAGTAAAGCTTGCTAATGATAAAGCTGTGATCGGAGGTCAGGTAATCCAAAGTGTCTTGAACCTTGCATTTGCTTAACTAGCAGCCTTTATCACATGGCAAATTATCTTTTATATAACTATGTAACCCATCTACGGACAGGTTACCTAGGGCGTACTTATTTTTATTCGTTCTAGAAAATAGCCAACAATGGAATGCTTTTCTATAATAGTGTGTTAGTCAAAGTACTGGGCTATTATAGCCATTTCAACTAAACATCTCATTACTCACCTCTCTTGGAAGTCAAAGCAGACATAGAATGGTGGAAACAATCATAAAGGGGAGCTTGGGTTAGTCTCTTGATTCTTGGATGGTAAATAAACAATATGCTTAAGGTATCAAGAATCCCGTATCTAATTAGGATTCACTTTTAATATTTTTATGATTCACTTATCACATTTTTATGTATAATCGTGTTACCTTTTATTTTTCATTGGTGATATATTTTTCTGTTTTCCCTTTTTCGCATATATCTTTTATTCATTATAACTGTAATGTTAATTTAAATGGTGTGGTTTTATTTGACTTCCGGTGGGAGGTCAACTGTGTCAAACTCTTTAGAACCTTGGTAAAAAAAAAGAGAAAGACAGAGGGAAATACTAAAAACACAACGTAGCGTCCTTAAAAAAATATTTTAAAATAAAGATCTGAAGGCCATACAAGGTAGTTAATGTATGAAAGCATCTGAGTGCGTCATGCATAGAAGTTTTCATAATTTAACAAAACCCGGGTGGTTGTTGATGCATGAAAGTATCACCTGGCCAGTGCAATTTTCATAATTTAACAAGACCCGGGTATAAACAGTTTCACAGTTTCTGGATGATTTTCGTTAAATATTCTTATTTCCGTCCTTATTCTATTTTGGATAACTGGATTCATCGGTCCATAAAATTTTGAACAAAAATAAAGGATGTTCCCTCAGTCGTTCTAACATCAAGTTGCAGAATTCTACCCTATGGCGCATTTGGGCTGGCGTCAATTTTTGAACGATTCTTGATTTATAACGAAAGTATCCTAAGTATCCTGATTTTTCCAATAGAGCCTGAACTCTTGAAAAGGAGGTTGAATACATCTTGTTGATAATCTTTAGGACACGTCGTATCGACAAGTTGGGCTGCTCCTCAAAATGCAAAAGAATATGTAGATTTTTATCGTAATTGATTGAAAGAACTTCTTTTTTCTTACGCTGGATACTTTCTGTTTGATGAAATTTGGATTTTGATGGCACAATTCTTCCAGGATATAGCTGCCGATATCTTCTGCGCGTAAGAGCCGCTCGTTGATTGTTTCTAACGTAGCCTAAGACAATATCACGTTTTTCTTCGTCTGAATAAACCATTTTGACTGATATTGACTAATAATCTAATCGTTTAATTTCTGACAACTATCTACGAGAGTATTGGTCAAGCCATGATGGTAATTTAAGGCTTAAAATATTTTAGCATAATTTAAGGAGTAACGTTTGTGATGAAGCAATTTTTTACTATGTTTTTCACATTTTTATGCCATGATATTGCTCACATTTTAAAGCTTTCTTTCCAAAGTTTCGATTTCTAGAATAAAATAATCAAATTTTTCAAGTTTTCACTGTTTTTTTAAGCGTTCAAAGAAAGTACTGCCAAAAAACATTTTGTCTCTGTTAACACGAACAATATATAAGGTTGTTGAAGAGAGACAGTAGGCTCTAAAAAAGTATTTTAGAGAACGATGGAAATAATTTAAGGCAAATGTTTACTAAAAATTTCTGTTATGTCATCTGTTTTTCATCTTGATTGACGTCAATTTTTGAACGATTCTTGATTTATAACGAAATTATCCTAAGTATCCTGATTTTTCCAATAGAGCCTGAACTCTTGGAAAGGAGGTTGAATACATCTTGTTGATAATCTTTAGGACACGTCGTATCGACAAGTTGGGCTGCTCCTCAAAATGCAAAAGAATATGTAGATTTTTATCGTAATTGATTGGAAGAACTTCTTGTTTCTTACGCTGGATACTTTCTGTTTGATGAAATTTGGATTTTGATGGCACAAGTCTTCCAGGATATAGCTGCCGATATCTTCTGCGCGTAAGAGCCGCTCGTTGATTGTTTCTAACGTAGCCTAAGACAATATCACGTTTTTCTTCGTCTGAATAAACCATTTTGACTGATATTGACTAATAATCTAATCGTTTAATTTCTGACAACTATCTACGAGAGTATTGGTCAAGCCATGATGGTAATTTAAGGCTTAAAATATTTTAGCATAATTTAAGGAGTAACGTTTGTGATGAAGCAATTTTTTACTATGTTTTTCACATTTTTATGCCATGATATTGCTCACATTTTAAAGCTTTCTTTCCAAAGTTTCGATTTCTAGAATAAAATAATCAAATTTTTCAAGTTTTCACTGTTTTTTTAAGCGTTCAAAGAAAGTACTGCCAAAAAACATTTTGTCTCTGTTAACACGAACAATATATAAGGTTGTTGAAGAGAGACAGTAGGCTCTAAAAAAGTATTTTAGAGAACGATGGAAATAATTTAAGGCAAATGTTTACTAAAAATTTCTGTTATGTCATCTGTTTTTCATCTTGATTGACGTCAATTTTTGAACGATTCTTGATTTATAACGAAATTATCCTAAGTATCCTGATTTTTCCAATAGAGCCTGAACTCTTGGAAAGGAGGTTGAATACATCTTGTTGATAATCTTTAGGACACGTCGTATCGACAAGTTGGGCTGCTCCTCAAAATGCAAAAGAATATGTAGATTTTTATCGTAATTGATTGGAAGAACTTCTTGTTTCTTACGCTGGATACTTTCTGTTTGATGAAATTTGGATTTTGATGGCACAAGTCTTCCAGGATATAGCTGCCGATATCTTCTGCGCGTAAGAGCCGCTCGTTGATTGTTTCTAACGTAGCCTAAGACAATATCACGTTTTTCTTCGTCTGAATAAACCATTTTGACTGATATTGACTAATAATCTAATCGTTTAATTTCTGACAACTATCTACGAGAGTATTGGTCAAGCCATGATGGTAATTTAAGGCTTAAAATATTTTAGCATAATTTAAGGAGTAACGTTTGTGATGAAGCAATTTTTTACTATGTTTTTCACATTTTTATGCCATGATATTGCTCACATTTTAAAGCTTTCTTTTCAAAGTTTCGATTTCTAGAATAAAATAATCAAATTTTTCAAGTTTTCACTGTTTTTTTAAGCGTTCAAAGAAAGTACTGCCAAAAAACATTTTGTCTCTGTTAACACGAACAATATATAAGGTTGTTGAAGAGAGACAGTAGGCTCTAAAAAAGTATTTTAGAGAACGATGGAAATAATTTAAGGCAAATGTTTACTAAAAATTTCTGTTATGTCATCTGTTTTTCATCTTGATTGACGTCAATTTTTGAACGATTCTTGATTTATAACGAAATTATCCTAAGTATCCTGATTTTTCCAATAGAGCCTGAACTCTTGGAAAGGAGGTTGAATACAGCCCTTCTTCGTTGATAATCTTTAGGACACGTCGTATCGACAAGTTGGGCTGCTCCTCAAAATGCAAAAGAATATGTAGATTTTTATCGTAATTGATTGGAAGAACTTCTTGTTTCTTACGCTGGATACTTTCTGTTTGATGAAATTTGGATTTTGATGGCACAAGTCTTCCAGGATATAGCTGCCGATATCTTCTGCGCGTAAGAGCGGCTCGTTGATTGTTTCTAACGTAGCCTAAGACAATATCACGTTTTTCTTCGTCTGAATAAACCATTTTGACTGATATTGACTAATAATCTATTCGTTTAATTTCTGACAACTATCTACGAGAGTATTGGTCAAGCCATGATGGTAATTTAAGGCTTAAAATATTTTAGCATAATTTAAGGAGTAACATTTGTGATGAAGCAATTTTTTACTATGTTTTTCACATTTTTATGCCATGATATTGCTCACATTTTAAAGCTTTCTTTCCAAAGTTTCGATTTCTAGAATAAAATAATCAATTTTTTTAAGTTTTCACTGTTTTTTTAAGAGTTGAAAGAAAGTACTGCCAAAAAACATTTTGTCTCTGTTAACACGAAAAATATATAAGCTTATTGAAGAGAGACAGTAGGCTCTAAAAAAGTATTTTAGAGAACGATGGAAATAATTTAAGGCAAATGTTTACTAAAAATTTCTGTTATGTTATCTGTTTTTCATTTTGAGTGGTGTCGTGCATATGATTTTTATTTTGCAATCTTTATCCAAAAAACAGCAAAAATTTTAATTTTTCAAAGTGTAAAGTGTGTAAAACATAGGGTGTTGTTAATATCTTTCAATGAAAGTTCTTTACAGTCTTTAAATTTACCAAAAAACGTGTCCTACTAAAGTGTATATTAGCATATCTAAAAATAATTTAACAGGTATTTAAGAAAATTATTTTAAGGGTCATTATGGCTTCACCATTAGTCAAAACAAAAATTTACCTAGACATATTGACAGGTAACTCATTTTTATATTTATATACAAAGTGCCAATAATCTTTTTGTCCGAAATTTTTGTGACGGAATATCTTGAAAACTAATCGTTCAACTGCCTCAATTTTTATTGAGCCTATTAGTGAAATTTTCAAACTATGAGAAAATTTAGACGGAAACTAGTCAACCTATTTTTTTTTTAATTAATGACTTTGCGATTACTCGTTGGTAGTTGACACCACGAAAAAAATTTTCAGGTCATAAAAATCTTTGAGCTATCCCATTTAATGAATTTTAGGTTTGAAAATTTTAAAATAAAAAAAAAGGCCAAAACCTGGGGTCCACTTATAATGGATCGCACGTGTAATTATCATATGTACTTGGCACATATTTAAGGATAGATGCGAGGTAGGCGAGTAGCAGGTGCGTAATATACTAAGGATGTCTTAAATTAACTTGAAAATATTTGCAGCCCGTGCTAAGATTCGATTAAGTTCCGCCCTTATCACAAGTTGTTTAGGTTTACAGTCTAAGTATGAAACATTCTTATCAGATGCTAATCATGTAGTTAGTAAAGCACAAGTTTTTGTTATGATTATGAAATTGATTGCACTAAATGTAGAGAATACTGTTTTAATAATAAAGCTGCAAAACTAGTAAACTTGTGTTGTTTCAAATAAAATTTTTAATTAAATTAATTTCTATTTTCTGAAATTCAAAAAACTTTAAAAATTAAATCCATACAATAGTAACCTCTTTTTTAACACCCTCTTCCTCCTTTCTAAAATACCATTCAATAACAATTAATAATTAATCCACAAAACAATAAATAAAAGACAAATTTTTCAAGAAAAGCTTTAATTTTAATCAATAATAACCATCCTATGACAATAGTGAACATGATTCAAAAACAAAGTAACCTATAAAAAAAAATCTGAAAAGAATATATACCTATACACCCTCCAACCCCAACAACCCTCCTCTAAACAACTCCCTCCTCTAAACAACTTGACTTAACTTAACTAATCCATCTAACTCCTCGTCACTATCCCTCCAACCCCAAAAGACCCCTCAACCCTATCCTCTCGACAACTCCCCCTTTTATAACTTTGCTTAAATCTAGGGTTTTTCCAGAGAATTATTATTTTATTGTGAATAAAAACGTTTTTTTAAAACATAGGTACCTACCCTTCTTTTCCCCGATTTAACACGACCCCGGTAGTTTTCTAGGGATATTTAGTTATTTATATTCAACCACTGTAAAATTGACGTAAAACATCTGTTAGTTGGGATGGTCAAAAATGTCTTTGGCAAGACACAAAATCAAAAATTTAAAAAAATTGTTTTCATTTTTTTTGATGTAACTTTTGTTCGTACCAGTGAGTCAGTTGTGTGACAAAAAAGTTATCCCAAACTGGGTTTATAACCTCATCCTTTTTCAACAAAAAAAATATTTTTGTAGAACCCTTGAAAATGCCTCTCAAAAAGGTAGAAACGCGTAAGGATAAAATAAATGAAGTCAAATTTTAAGAGAACAAACTTTACTTATTTTTACAAACTATTTGTGGAACAAGGACGCCCCTTTCACAACCAAAATTTTAATATATTTAGCCTGTGCTAAAGATGTACACACAAGAACATACGAAATGAATGGATTAAAAGAGTTTCTTTTACTCTAGTCATACTTTATGGAGTTTGGTGATATTTCGTTGCATGTGCTTTACATGTCATGAACTATTATTTTATTAATGGTACCTATATATACTATGTGGATTCAAAAGTTTACTCAGAAGTAATGCTTCCCAATGGGTGCTATGAATGTCTTTATGGGCACGTCTTGACACTCAAACTTCTGAGGGGACGATTTCGTTTATTAATCAGGTGAAAAATCTACCGGCTTCTATAACGGAGAATAATAGCGAATCATGAAAACTTGGTAAATATCTACTCTACGCCAGAAATCAATGCTTCTTTACGTCAAAATCGCCCGAAATCTAAAATAAGAAGCTTTAAGTAAACACTATAAGATCGATCATTTTCTCCTCAAAACTTAAACAGAACCTCAATTTCTCAGTGCAATCAAAATGAATCCTCAATACGGTCCGAGCAAAAGTTGCTTAAAACTTCCAAAAAGTGGTCAAAATGAATTAGGAATTAGTGAAAATTTTATTCAAAGCCGTAGAAAAAGTTGCGGCAACATTTGTTCCAGTCAAAATTCACTCACACCGCATCATCCTGCCCTAAATCAACAAAGAAAAAGTGTGGGAAATTTAAGTGAGTTTTCCAGTCAAAATTCAGACCGATTATTGTACAAATCCAATCAAACCCAATGCGGAAAAATTAAAGGAGGCAGTTTGAACCAAAATATATTTTCTATACAATACCAATCCAAGAAGAGCGTTGAAAATGTAGGTTCCAGTGGAGGATCTGTGTGCTCCTATCAAAATTTACACTTGCGACCTACTGCATCCTTAGAAGACCTTTATTTATACACGAAAAAGTACAAAAAACATAAAAAACTCGAACAAAGACGGAAAAGTGTTCAAGCAATCAACGACAATGGTCACATTCATAAAAACAAATATCATAGTCATAACCGTAATCATAATCACAGAGAGGGAAGAGATTCGAGATCCAGCAGTGCAAATTACGTTATAGATTTAATACATAATGACAGAAGGGTGTCGCAGGCTAGGTAAGAATCACAATTATAAAAATCTGTCCAAAAATTACAAGGCTAACTTGATTTTTTATTATAATTAGTAGACCCATCTTGGAGAAAAAATCTTATACCATTTCGAAATTTTCATAAAATAATACATAAATGTTATCATTAACCTCACATTAAAAAATCTGTATTGGTTTTCTTTTTAAAAAAAATGGAGATAATTAAGTCAGTAAGAATATGGCATGTAGGGTTTCAAATTAAAAACAATTTTATGTAGAGCATAAAAATTAAAGAACTAAATAAAATAACAAATTAATGTAAAGTCTAAATGATGATGTTGAACTAGCTCTAAGTCAACATAATCTTAATTTATTTTAACACTATTTTTAACGCTATTTTTCTGGTTTATTGATTGATTGTTTAAATAAACTTTTTGCATACTGGTACACAAATATTTGTTTATGCCAAATTTTAGCACGTTTGATTTATTGCGAATTAGTGAAAAAAATGTTTAGTCAAATGAAGGCAGATAAAAATTTGGTGTTACTGATTGCTTCATTTATCAAAAATAAAAAATTATTCTCATTTATACAAATTTTCATAAGCATGTAGACAGTTATAGATATATAATAATGCTTACTCGAAGATAAAACATGTTCCATTTCCGTACACATTCTATAATCTACAAAAAATCTTTGCTCGTGTATCCTGTGCATTACATTCATTGTTATATCCCGTTTTCATACAGTTTCAATATGACACTATAGGCATGGGTAACCTTACCAAAAATGGTGGG
This sequence comes from Oxystoma pomonae, assembly GCA_963921995.1. Lineage (NCBI taxonomy): Eukaryota > Metazoa > Arthropoda > Insecta > Coleoptera > Brentidae > Oxystoma > Oxystoma pomonae. The sequence goes on from OY998172.1 coordinate 44,713,589, forward strand.
GGGTACAAAGGGTATTTTTATGATCAATCAAAACTCCAGACTTTTGCTTAGTTGTCCAAGAATAATTTCATGCCTGTGAAAGCATGGCTGAGAGGGGCGTATATAGGAGGGTAGGGAGCAGAGGGGTAGGAAAGAGCAGGGGGGCGGAAAAAGGATTAAAATTTTTGAAGAATGATCTGCTTAAATTGCAAAAAGTTTGTTGCAATTTTAGTTGAATATTAAGGGTATTTTAAACGTGAAAAAATTGTTCTTTTAGTATAATTTTTATAATTTTTGACATAATTTCAGCAACAATTACGATAATAATGATTATCACAACTTTAGTTTGATTTTGACAGATTTTTCGTATACACTGGTCGAACCCAACACCTACTATAAACCGCTCCCCGCCTTTGAAATTGGCTGTATCCGCCCCTGCTGTGTCTTCCAATAAAAGTTGATTACCCATATAACTATAAGATACTATAATAACCCAATCGCAAATTATGTAACAATAGTAACTTTGAAAAACAAAGAAAATAATGTAACAATCAGGGTTGCCCCCGGACAAGACTATAGGCGAAAAATCTACTAGTCCAATGTCCAACAAATCTAGATATTTTTCCATAGGGCTCTGCGAAATAATTTGCAAATAGTGTCTAATTTTGAAAAAGTATACACCGGCTATCTCTAAAACCGAAGAGATAACACTCGCCCACCTTGCAGGAACGACACCATCTTGATTTTAGGGTATTTTTTAATATTTTTAAATTTCTCGCATATTTTCTAACCTAAAAAAAATTTAACACTCCGTTTTAAAGGGAATTGATTTCTTTACACCACTGATTTTAGAGAGTGTCCTTATATCTGTCTTGGTTATTGAGTTATAATAGATTTTTTTTTTGTTGTGCGAGACGGGGTATGGCAGAAAGGACCCATGAAGAGACCTAGTTGCCAAACCTGCGGGCCGCACCCTTACTACTACTACTATAATAGAATTTGTTTAAAAAAAATTACAATATTTTTTTTTTGTTGGCGGTTTCGGTCTTTTTTTGCTGTCCAATAAAAAAGTTCTTGAAGAAAAATTGTAAAAAACTTAATTCGCTAAATTTTAGTGCAAGTAGGTTTTTTCTGCAACAAATTATTTTCGCTTCAGTTCAGCTGGAATATAACAATGTTTACAAATAAAATTATGACTGAAACAACATCTTCTTAACTAAAAAGCCAATAAACTCATTTTAAGATGGGCGCCTAGGTTGGCTGATATGATTTACAGTAGAATAAATAAAAATCCTAACAGTGAAAAATCTAATTTTTTAAAATATATTTATATACTTTATATACATACCTTTCCGTACTTTTATGTTTTAGCACACACAAACTGAATATAATAACTGGTGTATAAGTAATTTATTTAAAAAAAATATATCGTCGCCTTAGAGCAGAACTCTCCTATCTGAGAAAAGTAAACTTTACAGTGGAGCGTTTTTTTGTGAATAACGGCAAATAAAATTCAGTAGTTTATGTTATTCAAAAAATAATATTTGAGTATTTCAAAGACAACTTAATTGAATAATGTTGAGTGGCTAACTGAAATAATATAAAAAAATACCGCAAATGGGATAGTGCACGTATCAAAAAGGATAGTTCTGTTCCAATTTTCTGTTTGTTAGGATGGTGCACCTTGCAAATAGGATAGTTCTGTTCTGATGGTCTTTTTTTCACGTTGGTGGATATGGACAAACTTAAGATCCTAACTACTCAAAATTTAAATTAGAAGTATCCTATCTTACATTTGGAAAGTAGATGGACTATACATCATCAGAACTATCCCATATGACACTTCAAAAGTAGTTAGGCAAGGTATTGGCCAGGCATTTCTGTTAGGATAGTTCTGAGTAAAAATAAAGCACTCTTTTTCAGATAGGATTAATTTCACTGATGCCTTATTTTATCTGCTAAAAAACCGAAAATGGCCAAAATGTCAGTTCTGCTCTAAGCCGACGATATATCTAATGCACTTCAGGGATTAAAAAGATTAATCCCCGTTTTTAAGAGATAAAATGGATCTTTGAATCCTAAAGCTGTGGTATAAAATATGATTACCAGTCAAGGTATTTTTAATGGGATATCAAGAACATCTCCAGTAGCGGTATAAAATTTTGTCTGAAGTGCATTTCACAGCAGATTATATTTAAAATTTTTTTGTCTGATCCGCTAAATTTTTGACCCATCACCATAAACTATTCGAAGGGCTACCTTAGCACTGGCATTGATTAATTGACATTTTTTTAAACAAATTTTATATTAACTCCATAACCAAGGCATATATCAGAACACCTTATAAAATCAATGCTGTAAAGAAATGCAAAACGGCGTGTTAAATTTTTTTGTAGGTTAGAAAATAAGCGAGAAATTTAAAAATATTAAAAGATACACTAAAATCAAGATGGCGTCGTTCCTGCAGGGGGGGGCAAGTGTGATCTCTTCGGTCCAGAGAAAGCTTGGGTATACCCTTTAGTAGTAGTTAAGAGGCGGCCCGTGGGCCTGGCAATTAGGCCTCTTCATGGGCCCTTTCTACCATACCCTGTTCCTTATCTCTATGCCCCTTCTTCCGCCGCAACTCTCTCTCCGGGCCTCTCTGTCTTCTTTACGAAGTTCAGTATGTCGGCCCATTTAAGCGAGTGCAGGTCTTCTTCCTCTATCGTGGGAAATCCCCACTTCAGCTGCATTGATCTGTCATATACATCGCACTCTGCTATCAAGTGCTGCGCCGATTCCTCTTCGAGCCCGCAAGCGGTACACAGGCGATCTAATGCTACTCTTATTTGCATCAAATGTTTCGTGTCTTGCCTAAGATCCATTTAGTTCTGGCTACATTCGGACCATCCACGAATAGCTGGGACTGTCTGCACTTTGACTCTTGCCTCCAGGATGTCTTCAGCTCATTGTTCGCTTATTTGTTGAGCTCACTCTGTACCTGTTTCCTTGTTATTCCTAGAAGAGATTCCGGTCCAACGTATCGGGTTTCGACCCCTATTCTGGCAAGTTCGTTCGCTTTCTCTTTCTCTGGTATTCCCTCATGACCTGGGATCCACATCAGTATCACCCTCTTGTATTGAGCCAGTGTTTGCAGTGCTTCAGCGCACTCCTCCACCAGACTACTGACTATTTTGGATGCACTTAGAGCCTTGAGGGCAGCCTGGCTATCGGAGCATTTGTATATGTCCCTCCTGCCATTCCTGACCTCGTGTAGGTTTGCTGCCATGAACAGCGTAGCGTGTTCTCCAAGTGGATAACTTTTCTGAACTTCTAGGCTTTCCGCGTACACTCCTGTGCCTGTTTTCTGCCTGGCTGACAGTTTAGAGCCATCCGTGTAGCAGACCGTCGCGTCGGCCCTCTACTTAATTCCGTTCGGAATTCTTCCCTTTGCCACTCATTCCGTTCTGGTATTGTGACCTTGTACTTTTTATCGAACTTCCATGGTTTAATCGGTGCTTTCACTGGCAGTCTTAGGAGGGGCAACTCTTTCGTCGCCAGTCCCTCGACCGCCAGACTCTCTTTCCTCCCTACCCTTCCATAGTCTCCGGTCCCTTAATCGTAGGTGCGTCGCCATCGCCTCCTTCTTGACCTAAGTCGGCAGCGAGGGGAGACCCAAGATTGTTTCCAGGGCGTGGATGGGGGTCGTCCTCATTGCGCCGTTTATCCCTCTGCAGAAGAGCCCTTGTAGGCTCGTGAGCTTTTTGGATATAGTCAGCTTGTCTACAGCGGGCCACCAGACCACTGATCCGTATTGGATCCCTGGTCTTATAATGGCCGTGTATATCCAGTGTAGGATCCTCGGCCTAATGCCCCAGGTTCGACCGACCACTCGGCGCAACTGCCACAATATTGCCTTGACTTAACTGGTCATTCAACATGCTCGATCCAGTCCCTTGTCCAGCGTTACCCCCAAATACTTAAGTTGTAATACCAAAGTTAGGGGTCTGCTGTACATTATGGGAGCTCTGGTGAATAGGATCATCCCGGTCTTTTCAGGTATACTCTTTAACAATTAGTCACTATTTGTCATCTGCGAATTATTTCGCAAGAAAATCTAATACCTTCTTTATCGGTTACAGTTAAAGCCTAAAATCAAATGCAGAAATTAGAAACACACAGAAAAAATAAAAAGATACACTACAAAAGATTGGAGCCGCTTGACGTTGGTGTCAACTGTTTCCATATAAATTTATACCACTCCTACTTAACCTAGTTCTCCTTGCTGAAAAGGTAAAACAATTATTGTTTTCTAGCATGTACGATACCGTAAGAAAGATCTCTAATGCCAGCAGAGTGTCAGATGCAGAATTGCGCAGTTACCTAACGTCGACGAAACGTAAGAAATCTTCTCAACCGAAACTTAGCGAAGAAGAACGTCAAAAACAAAAACGACGAAGAAAAATCGTAAACGTGATTTTAGGAGTGTATTCTGTGCTGTTTCTGATCAGCATTTTGAGCGTTATAATAACTTTGACGCACACAAGCACGGCGGTGGTTGCAGCAAAAAATAACGCGACGAAAAACGTGACATATTATACGTTTGCGCCGAACCCTCATCAATTGGATCCAGAGGTTATTTTGTATGATAAAAACAGATAGGTAAATTACGGCCTACGGCAAAATAGATTCACTGAAAAAAAATTATGGTCATTTATAGCCAAAAGATTTAATAAAAGTTTTGAAAAGAACGTGCCAAAGAAATCCGCACTTTATAAATTATTATAACTAAGCAAGAAACTGTCCTATTTTCATAATAATAAACCCTTTAGAAACCAAAGCATCAGAATTTATAGTACCGATGTCAAATTTGATAGCTACTAAAAATCCAAGATGGCGGGCCTATACAAAAAAAAATGTATTTCTGACCGCTCTAGATTTTTTTTGTACGACACTGTATTAAATCTCAAACATCTCTTACAAAGCCCATTCTCTCCAAGCACATCAATTTAACATTTTAAAAATTCGATCACGAAATATGGAAGCTTGAAATGTTGAAACAGATCAGAGTTTGCCTGTAAAATCTCTCTTATTAAGAGAAAATGTACTTTTTTGAATTGCAATAACTTTTTTAAAAATTGACCAATTTTAATCAACTTGAAAAGCACAGATTTAAAAATGTATGGAACTAGAGTCTGTTCATAAAGAAGAGAGAGTAATAAAAAGGCAAATTTTGTACTGAGCGATCAATCACTTTTTCTTCTCCTTTAAAAATTTTCTGATGTACTTCAGGTAAAAATCCTTTAATTTTATATACCTCACCCTGTTCGACCGGAGAATACAATAGAACCCAAAACCGAGAACAATAGAAGGCAAGCGATAAACTATTCTCATAGGCGCCGCAATTAAGGGAAACTTACATTTTAAGTAACGTGGTATATATATATAGGTATTAGTGAAGAAAATAGTAAATATGTGAAAAGTTTTATGAAACTTAATAAAACAAATTACTTTATTGCAAAAACAAAGCCATATTCTTTTCAAGTATTTCAATGTAACAAGCAAAAAATTTGGCTAAGAAATTAAAGTAGTTTTAAATGTTCAATAGACCAAAATTTGTTTGTTTGAGGGCAAACCGAGACAAACTATAGTCTGTTTAAACATTTATAACTACTTTATTTCTTAACCGAATTTGTTAAGTGTTATATCAAAATGCTTGGAAAGAACATGACTAAGTAATTAAGGTTTGAGATTTAATTGCATATAAAAATTTTTCCTAGGGGGTTAAAAATGTCTATTTTTCAAATGAGCCCGCCATCTTGAATCTTTAGTAAATGGACACTGGTTCTATAAATTTGAAGGCTGGGTCTTTTTAAAAAATCTAGAAGAAGAGAATTAATACAGTATCGCAGAGAAAAAAGTATCTAGGGTGTCAAAAATAACTATATTATGAATACGATTTTTAAAAATGTCAAATTTGACATCGGATGTAGAAATTTGTATGCTAAAAAGCTTATAACTATTAGAATTTGATAGTTTCTCGCTTAGTTATAACGCGTTTTTTTGGCACACAGTGGGGTAGTTTTCGGGGGTAATTACATAAGGGCATCAAAAACATTGATAATTTTTAGATTCAAGTTCTTTATATAGTTGTATGAGTTTTCATATTTTTAGAAAAACACGTCGAATGCTATCTGATTTATTTTGATGCGCGAATGTAATTTATTTGAATATTTTCGCAAATCCAAATTATACTAATCTAAACTTGAGATTAGTTGCACGAAGCTGACATGTTTTGACGTTATGGAAACAATATTATCCTACGGTGTAATTTTTCTTTTATCTGCATATGTTGTGACTAACGCTGTAATTTTTCGGTTCTAACACATGAGAGAAATATCCGCGGGTAATCGCCGGAGTGCGTCAAAATTACCGATTATTTTTACATAAAACGTGTTTTTTTATAATTACGAGACTTCGCAGCAGAAGCGCATTATCGTAAAATATGAAAACAATCGAATGCTATTTGTAATAAAAACATGTTGAATCCCAATGAGCATTTTCAGAAACTTCTGGTGACAGATATTTATATAATTATATAAAGAGGGTTCCATTGATACCCTAGGGTATTTAGAAGTTTCCTACAAGAATTAAGTTTGTATGTTTGTTTTATTGAAGGCTCTAAATTGATGGTACCCTAAAGTAACATAAAACTGGCGTTAACAATATTTCCACGGACATCCTTATAAAAATTAAAGTCATCGGTAACAAATGTCATATAAATTGGTGTTAACAATGTTTCCACCAACATATTTATAAAAATATAAGTCATCAGTGACAAAATTTATATAAATTGGTGTTTGAAATCTTTCTGTTAACCCACCTATAAAACCGTAAGTACCTATCAATTAAAGATATATAACAGATTGGTTTTTAAAATGTTGCTATCAACCCACTTACAAAACTTAATTAACCAACAACAAATTTATATAAGATAAGATTGAAAATAGTTCGAGAGACACTTATAAAAACTTGGGAACTCACACACAATAGTTATATAAATTGGTGTCTGTAATATTCTTATAAACTCATTTTTTGCCCATAAGGTGTTTTCTATAATGTTGTTATTAATTTCTTTATTTAGTGATTATAATACAACTGTTTTTAGAACAAAAAAAACAATTTTAATTTATTTTGGCAATTATAATAAAAAAAACAAACAAGATTTTTTAAGGTTAATTTTGTGCATTTGTGACATCAAAAGGCGCGTTTTTGCGAAATGAAAAGGAGCGTTTTTGCGACATCAAAAGGCGCGTTTTTGCGAGATACCATACCATTATTATCTTGTTTTAATTACACCAATCTGAGAGAGATAACAGATCCAAATCTTCTTGAGATAGTTGCCGATGACAGATATCGGGATCGAATGCATTTTGCACCCGATTCCCACCAGCGTTTCCCATGCGCAGTCACCCTGACTCAAAAAACTCATCACGTAGTTCGACATGAACTTGTATAGGCAAATCTCGCTTAGACCACGTGATACGTGTTTTGATTCGGGGGACCCACGAATGAGAAACGCATAGATGGGAACCGTGTTTTAGAAAAAGAGAACAATATAGTAACCGTGTTAAGGTCGCTAAAAATGCACCGTGAAACGTCGAGCGCATACGCTGATACTGCTGGTCGACGGCAAATGTGAACACCCCGAAAAATACTCGCCTGTACACCCTTCGACCCCGCAATCTAACTATATTCTTGAGATAGTTTTCTCTGACAGTTATGCGGGCTTGAAGTGTGTGCAAGCGGGTATTTTTCCTGGTATGTGTAGTATGCTGGATCTCTCGAGGAATGCATTTAGGAAAAGCGAACAATGGTAACTATGTTAAGCTCGCAGAAACGGACCATCAGTGTTCAACACTGCGCCATCTGCAGACCTTTGTTCCAAGTAGCATCATTTTTTAAAAGGATCATAAAATAGTGTTGACGAGGTAAACAGTGGTATAATTGTATTGTTTTTTTTTATAGAAGTGTCGGAAATTTTGGCCATTTTGAATTACAAAAATAGGTTTTTGGCCTAAATAAAAACGTTATTTATGGGGTTTCAACATGTGTTTCAATCGAAATATTGCTTGTTAGGGTTAAGACCAACATACAAAATTCAATATTTGTCCCAGAAAGAAAAAAACGTGTATGAAAAAAAATCTGATATTTAAATGAATATTTTTTTCCCATTTTCTCAAGTATTTTTGGAGCCCATGAAATTTACGTGAGTGTATTCGAAAACTATACAGTACACACGGGACCGCAGCTGATTTTCAGAGTAGGATGACTTAAAAACAGCTTTTATTTGACTATAGTATATAAATATTCATATTCCTGCTTCATCTTATCTCACTTTCATTTTTATTTATTTTAGAAGATTGCTAAACACCATTTTATAAATTTTTTTATTGTAAAAAGAAAAAGAATAATACATAACAAGCAAAGGGAAGAAAGATGGAAAATTTGTATTTCTAAATCCATAAAAACCTTTAGTTTGTTATGTAGTGTTGTTAGAACAGTTGTAAAACCTTTTTATAATAATCTCTATACTTGAGAGCTCATAAGGAAGTTTTATAAAATCTATATGTTGTTTTTCTATCCATTACTATGTACCATTAATTTTTATAAGCTGGTGTTGAACAGTTGTTTTTCAAGTCTTTTTTACTCATTTAAGAGATATATTAGAGTTATAAAATTATCACCAACACTAAATAATATAACTTTTGGTTATTTTATGAAGATTTTATATAATTAGCTGTACCTTTTATATAGACAAAAATGCTCATTGGGATGTAATTTACTGAATATTTCTAGTAAATCAAAATTAATAACAAGGTAACTTAACATTCATTGCCAGGAACTGTCCTGTTTTTTTTTCTGCGAAGTAATTACCGCTGTAATTTTTCGAAAATCCCACTATTTAAGAGTTTTAACACATGAGGGAAATATTCGGGGGTAATCGTATCACCGGCGATCCGAAGTCATTGATTGGGGGGAAGAAATGTACTTAAATTTTCCAACTGAACCTTCATATTTCCCAACTACAAGCAGCATTTGGGGGGAAGCTCCCCACCAAGGGATCGCCGGTGAATCGTATAAGTGCTTCTTTTTATTATTGCATGAGTTTGTTTTGATATTTCTAACAATGTAAACATTTGTTTGAAAGTTTTGAGACAATGATGTGTTTGAAATTAACTCTGTGTTTCGGACTTCCATTGTCTATATTTTTATACACGACGTTTCGATCAGTACAATCTCTGATCGTCTTCAGCTGCAATATACAATCTATTCCTAAGAGTGCGTACTTATATACTATGGGAAATCACTCAACCGTGAAGTTTAAGAAGTTGGCTCCGCCCAAGGATGGCTTCCAAATATTTTGAATTTTAACACTGTTGCATTGCCCTTGTCTACGCGATTTCCTCTGTTTCCTTGTCGTGGAAGAGGATGACTTTCTTTCATTCTGCTACAACCAAACGAGGAATAAGAACTTGAATTGGAAATCGAAATAAGAAACATTAAGAAGGATCTGCAGCAGAATGGTTACAGCCTTAAACTTATAACAGATACTATTTCTAAATTTCAGCAAACAGGACAGGGATTACAAGACAAAACCAGGCAAATTCGTACCTTAAAGAAGTATCAGAGAAAATTCGAAGAGTAGCGAACAACTTTAATATTAAAACAGCTTTTAAATGTAATAATACAATTCAAAACCTTCTCTGTAAAACAAAACCGGAGGACAAACAAAATAAGGAATGCATTTACCTAATTCCTTGTGAGTGTGGTGAATCATACATAAGCGAAACAAAAAGGCCACTATCTGTTGGGCTTAAGGAACATCAGGCAAATACCCAAAGAGGTGAAACAACGAAATCAGGAATCGCCGAACATGCATGGTCAAAACAACACCGAATGAAATGGACAGAAGCAAAGGTTTTGCACAAGGAATTACTCTGGAAGAAACGAAAAAAGCTGCCTTTATTCAGCAGAATCAAGGTATTTTCAGTAAACCAAGTGTTGAAATTCCAAATATTTGAAAGCCCCCCCTTGGGCGGAGCCAACTTCTTAAACTTCACTGTTGAGTGATTTCTCATAGTATAAAAGTACGTAGCCTTAGAAATAGATTGTAGTTTGCACCTGAAGACGATCAGAGATTGTACTGGTCGAAACGTCGTGTGTAAATAAAATACAGAAAATGGAAGTCAAAAGTCCAGAGTTAATATCAATGTAAACATTAATTTTTTGACGTTATGGAAACAATAATAACCTGCGATGTTATTTTCGTTTTCTACAATGTAATTACCGCTAAAATTTAAAAATTCCACATCTTTTATGGGAAATATTCGAGGGTAATTGCATCAAAAGTATTGAATTCTTATTCGCAAATTGTAATAAAAACACGAGTTGATATTAAAAGAAAAATATCATACGTCTATATACTATAATAGTTATAAACTTATTTTCTTAATAATAATAGTTGTCTCAACTAACCTATTATTTTAATTTTTACAGTTCGCGAAGAAAATAGAAAACTAATCAACTCAATATCAAAAGCGGAAAATATGTCTTTACAGTCCGTCCAAAATAACATAAGGTAAGGAAGGCTTGTACAGTTCATCAAAATGATCTAAAAAGAAAAGGGATTAAAAGTATTCAAAAAAATCTTGCAAGGAACTTCAAGAAGATTTAAAAGAAGAAAGGTTCTAAAAAGCCACTTTATGTTGGAGTTCGACAACAAACCACTATTACCTAATTTAGGGTTACCATCCGTTCGTATTTTTCAGCATACCGCCTGCACACCCTACAATCCCACATACCCGTCAGAGGTAACTATCACAAGAAGGTCGTTAGATTGCGTGGTTGGAAGGGTGGGTATTTCTCTCTGGGCTGGTTTCTCATGACCTTGTAAAAATCTTTAAAAAGCGGGTTAAAATTAACTCCAGAGTAACCAGGGCTTCAAGGTGAGGGTAAGTTACCTTACCTCAGGGTTAACCTAAAAAAATATCAGCTTAAAACCGGAAATTTATATTTATGGCCGCCGCATTTATAGGCCGAGTTAATTTAACTTTCTGGTAACCCGCTATTGAGAAACCGGCCATCAGACGAATGCATTTGGAAAAAAAGAACCAAAGGTAGGTTTATCCAAGTCATAGTTATGCCTAAGTATAATACTGAGTTGGGTAAACCTGCCATTTTGTATTGTTTAATTTAAAAAATGCAAAAGAGACAAATGTCCGAACTTTGTCCGGAATTTCGGATATGTTTGTTCTGAAAAATATTCCAGATAGATGGTAACCCTACCTAATTAAAACGTTGTAATTTTTTATAGGCTGATAATTTTACCCAACGCATTTTAGCCGTTAAAATGTTTGGGATTGTTGTTTAAGGCTGTAGCGTAATTTTAGGTCGATGTCAAAATAAACTGCAGAAAGTAATTTTTTACACCTTTATCAAATAGACGATTACAGTAACCCTCAAAAATAACCAAACCAAAAACTTTTTTTTGATCACGACTGCAAAAATAGTTCCCATTCATTTAAGTGGTAAATCTTAACTAAAAATTAAGCCATTTCCTCAACAATTCACTAAAAAATAATTTCGAAACAATACAATTTAAAAAATCGTCAGAAATTCAACTGGCCAATAATGTTAGGCTACAGACTAAAAAGAAGCGCTATTATACAAAACCATTATTGTTTTATCCGTCCTTTTTTGGGAATTTTTTGATAAAGGTATTCCAAAAATAGTGTCTATGACTCCTAAAAAACAAAAGATCAAAAGATCTCGGGTGGAAATAACGAAAATTCAAACTTGGATGAGCATCCGACAAGGAACACACAAAGGACCAAAGCGAAAAAAGAAATGATTAAACGATGTTTCGCCGTGAGTAACCAGCGTACGCTCATTAGTGGTTCCACTGGTCACCCGGCCCATACATCATTAAACACCATCATACACTTTGATTTCCAACCTTAAATTACTCACAAATAGGCATCGTTTCGCACTGGTACTTACCCAAGTTACCTGATACGGATTCGTCCTGGCGTGATTATGCTCCTAAGACAATTAAAACAAAAAAAAAGTTAAAAAAAGATCTTGGGTGAAAATAACGAAAATTCAAACTTGGATGAGCATCCTACAAGGAACAAACAAAGGACCAAAGCGAAAAGAGAAATGATTAAACGTATTTCCAATAGGATTATGCTCCTAAGACACTTAAAACAATAAAAGAAGTTAAAAAACCTCCAAATCAGTTATTTCAACCGAAAAGAAACTAAAAAACAGAAGATCAAAAGATCTTGGGTGAAAATAACGAAAATTCAAACTTGGATGAGCATCCCACAAGGAACACACAGAGGACCAAAACGAAAAGAGAAATCATCAAACGATGTTTCGCCTTGGGTAACCAACGTAGGCTCATCAGCCAGGACGAATTCGTATCAGGTAACTTGGATAAGTACCAGTGCGGAACGATGCCTATTTGTGATTTTGTGAGCGATTCAAGTTTCGAAATCAAAGTGTATGATGGTGTTTAATGATGTATGAGGCGGGTCACCAGTGGAACCACTGATGAACCTACGCTGGTTACCCAAGGCGAACCATCGTTTAATCATTTCTCTTTTCGCTTTGGTCCTTTGTGTGTTCCTTGTGGGATGCTCATCCAAGTTTGAATTTTCGTTATTTCCACCCAAGATCTTTTGATCTTTTGCTTTTTAGTTTCTTTTCGGTTGATGTAACTGATTTGGAGGTTTATTAACCTCTTTTTTTGTTTCTATGACTCCTTGTTTATTCGCGTTTTTAAATCACATGCTGCCCTATTAAACCAACGCTTGTAAAAAACAGCATTTTTTCCGCTAGTTGTAATATATTTTTTAAGGATTAACCATACAAAAAAATATGTTGGTCGTTTGGGTTTTGTAAATGATTTTTACCTACTCGCGTGTCGTAAAATCCACTTTACCGCACTTAAAAAAAATCTCGAAAGGAATAAACTCTAGGTTTCACACTTTTACAATATATACTCTTTTTAAAATTAATAATTTTGAGAAAAAAAATTGTTAGTTTTTTAAATTATTACGTTTTTTAAAGGGTATGAGACGCTAGTAGGTAAAATTTTGTACCTAACACATGCGTAAAGGCACTTTGCCTTTACCGCCCTTGACTGCTTGCCCGAACTTCGCTTCGCCACGTTCGTACAACTGCAGTCGCGTGCGGTAAAGTATCACTTTCCGCACTTGTTAGGTAAATAACTATTACGGTGCAGTTTAACGAAAATCAACAACCATCTAATTCCTCTATAGGTAGACTTTTCGTATCGAATAAAAATAAATGTTGATCCTTCTCCAGTAATTGATTGAAAATGTATTTATTTTTTTGCTTAACCCAGCATATTTTGATTTTAATCGTCAGAAGAAGGATTTTCTTAGGGAAACCATCACATTTTTCTTAAAAATAGCAAACTTATCAATCAAACCAATAAAAACTAAACGCATTAAAGACATTCTTGGTTACAATAACAACATCCAAATAAATTACAACTTTTAGTTTCCGAAAATCTATTTTCAAAACGTTATAATAGTTTTTGATCTCAGAATGCATTGTTTTTGGCAGTAAACACTGATTATTTGTTTTACCATTTAGAACTTTTGCTCGGTTTCTTAACAAAACATGCCAAAAACTAATTTAAGATGAAAATATCTCTCCTGCAATTTCAATAATAATTAAGCTGAAAAAGTATTTTTCCTACGACCACATTCTTACAAAAATTAGTGCAATTCATCAGTGTTTGTAGGAAAAATAGCGATAGAAAGCGCCTCGTTCACAACATTTACGCTCGTGTGAAATTTACTTTTATCGGAAATCATTGAACTTAACTGAAACTATTTGAAGCAAAAATTTAACTTTTACCGTAAAGGTAATAAAGGAATGGGTGATCCGATTTTTTCAGTTTACTTGCAACTTTTCTGAAGTTGTCAAAAGTAATAATAAAATTCAAGACAGAATAGAGACAATAATAACTAATGGCGCTTATTTTATTTCATTTAATTAAGTGTTTACTATGAAATGAAAAAAGAGTTTGGGTGCTTAGGGTGCGTGCTAGGGAAAAAATAAAACCGTAGAGTAGAGGGGGGTTTTGGTGAAATTTTACACGACATCAAACAAGGGTAAAAGCAGGGTACTAAAAAAATAACTATTATACAAAAATACCCCTAAGAATATCCATTTGCATTTTAAAAAGTAATTATTTTGAAGGATATTTTTCTTATTCTTTTTTTAATGAAAAAAATCAGTGATCAGTGACGCGAGACCAAAAATGTTTTTATTGTCGCCCTTAATAGTTTTTTAGCAAAAAATATTGCAAAAACGTGTCCAAACAAAATGTTCGTTGAAATGCTCGTGCAAATGCTCGCGGAAATGTTCGCACAATGAAAATGAGATTTTTTTCCCGAGCCTCTGTACGAGCATGTTCGTTCAATGAGAAAAATATTTGTTTTTAGTAGTTTTTACAACGAACAATGTAACAAAAGTTTTCACACAAATTGTTAAAACTAAATGATTTTTGTTTGAAAACTTTTGTTACATACGTTATAGCGTGATCAATGCTTATCTGTATCAGGTTATTTGAGGAAATTTATTTACTAAAATCGCGTGTTTTTGATGAAGGTGTAAAAAATATATATTTAAAATTGGATATCCTAGTGACGTAAGTTTACGAAATCACCTGATGAGCCGATCGATTCGGTCTGGGCTAACTTTATTTCTTAATATTTTACTAACATTGATTGATGTCTAAGCAAACTTTTATGTAAAATTAATAAACTTGTTCAAAATATAAATAAAGTTATAAAAAAATCACAAAAGTTGTGAGGTATGTTTTCGAAAATTACCTAATACAAAAAACAATATTTTTTTACTATTTTTTACTGATTCAAAGCAATTATTTAAAATTTAGGTTACGTTTGAATAAAAAATCAAGTTTTACAAAATGTATTAATGGGTGTTCGAATCACAAAGATAAGATGGTTCTTAAAAATAGAAGTAGCGTATTGTGCTAATTGGGCAATTATTGGGCAAACTCTGTTCCGATTTTTCGGTAACTGAATCCCATCTTAGGTGTAAAATTGACCCCTTAAATTTAAACAGGGAACCCGGGTGATGTGTGACTTTGTAAAAGTGTTGAAATTGACTGTACAAAACTAAAAATATTTTTTTGAAATTCCTCGATGCGTTTTTAAAATATCCAAGTTTGGTTTGTGTTTCCAATATTTTTAAGAGAATTTTCCTGGGTACGTGAACTGGTGCAACTTACTATTAATTTTATCTACAAAAACAAGAGACAATCAATAAAAAAAACTGTCATCTCTATATCTGGGTAAACCTTTGCTCAATATTTAAAAATTCTAAGCCAAAAACTTTATACGTAGAAATATTAAAGGGATGTTCAAAAAGTTTTTTGGGCCATTGAAAATAAGATCAAATTTGACAGCAGTTATGCTTATTTTTATAAAGGATAAAGATAACATTTTAAGGATTTTCGATTTAAGTATTGGTCCAGGTTCTGGTTGACATTATTTTGACATAAATTTTGACAGTGGTTCTAAAATAATGACGTCATTTAAAATATTATTAAAATATCTTTGATTTTGCTCAAAAAAAAGACTATCTATAATTTTGCAAAATTTTAGGGGTTATGTTTACAACCAAAGGGCTGAACCAACCTCCCAAGCTGGTTCTAAAATTTCATAACCGGGTTGCAACTGTGACGTCATTGTTTTAAAACGAAAGGACCGGTTGCGGTTCTGGTTCAACCAGAACCAGGACCAATTGTAAAACGAAAATCCTTTTTGTGCACGCCAGAAATGTTAGAAATATCGCGCTGTCATCTGTCGAATTATTTGTTTTGTAACACTGATGGTAACACAAATTACAAAATATTACAAAGGCCGTGTCTTATAAAATTTGTCGTTATTCCTATTTCATTTACATCCCCTTTGTTTGCTTAGGGTGCAACCGCACAAATAAGCCTAAGCACAAGAAAATGTTATTTTAGATGGCCCTGAAACTTGTTTTCGAAATTTATAAAATAAATACTTACAATATTAAATATTCTTGTTAAATGTGATATGTATTGTTTAGGTCGTAACATTAAAAATACTCGTTACATCCAATGTTCTGAAATTTTGTAAATAAGTTTATCTAAAGTTGATATCAAAGAAACCATCAAAATTATTTGATAAAAATAAGAGGAAAAATGTAAACTTCAAAATTATAATAGGTATAATATAACTGGCAATTATTGTCGAGAATTATTGTTACATAATTACGGTTGTTTTTGAACAATAAAATATTCGCAAAACGATTAAATTCTAAAATAAAATTATTATTCTATTTTAATAAATTATAAATTGTTAATACTTTATTTTATATTGAATATAATATTTTATAGTTTAAGTTTGTTTAGTATAAATATTTTTAAATGCTTGACCAGTTGTACAGGGTGTTTCAAATTGCGTACTTTTAAGGGTTTTAGGTCCGGTACTTCCAGGAGAGAAAAAAACTGACCCCCGTTTGCAGGGTGAAAACCGCATCTCGATATGTCAAGCCATTTTCGAGTTACGAGGGCTTTTTGAAAAATCTGCATTTTGAGATGGAGCCTATAACTTTTTTATTTGTGAAAATTTTTGTCTGTTGTTACTTTGTAGTAGTAGTATGGGCCCTTTCTGCCACACCCCGTTCCTTACCCCTATGCCCCTACTTCCGCTGCACCTCTCTCTCCGGGCGTCCCTGTCTTCTTTACAAAGTTCTGTATGTCGGCCCATTTATGCGAGTGCAGCTCTTCTACCTCTATCGTGGCAATTCCCCACTTCAGCTGCCTTGATTTGGCATATGCGTCACACTGTGCTATCAAGTGCTGCGCCGATTCCTCTTCGACCCCGCAAGCGGGACACACGGTATCTCCTGCTACTCTTATTTGCGTCAGATGTTTGTTCAGCCGATTGTGCCCAGTCAGCATCCCTGTCAGCAGTCCAATGTCCTTTAGGGTCTTGCCTAAGAGCCATTTAGTTTTGGCTACATTCGGACCATCCACGAGTAGCTTGGACTGTCTGCACTTTGACTCTTGCCTCCAGGACGATTTCAGTTCATTGTTCGCCCATTTGTTGAGCTCACTCTGTACCTGTTTCCTTGTTATTCCCAAAAGAGGTTCCGGTCCAACGTATTCGGTTTTGGCCCCTAGTCTGGTAAGTTCGTCCGCTTTCTCGTTCCCTGGTATTCCCTCATGACCTGGGACCCACATCAGTGTCACCCTTTTGTCTTGAGCCAGTGTTTGCAGTGCTTCAGCGCACTCCTCCGCCAGACTACTGACTTGCACTTAGAGCCTTGAGGACAGCCTGGCTGTCGGAGCATATGTATATGTCCCTCCTGCCCTTTCTGACATCGGGTAGGGTTGCTGCCATGATAATGGCATACACCTCCGCCTGAAACACCGTAGAATGTTTTCCAAGTGGATAACTCTTCTGAACTTCTAGGCTTTCCACGTACAGTCCCGCGTTTTCTGCCTAGCTAACAGTTTAGAGCGATCCGTGTAGCAGACCGTCGCGCGTCGCCTCTCTGCTTAATTCCATTCGGAATTCTTCCCTTTGCCACTCATTCCGTTCCGGTATTGTGAGCTTGAACTTTTTAACTATGTTGGGAATTTGGAACCTTTGGTTGCACTAAAACAAAATTATGATTGTTTTCCACAAACCAAAACTACACTTTTTTGCACTCGACGCGCGTTTCGCTAACAACGTTAGCATCATCAGGAGACGATAAACAATGAACTAAATTAATCTACGCTCTATCTTATATACAATCCTTTAGTGGGCGGAGATAAGACTAATAATTTGTGATTGATCAAAGAATAAAGTGTACTAAACGGGATGGGTCCTCTATCTTTATTTAAACTATTTCTGCATTTAATGATTCCCATACTTTCATATGCATTCAAAAGTCTTTTGTTTGGTACACTTTTTAGAAGTTTTAGGTTATCTAATGTGAATCTATGATTGTTTTCAAAAGCATGCTCGGCCACACTTGACTTTTCTGTTCTTCCGTATTTTAAGTGTGCTAAGTGTTCTTTAAAACGTGTTTGAATAGAGCGTCTCGTTTGGCCAACATATTTTTTGTCACAATCCATGCAACTAATTTCGTAAATTCCACTTTTTTCTAGAACTGTAGTTTTATCCTTGGGATTTCCTAGTAAGTTTCTTATTGTGTTACCGGATTGATATACTAATTTAAGACCGGTGTTATTAAATACTTTTTGTAATCCCTTCGTATAATTAGGATTATAAGGAATTGATACAAATTTTGAGTCGCAGGTATCTTCTTCGTGTCTTCACTTAATAAAAAGCTACAAAAGTTAAAACGTTCTGAACCAAAACCAAAAAAATTGAAGGAAATCGCAAACATTGTAGAAAACCTATCCTCTCAAACTTTTAATAACAAAGAAATATCGCTTTTAATTTTTCTCTGCCCCCACAAAAAGATAATTTAAGTGATATTATTGCAAATATTGAAAGTTCAATCTCTTATGTTTCAGAAGGCACAAAGGGCTATGTGCGAGATGCTTGCCGATATCAGATCTCTCAAAACATCATTCAAAAGAATAAAAATAGTACATTAAATCACAATACAACAATTAAAAGTTTGAGAGAAAAATATGTTTTCTATCTAAAGGCTGACAAGGGTAATAAAGTTGTTATATTAAATAAAACAGATTATTTCGAAAGGGTAGATAACCTAATAAAAAATGGACCCTACAAACAAGTCCCAAAGAACCCCTTACCAAAAATGATTAACGAAGTAAAAAACACAATTAAAAAATGTAACAATATTATTACTGACAATATTAAATATAAAATACAAGTAAGCAATCCCACTATGCCGAAACTGTATTGTCTTCGGAAAATCCACAAGCCTGGAAAATCGGTTAGACCTATAGTTTCTGCTGTAGGATCACCTACTTACAACATTTCGAAATGGCTAGCAAACGAGTTTGAAAATTTACCGATAAAGGAAAAAGGTTTTTCTGTTCAAAATTCCCTTGAATTTATCAACAAAGTTAAAGATATTTCACTCCAAGAAGGTGAAATTTTAATCTCGTTTGATGTTAGTTCGTTGTTCCCTAGTGTGCCGATCCCCAATACCTTACAATACCTGGAGGAACTACTAAGAAAAAACAATCTAGAAGACAAACAGACTTTAGAATACCTATCTTTAACAAAACTCTGCATGAATCAAAATTACTTTCAATATAAAAATAACTACTACCAGCAATTAGAAGGAACCACAATGGGTAATAGTTTATCACCTTTTATCGCAAACCTATTTATGAGCAAATTTGAATCAGATATAAGTAAAGAATTTGAGTATTTCCCCAGAGTATGGAAAAAATAAATAACAAATTTCCCACTATTAAATTTACTTATGAAACAGAGAACAACGGTACACTGCCATTTTTAGACACTTTAGTTATAAGAAATAAAAATAAATTGGACTTTGACCTACACAGAAAAGGAACGGCCACCAACAGGTATATTCCAAATGACTCTTTTCATTGCTTACAACATAAGCTTGCAAGTTTGCACTTTTTAACATATAGATTAGTAAATTTCCCCTTAAACAAAGAAAGCTTTGAAGCAGAAAAGAATAGGATTAGGAATATAGCTGGCGAAAACGGTTACGACGAAGGCTTAATAAATAAGCTGATAAATAGACATTCTTTTCAAAAGACCTTTCGGAATTCTACCTTTTTCAGACAAAAAGATACCTGCGACTCAAAATTTGTATAATTATACGAAAGGATTACAAAAAGTATTTAATAACACCGGTCTTAAATTAGTATATCAATCCGGTAACACAATAAGAAGCTTACTAGGAAATCCCAAGGATAAAACTACAGTTCTAGAAAAAAGTGGAATTTACGAAATTAGTTGCATGGATTGTGACAAAAAATATGTTGGCCAAACGAGACGCTCTATTCAAATACGTTTTAAAGAACACTTAGCACACTTAAAATACGGAAGAACAGAAAAGTCAAGTGTGGCCGAGCATGCTTTTGAAAACATCATAGATTCACATTAGATAACCTAAAACTTCTAAAAAGTGTACCAAACAAAAGACTTTTGAATGCATATGAAAGTATGGAAGTCATTAAATGCAGAAAAAGTTTAAATAAAGATAGAGGACCCATCCGGTTTAGTACACTTTATTCTTTGGTTGAGGGGAGATAGGATTAAAAATCGTGATCAATCACAAATTATTAGTCTTATCTCCGCCCACTAAAGGATTGTATATAAAATAGAGCGTAGATTAATTTAGTTCATTGTTTATCGTCTCCTGATTATGCTAACGTTGTTAGCGAAACGCGCGTCTAGTGCAAAAAAGTGTAGTTTTGGTTTGTGGAAAACAATCATAATTTTGTTTCTTGAACTTTTTATCGAACCTCCGTGGTTTAAGCGGTTCTTTCACTGGCAATCTTAGGAGGGGCAACTCTTTCGTCACCAGTTCCTCGACCGCCAGATGGCCCTCTCTTTCCTCCCTGCCCTTCCACAGTCCCTGGTCCCTTAATCGCAGGTGCGTCGCCATCGCCGCCTGGTGAGCATGGCTGTTGTTACTTGCTTTTCTCTAAATTTTTTAAAGCTGAATTTGACTGCCAAACTGAATTTTATTGTCACTTTTAATTTTTGAGCTATAACAACAAATTGATATGTTTCTTATGAAATTACCCTTTTTTTATTTGATTTTTAAAATCAGATTAAAATTCTCTTTAAAATTATGTATTACATTTTTTTTTCTAAAAATTAAAAATAATTAAACTAAGTACATAAATGTTTTTGTTGTTACATAAATTCTAGGTAAACTGGAAGTCACGACAAGCAACTTCCACGTTTTGCATAATGCCATGCGTACGATATCGATTAACTAGTAACTAGAAAGTAAATCGAAAAGTAAACTTTGGGTAAAGTTTTTTACATAGTATCTACATCTCTTACAAGTAACATCAAGGCAAAATTGACGTCACGTAAATAATGTACTATATAAATTTATAACATAAATATTATATAAATATTACGTATTGGAATGTAACATTTATGTATGATTAAAGTCATATTGTGTATATAATATGTACAGGGTGGATTCTTTAAACGGAACGGTGCTTCAAACGGGTTAGAATTTGGTTGACTAAAAAATCCAAAAACACGTCAACTGAGATTTTTAATTTCGTTTAATCGTGCTATCTTGGATTTTGTCTATGTCATTTAGTTTACGTGGTATGACATTTTTTTAAATAGGCCACCCTGTATATTTGGCAATTTTTGAAATCTGTAAACAATTCTCTCTTCAGCAATACCACACAGTAGGATCTATATTGTACGATAATCAAGATATTTTTATCTAAATCTGTATGGAAAAGTTCGATATTCATTCATTATTAAATGGGGCGAGTTTGTAAATTCAACATTTTTTTGACAGCGGTGGAACATCGGTGCCAAAATTCGGTTGGCAGATGGGTTTGACATCCATCTGAGATCTAGCAGTGATGAAATGTCGTTGTTCCATCGAATCACGTTACACGTAACACGGTATGCTACTATTTATGCCCAATTCCGTCGGTTTTCGCGCAATCATATGCTGACGTCAACATTCGAAGTTTTATTAGCATGCTCGATTGACAGAATGAGTTCACTGCGCTGATATACTTGTCGCATGTTTTATTTGAAAGCGTAAAGGAACAAAAATAATCTCGCTCACCCTCCAAAAATAATACGATTTGATCGAGAGACTGCCTTCTACAATGTTCTACGATAACAACACACAACTGGTGCAAGTACCACTGTCAGTGTCAAAATTTATTTATAATAATTATTTACTATGTGAAAGTGCGCTGTTTTTGAATGTAAAAATTATTACAGAATTATAAGAAACATTAAATACTTTAGATTACCAAGGGAAAAAGTTGTAGAAATGAAATCGATAATTGGCTGCCAAATAAACGCCAAATAAAGACAACAAATTGTAAGTTTTTATTATTTATTTTAACAGTTATGTTTTAGCATAGCCCTATATACAGGGTTCTTAAGCAAATCCTTAGGGGGGCAAGCAGCCGTGTATAAGACGCAGACAAACGGAAAAGCACATTAGGCAGAAAAGGATGGGCATGGGGCGATGTTGTCACTACATCTTACACGTAGTAAATCCATTCCAGGTTTTTGTTTTCTAATGTTTTCCATTTTCATACCTTTAGGACTGGAATAAAAATTGTTTTTGCTCGACTTTAATACCAAACTGATGAAAGATATCGTAAAAAAAATATTTTTCGGCTTTTCATTTTGTAACCATTGTCCTTACGCACTGTTTACAGGCTGGGGACTGAGATACATGCAAATGTCTAACCTAAAGCGTTCATACACGGCCGGAGAAATCGACTGAGATATTTCCGTAGAAACTTTATCAAGCAAATAGGACGGGTTGACGCCTTCGAACGTCCAACCCGAGTTTTGCACTTTGATTCGAAATCAAAAAGGAGGAACAGTCAGATGTGGGGCCGTGCACAAATTACGTAACGGTGATTTTACCAATTTTTGACCCCCTCCCTATGCAATGTTTTGTAACGGTTTGGCACGCCACTCCCCTAATATTACCTAATGATTTCAAGACCACTACCCCGCCCCCCAAAAAAAAACTTACTTTCATTCCAAATTTTCTTAGTTTCACACAAATGCAAACGCTGTCGAAAACCCCCCTCCCCCCTACTTAATGTTTTGTAACCCCCCTCCCCCCTATGACCATTACGTAATTTGTGCACGGCCCCTGTAGTCCCAGTGGAGGAGGGCGAGAAAATTGATATTTTTTTCTTAAAAATTATACTCTTTAGACCTATTTCTTTGCGTTCCCGAAATTACGTAATTTTTGAAAAAAAAATTGTAGGCGGCGCCATTTTTATTTCGTGCTTTGTTTTTCTAACATTTTTGCGTTCGGCTAATTTAATTGAAAAATTTTTGCCTGCGGCGCCCTTTATCTTCTCACTCGGAACCAAGATCCCCCGTTTTGGGAAAACTGATCCCGTCTCTGTTTCTAAATTTTTTCGAATAAAAGTATGACCATGGGGGAAATAATTTTTTTCTACGGTATGACGAAAATTTCGAGAAAGTTGAAGAAAAAAATAAAAAAAGTGGGAGAGCTCAAGTTTTTCGTAAAAAAAAACGTTTTTTGTAAAGAAACAGAGGAAAATAAATCTTTTCACCCCGGCTAGATGTCACTAGTAGAACAGAATGGAAAGAAATTTAATTAAAAGCGAAGATATTTCTTTCTAATGTTAACAACCTCACGAGTTTATCGCTCAGTATCGTAAATAATGGACCCTGCCGCCTCCTTTAAGCAAGAAAAAGCTGTGGTTTGGACCTGAAAACACCTAATTTTTAATTAGATTAGATGTTCAAATCTGTCCCCTTGAACCTCACAATATCCCAATCTATTGTAAAACTCTTGGCGCGTAGCAGCCAACATTTCAGGGGTGATAGAGTTCCCCGCCTCCAAAATTTTCGCCATCAACTCCTGTATAGTCGTAGGCCGTAAGTGAGGGTGTTGGAAAATTTTGTCGTGCCAACAACCCCATAGGAAAAAGTCATTTCGCGCAAGATCTGGTGATCGAGGAGGCCATCGGATATTTCCATACGTGGAAATAATTCTATCACCAAATACCTGATGAAGGTAATTTGTAGCCTGGCGTGAAATGTGGGATGAACAGCCATCTTGCTGAAACCACAATTCGTCCAAATTTATGTTAAGCATTTAATTTTTGAGGATGTTGCGTTCGAACACTTGCGTGCAGATGTTTATTTTCGCGGGACCAATAGCGACTATTTTGTGGATTGTTGAATTGAAATGTCTTCTCGTCACTAAACAAAACTTTTGATAGGAAATTTTCATTCATCACATTTATCCCTCATAACCTCACAATATTCTAACCGGCGAAAATAATCACCTTGTTGCAATTCCTGCGACTTCCCAATCTTAAACGACTTGTAGCCGTATTTTTTTAGGATTCATTGGCAAGTACTGTTGGGAATATCCAGTGCCTCCGCAATCGGTTTCGTCGAACATGGTTCATGTGCCTTAACGTAAGCGCATACCATTTCGTCTCGTTCCACCCTGTGTGGAAGAACGGGATGCTCTGGTATTTTGCCGTCGTGGTAACACTTTCTACAACCATTTATGCACCCCTACCTTTCGAAACGATGATAAATGTTGTAGACAGTTTGAGCCACAGGAACCGGTCGATCTGGAAACGCAAAAACAAAAATCCCAATGACCTCGTCCGCACTGTCACTTTTTATGTAGTTTTTAATAA
This sequence comes from Oxystoma pomonae, assembly GCA_963921995.1. Classification (NCBI taxonomy): domain Eukaryota; kingdom Metazoa; phylum Arthropoda; class Insecta; order Coleoptera; family Brentidae; genus Oxystoma; species Oxystoma pomonae. Next base: position 44,737,992 of record OY998172.1, read on the forward strand.
TAAAAATCTTTTCTTCTCGAGTATACGGCATTTTAAAAACACAAAATTTACGAAACTGAAGCGACTCGAAAGGAAATAAAAATGCAATGCCTGTGAATCCCAGTTTTTCCTCGATCATCTCATGGTGTGTCCGCCATCTAGCGGAATTTGCAGACATCTTGTCAACGGTTATTATTGCAACTATGATTTATGCTCACAATGAAAGAGTGGCGACAATTTTTTCTCATGAAAGCAGTCCGAAGATAATAACAAACTGGCACCATTGCTCAATATACCTGTTTCTTTTGTGCGTGCAGAACTTTCTATGCCATTTTTGTTTGATTTATTGAAATCCTATCCCTAAGGAAAATCTTAGGAACCCTGTATTTAGGCTATGGTTTTAGGAAACGCCATACGTATAAAATATAAATCTAAAACAAACGCCACAAAATAAAAAAACACATTAAACGCGTGGCGGCCCAAAATGACATTAAGGAAAATTAATACCTTTTCTATGCACATGTTTTGGTATTGGGGTCACAAAGTAACGTCACGCAGAAATGCGCATTGTCATACCGTGTTAAATGTATCGTGCATCGAATATAAAAAAAACGCGTTGCGGTGTAAACAGCTGAGTGCCAATAACCACATTTAAATAATAAAATCATACTTCAACTTCGACTCGAGAAAATCGGAAATGTGACTTATAAGGGCGGTAATCATAGTCGCTCCCAAGTCTCCCTTCTTCCTTGGGAAATGTAAATTTTTTATGAGCGAAGGAAGGAAGGAAGGAGCCTTGAGGAACGACTATGAATACCATCCTTAAAGGCACTTATGCTATACTTCTGTTTCAAAATAGTCTTCAATGCAAGTGTTTTGCTCAAATTTAGTATGATGTCTAGCTCATCATCAGAGTCTTCACTTGAACTCTCTTGCATTAATATTATGGCTCACCACTCCATTAAGCATCCTGTACTGTACCTTGTATTAACCAAAATGCATAAAAAAATATCTTGGTTTGAATAAGTTATAAAAAAACTAGAAAAAATAAATAACCATAAAGTAGGGTTACGTTTAATCCAACGAAGATTTTCCACGGTGGCGATCGGTACCAACATTTTTTGGATTGGTGTAATCCATCGAAAAATTTAAGAACTCTATGGTTGGACTGGTGAAATCCATCTAAAATTTATGAACTCTTTTGTTGGCACCGGTGGATCACCGGTGGATTTACAAACTCGCCCATGCCTCTATCTTGGAAACCATAAGAGATAGAGTATGTAGTAATGCCATGCACAAAGTGCCCTTCTTATTAAGAAAATATAATGTAATTAAAGAAACATAAACGGAAAACATAAATTTTATGAACACCTTTTTTATGTAAATTTTTTGACTTTAGATTTATGTAACAGATGTGTTTTCTGGGTACATGGTATTGTCAAAGGAATTTTAAGCTGACTTAAAAAATCAAATAAATAGGGTAATTTCATAAGAAAAATAACGACTTTGTGTTATATCTACAAAACTAAAAGTACAAACAAGAAAGTGACACCAAACAGAATCGTTTAAGTGAAAAAGTTACAGACCACATCCCAAAATACAGAATTTTTTAAGCAGCCTTAGCTTAGTAAAGAGGCGGTTTTCACCTTTAAACTTCTCTTAAAAATTAAACCTCGCAAGTGGGGGTGCATTTTTTTCTATCTCCCCTGGAAATGCCAACCTTCCAAAAGCTCCCAATTTGGAACACCCTGTACAAACAATTACTTAGTTTATACCGTCCGTAAACCGATTTCATTTTAATGCAGATAATCAGTCAGTTTATTCGGTAAGTACACTTATCCCAATAATTTTTGGAAGACTACTTACTTTTGACATAAGACCGGCAATTTGAAGAGGTTCCAAAAAATATTTTTTGATTATCATAATTTTGTGTTATTCTAATTACAAAAACAAAAAAAAACAACGGCTGACAAAGTTGTTAAAATTTTAAGGCCACAAAAACAGCATAGATGTGACAACACTGCTTTGCTATTTTTTTGAAAGATCAACAATAGGTGGCATCACTAATGCCATTTCGAGTGAAATCGTGCACTGTTCAGAACACGGTGCGAACACCATATGTAAGGAAAAGTAAAACTTATTACAAAAGTAACCATTTACTAATGTTTCTGTAAAAGGTTTTGATGCTCGGCTTCGTGCTCTTTATCCAACATCAAAAAAATAACAAATTTCCGTATTATTTTTATCATTAGACAAGTGGCCGGTGGCTATGCGGAACCTGAATTGCAATACTCCAATCGAACTCACTTCAGTTTCCTTGGGCCTACTAAATTACGTGACTTTGGCGTTTCAGAATTCCGGCAGAATATTGCTTACAATCAGATAATAGGATTTACAAAAATCTACAACCGTATCCAAAAGATTTTTCAAAATTTGGTGTATTCTTTCAAAAAATAAAAAAATCCAAAAATTGCTGTTACAGATTTCTGTATTATCGACGAGGCTAAAGAGAAAGCCAGGTAAGATTGTTTACTATTTTTAGCCGTGTTTATTTTATTTCGAAAATGAGAGAGTCAGGCAAAAAAGTGTCTGGATACGGTTGTGAGGAATTTAAAAATAAACATTTCTGCCAAATTTCAACAGATTCCGTTTTCTTGTTTCCGATGTTCTGCCTGGTAAAGATTGGCCCAAAAACACCAAAGCAGTGTTGTCAAATCTATGCCGTTTTCGTGGCCTTAAGTTATGTTCATACATGCGTTTATGGAAACGTGTCCGTATAAACTAGGTGAATATAACCCCACCACAAAGATAGTAGACTGTAATAATATTTACCAACTCTTCCTCGTACAAGGCTTATTTATTTTAAGGACATCCAATAGAGTAGTACAGTGTGTACCTAAAGTAATATTTATATTGAATATTTGACCATTAAAAAGTTTTTTGCACAAATGTTGCGACAATCAAAATGAAATTAATTATTTTGTTATTCATTTAATTCAATTGGGTATTTTACAGGAAAAACAACTAAAACTAAATAAAAATAAATTTATTGATGTACAGAATAATGAACTTCCTACATTTCTTGTTATAATAGGTGTTAAATTTTGAAGATGTAAATTTGTGTACTTAGATAATAAAAACCGAGATAAAAACTAATAGTTGTTATTATTCAAACTCGTCTTATTTAATGTATGTGTTTATGTAAAGTCTGTTTTTAACATTTGATATTTAAATAAATAAATGTAACAATTTCGCCCTTGATTAAAATTGCTTTCATTAAGAATATTAGCACTATCAGTATTATTAAAACAATAAACATTCTCAAAACAAAAAAAGCCGAATTTACAAAAATAAAACGTCCGAAACGAAATATCAGGAAATAATAATAAATAAAATATCAGAATTACAAAAGTATCGAAAATAATTTTCTAGAAACAAAAAAAATAAAACACCCGAACCACATATTGATAGAAAATAATAAGCCCGATCCTTAAATGAGCAGAACCACAATCCATCCGAATCGCTTCTGGGCATGCGTCAAATTTAATTCTCTAGAGCGCCGTAGGACCTGGATTGCGTCGTTGACAAGTTTCTCTTTAAACGATTTTATTTAACTTCACAGTTCCTGGCTGTCTTTCCGTGAATCGATTTTAAGGAAATTAGGAACAGTAGGTTCGATGGCAATACCATATTACGAAAAAATTTGGTGGTAAGGGGTGGTTGAAGGCTTTAAAGGGGGTAAACTAATACAATATCACAACTTACTTCGACTCTTCCCTGCCGTAAGCCTGGCAGCGTAGCAATTTAATTCGTGGCTATCGGTTCAAATCATTTTTCTATAAAATTATTTTCATTAAAAATATTTTCTGACATTTTCGAGACAATTTTTATTGGAGCAATTATTTTATTTTTTTTTTCTGACAAATTATGTTTGTGCCAAATTTGGTTTCTGATTTTTTATAGGGACCCATCTAAATTAATAAATCTCCAAAAATTTCAAGTGTGTTTGTCTGTCTGTTTCTTCCTTAAATTATTGTCGAGCTTCTTTGCTACATATAAATAATTTCTTAATAAATTATCGTACCGAGTAAAAAAGTTAAAAAAATTCTAGTTTTCTAAACTAATTTTATTAATGCAATGAACTATAAAATAAAGTCAAAAATAGTATTACATACAACAGGTAATAAAAGTAGCATTTTGTAAACCACGGTAAAAAGTTTATAGTCCAGGCACATCAAGAACTACAATTCGTCGAGGGATAAAAAACCCATTAGGTACCTATTAAAATTAAGAGTGAAGATGAATAAACAGGCCGCCTCTATTACAGGCCCCAAACGTCCTTTAGTACCGTTTGAAAAACTTCTAATTTTAAATTAAATATTTTAGGAAGCATTTTTATTATTATTATAAACAAATAATATTTTAAAGTCTTACAGGTGATTCTTATATTTTGTAGCGACAAGTTATTGCTTAAAAACAAATACATAATAGACTACTAAAAATAAATGAAATATTATTTTAATTTTTATAAACCCCCAATTATAAGCGTCAACCATAAAATATAAACAGAAAGAAAAAAATATTTTAAAATATTGCACGTGATTCCCATACTTTGTAGCGACAGGTTATTGCTTAAAAAGAAATACATATTTTTATCAACCCCGGCTTTATTAGGTGCCGATCATAAACTATAAATTCAAGTTAAAAAATTAGGACCAAATTCCCAAAATAAAGAATAAATTTCCAATATCCATGGTGATATGTATGCATAGTACTGTACTGTTTTCGTATGAAGGATATTAAAGAGGAAAAGAAGCCGATGTCGAAGTCCCAGATTCTTCTTCTTCAGCCAGATCTGAAATTTCAAGAATGGCTCTTTGTATCTTTCTTTTGAGCTTTCTTTGGAGCTGTTCGGAACGTAAGGATCGAAGCTCTGACGCAACATAATCTCCAAATATTTGGAAATTATCTAAAGGACGATTAATCACCTTTATAGCTTTAGATAAAATAGCATCATCTTCAGTTGGCATTGATTTGCATTTTCTTTTTGCGACTTTTTGGGAAGAATCACTTTCTTCAATTATTTTTCCGTCGTTCAATGTTGAATTTTGAGTCTCTATTTCAATTCTTTCTCGTTGAGTCTGAAAAAAGTATCTTTGAATTTTTATTTTGGTTTCCAAACACTCAAGCAAAATGGAGTTTTCCAAACTATGTATGAGCTTTAGATTGTTTGTTTCAAATATTCAAACAAAATGAATGAAAATTATTGAGCATATCTGGAATTATCCAAACTGTGTAAGGGTCCTAGATGGAAAACATATCGTTATGCACGCTGCTAAAGGAACACACAGCATAGTTTTAATTGCTTTTGCTGATGCAACTTATAGATTAAATCTTATAGATTAAATTATGTGATGGGGGAGTGTATATTAATAGTGTTCCCTTCAAAATGCCAAAACAATTCGAAAAGGGTTTAAGAAGCATTTTGTTTGTAAATAAATCAGATTTTTTTCACCGATGTTAATCTGACATCCGATGTCGTTGAGATCGATAAAAATCAGTCAAAACTTTCGCTATAGCCTAGATTTTTTATGATTTTTTCCAATTGAGAAATTTGTGTTTTTTAAAAAAATCCCATGCATGTAAGTATTATAATAATAAAGACGAACGAAAAATCCTCGTAGTGCTTCAGGAGGATATGGCGAGGATAAAACTTATGTCCACCTTATACCATGCCAAATTGAAGATTTATTTATCTCCTTATGCTGGGTTTATACAGCAAATAAAATAAAACAAGATATAAGAATTAGCTCTGCGATTGGTCAAACGTGATCATGTGATCACATATATGGTTTTTTATTCGGTGTTCTTATAATTATATTATTTTATATTGCTGTATAAACTCAGCATTTTAGTCCTCGAAGTCTGTCTTTCAAATAGTTTTAAACTTCTTATCAAGTGGGCAATCTTTATTAAAAAAAACATCAAAAAATTTGAAAACAAAATAATAACACCAAAAAACAGGCTGATTAAATAACGTTAATGGCATTCATCGAAAAGGCTCACCGGCCCCCAGAGACGGTGAGCATCGATGCCATCAGTTGGTAAATTGGTGGAATCAATCGGATAATTTAACAACCCGATTTTACGAATTTACTCGATTGTTTTCATCGGTGAGCTCATCGGTGAATTTACAAACTCGCCCAATATTATGTAAAATTAAATTTTGACGACTCTGATATGTCCTTGTAATATTATATTTACGTAATTAAATTTTACAAACTTACCAGATTATTTCCCGTAGAGCTTTGAGAATTTGCAGCTAATATAAACTTTAAAGAATCAAAGAATTCCCATGTGCTCTTATACAATTCATTTGTTTCTTGTCCACTCTTTTTCTTTAGAATTTTTCTCCACTCCTGATTCAGTTGTGTTCTTAAGTTGTGTAATTTCCGTTGGATTTCGTTTTCCGTTGTCTCAAACAGTTCTGCTAATTTTTTAAGAGCACCTTGTTTTTTTACTCTATTTTTAAAATCTTTACATTGTACATCCCACAATTCTGGGTATATTTTAATATTTTCAATAAGGAGATTTGTTTCGTGCCTGTTCCAAACGCGGCGTTCCCCCATTTTGCTCACAACTTGCTGCAAATATTTCGATACTGTCTCGATATCAAACGTTGCAAATTAATTGCTTAGAGAAACCGCGTACACTACCAGCTCTAGCAAGTGCGCAAGCTCTTGGACCGCAAGTAAACTTTCAGCAACCACAGAAGTAAAAATAAAGGTGGAATAATAATACCCCCTGAGAAATTTCACAAAAATAACCGCCGTATCTAGGTGACAGTTATGAGCCTAAAAAACCGTCTCAATCGAATCGACTTACCATGATTTTTTTTCGTAATATATTAAAATTTTGTTTTTTTTAAATTTTTGGCTAATAGAAAAAGTAAAGTTATATCATTTTTAGATGGGTTTTCAGTCCTCCTGTAAACATGATATATATTTGCCTGCTTTTTTTTTATTAGCCACACACTTGTTTGAACCAAACCAAAAGTGTTACTGCGTTGTTTTTTTAAGCGCTATGCCCACCAACGCGTGCCCACGCAAGGGGTTTTTTGAAGCGCTCGTGTCGACCTTGCATCTTTTTCACAAAGTATAATAATAGGTCAAATCTGGTGGACTTTCTGGTACCAAATATTGATCAATACATGTCTTGGGATCTGAACTAAAAGAAGTATATTAAATTGTCGCTAGATGGCGCCAGATTACATTTTACCAAAAATGTGAATAATAAAATTTTATAATTATTATTAATATTAAAGGGCTGAAATATTATATTTTGTTCTTTAGTAAATATTGTAATAAATGAAGGACCTGAAAGAAGACACAAAAAAATCCCAAGTACCTACTTCTTAAATTTTAATTTTTTGTACAATTTTAATATTCATTTTTTAGTCGCTAAAATTAAATTCTTACTAAGATATCTCTCCGTAATAATTTAAACCTGTTGTGAATAATTAAATTTAAATGAAACACTATATTTTCGATAAAAGTAGTTATATTAAAAATTTTTAAGTCCTAAAAACATTGGCAAGGTACTATAATTATTTCCTCTATAGCTAAGTGCCGAACTGTTTGTAGAAGAATGTATAATAAATACTTTTGTGAGTCACTTAACTGGCAACTTGTTAATTGTGGTATCTGAAATAAATAAAAAACAAATAACAGAAAAAATATTTTTGATATAAAATGTTGGCCTATTTAGTATATAAATCCGGGCAAAAACCCCATAAATTCTCATGAAAGTTGGTGAGTTTTTGTATTGTTTTATAGCTGTAAAACTGATATAGAAACAACAAAATTTATGAGATTTATCTTAGTTTTTTTTACAAGTTTGTTCCACATACCACATAGAAAGCATATAAAACCTGATACTGATTTATGGAAATTTTTATAGGTATATCTCAATATATTTAGTTACATCATAATTTAAATAATCTAGAAATGGATAAACTCATCCCATATTAAAGTTTTCTTTTTACATCTTTACAACTGTACAGCTTTCCATACTTCCTGGCTTTGGTGGGTTTATTTTGATGGCAGGAACCAACACACAATTGTAGTTCTTGGCCTAAAAATAAAAATAAAGTTACAGATCAAGCAGAAAAACTCTAGTGTCAGTACCCAGAGAGCATGTGAGGATATTTTTGGGCAATTAGAATAATTTACATTAATTGACAATAGGTAGGTACACAAGATTTGTCTGTTGTTAGCACCTCGGTGAAATATTTTTTTTAAATGGGCTAATAGGATAATAGACAATATGTTTGCTCATCTCTTTTTTATTCTTTTTGAAACTGTAAATCGGAAGGTTTGTCCTAGCTATAGAGCCCCAAGTTGAGATATTGTAACTGTCATTTTATAGTTAGTACCAGAGGCTAGTTAATGATACATATGGACAGTGTTGTTCAATTTCACACTGCAACAAGAGCAGCCATCAAGAGTGTTTCCAATCTATAAATTTAAATTAACTACAAGCTTTGGCTTAAGGTCGACAGTCACCTCCACCTTCGTACTTGGGAGGGGGGAAGAAAGGGATTAGTGGCTCAAATCACCGCCAAAAGCCATTCAATATCACAACCTAAAGATTGAATTTTTTCCCAAAATCAAGAAAAAAATGAAAATTTGGAAATTTGACAAGAGAATGCCATTCTGGAAATAATTTTTAACATTTAAAAAAAAAGTCCCTAGAATTCCCCAGAAATGCATGCGATTCTAGTGGAAAAATAGAACATGTTCTATTTGCAATGTTGGCATTCCCGCGTGCATTAAACGTCAAAAAGATGCACGAGACACGCACGAGGTGTTGCCAACATAGGTATTTCTGGGAAATTTGGCCAAAAACGCCTGCAACTTCATGCATTTCTGCTGAGTTTCGTGGAAACGCGGCGGTGTGAACAGGAAACGCCGAGTGCCCACCCCGCTTCAAAGCACCCTGCATGGGCACGCGTAGGTGTGCACAGGGCTTTAGTCAAAATGTTTTAATTTTTTTTTGCGTGTTTTTGCTAAAAATATAGTGTTTTGATTTTTTCAGTGCTGTCATACAAACGGAATAACTTTTTATTATTAGCCTCAGAGTTAGGGAAATTTTGTCAATACCAACTGATTTAGGCTCACAAATGTCAAGTACATGTAGCGGACATTTTATTTATAGAAGATTATTATTCCACCTTTATTTTTACTTCCGTGTCAGCAATAGGGAATTATTGAAATACGGCCGCACCGGATACTAGAGACTTATCGGTATATAAAGCCGGTATAGTCTGACTTGGTATTATTTTTGACAGTTCCGCACGAAGGATAAAAGGCTTCTGACATTTTTGTCATATAAACATGTCATCTAAACATGCTCATATTGTGCTATCCATAAAGTTGACAAATTAAAGTTAATGCCATGCCGCCCTTTTTTAAAGGCAGGCACAAACATTGTGTTAAGTCAACACCGCGAACAAAAAAGCTTCGACTGGATAGCCCAAACGTAGGTTTTGGATAGCCTCAGCAACCAAGAAGGGCGCCGCACCGCGCCGTCCCATAACAGATGTGTAAGTGTCTAAAAATATGCAGTAATTGTTTACCTTTGTGTGTAACTGTCAAAAATAGTGCCGACTTTATTAAAGTCAGCCCATAATGTCCGATAAGTCCCTATTGCATACTTAGCACCGACCTTAACACAAGCTGTGCCTGGCCTTAAAAGGTGTAAATTATAGAATTATTAAACGCGCCTTTAGCGAAACGGGACGGCACGACTTTATTTCTAACCTATAAATATATGCTGAATAATTTATAAATAAATAAATAAATAAATAAATAAATAAATAAATAAATAAATAAATAAATAAATAAATAAATAAATAAATAAATAAATAAATAAATAAATAAATAAATAAATAAATAAATAAATAAATAAATAAATAAATAAATAAATAAATAAATAAATAAATAAATAAATAAATAAATAAATAAATAAATAAATAAATAAATAAATAAATAAATAAATAAATAAATAAATAAATAAATAAATAAATAAATAAATAAATAAATAAATAAATAAATAAATAAATAAATAAATAAATAAATAAATAAATAAATAAATAAATAAATAAATAAATAAATAAATAAATAAATAAATAAATAAATAAATAAATAAATAAATAAATAAATAAATAAATAAATAAATAAATAAATAAATAAATAAATAAATAAATAAATAAATAAATAAATAAATAAATAAATAAATAAATAAATAAATAAATAAATAAATAAATAAATAAATAAATAAATAAATAAATAAATAAATAAATAAATAAATAAATAAATAAATAAATAAATAAATAAATAAATAAATAAATAAATAAATAAATAAATAAATAAATAAATAAATAAATAAATAAATAAATAAATAAATAAATAAATAAATAAATAAATAAATAAATAAATAAATAAATAAATAAATAAATAAATAAATAAATAAATAAATAAATAAATAAATAAATAAATAAATAAATAAATAAATAAATAAATAAATAAATAAATAAATAAATAAATAAATAAATAAATAAATAAATAAATAAATAAATAAATAAATAAATAAATAAATAAATAAATAAATAAATAAATAAATAAATAAATAAATAAATAAATAAATAAATAAATAAATAAATAAATAAATAAATAAATAAATAAATAAATAAATAAATAAATAAATAAATAAATAAATAAATAAATAAATAAATAAATAAATAAATAAATAAATAAATAAATAAATAAATAAATAAATAAATAAATAAATAAATAAATAAATAAATAAATAAATAAATAAATAAATAAATAAATAAATAAATAAATAAATAAATAAATAAATAAATAAATAAATAAATAAATAAATAAATAAATAAATAAATAAATAAATAAATAAATAAATAAATAAATAAATAAATAAATAAATAAATAAATAAATAAATAAATAAATAAATAAATAAATAAATAAATAAATAAATAAATAAATAAATAAATAAATAAATAAATAAATAAATAAATAAATAAATAAATAAATAAATAAATAAATAAATAAATAAATAAATAAATAAATAAATAAATAAATAAATAAATAAATAAATAAATAAATAAATAAATAAATAAATAAATAAATAAATAAATAAATAAATAAATAAATAAATAAATAAATAAATAAATAAATAAATAAATAAATAAATAAATAAATAAATAAATAAATAAATAAATAAATAAATAAATAAATAAATAACCTTATTAGTGTCGGAACTTAGCAAGCGACTTGCAAGAGTAGTCTAGGCAAATCAACACGGGGCTAGTTATATTTTTGTCCTCCTTTGATTTATGTCCATCATCAAAAAATACTTTACAGAGAAAGGTTTTCTAACGATACCTACTGGCATCAAAACCAAATTTTTCCTTTTGAATATATTCTTAAATGGAGGGAATTAAAATGTATGCAAAAATAAGCATTTGATATTTTTTATAGGCGCAATATCCTATGTTATACAAAAGCCTTCCTATTCGACTGCGTTGTCAAAAAGGAAAATACACGGAAAATCCCCCATGCGCTTTTTCCGAGCGCACCGATCGATATCCACACTATCCAGTTCTCCCTTTTTCCAAAATACACAAGTAAATTAGGTTTATGTGTTAATTTTGATCTGATCGCAAACAAAGCTTACTTAGTGTATTTTTATTGTTAAAAAAACTAGTGAGAACCTATTAATCTCCGATACATTTGTTGAAAGTAATTTTTTGTAGAATTAGTGCATAAAACGATACAAAAGATGTCCACAACAGCTAAACAAAAAATAAATAGAATCTAAGTATATTTTTATTACAAATTGTGCGAAGAAAATGACTAAGAACGACACAAATTTGGGTTACGCCTATCAGAACCCGTCTGGAGGTTGGCCCGTAAAAGTCCGTCACGCTTTGTCACAGTTCAGTGATTTGTTTAGTGAATTTGATAAGTATATCGCTCCGGCTTACCACCATGATAGATGTGAAAGGCAAGATTTTTTTATATTTAGTGAATAATAGTTCAAGTTCGAGTCTTGATGAGATTTTAAGAGATTTTGTTGGTTTGAAGAGCCAAAATTGTATGCCACATGAAAACTGACAAATTCATCATTTTCAAATAATTTCTGACTATTTAATTGAAAACTCACAAGATTTCAAAAGATCCTAAAGAAAATAAAATTTAATGTTTAGATGTTTTAAAAAATTTCGTTATGTTACACCAGACACATGAGTTTTTATGAGGTTTAGCAAGCAAGATTTTTATGAGATTTTATAAGATTTCACAAGTCGAAAAGAAGAGACGTTTTTAAAAGATTTTACAAGATTTCATGAGAAATAGGGTAAAGGGTGGTGAAGATTTGACAAGATTATACAAGTATTAAAGTGTAGAATATAGACATGCAAGCACAACCATATTTGACTAGCAAGATGATAATTTAAAATATTTTATGAGTACCTATAAAAATAAATTAAAAAGAATATATTATAAAGATTTATAATTAACAATATTTTACTATAGCAGAAGATTTTTGGGGATTTTGTAAGTTGATATCAGACACACATTCCATGAGGTTTAGCAAGCAATATTTGTATGATATTTTACTAGATTTCACAAGTCTAACAAAAAGGACGTTTTTACAAGATTTTGCAAGATTTCATGAGAAATAGGGTAAAGGGTTGTGAAAATTTGACAAGATTATATAACTATTAAAGTGTAGAAATACACAAGCACCGACCAGATTTGACAAGCAAGATGAAAATTTACAAGATTTTATGAGTGCCTATAAACATAAATTAAAAAGAATATATAATAAAGAGTTAACTATCAAGATATTTTAAGATATTTCGTAAGTTTATATCAGATACAGGAGATTTTATGAGATGAGATTTTAAAAGTACAAATGAAAGGATGTATTTAAAAGATTTTACAAGATTTTCTGAGAACTAAAGTGAAGAGTTGTGTCAAGTGTAGAAAATAGTACATTACTTTTTGGACAAGCAAGTTTTTCAATGAGGTTGAAAAGATTTTATGAGTACCTATATAAAAGTAAATTACACAAAGCATATTATAGATTTAAGCATATATGACTAGCAAGAAAGTTTAAGAGATTTTACAAGTAATAAAAGAAAGAATAGAAAGAGACAATTTTACAAAAACTTAAAACTGCTAAAACATGTAGATTTTCTTATGTAATCTTATGAAATCTGACGGAGGGTGGGTCTTTTAAAAACTGCTGCAAACATGAGCAATCTCAGGAAATCTTATTAACTTTATTTTATATTTCTGTTAAAATCTACTCAAAACTGTTGAAAACATGTAATCTTGTCGAAACCATTGAAAACTTATCAACTTGTTTCTCTTATAATCTGCTCAAAACTGCTAAAACATGTGGATATTCTCACGTAATCTTGTGAAATCTGATGGAGGGTTGGTCTTTTAAAAACTGCTGAAAACATGTGTATTCTCATAAAACCTTGTAAAATCTTATTAACTTTGATTTAAAAATGCTTTTAACTTAACAAAACCAGTAGCCTTTAAAATACTAGTAAAATTTTATCAACTTATCATCAACAAAACTCATGATTCTTGACGAGTTTTGAATCTCTTTCCAACATTGAAAGTTCATGAGATTTCACCCGAAAGTGGATGAAATAAACCGCATGAAATACCGAACAGAACTCGTGAACTTTCACCAGTTTTTTTTACGAGTTCTGACGTGTTATTTTTGGCAGGGTTACTTTGTTTAAAAGGACCTCAAAGCGCTTTTATATAATGACTAAAATCGTTTTAAGCATTAAATCAATTTTATTTTAGAGCGGTTTTAGAAAGTTGGTTATCACTTTAAACCCATGTCGGTTATCACTTTAAAACCATATTGGTTATCACTTTAAAACCATTTTGCAAAATTCATGATTCTTGACGAGTTTTGAATCTCCTTCCAACATTGAAAGTTCATGAGATTTCACCCAAAAGTGGCATTTCATAAACCGCATGAAATACCGACCAGAACCCGTGAACTTTCACTAGTTTTTTTTAAAGAGTTCTGACGCGTTATTTTTGGCAGGGTTACTTTGTTTAAACGAGCCTCTTTTATATAATGACAGTTTGGAAACTTTTACGTATAATCACCACCGCTTTAAGCATTAAATCAATTTTATTTTAGAGCGATTTAAGAAAGTTGGTTATCACTTTAAAACCAAGTTGGTTAGCACTTTAAAAACGCTTTAGCGTATTACTTTCAATCTAAAGAAATACTCAAAGCAACACCGTTCTAACCTCAGTGCCCTTTAGCCTATTGTGGCTGCCATTTTTATAACCAAATTGACAAGTAAAACATAGATTTTCTGTCAGTTTGGTGTCAATATGGCCCCGATCATAGGCCAAAGGATACTAAAACGAAAATGAGTTAACTGGCTTTTTAGTTGAGTACGGTGTTGCTCAAAGCTGGTTTTACCGAAAAATCAGTTGTTAAATTAGTTGGTTTATTTGTGTTTTATTTAAACTGACATATAGTCAATGACATTTAATGAAGGACGTATAAACCCTCGGAGAAAGCGATTTTATTTAAAACTGTAATTATATAAGACCGCTTTTAGGTGCGTATAAACTTAGTAACTGATTTGTCCACGAACATTTGACATTGGGTATCCTTATAAAAAAAAACTAACGGGAAAGGATATCTTACTTTAACTTTTTAATTCAGAGAATATAGAATATTATTTGTTGGACGTATAGGTTTATGGGTTGAGGGATCTTGTTAATGAAACGTCCTTTTTTTGAAAACGCCAACGTTTCGCAAAATTTATTTGCTTCTTCAGGGCTCTAAAATTAAATGTACAATAAAAATAGTGTGGATTTAAAAGATCTTTTGTAAAAATTTTTTTATTATACAACCAGCAAAAGTTTAAAAAGTAAAACGTGAATTTGTTTTTGTTTTTTAGTATAAATTTGAGAATTTTTAAAATTGAATGTACAATAAAAATATCGTGTATTTTAAAGGATTTTTGTTAAATAAAAAATGTTACTATACAACCAGCAAAACGTTAAAATTTTGTATTTTTAAGTATAAGTTTGAGAAGACAAAAATAAACATAGCAATAACCGCAATCCAATGTAAAAAATGTGAGACAAAAAAAAAACAAACACAAAAAGTAAAAAAGAGACTTACATTCAAGACGGCCGTTCCATGTGTCAATTTTAGAGCCCTGAAGAAGCAAATAAATTTTGCGAAACGTTGGCATTTAAAAAAAATTTCATTTCGTTTCATTAGCAAGATCCCTTAACCCATAAACCTAGACCTTCAAAAAAAAAATTAAAAATAGGATCGTTAAACCATTTTACAAGTATTTAAAAAAAAATAGAATATTATATACTCTTCATTTCAAATTCTCTTGACCAATGTCAATATGACGGCTGACATTTAAACACAGAAACTAAATGGAACTGTCATTGTCAAAGAAGTGGTCCGATTGAACATTGAACACAAATTATATAGTGAAGGTGCATGTGTAAGTCCATGGGATTTTGAATGAAGGAGTTTTGTGACTATGTGAGATTGATAGCTCTTTAGTCAAACAATCGAGTGGTACTGGGTGTTTTGTTCGCATCCGTGTAGAAAGGGTTGATATGACATCATCTTTTAAGATGGCGGCCAAAAATAATAAAAAAAATACAACTTTCGCAACCAGGGCATCATTATACTCGATTCCATATAATTCATGAACGAGGATTCAAATTTCAAGGTCATCCGACCTTAAAAGACCTTAACAATGGCAAAAACAAGATTTTTGCCATTTTCTCTTCAAAAAATCTTAATATTTCGAGGTTTTGTCAGTCCAACTTCAGATCTACCCTAAAGTATTAGGCATGTATGTCAAATTCGATCCTTAGAGCTTGATACACTTTGAAGTTTCATGACATTGAAAAATAACCCAGTAAAATTAACATACTGCAAAAATAACATACTAAAAGACGTTCATTAACTATTAAAGCGAAGACAGGGTTCCCACTGACCTGGAAAACCTGGAAAATCTGGAAAAGTCAGGGAATTTTGAGAGCTACCTGAAAAAGTCGGTTGACCAAAAAATCCTCAAAAGTCAGGGAATTGGCACACAAAACCTGGAATTTCTCTTTAATTTTTTAAACCAACTTTGTAAAAAATATTATATGAGTTCTTCTCTGCTCACCTCGTATCGTATCGTATCGTAAACTCAACATCTGTTTCTCGCTCGATTAGTTCCAGTCCACCTAAAATCCAAGAGCAAGAGAAAAGAGAGGAAAGATTTTTAAAACGTGTAGGACATTACCCAAAGTGGCAGGTTGTTTTTATTGAACAAATTTGGTTTTTGTTCGAAGTAATAAATATCACCTGGGATAATTTCAACTTGTTCTAAGCACACATCGCGCTATTTTCTGTTACAATTTTCAAGTTTTTTCTAATCCGACAATATTTGTCATATAATGTATTTATTCCTAACCTTAAAATGGCGTTGAGTGCAACTGCAATACCAGATTTCGAGAATTTTCAATTTTTTTTAAGAGCAAGAATCCAAAATGTCGAAAAAAACAGTTTCTAACTTAGACTGGATAATTCCTTCCATAAGTCCACCAGAGTGGCAGTGTCTACAGGCTGGTGAAAACCAGTAAATATCAAGCATACTGTAAGCTTTGTTTAAAAAATATTTACTTCATTAATATGAGGCGCCAGGCAATCTTGAACCATTTTAAGAGCAAGAAAATTATCAGTCTTGTCCCAAAATGACAATGGACCTACATCTACACCAACTACTGGAAGTGAAGGAACCTCCACAGCAACTGCTTCCACTGCCAAAAAGGGTTCTCTCTCCTTTTTTGTAAACTTTTCTTATTAAGTAATCAATTATGCATGAAGAAATATTGTGGTGCAAGGAGTATTTAAGATTAATCCTGATGTTGCTAATTATGTCTACATCATCCATCATCTGCGAAGGTCAGTAGTAGGTTGGGTTCTTCCTGGTGGAATATAGCCGTTGAAGAGTTGGGATGAAAGAGATTCAGCCTGCTTAACCCCATTGTTGATACCAAAGAAATCAGAGTACCTCTGTCCCACCCTTATCTTGCAGCTTGTATCCTCCGTACACATTTTTACTAGGGATATCAGCTTTTTTGGAAAGCCCAGTTCCTACATTGTTTCTTTTTCTTCAACTTTGCTCTACATAATCTGTCAAATGGCTGTTTGAAATCAATAAACATCTGGTGAAGGTCTCTTGTCAAATTCGCAGCATTTTTCCATTATTTGTCTAACGGTGAATATCTGGTCTATACTGGACCTTTTAGGTCTAAATCCGCACTGGTATTCCCCGACTATCTCTTCCTTATATGGTTCAATTCTCTCTCGCAGGATACTGGAGAGGACCTTATAGCATGTATTATTCCACGATAATTTGAGCATTTCTTTTTATCTCCTTTTTTATAGATGGGGTCTATCGCGCCTGCTTTCCATGGATGCTTTGTTATTCTCTGAAAGTATTCTTTTATTCTGTTGTTTCGTAGGTTTTCCTCCATTTCTCTTATTATATTTAGATGGTGGTCTCTCTTTTTCCTTTATATCATTCTGCATGCTTCAGATCTTTGTTGTTTATTTATACTCTTCTATATTAGTAAAACTTCATGCAATTTAGTTTTATAACTTGCTAGATGAACCAAAAAAACCTTGGTAGAACTAGGCAAATTAGTCTTTTATTTTTAATGTCGAAAATATAAATACCTGTTAAATTTGAGCTTTCAAAAATTTTCATGGTAAAAGTCTACATTTACTTGGTATCCACGCCACGTAGACAAGCAATTTATATCCAAAAAATACCTGGAATTTTTAAAATAATGGTCAGGGAAAACCTGGAAAAGTCAGGGAATTTGGAAATCATAATTTGGTGGGAACCCTGGAAGAGGACCAAATTTGGTAAGAAAGATAAGAAGGTTAAGCACAACAATATTGTTAAAAAAAATTGGCGGCTGATATATCAAAATGGCGATCTATAACCAATTTTTATTTTATCCAATTTTGTAAAAAAAGCAAAAAGGACAAGGTGACCATTAGTTCTTGTTGACTTATCGCCGCTTACTATGAAAAAAATGTTTAGTTGATGCATGATTTTGATTGACCTTGAAAATAACATGTACAAGTGAAAAACCAGCTTTTTGTAATGTTTTTTCCAATTTACCACTACTCAAAAACTTTAAATGCCGGAGATGAAATTAACATTTTAGCCATAAGTAAACACTTCATTTTAAACTCCCTATGATTTTTTTTGCTATGGCGTCCCAGACGTTTGCGCTATACCCCGATAAAAATGACCTATATGCTTGTCGTTTTTATTAAGTTTCGGAACTGTGAATTCTACTCACTTATTTAGCCAACAAAGTAATTTAAATAACATATAAGAGAGTTACCAGAAGTTAGATATGTATTACCATATACTGGACTAGTAGTTCAGATGCCATTTTCCAGAATGGAGGTCGAAAAAGCATAAAAAATTCTAATTATGACAGTAGGGCATGACTACATTTGTTTATTAACATTCATAATAAAATTCAAGGATGAGGATTTAACAGCTATTTAGTCACACATTCATGTAACACATCCCTGTAAAAGTTCTGAAACTTAATAATATAGGTCACTTTTACCGGGTATAACATAAACATCTGAGACGCCATATCAAAAAAAAATGGTAGGGAGGTTAAAAATGAAGTGTTTGCTTATGGTTAAGATGCTAATTTCATCTCCGGTGGTTAAAGTTTTTGCGTAATTGGTAGTTGGTTTTTGACTTGTAAATGATATTTTCAAAGTCAATCAAGGTCATGCATCAACTAAACTTTTTTTTCATAGTAAGCGGCGACCATTCAACAATAATTGATGGCCACCTTGTCATTTTTGCTTTTTTTACGAAATTGGATATATCATTTTGATATATCAGCCGCGATATTGAATCGCCTCCTAGCTGAACCAAATTCTGTTAACAATATTGTTAGACTTGCACTTCTTTTCTCTCTTATCAAAATTGGTCCTCTTCGCTTTAATAGTTGATGAATAGCGGCCTTTAGTATGTTATTTTTGCAATGTGTTAATTTTACTGGGGTATTTTTTAAAGTCATGAAGCTTCAAACTGCATTAAACTTTGAGGATCGAATTTGGCATATATGCCTAATAGTTTGAGGTACATTTAAAGTTGGACTGACAAAACCTCGAATTATTGAGATTTTTTGAAGAGAAATCGTCAAAAATCTTGTTTTTTGCGATTTTCAAGGTCATTTTAGATCGGATGATCTCGAAAGTGAATTTTTTGGAATCCCCGTGTTCAAATTATTTGGAATCGGGTATAATCATGCCCCGGTTGCGAAAGTTGTATTTTTTATGATTTTTGGCCGCCATCTTGAAAAATGATGTTATATCAACTTCTTCTACACGGATGCGAACAAAACACCCGGTAACACTTCATTGTGTGACTAAAGAGCTATCAATCCCAAGATAGTCACAAAACTCCTTCATTCAAAATCCCACGGGATAGGAATTATATACATAAATTGAAAACAAAACACCTCACGTAATTTAAGGACGTCTCCCATTTCTTCTTTAATAGGTATGGGTTGCGGAGTTTGGAATCACATATGAATTTTCAGAAGTTTTAAAACCTTGTAATTGTTGATTAATTTAAAATGTCATATTTTATGTGTGTTTAATATTTTAATAATTTACTTATTCTGTACTTAATTTTAGGTCAGTTCAAATG
The DNA here is from genome assembly GCA_963921995.1 of Oxystoma pomonae. Taxonomy (NCBI): domain Eukaryota; kingdom Metazoa; phylum Arthropoda; class Insecta; order Coleoptera; family Brentidae; genus Oxystoma; species Oxystoma pomonae. The sequence goes on from OY998172.1 coordinate 44,757,836, forward strand.
CGGTTATATTCCATGCACAAACGAGAATTTTTTATGGTTTTTATACTTTTTTTTGCTCTCTTTGGAATCATCGTTTTCATAGGACTAGCTGGTAAGGATACAAATTTTTTTTTCTTCTCTTCTTTATTTTTTTTTATTCTCTGTTATATACAAGGGGCTTTAGAACTTACTATACACGGTGTGTCTGAATGCGGTAAAGATAGCGCATACAGTGTTTTGAGTCTAAATTAACCCTGACCATAAAACCGTATTCAATAAAATTCGAGCTGTTTTTGAAATTTTGCACACAGTAAGAAAAAATAATTTCACAATTTTTGGTTCGCGGTAGATTTTACCGTGATCTAAATTTTAAAAAGGGTATTTTAAAAATGTTTTTTGACGTTCCCGGTTATTGGATTGTAACAATTTTTGAGAACGTTATTAAGCAAGTGTTGATTCACATTTTTCATTTAATCAAACGTAAAATAGAAATAAAACAGTAGAAAAAAACTATCTGTCAAGAACTGAAACAAGGGATAATATTTTAAGAAATTACTATTACAGGTCCACCTATCACACAGACAACAGAAACCGATGGGATTTCTCTCCTACTAAAATCAAACAACACAAATGCCCCAATTGGAAAAAACATAGCCACAGGACCCTTTATTACCAAAATACCAAAAATGACAGCTTATAACCAACAGCTGTGGGTTATAGCCAAATTAACTACTGAGAATACCGATGGTAAGCTATATCATTTTTTAACCTGCATTTGTTCATATCTTGTTGATATGATCGTTCGTCTTCGTCTATAAATACTTATGACGCACTGATGAGCTCCTAACAAAGACGAAACACGTATATCTTTGTTTCTTGCTATCTACGTCGGAGCCCATGTCGGATGACAACGGATTTGTCATAGTAAAGAGCCCGGCTGGTTGATGGACTGACTCCGAAAGCCTTTAGAAGTAAAATTACTACAGCCCCCATATTTGATTCTTACTTAAGAAATATCATCCTAGAATATAGCTAAGCTTATTATTATTATTATTATAAAAGATTGGTATTTAATATTTGAAATTTTTTTTAGGAGAAATTATAGACAAAAAGTTCCAAATTTGTGTTTCTTTATCTGGTATCACCGAGGAGCACAAACCAGCTAAAATTTTGGACTCAAAGAATAGCCATAATAGGTAAGAAGAAAGGCCTGGGAAGGATAGATTTTATATACAATAGCCAATTTTCAATTTTCACTATTAATTTGTAGTAGTTTACATAACAACCATGTTATGATGGTCATTAAACGCGAAGATTACTATTATTAGCCTCAGTTAGGGGAATTTTGTCAATACTGTTAAAAGTGCGCTCAGCTTCCGCACTGCCAAGAACAATTGTATTCATTAGTTGGTATATATAAAAATACAAAAAAATCGCGAAATTTCTTCGGGTTTCCCGATTTCATCTTTTAATTCGGATATCAACAAACAAAACGATTTATATTCATCTATAGTACTACTTTCTAGATTTGTTTTCTGAATCGTTTAATTAATTAAAAAATAGACTTTTTGGAAAACTTTTAAAAAATCTGGAAATCTTGTCACATAGAATATATTTAAAGTCTAGACCAACGTATGGGTAAGCACTACACTATAAATAAACACTTATCTGCCACTGTTTCAAGACTTCCGATTATCGTTTGCTCATTAGTCAGTAATTGTTACATATTGGGGCACTGCTTACAAATAATCTTTATTTGTGGTCGTCTTTAAAATATAAACTGCTTAAAACAAAAATGTTTTATCACTTTTTTATATTATTGTAATGTTTAATGTTTTAATACATAGCCAGGATTCCCACTGACCTGGAAAACCTGGAAAATCTGGAAAAGTCAGGGAATTTTGAGAGCTACCTGGAAAAGTCAGGGAATGACCAAAAAATCCTCAAAAGTCAGGGAATTGGCACACAAAACCTGGAATTTCTCTTTCTCAACCTATTTTTTAAACCAACTTTGCAAAAAATATTATGTGAGTTCTCTGCTTACCTCGAATATAAGCTCAACATCTGTTTTGCGCTCAATCAGTTCCAGTCCACCTAAAATCCAAGAGCAAGAGAAAAAAGAGGAAAACTTTTTAAAACGTGTAGGACAAGAACCGCATCATTACCCAGGGTGGCAGGTTGTGTTTATTGAACATATTTGGTTTTCGTTTTGAAATAATAAATATAATTTCTCCTTGTTCTAAGCACACATCGCGCTATCTTCTGTTACAACTTTCGAGTGTAGTCTAGGGCGTTTTCTCTAATCCCACAGTATTTTTCATATACTGTGTTTCAAACCTTAAAAAAACAGTTTCTAATTTAAACTGGATAAGTCCTCCCATAAGTCTACCAGAGTGGCAGTGTCACAGGCTGTGAAAACCAATAAATATCACGTATATTGTAAGCTTTGTTTAAAAAATATTTAATTGGGCAATATGGGGCGTCAGGCCATCTTGAGCCATTTTAAGAACAGTGGTCATGTAAAGTAAGTGGAGTAGCGCAGTGGGCAGCATATCTGCCTGCCGCACGGAAGGTTCCGGGTTCGAATCCCGGCTAGGTGCATGGATATTTTGTGTTTGTCTTTCACTTTGCATAAGTCTGGCTAACAAAAAAAAGTAAAGTGGAGGCTGAAAAAAATTCAAGGAAATTGCCTTTGTTAATTTATAAAACTATCAGTCTTGGCCCTAGATGACAATGGACCTACATCTACAATAACTACTGGAAGTGGGAAGATGGGGAATCTCCACAGCAACTGCTTCCACTGCCAAAAAGGGTTCTACTCGTTTTTTGTAATCTTTTCTTGTTAAGCAATCAGTTATGGATGCAGAAATATTGTGGTTCAAGGAATCTTTAAGATTAATCCTGATGTTGCCAATTATGTAGTAGTAGGTTGGGTCCGTCCTGGTGGAATATAGCCGTTGGTGTTTCAATATTGACTTTCCTAATTGCATATTCCAATGCTATGTTAAAGAGTTGGGGTGAAAAAGAGTCACCCTGCTTAAGCCCACTGTTGATACCAAAAAAATCAGAGTAGCTCTGTCCCACCCTTACCTTGCACCTTGTATCCTCCGTACATATTTTTACCAGGGATATTAGTTTTTTTAGAAACCCCAGTTCTTGATTTGTTTCCCACAACTTTGCTCTATATAATCTGTCAAATGTCTGTTTGAAATCAATAAACATCTGGTGAAGTTCTCTGTGAAATTTCCAGCATTTTTTCATTATTTGTCTAACAGTGAAAATCTGGTCTATAGTGGGCCTTTTAGGCTAAACGCACACTGGTATTTCCCGACTATCTCCTTATATGGTTCAATTCTCTCTCGCAGGATACTGGAGAGAACCTTGTAGTATGTATTGTATTGTAGTATGTATTCCACGATAATTGGACCATTTCTTTTAATCTCCTTTTATATGGATGGGGACTATCACGCCTTCCTTCCATGAATCCGGTAACATTTTGGTGTTCCAAATGTTTTGAATGAGCTCATGTATGGCCCTATGCAGTGTTTTCTCCACCATATTTTATACATTCGGCAGGTATGCCGTCACTACCAGCAGCTTCGTTGTGTTTTAGCTTTTTTATTACTTTAACTGTTTCATCATATGTTGGGGTGGTATCTCTATTTCAGCTGTCAATATGCTTATGGGTGTAGTATCGGTATTTACTTCTTCGTTGAGTAGTTCGCAAAAGTAGTTCTTCCATGAGGTTAGGATCTCTCTTTCGTTGGTTATCAGTTGTCCGTTGTTTGTTGAGAGGAAGTTTTAGGTTCTCGGTTGGTATCCTGTTTTGTGCTTTGTTATTCCCTGAAAGGATTCTTTTTCTGTTGTTTTGTCTGTTTTCATCCATTTCTCTTATTATATTTAGATGGTGGTCTCCCTTTTTTCTTTATACCATTATGCGTGCTTAAGATTTTTGTTGTTTATACTCTTCTGTAATAGAGCTGTTGGTTGTTGAAGCATTTTTTTCCTGATCATATTTCGTCTTTCCGTCGCTCTACTACAGTCTTCATCAAAATACTTCATTCTTTGTTTTCTCTTTTTGTCGAGCACTTACTAGTTACCCTAATTACTGTTTCTTGGATGTTCTTCCAGATTTCGTTTACATTGTATCCCCATTGCGGTTCTTTTTATTTTTTCAATAATTAGTTTCTGGTATATTTATTGTGTTTGTTCTGTCTTGAGTTTTTCCCTATTCCAGCTTATGCTGGTCTTTTTTTTCGTGTGAATGTGCACATGTGCATATATATTAACACTTCGCGCAATTTAGTTTTATAACTTGCTAGACGAACCAAAAAAACGTTGGTAGAACTACGCAAATTAGTTTTTTTTAATACTGTTTTTACGATTTAATGAATTCGGTTCCTGTGATTTTTGTCTTCAAATAAAGTTTCTAACAAAGTTTCTCGTCTTATTTATCTGCTTTTTACCTTTTTATCTCGATAATATAAATACCTGCTAAATTTGAGCTTTCAAAAATTGTCATGGTCATAAAAATACCTGGAATTTTTTAAAAAATGGTCAGGGAAAACCTGGAAAAGTCAGGGAATTTGGAAATGAGAATTTGGTGGGAACCCTGACAGCTGAGGACACCCAAAGGGCACCAAGTCCCAGAGAGCGGAGAGGGCTAGGAACCCCCCTGGCCCCTCCCCACGCTATGCCGTTGGCTCTATATAAAGCTTAAAATTTTAATTTTTTTTGCAGAACTCGCCATCTTAAATGCGAACGACAGTCTTGTGATGAATTCATGGTAATGCATCTAGGTTCACTGGACTACGCTCATTACATGATGACTGTGAACTTTTATGGTTTGGAAGCATTCCATTCCAGATATAACATTAACGATTTGTATTTTTATGTAAGTCTAGTAAAAGAGGAAGTACACTTGATTTCAAAAAAAACTCATACATGCTTTTTTTCCTATGCACAAAATTTAGCTTTCCATTAGTGTATACTATTATAAGGCACCACCAGCTTAGTATTCCTGACAGCTTAAAATTCAGTGTGACATCCTTAAAAATGCCACAGATATCAACATTTACAAAAGTTCACATTATCACTCGAGTTATAGAAGACGGCTGGTCTATAAGAAGAGCGACGACCCATTTTGGAGTTGATAAAATGACGATAATGCGATGGAAAAAGCGCTGGATTGAAAATAATTCTACGGATAGGAAAGATGTATCAGGACGACCAAAAGTAAGTTCTGAAGTGCAAGATGAGAGACTTATTGACCATCTCAGACAAAATCCTTTTTCAATGTCATCTTCAAGCAGCAGGAGAATTTTAGTTTATCGTCCACCAAATTCTAGATTTGAACCCGAATATACAAACCAAATTAAAAAAGCTGGACATTTTTCTGTAAACATGTGGGGCTGGTTTAGTGCTAGAGGTTTGGGTTTTTTTTTGGAGAATCGAAGGAAGATTTAATAGTGAACGATATATTGAAATCCTTGAAAACGTTATGCTGTTATCTGTACAGGCTTTACATGAAAATAATGACTTCCTTTATCAGCAGGACAACTGTCCAGTACACACGGCTAATGTTGTTCGCCAATGGTTTCAGAATAATAATATAGAAACACTTTCTTGGCCAACTAACAGCCCTGACCTTAACCCAATGGAAATATATGGAGTCGAATCGTTAAAATAATATACCAAAGGAATTGGGGACGACGAAATGCTGAAGAGTTAAGCGATGCTATTTATCGCGCATGGAATCAGCTCTCAGAAGACCATCATTATTTGCAAAATTTAACCTTTTAAAATTATTAATTTTACTTGATTTTTAAGTTAAAATAATTAGTATTAAGTTTACCATCGTTTTTGTCCTAATTCAAGTTTCCTATTCGTCGAATTGTTTTCAATCCAGCGCTGTTTCCATCGTATTATTGTTATTTTATCAACTCCAAAATGGGTTACCGCCCTCTTTATAGATCAGACTTCGTCCGTTCTTCGAGTGATAATTTGATATTGTTCAATAAAGACTTTACTAAAACATTATTTTTGCTGATTTTTTAGTATTATGCAAAATTTAATATAAAAATAAGGTTGCTTTTAATTTAAGTAAAAAAATATTTCCAGTTTTAGAGATCTTTTTTAAACAATATACTTTTGAAGTTTTTAGGCATTTTAACTGGTAGTCCGTATATATTGTACACTTTTAGAAAGGTCAATTTTCTGACTGCATGCATGCGTTTTTTTTTAAATCAAGTGTACCTACTATCTTAAATAATGACAGAATTGATAGATTTATGTTTTTGTAGCTTTCATATTGTCATGAAGAACCCTGTATGCATCAAAATCTTTGCGTCCTTAAGGGAGTTATCTGAGCAGAGGAGATTAGTTTAAACCTCCCTGCGTTACCAGAATAATTTTTTCCCGTTTTGAGCTATACCCCTAACGACTAATTGTCGTAATATTCTATCAAATCAGTATTTAAATTTAGGATTGGTACTCTCCTTTTATGCGAAAGCCAAGGCACAAAGAAAATAACCGAAGGTATGTTCTTTGTGGCCAAGGGAAAGTTAGGAAGAATAAAACCATTCACGACAATATATTGAGAAAAACAATGAAAGTTTAATCACATAACGATTCTCTGTAATAACTGCAATTCGTCAAACCGTTTTTTTTTTATCCAAACCTTCATTCTCCAAACCCGTTCTAGACCTCCTTTAACCTAGCGACCCCACCCCAAGAAAATAAAAATTTATTTATGCCATAATTATGTGCTAATTTCGTCCCCAATCAAAAAATTTTGTGCTCTTCTGGTTTCTGAGAAAATCGAAAAAGAAAATGTGGTAGCTAGATTAATATGTAAGTACTTAGTAACCCCAGCAGGAAATGGCGCCAAACTAAAAATTTTCTTCCAAAGTTTCCAAACTGACTAAATGAATTATGCGTTCCATGACTATGTAAAAGAAAAATCCGAATTTGTTGTTTTCAGTGCAGTTTTTTAGTGGGGTAATTAGCTTAATATATTAACCTAGCGACCCCAGCCTAAAATACCGTTCTAACATTTTAAAAAGTATATAACAAAATTATGTGCTCTACGGTTATATAAGAGAAAATCGAATTCTTCATTTTAAATGATATATTTTTTTAAAAAGGGTGGGGTTGCTAAGTTAATATTAACCTGGCTAACCCACTTTCTTTTTCGATTTTCTCGGAAACCAAACGAGTACAAAATTTTCTGATCATGGACGAAATTAGCACTTAATATGCAGATAATACTGGTTTTTGAAATTTTAAAATTCCGTGATATCTAAACATGAGGGGTCGCTAAGTTAATATTAACCTAGCTACCCCACCATTTTAAAAAAAAAACATAATTTAAAATGGAAAATTCGATCGTTTTTTTATCGTGGAGCACATAACTGGCACATAATTTTAAACTCAAAATTTTTTAACAAAATCAATGAATAGCGAGCTTTCCCCCAAAAAAGGTAATGGTAACCGTAGATCCGGATTTCGCACTTTTGATGCTCATCAGTACGGTGCTAAGAATTAGGAGATGAAATGATGATGAAAAAATCTGACACAGGATTCATGTAAAAGACAAGCATCTGTCAAATTGCAGAATCGGCAGATGTACCTTCAATTTGAAGGAAAATTAAGCGTCTCTACGGAGGCAGATATAATTATCTTTACAGATATCCTAAGCTCTGGAGTTGATAAATTTAAAAAGGGATTTAGTGAGGGAGAATAAATAACAAAATCAATGAATAGCGAGCTTTCCCTCAAAAAAGGTAATGGTTACCGTAGATCAGGATTTCGCACTTGTGGTGCTTATCAGTACGATGCTAGGAGATGAAATGATGATGAAAAAATCTGACACAGGATTCATGTAAAGATCGAGAGATGTACTTTCAATTTGAAGGAGTTGATATCTACTCCAGAGCTTAGGATATCTGTAAAGATAATTTAATTATATCTGTCTTCGTAGAGACGCTTATTTTTCCTTCAAATTGAAGGTACATCTGCGGAGTCTGCAATTTGACGGATGGTTGTCTTTTACGTGAATTCTGTGTCAGATTTTTTCATCATCATTGCATCTCCTAATTCCTAGCAGTGCGAAATCCGGAGCTACGGTTACCATTACCTTTTTTGAGGGAAAGTTCGCTGTTTATGGATTTGTTATTTATTCATCCTCACTAAATCCCTTTTTAAATTTTGTTCAAAAAATTTGTAGTTTGGCGCCATATTGCCCGGTGGGGTTGCTAAGTTAATATTAATCTAGCTACCCAATTTTCTTTTTAGATTTTCTCAAAAACCAGAGGGGCACAAAAATTTTTGATTGGGAACGAAATTAGCACATAATTATTGTGTGACTAAATTTTGATTTTCGTAAGGTGGGATCGCTAGGCTAATGAAGGTCCGTTCTAGTATGTCAGACCCGGCACTCTTAAAATCCATTTTTAACCAAATCAAGTTCGAAATTCATGAAACTATGATATACAGTGCGTTCCAACGAAACGGGTTTTTCACCTATTTAGAGTCTGATTTTGGAGAAATCTTCAAACCCGTCGATTTTTTATTCGAGGCGGACAATATTTGGCTTAAAAATTTTGTAGCACAGACCCCCTTCGAGGGGTAAACTTTTTCCCTATATTTTTAAGAGGGAAAGTGGGTCGAGCGATACCTTCTTTTGAAGTTCTTTGAAAAGCCTTCACAAAATTTTTAAAATTTGAAAAATCTAGCGATTAGTTTCCAAGATATTCACAATTAAAATGATGTATCGCAAATGATATTTTATTTTTGTTTTTTATGTCATTATTTTTTAATTTATTAATTTTATTTTCGTTTTTCGTAAAAAGTATGCTGTCAAAATAAATACGAAAATAATGAAAAAAATGAAAAAAAAGGCATTAAAAAAAGCAAAAAATAAACTATTATGTGCGACACATCATTTTAAAATAAATTTTATGCTGATTACAACAATCGAATAAAAAATAGGACATTCTGTTCTAATAGGGGAGATTAAATAACACTCTAGAACTACTCTAAAAACGTATTTTTTTTAGTTCAAAACCTACAACCCTGATTTTACCCAAATAGAAGTATGGTTTAGACTGATTTTTCTCATAGCAACATTTGCAATAACGGTAAGCGTTTTAAGGTTAACACAGCAAAGAGCAAACAAAATTTGAAAAATATTTCTTTATTTTTAGGGATGGTATTTCCAAACCTTAAAAAAATATCCCATGCACTGCTGGTCGTTTGAACAGAAATGGTTGGGAATTTTATTACCACTTCTGATGTGTTTTAACAGTAAGTCTAACGCTGTTTAATAAAATAAGGGCTTATCGGTACATAAAGTTATTGGCATATCCTGACTTTAATAAAGCCGGCACTATTTTTGACAGTTCCGCAACCGACCTGGTTGGTATAGTGGGTACATACCTGGTCTATTAACTAGGAGGGTTCCATTCCCGGAGCCATCGGTAGTCTACTAGGACTTTTTTTGACTTTTGAGTCATGTTTTTGGATAAAAAGTTCCAAAAATGGCCATTTTGGACTATAAGGTTCATAAAAAATTCCCATCGAAATATGATTGTACATGCCATTGTCAACAATTTTATTTATCACTTACCTTTGTGTATATTCGGGATGACCCAAAAAAGAACCTTTGAAAATACCGTTAATCTCAAGCTCTAAAATTGAGTTTCAAAGAATAGTAACTCATTAAAAGTATTTTTTTGAGGTAATACCAGGAATTTGAAAATATGTTTTTCCAAAGGTATTTTGTACAGGGTCAGCCAAAAAATGGTCTAAATGATAAGTTATAATTATTATTATATTTGACCCAATTTAAAAATATTATCCATTTTTTTTAATTTGTAAGGGGGTTTCTAATTTGTACAAACGGTCAAAATATTAAAACACTATTATACATTAATTTGTATTTTTTGTTAAACAGGGGTTAAAAATACTGAATAATACAAATTTTTGTACAGGTGGCTTCAGCTTTTAAATCTATATAGGGCGTAGTTTTGACTCACCCTACACATAAATGAGGAATAATTTAAAGAATAATAAGTAGATCATGGTCAATAGAATCATATATAAAATGTTTGTAAATTCGATTTATATAATTTATTTAGCGACTTGCAAAGACCATTTTTTTGGCTGACTCTGTACCAAATTTTTAAGATTATTGCCTTTGGAAAAAAATATTTTGAAATTCCTGGTATTACCTCAAAAAAATACTTTTATTATGGTATTATTCTTTCAAACTCAATTTTAGAGAATATATACAAAGATAAGTACCTAATAAAAATTGTTTTATTATATATTTTATATTTCGATGGGAATTTTTTTATAAACCTTTTAGTTTTTTTATAAACCAAGGTTCAAAACAGCCATTTTTTGTACTTTACCCTTCATTCCTGGCTCACCCTGCAGAATTACAGGAAAATCATAATGACAAAAAATGTTTGTTAGAATCTTCTCTATCCCGTGTTAAAAAATTAAAACATTCACCAATATTTTTAAAAAATTCGTTTAAAGTCGTTTTTAGACACCCTGTATAATATTGAAAATTACGTTGACTTAAATAAAAATCATCTTGGCTTAAGGAATAAAATTCTTAAAAACAAATAAAATCAGAAAAGCAATCTTGAATTTGGTGTAACCATCCTGTTTATCTCGGTTTCTATGGCAACCCTTATCTTTAATAGACATAGAACATAATATATATAAAACGCAGAAAGAAATTATCTTTCGATCCGTGGTTTTCTTTTTTCGATTGGCCAAGCACTTCTTGATATTTCGCCTTTTTCCAGAAGGGAAACACAAAAAAATGCAAATTTTAGGCTTTTTAATAAAAAAATACAGGGTGGTCACTAAAATAGTTTGGCCCGGGTATTCAATGTCTACCCAAGATAAATTACTGCTAGAAAGATCCAAAAACATGAATCAAAAGTCAAAATCTCCGGACGTAGATTTTTTGCGGGAGTATAGGATGGGACCAGGAGTATATGGAGCGGAGTAGGCCGTGTTAGCTAGAAACGTTGTATGCTTCAAAAGAAAGTCGTCTTTTTGGAGTAAAAACTAAACAATTATAGCTCATTAAGCTGAGTTTATATAGGAATAAATAAAACTAAATTGAAACTAAAATATTAAAAATAAGAGTTAAACCGCTAAAAATAAAAATAAGAAAATAAAATTAAAGGATGGTCAAGTTTTAACTTTTTAACTTAATGTAATGAACGGTTTTGATACTAATTTTGCTGATTGAGGTAGTTATGTGAGTTGGATAACCATTAGCTTCTGGTGGGACAGTCCTGGTAAGACACGGCTGTAAAATATCTGCATGCGTGCTAAAAAATTGGTGCATTTTTGTAAATATTTAGCAAAAAAATACAAACCATCGAAAAGTTCTTATTTTTGATTTAATTTAATTTTTAATTCAGATTCATTTTTTCCTGTATAAACCCAGCTTTAATCTCGGAAGGGTCAACATGCCATAACTATTTTTAGGATATGCAATTTAGATATAAATTTTCTGCATAGAGGAAAAAATTAGAACCCAAATTTTGTTTTCATTAACAAGCTTAGGAGGTCCACCGTTTAACAAACTAAAAGTTTCCATTCCTAACTCCTCGAGAACTGTCATTTCTAACCTTCAGAAAACTCCAAAAAATAGTTTTTCTTGGATAACTCCTAAACGGTGAGAGACTGTTAAAAGTGACAAATAGGAAAAATGTTGCAAATTTAATTCTCTATCAATAAGTTAGTAGTGATAGTCTAGCTTAAACTACTCCTTCTACCAGAAAAATTGGAAAAACCCAAGCAAAAATGATGCCAATTTGAACAATTTCTTGCATATTCCTTTTTTAACCTACGAGTACCAAACTTGGCAGGGTTGATCTAAGAGCACTGATCTCAATTATAACAGAAAATTAAGTTTTTCCAGTGGCGTAGTCCAATTTTCTTAACTACAAAATTTCAAAATGTATCAAAACTCTTTGATACGCCACAAAAAAAAGACTCCGCTTTTCATTTGACCCTATATTAGATAAAATTGCATTTCCACCGACACCTTCCGGTTGTATTTGCTACTTCTAGTAATATCATAAGAATTTTTTAATGAAAGAGTCAAGGTCTCCTATTCTTCCAATACCAATTATGACTTTTAAAAAATCTTATTTTATTACTAGAAGCAGCAAATACAAGCGGAAGGTCTCGTTGGAAATGCAATTTTATCTAGTATAAGATCCAGTGAAAAGCGGGGCCTTTTTTGTATATATCAGTAACAGTGGCGTATTATTTTAGTTTAGTTTAGTTTAGTTTATTTGACAGTTTACATATTAATAAATAGGTTTACAGCAAGTCAGTAATAGAGAAAAAAAAGTATTAAACACATAAAATTTAAAAAGTATTTGAAATACTTAATAATCGTTGAAAAACACTTAAATGTAAATTGCATAACATAACATTACATAAAAATAAAATTACAATATTACAATAAAGCACACTTTATATATATAAAAAAAATAGAACGCACAGAATCAAACAGCGTAGGTATTTTATTTCTGTATTCATTAACTGAATAAAAACAATGTTCTTGAAACATAGTTTTAAGCTTTGCTTTAAATTTATTAAATGACAAATCCTTATAACTATTTGGAAGTATATTACATAGATTTAGATCTAGAGAATTCTTTTGAGATTTGTCTAGTCTAAACTTTTTCGTCACGAAATTTTTAGAAAATCGTGTATTATAGGAACGGTGTTGATTGTAGCTGTGGTATTAAAGAATCTCTAATGCTATGTATCTCCAGTAAAACATTGTATATAAAAAGTGAAGGTACAGGAATGATTTTAAGCCTTTGAAACAAAGGCTGACAATGATCGCGATACCCTGCATTTGTCAAAACCCTAATAGCCCTCTTCTGCATCCGAAATATTTATCCCAAAGAACAAACGCGTAACTGATGATTGAAGGGAAAAATAACTTAGTATTAGAATTTTTAATTAAGAAGACATCTCAATTTTCGCAGCAGAAAAATCACAGCACCTCTAATAAATTCAATATGTTGCGTCTAAGTCAATTGATAATCTATTACCACACCCAGAAGTTTTGCCGAACAATCGGAATTAAGTTCTTGTTTTGTTGAAAATACAAGACTCTGGGTTTTATCACTGTTAAGTTTCAGTTGGTTTGCACTAAACCAGCTTTGTGCACTAAACCAACTTTGGTACATTTTGAAATTTTCTAGTTAAGAAAATCGGACTACGCAACTGGAAAAATTTAATTTTCTGATATAATTTGGGTCATTGTTCTTAGATCAACCTTGCCAAGTTTGGGTACTCGTAGATTAATAAATCTTGATAAAAATGTTAACAAGGAATATGCAAGAAATTGGTCAAATTGGTATCATTTTTGTTTAGGTTTTCTCAATTTTTCTGGTAGAAGGAGTGGTTTAAGATACACTATCACTTATTGATAAAGAATTAAATTGCAACATTTTTCCTATTTGTTACTCTTGACGTTCTATCATTTTTGTTTAGGTTTTTTCAATTTTTCTGGTAGAAGGAGTGGTTTAAGATACACTATCACTATTCACTTATTGATAAAGAATTAAATTGCAACATTTTTCCTATTTGTTACTGTTGACATTCTGTCTCCGTTTATGAATAATCCAAGAAAAACGCTTATTTGGAGTATTTTGGAGCTTAGAAATTACAGTTCCCGAGGAGTATAGGAATGAGGACTTTTAGTATGTTAATCGGTGAACCTTCCTAAGCTAGTTAAAAAAAAATTAGGTTCTAATTTTTTCCTGTATGCATGCAGCATGACTTGTATTTTTAGACCCAATCTTTCCGATGATCTTCTTGTTCAGTTCCTGGCTGCCAGGCATGTTGGACGCCATTTTTCAGTCGACATTTTTAGCTGCTCTTCTATTGTTTTGGCTCAGTATCTATCATGGATTAAGACAGGTACGTGTTAATCAAGTAAACAAATTAAGCTTTGAAGCAATGATGTATGAATGAATGAATGAATGTAGAAACGCGGACGGGACAATTTCCATATACGTAAGCCACCTTGCTGGGCCCGTTGCACGACCACTATTCATGGTTTAGCCCTGGAAGCCTGCCTCTTTCGCAAAAGAACAGATTTTTCTGAGCTGCAACCTTCTTACATCGCCCGAGGCCAGCAGACAGTTCCCAAGGTGCGACTCTCTTAACCTGGCCAGAGCCGGACACTACAGCAGGAGATGCAAGGAAGATTCTTCGTCTTCCATGCACCATCGACACCCCGAGTCCTGGGCAATTCCCAGTGGTGCTTGTTAAGGCGACAGTATCATGTTAGGAGCCCTGTTTCTAGTCTCACATCCTTCCTACCTAGGTGGAACAAGGATTTTGTTTTTTTGGCATTTACCTCAACAATCAGGAGTTTGGCCTGTCTCATGCCCTGTGTGCTATTCCAGAGCTCCTCAGAGCGCTTGTGTAAGTCACTTTTCAGGGCCGTTATGACTTGGCATGCCGAAATACCCAGTATGGGTTCCAGACCTACCGGATCGGTTGATGATCCTTGTCTAGCCAATCTATCGGCCTCTTAATTTCCCGGTACATCTTCATGTCCCGGAACCCAGAGGAGATTGACCTTATGTTGTGCCTTGCCATAGTTGTCAAGACACGTTTGCACTCCAATACAAGGGCAGAGTTAACCCTGTCCGACCTAATAGCAGACAGTGCAGCCCTACTATCTGAGCAAATGTAAATATCCTTGCCTGAAGCGGACATTTCCAGATTTTTATAGCCACACATCAGAATGGCGTATACCTCAACCTGAAAAACAGTCGCGTACGTTCCTAGGGAGAAGTGGAACTTCGCCCCCGTGGTTTTACAGTACACTCCCGCCCCCGACTTGTCCCCCATTTTTGAGCCGTCTGTGTACCAGACTGTCCCATTTGGGGGGCAAGGGACACACATCCATTCCTTCCAGACTTCTCTACCAGGCGTGTCAAACCTAATTGGAATCTTCGAACTGGTTTGCATCGGAATTCTGTCCTTGTTCATGCGTAGCACTGGACAGATCTCAGTTACATTCCTATAGAGTGTTGTGTGACTCCTGGGATGAGAATTGATCCTGAGGTCACAATGACTTTGAAGTCTGTACATAGTCCTCAAAGCCACATGTTCTATAAAAAGGTGCAAATGAGACAGCCCTGCGAGCCTTTCAATAGCCCAGGTAGGTGCCGTTTCATGGCGCATGTTATGCCGAAACACGCTAACCGCTGGACTTTGTCTAATTGTGCCCTTGCGATCTTTGTTTTTGTACCTGGTCAGCAATGATGTATAGAACTAGATTAGACTAGCTGGATATTATTTTCTTTCTTTTTCAAAGTTATTATTGTTACAAATTTTGCGTCACTTGGGCCAAGAGAACGGTGTTGAGCCAATATAGCCTCATAATTATATGAGTAATAAATATGTTATCAGATGTTGTTTTTTTTTGCTTTCAGTTTAAAGTAAATCATCAAAATATGATAAAAGAATCAGGAGGTCATCATAGGCTTGTGTTATCTAACGATCGCCCCTCATAAAATTGTAATAAGCGTGGTAAAAAGAAAAACACACAACACAACAACACAAAATAACAAAAAAGAAGTTAAAAAACCTCCAAATCAACCTTCAACCGAGAAGGAACTAAAAACCAAAGATCAAAAGATCTTGGGTGGAAATAACCAAAATTAAAACTTGGATGAGCATCCCACAAGGAACACAAAGGACCAAAGCGAAAAGAGAAATGATTAAACGATGTTTCGCCCTGGGTAACCACCATCATACACTTTGATTTTCAACTTTGAATCACTCACAAATAGGCATCGTTCCGCTCTGGTACTTATCCAAGTTACCTGATACGGATTCGTCCTCGCGTGTTGATATTTTCAATAGGATGATGCTCCTAAGCCAATTAAAACAAAAAAGAAGTTAAAAAACCTTCAAATCAGTTACCTCAAGAGGAAAGAAACAGAAAATCAAAAGATCAAAAGATCTTGGGTGGAAATAACGAAAATTCAAACTTGGATGAGCATCCCACAAGGAACACACAAAGGACCAAAGAGAAAAGAGAAATGATTAAACGATGTTTCGCCCTGGGTAACCAGCGTGGGCTCATCAGTGGTTTCAAAGTTGGAAATTAAAGTGTATGATGGTGTTTAATGATGTATGTGGCGGGTGACCAGTGAAACCACTGATGAGCCCACGCTGGTTACCTAGGGTGAAACATCGTTTAATCATTTCTCTTTTCGCTTTGGTCCTTTGTGTGTTCATTGTGGGATGTTCATCTAAGTTTGAATTTTCCTTATTTCTATCCAAGATCTTTTGATCTTTTTTTTTTTAACACAAACCAAATAACGAAATATTTTATAAATAAAAGAAAGTTAATACAAATAAACTGATATAATAATAAGAAAAAAAATTAAACATTGTGAGACAAAACATTTTAAAAATCAACGGTGCTTCTAATTTATGTTGCTGAGCAACAAAACTCAAACATGAGCGTTTTTAATAAAAAAAAAAAAGTTAAAACTAAGAAGAAATAAAAGTAAAAATGTTAAGTTTTTAATAATTTTCTTCTCTCCAAATCGTGTTGGTTTATCCTTGTATATATGAACATAAAATGCATTTTAAAATATGTAGTTATTCCTGCATCTAAATTCATCCAGACAAACATGAGCCAAAAAAAATTTGGGAGGGCTGACTGGCTGACACAGGCACAGGGCCGTCACAGGTCACCTTTCCCTACCTACCTGATCACTATATTACTATATAAATATTTTGTAATTAATTTTCAGAATGAACGAAATATTTACACATTCTACCTTCCAAAAATTTTCGTGGTGGGCATGATCTATCTTCCATCCCTGGTTTTATCGACATGGCAAAAGATTGGAGAGTTGGAAGACCCTTCTTATGACCATACATTGGAATCTAATTTTTCTGTAAGTTTTTTTGGAACAATAGATTTTTTTAAAGTTTTAATTTCACTTGAAGTTACTTTCTATTCAAACGATTTTAAAAGACGTATCTAAGAAAAAATTTAATTTGAGAGTAGATATTCTTTTTTTTCTGTCAGTGACTTTTGCTTAGGAATGTCAAGAGAGGCTCAAAACGGGTCACGTGATATCCATACTCTTTGAAGTAAATTTAACATCAGATCAGAATTGGCTGAATTTTGAATGGAAGAAACATCTTAAAAGTAACCCAGCAAACACGGTTCCCTCGGGCCTTCGTCGGCCCGATGTATTTTTGTCCTCTTTCGATGTATGTTTGCCGACGAACCGCTAGATTGTACTCCGCCGTCGGACCAATGGTAAATTTTACTTTTTTCTGCCCATAAAGCTGCTTAATTTGGTCGGTCTAACGTAGGCAAGCTGGTCTCGGCCCGATATCGGTAAACTATTCAAGTCCGACATTGGTTTCCTAAAGCGGTCCAACATCGGCGATTGACGAAGGTCCGTCGGTGGTAGCTTAAAGCGGCCCGACAATGGCAAACCACATCGTCGGTGATTGACGAAGGTCCGTCGGTGGTTGCTTGACACGATCCGACATTGCCAAACTACAAAGTCTCGATTATGCGGGTGCTTAGAGGTGATTCTTGTAGCGAGGTACCACCATTTTGTCAAGTCCGCATTCTAGTTTTGAAGTATCTTTGCTCATTATATATATAATATTATCTTCCACTGTACAGGGAACATAAAGACATTAGCGCCATCTCTACATACTAGGAAGAAACTATTAAGCAGTTTAAAAATTTTAATGCGACTTACCATCTCAGTTGACGATTTTCGACCCATTAAACAAAGTTCCAATAGGACCATCATCGGCCCTAAAGTAGATAAGGTTTACGTTGGCATAATGTCGACTATTGTTTTCGGTCAATAATCGGCAACTGACGGAGGTCCACATTACTACAGTCGACATTATGCCGACACCACTTTAGTACCGACGATGGTCCGATTGGAACTTTGTTTAATCGGACGAGAATCGGCAACTGACGATGGCCCGATTTACTATAGTCGACTTTATGCCGACGCCCACTTTATCTGCTTTAGGGCCGGCGATGGTCCGATTGACGATGGTACGTCACATTAAAATTTTTAAACTGATTAATAGTTTCTTCCTACTATGTAGAGATGGCGCTAATGTCACTATGTTTCCTGTACAGTAGAAGATAATATTATATATATAATAAGCAAAATTTCAAAACTAGAATGTGGACTTCACAAGATGGTGGTACTTCTCTACAAGAATCACCTCTTCCGCCACTTAAACCACCCCGACTGGTTAAGCACCCGCATTATCGAAACTTTGTAGTTTGCCAATGTCAGATCGTCGGATAGTGTCAAGCAACCACGACGGACCTTCGTCAATCACCGACGTCGGCCCGCTTTGAGAGGCCGATGTGGGCCCTTATTATCCACTCATTGTGATTAAACCATATCGGACCTTAATCGTGCGGCGACGGTTGCCGATGTCAGCAAAAAGTAAAATTTACCATTGGTCCGACGACGGGCTACAGTCTAACGTTGCGTCGGCAAACATACATCGGGCCTACATCAAAAAGCGAACAAAAGTACTGCTGGTCCGATGTCGTAAATCGACGTCGTGTCGATGACGGTAAACTCGGCAATCGACATCGGGCCGACGAATGCCCGAGGGAACCGTGTTTGCTGGGTAGATCTGCACTTCTCATTCCGTAGACTATTGAAAGACAAAAGACCAGATAAAAAATACCTGGTCTGGGGTTCGAGGATAGTTGCTGACCCATTAGATTAAATTAATAGTGCCTCAGTAAACAAAGAGGAACAATAACAATGCTTCAGCAAATATAAAGCTTCAACTGGCATAATTCTAGCGCAAATTATCAAGCCTAAATCAAGTTTTTTACACTTCAGGAGTTTTAGTTTCCTGGGTCGCACGTGTTTTAATTGCGTTCTTGCTAGGCACAATAGGCCCATTTGAAGTCGCAATGCATGGTTCAGCTTTCGTAGCAGTGCTAACCACTAGTTTCTTCTAATACATACATACATACATACGTATTCTTTATTCGCCTTAACAAGAAATAAAGATATAAATTTGTTTTAGAATTATGTAGATCTTAGTTTTTAAGTAACTTTTCTTTTTTAGGTGATCAAAGCATTTTTCTATATTTTTGGATTTATCTACTTAATCTACTTGGGCTACCTAATTTTAAAGGCATACACCGAGTTAAGGTCCATGCCCTACTTTGGTAAGTACTTTAATATAGAGGTGCGGTGTGTAAAAATTTACGTCTAACACCTGACTAGCATCTACTGAAAATTGGCTTACCCTGGCATGTAAACATTGCAGATACACTTAAAATTATATAGAGTGGATGAGCCTAAAACCCCATCTAACCCTACAGCTTCCCAAAAAAAGGAAACTCTTTTGCGTGGGTGCCTGGATTTACGGGTGCTGTGTTCCCACAGAAATTCCAATAATTTTTTTTAGGTGTTTGTAATGGCAGGGCATTGTTTTTGTTTTCAAAATTTAATACTACCATTGCTTAACCCATTCAGGACGGATGACGTACATGTACGATTTCTAAAGAGAACATTGAGGGTCGCGCCAGCGTGCCGTATGCCGTACATGTAATACTACTCTATGCAATAACTCCAGTGTAGCTATTCTTGAAATCAGGGAGAAAAAAATTCACAGGGCAACACACATTTTGGTGCCGGAGATTTTTTAACTGGTGCAGGGTAATTTTTGGTTGGAGAATCCGAAATAGCCATCAGATTTTGTCTATCAGATCTAGTTTTTAAAATAGGAATTATTTACTTTTTTGTAACTTCTATATATATTTTACGTTATAACTATGACTATTGCCAGTAACAAAAAAAAACACATATAATTAAATATTTATTATAAAAAGAAGCTTAACATACATTCTTACTCATATTAGTCACTAACACCTACAAATTTTTTTTTATACGACTTTCTAGCATGGAGTTTACTGTTGTAGTCTCGCTGAAGGCTCCAACATTAATCGGCCATCATGTGGCTATCCCATCGTCCTTAATATCGATCTTCCATACTTTTAATATCCTTCTTTCTCCATGTTCTTCTCTACAGTCACCTAAATTTTCTGGAAAGCGATCTAGGTGACTGTGGAGGTAGTGAACTTTTATACTCATGTTACAACCGAGAATATGAAAATTTTAAAGCATAGTTTCCACCAATTCTTTGTAATTGTCTGCTTTGTGATTTCCAAGAAAGTTTTTAACTCCTTGAACAAATGAACCCCAAGCGTTAGATTCAGTCTCATTCATTGATGTGGTGAACTGTGGATCCTTAATAAGTTGCCTTATTTGAGGGCCATCAAATGTACCAGCTTTTAGTTTTTCCGTGCTAATCTCGGGAAACTTACGTGACAAGTACCCAAAACAATTTCCATCTCGATCTAACGCTTTCACAAACTGCTTCATAAGCCCCAACTTGATATGCAAGGTTCATTCACTACGTTTTCTTTTCCTTGAACCATAGTATCTCTTAAAGGCCAATTTCTCTTAACCCAGCTCTGATGTCCCAAAGACATAAAAAATAGAGGTATTTTGTATATCCACTTTGCTGTCCAAGGAGAAAGTTCACCATTTGTAAATTAACACAAATTGCCCACTGATGTTCTTCGTATTTAATTTGTTTCAAAACTTGTGCTATTGTTTTATACTCCTCTTTCATGGTAGGAGAATGTCCAATAGGAGTTGAGGCATATTTGTTACCGTTATGTAAAAGGACACATTTTAAAGTACGTTTTGAACTGTCAATGAAAAGGTGCCAATCGTCTGAAGTGTATTCTGGCAAACCCATTCTAAGAGTCCTTTTATATCGTTACAGAATACTAGCTTATTTTCCTGAGTGAAAAAAGGCAGCAGATCCTTTTCCCTCTTACGATAAAATGTAACATTAATGCCTGGATAAAGAAGGTTCTTTTCTTTTAATCTGGATGCAAGTAATTCAACACACTCCTTTGAGAGGTATAGGTCTCTCACGAAATCGTTCAGTTCTTGTTGATTAAAACACTGCTGAAGGTTGGAATGGGTATTCCTTAGAGTGCGGTACAGGTCTTCTTGCAGAATCTAGATCAGGATATGTCCATTTATGTCCATTGTTCCTATTTATGCCTTTAACATTAACCAGACAAAATAGCAGTCATCATGGTTACGTGATTCCCTCCAAACCATTGGCACACCAAATTTCAGGCACTTTCTGTTTCCAATTGTCCACTGTGGAGCCCAAGATTTATCTTGAAATGAACGCCAAAATAAGAGATAAGACCTTTTCACAAATTCAGAAATAGTTTTTCTCCTTTCTTTCAAAGTGTATTCACCACATACATAACAAAAAACATCTGGATGTTTTACACAGCTACGCCTGCTTGTGGATGTCACTGTTTTAGTTTTAACACTATAAAACGACGAAAATATACAAATAATTATGACACAACTTTATTTGCAAAAACTACACAATATACTAAATCGAGAAGGATAAAGGTAGACAAAAGGTACTATGTTTCCAAAACCAATTAGTTGGGGTTGAGCAGGTATGGGGAGATCGGATCATACGGAATTCCAAATACAAAATAGCTATGTTGGGAATTTGGAACCTTTGGTTGTACTAAAACAAAGTTATGATTGTTTTCCACAAACCAAAACTACATTTTTTTGCACTCAAGTGCAACCAAAGGTCCCAAATTCCCAACATAGTTGAGATAGCTTGACGGCCAACGGAACTAAATCTCTATCGTAAGTTTAGTACTAAGATTAGTCTAGTTGGTGCAGATATTTGGTTTCTAAAATCTTGCAAAAAATTCAAAGTTTTTCTAAACTTTGTTCAAGTAAAGTTGCCGAAATCTACAGTTTCTTCAAAAGTAGCCCTGTTTGCAAAACAGAAATGGTTAGATTTAGAAATCAAAAATTTGTATGCAAAACAAAGTATGTTTGAGCTTGAAGCGTACCGACTGTTTGTGTGACATTTAGACTTAGTGATAAGAACTTTGAAGAATGATGCGATTTCCAAAGACATATGTTTGTAGTAATTGAGAAAAAATTAACGAAGAAGATGTCTTCACTTAATAAAAAGCTACAAAAGTTAAAACGTTCTGAACCAAAACCAAAAAAGTCGAAGGAAATCGCAAACATTGTAGAAAACCTATCCTCTCAAACTTCTAATAACAAAGAAATCACTTTTATCACTTTATTTTTTATCACTTTTAAGCAAAGGTCTTAATTTTGCTCTGTCCCCACAAAAAGATAATTTAAGTGCTATTATTGCAAATATTGAAAGTTCAATCTACAATCTTTCAGAAGGCACAAAGGGCTATGTGCGAGATGCTTGCCGATATCAGATCTCTCAAAACATCATTCACAATAAAACAATTAAAAGTTTGAGAGAAAAAGATGTTTTCTATCTAAAGGCTGACAAGGGTAATAAAGTTGTTATATTAGATAAAACAGATTATTTCGGAAGGGTAGATAACCTAATAAAAAATGGACCCTACAAACAAGTCCCAAAAAACCTCTTACCAAAAATGATTAATGAAGTAAAAAACACAATTAAAAAATGTAACAATATTACTACTGACAATATTAAATATAAGCTACAAGTAAGCAATCCCACTATGCCGAAACTGTATTGTCTTCCGAAAAAGTCAGGAAAATCGGTTAGACCTATAGTTTCTGCTGTAGGATCACCTACTTACAACATTTCGAAATGGCTGGCAAACGAGTTTGAAAATTTACCTATAAAAAAGGTTTTTCTGTTCCCTTGAATTTATCAACAAAGTTAAAGATATTTCACTCCAAGAAGGTGAAATTTTAATCTCGTTTGATGTTAGTTCGTTGTTCCCTAGTGTGCCGATCCCCAATCCCTTTCAATACCTGGAGGAACTATTAGGAAAAAACAATCTAGAAGACAAACAGGCTTTAGAATACCTATCTTTAACAAAACTCTGCATGAATCAAAATTACTTTCAATATAAAAATAACTACTACCAGCAATTAGAAGGAACCACAATGGGTAATAGTTTATCACCTTTTATCGCAAACCTCTTTATAAGTATCTTTATAAGTATATAAGTAAGTAAAGAATTTGAGTATTTCCCCAGAGTATGGTTTAGGTATGTAGACGATGTGTTTGCAGTATTCAACACTAAAGTAACTAGTGTTGAAAATTTTATGGAAAAAATTAATAAAAAATTTCCCACAATTAAATTTACTTATGAAACAGAGAACAACGGTACATTGCCATTTCTAGACACTTTAGTTATAAAAATACAAATAAATTGGACTTTGACCTATACAGAAAAGGAACGGCCACCAACAGGTATATTCCAAATGACTCTTTTCATTGCTTACAACATAAGCTTGCAAGTTTGCACTTTTTAACATATAGATTAGTAAATTTCCCCTTAAACAAAGAAAGATTTGAAGCAGAAAAGAATAGGATTAGGAATATAGCTGGCGAAAACGGTTACGACGAAGGCTTAATAAATAAGCTGATAAATAGACATTCTTTTCAAAAGACCTTTGGGCATTCCACTTTTTTCAGACAAAAAGATACCTGCGACTCAAAATTTGTATCAATTCCTTATAATCCTAATTATACGAAAGAATTACAAAAAGTATTTAATAACGCCGGTCTTAAATTAGTATATCAATCCGGTAACACAATAAGAAGCTTACTAGGAAATCCCAAGGATAAAACTACAGTTCTAGAAAAAAGTGGAATTTACGAAATTAGTTGCATGGATTGTGACAAAAAATATGTTGGCCAAACGAGACGCTCTATTCAAACACGTTTTAAAGAATACTTAGCACACTTAAAATACGGAAGAACAGAAAAGTCAAGTGTGGCCGAGCATGCTTTTGAAAACAATCATAGATTCACATTAGATAATCTAAAACTTCTAAAAAGTGTATCAAACAAAAGACTTTTGAATGCATATGAAAGTAGGGAAATCATTAAATCCAGAAATAGTTTAAATAAAGATAGAGGACCCATCCCGTTTAGTACACTTTATTCTTTGGTTGAGGAGAGATAGGATTAAAAATCGTGATCAATCACAAATTATTAGTCTTATCTCCGCCCACTAAAGGATTATATATAAGATAGAGCGTAGATTAATTTAGTTCATTGTTAATCGTCTCCTGATGATGCTAACGTTGTTAGCGAAACGCGCGTCGAGTGCAAAAACGTGTAGTTTTGGTTTGTGGAAAACAATCATAACTTTGTTTTTTTTGTGATAAAATAGCTAATAAAATTAATAGGATTAAGTAATGCGGGTTAACCAGGTCTAGGAATATTGGTTTACGGACAATTTCAGGTATATTTGGCTAATTAGATCCTAGTTTTGAATACCAAATTTCTATTTTGAATTTTAAAGAGATGTTGATTTATTTATTTTTGCCTAACGTAGGGAATGAACCTTTGGTTACGAGAGAAAAAATCTTACTACCACCCTTGCATATCAAGTTGGGGCTTATAAAGCAGTTTGTGAAAGCTTAGATTGAGATGGAAATTGTTTTGGGTACTTTTCACGTACGTTTCCTGGAATTAGCACGGAAAAACTAAAAGCTGGTATATTTGATGGTCCTCAAATAAGGCAACTTAATAAAGATCCACAGTTCACCACACCAATGAATGAGACTGAATCTAATGCTTGGGGTTCATTTGTTCAAGTAGTTAAAAATTTTCTTAGAAATCACAAAGCAGACAATTACATAGAATTAGTGGAAACTATGTTTTCAAGTTTTCATATTCTCGGTTGTAACATGAGTATAAAAGTTCACTACCTCCACAGCCACCTAGATCGCTTTCCAGAAAATTCAGGTGACTGTAGTGAAGAACAGGGACAAAGATTCCATCAGGATATTAAAACCATGGAAGATCGATATCAAGGACGATGGGATAGCCACATGATGGCCGACTACTGTTGGAGCCTTCAGCGAGACTACACCAGTAAACTCCATGCTAGAAAGTCGTATAAAAGAAAAGAAAATTTGTAGGTTACTGGCAATAATCGTATATATAACGTATTATAACGTAAAATATATATAGAGGTTAAAAAAAAGTTAATAATTCCTATTTTAAAAACTTGATCTGATGGACAAAATTTCAAATCAAAAATTACAGTTAAAAAATCACCGGCACCAAAATGTGTGTTGGCCTGTGTAATAGATTAAGGACCATGTGATGCATCCGCTAACGTCCACCAGTTTCAAAGTCAACTGGTATGTCTGACGTCATTCTTACCTAATAGCTTAGCACACCACTCTAAAGGTGGGCAATTTTTATGACTTAAGACAGTTATATATTATCACACTACCTGCTAATACTTTTAACCCGAAAAAAACATGTATTGTACATTAAGCTACATTTACCTTTAAATTCGTACTACAGTCGAATTTGACATTTGAAAGCTCTTCAGAATCAAAGTAGATCTGCCCAAAAATTCAATCCTCTAACCTGTAAATTTATAAAAAGTTTGCAAACAGTTCGACTAAATTCTAAATTGACTTTGAAGTGGACTTTGAATTGATTTCAATATACATGCTATCATGCTTTTGCCATGAATCAAACTGTCACAAAAAATATTTCCCATGTGATGTTACCCCCCCCCCCCCTTATTACAAGAGGGTTAATTGTCCACCTTGTAGATTGTAGATTGCAGGGGGAGTCGTTTCGGCTCTTTTAGCCGCACGGCACTGCTTCCTCTGCAGAAATTTGGTCCATGACTCCTCATCTTAGTTTGTGTCCAGGAATTTAAGGTTTCTTCCAAAGGAAGATATTTTCTTTAGGGATAGTTGGCCCTCTTTTTGGGTAGATGCCACTACTCCCTCGAGGTTCTTAAGCCTCTTCCAGAGTTGGGCGAAGCATTCACAGAGTAAGTGTTCTGCGGTCTCTGCTGCGGTTTCGCAAAATCTGCAGTGGTCATCTTCTGCTCTTCCTATTATCTTTAGGTGATATTTTACCGGACAGTGTCCAATGAGCAGTCCGACGACTCTTCTGATGTCTTTTCTGTTCCTGTCTATGAGCTTTTATGTTCTTATTTTGATGTGGTGATGAACCCTTTTGCTCCAGTGTTTTGACAATTGGTCCTTTTCCCAATTATTGAGTTCTTTTAGAACGTGGCTTTTTAGGAGTTCACAGTAGGGCCCTGTTTTGCGAGGGTATCTGCTTTCTTGTTACGTGCTATGCCTCGGTGTCCGGGTACCTACATCAAGGTTACCTGACTGTGGGTTGCGAGCGCTTTTAGGGTATTTTTGCATTCCCAGACTAGTTTCGTTTCACATTTATATGTGTTCAAGGCTTCTAAAGCCGCTTGACTGTCTGAGATTATAAAGACGTGTTTTCTTTTGAGGCTCTGGTTGAGACACTCCTGTTAATGTCAAGTTTGGAGCCGTCAGTGTACCAGAAAGAGGCGTTCTCGGCTTTTTTTTCAAGGGTATCAAGGGGAAATCTTGCATAAGACGCCCGAACTACTTTCCTGCCAGAGTCATTTCTCCTCTACCAGGAGAGCCCAGGTAGTGTCGGATTCCTACCGACTAAAACCCCCCGATTGTGGCTCCGACCAGCCTGATGGCTGGCCAGAGTCACTGTACTGCAGCCATTACTGGCTTAGTGTGCACCCTTTAATCCCAGTTTAACCACTTCACTCCCCTGTACGAGTTTGTACAGGTCCTTGATGGAGCAGTTCCTAGTGTTGATCCTAGTTTAACCACTCTACTCCCCTGTACGAGTTTGTACAGGTCCTTAATGGAGCAGTTCCTAGTGTTGATTCTAGTTTAACCACACCATTAAATTTTCCCCTGTACGAGTTTGTACAGGTCCTTAATGGAGCGGTTCCTAGTCGTTATTGGGTCTAGTTCAACTTCCCCATAGAGCTATACCGGCCATATGGGGTCGCCAGAGCCTCGTCTGTTTTAGACACGGAGCACCACGATAAGGTGAGGTTGGCATTTGGATATGAGAGGCTGGATGCATTCGCATCATACCGATCGAAAACCTCTGGTCCCATGTCCAATGGGGTAAGCACGGTCTCCAACTGTTCCGAGCAAATATGAAGGTTACATTATATTCGCATCACTATCCCTTACTCCCCGCGTTCTCGGCTTGTGGTAGTTCTTTATATTTTCATGATTGACTGTCGTTTATAACCACTTCGAATGGCATCTTTAAGTTCAACCCGGCCGTCATTTGGTCGGTTGGTTTGCTGGCATTTTCCAGTGTTATTTCTTGTGCCTGTGAGCACTACTACTTTCCTCTTTTTTCACTCTAATTTGAAATGGGGGCATGTATAGCAGTGTCTCCAAAGCTGCGGTGGGGCAAGTTAGAAATGCGCCTGTTATTTCCGGACAGATCAGCCTTTTTACCTTATTAGATTTGGTCTGAGCGGTGACCTGTTCAGTTTTTGGCCACCATGCTAACGAGTCATAGGTGACCATGGGCTTTATAACTGTTTGGTAAATCGAGTATACAATTTTTAGTTTTAGCCCCCATGTCTGACCCAAAGGTTTGCGGCATGTCCAGATAGCCGTTGTGGCTCGAGAGATAGTTTTATCCAAGTGACTGTTCCAGGTGAGTTTGAGGTCCAGTATGACCCCTAGATAGTTCACCTCATTGGAGAATGTTAATTGTGTTCCATTTAGGGTGGCCGTAGCTTCAACCTTCTTTTAAACGGAACTAATATAGTCTTGCTAGGGTTAAGGGATAGTCCTTCACCTTCGCTCCAGGTTTTGCTGATGTTCAGGGCAGTTTGCATTCGGTTTTTGATCATCCCTTTATGTGTGCCCTTGACTGTAATGACCAGATCGTAGCCAAGAACTGTAGATCCAGCTTTACTCAGTCTGGTTAGAATGTCGCCTATAATAAATGTTCATAGTAAGGGCGAGAAATTGCCCACCTTACCTATCCATATATACATATAATAAAACTCTAGAGAAACCCTGTCTGAACATTAAATAATTTTTAAAAACTCTTGTGGTGTTGGCTTTAACCGAACGATATAAATAACCAAAATCCAGTTTTTTAGAATTTTTGTCTATCTGTCTGTTAGTTCCAGCATCACGCAAATATTTATTTGATTTTTACTTGATTTCTATTGGTGTATTCCTCGGGCCTTGCAGAGTACACAGGCTTTGTTTCATCAAAATCGGTTTACGAAAACAAAATTAATGACCATTTGAAGCAAGTAAAACGGGGACAAACGAGCAAAATAGCAGGCGAAGCGGCGGGGTCTTCAGCTAGTCATAAATATAATGCCATAAACTCTTACTCTGTTTCAGGATTAAGACTAAAATTCCTAACCCTCCTAATGTTCGTGGTGATGGGAATCACAGCCATTATCACCACCTTCAAATTTGGTATGGATATTTTGGAAGATAATTTCGTGGCTCAGCTGAGCACGCATTATAACAATTCGTCGCAGTTTATGTCATTTTATGGGCTGTTAAATTTGTACGTTTATACCATGGCGTACGTGTACTCGCCTGGAACTAGGAGCAGCATACATGGTAAGTTAACACCTGGTCGTATAAACTGAAAAAAAATGCTATTCGATATTTAAGAAAATTTACTGATGAATGCAAGAATATTATTCTTCTACATTTAATCATTATTAAATACTTCAAACAACTATTTGCTTAACAGAACCTAATTTGTCATAAAGCGACGTTGTATTAGGCACAAAATAAAGTTGTCTACTAGTAAGTCAAACAACAAATGTCTTTTGTAATAAAATCCGAAGTTTACTTAGTCACATAATTTATACAAATATTTTCCCCGACAGATTCACGTCAGTTTACGTTTTAAAGCCGACCGTTTTAACGGCTATACCTAAATCGGCCACGAAACATCATCGGCCTTGTTACCTTAATCGACGACGCATTTCAGGGCCCTTATTTGGATACCTACCAAAGAAGGAACTCAGAAAAAGAAAGATACTTAACCTACAATTTTGCATCTGGGACATCAAATTGCACAATTTGTTGGCTTGCTGCCAACCAAAAATCTGATGGACCTTCAGCTCGCACTTATATTTCTTCCAGTCCACTTTATCTGGAGCATTAGGGATATTGTTTTTTTTTTATGGCAAACCAACAATTTTTATCCTCCTCCCACATCTGCGGGACAGGTTCGAGCTCATTCAGTGCTTTAATAAATACAATTTTAAAATAATCCATGTTTTTAAGGAAAAAACAAGGAAAAAAGGAAAATATTTGTCTAGATTATGTTCAGCTGAACTGTCACTCTTCTTCTAAGTCAGTTTTGGTTACATGGCCAACGAAGAATGGAGGCGGATTCCGAACGTTTGCACATATTACGTAGTTTAACGTTGGCCTGGTTAGATTTGGATAAAATTAGGGCTGCAAATCGGTGTCCTTGTTCAAATTGGTGATAAATTGGTTAAAGTACTATACCAGCCCAAATTCGGCCATTTTGGAGTTGCACGCTTGGACAGCAATTATTGACAACAATTTTTTTCTTGTTGTTATTGAAAAAAAAACATAAGAGACTTAATAATGCCTTAAAGATGCGTTTAGTATTATTCGTGATTTTAGTATGAATTAAATTTTTTTAAATATTTTTTCTTTTTGCTATTTTGTGCTAATTTGGATGGGGGTGGGGTTATTTTTCGCCCCATCTTGACCAACTTTGTCGGTAAAGTGGTTCTCGCAGAAATATTTTGTTCTAGATTACTCGGTAAAGTGCCCTTTTTAATAACATAGTAGTAGTAGAATAAGAGGGGGCTCCCGGCCCGGCGACTAGGCTTTACGCGAGCCCCTTCCGCCATCCCCCAGAGCTTCCCCCTCACGCTCCCACTCCACCACGGTCGAACCTTCCCGTCCTTTGGATAAAGGTCAGGATATCCGACCATTTCAGCGTCGGAAGGTGTTCCGGTCAAACACTTCATCTCCGAAGATTCCCTCTCTGATTCCTCTGTAGGTATCTACACATAGTGGTGTGAGGATTCATCCTCTTCCCAGCACTCTCCGCAAGTTGAGTCCGCACTACCTTCATTGCCAGGTGGGGTCCTATCTCTGTTCGTTTCCTGCGCTTTTTTTAATAACATAACTTTTATTGTTAATGACATAAAAAGGTGGCCATTTATTTTTTGTGAGTCATAATTCGTTAATATATATTTGACCTAAAATTTACTAAACAAGTACCACATTAAGTAATCAATTAAATAATATAAAATCAGGTAAGCTAGCGGACGTATTATCACGTCGTCATAGGTAAACTGCTATACCATTGAAATACAATTAGTGACGTCGAGCCGACCCGAATTCGTATTCCCCATTTAGGTCGGATTGGGGTCGTATGGAATGAGATTTGTAGTTCGCTTGCCAACGTCTGGGTTTTTAAGCCGACGAGTAGAGGACGTAGTTTGACGTCCAAATGCTACTTGGGGTAGAGTTAAGTAAAAAAGAGAATTATTCGTCTATAAAAACTTATGGCGCACTGAAGATCCCTAACAAGGGTGAAACACGTGTTTGCGTCTAGTCTCCAAGTCGCACCCGACATGTATTCTTCTTGTACTCCGGTGTATTTTATAAAGTTTGGTTTTTTGCTATCGATTCGTCAGTAAAAATCCCGACTAGTGGATAGACTGTATCTGAAACCAGACACTGGTGAAACTAGTGTCGAAAGTAAAAAATCCAATAGTTTTACTGTTGGTAAAATTATCTTTTTTAAATTTCAAGAATAAGTGTTTTTAAATTAGTATTTAATAAACGTAATTCAATAATAAAACAAAATTTAACTTAAGAAACCTTTACAAAAAATATAACCAAATCTTACGTAAAGAAATTCTAAACCAGTCTTAGTGAAGGGACATGTGTAAAGCCGTGGGATTTTGAATGAAGGAGTTTTGTCGCTATGTGTGATTGATAGCTCTAGAGGCTAAAAATCATAAAAAACGCAACTTTCGCAACCGGGACCTGATTATACTCAATTTCATATAACTCGAGGGCGAGAATTCCAAAAAAAAACCAACCAAACCAACCAACCAAACCCACCAAACCAACCAATCAAACAACCAAATCTACCGTCATTCTAATGTCACCAGCGCACCCAGGAATTGACTTCGGGGGGAGGGGGGGGGTTACAGATCAATAATTAAAAAAAACCTAATTTGGAAAAATGTAACCATAACTAGGCGGCTCTTGGGGGGGAAGGGGGTAACCCCAAACCGCGCCACTGATTAAGTTGCAATCCGTTTCTGTAAAGCTTTGACCAGTGGCGTAATTTATAATTCAGCTCGCTAATTCTGTTTCTGACATTTTAGATCTTGGTATAACAAAAGACAACCCCGCATTTTCCATGATTAATGACTCGGATGAAGACGTCATCTATGGCAGTGATGAGGAGAGTAGAAGACCATTAAATAGGGGACACAATGATGACGATAGTGATTGAAATGATTGATTATATAATGGTTAAATAAAATTTGGATACAGTGAAGAAACAAGTGGTTTATAATCGCAATATAAGCAGAAGCAAAAAAGGACAGGTGGAAGAAAATAACAAAAAAATGGAGAACGGAACTGAAGGAATAATTTACTAAATAAACCCTAATTAAGTCTTAGATATTATTTCATACAGGGCTCAACAGGAGATTGTTGTGATGTTAAAATAAAGTCTTTTATAAAGATACAAACAAAACAAATACAAAATAAATTTATTTAGAAGGAGAAAACAAAAAATTTACAAAAATAGTTGAATAGTTTTGAAAACATGGCCAAATAAAGATTACTACAAATGGTAATAGCAATTTAATAGGTATCCCGCTTTCTTTCAGCAAAAAGTGGTATTAGATAGTTTTTGGTCGTGCCCAAAATGCCCGACGAATGACACTGTTGACATTTGAAAGTCGTATGTGGTTAAGGGCTGCCGTCATATGCCGCGTACGGACGGTTGACGTTGGAATTTTGACGTACGAAGGACATGCGCATTAGTTTTCTGGCGAGCTTCTATTAAATTCCGCGCCATTTCGGACTGAGTGGCGCTGCGGTCAGTACCCAAGGCAGACCCAAGCGTGTTTTTCTGTTTGAGAGTTATTTTATGAATCATTAAATACGTAGGTACCTTTAAAACGCAGTACATATAGGTATCTTGTATCCTCTACATTTTCTCTGAACTTTGTTAAAAAGGTATAAATTTTGTCTTGGAGTAGAAAACCACAGTAAACTAATTTTATTTTGAAAATCAAAAAGAAAAACTAATAAATTATTGTCGAGGTAAGTAAAACCTGTACCAAAAATTCTATACTGAACTGTCATTAGCTTTGAAGTTATCGTTGTCGACGAAGTTATCGAGCTCTGAATTGGCACGATCAAAAACTATCTAAAGTTAGAAACACTCTATGCAACTCTTGATAACAGGTTAAAACGAGACACAATTTCTTTTGTCTCTTTTTATCTTGTGCAAACTAAAATTGATGCATAAAAAGTTGCATGTTGTTTTTCTAACTTTATGGTCACTTTACTTTTTTAACAAGTGTTTTTTACTATGTTTTTAAGCACCCCAATTGGGTGGATTTAAATTTCTGATGTTGTTTTCGTTCAAATTAAAATAAGCGTTTTTATTTGTTATTACTGTTGTTAGATGTTTAGATAGGATACATAATCAATTTTAGGCATATAAGATTATGAAATATAGACAAGGTTTAAAAAATCCCTATTAAAAAATATTATACAAATAACTCATGTTTTTTTAAATGTGGTTATACAACGCCTTTACTAAAAAATAGACATTCTCATGTTCTGGAAAAATAAAACAACTACTTATCAATGTTTATATATATGTTTCAGTTTTGGTCTTAGAATCAAATGAACTCACATTTTTTTTTTGGTTCAAAAAATTTCCCTTTAAATCAACTAATTTCTGAACATTTTAGGCACGAGAAAAATTACTTAATTTTTTGTGCAAAATACAATGTTTGGGTCTAAGATCACAAACGGATCATTTACTAACGGTAAACCCAAAGAAGGACAGATATAGAGGTTTGAAATCTTACAAGAGGACGTGAGATCATTCGACACAAATCTATGTCGTTCCCTGCTCAAGAAGGGCCCAGGACCGGTATTCTCGTAACTAAATACGCTCGGCGTTTCGTACTCGCTCACCGTATGATAACGTAGTATTCGCATACCACGTGACCAAAGTAACAAAAATGGTATTCACGTATATTGAACGCAAGGCGTCGACGAAGTGCGCTCAGCGTTTGAGAAACACACACCTACCATTTGGCAGCTGTTTTGCCATCCGCGCGTACGATTTTCCTACCCTACAATACTTTGTAGAGTGCTGCAGAAAATATAGCAGTTTTTTCAGTTTGCGTTTTTATTAATAATAAGAAAAATAAAAATCTCTTATTAGTAGCTTGGGGACAGGTGACAAACACGTACACATCAATCTTACTATTTGATGCTCGAAGACAACTTTTTTTCCAAAAAATTGCAACAAAAACTTTTCTTATCAAAAGCGTCATCGAAATAATTGAGCATCCGTATAATACTAGAAATAGAAGCAATCAAAATTCTGTAAAACCAAGGGTAAAAAAAGCCATTGGTCAGCGGTCCTTAATTTTTGTATCTTTCATCGGATGTGTACCAAAAAATATCTGGTTTTGTTAGGCTCATGCCCACATTAATCGTTTTCTTTCAAAAATAAACTAAAAACTTTCATATGAAATATGAAGTTAGCAAACATGAAATAAATAGCTTAATTGATATAAAAGATAATTAGTAAACGATATAGGTAACTATCTTTCTGTGTTTTCGTCTGTATTTTCTTTACTTTTATGAAAAATCACAGTTTTCACACTAATTACTATTTTTATGTTTTTTATCTTTTGTCATTTTATTTATTCATAACTGTACTAAAAATTATTTTTTTTTTTTTAATTCAACAGTTCCATGAAAACATACATTTCTCCACACGCGAGGTTTCTCTTGTGGATGTATGAATTCTGTGTTTGTTGTTGAATTGGTTAGGTTATTTTTTGGGTAACAAATACCTTAGAGTTTTATTTTCTGTTTCTTAAAATGTAGAATACGCATGTTCACTATAATTATAAGATATAACTTACTAGATATATAAGTAACTATTGTGAAACCATTTTAACCATAAATGCTACATAATAAAGTATCAATATTAATATACGACCGTGCCGGAAACACCACTTTCCCTGACTGAGTGCCGGAATAAATTTAAATTTTCCCGCACTGAGTGCGGGATTTTTTTTTGTAGGTGTTCGGTTAAGTCACAGGGTCAAAGGACGGGTTTAACTCAGCTAAACCAAACCATCAAGTAATTTTTTACAGGATCAACATACACTTGTGCAAGTCATCATTTGATTTACCCTTTCTGAACTACGGATCGAAATCGATCACGTAATGGCCTCTTTCTTACACATAGAAAAAGAAAAGGAGCGACAAGGCTAACAAAAAATAAAAATGCAAAATTCGGTGATGCCAAGATGTGCTAAGCGAATTTGATTCTGTCTGCTCGCAGGGCAGCGCGTTCGGCAGAGCGAATACGAAAAGTCGTCGGTCAGCGTGCCGCTGAGCGCGCTGTTCGCTATTCGTTTCGCTTAGCGACTTCAAAACGTTACGTATTACGAGAATACCGGTCCAGGACGCTTATTCTTGACCGACCGTGAGGTGAGGTGAGCGAAATTCCCCGTGGAAAAAGGTGGTGAAAAAAGATCACCTCACCTCACGGTCGTTCAAGAATAAGCGTTCAGGACAGATTTACTGTAAGTAAATCCCAGGATAAGTGTTTATAAATGGCTCTTTAAACGAAATTAATAAATTGATTTCAACCAATTGAATGAAATTTTAGTTTTGCAAAAATAATTAAAACGACCTTTGGCCGACATTATATTCTGATGTTTTGTTCTAAATAGACACAAAGACGATTTTTTTTTTGATGAAATAATAATACAATCTAAAATAAATCTAACTAACAACATGATTTATCTAGCCACATTCTCGATCTAGATTTATCCAGACATGAACTGGTTTAGTGACCTTTAGAGGTTCGACGTTGACTGAACGAACATGTAACTTTTAAGATAAACTTTTGACTTAAAAAAAAATCCTGCCATCACACGCTATTGCGCAAAATTCAAAAATAACAACTTTGCAAAATGTTGTTTTTTAGAATTTTTTTGATATTTAAATTTCTTATCTGGAGAATTGGTTTAAAGGGTTAATAAATCTTATACAGTTGTTTCATTAAGTAAATATTTCTATTAGTGAATATGTTAAAAACTAATAA
This sequence comes from Oxystoma pomonae, assembly GCA_963921995.1. NCBI lineage: Eukaryota > Metazoa > Arthropoda > Insecta > Coleoptera > Brentidae > Oxystoma > Oxystoma pomonae. Next base: position 44,793,176 of record OY998172.1, read on the forward strand.
ATAGATTTTTAAAATTTTTTGACCCGCCTTTCCCATTTTATTCTGGTGGTTAAACTCACAAACCTACACCTCAGAGGTGTTTCTTTTACAAAAATCCAATAAATATCCCCTCGCCAACTAAATTCACGTTTTTGAAGATTTTTTTCAAACTTCCAGTAGTTCTCAACACACCCTGTAGGTATATTAAATTATAATAAATATTTTTGCAAACAAAAGACAACCATTTATTGATATATACATATACGAAAAAAAAGGGGGGGTGGGGGAAGAAATTTTTGTTTAGGAATCTTTTAATTATTTATCCAAAAATTATTAGAGGGTAATTAAAAATTTATGGATTATTAATGTGTCAAGTGACCTGTCATTTCCTTGATTGCTGTACTAATATTTAATACAAAAAGAAAGTAGTGCCCTCGACTATTTCACTCATTCATGGGTTAAAAGTCCCACAAGCAAGTGTGATATGTGTGAATATCCATAAGAGGTGTGCAACTTTCGAAAAACTACAGCGGTAATTTGCATTGTAGAAAACGAAATTTCACATTTGTCAGAATTACATTGTTATAAAGTAAAGTAAGGTTTAGTTTATTTATCGAAAAAAAAAATTGTTGCAAGAAATAATATTTGATACTTATAAAATAAACAATTATTAATGACGGTTAATCTCTAATCGATAAACAAACGTTTTACCCATCAGAGATGTATCTCTTGTCGGTGGGAAATATTGTTTTAAATTATTTGAAAATAACTAAAAGAAAAAAAAAATATATAGCAATATATAGTTATTAAATTACTTACTAAAAAAGTAAAGTTTGGAAACTTTAGGGTGACAAAATTAAATGTTTCAACAAGTGACATAATTAGTTGGATGATTATAAATGAAATTAATAAATAAATAACGTAAAGTTAGTATTAATTACTTACTAAAAAAGTAAAAATTTTGGAAACTTTGCATGGTATCCAGTTTTTTTGTGAAATTTTGGATTTGGTCGCTATCTTGATTTTTTTTTGAATTTTATGATTTTGTCGTAATAAAGGCGCTGAGTCATCCCCAAGAACACATGACGTCCAAGAGACATCCTTTTTAGGTCCCCATAGGTCGCGAACGTCCCAGACCTAAAAAGTACGCCCCTGGAACATCCCAAGAAGAAGGTCTAAAAACAGTTCCAAATGAACGTTCAAAGGACGTCCTGTTTAGATCCCCATAGGTCGCGAAAGTCACAGACCTAAAAAATACGTCCCTGAAACGTTCCAAAGAAAAGGTCCAAAAACAGTTTCAATGGAACGCTAAACAGAGACGCATGTACCGCAGTTTTAATTAGCTACTCATTCAGCAACTAGATGGCGTACTTTGGTAAAATATTCTCCATCTTTTCGACATTCGTTATATATATAATAAGAGATACTTGTATTTTATTGTATAAAGACTCCAAAATGAGTTTAATAAAGAACGGCCAAGGGGCGGGCGTACAAGTTAAAGTTCCAGGAACGTCCAAAGGAACGACCCGGAGACGTTACAGTCGACGATATTAATCGTTCCCGGAACGTTTGTCGACATCTTTGGACGTTCCTGGAACATATGCGCAGCAATGTATTGGGACATTCAAAAGAGCGGCCAAAGGTTGAAGGTTGTGTAAGTAAACGTCCCCGAGACGTTACAAATATGGTAATATTGATCGTTCCGGGAACGCTCCCGGAACGTATGGCGACGTCTGTGGACGTTCCAAGAACGTATGCCCAAAATATACCGTGGACATTCAAATAAGAGCGGCCAAGGATCGTCCAAGTAAACGTTCCAGGTATATCCAAAGGAACGTTTCTGAGGCGTTACAATTGAAGACATTGTTCGTCCCGGGAACGTTCCCTGAACGCGCCGGGACGTTCCAGGGACGTTTTTAAAACGCACTTGTGTTATTAGGGATATTTGAGAATTTCTGGACATAATTCTAGAAAATAACAGGTGATAATTTATCCGTATTTTTATTTATAAGAGCGAAGGTTTTAGTTCTTTAGTTTTAGAGAGTTTAGATTTTTTATGTTAGTTGGCAGTTCTCTATGAGTGTTTGGACTTGCAGCTGAGCTAGTGAGGTTTTTGTTTTCGAGAGACAACCTGTTTGGGCCCTATGTCTGGTATTGTAATCCAGTCTGATAATTTTTAAAGTGTCTTTTTTTTGTACTGTCTTAGAGCTATACTTTGCGCGAAAAGTTGTCTGATGTCAAACATTTTTGATTCAACGAATAAAAGTTGTGCTGGGTTAATTTATTTTTACCATCCCAGCAAACAAATCGTCGGCATTGAATCGGGCCAATGTCGACAACTTCGGCAGTGTGTCGGCATCGGCGACTACACTCTGGCCCGATGTTGGTCAGATTGCGATTTTCAGTTTTCGGTCAATAATCGGCAACTGACGGAGGTCCACATTACTACAGTCGACTTTACGCCGACACCACTTTAGGAACGACGATGGTCCGATTGAACTTTGTTTAATCGGACGAGAATCGGAAACTGACGATGGCTCGATTTACTATAGTCGACATTATGCCAACGCAAACCTTATCTGCGTTAGGGCCGATGATGGTCCGATCGGAACTTTCTTTAATCGGTCGAGAATCGGCAACTGACGATAGCCCGATTTACTATAGTCGACTTTATACCGACGCCTACTTTATCTGCTTTAGGGCCCACGACGGTCCGATTGGAACTTTGTTTAATCGGACGAGAATCGGCAACTGACGATGGCCCGATTTACTATAGTCGACATTATGCCAATGCAAACCTTATCTGCTTTAGGGCCGATGATGGTCCGATTAAAACTTTCTTTAATCGGTCGAGAATCGGCAACTGACGATGGCCCGATTTACTATAGTCGACTTTATGCCGACGACCACTTTATCTGCTTTAGGGCCGACGATGGTTCAATTGGAACATTGTTTGATTGGTCGAGAATCGGCAACCGACGATGGTCCGATTACGTGACCTTAAAATTTTTAAACTGCTTAATAGTTTTTTCCTAGTATGTAGAGGTGGCGCCAATGTCACTATGTTTCCTGTACAGTGGAAGATAATATTATATATATAATGAGCAAAGATATTTCAAAACTAGAATGCAGACTTGACAAGATGGTGGTACTTCTCTACAGGAATCACCTCTTCTGCCACTTAAACCAGCCCGACTGGTTAAGCACCCGCATTATCGAAACTTTGTAGTTTGCTTTAAGCTACCACCGACGGACCTTCGTCTATCGCCGACGTTGGACCGCTTTAGGAAACCAATGTCGGACTTGAATAGTTTACCGATGTCGGGCCGAGACCAGCTTGCCTACGTTAGACCGACCAAATTAAGCAGTTATGGGCGGATGGTCGGTACCATGTGGTTAAACCATATCGGACCTTAATCGTACGGTGACGGTATGCTAATGTCAGTAAAAAGTAAAATTTACCATTGGTCCGACGACGGGCCTAAGGCTGCATCGGCAAACATACATTGGGCCTGCATCGCATAGAGGACAAAAAATACTGCTGGTCCGATGTCGTAAATCGACGTCGTACCGATGACGACAAATTCGGCAATCGACATCGGACCGATGAAGGCCCGAGGGAACCGTATTTGCTGGGATATATCACTTTCAATATACATTATACATCCATTACGCCCCCCACACTATTTATTCCGTAAGTTAGGTGTGGTTGTATAAGCGATTAATACAGTGTTTTAAGAAATGATATTTAAAAATAGTTTTTTAATTCCTTAAATTTTCGTATCAATTTTGATTTGTTTAATTTTTAAGGTGACACTAGATAAAAAATTCGATTTCAATCAAATTTTTTAGAAACTCTGAGAATGCTAGTAAAATCAATATTCTCGTATTTGTAATTTTGGCGGCTGTTCCTGTAATTCAGAAAAAATTGCAAGAAATTACATTAGTGCATCAAAATGAACCAGATATTTGTATTTAACGTGATTATTACAGATTGCATTCCTTTGTTTTCGTATTTTACAAAAATGCCCTACTCCTGCGGAGTCGGGCTTTATTGCAAAAATATGAAAAAAAAAACTCTTGAAATTCTAAAAGAACATGTTTTATGCAAAAAAGAAGGGTAATTTTGATGCACTTGTGCAATTACCCTGAGATAATTTTTTTGCTTTACGTCAAGTGATAAGAATTACAAAGAAAATTTTTAAAAAACAACAAAATGAATCTCGTGTCCGCAAATAAAAATGAAATAACACTCGTGGCATATCGGACAAAGCGTTTTTGTTTTTCACTTCATTACGACCAGGCCTCCAATGTCTAATGGAGAATCCAGACACCTACAGACCTGTTTCATCCTTATTAGGAATCATCAGGGAGTCATAGGATTATACCTGGCAGTTGAAGCTACACAGTGACCAAAGGATTACAAACTTTTTGTTTTAAATTCTAGAGGTGTGCATGATCACTGTGTAGCTTCAACTACCAGGAATAATCCTATGACTCCCTGATGATTCCTAATAAGGTTCAAACAGGTCTGTAGGTGTCTGGATTCTCCATTAGACATTGGAGGCCTGGTCGTAATGAAGTGAGAAACAAAAACGCTTTGTCCGATATGCCACGAGTTTTACTTTTATTTCTATTTGCGGACACGAGATTCATTTTGTTGTTTTTTAAATATTTTCCCTTTTTAGTTCTGCGCAACAAGCCTCCTCCGGAGCGATTGCTTGCTGATGCCTTAAAATTAGGGCCACGTAGTATGAAGCTCCAACTGGGGGCGGTGCTGCTGCGAACGTTACCTCTTTTTAAGAGTCATGTTACAGTGACCTTACACTTTTACAGGTTTCTACTTTATAACCTGCTGAACGGTACAGGATTCTGTATTTACGGTGTCCTGCACTTTTCAATTTTGATGTTTTTGTTTCTCGGTTTATTCGACAGGTGGCGCACACAGTTACTACGTCCCCAAGGAATACAAACTTTTTGTTTTAAATTCTAGAGGTGTGCATGGTCACTGTGTAGCTTCAACTGCCAGGTATAATCCTATGACTCCCTGATGATTCCTAATCAGAATGAAACAGGTCTGTAGGTGTCTGGATTCTCCATTAGACATTGAAGGACTGGTCGTAATGAAGTAAGAAACAAAAACGCTTTGTCCGATATGCCACGAGTGTTAATTTCAAGAAAATTTTTAACAATTATGTACCTTTATTTTGACAATTTTTTGGAACTTTTTATTTAAATAACGGAAGAAATAAAAACCAATGATAAAATAAATAATAAAACAAACCGGCTGATTTCTTCTCCTGTAACAATAAAGTAAACTAACTTTGACAAACGTATCAAAAAAATTAGTAGGTACCTATAGTAACCAAGGAAAACACCGAATCCCCAGCCGAGTGAAATTTTCTTAAAAAATTATATTGTTTCGTTACAAAAAGCTATGTTCGGGCTTGTAGGTATCTAATTGTTTTTAAATTTCGCTTTGCTCCAGTAGAGTAAAATTAAAATCATTGAATTGATTATATTCTACTAATATTACACAATATTATAGTACTATATAGAGAAAAGATAAAAAATTAAGCCTGTGCTATGTTGAACGCTGTTCTTTTTTATAATGTAACAAAGCAGTAGGTATCAAGAATATTGGTATATTGCGTGAATATTCTGGAAACATTCGGAATGTTCAAAACACATCCTGTGAATGTCCAACGGTACACTTTTTTATTATTCACTGAATATTCAGAATAGATATAATCTGAACAATTAGTTTTTAAATATATATATCGTCTACATATGCAAAAAATAATGTTCAGATTGCATCCATTTTGAATATTCAGTGAATAATTAAAAGAGTGAATATTCCGAATGTTCCAGGGATATTCACGCATCATACCAATATTCTTGCTATGCGGAAAGTAATTAAATTAAGTCATTCTACTTATATCATATAACTTCATAGCACTAGAAAAAAGGGAAATACATACAAACAAGGGCTATTATAATAATAAAGGGAAATAATTTAGAGGTAATTATGCAGTATACGGTTTTCTGCCATTTTTTAAGATTTTCGAAAAATTCCTTTACAGATGGTTAATATGCCTCGCCAGAAGTACGAAACCGTTTGCGCGTCGAAAAAATTCTTTTTTTTTCAAAAGTTACAGGCATAAAAAGTTTCAAAAACAACAAACTTACGGGACAGCGGAGTGAATAGGGGTGCTGGGCGGGGCACTCCCTTCATCTAAAACACTGTAAAATATGTCAAAATGTAGGTAAAGGATCAACCTTTATGCGTCACTTTTTTGTTTTTTTGTTGAACCTCAATTTTCCGAAAAATCATCGAAAGAAAACAACACAATATTTTTGGATTTTCCAACAAAACACGACATTTAACGTCATTTCAGTGTTGCCAACCACGAAACTGCGTCATTTGCAAAGAATCATGTGTTTTGTTTGTAGGTCATCCGCACGGGCATCAACTTGCCAATTTAGGCGCGTAATTTAAATTTGAAAATTTTCTTCAATTTAAAGGAAATTTAGGCGTTTGGATTTGGAAAGGCAGGGTCGGGTTGCGTTAGGTTGGGTCCGGTTGCATAAAAGAAGGGTTGGATTGGTTGGGTTGGTTTGGTTGGGTTGGGTTTGATTCCATAAAAGAAGGGTTGGGTTGGATTGGTTTGGTTGGGTTGGGTTTGATTTCATTAAAGAAGGGTTGGGTTGGATTGGTTGGTTTGGTTGGGTTGGGTTTGATTTCATAAAAGAAGGGTTGGGTTGGCTTGGGTTAAGTTTTCGAAAGAAGGGTTTGTATAGTCTTTAGCCCAGACTTTTTTTTTGTTTTTTTTATAGCGAAGGAAAATCTTCAAAAGATGCCGGCCAAAATGGTCTTCCGAGCATGCCCGATTCAGCCTCTCTAGAGGACTGCCTACGGACTAAAAACCCCCGCTACGTCTGGGCTAAAGACTATACAAACCCTTCTTTCGTAAACTTAACCCAAGCCAACCCAACCCTTCTTTTATGAAATCAAACCCAACCCAACCAAACCAACCCAACCAATCCAACCCAACCCTTCTTTTATGAAATCAAACCCAACCAAACCAATCCAACCCAACCAATCCAACCCAACCCTTCTTTTATGAAATCAAACCCAACCCAACCAAACCAACCCAACCAATCCAACCCAACCCTTCTTTTATGCAACCGGACCCAACCTAACGCAACCCGACCCTGCCTTTCCAAATCCAAACGCCTAAATTTCCTTTAAATTGAAGAAAATTTTCAAATTTAAATTACGCGCCTAAATTGGCAAGTTGATGCCCGTGCGGATGACCTACCAACAAAACACATGATTCTTTGCAAATGACGCTGTTTCGTGGTTGGCAACACTGAAATGACGTTAAATGTCGTGTTTTGTTGGAAAATCCAAAAATATTGTGTTGTTTTCTTTCGATGATTTTTCGGAAAATTGAGGTTCAAAAAAAAAAACAAAAAAGTGACGCATAAAGGTTGATCCTTTACCTACATTTTGACGTATTTTACAGTGTTTTAGATGAAGGGAGTGCCCCGCCCAGCACCCCTATTCACTCCGCTGTCCCGTAAGTTTGTTGTTTTTGAAACTTTTTATGCCTGTAACTTTTGAAAAAAAAAAGAATTTTTTCGACGCGCAAACGGTTTCGTACTTCTGGCGAGGCATATTAACCATCTGTAAAGGAATTTTTCGAAAATCTTAAAAAATGGCAGAAAACCGTATACTGCATAATTACCAATTTAGAAATAAGTAAAACGCTTTCATTAAGTGTTTTTACACTTCCTTTGCTCTAGTAAATAAATAAATTTCAAATCAAATTCAAATTTCAATAAATACTTTTCTTCAAACAATATATGCTACGTTTTCATGGGAATTGAGTTTGTTCTGAAAACGATTTCAATCCGATACCGTCCATGAAAACGCCTGTTTTTCCAGTATTCAAATCGATTTCAATCTAGATCCGACCCTGAAATATTTTAGGGTTGGATCAAGATCGTATTGAGATCGAAATACCGATTTTCCATGAAAACCGGGATTGAGTTTACACATGCGAATTGCGTCGGATTACCAGACAGCCGCCAAATTATATTTTATTGCTCTCACTCTTTTTGAGAGAGAGAGAGAGAGAGAGAGAGAAATAGAAGTGAAACTGTGGAACCGGCATTCTAAAATTTGGTGGAGTGTATAGAAAAAAGAAGATTAATAACATAACCTTACTTAAATAACTAAAGATTTGTTTTTTTAAAGACTTTAAAAAAATTAATTATGGAAATAAAAGAAATAGTTGGCTCGAAAGTGTATGTGCTATGCACATATGCCAGTACAGCATTTCTTTCTTCACTTCCACTTGCAAACAGAGTAGTAATTAAAATAAAAAAAAAAATGTGTGCCAAGGGCCAACATCATCTTTTGAATAAAATACATTTTTTTAAAAAAAGTACCAAAACTCAAAAATGAATATTTGACAACTGTCAGCGGCCAAATATCAAAATTTGAAAACCTGTCATGAAAACTCATGAAAAAAAAGTTTTCAAAACATATTGAAAACGAATTCAATATCCATGAAAACATAGCAATAGTTTTATACTACTAGAGAGCAAGAGTTATTAAAAAAAAGTAATTCATGATCATTTTACGCCTTAGATTAAAAACAGACTTTAATTCAAGTTTTACGCGATATTATAATCAAAGTGTGTGGAATGACATTTCTTTTGATTCGTCATATTGACGCTTGAGCGCTTCTCCTGCGGAGTCGGGCTTTTTCGCGAAAATATGAAAACAAACTCTTCCAATTCTAAAAAAACACGTTACATGCAAAAATAAAGGGTATGATGCACTTTTGCAATTAACCTCGATAATTTTGTAGATTTACGTCAAGTGATAGGAATTGCAAAGAAAATTTTTACCTGTCATTTTCCATCCAATTATGTGACTTTATTTTGACATCTTGCTATGACAACAACGAATTTTTTGGAATTTTTTTCTTGTACGTGGCCTAACTGCAACCATAATGAGTGGAAATTCCCCTGGCCTTACAGCTGTTGCGTGCAGATGCCATAATAACATTGGCGTCAAGTATTTGTAATAAATATTTATTTTTAACCCAAAAATAGGTATCTATACGTTATTTATTACATAGAACTTTAGTTTTATGATAAATTTGAATATGCTTATAGAGCAAGAGTTCAAGGTATAAATTATGATGGATAGGTAACCCTCGCCATTTTTCTGCATGAATACGAAAATTGTGGATAAGGGCTCGGCACACCAATCCAACGGTGGGCAATTTTAGATGGTGTGGGGTAACCCCCACATATATGGTGTAGTAGTACCCTCAGACCAAAAATCAACTGGTGTGCCGGACCTCATTCATGAGTAAGGGTTCGGCACACCACTCTAAAAATACCCACTTTTAGAGGGATGTAAGTATAATGAATGATGTTTATCATTTAATTACTTACCACATAGCAAGAATATTGGTATATTGCGTGGATACCCCTGAAACATTCCGAATGTTACACATAATGTGGATGTGCAGCGGTTCACTCTTTAATTATTCACTGAATATTCAAAACGGATGCAATCTGAACGTTATATTTTGCATATATAGACGCTATAAATACTCAAAAATTTATTGTTCAGATTATATCTATTCTGAATATTAATTAAATAATAAAAAAGTGAACCGTTGGACATTCACAGGATGTGTTTTGAACATTCCGAATGTTCCAAGAATATTCACGCAATATACCAATATTCTTGATACGTACTGCTTTGTAAATAGTATACACATTATAAAAAATAATAGCGTTCAACATAGCACAGGCTTTCATTTTTTTCTTTTCTCTAGTACTATAATATTGTGTAATATTAGTAAAATATAATTAATTCAATAATTTTAACTTTCTTCTACTGGAGCGCAGCGAAATTTAAAAAAATTTAGATTCCTATAAGCCCAAGCATAGTTTTTTGTAAAAAAATTTCTTACGAACAAGCTTGAATTACTTACATAAAATTTTTTAAGAAAATTTCACTCGGCTGGGATTTGGGTAAATTTTCAAAAAATTTACAATTCGGAAAATTTTTCGGAACTAATTCAAACTCCAGCGAGATTATGTGTGATTCCATTCCATAAAATGGAGCTGTTACAGGAGAAGTGCCGCACGCCGCGCCGTGGCGCCGGTTTGTAAAATAATTATTTATTTTATGATTTTTTAAAATTTCTTGCGTTATTTAAATACCTCTCGAGCTTTAAAATTAACCAAATATTTTACTCACGCGTGTTTTCTTTGCAAATTTCCCTTCTTCTGCGGACTCGTGAAATTATAGAAAACACGCAATTGTGAAAAATTATCGGTAATTTGAAAGCTCTAGTGGTACTACCCCGAAAATTCAGGAAATTTTTGGAGAAGCTGTTGCCAATCCCCATTCCGACCCAACCCGAACAAATACAACCAGGCCCCCGTAATAATTTTACGACCATCTCAACACCATTTCCGCTTAAGATTTAATACAAAGTCCAATCTCAAGTTGGTCACTTGAACTTCGGCGTTTTTTCAGCATCATTTTGTTATTTTTTAAGATACCTATATCTGTATTCTGTTGTTATTTTTGTATGCTGAAAAATAAAGACCTTATTTATTTATTTGTTTTAATGACTTATTTACAGTCCTAGGATAATAATAAAGCTTAGAAGTAAACCACAAGATAGCGTGACAAGCGATGAAACTTTATTTTATAAGAGCACTAATTGACGCAAAAATGTAAATAGTTTTTCTACATTTTTAAGACAATGAATATTTATTAAATGTAAATAAATCCAATATAAGTCCCGTTATTTTGACATTGGCATTTTTAAGAAAAATCTTGTTTTTAAAAAGATATATGAAAAGTCCCTTAGTAACCTTATTTGTTTTGACGTTTTAGATAGATCGTCATTGAAACTTCAGATTATGAAGGTTGTTGCATGACTTAAGAGTGTTCGCGTTTGATATTTTTAATAATTTCTGATATATATGATGAAATTTTCATTGGTTGTAAGTAAAGTATGGTACACTAACTCTCATATTATGGTTATTACACGTTCAGATAAATTAAGATACTTGCCTGCGACTCGCGTCTCAAACTTCATCTTCGCGTTTGATGACCATCATATGCTATGTTTTCATGGATATTGAATTCGTTTTCAATATGTTTTGAAAACTTTTTTTTCATGAGTTTTCATGACAGGTTTTCAAATCGATTTTGAATCGGTTTGAAAACGGTTTTTAAATTTTGATATTTGGCAGCTGACATATGCCATAGTTGTCAAATATTCATTTTTGAGTTTTGGTATTTTTTCTTTTAATGTATTTTATTCAAAAGATGATGTTGGGCCTTGCCACACATTTTTTTAAAATTTTAATTACTACTCTGTTTGCAAGTGGAAGTGAAGAAAGAAAAGCTAGACTGGCATATGTGCATAGCACATACACTTTCGAGACATATATTTCTTTTATTTTCCATAATTAATTTTTTTATTTAAAAAAACAAATCTTTAGTTATTTAAGTAAGGTTATGTTATTAATCTTGTTTTTTCTATACACTCCACCAAATTTTAGAATGCCGGTTCCACAGTTTCACTTCTATTTCTCTCTCTCTCAAAAAGAGTGAGAGCAATAAAATATAATTTGGCGGCTGTATGGTAATCCGACGCAATACGCATGTGTAAACTCAATCCCCGTTTTCATGGAAAATCGGTATTTCGATCTCAATACGATCTTGGTCCAACTCTAAAAATTTTCAGGGTCGGATCTAGATTGAAATCGATTTGAATACTGGAAAAACAGGCGTTTTCATGGACGGTATCGGATTGAAATCGTTTTCACAACGAACTCAATTCCCATGAAAACGTAGCAATAATATACTTTATTGAAACTACTATTAATACGTAGTAATACTTTCTATTATTTTGTTGTTTTTGATTTATTTCAACGGGCATACTTTATTATTTTGTATTCTTAAAAAAAGTACGCATATGATATTTCTCAAGACCCCCAGCTGAGGATGGAAAATAATATGCATCAGAACATAAGCTGATAATATTTAGATAACATAATCAAGCAAAAATACTAAGTACCCACTTATCCTTATCAGGCCTAAGTAGCAAACATTGCGATTTTTTTTAATATCATTTTTTACTCATATTTTCCCTTATTACTATTTCACATCTTAAAATACACAAAAAAAAGTATTTTAGATTTTAGGGCCAATACTAAACATAAACGTTTTTGTCACAGAAATGTCACAATTTATCTTTAAAAAAAAATATCAATCAAATCGGTTTAGCCGTTCTGACGTGATTGAGGGCCAAATATACAACGAGAAAACAAGTTTACAGCATTTTTAAATGTTTAACGGCTCGAAAAAGACAGATTTTATGTTTAAGTTTGCAATTTAATCTGTTCTCTAAAATAAAGCTAATTTTGTTGACTTCCTTTTATTTTTTAAAAATTATTGCAGTAAAATTTTCTCCGTTTTTACACAATTTTTACGTTATAATGACTCACGTACGGCACTGATAGTCATCTTATTATAAAAAACTTCATCCAAATCAGTGTACATACACTCACACAAACAAACAACTTTCGCATTTATAATACTATAGGATAGGATTCTTGGGATTTTCATAAATTTGTCGCAAATTTGATTTATTTTTTAACACTTTTAAACCCGCCCTTGTCTGCTTACCAGAACTGCGCTTCGCGTCGTTCGGACCAACGGCCTCGGGAAATACTAACTTCCCGCACTAGTCAGGACAATAACTATTTCCTAATTTCAACTTCAAAAATAGCAAGCACACATCTTTAATATCAAATGCTAGAAATTCAAAATAAAAACAACGAACGAAGTTGTTTTTTATGGTGATGGAACAAACATTTGAAATATTCTAATAAAATTATTTTTTTTCTAATAGTGTAGTGTTTCCCCCAATTTTCCTAACAAAACAGTAAACAAACATGCAAATATCCAGAGAAATATCCTAGTTGCGGCACTTAAATATTCTTGCCTTGCAACTTTATCATACCCCAATACCCCTCGAACAAGCAAATGAGAAAAAAAAATTGCAAAAAACTTTTTTAATTTGATTTTCTAATAGAAGAACAATATTATTTGAATCAGCTTCAAAAATAGCAAGCACACATCTTTAATGGCAAGTGCTAGAAATTCAAAGTAAAAACAACGAACGATGTTGTTTTTTTATGGTGATGGAACAAACATTTGAAATATTCTAATAAAATAACATTTTTTTTTCAAATAGTGTAGTGTTTTCCCCAATTTTCCTAACAAAACAGTAAACAAGCATGCAAATATCCCGAGAAATATCCTAAAGTTGCGGCACTTAAATATTCTTGCCTTGCAACTTTATCATACTCCAATACCCCTCGAACAAGCAAATGAGAAAAAAAACTTGCAAAAAACTTTTTTAATTTGATTTTCTAATAGAAGAACAATATTATTTGAATCAGCTTCAAAAATAGCAAGCACACATCTTTAATGGCAAGTGCTAGAAATTCAAAGTAAAAACAACGAACGAAGTTGTTTTTTTATGGTAATGGAACAAACATTTGAAATATTCTAATAAAATTTTTTTTTTTTTCTAATAGTGTAGTGTTTCCCCCAATTTTCCTAACAAAACAGTAAACAAACATGCAAATATCCAGAGAAATATCCTAAAGTTGCGGCACTTAAATATTCTTGCCTTGCAACTTTATCATACCCCAATACCCCTCGAACAAGCAAATGAGAAAAAAAAATGCAAAAAACTTTTTTAATTTGATTTTCTAATAGAAGAACAATATTATTTGAATCAGCTTCAAAAATAGCAAGCACACATCTTTAATGGCAAGTGCTAGAAATTCAAAATAAAAACAACGAACGAAGTTGTTTTTTATGGTGATGGAACAAACATTTGAAATATTCTAATAAAAATTTTTTTTTCTAATAGTGTAGTGTTCCCCCAATTTTCCTAACAAAACAGTAAACAAACATGCAAATATCCAGAGAAATATCCTAGTTGCGGCACTTAAATATTCTTGCCTTGCAACTTTATCATACCCCAATACCCCTCGAACAAGCAAATGAGAAAAAAAAATTGCAAAAAACTTTTTTAATTAGATTTTCTAATAGAAGAACAATATTATTTGAATCAGCTTCAAAAATAGCAAGCACACATCTTTAATGGCAAGTGCTAGAAATTCAAAGTAAAAACAACGAACGATGTTGTTTTTTTATGGTGATGGAACAAACATTTGAAATATTCTAATAAAATAACATTTTTTTTTCAAATAGTGTAGTGTTTTCCCCAATTTTCCTAACAAAACAGTAAACAAACATGCAAATATCCCGAGAAATATCCTAAAGTTGCGGCACTTAAATATTCTTGCCTTGCAACTTTATCACACCCCAATACCCCTCGAACAAGCAAATGAGAAAAAAAACTTGCAAAAAACTTTTTTAATTTGATTTTCTAATAGAAGAACAATATTATTTGAATCAGCTTCAAAAATAGCAAGCACACATCTTTAATGGCAAGTGCTAGAAATTCAAAGTAAAAACAACGAACGAAGTTGTTTTTTTATGGTGATGGAACAAACATTTGAAATATTCTAATAAAATTATTTTTTTTTTCTAATAGTGTAGTGTTTCCCCCAATTTTCCTAACAAAACAGTAAACAAACATGCAAATATCCAGAGAAATATCCTAAAGTTGCGGCACTTAAATATTCTTGCCTTGCAACTTTATCATACCCCAATACCCCTCGAACAAGCAAATGAGAAAAAAAAAATGCAAAAAACTTTTTTAATTTGATTTTCTAATAGAAGAACAATATTATTTGAATCAGCTTCAAAAATAGCAAGCACACATCTTTAATGGCAAGTGCTAGAAATTCAAAATAAAAACAACGAACGAAGTTGTTTTTTATGGTGATGGAAAAAACATTTGAAATATTCTAATAAAATTATTTTTTTTTCTAATAGTGTAGTGTTTCCCCCAATTTTCCTAACAAAACAGTAAACAAACATGCAAATATCCAGAGAAATATCCTAGTTGCGGCACTTAAATATTCTTGCCTTGCAACTTTATCATACCCCAATACCCCTCGAACAAGCAAATGAGAAAAAAAAATTGCAAAAAACTTTTTTAATTTGATTTTCTAATAGAAGAACAATATTATTTGAATCAGCTTCAAAAATAGCAAGCACACATCTTTAATGGCAAGTGCTAGAAATTCAAAGTAAAAACAACGAACGATGTTGTTTTTTTATGGTGATGGAACAAACATTTGAAATATTCTAATAAAATTATTTTTTTTTTCTAATAGTGTAGTGTTTCCCCCAATTTTCCTAACAAAACAGTAAACAAACATGCAAATATCCCGAGAAATATCCTAAAGTTGCGGCACTTAAATATTCTTGCCTTGCAACTTTATCATACCCCAATACCCCTCGAACAAGCAAATGAGAAAAAAAAACTTGCAAAAAACTTTTTTAATTTGATTTTCTAATAGAAGAACAATATTATTTGAATCAGCTTCAAAAATAGCAAGCACACATCTTTAATGGCAAGTGCTAGAAATTCAAAGTAAAAACAACGAACGAAGTTGTTTTTTTATGGTGATGGAACAAACATTTGAAATATTCTAATAAAATTATTTTTTTTTTCTAATAGTGTAGTGTTTCCCCCAATTTTCCTAACAAAACAGTAAACAAACATGCAAATATCCAGAGAAATATCCTAAAGTTGCGGCACTTAAATATTCTTGCCTTGCAACTTTATCATACCCCAATACCCCTCGAACAAGCAAATGAGAAAAAAAAAATGCAAAAAACTTTTTTAATTTGATTTTCTAATAGAAGAACAATATTATTTGAATCAGCTTCAAAAATAGCAAGCACACATCTTTAATGGCAAGTGCTAGAAATTCAAAATAAAAACAACGAACGAAGTTGTTTTTTATGGTGATGGAAAAAACATTTGAAATATTCTAATAAAATTATTTTTTTTTCTAATAGTGTAGTGTTTCCCCCAATTTTCCTAACAAAACAGTAAACAAACATGCAAATATCCAGAGAAATATCCTAGTTGCGGCACTTAAATATTCTTGCCTTGCAACTTTATCATACCCCAATACCCCTCGAACAAGCAAATGAGAAAAAAAAATTGCAAAAAACTTTTTTAATTTGATTTTCTAATAGAAGAACAATATTATTTGAATCAGCTTCAAAAATAGCAAGCACACATCTTTAATGGCAAGTGCTAGAAATTCAAAGTAAAAACAACGAACGATGTTGTTTTTTTATGGTGATGGAACAAACATTTGAAATATTCTAATAAAATTATTTTTTTTTTCTAATAGTGTAGTGTTTCCCCCAATTTTCCTAACAAAACAGTAAACAAACATGCAAATATCCCGAGAAATATCCTAAAGTTGCGGCACTTAAATATTCTTGCCTTGCAACTTTATCATACCCCAATACCCCTCGAACAAGCAAATGAGAAAAAAAAACTTGCAAAAAACTTTTTTAATTTGATTTTCTAATAGAAGAACAATATCATTTGAATCAGGGGTTTTTCACCGATATACAGAGTGCTCATTTTAAACCTCCCTAACCAAGATTCACAAATTGACAGTTGGAAAAATCTTCCGATACATAGATTTTTCAATCGAGGTGACACATCTCGAAATTTTTTAGCTTTACAAGATGGCGTGACAAGCGATGAAACTTTATTTTATAAATAAGAGATGACGCAAAAAAATGTGAATTATTTTTCTCTATTTTTAAGACAATAAATATTTATTAAACGTAAATAAATCCAATATAATTTTTGTACCTAACCAAAAACAAGTCCTGTTAAATTGATATATTACGTATTTTTGACGTTTTATATAGATAAAACGTCATTGAAACTTCAGGTTATGAAGGTTGTTGACTTAAGAGTGTTCTAGTTTGTTATTTTTAATAATTTTTGATATTTATGATGACATTTTCATTGGTCGTAGGTAAAGTATAGTACACTAACTCGCATGTTATGGTCATTACACGCTCAGATAAATTAAGACTCTCCTGCGGCTCGCGTCTCAAACTTCAACTTCGCGTTTAATGACCATCATAACATGCTTGTTATGTAAACTACTATTACAACCGTGTAAAAAATTAAAAAATCTATATATATACATTTTTGAAGTAGTCACTTTCAAAACAAGCTCAAATTGTATAGGTAAATTTCACCCCTCAAACAATATCGACGTGTCCTAAGTTTTTTCAAAAAAATAAAAAAGTTATTTTGTAAAAAAAATAATGTTTGCGTTGGACCATGCAAGTGTGAAAGTGAATATCTCAAAAATGAATCTATAGATTTTCGAAATTTTTACACAGTTGTAAAGACTTTCAAAAGACCTTCAAGAAACAAGGTATAACTCGACCCACTTACCCAAAATGTGCCCCCCTCAGATAAAAAATCGACGTGTCCGAGAATTTAAAAAAAAACAGATTAAGAAGTTTTAAAATGAACACACTGTATATAAGATATGTTTCCTGGAGATCAAAAAACTAGCGTGATCAAACTGACCTTTATAGTAATTGATACGTAAGTTGGTTAAAATTGTGTACATGCAACCACATATTATATCTGCAATAGATAAATCTATAGTTTCAGACAATGCAATAGGCTGGCACCAAATCCACATAATTTTGCAAACACTTCTATAGGTAAGTAAGTTCCAAGACTTCATAAGCTAAGTAAGTTCATGGGAGTTTTAGCAAAAACAACTTTAGCCAATTTCTCTCCACTAGGCACAGTGTTAAATAACAACTATTACTCTATAAAACCATTACACCATTTAAAAAAAGTCAATGGAACTATAATGGGAAATCTAAGTTAACTTCGTTTATTGTAGGAATAAAACTCGCGTAAACACTTAAATGGTTTTTTGTTGCTACCTAGGGCAATCCCCGGAGCGTGAATCCTTCTCTTAACAGTGACCAGGGCGCCTGTATTCTTGACACCCGTACCTGTCAGTGTAAACAAATTTCGGACTTCCCACCTGCTGTGAGCCATGTGAAAAGTGAGAAAGGCAAATACTCACCTTAAGTATAATATAGCCGTCATAGATCAAGAATAGGTAATTACTTTTACTTTATTCTAATAATACCTATTCTTATACTAAGAATAATATACTTGAAGCAACTTTAATTTTCCAAGAATAGGGCTATTCTTAAATAAAGAATAGATTTTTTCCCGTGTAGTGCCCAAAAAATTTGCCCAATTACACATTAAAGAAAAACGCAGTGCGCGGTGCTTTTTCGAAATTTGTGAGACAAAGTCAGCGCGCTGGGCAAAGTTGTACCGGTGGACACCACCACCGATATTTGACAAGTAGCCAGATAATCGCCGTCAAAGACTGAAGTGGAATGCCCGATGGCGTATTATGCCCGATTTCAGTAAACAAAGCATCAATTCCAACTAGCTTGACAACGCTGAATTTAAAATTTTCAACCATTTTGACAGCCGTCAGACACCGTCAAAATGGCGGACATTAATATCTTCAATTTAGAGTATTTTCACCGAAGAGTACCCACTTTGTACTCCTCAAATGATTCCCTGTTTGAAAGTGTTACATCAATTGACGGTTATCAGGGCATGTCCTCCCTCACATTTTTTCTTAACTTGAAAGACGCCAATAAAGATTAAAATGTCAAAAGGTTTGACATGTGTCAAAAATTTTCCGAACCGCATCTTCTCTCTAATTCAAAAACTAAGCCACACGGGAAAATGTCATGAAATGTCAACTGGTGGTTAAAAGGAAGCACCTGGTATTTTAAGCACAATAACGACAATATCTGTGAAGCCTGTCAAATTATTACATAAGATTTTTTGATTAAAAAAATAGGAACACCTGGTGCAAAGGTGTTTTACTCTATAATATATTTAATCTTCTTTGTCTTACATACGAACGACTTTATAGCTAAGCTAAAAATAAAAAAATAGATAAATTGTCAAGTCATTTGGACAGCATTTGACGTCGAAAATATTATCGTTTTTGTAATCAGTGTCCCCGATTTGGCATAATTCGATACCCCACACGGTCTTATAGTTTAAAATACTAGGTGCTTCCTCTCAATCACCAGTGTATCTTCATTTTTGGAGTACGCCTAATTCAAGCTGATTGCGTTTGGAAACTAAAAAAAAATAAAAAAGACCCAGATGCGGTTTGGGCAATTTTTGACACATGTCAAAACTTTTGACGTTTTAATCTTTATTGACGTCTATAAAGTAAAGATAGAGAGAGATAAAATTCTTATTTTGTTACCAAAAAAATGGTAGGACATGCCCTGACAATTGTCAATTTTTTTGACTTTCAAACAAGGAATCATTTGAGGAGTACAAAGTCGGTACTCTCCGGTGGAAATACTGTAAATTGAAGATATTAATGTCCGCCATTTTGGCGGTGTCTGACAGCTGTCAAAATGGTTGACAATTTTAAATTCATGGTTGTCAAGTTAGTTGGAATTGATGTTTTGTTCATTGAAATCGGGCATAATACGCCTGTTCTTGGGCATTCCACTCCAATATTTGACAGCGATTATCTGGCCCCCTGTCAAATATCGGTGTTGGTGTCCTTGAGAAAAATGTTCTCTGGCTTTGCCTCACAAATCCCGAAAAAGCACCGAGGGTCAATTTTCACTTCAAAACTGCGTTCTACATTAATTACGTGTTTCTGTTTAAATTTCCAATTTTCCTCCTACTCCCTTGGTGATATTTATCTTACCTATAATTTTAAATAATTAAATTTATTTTATGTTTATCTTTTCACTTTATAGGTATCATCAGTAAATACCTAGATTTCTTCTACGTGTTTTCTGTTACTATGTTTATTTTCTGACACCCCTTCCCTTTAAATGAGATTTTGAACTCAAGTAATTAAAGGGTTAGAACAATCCCTCCCTGCTCTTGTGTGTTGTGCTGTTCACAGTCCAACTTTTAAATCGAAATTTTGTAATTATATTGTAAATTTCATCATTTCCATAACGTGAAATAGAGTCTTGTATCCAAGGCGTGACTTTTTGATAAAGGTTGTGCAAACTTTTATAATATAATTATAAAATTATATTATAAACCTATGGACTAAAGTAGCACTTTTAATTCCGACGCGAAAAGTTTGTGTCCCGACCGGAGGGAGGGCTACAGTTTGCTGAGGAATTAAAAAAAACTTTAGTCCCGTAGTTTATATACTATTTTATGCCCATTAGGACAGGAAGAACTAAAAATAAAATAATTAATCATGAAAATAATGAAAGACAGCACTCTCGTACTCGTAGTCTTTAGTTTTAAAATGTCAACTCTGCTGACTGATGGGCGGTTATTATTGTTGACATTGAAAATTGATGTGCTTTGAAAGCATTACTATGGCGTTTGAAAAAAAATATATGTACTTTTGTACTTTTAATCCCTTTTATTCCCTAACTACCTGAAGACCCCGCAGCTTCGTCTGATTCGGTTTTACCCGTTTTGCTCAGTTTTTCTTGCTTTAAATGGTTATAACTTTTGTTCCCGTGAACCTATTTTGATGAAATAAAGCCTGTGTAGTCCCTAGGAGTCCAAAGAATGCATATGAATTTCCCATCAAAATCGTTCCAGTAGTTTTTGCGTGATGATGGAACAAAAAGACAGGCAGACAGACATTTTTGTAATCTATATCGTTTCGTTAGAAGCCGTCACCAAGTAGAAGACCTCACCAAGACTTTTGAAAAAATATTTAATTTGAAGAAATGGTTTTTCTAGACATTTATTATAAACTCGTCAACAATTGAAGTGGCATACCCGGATTTTTTTACCCAAATTTGGGTTTAAATTATCGGTTGAACTAATGACCCGATTTTGACAAAACTTTTTTGAATTGGCCATTCGTCCTTCATAAAGCCCATATTTTGATAACCTAGATGAAATTAACTTGCTGGGAGGGTGAAACATAAAGGTGCCAAATCGCAAAAGTTTGTATGGCTATCATAAAGCATAATTTTTTAAGAATTTTTGGAAATGTTTTAAAATGACCAATGTCCAGAGATGAACAAAGTTATTTCTATTTTTTTTTTGTTTTGCCTCTAGTTTTTCAGATATGGTTTTTTTTTCATAAAACAATACTTTTTTTTTGCTTTGAATGACTATGGGTGCTGCACATTTTGTATGTAAAGTATAGGTTGTGGAGTATTAATGATTATGCTTTAAATGGTAGCCATTCAAACTTTTGCGATGTTGACACCTTTGTGTTTCACCCCTCCCACTTGACCAGTTTATGTATAGATAATTAATTATTAAACACATTCCCATGCCTTTTTAAACGGAGTGCTCGGCAACTCTATTGTTTTTGTAGAAAAATATTTTTATACAGCTTTACCTTGGTTTTATAAAAAATGTGTATTTTGTTTTAAATTAGTTTTCTTTTAAACGATATCGTTTTTAGTGTCAAATGCGTAAAAAACAATAAAAATATGTAAAACCACGACAAAAGCTTTATTTGTTATGGAAATTTTCCCACCTATTCACAACAAACCTTTTTCCAAAAATAAAAAATTACAGAAAAAACAAAAAACAACGTTTACAACATACATAAACGTCATGTTCTTAAAACGCCCCTTCTTGTTAATCGATATCTCAGACAAAACACGAGAAAAAAATAGAATTGCTAAATCAAGAGAAAGCTGATGAATTATGTACCAAAATCAAGCGTTCAAAAATGATTTTTCTATACATAGTTTTTTTTGCTGCTGATCCTCCTCTCCAATTTTAAATAATCTAATAGTGTTTTTTTTAGATTTTAGTTCTACGAAAGGTTAACGACGACTTTTAATCTCAAAAGTTATCAGCGTAGCTAATTCTAGCCTAACTGAATGTTCTAAGCCCAAGTTTAGGCAACCATGCGCAAAACAACAATCTATATAATAGAACCGCGGTTGTTTGTGTGAACCAGCGTTCAACATATTTACGAATCAGTCTTTCTTCATATAAGTATCTTCTAGTGTATATAAGAAGCACTTTTAATTAATCAGTCACAAGAATTACATCAAAATTAAGATAAAAATTTAAAAATCTGAGAAATCAATTAAATTCAAGTATTTTTGTAAGTAAATTAAAAAGCCGTTTAATTCCTTAAAAGTAGGTTCTGTCGTTTTTGCATAGTGTTTTTTCGAGTGAAATTAACAAGTTTACAAAAATGGGAAGCAGCCAATCAGCTTTAAATTTTGGTGCCGGACCTGCCAAACTGCCCAGAGAAGTGAGTTTATTGCATATAACTATAAGATACTATAAGGGCCCTGCTCTGGTATTTTACGAAAAAAAAGCCGTAGCGATAATAGGGAGTTTTGGGCCAGCGAAAATAAGATCAAATTTGACACGTTATGCTTATTTTTATTTGGGGTTTGGGCAGTTAAAAATAACGCGCTGTTATAGGCCGAATTAAATTCATTTAACTGATGATACCCTGCTTTGTTTCTTCTTTGATATGGTAACTCAAATTACAAAATGTTTTCGCATATTTTCAAAAACATTATCAAAATCACATATAAAAAGTTAAGGTTAAGAATAAGCACAATCTCTCTAATAATAAATAACTAACTAATAAAGTTTGTCTTTATGCCTATTTTAACTCCCCTCTTTATGCTAAGTGCGCAGCCGCACAAATAAGCATAAGCACAGAAAATGTTATTTTAGGTAATCAAGTTAGCTTGGAAAAAATGCAGAGCCAAAAACTCTTCTACGCGCGAGTAGACTACTTCTGGCATGCGCATGCATGGCAACCCTGATTTTTAAATTATTATCATTGTTTTTCAAAGTTATTATTGTTACACATTTTGTGACACCTGGGCCATTATAGTATCTCATAGTTAATATGGTTTATTGTCTTTTTAAAAGCCTCCAAAAATTTTTTGAATTATGACCTTTACCTTTTATGATAAATTTTTAACAATATATTGAGAAAAAAATACATACATACTAAAATATGTAAAATTTAAATTTAAAAAATCAGGCCTTCGTTATCTTTATACCTTATTTACATTTTTTTTTCTTATCATATAATCTTCTATTAAAGGCCAAAATCTATTTTTTTAAATACCTATATTATTATACTCGAAAATATTGAAAGTGAAATACTGATAAATAATGTGGAATTCGATTAACACAAGTCAAGGTCTTACAAATTATGTTTAATTATATGAAAAAATATAGGTTGGTAACAAAAAATCTCTTTGAAAACAGTTTTTTTATCGCAAAAAGCTACTTTCCGCACGCTTTGGATTATGCAAAGTAGCGCTTACCCCGAGCTTTCTCCGCACATTTTTTTTAGCAAAATTACCATAATATAGACACATTAAAGTAAATAATTCATAAACATACATTTTTTGAAGTTTCGATAAAAATTAAAAAAAAATAAGTTTTTGCACTCGAAGAGATTTTTTTTTGGATGGAATCTGATGAAACCCTCTTTTATAAATATGAACTGTAATATTCCATTCCGAGGGGTGAAGTAACCCCCAAATTTTGTTGGTCCTGTCAGGGCCCAGGACCAGGACCTAAAATATGCCTTTATTTCAATTGGCACCTGAATGAAAGAGCCTATAATTCTGGTCCGGCCTAGTCCTAGAACGTAGGTCCTGCCAAGCCCTGCCAAGAATTTTGTACCCCTACTGCCGGATTGGTTCACCCTTCGTAAAATTCATAAAAAAAATATTTTTTTAGGTTCTAGAAGATGTCCAAAAAGAACTTCTATCCTACCAAAACTCTGGAATGAGTCTTATGGAGATGAGCCATAGATCCAAAGAATACTCACAAATAAACAAAAGCGCACAGGATACCGTAAGAGAATTACTGTAAGTTTGAAGTATTTTTGAGTTACACTCACGGAAGTAACAATAAAGGTGGAATGATAATATCCTTTAAATAAAATGACCGCCATATGTACTTGACGTTTGTGAGCCTAAATCAGTTGGTATTGACAAAATTCCCCTAACTCTGAGGCTAATAATAAAAAGGGTTATCGCACAGCACTTATGGAAGGCTAAAACTAGTAATTCCGATTGTATAACAGCACTGAACAAATCAAAACACCATATTTTTAGCAAAAACACGCAAAAAAAACGAAACCACTTTATTTTGACTAAAAAAAACAACGGAGTAACATCCTAGTAACTTTTGGTTTGGTTCAAACAAGTCAAATAAGTGTGTGGCTAATAAAAAAAACAATCAAATGATATAACTTTACTTTTTCTACTAACTAAAATTTAAAAAAACAAAATTTTAATATATTACAAGAAATCATGGTAAAAATTTCATTTACTGATTGTGGAAAAGACACATAAAAAAAAATAATGTCAAGTCGATTCGATTGATGCGACTACGTTCTTTTAGGCTCATAACTGTCACCTACATATAGCGGTCATTTTTGTGAAATTTTTAAGTTGCACCCCCCCTCCCCCCATGCTTAGGAGATAGATTTAATGACAGTTGATATGTCATAATTTTGTACTAATTATATATGTACTCTTAAAGAAGGGTACTTTTAGTATACAAGAACCATCGGTTCCTAAGATTTTTGTTTGTTTGTTATGGGGGTGTGTAGTTTGATATCAAGGTACACCCCCCTGTGCTTAGAAAAGAGATTCGACAAAAAATTACTATGCCAGAATTTCCTACTAATTATGTACTAATTTCGCCTTCTTCTAAAAAATTTGCTACTCTCAAGATAACTTAATTTTTTTTTGTTTTTATGGGGTGTGTAGCTTGATATCAAGGCACACCCTCCTATGCCTAGGAAAGAGATTCCTACTCTCTCTATTTTTTTAGAAAGGGACGAAAGTAGTACATAAATACTACCAAATTCTGGCAAAGTTACTTTTCGTCGAACCTTTTTCTAAGCAAAGGAGGGGTGTACCTTGATATCAAGCTACACACCCCACAAAATTAAAAAAAAAATCAAGTTATCTTGACAGTAGGTAATCTTTTAGAAGGGGATGAAATTAGTACATATTCAGTATCAAATTCTGGCAAAGTTACTTTTCGTCGAATCTTTTTCCTAAGCAAAGGGGGGGTGTACCTTGATATCAAGCTACACACCCCATAACAAACAAGCAAACATCTTAGGAACCGATGGTTTTTGTAAACTAAAAGTACCCTGTTTAAGAGTACATAATTAGTACAAAATTATGACATATCAACTTTCATTAAATCTATCCCGCCCCCCTTTTAAGTGTAAATACCTCCGCTATTCATTAAGTACAAATTTTTTTTTGCTGAGGGGGGGGTGTAGCTAGACTAAGCTTATAAAAACGTCGTTTTTTTAAGTTAAACATTGAGTTTTCTCAAAATATTATCATGGCACATATAAACATACATACATACTCCATCCAACTCGAAAAACTTTACCCTCAAACCGTAGGCAGTCGCAGAAAACAAAAACTGTCTAGTTTAGAAGAAAATAATAACATTATAATCTCAGCGAATTTCAGAATGCAGTTATGCGTTTTTGTTAATCCGGTGCTTTAAAAAAATACTAAAAATTTCACTTTTCTGGTCGTAGCAGGTTGGTCCTTACTTAGACGCCGGATACACAGACCAACACCGTTCTCAACTAAAAAGCCAGTTAACTCTTATCTCTTCATTGCCCTTTAGCCAAAGATTGTCCCCATCTTTATAACCAAATTGACAGGTAAAACATGAATTTTCTGTCGGTTGGGTGTCCGCTAAAGTAGGCTAAAGGATACTAAATCGAAAAAGAGTTAACTGTCCTTTTAGTTAAGCAGGTGTTGCACAGACCCAGGAATATAATTATACAGACCGCTTCAAGCTACTGCGAACATAGGGCGAAAAAAGTCTAATTTGCCAGTGTACGTACATGCAGAGACACCGTACGCCTATCAGTGAAGCAACCAACACTCAGGCTCCGATCGCCATTCGCTGCCGTTCGCCGCCGTTCGCCTTGTATTTAGTACGCCTCTAACCACGGTGCTGTGTGGAGCGTAGTCAATGAAACCGGAATTTGGTCAATAAATACGCAAATTTTTATAACGTAATTTTCTTATTTTTTGTCACTGATAAATAAGAGCGTTTTATTGTCAACTGCTCAGATTTATCAGTGACGACGTGTTACAATGAAAATAATAAGGAGAAACAAAATAAAAGCAAGTTCTCAAAATAAAATAATACATTCTAAAAACCAAAAAGATTCTCCCAGTCAAAAAAAAATTAAAGCAAATGTTCGAAAAGTCCTCCTTGCTCGGCTAGACAATATCCGAGCCTACTATAAAAACCCCTTCCAACGTTTCCAAGCATGTTAGGGGTAATAATTTGAAAAGCTTCTTCAAAATCAGATAGAAGTCATTAGGAGCAAGATCGGGATATCGAGCTGGCCATAAAATAGTTCCCCGTGTACTTATAACCCGATTAGGAAATACATTATCAAGATATTCCCTAACAAGGCCAACATTGTGAGCAGAACAACCATCTTGTTGAAACCATGTTTCACCAAATCTTACACCTAACAACTGCCTAGCAGTTGGAATAATGTGCTGCTACAGTAGATCCAAGTATCTAGGACCATTCAAATTGCAATTGCCGTTAATAAAAAATGGCCCAATTACGTGTTCCCCTACAATACCCCCCCCCCAAACATTTAGTTTTCGGGGATACTGTGTTCTTACGTCAAAATACAAATGCAAATTTTCCCTCGACCAATATCGAACGTGTGTTGGGTTATGACGATTTGACCATTTGACCATCTGCACTTTTTCGGCAACTTCGTAGACATCCATTTTTGGTTTTAAAAATGTATTATTTCAATTAAGAACTTACCCATCTGTTTCTCGAGCAAGGCAGAAATAAAACAAAATAATAAAAACAAAATGAATTTCCAACAGATAACACTGCAGCGTGCTTCGAATCCACCTCGGTCGTACGGCACGAGAGTAAATTGGACTTGATTCCCCCTATGTTCGCAGTAGCTTGAAGCGGTCTGTATATCAGATACATGCTCTTCGCAAAAATTCGACATTGGTGATATCGCAAGGTCAATTTTAAGCTGGCCACATATTTGCGCGTCTTTAAAAACAGTGTACATTAGGATCGTATTTACAGTCATTCCGAAGTTATTAAAATACCCTATAATAATTAATTTTAAAAAATACAATATACAGGGTTTAGACGTCCAACACTGTTTCTGGACTTTCAATCCATCCATACTACCCACCTCTAATATTTTTAGCAAAAACGAATTTATAGAGCGTTAATAGACCATCAAAGTTGGTGACACCGTAGGCAAAATCGGTTATTTTTCTTCCGTATCCAAACATAATCAAACCCGCTCGGTTATTTTTTGCAACGAACCAGATTTATTTCTGTGCAAAAGCTCCAGTTTTTTTTTTGTTTAGTTCGGTTTTTAATTTTTCTGTGAAAGTAAATTTGCAAAACCAGGAATTGCTGTTTCCTTTTCTATTCCATTTAAATTGGCAGTTTGTATGTGGGCAAAAGAATTCCAGTTCGTTCTAGATGATATAAATGTGATATAAATCGAATAGAATATTCTTTTTTTAAAAATATTCCTGTGACATGCTAAGAATTTTCTTTAGATAAAATTTTATACATTTTATCTTATTTATCTACCACACCTTTCACAAAAACACTCTTAAATTATTCTATAATAAAATAATACTCCATATTATATTACATTACAGTTTTTATCTGCAGAAGGTTTATATCATGTTACAGGAATATCTAAAAATATATTAATATTCTTATCATATAAATAGTACATGAAAAAACCCCTCCGTAATCGATTTATATCGCATTTTTATCATCTAATACGAATATTCTTGGAACATTAATGTTCTTGAATGTTCTTTTTGTGTTTACTGGGATACGCCGGTTAGGATAATTTGTGTTTGTGGTATCAAAACTCTTTTTAGCATCTCAATTACAGTAATACGGTAAGCAAATAAAGTGACGAGAAATTAGTTTAATATATAAAAGTAAAAACGTAAAAGGATATATTTTTTTCCCTTTCTAGTCTTTTTTATGAATTTAAAATAACTTATCAAAATAAAGATAGATACAAAATATAAAGTGAACGCAACTTAATGTAATCATTAGAGAAGTTTCAGTGTTTGCATGAAAAAGTAATCAGGCCGAACTAGTTCCTATAAGTTGAAAACGCCATTACTAAACATCGCACTTTATTCCAGATCCGTACCCGACAACTACAAAATAATCTTCACCCAGGGCGGCGCTACAGGAGTGTTCGCAGCAATCGCGATGAACCTCATAAACAGGACCGGATCAGCCGATTACGCAGTCACCGGAACTTGGTCCGGAAAAGCAGCCCAGGAAGCTGCCAAGTACGGCACTGTAAACCTGGTTTTTCCCAAGGCCGACAAGCCCGGAACGGTTCCCGATCAAAGCACGTGGACTTTGAACCCTAACGCGTCGTACTTCTACTATTGTGATAACGAGACTGTCGATGGTAAGTACGACACTGGAATTTACTATTTTTGTTAATACAAGGTGCCCAACAAAAGTTGACTTAAAATCATTAAGCAATGAAACTTGGTACGCATACTAAGTGGGCTGGGTAATTTTTGAGATATGTGCCATGAAGTCCCCTGTAGAGGACGTAAAACACAAAATTCGTGAGATTTTAAGAAATTTTGACGGAGCGATAAAATTTGGTAGAAACGTTCATAAAAGTATTTTAACATCTCATGTGGGTGGGTCAACCCACAGAAACCACGCCCGATCACAAAGTATAAATTAATAAAAAAAACTAACTGATCTGGGAAAATAGTCCCTTAAATTTTACAATGTTTATTGTTAGAACAAACCAAATGCGACCACCTGGCTTGACAACTTAGGATAATTTACTGACTCTCACACCTGAGCCGAAACCGGTCTGAAACAATAAACACATTGCACAAAATACACATTTCTTCTTCGTTTGTAATTCACATGCTCGCAACCACTCCCCCCCTTCAATGTAAAATGTTTTAGAATTATTGGTTTGCACCAAAAAATTCCAGACGTCTTAGTCACTCGTTTTTACGATTTAAAGTATAGTTTTATTCGTAAAAATATTATTAATTTTTATATTATTTTAGGTGTTGAGTTCCCATACATCCCAGAAACCAATGGAGTACCAATTGTAGCTGATATGTCCTCAAATATTATGACCAGAAAATTCGATGTTTCCAAGGTAAAAATATTAAAATAGGTTTTTACAATTGTATGTCAATCAGATTTGAATAAGTTTGACACAGTAATAGTTTAAAACATTATCCCGCGACTTTTAAAACAATTGTGTTTTTCACGTATTTGCCAACGTGTTTTGCAAAGACATGAGTGGTCTTTGTGCGGAACACGTCCTGACGTTCTGCAGGCTCCGTGATCCATCGCCAATCCACGACCGGTTTCGATTTTATTGAATCTCATCAGGTGGATCCAGGCAAGAGCTCGGTGTAGACATTTTACGTAATTTTAGATAATGAGTTGTTATTAAAAATAGGAATTTGGAAGCCTGGTCGTAATCAAAGGAAAAACCAATAATTTTTAAATGAGTCAAGATAAAATGAAAACAAATACGTGTGACCTTCAAATCGAGTCATGTAGGATCCCTACTTTTTGGAGTCAAATAATAAGAATTGACTGAACTTTGAATGGAAGGCACATTGTGTAAAAACTAAAACTCGGAAAATTTTTTTCTAAAGCCACCAATTCGAAAAACTGAAACATTTGGAAAAAGAAATTTTACCTTTAATAAATGTAGAAATCCGGGCGGAACAATTCCCATGTACGTAAGCCACCTTGCTGGGTCCGTTGCACGCCCAATATCCTTGGTTTAGCCTTCGAAGCCTGCCTTTTTCGCAAAAGTACAGATTTTTCTGGGCTGCAACCTTCTTACATTGCCTGGGGCCAGCAGATAGTTCCCGAGGTGCGACTCTCTTGACCTGGCCAGACCTGACACTCCAGCAGGACGTGCAAGGACGATTCCTCGTCCTCCATTCACCATCGACACTCTGAGTCTTCGGCTCTAGGTACTTGTTAAGGCGACAGTGTCCCGTTAGGAGCCCTGTTGCCACTCTTACATCCTTCCTACCTAGGTGGAGCAAGGACTTTGTGTTTTTGGTGCTCACCTCACCAATCAGGACCTTGGCCTGTCTCATGCCCTGCGTGCTATTCCAGAGCTCCTCAGAGCGCCTGTCCAAGTCACTTTTCAGGGCCGTTATGACTTGTTATGCCGGAATACCTAGTATGAGTTCCGGACCTACCAGATCGGTTGATGATCCTTGTCTAACCAATCTATCGGCCTCTTCACCCAGAGGAGATTGACCTTGTTGTGTCTTGCCATAGTTGTCAAGACACGTTTGCACTCCAATACAAGGGCAGAGTCAACCCTGTCCGATAGCAGACAGTGCAGCCCTACCATATGAGCAATGTAAATATCCTTGCCTGAAGCGGACATTTCCAGATTTTTATATCCACTCATCAGAATGGCGTATACCGC
The DNA here is from genome assembly GCA_963921995.1 of Oxystoma pomonae. Lineage (NCBI taxonomy): Eukaryota > Metazoa > Arthropoda > Insecta > Coleoptera > Brentidae > Oxystoma > Oxystoma pomonae. The sequence continues at coordinate 44,823,755 of OY998172.1, forward strand.
AGCCTGAAAAACAGTCGCGTACCTTACTAGGGAGGAGAAGTGGAATTTGGCCCCCGTGATTTTACAGTACAGTCCCGCCCCCGACTTTTCCCCCATTTTTGAGTCGTCTGTGTACCAGACTGTCTCATTCGGGGGGCAAGGGACACACATCTATTCCTTCCAGACTTCCCTATCAGGCGTGTAAAACCTAATTGGAGTGCTGTGTGACTCTTGGGATCCGAATTGATCCTGAGGTCACAATGACTTTGAAGTCTATACATAGTCCTCAAAGCCACATGTTCTACGAAAAGGTGCAACGGAGGCAGCCCTACGAGCCTTTCATTAGCCCTGAAATTCTGAATGTTTATTTGACTCAAAAAAGTATGGATATCACATGTTTCGTTTTGAATGTCATTTCAAAATTTCCTGAGCTAAGGTCACTGACAGAAAAAAAAAGAATACCTACTCTTAAAATAACTTTTTTGTTTATAGTTCGCCTTGACCTTCTTTGGAGCCCAAAAAAATATCGGACCAGCCGGGGTTGTGGTCGTCATAGTCAGAGAAGATTTTATTGGAAATCCCATGAAAATTACACCCACAATCTTCGATTTTGCCAAAGTTGCCAAAGACAATTCAGTATTAAACACACCTGCCACTTTCTCGTAAGTATTCGCCAATAAAAAGGCAAAACAACGTTAAAATGGTTAAAATTAGGAACAGTCACTTCCTATAGACGACGGTAGAAAAGATTTTTCCCAAATAAATTGGAACAAATACGTTTAGTTGGACCCTTTGGTATACTTAACTGAATTTTTAAAAAAAATCCCGTTACACTTCTATGGGAAAGGCGAAAAATTCATATTTCGACTTTTGTGACGTCTCTAAACTCTAAAGCGTAAGCTTTTCTAATCTAAGTTACTACCTACTCTGTATGACAATTTTCGTCTGCTTCTATATTGAACGCCTATCACTTATCAAACCAGGAATTTATCAGACCGCATTTAATAAAAATATTCATTGTAAGAACGATTCACCATAGAAACTGCAATTCGTCAAACCAATTTTTTATCCGAACCTTATTTCATCAAACCCATTCAATAACAAATTCGTAATTTATAAGCCCCGTTTTTAGTCGAAATTGATTGCTAATTCGCCAATAATACGTGAACCGGAGGCGTACAGGCAATAGAGTGACATCTATACACAAAGTATTGAACACTACCTTTGAATAAATTTAGCCAATAGATAGACAAATGCATCGAAACGCCGCGACGCCGCGCCACCTGCATGTACGCCTCCGGTTCATGTATATTTGACGAATGCGCAATCAAATTAGCAAAAATTTTCTGATAAACAACGAGTTTTACGAATTCCGGTTTTGAAAATAATGGTTTGACAAATTCCGGGGTTTATTAAAAATGGTTCTTACAAATTACGAGTTTGATATTGAGCGATTTTGATGAACAGTGGTTCGATTAAAAACGGCTCTTATAAAGTTCGAATTTGTAATTGAATGGTTTTGATGAAATAAGGTTCGGATAAAAAATTGGTTTGACCAACTGCAGTTTCTATAGCGAATGATTTTATGATTGAACTTTCTCTTATTTAACGGGTTTGATTTTGCACATTCTGATAAACTGTGGGCGTCCCTTCTATTGTCCGGATGAAGCACTGAACGGCCAAACATGAGTTCGTATGTTTCGGATACAGATTATACGCCTTCAAAATAGAAAAACCGCCATAACTTGAAAACCGCTTACCTGATTTTAACAAATGTTAGTAATTTTTGAAGCTATTGGTAAGTGCTACAAGCTTCAGTTTTTGGTTTTTTGATTTTTCTCTATTTCGATTTTTAAACGTCAAAAACCAAAATTGCTAAAATTAAAAAAGAAAACGTCACGCCAATCTCGAAAACGTCAATGAATCAACCGGGTGCGCTTGCCTATTCCCATCTTTTAATTGTGTTTCGTTTTCGAGACATTTACCTTTAAAATAATAATTTAAAACGCTTATAACTCAAAAACGACTGCACCGATTTTTAATCGGTAAAGTGTTTTTTTTTAATAAAAATAACTTTTCTTATTAGTCCTTAAATTAGACCTGACATTATTTATTTTTAAAAAAAGTAGAGGGGGTTGGTACCTTAAAAAATGGTTTATTTAAAAAAAGTCTGGTAGCTTTTTTTCCCTAATATAATTCGCTTTAATAGTCTTTTTATCTGAGCATTTCAGCGTTAACCCGATGACGACACAAAGATAGCAGCTGATTTTTGTTTGTATGACAGCTGGACAAATTAAATTAACTTTTTACGGATTTTTCTTTTGTTTTCTGTTTAAATGATTGATGCAAGACGTATTTTTGCTTGTCATTTATTATAACGTTTTATATATAAGTAAATATATTTTATTTTTGGCCTGCCTGCGTTGATCTTTCACCAAATACAAATTAAGATCATTAGTTGATAACCGATTCCGCCCAGAAACTCATCGGATGAGTTGGAGTTAGTTCATGTTCGTAGTTCATAAGTTATGATTTTTGCCACGCATTTTTGGGACAGTAATTATTTTGTTATTTAGAAGGAAAGACTTGTTGGGCACACTATATGCAATTAATCTAATTGCAAATTTAAAACTATAAGGCACCTTGTTTTTTTGTTTTTTTTTTATTATTTAATGACGAGCCTTTTCACTAAAAAAACGCATAAAGGCAGCTACCTATGACGAAAATAACGTAAGTAATATCACAGTGTATTTATTTAGGGCCAGAAAAAAATAAATGATGAACAAATACAATTTTTATTACAAAAATTTATGCAAAAATAATATAACCCCAAATGTCACCCATCAAAAAAATCAATAAAGAAAGCAGGCTGATATCTTTGTGTCGTCATAAGGTGGGCGGAGCAAAAAAATTTTTAGTGTTTATTCTAGAGACCGTGGTTATGACTCTGACTTATTTTTGGATATCGTGGGCAACGCCGCGGATTCACGGCTAGTATTTTTTTGCACTTTAAGAATTGCATTATTAGTTCATTTAATCTCTGTTAAGCCCTATATATGGATTAGTAGTACATTATAAACCTAGGGACTAAAGTGCTACTTTTAATCCCGCGGCGAAAGGTTTGTAGCCCTACCGTAAGGAGGGCTACAATTCGCTAAGGAATTAAAAGACGCTTTAGTCCCGAGATTTATATACTATTTTATGCACTTTAGGAAAAGATTATTGTTAAAATCACGTTATTTCTACGCCAAGTGGTTCGTCGACTACAAGAAAGGGTGCTAATAATTAAATCTTTGGCTTGACTTGCTATCAATTTAATTATAATTTTCCAGGGTTTAATTTTTTTTTAATCCATGAGGGATTAAATTTACTTTTAATCCCTAGGCTGAGGGATTAAATTTACTTTTAATCCCTTATGGATTAAAAGTGCCACCCCAATGAGCATTTTCAGAAACATCTGGTGACAGATATTTATATAATTATTATAAAGAGGGTTCCATTGATACCCTAGGGTATTAAGAAGTTTCCTACAAGAATTGAGTTTGTATATTTGTTTTATTAAAGGCTCTAAATTGATGGTACCCTAAAGTAACATAAAACTGGCGTTAACAATATTTCCACGGACATCTTAAATTGGTGTTAACAATATTTCCACAAACATATTTATAAAAATATAAGTCATGAGTGACAAAAGTTATATAAATTGGTGTTTGAAATCTTTCTGTCAACCCACCTATAAAATCGTAAGTAACTATCCATTAAAGATATATAATAGATTGGTTTTTAAAATGTTGCTATCAACCCACTTATAAAACTTAATTAACCAACAACAAATTTATATAAGATAAGATTGAAAATATTTCGAGAGACACTTATAAAAACTTGGGAACTCACACACAATAGTTATATAAATTGGTGTCTGTAATATTCTTATGAACTCATTCATAAACCTTTTTTGCCCATAAGGTGTTTTCTATAATGTTGTTATTAATTTATTTATATAGTGATTATAATACAACTGTTTTTTAGAACAAAAAAAAACAATTTTAATTTATTTTGGCAATTATAATAACAAAACAAACAAGATTTTTTAAGGTTAATTTTGTGACATCAAAAGGCGCGATTTTGCGACATCAAAAGGGCCGTTTTTTCGACATCAAAAGGCGCGTTTTTGCGAGATACCATACCATTATTATCTTGTTTTAATTACGTCAATCTGAGAGAGATAAGAGATCCAAATCTTCTTGATATAGTTGCCGATGACAGATATCGGGATCGAATGCATTTTACACTCGATTTCCACCAGCGTTTCCCATGCGCAGTCACCCTGACTCAAAAAACTCATCACGTGGTCCGACATGAACTTGTATAGGCAAATCTCGCTTAGACCACGTGATACGTGTTGTTGAAAAAGAGAACAATATAGTAACCGTGTTAAGGTCGCAAAAACGCACCGTGAAACGTCGAGCGCATACGCTGATACTGCTGGTCGGCGGCAAATGTGAACACCCCGGAAAATACTCGCCTGTACACCCTTCGACCCCGCAATCTAACTATATTCTTGAGATAGTTACCTATGACAGTTATGCGTGCTTGAAGTGTGTGGAGGCGGGTATTTTTCCTGGTATGTGTAGTATGCTGGATCTCTCGAGGAATGCATTTAGGAAAAGAGAACAATGGTAACTATGTTAAGCTCGCAGAAACAGACCATCAGTGTTCAACACTGCGCCATCTGCAGCCCTTTGTTCCAAGTAGCATCATTTTTTAAAAGGGTCATAAAATAGTATTTGTCGAGGTAAACAGTGGTATAGTTGTATTGTTTTTTTTTTATAGAATTGTCGGAAATTTTCGCCATTTTGGATTACAAAAATAGGTTTTTGGCCTAAATAAAAACGTTATTTATGGGGTTTCAACATGTGTTTCAATCGAAATATTGCTTGTTAGGGTTAAGAACAACATACAAAATTCAATATTTGTCCCAGAAAGAAAAAAACACGTATGAAAAAAAAAACTGATATTTAAATGAATATTGTCTTTCCCGTTTTCTCAAGTATTTTTGGAGCCCATGAAATTTACGTGAGTGTATTCGAAAACTATACAGTACACACGGAACCGCAGCTGATTTTCAGAGTAGGATGACTTGAAAAACAGCTTTTATTTGACTATAGTATATAAATATTCATATTCCTGCTTCAGCTTATCTCACTTTCATTTTTATTTATTTTAGAAGATTGCTAAACACCATTTTATAAATTTTTTTATTGTAAAAAGAAAAAGAATAATACATAACAAGCAAAGGGAAGAAAGATGGAAAATCTATATTTCTAAATCCATAAAAACCTTTAATTTGTTATGTAGTGTTGTTAGAACAATTGTAAAACCTTTTTATAATAATCTCTATACTTGAGGGCTCATAAGGAAGTTTTATAAAATCTATATGTTGTTTTTCCATCATAAGCTGCTGGTGTTGAACAGTTGTTTTTCAAGTCTTTTTTACTCATTCAAGAGATATATTACAGTTATAAAATTATCACCAACACTAAATAATATAACTTTTGGTTATTTTATGAAGGTTTTATATTATTTGCTGTAACTTTTATATAGACAAAAATGCACATTGGGACTTTAGTCCCTAAAAAGAGGGATTAAACGTATACCTATTCAATCCCTAAAGTGCATAAAAGTAAATTTCTCTATACAAAAAATATTTTCCGTTAGGTATACTTTGCAACAAAATCGCCCGAAAGCGTACATTTTCACAAAAGTTTTAAAAATGTTTGAAAATTCCCCGACGTTTCGAGAGTTCTTCAATCCCCTGACTTTTCCGAGTTTTCAAGTGATTAAAACCCCAGTATAACCATTATTTTTTAAATTTTTTCCAGAGTCTACGTAATGGAGAAAGTTCTCCAATGGATAAAGAAAAACGGCGGAGTCGAAGGCATGGAAAACCTGTCAAAACAAAAAAGCCAACTCCTGTACGACGCCATCACCAACTCGAACAACTTTTACAGCTGTCCGATTGACGAAAACGTCAGGAGTAGAATAAATGTACCATTCCGAGTAGGGGGTCCACAGGGAAATGAACAATTAGAAGAACTCTTCCTGCAGGAGGCTGAGAAGAGGTTTATGTATCAATTGAAAGGACACAGATCCGTCGGAGGCATAAGGGCTAGTTTATACAATGCAATTACTTTGGACGAAGTTAATCTGCTAGTCAAGTTTATGAAAGAGTTCCAGACTCAGCACCAAAAGTAATTCTAAATTAGTCAAATCATTATTTAAAGTTCTTTGGAAGGCGACTGTATTTTTGAGGAATAAGAATGATTAAACGACTGCGTTGTCTGTGTTTAGGATTCCATTTTAGAGGATTTTGTATTTTTTTTGTAACTGATTAAACATACGGTATTTATTTCTTGTAAATAAACCTTTTTATAAGAGTTAAATAATAAAATGAATTAATTAAAACAATTGTTAACAAAAAAAAAATGTGTGTTAATATTTCCAGGACGAATTCGTATCAGGTAACTTGGATAAGTAAGTACCAGTGCGGAACGATGCTTATTTGTGAGTGGTGCAAGGTTGGAAATCTAAGTGTATGATGGTGTTTAATGATGTATAGTGGAGGGTTACCAGTGAAACTGATGAGCCCACGCTGGTTACCCAGGGCGAAACATTGTTTAATCATTTCTCTTTTCGCTTTGATCTTTTGTGTGTTCCTTGTGGGATACTCATCCAAGTTTGAATTTTCGTTATTTCCACCCAAAATTTTTTTTTTATTATTTTTTTTTCTGTTAAAGTAACTGATTTGGAGGTTTTTTAACTTCTTGTTTGTTAAAACAATCGCTGTTTTTTACATCCTCCACATACTTTTTTGGGGATTAATTTTTTTCTATTTAGTCATCTTTTAAGGCCATAATTTCTCCCCAGATATTTAAGAAAAGAAACCACAATTGTCAACGTCTTTTTCCATAACTTTGACAGGATGCCCAGGTAAAATATCCGAAGCATTTTTCAGAATTTCAATCTTTTTTTCGATAAAAAAAGCTCTTGTAATAACATCTTTCTCGCAGGTGTTAAACCCGATTTATAAAAAATTTGGAAAGTTATCAATAAGTCCTCTTTATATTTCCCAGCCTAAGCGAAAAAAAACTAGGTTTTTCTTTTTTCTAAAAGCCTGGGCACTTCGGCCAAGGAAATAAATGGTTGATAAAACTTGCCTTTTAAAGCCCTATTCTTACTATGCAACTTTTTCATAAACTCTAGGGTGGTCCTAAACAAGCCAGATATATGCAGAATAGATCAGCTCTTAGACCTCAATAGGAATAGCCTGAGAATAATCACGGGACTATACACGGGGCAGCGCAGACTGAACAAGCACATGAACAGACTGGGAGTAAGCAACACACTGGGGTGTAGGTTCTGTGTCTGGGAGGAGGAAACTCGAGAACACATCATAGATCAGTGCGTAGCGCTGCAAAGGGCAAGAATAAGGATACTTGGCCCAGGCTTAACTAAGCCTCAAGACTGGAAAAACAGACTGGGAGTAAGCAACACACTGGGGTGTAGGTTCTGTGTCTGGGAGGAGGAAACTCCAGAACACATCATAGATCAGTGCGTATCGCTGCAAAGGGCAAGAATAAGGATACTCGGCCCAGGCTTAACTGAGCCTCAAGACTGGAAAACAGCCTCACCTAACAGACTGATTTTTTTTATAAGGGAGATTGGGCTGGGTGACATCTAAGTAGGGATGAGCCACAATAGACCTTCAAGCAGGTCTCAGTGGAGGGGCGTGAGCGCACCACTCATAATAAACCTAACCTAACCTAGGGTGGGCTACAAAATTCCGCACTTTGTTAATTGGCTATAACTTCGGACTGGATTTCTCGATTTTAAAAATTTTAGGCACTTTGGAAAGACAAAATACAAGATTCCTGATTTAATTAAATAATGCCTCAATATATGCAGAGAGAATGTGCTTTTCAAATGAAAGCTCAAATTTGTTCATTGTTGAACAAATTTCCAATTAGATTGAAAAATTCGTAGGAATATTTTGTCTTTCCAAAAAAAATCTTGCAATTACATAAAAAGTTATAGGTCATTCCAAAAGTGAGGAATTTTGTGGCCCATTTTGAATATATATTTCAATTTTTTGACAAAAATCACTTGATGGTGGTCAATATACATTAAAACTTCTTTGTAATTTGATTTTTGGTAACTTAGGCTCCCTCTTTTTTTTCAAAACTAACTACAAAGAATTCGACCCGTAACAAAAGTTGTTGCAAATTTTATACAACAGTTATTTACCTAACAAAGTCGGAAAGTTATACTTTTTCGCACGCGGTGGCAGGTGCACGAACGACGATTGCGGAGTGCGGGCCGTCCACCAAGTGCGGAAAAGGCACGCCCATGTTGGTACATTTTTCCTTCTTGCCAAGAAAACCTTTAAAAAATTTTGTGGTTGACAAGTTTATTGATATTAACACGCCATCACGCCGTATCAGGTAACTTAAATAAGTGCCAGTGCGGAACGATGCATATTTGTGAGTAATTCAAGATTGGAAATCAAAGTGTATGATGGTGTTTAATGATGTTTGGGGAGGGTGACCAGTGAAAACACTAATTAGCCCACGCTGGTTGCCCAGGGCGAAACATCGTTTAATCATTTCCCTTTTCACTTTGGTCCTTTGTGTGTTCCTTGTGGGATGCCCATCCAAGTTTGATTTTTTTTTTGGATTCTTTTCAATTGACGTAACTGATTTGGATATTTTTTAACTTTTTTTTAAAAGTATTTTATTGTTTAAGAGTAGAAGTTCTCTTTTTTCTGTCAGTGACCTTAACTGCAGTGAAATAAACTTAGAAGAAATTAGAATTGGCTGAATTTTGAATGGAAGGCACATTTTGTAAAAACTAAGACACTGCTTGGAGCACTTTTTTGCCGAATAATCTAAAATTTAGCCTCAGAAAGAGATTTCAGCTTATTCGGAAAAAAATCAAAACAAGTGCTCGGAGCTGTGTCTTAGTTTTTACCAAATGTGCCTTCCATTCAAAGTTCAACCAATTCTGATGTTTATTTGACTCCATGGATATCACATGAACCATTTCGAACGTCATTTTGACGTTTCCTGAGCGAAGATCACTGACAGAAGAAAAAGAATTGCTACTCTTAAATGTTTTTGCTATGAAACTAATATACAAACATAATGCAATGCACCACTTTCCGCACGTAAAGTAGGAGAAACATTTTTTCCTACTAGCGTGCGTAAAAGTGTACTTTTATCCTGTGCCTTCCCCGCACGCGGCAGACTTTTGCGCTCACGGCGTGGGTAAAAAATACTTTTACGCACGCTTTTTTTACTAATTTTTTAAATATATTTTTCAACTCAAATTTAAAGAAAATGCAAAAAAAAATCACTTTTTTGCTCTTTCAATACCTCAAAATTAAAATATAATATTGTCTAGACGGTTTCTACGCAAGTAGAAAAAATTTTGTACCTGACACGTGCGAAAAGTGGCTTTTCCGCCCTTGTATTCGTGCAACTGCCGTCGCGTGCTGAAAAGTATCACTTTTCGCACTTGTTAGGTAAATAATTATTTCCTACGAGCGTTCAATGTGCAAAATTTTACTTGGTGCTCTGGGGCTCGATTCTGGGCGTAATAGAACGATCATACCCTAAGAAGTGACCACTTCTATTAAAATCCAAAATTCCGTAATCTGGGATCGGCCGATCGCACAAAAGTCATTCGAACGACGAACTGTGGTCGATTTTCCGGAAAACGCGGACATAAAAGGAAAAATTTTAAAATTTAAAATGTATCTAAATTTGCCCCTATATGGTTGTCAAGATGCTAGGCGAATAGATGGCCAAAGAATGCTTTTTACGAGTTTGACGTTACGCATCAGTATTCAACATCAAATTTCAAATAGAAGACCCAGAGTATGACAGTATTCAACTGTTAATATCTCGAAAACAGTTAAAGATCGACATAGGGTACGTTATATAAAAATGCTTAGAATTTAAAAACAAAATGCAAAAATGCAATAATATAGTGGGTGTTTCATTTGAAAGTTTCGGTTGGCATTCTTTTTAATATATTTTCTTTTTCTAAACTAACATTTTTACTTTAATTTAGCTAATTAATAAATATATTTCTTTTTCCTGTTAAAAATGTCTTAAGATAAATGTGAAAATTCACACGATCATCCTGTCTGTTTATTAAAACTAAATATTTTTTACGATTAAATTACAATGTGGAAGTTTTTTTTAATGTCCGCGTTTTTACAAAAATCGACCACTGCGCGAGTCCTACTCTAAAAGACGGTCAATTTTGCCGTAGCATTAGCGAGTAAAATATCGATCGGTCGTTCGTCCAATAGCGTGCTCTGAAATAATACAAGTGACGATTTTCACACGAGCTTTCCTACAACTCCCAACTACTGGGTCCAGTCGAGAGAACGGCTTCGCTCAAAAATTGTTGTTCGAGGCAGCTCTGCGCGTGCCCATAATAAATTGGTGATTATTCGATCCTCTCGTCACTGCTTTTAAGCGCGTTTAGTGGTTGAATTTACTTTTCTTCTCTCAGGCGAACGATCACTTCCTATGACTTCCAGAATCGGTACCCTGGTGTGCACTCGACTGCTTGACTGTTCGTGCGGAACAAATGGATTTTTCGCACTTGTAAGGAAAATAGCTGTTTTGTACCCACACTTTTTTGCCTCCTACCAATATAAATCGATAAAAATCGGATGATTCCAAGGATTTGTTTTTTAATTCAAAATTATTAACTTTTTCTGTGGCTACCACAGAACTGATGCTTAGGGGGCATACTAAAAATTTGACTTTCGTGGGACTTTTGATAAAGATTTACGAAACATATTTTAATCAATTACTAAAGGACCCACCAACACTTCCTAACCTGTTAACCGCAAAAAGTAGGGTTAGGGTGTCTAATTATTTTTTAAAATTGAGGCGGTTTGAGCTAGAGCAATGAAATTTTCCAGATATGTTGGCCTTCCGGGAACGTACCCTTGTTTATCATAAAAAATTATATATGTTGCCCCTAGTGGGCAACAGGGGCCAAAATGTGTTTTTAAACTATTCCTTATACCTTCTATACTAATGCATCTGCACATCTGAATCTCAGTCATATGGTAGTTCATACTATTACCTACAAGTCTACTATACCGAAAAAATGTTCATAGCTGTTAACAAGGCCCCTAGGTTAGGGGCTAAAAATTTTGTCGATTTCTATTAAAAAATTATATTTCACTTCTCTTTCACCCTATGTCAACAAAAATGCACCACTAGGGGCGCAGCTTAGTGGACCATTTCTCAATTTTGAATACCCCCAAGTTTATCCCAGTCCCTAGGGGCTGTAAGGGGGCAGGATCTAATTTTCACCATTTTCATATTCCAAAAATCGCTCAACTCCATGGTTTTCTGGAATATAGAAATGGTAAAAATCTTGCCTCCGTCGGGCTGCGGCAAAGTTGGATGTAAAAAATATAGGCTCTTAAAATGTAAGTGTTTTGACTCAAACTTGTTATAGCCAAAAAATGTTGCAGTTTTTGAATTTGGTATAGTAAATTTTGAACAAGTTTTTCTAGAATTAAAATTTTTAGCCCCTACTTAGGGGTCGCCCCTAGGGTTTGAGATTTTTATATTTCATAATATTTTTTACACCAAATTCATGAGTTTTAAATATGCATATGTAGTGTTTTCTGAAATATGAAAATGGTGCAAATTAGATCTCGGCCCCTTACAGCCCCCTCAATAAGTGAAATATAATTTTTTAATTGAAATCGACAAAATTTTTAGCTCTTAATTTAGGAGTCTTGTCAAAAACCAAGAATTTTTTTCGGTATAGTAGACTTGCAGGCTAATAGTATGAACTAGCAACTGACTGAGATTCAGATGCGCAGGTGCATTACTCTGGAAAGTATGAGGGATAGTCTGAAAACACATTTTGGACCCTGTTGCCCCTTAGGAGCAACATATGTTATTTTTCTGACACACTAGGGTACGTTGCCGGAAGGCCAACATATATTCCAAATTTCATTTCTCTAGCTTAAACCGTCTGAATTTGAGAAAATTGACACCTAACCCTGCTTTTTGCAGGTTAGACAGTGTTGGTGGGTCCATTAGAAATCGATTGAAACAGGAATACGCTATGCCCCCAAGTATGAGTGCAGTTATTTGACATATGAGATGGCTTTAAACTGTTTATTCTTAAATTCAGCTCAACAGTAAAGTATAAAAAATGTCGTAACTTACGTACACGTATCAACTTAATGCTACGTGAAGATTCACTTCTTACTCTGAAAAAATAATAAAAAAATGTTCTTTATTTATTTAGTTTTTATACTCTAAACGTGCAAAAAATTAATATGCATAAGAAAAAAAAATAAACAAAATTTAAAACGAAATAAGGAAACCTGTCTGCTAAAAACGAATATCACTGGTGTAACCAAAAAAGTAGCTGGGTACCTACCGAAGAGATTCTAGAAGATTTAAAAAATCATTAGAAAAAAAACACAGTCTTCAGAAAAAAATCATCACACAAAATTAATCTGCTAATTTTTCTTCTTTTTTGGCTAAAAATTAACAAAAAAACCCAAAATCAAAACTGAAAACTTCATGCAACAAAATTTGAAACTAATAAGTGGTACAATCATTACGTCTGTTTTATAAACTGGAATTTTGCATATCATATAAAAATAAAAAAAAAAAACTTGACAAAATGTTAAGGTTAAGAAGTTAAAATGTTTGGGGTAGGACTTTTTATTAATATTTTTTAGGAATGTAATTATAATTTTATTTAATCGATCTATCTCGCCAAATTTACTTTTCTAATAGTGTATGTATTCCATTCACCAGTTTAAAATAGACAAAAATGTCGCAAATTACAAAATTTACGAAAGCACAAATTATCACTCGAGTTATAGAAGACGGCTGGTCTGTAAGGAGAGCTGACACTCATTTTGGGGTTGACAAAATGACGATTGTACGATGGAAAAAGCGCTGGATACAGAATAATTCGATGAATTGAAAACATGGATCAGGACGAAAGTTCTGAACTACAAGATGAAAGGCTTATCGACCACCTCTGACGAAATCCTTTTGCCACGGCCGTTGAAGCATCTTATGTAACGGTGTTCCCAGGTTCTTTATCAACTATTAACAGAAGGATTAAAAAATCTGAAATTTTCGTTATTTCCACCCAAGATCTTTTGATCTTTTGTTTTTTAGTTTATTTTCGGTTGAAGTAACCGATTTGGAGGTTTTTAACTTCTTCTTTGTTTTAATTGCCTTAGGAGCATAATGATACTGGAAATATTAACACGCCAGGACGAATTCGTATCAGGTAACTTGGATAAGTAAGTACCGGTGCGGAACGATGCCTATTTGTGAGTGGTTCAAGGTTGGAAATCAAAGTATATGATGGTGTTTAATGATGTATAGTGGAGGGTGACCAGTGAAACTATTAATGAGCCCACGCTGGTTACCCAGTGCGAAACATCGTTTAATCATTTCTCTTTTCGCTTTGATCTTTTGTGTGTTCCTTGTGGGATGCTCACCCAAGTTTGTGCAGATGTTTTACGAAAACAACGACTTCGTTTACCAGCAGGACAACTGTCCCGGCTAAGTTGTTCGCCAGTGGTTTGAAAACAATAATATTGAACCTCTTCTTTTGCCATCCAACAGCCCTGATCTCAACCCAATAGAAAATATATGGGGACGACTTGTCAAAATTATTTATCAGAGAAACTGGAGACCCCAAAATGCTGAAGAGTTAAGCGATGCAATTCATGGCGCATTGGAGGTGCTCTCAGAAGATCGTTTCAAAATTTAAGTTTTTGAATGCCCAGGCATTTGCATTTAAAAGGCGATTTTTGGAATGATTACATAATTACATCCGACAATAAAACATTATTTTATAAACAAGAAACTAAACTCAAAACCTTACTTTGAGTTGCGTAGTCTGGTAATAAGGGTATTTATAGGCTTTAAATTAAGGTATTTTTTGATTTAGAGGCCTTATTTTTAATTTTGATTTTATTAATATGACATAACGTCATCGTAATACCTAGAGGCCCTGTATACGATTTTTGACAGTTATTGTTTTACCAGAGGTGAGCAACTGGATTTGACAGTTGTTACCCAATGAGCATTTTCAGAAACTTCTGGTGACAGATATTTATATAATTATTATAAAGAGGGTTCCATTGATACCCTAGGGTATTTAGAAGTTTCATACAAGAATTGAGTTTGTATATTTGTTTTATTAAAGGCTCTAAATTGATGGTACCCTAGAGTAACATAAAACTGGCGTTAACAATATTTCCACGGACATCTTTATAAAAATTGGAGTCATCGGTTCAAATGTTATATAAATTGGTGTTAACAATGTTTCCACCAACATATTTATAAAAATATAAGTCATCAGTGACAAAAGTTATATAAATTGGTGTTTGAAATCTTTCTGTCAACCCACCTATAAAACCGTAAGTAACTATCAATTAAAGATATATAATAGATTGGTTTTTAAAATGTTGCTATCAACCCACTTATAAAACTTAATTAACCAACAACAAATTTATATAAGATAAGATTGAAAATATTTCGAGAGACACTTATAAAAACTTGGGAACTCACACACAATAGTTATATAAATTGGTGTATGTAATATTCTTATGAACTCATTCATAAACCTTTTTTGCCCATAAGGTTTTTTCTATAATTTTGTTATTAATTTCTTTATATAGTGATTATAATACAACTGTTTTTTAAGGTTAATTTTGTGACATCAAAAGGCTCGTTTTTGCGACCTCAAAAGGAGCGTTTTTGCGACATCAAAAGGCACGTTTTTGCGAGATACCATACCATTATTATCTTGTTTTAATTACATCAATCTGAGAGAGATAAGAGATCCAAATCTTTTTGAGATAGTTTTGATTCGGGGGACCCACGAATGAGAAACGCATAGATGGGAACCGTCTTTTAGAAAAAGACAACAATATAGTAACCGTGTTAAGGTCGCAAAAACGCACCGTGAAACGTCGAGCGCATAAGCTGATACTGCTGGTCGGCGGCAAATGTGAACACCCCGGAAAATACTCGCCTGTACAACCTTCGACCCCGCAATCTAACTATATTCTTGAGATAGTTACCTCTGATAGTTATGCGGGCTTGAAGTGTGTGGAGGCGGGTATTTTTCCTGGTATGTGTAATATGCTGGATCTCTCGAGGAATGCATTTAGGAAAAGAGAACAATGGTAACTATGTTAAGCTCGCAGAAACAGACCATCAGTGTTCAACACTGCGCCATCTGTAGCCCTTTGTTCCAAGTAGCATCATTTTTTAAAAGGGTTATAAAATAGTGTTGACGAGGTAAACAGTGGTATAGTTGTATTGTTTTTTTTATAGAATTGTCGGAAATTTTCGCCATTTTGGATTACAAAAATAGGTTTTTGGCCTAAATAAAAACGTTATTTATGGGGTTTCAACATGTGTTTCAATCGAAATATTGCTTGTTAGGGTTAAGAACAACATACAAAATTCAATATTTGTCCCAGAAAGAAAAAAACGCGTATGAAAAAAAAACCGATATTTAAATTAATATTTTTTTCTCGTTTTCTCAAGTATTTTTGGAGCCCATGAAATTTACGTGAGTGTATTCGAAAACTATACAGTACATACGGGACCGCAGCTGATTTTCAGAGTAGGATGACTTGAAAAACAGCTTTTATTTGACTATAGTATATAAATATTCATATTCCTGCTTCAGCTTATCTCTCTTTCATTTTTATTTATTTTAGAAGATTGCTAAACACCATTTTATAAATTTTTTTATCGTAAAAAGAAAAAGAATAATACATAACAAGCAAAGGGAAGAGAGATGGAAAATCTATATTTCTAAATCCATAAAAACCTTTAATTTGTTATGTAGTGTTGTTAGAACAGTTGTAAAACCTTTTTATAATAATCTCTATACTTGAGGGCTCATAAGGAAGTTTTATAAAATCTATATATTGTTTTTCTCTCCATTACTATGTACCATAAGTTTTTATAAGCTGGTGTTGAACAGTTGTTTTTCAAGTCTTTTTTACTCATTTAAGAGATATATTAGAGTTATAAAATTATCACCAACACTAAATAATATAACTTTTGGTTATTTTATGAAGGTTTTATATTATTTGCTATAACTTTTATATATACAAAAATGCTCATTGGGTAAGGAAATGTTTAAAAACAAATTGTGTGTTGGCAATGATAGTTGGCAACTGACAATAAATAATTTTGTCACTGTCACATTTTTTATTAAATTTAAATTAACTTACGCATTTATACTACTAAAATATACATCAACATTTTTATATTTTATCTATAATTTAATTTTTAATATCTATCGTCTGTTTGTTTTTTTGTCAAACCTTGACATATTTTACTAACCAAAAAAAATCAATCTTTCAAAAACTGTCTGGTGAAATTATAAAGAGACAAAAAAAAACATCAGTCCATTTCAGAAAATTCGTTTTACATGCAAATATGAAAAAAAAAAACTAGAGAGGAAAATATGAGTTGCCCACCTCTAGTGAAACAAATAACTGTAAATCGTATACAGGGCCTCTAGTAATACCGAATTTAATGCTATAAGACATTACAAGCTGGTGGTTTGTTTGAATATACACTAATAAAAAGTCAAAGTTTGAGACATAGGGAACAATGCATGTATGCGTTTTTTTTTTTGAAAACAAGAAAAATCAAGCGTCTCTACAGAGACAGATATAATTATCTTTACAGATATCCTAAGCTCTGGAGTTAAAAAGGATTTAGCAAGGGTGAATAAATAACAAAACACCATAGAATACTCTTTTTGAACGAAAGCTCGCTAGTATTATTTATTCACCCTCGCTAAATCCTTTTTAAATTTTTCGACTCCACAGCTGGATAATGGATTTAACATAGTCCTATTTGGCAATTTTTAATTTGTATTCGTTGCTAAACTGTGGGCGACCCGAAGATTGTACCACTTTTTCAGCTAAGTTTTCCACTTACCTTATCCTTACTGTGCTTGGAAGAACTATCTGGTCGATCGCCTTTTTCTACTTTGTCAGGAGAATTGGCCGCTTTACCCGATCTTTCTTGTTCTAAGAGTTTGTAAAGTCTAGCCACCTCCTCCGTTAATTCTTCCTTCACGGAGGTCAGTTTTTCTAGTTCGAGTAAGACTGCTGCCTTGTCCTTCACTAAAAAAAATAATTTTCGTAAAAATGCTGAAATCATGCATTGCTTTAATTTTTAAACGCAAATTTCCGACATTAACCAAAGCAAGAAGTTGTCACGCGTTGCGCAAACGCCAGCGGCTTGGGGTCCATGGAAGCAAGGAAATCAGTGCTTGCCCTAGAAAAATCATCATCGTCTTCCATGTAATTTTAAATATCAAGTCCATAACGAGTCACAGCAGAAAGTCTACCCGCGTGTCGGGTGCGCGTGTGGGAAACTCCGTTTTTCGCACTGAATTTGATTTTTTTTGAGATCAAAACTTCAAAATGAAAAAAAAATATATTTTATTATCAAACAAACTTAAAAAGAAACTAGAATATGAAGTAAAACAGTTTGGTACGTATTTAACTTTTTGATCCTGATGACGATAGCTACGAAGCGAAACGTCGGATTAAAATTTCGAAAAGACCATTGTGTTTTAATAAAAAAGTTGCCGCAGACATGTTTTTACAGAACTCAATTATCTCTTAAATTAAGGGAGATATCATCAATTGGTAATTCCGACCATTTTTCAACTTTCCCCTGTAGCTCAAAAGCTACAAGGGCCAGAATAAATCTGTTAATACTATTTTTTAAAGCTCAAAAAAGTCAGACAGTATCCCATCGAAAATGGGACACCCTGTACACTGTACGTGCGTCGTTGACAGTTAATTAAGAAGATTGTTTGTGAATGTGTGGTGTGTGTCTTAATAGTAAAGGGTTTGTCAATGCTTGCACGTATAAAAAATTTCGTTAAAATTCAACAGGTCAGGATAGACTTTCCCAAATATAGCGGGGGCGCCCCATCCTGAACATTATCAAAGTTTTAAAAACATTAAAGAACCACGAACTGGACACTTTTATAAAACATATCTCGTCGATTTCAACTAATTTTGAATATTTTGTATTTTGTGAGCAGCAGAGTCGAGACAAATCACTTAAATATCGTAGTTTGCAGCCTTCATGCAACTGTCTGCCAAATGTCATATTTGAATTGCATACAGGGGACGATGCAAGATATCTTTCCATTAAATTGCATTCCAACGACCGTTCAAAGATGCGACGCAGAAAAAATATCAGATATGGTAACAAAAATCATAAAAAAATTTGGCGCAGTTTTAAACAACCCTTTTCACACAGTGTTATAATGGGGGAGTTAACATTGTTTAAAAACGAAACTTTAAAAATTGGTTTTTCTCTTCCTGTTTCGGTTGCTACCGCCGAAAGAAGTTTTTCCACTTAAAGACTTGTGAAAACTTATCTTCGATCCACGATAGGAGAAGAGAAACTTAATGGCTTGGCGCTCTTGTATATAAGTATATCATTCAAGGAACCTGGATTTAGAATCTATTTTAGATAGGTTCGCAAAGCAAAAAAGAAAACTTATTTTATTATATAACTAAAAGTTTTTTAATACGATAACAATGTTGGAATGTTAATACTGAATGTATTTTTTTGTTTTTTAGAATTACGGATAACATAATAACAATAACATATAATAACTTTGCCAAACAAACAACATAACAAATAACAACAACATATAACAAATAACTTTGCCAAAATAAATTAGTTATATCAGGTACTATCTGTTAGTCACCACCAAGCAGCTACGAACATATGTAGGTCGAAACTGTTTGGTTAGTGGGGAGAGTCACCACTAACCAACATACCAATCTAATCAAATCCCCAAAAACAATGATTACCATAAATAAGGACTTTTTTGCCCTATGTTCGTAGTCGCTCGAGCCGGCCTATATAAGTTTTATTGCTTGCGTCCCCCCCCCTGGTGAAATTTCTGGATCCGCCACTGTTCAGAGCATGCACGTTTTTATTACTACGTCATTGACGAATTTGCAAAAAGTGCTTCCCTTACTTTTTTTAATATATTAGGGAGTTAATTAACCTCGTAAGCAAATCGTCACCTTATTTGCTTACCGTATTAGCGTAATTGAGATGCTAAAAAGAGTTTTCAAACCACTAACACAAATTACCGTAACCGTATTCTTTTGCCCATACAAACTGCCAGTGTAAATTGGATAAAAAGAAAACAACAATTCCTGGTTTTACAAATACACTTTCATAAAAAAAATTATCACCTGCCAACTGCAGCTTTTACACATAAATTAATCTGGTGGGTTGCAAAAAATAACCAAGCGGGTCCCGTTAAGCCTCCATAAGTAACGTATTTCGGTTCGGTTATTTTTGTAAATAACCGATTTTGCCTACAGTATCACCAATTTTGATGGTCTATTAAAGCTCTATTGTTTATTTCCCAAGAAAGCTGAAGGATAATTACAGGGAAATAACAACAAATATTAAAAATAAAGTAAAAAAGCAAACCTAGTGGTTCATTTAATTATATCAACACGAACAAAAAGCAAATAAATAGTCGATAGTCGAGATGAAAGTAATTTGTTCTAATTTAAAAAAAAAGGTTTTGGCATGTTTCTTAAATAGATGTAAATGGTGTATTTGTTTCAACGATATGGGTAGCTTTTTATACAGACCGCTTCAAGCTACTGCGAACATAGGGCGGAAGAAGTCTAATTTGCCAGTGTACGTACATGCAGAGACACCGCACGCCTATCAGTGAAGCAACCAATACTCAGGTTTGCGATCACCACTTGCATGACTTTCCTTTGGTATTTAGTACGCCTCTAACCACGGTGCTTTGTGGAGCGTAGTCAATGAAACCGGAATTTGGTCAATAAATAAGCAAATTTTTATAACGTAATTTTCTTATTTTTTGACACTGATAAATAAGAGCGTTTTATTGTCAACTGCTCAGATTTATCAGTGACGACGTGTTACAATGAAAATAATAAGGAGAAACAAAATAAAAGCAAGTTCTCAAAATAAAATAATACATTTTAAAAACCAAAAAGATTCTCCCAGTCAAATAAAAATTAAAGCAAATGTTCGAAAAGTCCTCCTTGCTCGGCTAGAAAATATCCGAGCCTACTATAAAAACCCCTTCTAACGTTTCCAAGCATGTTAGGGGTGATAATTTGAAAAGCTTCTTCAAAAACAGATAGAAGTCATTAGGAGCAAGATTGGGAGATCGAGCTGGCCATAAAATAGTTCCCCGTGTACTTATAACCCGATTAGGAAATACATTATCAAGATATTCCCTAACAAGGCCAACATTGTGAGCGGAACAACCATCTTGTTGAAACCATGTTTCACCAAATCTTACACCTAACAACTGCCTAGCAGTTGGAATAATGTGCTGCTGCAGTAGATCCAAGTATCTAGGACCATTCAAATTGCAATTGCCGTTAATAAAAAATGGCCCAATTACGTGTTCCCCTATAATACCCCCCCCCCCAAACATTTAGTTTTTGGGGATACTGTGTTCTTACGTCAAAATACAAATGCAAATTTTCCCTCGACCAATATCGAACGTGTGTTGGGTTATGACGATTTGACCATTTGATCATCTGCACTTTTTCGGCAACTTCGTAGACATCCATTTTTGGTTTTAAAAATGTATTATTTCAATTAAGAACTTACCCATCTGTTTCTCGAGCAAGGCAGAAATAAAACAAAATAATAAAAACAAAATGAATTTCCAAAAGATAACACTGCAGCGTGCTTCGAATCCACCTCGGTCGTACGGCACGGAGAGTAAATTGGACTTGATTCCCCCTATGTTCGCAGTAGCTTGAAGCGGTCTGTATATGTTTATTCCATCATATAATAAAGATTTTTTCCCAGTATTACTGTAAAATTGTATTGATTGAAGTTAATTATTTTGTCGAGTAAAATTGTTATTTTTTGAATTTTGATATTTGAATATTTTTGATCACAGAATATTGGATGATTAGATATACTTATTTTAAGTTTACATAAGTCAATCAAGTTCAGGTAACCAAGGGGACGGTATAAACTAATAGTCAATTCGAAAAATAAAAGTTTATGAATGCATTTTATAATTTTGTTTTGCAATTACATCAATGGATTTAAAATGGTTTTATTAGCAGAGTAGGATAGGCAATTTACATATAAATTTTCTGAATAGAGGAATAAATTAGAACCCAATTTTTTTTTCATTAACGAGCTTAGGAAGGTGGACCGTTTACATACTAAAAGTCCCCATTCCTACTCCCTCTAACCTTCAAAAAACCCCTAAAAAGCGTTTTTCTTGGATAACTCCTAAACGGTGACAGACTGTCAAAAGTGACAAATGACAAAAATGTTGAAAATTTAATTCTATATCAATAAGCAAATGGTGATAGTGTAGCTTAAAACACCGCTTCTGCCAGAAAAATTGAAAAAAACCCAAGCAAACATGATGCCAATTTTAACAATAGAGAGATTTTGGTCAAGCAGTTTAACGGCAAATTTCGTTACTTTTATGGTTACCGTTACCGTAAATAAAGGTAACTTCAAGAGTCTAAAAATAGAGCTTTTGAACGTAGTCAACCGTTTGGCGGTAAACATACCCTTACTTTTTTATTGACTTTTGTTATTTCTCTCTCAAATCTTTTTTTTATTAGCTTTTCTAACTATATCATGTAGGAAAATATTAATTTAGTGATAGGACTGAGAGACGGACACCTCCAGTGTTTGGTTTTGAGATTCGTGGAAATCTTCTAGAGAGTAATCCTTTCTATCGAATCAAGAATAAGGGCCCTGGGAATGAATTGTGGGGCACCACACAAAAGATCTTTAACTGATCTTGTTTACTAGTTAAACACGATTCTTAAGATACTTTATAGAATGTACTCTTTCTAATTGATAATTTAATGACAACAAACGAAAATCGTATGTCATTTAGATAAGTTAATAACGTACTTTCTCCTTGACTAAGCATGCTACACAGAGTAGTATTTCTCTTTTTAACCAAAGCTATTTCTTCCCTCGCCCCTTCAAGTTCCTTTTGAAGAGCTGCGTTCTTGAACCTTTCCTCTTCTAGTTTTTCCTGCAAGAAAAAAACAAAATTAAAAACTTTATAAAAAAAAAAATTTGTACGAAAATATATTTTTTTATAAAGTCTAGACTGATTCAATCTATCAAAATTCTGGGTCCTTCTTAAATTCACTTTATTCCTCTAATTTTTTAAAATTTAGTCGAAATAGTGCTGCTTACCTGACACTGTGTTAAACTAATAATCTCCTCAAACTTCTCAGTCCTTTTCTTTCTCTCTTCTTCAACTTTTTCTCTTTTTAGTTCTTGTTTTGCTGTTTGCATTACTTCTTTAAAAAAGTCTCTACCATTCTCGGATTTTTCTGGGGATTCTACATAAAAAAAAACAAAAAATATTAATTGTTTTTTCCTTTTTTTAATTACATAAAAAATCACTGCAATAAGGACCGATTTACAAAAGTAAGTAGTTATTTCAAAAGTTTTCTTGAAAATTACGCTTTGAAAAAAAAAAATGTTTTTTTGTAGAAGTTTTGACAGCTTTTAGAACAAATTAATTGCAGTGGACAAACTTTAAGGCCACACTTTTTGACCATATAGGTACCCAATATGGGGACTGATATTTAAATGGAACTGTCATTTTTAAACTGTCATTATCAAAAAATTGGTTCAGTTGAATTTCGAATTAGGCCAGTCAAATTAAGATATTTTGAGGAATTAATTCCCAGCGAGCTGGAAATCATTTTTATACCTTTAATCGGTCCTAAATGCGTGTAATCTGAGTTTGCACCGTCCCAGGTGGTTAGTTTAACTTTTCGTAGCTCAAAAACCGTCGAATGTTTTCACTTTTTTTAGTTTTTTGCTTGTAGCTGGAAAACGGTACATCGGACGGAAAATGCAAATCTATTCAATAATGCAGAGGACTAAGTTATGCGTCAAATAACCTCAAATTCGGTTTAGAGGTATAGCCGAAATCGAATGTTGAAACAGGGAAAATTTTCATTTCGGTGCAAAATTACATTTTGCGACGTAGGTTAACCTGGGCCCAAATATTTTTAACGATACATTTTGTAGACTGTTTGTAGCTTTTTTGTTACGGTTAAATTAATTTTCGAGAAAGCTAGAAAGCTGTAGCTAGGCTTATTTGACGGAATCACATACACAAAGTTTTCAAAATAATTCTAGAATTTTTTTATTAATTAATATTGTAGCCATTTTCCAGAAAACGGCTGCAGCTGCAATATTAATTTAACCGTAACAACATAGCTAGAAAAAAGCTACAAAATGTAGCGTTGAAAATATTTGGGCCCCTTATGATGGTCCCCGAGATTAACCGATGTCATATTCCGGCTTTCTAAGACCACACCCAAGTAGCATTTATCCGTCTTCTAACCTAATCTGTTATAATGCGACGTCGTATTAGGTACAAAATAAAGTTGTCTACTAGTAAGTCAAACGACAAACGTCTTTTGTAATAAAATCCGACGTTTACGTAGTCAGGTACGCATATACGAACCTTAATCGACGTCAAAATAGGCAACGTAATTTGTACAAATATTTGCCCAGACGGATTCACGTCAGTTTACGTTTCAAAGCCGACTTTTTTAACGCCTAAACCTAAATCGACCAGGAAACATCGTCGGCCTTGTTACCTTAATCGACGTCGCATTTCAGGTCCCTTATTTGGATACCTACCAAAAAAGGAACGAAGAAAAAGAAGGATACTTATCCTACAATTTTGCATCTGGGACATCAAATTGCACAATTTGTTGGCTTGCTGACAACCAAAAATCTGATGGACCTTCAATATACACACTACAATTTTAAAATAATCCATGTTTATAAGGAAAAAACAAGAAAAAACGGAAAATATTTTCTAGGTTATGTTCAGCTGAACCGTCATTCTTCTTTTAAGTCAGTTTTGGTTACATGGCCAACGAAAAATGGAAGCGGCATCCGAACGTTTGCACATATTATGTAGTTTAACGTTGGCTGGTTAGATTTGGATAAAATTAGGGCTGCAAATCGGTGTCCTTGTCCAAATTGGTGATACATTGGTAAAAGTAATATACCAGCCCAAATTCGCCCATTTTGGAGTTGCAAGCTTGGGCAGCATTATTGACAACAATTTTTTTCTTGGTTTTCTTGAAAAAAGAGCAATGAAAGAGACTTAATAATGCCTTAAAGATGCGTTTAGTATTATTTTAAAGTTTTAAAAAAATAGATTTTTTTAAATATGTTTTTCTTTTTGCTATTTTGTGTTAATTTGGAAGGGGGGGGGGTTATTTTTCGCCCCATCTTGACCAAACTTGTCAGTAAAGTGGCCCTCGCTGAAATATTTCTCTCTCTTATTGTTAATGAAATAAAAAGGTGGCCATTTATTTGTTTTTCAGTTATAATTCGTTGATATATATTTCACCTAAAATTTACTAAACAAGTACCGCATTAAGTAATCAATTAAGTAATATAAAATTACGTAAGCTGGCGGACCATACCATTGTATTCCCCATTTAGGTCAGATTGGGGTCGTATGGAATGAGATTTGTAGTCCGCTTGCCAACGTCGGGGTTTTTAAGCCAATTATTTTGAAAACTTTTTATATGTTAATTTTTTATATGTTTACTTTTCATTTTATCTTCCTAGCTTTAACAGAACTAAAGTTATAGGCCCCCCAGCTAAATGGTTAAGCTAGGGCGGTCGCGTTTTCCTGAAAACGGCTGTAGCTACAAAATTAATTTAACCGTAGCAAAATAGCTACTAAAAGGCACATAATGTAGCGTTGAAAATATTTGGCCCCTCATTATGGTCCCCCAGGTTAACCGACGTCGCAAAATGTAATTTTTCACCAAAATGAAAAATTATTCCTGTTTTCAACATTCGATTTAGGCTATACCACTAAACCAAATTTGACTTTGTCGATATCATTTGACGTAGAATTTAGTCCTCCCAAGCAAAAAACTCAAAGTGTAAAAATTTGGCGGTTTTTGGGCTACCAAAAGTTAAGCTCACCACTTGGGATGGTATAAACTCAGATTAAACGCATTTAAGACCGAATAAAGGTATAAAAATGATTTCCAGCTCGTTGGGAATTAATTCTTCAAAAATAATTCAAAAACGCCACACTTTTGTCAACGGGTATTTGTCGAACCATTTTAACAACTCCCTCAGCTGTTTTTGTTGATCAAGGAAATTTCACAGTTAAAAATAACTTAATTTAAAAAATATTGTGACTTTTTTTACTTGTAATCAGATATTATTGAAAATTGTGAAAAAATAATACTTACATCACAAGAGAAGAAAGTGACAAATTTCACACGAGCGTGAATGTTGTGAACGAGGCGTTAGCCGAGTGAAACAACACGCGAGTGTAAGAAAGTTACTTTCTATCGAAAAGTACTTTCCAACACATGTGCGGAAAAGTATGGTGACAGCTAACGTCATCGTACACTTTTCCACACATGTGCGAAAAAATTTCTACACACGGGTGAAATTTCACTTTTTCTAAGGATGCAAATCGTGTGAAATCCATCATTTTCATATGTGGTCGTAGGAAAATAAGTTTTTCAAAACATCCAGTTGGACCGGCACAAAAAGTCAACGTAAAATACACACGTTTCTCCAAAACTGCTGTGGTAGCGGTACAGAAACCTCACTCTAACAAAAACAATAACTAAAAAGCCAATTATCAAGAATTAAAAGAAAAACTATTAAAAAAAAAACAAACGGCTAAACGACACTTGTTGCTGTAGCGGAATTAGAAAGCCTAATTAGAAATAGCCGTCGTCGCTCGCAAGTTTAATATAAATTGTATTTTTGCGCGATACTAATCCTCAAAACCGCAAAATCCCCAATGTAAACAAATTCAGTTGAGGGAGTCGAATTAGTTCCAGTTTTTTTCGACAGAGAGCGAGCGCTTAGCTGGAATTCCCAATACCAACCTTTTTCTCCATTCTCCTTATCACCTTCCAAGAACTGGTCCAAAGACATAGTCTTGGCTTTCTTTTTCTTTCCTTGGTTATCTGCCCCAATCTTGATAACTTTTTTTTGTCTTTCGAATTCGACTTTGGATTGTAAAATCGCAGATTGTAGTTGTTGTTCGAAATTGTCGTTGACAAGTTCGTCATCTCTTTTCTTCCAATCTTCCCACTGTTTGCTGTCTCCTGATTTTTTTGATTTTTTGGCTTTGGGATTGGCTTGCTGATTTTGCTACAGGGAATAATGGTATTACTAAGAAAAAGTCCCATTACCTTGTTTACCTTAGATCATTGTAACCACATTTACATTATGACCACTTCTGTGGCAGTCAGCAGCAAAGCGAGCACGAGTATGTAAACACTACGGAGGCCCCTATCCGCCTGCCCACTTCTCACTTCTCGTTTGGAAATTCTGACGTCAGAATCGCACTTCTGACGTCACAATTGGGAAATTTCTCAGTTGTTACGTGACCCTATCCGCCTGCTCACTTCGCAGTTCTCACTTCCCATTTATCACGCCACAATCGCACTGCTGACATCATAAACGGGAAATTTCTCAGTTCACTGGTTCTTACGTGCCTCTACCCGCCTGCTCACTTCACAGTTCCAAATTTTTTAGTTATTGAGTTTTCCGATTGCAATTTTTAACGTGGTAGGTGAGTTGCATAGAAATAGAAGTTGAGAATGGGCAAATTGCCTATTTTGCAGTCAGCCACGTCAGTTTTTCAATGTTGTTTTATTTGAAATATTTAAGTTTATTTTAAAAGTTTACTAGAATATAAAGCATCCAATTAAAGTAATCATAATTTTAATATCAGATTTAATCTCAATAACAGCACATTCACTATGATTTGTAGAAAGTAGGCACAAAATAAACAACATATTTTACTCAAATGTAGAAAAAATTATTCCTGGTAACAATGGCTTTTAAAGACTTATTATTTAAAACAAAGTTATGATTGTTTTCCACAAACCAAAACTATACTTTTTTGCACTCGACGCGCGTTTCGCTAACGACGTTAGCATCATCAGGAGACGATAAACAATGAACTAAATTAATCTACGCTCTATCTTATATACAATCCTTTAGTGGGCGGAGATAAGACTAATAATTTGTGATTGATCACGATTTTTAATCCTATCTCCCCTCAACCAAAGAATAAAGTGTATTAAACGGGATGGGTCCTCTATCTTTATTTAAACTTTTTCTGAATTTAATGATTTCCATACTTTCATATGCATTCAAAAGTCTTTTGTTTGGTACACTTTTTAGAAGTTTTAGGTTATCTAACGTGAATCTATGATTGTTTTCAAAAGCATGCTCGGCCACACTTGACTTTTCTGTTCTTCCGTATTTTAAGTGTGCTAAGTGTTCTTCAAAACGCGTTTGAATAGAGCGTCTCGTTTGGCCAACATATTTTTTGTCACAATCCATGCAACTAATTTCGTAAATTCCACTTTTTTCTAGAACTGTAGTTTTATCCTTGGGATTTCCTAGTAAGCTTCTTATTGTGTTACCGGATTGATATACTAATTTAAGACCGGTGTTATTAAATACTTTTTGTAATCCTTTCGTATAATTAGGATTATAAGGAATTGATACAAATTTTGAGTCGCAGGTATCTTTTTGTCTGAAAAAAGTGGAATTCCGAAAGGTCTTTTGAAAAGAATGTCTATTTATCAGCTTATTTATTAAGCCTTCGTCGTAACCGTTTTCGCCAGCTATATTCCTAATCCTATTCTTTTCTGCTTCAAATCTTTCTTTGTTTAAGGGGAAATTTACTAATCTATATGTTAAAAAGTGCAAACTTGCAAGCTTATGTTGTAAGCAATGAAAAGAGTCATTTGGAATATACCTGTTGGTGGCCGTTCCTTTTCTGTATAGGTCATAACTAAAGTGTCTAGAAATGGCAGTGTACCGAACGGAATAGGATTAGGAATATAGCTGGCGAAAACGTTTACGACGAAGGCTTAATAAATAAGCTGATAAATAGACATTCTTTTCAAAAGACCTTTCAGACAAAAAGATACCTGCGACTCAAAATTTGTATCAATTCCTTATAATCCTAATTATACGAAAGGATTACAAAAAGTATTTAATAACACCGGTCTTAAATTAGTATATCAATCCGGTAACACACTAAGAAGCTTACTAGGAAATCTCAAGGATAAAACTACAGTTCTAGAAAAAAGTGGAATTTACGAAATTAGTTGTATGGATTTTGTCAAAAAATATGTTGGCCAAACGAGACGCTCTATTCAAACACGTTTTAAAGAACACTTAGCACACTTAAAATACGGAAGAACAGAAAAGTCAAGTGTGGCCGAGCATGCTTTTGAAAACAATCATAGATTCACATTAGATAACCTAAAACTTCTAAAAAGTGTAACAAACAAAAGACTTTTGAATGCATATGAAAGTATGGAAATCATTAAATCCAGAAAAAGTTTAAATAAAGATAGAGGACCCATCCCGTTTAGTACACTTTATTCTTTGGTTGAGGGGAGATAGGATTAAAAATCGTGATCAATCACAAATTATTAGTCTTATCTCCGCCCACTAAAGGATTGTATATAAGATAGAGCGTAGATTAATTTAACGTTGTTAGCGAAACGCGCGTCGAGTGCAAAAAAGTGTAGTTTTGGTTTGTGGAAAACAATCATAACTTTGTTTTAGTGCAACCAAAGGTTCCAAATTCCGAACATAACTTATTATTTAGTTATATTTTTAGAGAAATTTGTTTTATTCAGTTTATTAAACCCTCTAAAAACTTCTCTCCGTTTGAACTCCAAAATAATACCTTTTTGTTTAGTTTGGAAAAGAAAATAGAAATATAATCTGGTGTTGTACCTTTAAAAAACCATTGCATATTTAAATTTTCTTCTTGTCAAGTACAAGTTTAGAAACAAACTTCAAATAGAATTGAACTTTTAAATTAACTACATAAATTAAAGTAAAAATTGTATAATCTAACTTTTAATTAAAGCTCGAAAGAACAAATTACAAAAGTTTGCCATTTTTTATATAATAAAACGACACCATAAAAACTTTATTAATTGAATCATTTGTATATTCTTAATTTTATTATACATTCAATCAACTGTTTTTCTCTCATAGTTCCAAATGGCTGCCCTCCTTATTGATTCTGTTGGGAAGGTTAAAGCCCGTTTTTCATACCCTTTTATTTCTATAGTGGATTAAAACCCCCAATTCTGTAATTTATAAATGGAATAACCCCGAATTACACCGGTTTTGCATCCAGCTGAGAGTTAACCTCAAAATTAATTAATTAATTCCAGACCCTTTTTTTCGAACTAACACCTCATTTAACTGCGATTTGTTCTCAAACGTGTTCAGCGAATCCAATTTTTAAGTTTTTAACCTCAAAACATGATTAAGTAACGAAAAGAAATAGGAAGTTAGAACTGTGAAGTGAGTAGGCAGGTAGAGGCACGTAAGAACCAGTGAACTGAGAAATTTCTCGTTTGTGACGTCAGAAGTGCGATTCTGACGCCAGAACTGCGAACCGTGAAGTGAGAAGTGAGCAGGCGAATAGGGGCCACCGTAAAACACTTCACTGGCGCTGACCTGCTCCTGATGCCCGGCAGACCAGCCAGAGTTGCAACAACTGTTTACATGCTGCTTCTCTTGTATACTTGTTACCTAGCTCGAAAGCAAGACATAACGCTACAATTTCGACATCCCTTAATGAAAGAATTTTAACTTGCAAGAGGCGGTGTAGTCGCGATTTTGACGTATGTTGTTCAGATTGGAGTTCTAAAAACAATTTGTGGTAATTATCCACAATTAAGATATTTAAAATCAAATTATAAATAATCTTTTTAATTCTGACAAGACATTCATGTAACATTGACATAAAACATAACTTTCACTCCAATCTTGAAGGAGACTAGTAGACAGTTGCAACAGCCACCCCCCCCCCCCTTCAAATGAGTCTCATTTCCTCAAAGAAAACTTAACACTTCTTAATGAAAGCATATTTGCTTCAGCTACTTCTTCTGCATAAAAAAATGCGGGTTTTAAACGATCTATGGAAATTATCTTCTCTTTGCCATTGACCTCTAACTTGAAATGCTTTTCATTGCGTTCTAAAATTTTAAATGGACCAGTATATGGTCTTTCTAGAGATTTCTTGACAGCATCTACTCTTAAGAACACATGACTGCATGTTTCTAAGTCTTTGTGCACAAAAATTTTCCGATTACTGTGGTTTGAAGTCTGTTTTGGGCGAAGTCGATCAATAATATTATGCAAGTCTTCTAGAAAGGCTGTTGCGGTTCTGTGAGGTTTGGGCGATTCAACTATAAATTCCTCAGGAATATTTAACGTAGATCCATACACCAGTTCAGCACTAGATGTACCAAGGTCTTCTTTAAGAGAAACTCGTAGACCAAGTAGAATCATTGGTAGGACATCTGTCCATTTCTTAGTTTCATAACACTTAATAGATGCTTTGAGAGTCCGGTGAAATCTTTCAATGAGTCCATTTGAACACGGATGATAAGGGGTTGTTCTTAAGTGAGTAATACCAAATAATTTTGAAAATTCATTGAATAACTGAGATTCAAACTGCCTTCCTTGGTCACTAGAAATTTTAAGGGGGACTCCAAATCTTGATCTAATCTTTATAGAGCTCCCTAGCTACAGTTTCTGCCGTTATATCGGATATTGGAAATACTTCCGGCCATCTTGTACATCTGTCTATGCATGTTAAGCAATATTTATACCCATTGGATTCAGGCATTGGTCCTATTAAATCAATGTTGATATACTCAAAACGAGAATTTGGATGATCATATCATGAAACTGGGCTAAATGTATGTTTCGAAACTTTTGACCTCTGACAAGGTATATATATACGCGCCCAATTCCTTACATCTTTGTCCATCCCAGGCCAAATATATTTATTTTTCAAAAGTTTCACAGTAGCCTCTACACCGGGGTGCGACAGACTATGTAGTCTATTAAAAAGTTCTCGTCTTAGTGATTCAGGAACGTAAGGGCGACTTTTTGATGTTGAGGTGTCACAGTATATTTTAGTTTGGTTATTTGACATTTCAATTTCTAATTTTAAAGATTTGCTGTTAAGTAATTTGGCAAGTTCCAGATCTTCAAGTTATGCTTTTTTAAGAACTGATATATTAATATAATTTTTTAAAGTTATAGAGTCAATTCGAGAGAGCGTATCTGCCACAATATTTTATTTTCCAGATATATGTCTGGAAATTACATGGCTGCGTGCATCTTAAATTTGCGATGATACCAGCAAATATCGAATGGTGAACTCCTGTCCTGTAAATCTTGATCGTGACCCCTGATTTGTTTCGCATAACTTTTCCATTAGTTGAACCATTTTTTCCATTAAATTGTCGTTTTTTTGTGAATTTTCCATAGATATTGGATTGCGTTCCAACGTCATTGAATTATTTTTGATGATAACATCTATTTGATTTTCTCCTGGGTTCTCCATCATACCATCAGCGACAGCAGGTATTTCTTCCAACTTAATGACTTTTCTTAGACCTCTAAGGTTTCTTTTAATATCAATCGGTAATTTTTCAAGCCAAAGATTCATTAAAACGTCATTATCGATCTTATTAATTGCCAAGTCTTGCATTTCTTTAAATAATACCGAAGGTTTTTTGTCACCAAGAAGAGAAAATTGCAGTAGTTCATTGATTTTTGTTTCCGTGCTGGTTCCAAAAATATCAATTAATTGTCTTTTAACTGACTGATATTTGTCGGTTTTACAATTTTTTATTATGTTAGATATTTGAGTAATAATGCTGGAATCCAGGGCATCCAATACTTTATTAAATTTAACTGTATCCACATTAATTCCGGCCTCAATAAATCGTTCTTCAATATTGATGAACCAAGCTTCTGGTTCCTTTCGCCAAAACGGAGGCACTGAAAACTTATAGTTGTTACTTTCGTTAACTGATAAGGTACTGTTTGTGGTGATTATTTTATACAAAGAATGTATTTCTTTGAAAATAACCTTTTGCTGGCATAATTCGTATTCCGAAAATTCATTTTTTTGTTGAAGGGAAATAATTTATGTCTCTAAGTTTCTTTGAGACAATTTCATTTCGGAAAGAGCTGCCACAAATAAGTTTTTCAATTCTTCAATTGTGGAGGCAGAATCTACGGAAGAATTTAGAGTTTCAAAGTTTTCAATATTATCATTAGGTAACAAAACTGTTGTACTTACAAGAATATTTGAAAAATCGTAGTCACTTGGATAAGTTTCGTATTTTTCCTGGATGTAATTTTCCAAAGTGATGAGTTTATCAGATTTCGTTCCATGGTTTTACAAGCCAAATTTTTCCAGGATTTTTGAAACATCTTCTCCAGTGAGTTCTTGTAAGGCTTTCTTGGGCATGTTGAAACGTCGGGGTCACCAGTTGTGGTAATTATCCACAATTAAGATATTTAAAATCAAATTCTAAATAATCTTTTTAATTATGACAAGACATTCATGTAACACTGACATAAAACATAACTTTTACTCCAATCTTGAAGGACACTAGTAGACAGTTGCAACAGCCACAAATTTTTAGTTTTCGATCTTAGGGGGGGGAGTCCGCCGATCTGGTTTTAGTGCGCAAGAAAGGTTGTTATTATTGTATATTGACCAAAAACTCCCTAATTGCGATTAAATAAAAATAAAATTGACTTAAAATGTATAATAGGCTCGCGAGAGTATAATACGATATGGTGTACACATAAATTGTTCCTTTATGGGGGGGCTTGAGTGAAAAAATAGTCTCAGAAACCACTTTATTGGTGATTTATGGGGAAAATGCCACCTTTAAAAGTCTATTTTTAGTGGATCTGAGGGGGGGCTCGTCGTCCTCCCGTGTACGCCAGAATATAAAATAGCCATTTTTATGTTTATTAGGTACTCATCTACAATTTGATTTATATAGTTTTTGTTTTAGTATAAACGAAAATTGTGTTTTTAATTGTGGTTGTTCTTACTTGTGTTTAAAAAAAAAATAAAAATTTTGATACTTCATATTTTTGAAACGTAAAACGTGTTTGTTTGTTTCTTGAATTGTAAATATTCTTTGTATCCATTTTGTAGTGCCCTGATAATCACTCTACAAAAAGTCGAAACGTCAGCATTGGAAACAAAGAATTTCTAGGGTTTTTTTTTAACCCCATCCAACCGATCCCTTCAAATAAAAATTATTGGGTCGCTAACCAACTAAGAAAATACATTAAAAATTATTATTGATATTGAGTTGAAAAAGGAAAATTCAAAATTGGATGAGTATCCCACAAGGATCATAAAGAGGACCATTTTTGAGTAATTCAAAGTTGGAAATCAATTTTCAATTTCAATTTAATTTCAATATAGGTTTACAATTTTTGCTTAAAAGGTTAAAAGTAACATCTTTTCCCTAAGCCACAGACTGGCTTGTCGCGATTTTGACCTATTGTCAAATTATTTTTTTTGTACTTATAGAGGAACTAAAATATTGGTTATCAAGATATACCTAAATAATATTATCCTTATAAATTTAAACTGTTTTCATGGTCTATTTTAATTTAAAATATTTAATTATTACATTATAAAACCCCATCATGACAAGACATAACATAATAACATACCGGGTGTAACAAGGGATAGGTACGGCGACTTAGCGTCTTTATTTTTAAGAATATAATTCTGAAAATTTGGAATTTTACAGAACTGATAAAAGCGCAAAATTGTGTCCGGTTCACATATGTCAAACTCTCATAGTTTCCATGAAAACGAGGTTAACTTTTGATTTATAAATGCAACGCTGTGTTTATGTCATTATGCCCGAAGACGTGAAGGAGAAATTAATAGCTAAAAGTTTCATTTGCATTTTTCTACTTCAAGACGAATCAAAACCTTCTGGTACACCAACTTTTTCAGAAATGACATTTTGTTACACATCAGATTAGACTTTGCCGATTTAACTTATGATAAGAATTACTTGAGTAATGAAACATAAAATATTTATACTAATTAAATTTTTAATAAGTAGACAGCACGCCACTGTCACCCAAAAAAAGACACCTCTCTCTCTCTTTCTTTGTTGTTAACAGTGCCGTGTTGTCTACTTATTAAAAATTAAATAAGTTTACATATTTTACTTTTTATAACTTAAGAAATTTTTATTGTAACTTAAATTAAAAACTCAATCTGATATGTAAGAAAATGTCGTTTCAGAAAAAGTATGTATACCAAAGGGTTTTCATTCGTCTTGAAGTAGAAAAATATAAATTAAACGTTTAGCTAGTAATATCTACTGTATTTTTTAAAGCCGTATAGTGTAGGGGCATATGTCAATAATTTCTATCCCGTGGGATTTTGAATGAAGGAGTTTTGTGACTATGTTGGATTGATAGCTTTTTAGTCACATAATCAAGTGTTACCGGGTGTTTTGTTTGCATCCGTGTGGAAGGGGTTAATATGACGTCATCTTTCAAGATGGCGGCCAAAAATCATAAAAAATACAACTTTCGCCACCGGAGCATGCTAATACACGATTCCATATAATTCTTGGATTAGTACCAGTGAGGAACAATGCCTATTTGTGAGTGATTCAAGGTTGGAAATCAAAGTGTATGATGGTGTTTAATGATGTATGGGGAGGGTGACCAGTGAAACCACTGATGAGCTCACGCTGGTTACCCAGAGCGAAACAATGTTTAATCATTTCTCTTTTCGCTTTGGTCTTTTGTGTGTTCCTTGTGGGATGCTCATCCAAGTTTGAATTTTGTTTTAAATGTATTTTTATTATGAATAACAAAGGTTTTATAAAAAAAAAACTGGAAATAAAATAATTTTTATTTTGAGAATTTTTAACTTTTTTCTATTTTAATTTAAAATTTTAGAAAAGCCCACCCTCCCTCTGTATCCGCGAATTCTGGAACTAAGAAAATGGTTTAAGAAATTTTTATATACACAGATACAAAACTGTGTTTTAACTCAAAAATAATTTAGGGATTTATCTTTGTACTTTCCAAATTTTTTGACCTCCATAAGTCAAACTCTCTATAATGAACTTTTTTTTTATTGCTTCGAGTTGAGATTCGACTGTATTAAAATGCAAAAATCCTGTAAAAAAACTAAACTATAACCAGGAGATTGGATGTTTCTTATAGCGCCTAACCTGTTTTTGTCCAGAACTTGACTTCTTCCCATTTTGATTACCACTATTAGTTACTTTCTTGTGCTGAGACTGGCTAATTTTAGCAGGTTTATCTGATGTTTTCTTAGGCTTATTGCTGGTGCCTTCATCTTCGATTTTCAAGCAAGCAAATCGTGAAGGTACCGTTATGTCCATCATTTACTCTATACAAAAATATTGATTAATTTAGAAAAAAATATACTTTACTTATATAGGTATTTACTTTGATAATACAGTTATTGTCTAGGGTGCCTAAATAGCGTTTATTGCAAAAGAAGCACAATGGCTAGTAAATGAGAGCGAAAGAGATAATAAACTTGAAAAACGGATACCATCCACAATTAACTAAAAGATTCCCAAGTAAGATTCCGTCAGATTTAACGATAAATGTTGCCTTCAAAGGACGTAAAACAGTGATATATATGAGTATTTTCTTATTTTAGTTTGAAATTATAGCCTGACCTCCCATAACCAGTTAGGCTACAGATCCGACTCTAGGAGACAATTTATCGTATCACGAAATATCTTGTTGAAATAAATTTAAAACAAAATTAGACTTTTTTAAAAGAAGAAAAAAGTTAAACCAACGTAGCGGAGTCATTCAATCTGCAACCCTCTACTTTTTATACTTAGAACACTTTTTGTAACCGTGTTCACATCTTGGTTTAACTCTAAAACGAATTTAAAGCTTTTGTTAAATTCAATAACAGAGGGGTGTTTTTTTTTAATTCTGATTCTTGTAGACTCCTTTATTTTACATAAATTGCCGAGGAAACGGGTCTTACGTAAAAAATATTTTGTGGTATTTTAGTTGCATCATTTCAGTATCAAATAAATAAAAATAATCTTAAGATCTTTTCAGTGATGATTAATTCGCTAACTGACGTAGGACATACTCGGAAGTAGTGGTACCAACCACGAATTTAAATTTTGTGCTCTTGCTCACTTAAAAATGTATGATTTTACCATAAAGGTATAACGTCTTTGGATTTTACAGAAAATTATGCTTTTTCAATAAAAATATTTCAAAGATATGAATATGAATGAATAAAAAACTTTATGTGTAAAATTAACCTTTGAATAAAATTACAAAAATGGCAGCTCGTGTACTAGTCATGGAAAATTGATTAGAGATTAGATTTAAATTGTTTTATTTTGATAGAAATAGGAACAAATACATGAGTGACATTTTTACAGTATGTTGACATAGGCACCACTTTAAATTTAAAATTTAAAATATGGTGCTTAAAATTACTATCAATTATTATGAATTATATTGCAATAATTAATTAATACTATAATTTATACTTAAGGTACTAAATCCTATTTTGTACTACTTATGAAATACCTATTAGGTGAATTGCACAAAATAATTTTAACATACTTTAACATTAACAAAGTAAGTATGATATAGAATATTTAATTTGATTTTCTAACAAGAATATTGACTATAGAATAAGTTAACAAAAACTGACTAATAAAAATTAAAAATTGATAGAATTATACAAAATTATAACTATAACTATAAAAAAATAAAAACAGTTACATAAAATTATTACATTGCTCAAGTTAAAAATTTGATGAGTCTGAATCTATAAAATAACTAATTTTAATACATATGATTTCCTTACCAAATATTTTTCAAGAAAATATTTAATATTTAGATTAGGTACTGTTGAGAAAATAAAACAATAAAAGAAAAAAAAATAAAAAAAAGTTTAAAAAATATATTACAACAGTATAATAATGATAATATAAGACAAGTAAGTAGTTGCAACTTTCCGGCGCATAAATTGTTAAAGTTTAAGTACATGTTCATAGTTTCCTATCAAATATAATTTTAAGTTTAAGTAATTGAATAGTGTTCTTACTCACACATAGATAGATAGAGGTCAAAGCAGGAGAAGGATGCCCGCAAGGTGGGGTGTTGTCACCTCTGCTCTGGACGAACCTAGTGGATGACATCCTGAACAAACTCACCAACGAAGGCTTTATATGTCTTGGTTAGTCAGATGACGTAGTAGTGGTGAGGTAATATCTGAACGAACTCAGAGAGCATTAAATTTAGTGAATAACTGGCACAAAAGGCGCAAATAGTCCCATTTACAAAGAAAAGAGTGCTACAAGGCCTAAAACCACCAGTACTAAATGGGAAGGAAATTCCATACCCAAGGAGGTGAAATATCTAGGGGTCATCTTTGACCAAAAGCTAACATGAAAACCTCACATAGTCAAGGCAGCCCAAAAAGCATCGATTGCATTGGGCAGGTGCAGGAAATTGTGTGGGAAAAACTGGGGGCTAAATTCCAAGATGACTATGGTTATATACAAAGGTGGTGGCCCATAATAACCTATGGTTCGGTGTATTGGTGGACGAGAACCAAACAGGCCGGGGCCATAGCACTCTTGAATAGCATACAAAGACAAGCCTGCCTAAGCATCACGGGTGCTATGAGGACCACCCCAACGGCAGCTTTGGAAGTTCTACTGAATTTGCCACCTCTGCATGTCTTCATTCAGGCAGAAGCACGAGAGGTAGCCTACAGAGAGGTAGCAAAGACTTGAAAACGAGCTCAAAAAAGATCCTATTTTCCGAGTGACGTAATGGTCTGCAAGTACAATTTCGAAAAGAAATACAAAGTCAAAATTCCAGATAGAGCCGACTAGGAGGGAGGTCCTCCTTTCGGAGCGGAATCCATCTGGTACACAGACGGCTCCAATAGGAGCTGCCATATACGGGCAAAAATACGAGACTTTAGTCTCGTATAAGACTGACAAACGGTTGCACAGTGTTCCAAGCTGAAATAGCGGCAATACATCACTGTGCCGAAGAAATACAAAGAGTAGAGGAAAACACTCATTCGATATTTATATATTCAGATAGTCAAGCTGCACTTGAAGCTCTAGAAGCAGTGCAAGTCACGTCTAAACTAGTTTGGAACTGCAGAACCGCTCTAAATAGGCTGGCAAGCACCAAAAGGGTGACCCTAGCCTAGGTCCCAGGACATCGGGGATACTCTGGAAACGAAAAAGCCGACGAATTGGCCAGACAAGGCTCGGCAATAAAGTTCAAAGGACCTGAACCATTTTGTGAGATCGCTAAGGCCAGAGCCAAGCAATCTATTAAAGAGTGGCTCACCAAAGACACGGACGGTCTGTGGGAGCAAACGCCTGGAAAAAGACAGGCCAAACAGTTCATTAAAGAACGTTCACCAGAGGTGACTGCAGAACTTCTTAGTAAGGAAAGGAAGCTTGTCAGACAAATAGTGGGGCTCCTAACAGGTCACTGCAAACTCAATAAGCACTTGTGTGCAATGGGATTGGTAGAAGATGCAACATGCCGCTTCTGCAAGAAAGAGGAAGAAACCTCATTACATGTCCCATGTCAATATGAAGGCCTAATTAGAACCAGGGCCTTACTGGCAAAGCTTCTGGGTTTCATGACAAGGACGGGGCTGCAACTTGTTTTGTATTTATAGCAAAGCAGGGAAGAAGAAAGGGGAACCACAATAGATCTGAGAAGGTCAAGGTGGACAAGTGTCTACATCACCCCATTCTAATCTAATCTACTCACACATGCATTCGGCACCCTAGACGAGAACTGTCAAAACCTGTATAAACCACTATAAGGCATCCCCTAATGCTAACAAATGACCCATATTTTCATCTGCCCTCAGTCCTGCTCTCATGCTGTGGTTGATCATCATAGCCTGAGAGCAGGGCTGAGGACCGGACAGGGGTATTTTTTTAGGTTTTTTTTTCAAATATAACAACCTGGGTTAGGATCTGGTCTTGATTCTAGATTTGTTGCTAATAACTTAAACTAAAATTGTTTAAGAAGAAAATTCTTTAGAAATTTTGATCTTTTTAAAGTTTTTTATGAAAGATAAAAAGAACTGGATTGGGATCTAGTAATAATCCTAGACTTCTTGCTAAAATAATGGCATTAATGCGCCGCAGGCGAAAATTTTGTAAAACTATACTATTTTTTTACTTAATCAATCAACAGGGTGTCCACAAATTTTTCGCGATAAAACTCCCTGACTTTCCCTGACCAGATTAAAAAATTCCTTGACTGACTTAAAAAAGGAAACAATTTTTTTAGAATTTTGATTTTACTATAAAATTTAAGTGATTTTACTTAAACACTGCTTCTGAATAAGAAAAAAAAATATATTTTCATGTTTTCTTCTTTCCTGAAAAAAGACAGTGCTACAATAGTTTATTCACTAGAGCACTATGAAAAATCCTCTCAAATTATTCTCATTGGGAAAAATTCCCTGACTTTCTTTGACCTATCGAAATTTTCCCTGACTTTCCCTGACCATTTTCAAATTCCCTGACTTTCCAGGTTGTGGACACTCTGATCAATGTGTTGTAGCGCCACAATCAAACTTAAGGGGTAAATTTTAATTTTTTCGTGTTTTTTGTAAATTATTTAAAAAAATGTGGGTTGAGTCAGCTACAGAATGCGCGAAAGCTACCCAGCAAACATCGGGAGAGTAACGGAGACGGACACCAGTTTGTGGGGGAACATTACCTCCTTGTTCCCCCCCACTTATCTACGCCCTTGGGGCCGACAGCGATAGGGTGGGTCGTTTAACAAGAGTTGATCACCACAGTTTGAGAACAGGACTGAAAACAGGAACGTCGCTAATTACCTTTCAAATTAACTATTCAGCAAGCTAAATATTTTACGTCCTTGAAGCTAGCAGAACAAGATGAGCAAAACAATTTTTTTTTAAATGCATAAATTAGGTGCTAATTTAATGCTAATTAAGTGCCCCATTTAAAAATTTAGTGCTTCTTTCTTTTCAAATACAGCATGTTCTGCTAGTTTCAGATAAACTCGGCACAGCAATACATTAAAAATCATCGGAATCAAAATTATCATAGTGCATAATAAAGTGACAATTAAGTGCTAATTAATTGCCCCATTTAAAAATTTTAAACTCTTTTTTTTGTGGTAGCTTCAGATGAACTCAGCAGAGCAATGCATTAAAAACCGTAGGAATAAAAAATGTAGTGGTGCATAATAAAAAGCTAATTAAGTGTTAAAAATTTAGTGCTCATTTTCTTTAAAAAATATAGCATTTTCTGCTGGCTTCAGATCGTTGAAACAAAAACTATTATAGTGAATACTAAAGTCTGTATTAAGTGCTATTCAAATGCCCCATTTAAAAATTTAGGGCTGCTTTTTTTTAATACAGCATGTTCAGCTAGCTTCAGATGAAGCTAGCAGAATATGCCATATTTTTTTTAAAAAAGGAGCACTAAATTTTTAAATAGGGCACTTAATTAGCACTTTATTATGCGCCGAGTTATGCACTATGGTAACTTTGATTCCGATGATTTTTAATGTATTGCTCTGCTGAGTTCATCTGAAGATAGCAGAATATGCTGTATTTTTTTTTAACAGGAGCACTTAATTTAATTAATTTTTATTCCGATGATTTTTATTGTAATACTTTGCTGAGTTCATCTGAAGCTAGTAGAACATGCTGTATTTTTTTAAAAAAAAAAAGGAGCACTAAATTGTTAAGTGGGGCACTTAATTAGCACCTAATTGTTCTGCTTACCTTGCTCTGCTAGCTTCCGTGACGTAAATATTTTAAATCATTGGTTTCATATTTTTAAAACTTGCCACAGGATGATTCTTTCTAGACCTTGTTCTAGACTAAACTTACCCCCTGAACTGATCACATTGTTCTTAATGTTTA
The DNA here is from genome assembly GCA_963921995.1 of Oxystoma pomonae. Taxonomy (NCBI): domain Eukaryota; kingdom Metazoa; phylum Arthropoda; class Insecta; order Coleoptera; family Brentidae; genus Oxystoma; species Oxystoma pomonae. Next base: position 44,864,750 of record OY998172.1, read on the forward strand.
AAAATTGGTGCTTGAAAGCACAAACAAAAATTTATAAGTAAAAATTTATTTTTAAATAAAATCGAGAACCAAACTTACATTTTATCTATGGTCTTCAAATACATTTTTATTGGGTGCATACAGGAATTCAGTTTTCTGGGCACCAAGAATTGTTAAACCTGATTGTAACAAAACAGTTTTTCCAAGGTTTTTCATAATAAAGTGTGATTCAAAGCTCCCTATTTCTATATTTGCATTTAAAAGTTATTAAATATTTTCTGAGAAACACCAGTTATCTATACAATGATGGCATAGTGCAGCAGGCAAAATTTTTGCATAAACAAAAAGTTCTTTTAAAAGTTTAAATGCTGTTGCTGTCAAAAATTAAACTAAAATTAATATAACAAATTTTTTAAATTTAAGTCAAAAATTCTTTTTTTGTGAAGTTTAAAAAAAAAATGTGGGTTGAAAAACCTGCAAAATTTAATCAAGAACAAAAATATTTATTGATGGCCGAATTTTATTTAACAATTCAGACTGCTTTGGATGCAAAAGAAAATCATAAAATTCTAAATATGTCAGATGCCACGGTCCCTTGCCCACCAAAACCCGGACATGTCCGGGGAGAGAGGTAGTAACAGTTTGACCAACCCAAACACACTGGTGGCTGCAGTAATATTAAGATGACACTCTCAAAAATCCTTCCCTCCATTTGTCACACAGATTAATTAATGAAAATACAAAAACACATAACTATTTTTGACAGCTGATTTAAAATAAATGTATGCCTCATTATTGGTCTGATCTATATGAGACCAGTAAGGTAAGATACACACTTTTGTTTTGGTAAGTAGACAATATACTTTTTAGGAATTAGTTGAATTTTGCTTAAAATTTGATTACATTGTACCTACAAAGCAGCATAAATAACTAAATCTTAATTTCTTAAATAAATATTTGAATTACAAAAAAAAGAGTTCTGTTACAACTTCTCCCCTACACAAGACTTGAGACACAGGCTTGGACACAGGGGAATGACTTTGGAAGAACAAATTCCTAGGTGAATGCAGTTGGTAAATTTGCAAGACAATAAGCTACCATAGGAGAAAAGTATAAATTATAGTTTTTTTTAAGTTAGAAGTCAACAAAATCTGTCAGATGCTAGTGCCTAATCAGGGTGTCCACATCCCTGACCAATTAAAAAATTCCGGTCTGATATTTTTAGCTAGATTTTCAGCAGTCTCAAAAAAGGAATCAATTTTTTTTGTATTTTCATTTTACTATAAAATTGAAGTGATTTTACTCAAACACTTTGTTTCTGAATTTAAGTAGGAAGCAAACATTAAAATAAGATGTATTTTCATGTTTGCTTTTTTCCTGAAAGTAAAAAGATAGTGCTACAATAGTTTATTCACTATAGAGCACTGTGAAAAATCCCCTTAAATTACTCTCATTGGGGAAAATTCCTGACCATTTTCAATTTGTGGATACCCTGCTCATCTTTTGTTGTGTGGGGACTTACTCATTAACACTGGTGTAGGTATAACTCCAAGTAAACCTCTTGGCACACCTACTAGTAAATAGTTAAGAATGGTAAGGCAGATTCAGAGTTTGGTAAGGTAAGCGGTATGAGGTATGCAGTAAGATGAAAGGGAAATAAACTATATCAAATACATGCTGCTGTTCATAGTATTCTGGGTAATTATGCAGTATACGGTTTTCTGCTATTTTTGATTTCTTATGAAAAATTCTTTATGGGGGCACCTACTAGGGTCTGTAGGACCCCAAATCTGCCTGCGCCTGTTGATTTTGTTTTGGATTTTTTTTGGTTTTTTTTAATTTTTTTTCACTAAAACAACCCAATCCATCACAGTCCAACCCAACCCAAATCAATAAAAAAAACACATTACAACCCCCCCCCCCGGGTACCCTTTTTTCTCTTAAAAAAAAAATCGGGAGCAGGCGGATTTGGGGTCCTAGGGACCCTATTAGGTGTCCCCATAAAGAATTTTTCATAAAAAATCAAAAATGGCAGAAAACCGTATACTGCATAATTACCATATTCCGTAATAAGCCTGTAAGGGCAGCACGCATTTGCTATTGTTTATTTTCCTTGCATCTTACTGCATACCTCATACTGCTACTGCTGTAAATCCACCTGTACACTTGCACATGCACTAGCTAGTAGATAGCAGGGTAATTATGCAGTATACGGTTTTCTGCCATTTTTGATTTTTTTTGAAAAATTCTGGTAATTATGCAGTATACGGTTTTCTGCCATTTTTTATTTTATTTGAAAAATTCTTTATGGGGGTACCTTCTAGGGTCCCCAGGACCCTAAATCCGTCTGCGCCGGTTGGTTTTTTTTTTATTTTTTTTTATTCTTTTTCACTAAAACAAACCAAACCAACACAGTCCAAACCAACCTAATCCAAACCAATCCAAAACAATTAAAAAAACACATTACAACCCCCCCTGGACACTCTTTTTTCTCATAAAAAAAAATTAAAAAAAAAAAAATTGGGCGCAGGCGGATTTGGGGTCCTAGGGACCCTAGAAGGTGCCCCCATAAAGAATTTTTCAAAAAAAATCAAAAATGGCAGAAAACCATATACTGCATAAGGTAATTTTCGACACCTCTACTGTCGCAGTAAAGGCTCCTCTATCCCTGGTCTATAGAATGCATTGTAATCAAGAACATTTAATTTCTTTATAGATTTTCTTAGGGTCTGTATGCTAGTGTCTATAGTTTATAAGGATAAATAAATATAATTTAAAATTTTATACCTATAATCTGATTCAGAACTTGATATCTCGAAAACGAAACAAATTACTTTAGCAAAAAAAGTAAACAATGACGGACGACGAAAAAAATTTTGACGTTGTTTTTTAACATAACCTCAAATTTTCTTAAAAAATTTAAATAAATAAATATTAAATAAGTATTTTTTTGGTCTGTGATTTTGTTTAGTTTTTAAATATTTTAAAGCAGGGCAACACTACCTCTACTATAGATTGTATTGGAATCCAATACAGCACTCCGCCTCCCTGATTTCCTATGAATTTTAAGATTTGGTATCTTTATCAATGGGTGGGAAACTTTGGTGAATGAAACAAGAATCTTTAGTCTTCCAATCCAAAACAATTTTGGAAATATATCTCAAAAATTCAGGGTAGGAAAAAAGCTACCTTGGATCGAACTTTAAAATTTGTATAATTTTTTAGATTTTTATAAGAAAAATGGAGCAGAGGACACACACGAAAAAATAAAATGTTATTTTCTCTTTTCTTTATTTAATTTTACCCCTTTTAAAATTCACAAATAATATATTTTTACGCTGCCAAACAAAACTAAATCTGTTTTTTGATTATATATGTTGGTCAATTGATGTTTTACAGATTTTACTGGTTTTTGGAAGCCAAAATTTGTAGTGCTGGCAAAGGTAAACTAAAATATTTATATTATATTCAAATTATATTATATATATCATTCATCAAAAGACCTACATAAATGATTAAAAATTTTTTTAATAATTTATTTGTCATTTCATTTAGAGAATCTGAACAAAATAGAATACATTTTATATAGGCATATTCTGTTAACAAAAAAAAACAAACCCTTGTGTCTTGTTTTCACTATAACTAGCTCTGAGTAGATCTAAATTGCTATACCCAAGCTATTAAATTAAAAATAACACAAAATCACTTCTTGTATATAACACAGGGTGTTTCACAACTTATGTAGAAAAATGAAAGATGTGATTCCTAATACTGGTTGTCGTTTTAAATGACGATTCACTTTGCTTAAATTTGTTCAAGTTTTCCCAAAAATGTGTTAAAACATTTTTTTTGCCTTTGACTATAGATTGAAGTTTATCAACCAAGTACCTAACAAAAAACAGGCATCAAGCAAGCAAATGTGTTGATACCTGACCACAGAAAGTAAACAAACTATCCAATATTAGCTGATTCAGTTTTGAATGTCACGTTGCTTTGTGGTGAGGAGTATTAGTTTTTTATTGATATTGTTTTATGTTTAGTTGTAAAAAATGGCATACAACTATTCAATTCTTGGGGAATTAAACAGAGAATTAGTGGATATTGCTTTAATTTATAATGAAACACAACAACTGCCACAGCTTCCCAAATTTATTCCTGTGTCCCCCTTACATATATGTCATTATTTGACCTTTTTATTTAGTTGTGAGAACATTCAGCGATTTGGGGTTTTTGTCTACTTTACTTTTAGTGGTACAGTATGCATGTCTTGGAAAAATGTTTCCTAATTGAAACATTTTAGAAGAGGCTTTTGAAAACGGCGTAGCTCCTCGTTTTTTCTATATATTTTTGTATTGCTTGCAGATATTATATATAAGTTGTGAAGCACCCTGTCAACACCCTATTTTTTTGAAATTGAAAAACCTCAAGGCTAGCTCAGCTAGGTCATTTTACCCACTAAAGAAATATACAATATGCTTTAAATATACTGTATAAATATGTTTTAAAAATATAAATTCATACAAAAAATAGCTCTTAAAGCATACATATTCTATAAAAATTCCTACATGTACAAATTACTACTGACCGCACTATTCACCAAATTTACATTTTTAAATGGAAACTGCAATTTTCTTAACAATTCAACCACCAGTCTTGAATTAACTGAGTCTAAAGGCGAGTTATCCAAATATACAACAAATAGAGTAGCTTGCAATTTATTATGTACACAGTACGATAAAACTGTGGCTCCTAGTCCTGTCACCAAATTTGGAGCTTCCAGCTTTGTGCAGAAATTGAAGGGGATAGTGAAAGAAGTAGTAAGACATTTTGTTAAAGTCTCAGGTTTTATTGACAGACAGTCATTTTGGTAAAGAGCGATTGGAGATGATGTTAGACAATATGTGTTTGATGCCTTTTGTATCCAAGAGCCCAAAGCATCTACAATCTAAAAAAATACAAAATTAACTGTAAAAAAAATTTGGATGCTGTGGTAATAAAAAGAAAACTAGTGTTGGTTTATTGGTACTCATTAAATTAAGTTACTTACTTCTCCAAAAACCAGACTTTTTGATCCACCAAAAAGGACCAAATAACTCTGGCCAAACTGGAAAATTTCAATTCCAGCACTTTTTATTTTATTATAGGCATTTTTCTCTGGCAATACTCCTAGATGAATCAGTTTCAGGAATCTGTCTGTTTCAACAAAAAGGAGGGTATTTATGATATGAGGTAGTTCAAAGGGTTCATCCCAAGTTATTGAAGGCCTAAAAGAAGTAGTGGAATTAAGAAAGCGAGTGTTAGTGGAAAGGGCATCTTTGGTCTATATCCCAAGTAACACACAGACACACCAAAGACGACCATAGAATGTCTGCTTAGAACATTCAAATATCTCCAGTACGTCCATTTTTGGGACCTTTGACGCCTTTATAAAGACATTCTTAGAACATCTTTGGTTTATGTTCCAGTATGCTTTAAGGATGTCAGTTTAGTACATTCCTGGGCACCAATCCAGGACATTGAGACATTTCCAGGAAATTTTTGGTTTCAAGATGTTTGGCAGGATGTTCGGATAATCGGACATTACTAGGACATGTTTGGGACATTAAAATCAAAGTCACCAACAAATTTAAAAAAATAAAAAGTAAGTATTTCTGTTTCTTACTGAATAATACTAAATAATACACATCATTGGCAACTAAATGTATAGCAAATTATGTATTTTTTAATTTTTTTTTTATTATGTTAACAATATCTGAGATCTCAGCCTTTATCAATGTCACCCCTATTAACTTTGAATATTTTGATGCATTTTTTGAAGCAATAAAGCAATAAATTAAAAGCTAAACAAAAAATACTTCTGCTTTATCTATAAAAAATTTACTGTCTTCAATGTATCCCTCAGTTTTGTTAGCAAAATTTAGTTTCCACACATACTCATAGATGAAAGCATTGAGGGGCGCCACTGTGATTTTTTAGTATCCTTGAGTCTCCTTTAGGTATGTGAGAGAGCAGGTGAACGAGTGCTGGTGTTATTAGTTTTTTTTTTTTTAATTTGAAGTTAAAAAGCAGGTAAGGGCCAAGCGAGGGGTCAAGCATATATTCTCAACATTGTTGTTAAGTTACTAAACTAAGTGATACATAATGATTCATTAATTTACTTTAAGAATTTATACTGAAGTTACCAACAAAATACAGCCCACTTATTTTTTACTTAGTACTTCCTCTTAGTGAATACTGAATTTTTATTTTTCGATAAGAAGTTTGTATTGTATTTTACTTAAAAAACCTTATATAATAGGCAATAATTATTCACTTAAGAAGTTACCTTTTTCATGAGTTTTTTATTTTTGTTTTTAGTTAAGGAGTTTTTTCTTATTTTGCATAAAAAAACTAACTTAAATAAACATTTTTTTAAACAAATTTCTCAGTTTTGTTATACTTACCTCAGTTTAGTTAAACTGCTTAATTAAATTTTTTTTTTCAGAAAATGAACAAAAATTTACTCTAGGTTAAACTTTAACATATCTATTTTGCAAAAAAACGAAAAAAGAGACTGTTTTAATTTTTTATTTTTTTTTCTAAAATTAAACCTTAATTTACACATATTTTGTAGAATGACTCAAAAACATATTTATAAGGGAACTTTCAAAAAGTAAAATCATAAAAAATATTAAAACTAGCCTAAATAGACATAAAGCTATCAATATATTCTTAAATATATTTACTGAAATATGTCAAAATATCTAAATATTAAATATGTATAAAAACCAACAAAGAAATTATGCACACATTACTAGTAAAGGTTTAATTAATTCTTTCTCCATATGATACATTTTTGATATAATATATGTCAATAAATAGCATACTATATACTGGAAAATACTTAAAACCTTAAGATCCCCATTATAACAAATAGACTTAAACCTCGACTTAAACTTATATACCTTTTGTCTAAACAAACAAAATTTATCAATAATAATAAGACACATTTTTTCTCAAATTAATTTACAAAAACAACCCTGATAGACATCACAATGATAATCCATCCCAAAATTTGACCCCAATCAAACATCCAATACAAATTCAAAGTAGTTAAACTGTATAAGTAGTATGTTTTCAGTAAAAATTATTTTTAATTTTTGTTTTTACTTGTCAAAATTTTTAATGTCTCTTATGCTTGTTAGAAGTTTATTAAATGCCTGAATTCCCATGAACAATGGAGACTTCTCATAAAGGAATGTCCTGCATTTGGGAATGGAGTTGTGAGAACAGTCTCATTTGCATGCCCTTGTTAAATTTACCATTTGTTGTGAAGCATGCTGTATATGTTTTTTTATATAAAGTAGGTTGAAAAAATAGAAAATATTTTTATCAAATTGTATTTTCTAAAAATTGCCTTTAAATGCCTAATGGGTAATTGATAAACACAATAATGTACTTTTCTTAATTTTTAATTTTTAAAGTTAATTAAATGGAAAACAATAGTGCTGTTTACTCAAGGTTTAATGCATTAATCTTAAATTTAATGTGTAATGGATAATTAATAAATTTGGCCCACTTTTAACTCAAATCAAAATAATAAAATGTTAGCGCGATTTGCAACTTGCCACTTTATACCTTTGCCTAAACAAGCCTTATAAGGTAATCTTTAAAACAGCCAAACTTTTAGTTTGTTATTTTTTGGGGGCCACTCTGTTTTTTAAAAAAAAGAACTCCCTTAGCGTAATTACCAAAAAATAATATTCTACGAACTTCCTAAAGATGTCTTAAAATTTCGATCTTTGGTTGATCCTTAATCGAACATCCACAGGATCTCCGCTTCATATCCAAGATATTCGGACCTAAATGGGATGTCATAAGGATGTCCTGTGCTATTTGGGATATAACCAGGCTTTAAGAAAGGTAATTATGCAGTATACGGTTTTCTGCCATTTTTGATTTTTTTTGAAAAATTCTTTATGGGGGCACCTCCTAGGGTCCCTAGGACCCCAAATCCGCCTGCGCCCGATTTTTTTTTGTTTTTTTTAACGAGAAAAAAGGGTGCCCAGGGGGGGTTGTAAAGTGTTTTTTTAATTGTTTTGGGTTGGTTTGAATTAGGTTGGGTTGGACTGTGTTGGTTTGGTTTGTTTTAGTGAAAAAAAATTTAAAAAAACCAAAAAAAAATAAAAAAAAAAACCAACCGGCGCAGACGGATTTGGGGCCCTAGGGACCCTAGAAGGTGCCCCCATAAAGAATTTTTCAAAAAAAATCAAAAATGGCAGAAAACCGTATACTGCATAATTACCTTAAGAAATTGTATAAATTTGACTATACTACCTCACCTTTCATATTCCGGCAAGTCCTCTACCTCATCATCAATCAACGCCCTCGTAGTGGGTTCCACTATTTCGCCAAAAAACGTCATTTTAAATAATTTGAATATGTTAAAAATAGTCACTGTTGTTTGAGGTTATCAATACTTTTGTGGATCTACCTACTGGATCATGCTTTCGGTTTAGGAAGTTACTTTGGCCGGTTTTACGATCAATCTAGGGTCCAAGTATTCATTTCAATTCAGTAGCAATATCGATACGACCTTTATCAATACGAATCTACGAAAGCGCTTTGACGACAGGTGCATAAAATCTGTCAAAAGAATGACAAGGTTGTCCTATAACAGTTCGATGTGACAAGGAGACAGAAAATAGGCACATAGAAAGTATGCTAATATTTCCACATAGCTAAGGCCTAGGATAAAATAATATCTAATAGGATGCTCAATCTGGCTGTTTTATTTTTTTTGCAAAAAATATTAAATTTTCGATAACCTGATATAATTTATGACCTAAAAATTGGGTGGCACGAGCCAGTTAATAAGTGGCTCGAGCTCTGAGGAAAATCGTGTGGCTCTTTAGTTAAAAAGTGCTTTTCTGAGAAATTTTTACCTGGTATAGAATATTTTTTCGCAGGGACTAAAAAATCCGCGTTCTTTTCCTGCAAAAAAAGTTTTGCTGTTCGGGTTTTGCTATAGCGGAAAGATAATAGGGAGATTTTGGTCAGGATTTTTGTCAGTCTGTTACCCTTTCCTTTATTCTGGGCAGGCGCAGTAGCGCTCTGTCAGGCTGTTACCTTTATTAAAGGTAACCACTGGCGCTAATTAGCGTCGAATAGCGACTACCTTTACCGTTAAAAAGACAACCAACCAAACTTGATGTTCTGTGGTGGAAGATTTTTAGGTTATAAAAGTTTGTTTTGTTTAACAAAAATTTTGTGTATTTGGATTTTATTTTTTGTTAACCGTGTTAATAGTAGTAATTGCTTGACTTTTTTACCGTTTTTTTTTTGGTAAACAAGTGAGTAAGTACAAATAAGTTTGCAGAGGTTCGATTTCTTCTATTACTCCACCAAAGATATCTTGCAAAATCATTTGCCTGACTAAATTTATGTTGGGGTGTCCGTCTCCCAGTCCTATCACTAAATTAATATTTTCCTCCATGACATGGTTAGAAAAGCAAATAAAAAAAGTCTTTGGAGAAAAACAACAAACGTCAATAAAAAAGTAAAGTTATGTTTACCGTCAAACGATTGACTACCTTCAAAAGCTCTATTTTTAAACTCTTGAAGTTACCTTTATTTACGGTAACGGTAACCATAAGAGTAACGGAATTTGCCATTAAACTGCCTGACCAAAATCTCCCTAATTTCGGTGTAGCAAAGCATTTTTCTAAAAAATTAAGCCTTAAAAATTTATTTTCAGTTTTTTTTGCTTTTTCAGGAACTTAAAAGTGTGTAGCTGAAACTGAATAGCATTTTTTAGTTTCGAAAACTTTTTTTTTAGAATTTGAAAGGCGCTTACTGGAACTAAAAAGCAAAATTCCTAAAATACATTTTGGCTGTTAGCAAAAAAGTGCTTTTCAAAATCAGAAAATATTTGTTTTGATTTTGATTACCGAAACGTCCGACCGGCATACGGATCTTGCCGATCTCACGATATACATATGAATCTCCATTCTCCTGCCCAAAAATAATGCATTTTGTATATTGCATTGGCGAAGGTAACCTAGCTGCGATTCATCGCTCGAGTTTTTCGTTGTGCGTCGCGGAATTACCGTTTTTAGTGTGAAGTGCCCGGAATTAAAAAATAGTCCATCCGCATTGCAGGCAACTTCTTGTCACTGTCGTTTTTCTATGTCCAAAAGAGTGAGAGCATGCATGGTGCTCTGTGCTCAAAACGATAAAGAGAGAGCAGTGCAGTGAGCTCTTAAAAATTTGTAAAATATAGCCGCAGCAGTTTTCGTAAAATGGCTTACAAATATACCTATGAAAATAATCTGCAAGAATAGGGTCTGGAGGAATAGATTCAAAATTTTCAAGGTAAGTTTTATCATAGATTATTCTTCATCTATGGTTTTATGGGTATAATTATTTAGTAAACTGTTTTCTGCCATTTTTGTTTTTTTTTTAAATTTCTTTTCGCTGAGATTTGATATTTTTTTTAGTTAGTATCGTAGCTGGTGTTTTTATTAGTTCTTAAAAATTGCTTCAAGCACAATAAAAAATACAAGAGACCAAACAGATTACAGTGATTTCTAACCTCAATTTTTTACGCGGATTTCGTTAACGAGATACAAATTACAAGATATGGCAGAAAACCGTTTAAGAAATAATTACCGGAGCATATGTCCCAAGTGGACTATTTTTTTATACTATTATTATTATTTTCTAGGTTAGAGCACATAGCATTTTTTGTTATTTTAGTTTGTGCTTAGCACTTTTATGTTTTGTTTGTCAATACAGAAATATTTTAATATCAAAATTAATGACCTTTTATTCCCCATTTAACTTATAACTGTAATTATTAACAAACAAGAATAAGATTCTTCTTCTGAAATGAAACCTGGAAAGTCAGGGAAAATCCTATCTGGTCAGAAAATGTTGGTTATTTTTTGGATTCCGTTAGTCTTTTAAAAAACATTTTGCTCTATACACTTTCCTAAAATTGGCTAGGAAAAGGATCCTGCCTCAAAGCAATGTGAACGACTCTTGGTACGAAGTACTTTTGCGCGGTTGGGTGCTTTCTTACAATATTTTTCTTTTGTTCGCCCCTGTACTACACGAATCGGTTTTGTTTACCCTTATCTAATGTTTGATAGTACCTCTTCTGGAAAAGGTAAAGATAATAGACAACTAAAGTAAATATTTTAACGCATCGGTATCGGTATACCTAACGCGTTCAAAAGAAAGCCAAAAGACACTAGGTTTTTGACTTCTTTATGCCGTGTTTCTAACAAGGCCCGCTTTCATAGTGACAGAAAGCTGGCAGCAATCGATGCGTACGGAGTGATGAACCTAACGTTACGTTATCACAACGCACGCATCGATTGCTGTCACTATAAAAGGGTCTCGTTCGCTCTAAATAACCAAAAACATATTAATTCCATTGATATATCACCGAAGGCCATTCCTATTGCTCTTCATTCATTACATGTTTGACTACCTGAACCCTGCATGAAACGGATGACTGGTAAGGCTTTATATCTGACCCAGAAAATTAACTTCATTATTGCATATTTTAATTTAATAACTCAAACAAATGTCGCCACATAAAAGGATAGGTATATCATGTATGCATAAGTCTTCATTCAAAAGGTATGTATTTTACATTGATAGGTCCAACCCCTCTGTATACTCTTGATCCAAAAGCACATTTACTTTAGATTACTAAAGATAATTTGCCCTTGAATTTGCCCTTGGATCAAGAGCATACAGGGTTGTTTACAAAGCTCAAAAATGTTTCTAAATAGCAAAAAGTTTTTACTAAAGTAGCGAAAAGTTTGAACTAAAATAGAAAAACAAATTTGCTAAAAAAATAGTCAAAATGTTTGCTAAAATAGTTAAATGCTTTATTAAAAGAGCAATGCAGTTTTCAAGGAAAGCTAAATAATTTTTACTAAAGGTACAAAAAAAATATTAAAACAAAAAAGTATTTTTGCTGATCCAGAAAAAAATAATGCAATTTCTGCAACTTTGCTTTTTAGATTTAAGGGTCAAAGCTCCCGTCAAATCTAAAAAATGCTTTGCTGAAATAGAAAACATGTCACGGTCATTTTCTGCAAAGTCAATTTTGCAGTTATAGCAAAGTTTTTTGTGGGGCCTATTTAGATAGGGTTTTTTGCCATTCTAGAATTTTTTTTTGCTATATACACTAAAAAATTTTCTCAGTTAAGAAGTGGCACGAGCCAGTAAACAAGTGTCCATTTTCTGTCCCCATGTCACATCGAAAGTAAGGACAACCTTGTAATTCTTTGACAGATTTTATATAAAATCCTGCAATTACTTTTGGATTATTTGTCCTAAATGCTGCTTTAAGCCAAATAATGTTTCGAGAAAAGCCATCTATGCAACCATTAATTCCAATTCCATAGGGCTTTACCTTATTATAGGAGTCAACATGTCAAGAGTAAAATAAGGACCATAAATATTGCCTTTCTTCTTTTACTTTTTCTTATGGCAACACCTTAAGAATCTTATGTTTTATGCAAAATTCTAACCGTTTTTTGTGTTAAAGATACCCATGCAAACATCTCGAGGTAAATTTTTAAAAGAACATTTCCGATGTAAGCCAATTCTTTTTAGATGTCTCTGTAAGGTAACATTCTGCCTGGAAAGACATGCTAATATTTCCACATAGCTAACGCCTAGGGTAAAATATTAAATTTTGCCTCGAGCCAAATTATTAGTGGCTCCAGCCAGAATCAAAGTGGCTCGAGGCAGTTAATATAAGTGGCTCGCGCCAGTTAATATAAGCGACTCGAGCCAGTTAATAAGTGGCTCGAGCCAGAAGGAACGATCCATCAAGAGAAGGGATCAATCCAGGAGAATAATCGCGTCCCTCTAAAAGAAGAAGTTTTTCCTTGAAACCTCTTAATTCGAAATTTTAGATTGAAAATACATTTAACGGGACGGGAAATGGGACTGATCCCTGCATCAGGCTTTGGAGTCGGGGAGCACGAACACCCAATTTTTTATGCATGCATTCATCGTGGGGATCATTCGATGTCGGTCCCTGCTCAAGAATTAGGGCCCTGCTTTCGTACTTTCGAACCCTACGGACGCGCGGCCTTGGCAGATTAAACAGAAATATCGTAGGTAATTGCGATATAAGAAATGAGAAGTGTGAAATAGGAAGTGCCCGATCGGGCTTTCCTAGAAATGAGGAAAGTTATCATCTCGAACGCAACCAAAAAAAATATTTTTTTCCCATGTAGACAAAGTTGGGTGTAAACCAGCAGCTTGTTGGAGCTTTCGGGGGCCAACAAAAAGAAGATGGGCCGAACAGCTGATTGTCAGTCGTTTCATTCCATGCTCAGTGTTAAATTTGTTGGTTAAAAGGTTTTAATTTTAAAAAATAATCTGTGCCGCATAAGTAGGAAAACGTATATATAAATTTGACCCATTAATAAACTAAATAACTGAAAACATCTACAAATTCTAAATTCAAAACAAGTTTTTTAACTTCAGTAAATCGCAAGGGCTGTTATAAGTTACATAACGTAATTTAAGCGTAAACGTGCTAAAAAATCAATTAAAAGTCAAATTATATTTATAGGCAGTTTTAAAATCCGCCTAAATTTTTGAAACACAGTGAAGTTTAAAAATAATTGAGAAAATAATATGTGCGTATAAAAGCTTAAATCTTGTCTTACACAGGCCAATGCAACCATCTCAAACTCATTAAAAGATTTAATGAAGAAGTAAATTTAATAAATTATGGGTAAAGTATTGTCATCAATGAAACACCCATTAAGAAATTTTAATTTAGAAAATAGAGTTGAAAAGGTTATCAGTCAGCCAAAGCCAAAACCAGCACCCAAGCATGAGAGGGAAAAAGTGATAATGGATAAACTTATGAAAGGTTTGTTAACCGAGGTGTTAACTTATTATATAAATATATGGGTATAATCTTATTAGGTCCAAGAAAACCACTGTTCCACTGGCGCACCAAGTGGGGGGGTTTTGGGGTTAACCCCCCCCCCCCCCGAGAAGCCTGGTTATGGTCACATTTTTACTTCAAATTAAAGTTTTTTTTATTATTTATCCTTTATCCCCCTCCACCGAACTCAATTTTTGGGTGCGCCAGTGGCTGTTCAACATAAAAAAATATCAGTATATATGATGATATGAATTAATCAGAAGAAGGTGTATATATATACTTGGCAGCACCTATATTATAGGTTCTGTCGAGGGTTCTGTTGAGTTGACACTTCGCAATATAATGTTGAGTTCACACTTCGCAATATAATATGTACCTCGATGTGTACTAACCTCATGTCAGAAAAATGCTCATTTTGGAATGTTTTAGCATTAAAAGTATATAGAATGTTTTGGACATTATTAAGAATCATCCTGAGTTTTTATGGCATTATTAGGAATTTTTTTGCATTATTCAGATTTTTTCCCATAATTATAATAATAATTTATAAGTCTTGCCCGAGGTCTTGCCATTTATATCAAAACCAGATAAACAAAGGACAAAAACTTTAGAACTGAGCAATATGCACATATATAGAATTCTGTCTTGTTCAAGGTGTACACCACGATACACCTATTATCTAGGTACATGGTAAATATTTTAATATTTTTTCAAAAACTCAGAAAATTTTGTTCCAAAGTTACCTTCAACTCCCCCACCCTACCCAAAAGTTAATCAGTTTATGGTCAGCCGATAGAGGATTTTTGTACCAAATTTCTTTAAAATCAATTAAGGCGTTCTTGAGTTATCATGTATACAGACAGACAACACACCAACCGACAACTTTTTTTTTCGTTGATTAAGGTGTTTTGGAACCTTAGTAACTAATTTTTGATAAAATTTAAAAAAGTCAAAATTTCACAATTTTAATAGTCCCCCATACCATATTGGTATATTACCCAAAAATGTTGGTATAAGGTTCAAATATCTTTCAAAGCTACAGTTTTCAAGATATTGTGTGGTGGACTATCCATCCTTTCTAGCACCATTTTTATATACTTTTGTATTAGTTGCAGTCGACTTAATGCACTCTAAAAGTTTCTGACAAGTTGGGGAAACACTATATCTGCACAGACCTAGAATAGCATGGTATACAGGATGACCATTTATAAAGTTCCACTTAGGAACACTTTTTTATTATTTGTCCCAAAAAGATAAATCAAAAAGAGATTTCTCATGAAATTATTAGCCCAATAGAATAGTACTTTAAAATGGCAAAACTGACTACACAGCCACATTTTTCAGGGCTAAAACCACATTATTCCAACAAAATTTCCCTCTAGTTCGCCGCCATCTTGGATTTTGTGTTGAACTAATATTTCGGTTAATATTTGTCCGATTTTAAAACGGTTTTTTTGTTGGTTAAAAAAATTATTTTTTTAAACTATTCGATTTTTTTTTTTTGGGTGAATGGTGACATGTGATTACTTACTAGGCAATATTTCTCTTTGTGTAGACTTGAGAAGAAAAGTGTTCAAATATAAATTGTATATATCAAAATTCTCTATAATTTCTTTTAAACACTTTTTCTGTATAGTAAAAGATAGCTGAGATAGAGTGCTGCAAAGTTGACACTACAAATTCTTGAGGTAAGATTTAATTCCCTTATTATGTCAAGTTGGCCATGACGAACGCCTATGGTTTGTCAAACCAGAAATTTAATAAAAATTTTCATCTTAAGAACGATTTACCATAAAAACTGCAATTTGTTAAAACAATTTTTTATCTGAACCTCATTTCTTCAAACCCACTCAATAACAAACTCGAAATTTATAAGACGCGTTTTTAATCGAACCATTGTTCATCAAACTCATTCAATATCAAACTCGTAATTTGTAAAACCCATTTTTATTCAAACCCGGAATTTGTCAAACCATATTTTTCAAAACCGGAATTCGTAAGACCCGTTGTTTATCAGAAATTTGTTCTTAACTGAAATGCAAGTTACATCTATACACAAACTATTGAACATTGAACGCTACTTGTACAACGATTCTTATGAATTCCGGTTTTGAAAAATAATGGTTTGACAAATTTCAGGTTTTATTAAAAATGGGTATTATAAATTACGAGTTTGATATTAAATGAGTTTGATGAACAATGGTTTGATTAAAAACGGGTCTTATAAATTTCGAATTTGTTATTGAATGGATTTGAAGAAAAAAGGTTCGGATGAAAAATTGGTTTAACGAATTGCAGTTTCTATAGTGAATGATTTTATAATTGAACTTTCTCTTATTTCACGGGTTTGATTTTGCACATTCTGATAAACCGTGGGCGTCCGCCAAGACAAAACAAAAGTACCTGCTCACCTATTATTGACAACTGTCGTTAGTGAGTGTTTTTCCATTCTGGAATAATAGATAATATTCTGCATATCTACTTTTAAAATTTAAATTTTTTTGCAACAAAACATTATGCGAGAATTAAAATCACTTCGTGAAAAAGAAAGGTAAGCAAATACTGATATTTGGAATTAAGTATTTATTTACCAATAACCTACGTCAAGAATAAAGATATAAAAAGTCTCATTGAAAAAATCACGTGATTTTCGGCAACTTCGAATTTTGCCGGATATACAGCGGCGTACCCAAGGCGAGAGGGGAGGTTACCCAGTGCTACTCAAATCTGAATAAGATTAAATAACCGGCATTTTTTCTGAATAATTTTTTAGAACATTTTTTGCCTTAATGTCTGAACCACTTGACGAAATTTAGTAGGTATGTAGACTTGGTTTGTGCTCCAGATGGTCCCATCCCAGGGGCGGAGATAATGGAAGGGACTTATTAAAAAACCCAGTTTAATCCAGAATATGGCATGTGGGGTATTGATTGGAACGTATTTAAACAGGTATTGTGAAGGCTTTGGTGAGAGCTGTAGTGTCTATCAATTAAAAGAGTATTTTTCTATAAAAAAAATACCCATTTGTGGCGCCCTCTGTCTCCGATATTTTTAACATAATTTTTATTTTTTATTAACAAAATTTAAAGAAAATTTAACCCACTAAATTTTTTATAGAAACATTTAAAAAAAAAAAGTTTAATGGTAACAAATTATATGTCAATATATGTATATATATATGCTACCCTGATTAATCATTGTTTTCGGCGGTAGATGTGAATTAACTTTTTATCAGAGACACATAGCAAAAAAATCTTAGAAAAACCACTTTTTTATAAAACAAAACAATTTGTTTCTTATGCTACCCTGATTAATCATTATTTTCGGCGGTAGATGTGAATTAAGTTTTTAGCAGAGACACATAGCAAAAAAAATCTTAGAAAAACCACTTTTTTATAAAACAAAACAATTTGTTTTTAAATCGGACCAATGGTCAATGACATATCGGACTAAAACCGAGTTAACCCGAATTACGCATAAATTCAAGATGGCGGCGAACCTAGAGAGAAATTTTGTTGGAAAAATGTGGTTTTAAGAGTCTTCTACTTGCTGTAAAAAATTTGGCTGTTAAGTCAGTTTTGTAGATAAATCGCGATTTTTTGACTATTCTATTGTAGTATATGTAGGTTTTTATTAAAGTTTCAGGATGGCCAAGAGATCCTTCTTTTACCATATGTCTTTTTTTATTTAGCCGAAAGCCGCCAAAAATCAACCGTTAAGTACATATTATATATTTTTGGAAAGACTTTTCTTTATTTTTAAAAAATATACAGGGTATTTCATTTAAAAAAAAAAGAGAACCTCATGTCCACCCTGCGTATAGTGTAATTAAGGAAAAACTGAAAATGTACCACAAATATACGTAATTTCATGAGTAATTCACTTTTTGGAACTTTATAAACGGTCACCTTGCATATCCCACATTTTGCTTTGCTATTGCAAAATCAAAATAAAAACCATATCTTCTGTAGTCATGCATTTAAAACCGCCAGTTGACAACAAACATTTTTTGGTTTTAGATGAAAAAGAAGCATTTGAAACAAGTTTGAAAAAAGATGCAGACTTGGACAAGAGGCTTAAGAATGTCTTTGTTACTTCTCAAAATGTAAGAACATTTGTTTAAGTAAATTAAACTTTTGATACTACCATATGTTTTGCGTTATTTTTAGAGTGACTTAAATTCTAATGGACGTTACTAAGGGCAAAATCTTCCAAAAACTTTCAAAATTTTGTGTAATATTTTTTCCTAATATAGTTAACAAATAATTTGTAATAACAGATTTTTTTAAAGGATACTAAAAAAAATAATTTTGTTGACTGAAGAAAAATTAAGTCACCAACACTTTGTTTAATAAATTCCTGAATAAATTATTAACACTTTTAATTTTTATAGGCCTTAGAACAAAAACCACCACCTAATCCAAACAGGCCATTGCCAACAGACAAAAAAACACCTGAACCGTACTTGTTTGGATTTAAAGAACCAAATCATATTCCGTTTGGCAAAACCACATTAAGAACGGCTTTACAGTTTATAACAAATCACCAGTCAGAACCTGAAAAGTATACTTGCGAACAAATTGCTGAGGAACATAAGTTAAGCGAAGATGTTGTCAGTAAGTTAGATTAGAATGGGGTGGTGTAGACACCTGCCCACCTCGACCTTCTCAGATCTATTGTGGTTCCCCTTTCTTCTTCCCTGCTTTGCTACAACTACAAAACAAGTTGCAGCCCCGTCTTTGTCATGAAACCCAGCTTTGCCAGTGTGCCCAGTATATAGCTTTCTTTCTTTTCTTTCTAACTAGGCCTTCATATTGACATAGGACATGTAATGAGGTTTCTTCCTCTTTCTTGCAGAAGCGGCATGTTGCATCATCTACCAATCCCGTTGCATACAAGTGCTTATTGAGTTTGCAGTGACCTGTTAGGAGCCCCACTATTTGTCTGACAAGCGTCCTTTCCTTACTAAGAAGTACTGCAGTCACCTTTGGTGAACGTTCTTTAAATAACTGTTTGGCCTGTTTTTGTTCAGGCGTTTGCTCCCACAGACCGTTCGTCTTTTTGATGAGCCACTGTAATAGATTGCTTGGCTCTGGCCTTAGCGATCTCACAAAATGGTTCAGGCCCTGTAAACTTTATTGCCGAGCCTTGTCTGGCCAACTCATCGGCTTTTTCGTTTTCAGAGTGTCCCCGATGTCCTGGGACCCAGGCTAGCGTCACCATTTTGGTGCTTGCCAGCCTATTTAGAGCTGTTCTGCAGTCCCAAACCAGTTGGTCAGATTATGCCTTGTGGACCAAGTTGTGAACTTCCTAACTCCAACCCCACAAGAAAAGTAGGAAGTTCCTTACCTGTAGGAAATAGAAAATTTCTTACCTTTAAGAAAGAGGAAGTTTCATACCTGTAAGAAACTGGAAATTTCTTAACTGTAACAATTAGGACTCTTACCAGTGAGAAATAGGAAACTTACCTGTGAGGAATAGGAAATTTCTTACCTTTAAGAAAGAGGAAGTTTCATACCTATAAGAAAAAATTTCTTACATGTTAAGAATTGGGAAATATCTGACCTGTAAGAAATAAAAACTCTGAGAACTAGTCTAGAACTAAATACCCAAAGATTTTTAAAATAAAGAAATTAATTTGTCAGCGGATCTCGAAGTTTAGATTTTTAGCAAATATACACTTTGTGTAGAAAATTGTGTCTTTACTTTTTTTTATTTGATTTTAGGGAGTATCCTAAAATATTACCAAGTTTTTGAGGTCTATCTGCCCAAAGAAAGACTCACCAAAGCGCACTTTGCAGGACCTAGTTTACCAAAGGTTGTTGTTATTAAAGACATAAGAAAACAGCTGCCAGAACCTCAAGGCGATTCAAAAACCAACGAGACATAAAGACGAAGAAACAATAGGTAATTTAGCTAGTTAATAAATAATTTGTTAATGTTTTAAAATAAAAACGTTTTGATTTATTTGTAAAAAAATACTTAAAAACATTATACAGTTTTTCTTGTGTGTAAAAAGAAATTAAATAAAAAAAAAACACCATCATACACTTTTAAACAGATACAGAAGTTCTAAAATTTATTTTTTATTTGTTATCTTATCTCCCTCCATTTAAAAGAGACTCTTATCTTATTATTAAACCTACACAACGTTAACACACACCCCCATCAACTTTTTTTCTATTTTTCTTACAGATAAATTTTATTAGACAGTGTTTAAAGGTATAAATATAACCCAAAAATTGATTACCCCCAAATAATTTTTCAATTTATTATGATCTAAGAATGTCCAACTCAATTTTTTTTGTGGGTAAAAAAAGACATTTTTAGACTTTAGAAAAAAAAAACAACATTTATAAAAATACCAGGTTATGTAAATGTTATTTAAAGGAACCTTTCTTAAATACTAACGGCCCTTTTACTTTTAAATTTACAACAAAAAATAGTGCCACAAAAACGAAGTATCTTTTTTTAATTTGACCATTTTTGTGGTAAACTGTTTTATTGTTTTTATGCTCAATCATTAACATTAGCCTTATTTTTATTTATGACTCGATAAAACTTGTGAAAAGGAAGCAAGAAAAAAATCACGCACTTTGGCACTCTGTATCTTTTTTTCTTATTTCTGCATTTTTTCCGACATCACGGAAGCTAACGTGTTAAAAATATCATATCCACCTATAGAATAAAACTCACAGTTTGTGAGAGATTGACGTTCAAATGTTTTATTGTGGTAATAAATGATTGAGCAAGCGTGTGTTTTCTTTACAGTTTCTGAGAATGATGGGGGCATACCTTAAAGAGGTTTCCATCAAAAAATACAAGTGTAGTTTATTTTGTAGAAGAATCGATGCCAAGTCTGAAAGTGAACTTCTTTTTTTGATATCACTTCTAGTAATCGAGATTTGGAGTATTTCGTCATCAATTTTGGAGTTTTATCAAACCTTTTCGGTAATACACGCCTTGACAAAATAGAAGTCGCTTGCAAAATCGGCTGGTGGGGATGGTATACTTAACACACTGAGAGAAAATGGGTTTCATTATCCGTCGTAATAATATTATACTGAGAAATAGCATCAATCTATTGAAGGAGTACACTTTTTTTAACTGTTATTTGACACTTAAATGATATACAGACGTGCAAAAGATGTGTAGGATGGACTGGATAAATAATATTGATGAATTGAATTAACTTTTGCTTATAAAGAAAATCATTCCAATATATGATTTTCTTTCATTTTAGCGTTTTATGAAAAAATCTTTATGTAGACACTAACTAGGGTTCATATGGAATACAATTTGCTCGCGCGGGATTTTTTTTTCTTAAGTTAGATTGGGTCAGCTTGGTCTGGGTTGGCCCAAGTAGCATTTATCCGTCTTCCAACCTAATCTCTCATAAAGCGACGTCGTATTAGGTACAAAATAAAGTTGTCTACTAGTAAGTCAAACGACAAACGTCTTTTGTATTGTAATAAAATCCGACGTTTACGTAATCAGGTACGCATATGCGAACCTTAAGCGACGTCAAAATAGGCAACGTAATTTGTACAAATATTTTGATGGGAAGCCAACAATCGTTATCCTCCTCCCACATCGGCGTGACAGGTTCGAGCTCACTCAGTTTAACAAATACAATTTTTAAATAACCATGTTTTTAAGCGAAAAACAAGGAAAACGGAAAATATTTGTGTAGGTTATGTTCAGCTGAACTATCATTCTTCTCATATTACGTAGTTTAACGTAGGTTGGTTAGATTTAGATAAAATTAGGACTGCAAATCGGTGTCCTTGTCCAAATTGGTGATAAATTGGTAAAAGTACTACACCAGCCCAAATTCAGCCATTTTGGAGTTGCAAGCTTGGGCAGCCATTATTGACACCAATTTTTTTCTTTTTTTTTTTTGAAGAAAAACAATAAGAGACTTAATAATGCCTTAAAGATGCGTTTAGTATTATTCTTGAGTGATTTTAGTATTAATTACAACTGAAATAGTGCTTTAAAAAAATATAGTTTTTTATTTTTTTGTCTTTTTGCTATTTTGTGCTAATTTGGAAGGGGGGGGGGAGTTATTTTTCGCCCGATCTTGACCAATTTTGTCAGTAAAGTGACCCTCGCAGAAATATTTCGCTCTAGATTACTCGATAAAGTGTCCTTTTTAATAACATAATTTTTATCGTTAATGAAATAAAAAAGTGGCCATTTATTTTGTGTGAGTTATAATTCGTTAATATATATTTCACCTAAAATTTACTAAACAAGTACCACATTAGGTAATCAATTAAATAATATATAGTTACGTAAGCTGGCGGACGCATTATCACGTCGTCATAGGTAAACTACTATACCAAAGAAGTACACTATCGGCATCATAAAAGTGGTACACAATACTTTTTGTTGTAATACCTTGGTCTATTTTTACAAACAAAGTCACCCATTATTGTATTTTTCTTAAACTGTCAAAGTATGTCATTCTGTATTTCAGTCTGACAAATAAATAAAAAATGCCTCCACAAATTTCTTTATTTGATAAAGCCCAACTCCTGGCAAAACTACAACTATGGTCAATGGTCAATTAGGGACGTGGCTAGACATTATGGACGCAGTAAAACCACGATTATAAAAATTAAAAAACGATGGGAAGAAGATCAGACAATAGAGAAAACAAGGGACTGGTTTATTGAAAGTTTCAACTTATGAACAAGATTATGACCTTATCGCTTTTATGAAAAAAAAGGCAAAGAGATTAACCCAATTTGTAGGATGTGTAAGAGTGGCGCGAAATCGCGTAAGGAAAGGCTCTAATTTAAGATGTCGTGTAGCCGCTAAAAAAACTAAACTTACGAATGAAAAAAAAAACAGGCCAGGTTACTTTTTGCCCTTAATTACTCTCTAAAGGAACCAGAATTTTGGTAATATTTTCCGATGAAAAAGTTTTCCAGTCCTGTAGTGATAGAAAACAAATTCGGGTGTATCGTCCACCAAGATTTTCGGTAAATATGTGGGTTTGGATTTCTGCTAGAGATCATGGTGCTCTATTTCGAATCAATGGAAGGCTCACAGCACAGCTTTACGTGGACATTTTAGAGAACACTATGCTTCCAGCCGTCACAGAACTTTATCAAGACCAGTTTATTTTTCAACAAGACAACTGCCCTGCTCATACGGCCAGAATTTGCCAAACTTGGTTTCGGGAGCAAAATATTGAAGTTCTTCCTTGACCTGCGAAAACCCCAGACGCCAATCCTATGGAAAATATCTGGGGTTTAATTTCAAAAAAGGT
Organism: Oxystoma pomonae; assembly: GCA_963921995.1. Taxonomy (NCBI): domain Eukaryota; kingdom Metazoa; phylum Arthropoda; class Insecta; order Coleoptera; family Brentidae; genus Oxystoma; species Oxystoma pomonae. The sequence goes on from OY998172.1 coordinate 44,887,921, forward strand.
GGAAAGCTTTAATATTGTGCCGGGAAATCAACATCACTTGGTCCAGTTAATAGTCTATGCTTATGAAGAATTGATTGGTGAAAATGAAAACCTTTATGAAATTTTGGCTGATTCTCTACCAAGAAGGTTAAACGGTATAGTTGAGGTGAATGGTGCAATGACTAGATATTAAAATTTATATACCTAATAATTTGTTTCTATTGTTTTATAATTTTCGTTACAGTTGTGTTTTTTAATTTTTGTTACAGTTGTTTTATGCGTTAGCGTATTATTGTAATATAAAAATTATTTTTGAAAGCAATCTTTGATGTCAATATTTTTACATTTTAGTACTAGTATGTCACAAAATATAATCTGGTAGTTAACCACACAATTTAAAAAATACCTATATTTATCACGTACCAATTTTATGATGCCGATAGTGTACAATTAGCGACGTCGAGCCGAAACGAATTTGTATTCCCCATTTAGGTCGGATTGGAGTCGTATGGAATGAGATTTTTAGTCCGCTTGCCAACGTCGGGGTTTTTAAGCCAACGAGTAGAGGACGTAGTTTGACGTCCAAATGCTACTTGGGGAGTTGGTTTGATTTTTTTGCCGTGACGTTACGGAAAGTTTAGAACAGCCCCATTGCAATTTTTATACCGTGACCTTAATTTATTTACAGGCTAGAAAAAAAATGTAGTCAAAAACTGCTCAAAATTGTGTTTTGTTGGAAAACACTATATTTCAATAAAAAAAATTGAATAAAGGTAGCTCAACAATTAAACACAAATAAAAGGTGTGCTTTTTTATGGAAAAATTCAACGGAAAAAGCCTCTTTGAAGACATAAAATGCCGGAAAAAAAGCAGGTTAAGCATTTATTTAAATTCTTGTGTAGTCAAATAACCATCCCGTTTTAGTAGCTAGATCCACTCTAAATTGAACAAAGAATAATTTCCGACCAAAAAATATTACTGATTAAATGTTTGAAGGATGGGTATAAAACTTACCACAACCTGATTTTACTTCCCTATTGCTAAGAAGAACATTTTTTTGTATTGATATATGTGTGCGCGCAAAGATTTCCGCACGGCCAGTACATATTTTAAATTAAATTAATAAATAATAGATTACTAATAATAATAACTACCTCATGCTCCTCGAGTTATAGGGAAACTCGGTACGATATTATGTAAAAACACAATTAGGCTTAGGAATGCATTGGTTCTAAACTTTTTACATCAGCATCAGTCACCTTTTGTATTAATTCTAGAGCCCCTATGTATAATATATAATAAAGCATACAGGGTGTTCCAAACGGTAGGAGATACGAAAAGGTTTAAATTAAGGAAAAGTTGCGCAATTTGACGTTTTGCTCAATAGCAAAAAAAAAGTTTACAAATTCCGGGTAGTTCCGGAGATAGGCGAAAAAAACCGAAATCTTTATTTTTATTTTTTATTTTTCTGCGCCCTTATTCTTAAAGCTGTCAAAAAACGCTTAAAACTTTCTACAGGCACTTTTTTAAGATCTACCTAATGAGAGGTCCGTTTTCGAGATTTGACATTTCAGTGTGACAGGAGCAATGTCAAGTTCATTTTTTCTTATGGACACATGCTTTTTTTCTCCTGCCGTTTGGTTCTTAAAGGATGACAGATATTTTACAACCTCATTTTGACAAGAACCTGACGTGTTGAGTTATTTGACCATCATCGGCGCCAATTCAAAGATTAAAAAACAAAGAAAAAAAAGTATTTTTAAAATGCTAAGTAAAGTTATTTTGTCATAACAAAATGTAAAAAAAACTGTCATTTTTAAAATTTCAAAAAAACAAATTTTTAAAATAAAAAAAAAGTACTGCAAACGGGTTTCCAAAATATCTTGAGTAAGCTAAAAGCAAAAATTAAGTTTGGGATGATGATGGTCAATAAACCTAAAACGTCAGGTGACTTGTCAAAATAAGCTTGCAAAATGTTATCTGTCATCCTTTATGAACCAAATGGCAGGAGATGTGTCCATAAGAAAAAATGAAGTTGACACTGCTCCTGTCACACTGAAATGTCAATTCTCAAAAACGAACCTCTCACTAGATAGATCCTAAAAAAGTGCCTGTAGAAAGTTTTAAGCGGTTTTTGACTGCTTTAAAAATAAGGGCGCAGAAAAATAAAAACTAAAAATGAAGATTTCGGTTTTTGCCGCCTATCTCCGGAACTATCCGGAATTTGTCACTTTTTTTTTAGTTTTGAGTAAAGCATAAAGTTGCGCAACTTTGCCCTAATTTACCTTTTCGCATCTCCTACCGTTTAGGAGATCCCCATGGTGTGAGTATCGAATTTGAAACACCCTGTATACCACCTATCAATGCGCTTTCTTTTGAACAATATAATTTAAAATGGAACTTCCAACATTAAGCAAGGTAAAAATGTATTTTTCTCTGTGTAACGTTTCGAGCCTGTTCTCTCAGTGTGTTAAATATACTTTTTGTCAAATACGTCACGGATTTAAGACCCATAAGACATAAGTTAACAAATACAATGTCATTGATGTCTATATGTGACAAACCTTCAAAGATAAGGTGTATGATAGATTCTGTAACTGTATTATGGGGTGTTGCCTTTGGAGGCTATAAAAATACTTAGTTGTATGGCTTTTTCACTTACTGAGAAATCAGTATTGTGATATTAAAATAGAACACTTAATATTATATTATTGTCTACTGCCTCAACTTCTTAGGTATTAGTGACTGACATGCCATATGTATATAATTAAGTTTGTATATTTAATATGGTAAATAAAATCTATCTATCAAAAATAGAAGAAACGAAGTTCACTTCTAGATACTCACCCAACTCAGACCAAGCTGACCCAATCTAACTTAACAAAAAAAAGTGTCTACATAAAGATTTTTTCATAAAATGTTGAAATGAAAGAGAATTAATTTAATTCATCAATATTATTTGTCCAGTCCATCCTACACATCTTTTGCACGACTGTATATCATTTAAGTGACAAATAACAATTAAAAAAGTGTACTCCTTGAATAGATTCAAACCCACTTGTATTTTTGACGGAGAACCCCTTTGAGTAAACAGGAGGCGAAAACGTTTTAGCAACCTTTATAAATTCTTAATAACTCTTAAACGATAAAAATTGAGAACTAAGCGCAACTCTTAGGCAATTTTATCCCATCTCCAAACCGTTCCATCGTCACAAACGTACAATAGTACGTTAGCATTACGGCTAAGGGTCGTTTGACGGATGGCCGTGGTACACCGCGGGTGCTGCAAAATGTAGCATTTAGCTTGAGCCGGGTCAACTACGTCCATGTCCCACACAAACACTTTGCCGTTTTGGTTGCCCAACGCTAAAATCTAAACAAAAAATGTTTATTATTAGTGTGGTGATTTTTGTATGTATGTATGTATACATCGGCTTGAAAAAACTTAAAGGTGTTATAAAAAACAAGGACACGACATTGCCACAAACCATTTTTCTGTAAAATTAATATAGGGTGCTAAAAACTTCCTTTAGTTTAGAAAATAAGTTTGCCTAAAATTGTTATTTGGAAATTCGTCGTCTGACACCTTCAATAAGACGCTATATTAGACACTTAAAGTTAATTTTTAGTTTTATTAGAATTCGTATCCTTGTCTCTATCGAGTCGACCAATTAAGTAATTCAATTCAATTCATTTTTTTTTCAATTCAATGTGCTTTATTGTCGAAAAATACAAAGATTTTTATAGACAAAGCTATCTTAAACTAATAAAAGCAAAAAAATAACAAAAAAAGAAAAAAAACATTACTGTGAAGTCTAAAATTTACTTAATTGTCTGGATTAAAATAATAAAAAATAATAGAATAATAATAAAATACATAAGGAAAATAAATAACAATTTTGAATTACACAAACATGATCTAACAAACAATACAATGATACATACACATAAACATTTTTAATGAAAGTGTAAAATCTCTACTACTGGCTGCTGCCTACAATATTTCATCAAAATATTCCTGAACATAATAATAGGCTTCAGTGATTAAAAAGTCTTTAACTGATCTAGGGCATAATTTATAGTGTTATACATTTTAAGGCCATCATATATTACAGAATGTTGAGTATATGCATATCTGGGAATTGGAAGAGGAATATTGTCACGAGATCGTGCGTTATAGGTATGAGAAGCAGTCTCAGTTAAGTCTCTATGTTTTTTGTATATTAAACAAACTGTTTCAAGTATAAAAAGGCAAGCTAAAGTAAGAATTTTTTCCCTAAGAAATAGAGGCTTGCAGTGTTCCCTTATACCTGACCCACAGACAGACCTAAGAGCTCGCTTCTGCAATACAAAGACGGATCTAAATAAATGTTTATTGCAGTAACCCCAGAAAGCAATTCCGTACCTTAAATTTGATTCTATTAATGCATAATAGGTGGCTTTTGCCATCTTTGAACCGAGTTCATTAAAAGTTTTCCTGACTGCAAAACATCCTGATGACAGTTTTTTATTTAGGTTAATTATATGTTCATTAAATTTTAATTTATTGTCAATATATATGCCTAAAAATTTTATATGTTGATCAGTTTTAATAGTACCACCCTCCAAGTGTACATCAGAAATTTCAAATGTAAAACTCAAAACTTTTGTTTTTTGAATACTAAAACATAAATAATTCGAATCTCACCATTCTTTAATTTTTAATATATCCTCAGCCCCCATTCTTTCTAAATTTTCCTGACACTTATCACTCCACTTTAGTGTTGCATCATCAGCAAAGTTAGTTAGTTTTCCTCGGATTTGTACTTTAACGAGTTCATTAATGTAAAGGTTGAAAAGAATGTGCCCAAGGACCGAACCCTGAGGAACCCCATACCTCATTGGCTTTAACGCAGACTTTTGATTTCCATTTTTCACATATTGATGTCTGTCAGATGTAAATGATTCTAAGTATGACAGAGATATTCCTCTAAAACCATAAATTTATAATTTTTTTGCTAAAAGTTGGAGATTGACACAATCAAAGGCCTTGGAAAAATCGCAAAAGACGGCCGCTGCATATTTTTTGTCATTTAGACTTAAATATACGCTTTCCAAAAATTAAAAAATGACATCATTAGTGCTAAGAGAGTCTTGAAAACCAAATTGAGAAGGTATTCATAATTTTATGTTTTTTGAGGAAGTTTACTATTTGTTTTTTTAAATCTTTTCAACTATTTTTGATAGAGTCGGCAATAAAGATATGGGTCTAAAATTAGCAGGATCATCATAAGGGCCTGTCTTATGTAGTGGTATTACAACAGCGGTTTTTAGACAATTGGGAAATATACCAGAAGAAAAGCTTTTATTTATTATTTGAGATAAAATTTCAAAAATATTGTCGTTTAATTTTTCAAAGATTTTTACAGTGATTTCATCTACTCATGAAGTATTTTTATTTTTTATGTCTTTAAATACTTCCTTTAATTCTGACACACTTGTGTTCTATTGTGAACTCATCCTGAACAAATAAATATTGTAGATTTTCTAGTGGGTCAAGGCGTGAGTGTAGATTAGCAGTTAATTTACTGGCAACTGAGCAGTAATGGTCATTTAAGATGTTTGGATCTAGGTCTGATATATGAGGTTGCGAGCCGTTAATACCCCACAGATCATTTACAATGGATCATGCTTCCTTTGTTTTGTTTTTTGCCTTTTCTAACTTGTTTTCGTAAAAGTGCCGTTGCACTTTTAAAATCATGGCGAATGCGGGACAGCTCCAGCTGATTAAATGACGAAAACCTCGTTAGGGAGTCGTAACATTACGATCGTCCCTGCATACGAAGCGATGTTTTGACGCCTTTAATCAGCTGGAGCTGTCACGCATTCGCCATTAGTTTAAAAGTACACCTGATCGATAGGGCGACCTGATAAAGATGAGGATAGGAATGCCGATAAACCCGAAAATTAACTTTTACAGTGAGATTTACTAAGACCTAAAATAGTACCCCCCACAGGTCTAAATATTTATACCTTTGGAGGGTACTAAATTGTAAAACCAATTTTCAAAAAACACTTACCCATAAGAAAAGATACATTATTGTAAAATACCACTGAAAAACTCCTTTTTTTTCAAAATATACCATATTCTAGAAGAAAATGAAAATTTTTTTTGACAGGTTTCAAATAGCTTCATTATCTGTGTTTGAGGTTATAAAGTTGGTGATTTTTTAGACCACCTATGGGGGGTGGTTTAAATTTATAGCCCCTAGAAAGAATTTCCCCAAGTAACCGTTTTTACAAGGATTAATTTACCTTATTTAATATCCCAAGTTGTTCATTAACCACTAAAACAACTTCAATTTTGTCCAGAAAAACGCCAATTTTTAACCCGCTTTCAGCACAAAAATATATTTATGAGGGCACTACGAGGCAAAACAAACATAAGTGAAGGTCACTGATTATGCACGAAAAATATACCAAACAAAAAACCCAAAACAACTATTAATTTATTTAAAAACTGAAATTCAAATATTGAGGTTATCTAAAAGCTCAGTCAAAAAAACTTTCCTTGCTCAAAGCCCACTCATTACAAAACTGTAGCTTTCATCAGTAGAGGTTGGTGCAAACCAAGGTACAAGCAGAGGTAAGAAATCCGAACACGCTGTTTGTCATTTAAACGCAGCTAATATTTTGAAACTGACATTTCGACAGTGACAGAAATGTAAAGAAAACTAGCATTTAAGTTTTTTAATACATTTCATAAATAAAAGCACCTTTTAAATAAATACAAAATTAATCTACTCCTTATTTTATTATTACTCATCTAAATCATTCCTTGACATCAAGTATTAATTGGAAAAGTTAATTAACAAGGGTAAGTTTTAATTAGAATGACATATAACCCCAATTTTAATTTGTTCTACAAAGTGTTTACTATTCAAACCCCGCGTGGGTTTACATTTTTTAAATTTCATTTCTTCTAAATCGAAACTTTCTTCTTAAATTCAACAAAAGATTGTGTTAAGATGATTATTCAATAAACAAATTTATTCAATTTCTTCTTATAGATCAAACTATGTCTAAAATTCAAGGAGGGTTGGTTGAAAATGCTTAAAATCAAAAATTTTACTTAAACTTAGGACCATTCTAAAATAGACTAAACCCTTTTAGTAAATGCAACCGTTAGTGTCTAATATGTCTTGTATCGTTGGTTAATTGTCTTTATAACACCTCTAGGGTTTTCAAGCCGCTGTAGGCTTCAAAAATCACCCCACTACTAACAAATAGCTAGTTAAAAAATGTTTCTATGTGAAAATTCGCCTTAAGTATAGAGAGTATTTTTTTCTCTCATACATACTCTTTAGAGAAAAATGAAAGGCATATTTTGGCAAAACTAAGACACGGCTCGGAGCACTTTTTAGATTTTTTGTCAAATAAGCTAAAATTTCTTTCTAAGCCCACCAATTCGAAAAAGTGCTCCGAGCCGTGTCTTTTTACAAAATGTGCCTTCCAGTCAAAGTTCAGCCAATTCTGATGTTTAGTTGCATTTTTTTCCGAAACGTTGCGTGCGAAAAAAAAACGAAACTATAATTTGACTCCAAAAAGTAGGGATATCACATGACCCGTTTTGAATGTCACTTCGACATATCCTGAGCTAAGGTCACTGACAGAAAAAAAAAGAATGTCCACTCTTAAAAGTTATTCTAGTTGGTAAGAAATCACTTTTGCGGTTGGAGAATTTGAGACTGATATTTTATTATTATAAATTAATTTTGTGTAAGAAATATTAAATAAAACTATTTTTGATCGGTTTTAAGCGGCGCAATGGCCGAGGGTAGGAATTAATTGGCATCTATCAAAAATTTTCTTGCTTTAAAAACCCATTGACACTGTTAAAATTTCGTAAAGCGAACCACGCTGAGAGGTGCAGTTACTGTTAGAGTTTAAATAGTTTTTAAGTGCTCCATTCTTATCACAAATTTTGGAATTTGAAATTTCTGTACTGTGATGTTTTTTGTAACAATCTTTTTCTTTCCATTTTATACCACAAAATTATTTTCGCGATTTTATCTCAACTCAGAAAACTATCAGTTAAGAAAGAAGCTCCCATTAGTTTTATTTATCAACGCAATGTCGATGTCGACCATGTTACAAATTTACCTTATGCCAAAAATCCATGCCGAATCGGATAAACCAAATTTCGCACTCTTTGTAATCGAATCTGTGAATAATGGTGGACGTAGTTTCTCCCTTTCTGAGTTGTTCGTCTTCTAATCTACCCGGTTTCCAGCAAACTATCGTGTTTTCACATGATTTGCTTAGTACGAAGTCGCCGAACCATTTTACGCAATCTACATAATTCCTAAAATCAATTTAAAATAAATAAAATAAAAATAAATATAATTTATTTGCAACACAGGTTAGAATAATGATAAGATTTAAAAAGGTGTAATAATAAATGTAAGAGTTGCAAAAGGGTGCTAAAAACAATTAGCACCATTTTTTTGTTCCTAAGATTATATGTATCTACACATTAAAATATAAGTAATAAAGAATACTATTTTAATATTATCCTATACAAAAATAATTTTTCATGGAACACATTAAAAAACTTATCAAATTTCAAGATTTTTTTTTAATAAATTTTAAAAGGTGTGGTTAGATATCGAAAATGGATTTTTTATTTATATTAATAGAACCTTGTTTGTGGGAACGTAAGAATCTTTATTTTTGTTAGATTATTGGCAATTATGGTAATTAAGTGAGTATATAGTTAAAAAAAAATAAATAAGAAAAAAATTAACAATAACAGAAATTTAGGATTCAAATGCTTTGAAGGCTCTGCTCTAGGTTTTAAAGACTTTGCTCGTCGTGGCACAATTAAAAAATAGTAATTTTAACAAGTGGCTAAAATACTGCTTTTTTACAGGATTGGTTCTAAAAAACGACCACACACAGCAAGTGTTAAAAACGCGAATAAAAAAAAGCACAGTTTAGAAGCGAGTTGCAAGCTCTATTTTTTTAAATACCTTCATCAAAAACGTAAAAAATATCTAACAAACTAGAACACAAAAGCATTTACTTCGCCGCCCACTACTCCGGTTTCAAAATCCTTCTGTTGGCCATTTAATTTTGAAAATAATGAAAATAATTTTCTTGCACCACTCAACAATAAAAAGTGTTTTATAGCGGTATCCAAACAACCCATGGTTTTGTTATTTGCGGACAGTGACCAAAATCGTGTTTCTGATCAAGCTATAAAAAAAATATTATTGTGTCAAGCCATTGTGAAGCACACCCAGGGGGTAGGGGTAAAAGAAGCAGAGCCTATATATTAAGATTTATATGCTCTCTAAAGAAAGGAAATGATTGATTTCTATTCGACATAGATTTTTGGGTATAGTATAATGTAACAATATAAATTTAACTATCCTTAAAGCTAGAAAATGTATAAAGTTAAGAATGTCACTAGTTTTTAAGTGTCAACTGCACCGCTCTTCCAAACCCAGAACCGTGCCAAAAACGGCGCAATGGCCAATAAATATGTATGTATTTTACTTTATCATTTAAAAACTTATATTTGCCTATTGGGTTAAACCGTTTAATCGAAAAGAAAATTTAGTAGATTAGACTCCCAGACATATAAAAAAGTTGGGCAAATTTAAAACTATGATAAAAACAAAACTTAAAATGGACTCTGTTACAGGTAGAAGTTAAAATAAGGAAAACAATAATTCAAATCTAAAGGAACAAAAACGTTACATAATCTAAGATTATTAAAATAAATAAGTTTACAAAAACACAAAAAAATAGAAAACTGAAAAATCATAACATAATTAATTGTGAAATTAACTTTGTATTTCGGACTTCCATTGTCTATATTTTATTTAGACACGACGTTTCGATCAGTACAATCTCTTATCGTTTTCAGGTGCAAAAACTTATATACTAAGAAGTTGGCTCCGCCCAAGGAGGCGCTTCCAAATATTTGGAATTTCAACACTTGGTTTACTGAAAATACCCTGATTCTGCCCAATAAAGGCAGCTTCAAGGAATTTTCGTTTCTTCCAGTGTGACTCCCTGTGCAAAACCTTTGCTTCTGTCCACTTCATTCGGCGATTCCTGATTTCGGTCTTTTTGTTTCACCTATGTATGAATCACCACACTCACCACTCACAAGGAACTTGTGTGTGGTGAATCATACCTGCACAAGGAGTCACACTGGAAGAAACGAAAATTCCTTGAAGCTGCCTTTATTGGGCAGAATCAGGCTATTTTCAGTAAGCCAAGTGTTGAAATTCCAAATATTTGGAAGCCCCTCCTTGGGCTGAGCCAACTTTTCCCATAGTATGTAGCCTTAGGAATAGATTGTAGTTTGCACCTGAAGACGATCAGAGATTGTACTGATCGAAACGTGGTGTTTGAATAAAATATAGACAATGGAAGTCCGAAATACAGACTTAATTTCAAATACATCATTGTCTCAAACTTTCAAACATGATTACTTGTCTCTCGTTAAAAAAAAAAGGATTACCTCTTAATGCAATCAGTTAATTAAATCTTGATGGTAGCAGACTTTGGTTATATTAGAGACATTTTTGGAACGCTTAAAATTTTGACAGCCGTTACGGTAGTGTTTAACAACCACTACCAAGCGTCGATTCTACCAGAGTGTTTGGAACACATTTAAAACCGCCATTTGTAAACATTGTTAGAGATGAGAAAAAACACAAAATTTGGCTTTATTTTACAAAATAAATGTTTTATGTATGGGAACCTGGCAATATTTTATTATTTTTACTTATTTTTTTATATTATTCCCGCAAAAATTCTTTAAAAATAAACAATACAAATAACCACAATTACAACGAAAGACATTCGCAGCTTACAGCAGTGGTAGTGGTTAATTACTACAATGTAATCACAACGAGTGTCAAATAAGCCTTCCAAAATGGGAAAATATTTACAATCAAGGCACTAACCTATGTATATCTCTAGTAGAAAAATCAGGAAAATGCTCTTTCAGTGTGTTAAAAGGTCTAGAATTTCTCGTCGAACTCCAGCTATAAGATTGTTCCAGCGCGTCTTTCACGTAGTCTTTGTCGAGTCGCCACAGTTTTAACGAGTGGTCCATACCACAAGACATGATGCGATTACCCATCAGATCAAAATCCTGAAACAATCAATCACCATGAATAAATGACTTATTTGGCTTAAGGGTTATTCATAAATGATATAACGCACAAATTCGGTAATTTTGACGTCCTCTTGTAAAAGATCTGTAACGAGACCTCAGAATCTCCTCTCTAAAATTACGTAACGCTAGCGACACTTCTCCCCCCCTCCTTAGATAAATATGTCAAGTAAAAATATTTAAAAAATCATTATTAACACTGTTTATTTTAAGTTGTGTTTATACATAAAAATAACATGAGATAAGAGACATAAAATAAGACAAAACTTAACGAGTTTAGCTTATGACAAACCCTGGTGGCATTTATACAGAAAAATAACATGAAAGAGCATAACACGAGTCATAAAAAGTTGATCAACTTTTAGTTTTTCTACTTTATTTTATGTGAAAATGAACGTGCACAGACGTGATAACCAATCAGCTGACCATGACAAGATGCTAAGGTCTGCCCCCATTGGTCAATTCCACAGTGTAATATAATCTAATTAGCGAGGGGTGAACAAGCGTAGGCAGGAGGTTTACAAAATTTTGTACAGGAACAGGCAGTTCTTTGGGCAGAACTGGACAGTACTTGGGTAGGACTAGGCAGTCTTTAGGCAGTACTTGGGCAGAACTAGGCAGGACTGACAAAAAAAGAAAATTGCATATGGCTTTTGGATCTGTATTTGAAACTCCGAATGGGTTAGATTATTCTTATTAGGACTACCTACTTTAAGGGGACGTCCTGTCCTGACATGACTTATGAAAACATGCAAAACAAAAATGATTGCACCATTCCGCCGCAGGCAAAGTTATAAAAAATTCAGGCAGGCTGAAGCATTAGAGAAAAAAGTGCTGCAAGAAAGGAGAAGAGGGGCGTGACTAATAATGAAGTGTGCTAATGTCGTAAAAAAGGAAAAGACATTAGTATTATAATTTTGAGCAGCTTTGCATGATTTTACTTTAATTTTCAATAAAATATAGTTAGGGGGAGGGGGGGAGGTCGACTTCTTGTCACGTCACGGTAAAATTGTAAGATGAGAATTTATGTTAGTTTTTTGTAAAAAATAAAAACACATCTTTTCTCTATCCGGCTAGTTAGGTTAGGAAGGGGGTCAATTTTGTGGCATAATTTTGTGGAGGGGGTTAACTAAAACGTCACAAATTGTGACAAAGAGGTGGAGGGGGATATTGTTTTTCCTTTTTTAATTATTAAAAACGTAGTAAAATAAAAACTTCGGGGATTTCCAGGGAATTTTGTTTTTGTCACAAAAACCCAAGGAATTTCATGACGTATCCGGAATTTCAAAATATTCGTTGAGTGTTCTTTCATATATGATATACTCCCATGTATTCTTTCTTATTGATAATCCCTCGTAATGACAGACAACAAAAAAAGCTCAAGGTTGAGTAACGCATTAGAGTAAAGGAGTAATCAATGGTACCGCGAAGCTCAGATTCTGTGCCGTGGAGAATTCTTTACCGGCATGTTTTACCCCATTTCCATTCTTTGTTTAAAGAAATAGATAACCTATAGCTCACGGAATCTCGCTGACGCGCTCGGATCGCTTCGATCGTTTAGCGCGCTACAAAACTATTCTGGCTTCTGTAAGAAGAGAGAAAGATAACAAAATGCTCAAATCTCAAGAAGAGAAAAAGATAACAAAATGCTCAAATCAGAAAAGGAGAAATTGTTTTTCAAGTTTTGAGGGTGCAGGACTAGGCAGTACTTAATGGTGGCCGGACCTAAGAGCCTGATCACACTTCTACCTCTTGTATACAGAATGCATTTCATATATTTTGCGACACTTACCACGCCTAACACATTATCCCTGTGCCCCACAACCGCAAGGAATGGTCCTTGGACATGGATAGCAACAGATTCGGGTCCTTAGGATGAAATTTGAGCTCGTTGATAGCATGAGCGTGTCCAATATAGAGTAAAAAATAATAATTCCTTATATAATTTCGAAAAATACCAACAAAAAATATCAAGCATGCATAACACCCTCTACATCCCCGAATATGGCGATACAAACGACACTTTTGATATTTCATAACCGCAAAGAATGGTGCTTGGATACGGAGAGCAACAAATTCGGGTATCCAATATAGTGTAAAAAATAAATATCACGCATGCATGACATATATACTATATATACTCACCGCACTTAACACCTCATCCCTGTGCCCTTCCACACCCCCGAAAATGGCGATACAAACGTCACTTTTGATATTCCACAACCGCAGCGAATGGTCCTTGGACACGGAGAGCAACAAATTCGGGTCCCTAGGGTGAAACTTGAGCTCGTTGATAGCATGACCGTGTCCAATGTAGTGTCGGATACAAGTCATGGTGGCCGGACTTAAGATCCTGACCACGCCTCTACCTCCTGCTACCGCCAAGAGGGGTTTGCCGTGGTCTTCTTCGTAGGACCAAGCGCAGGTGTAGAAGTTTTCATCCAGCTGTTAAAAAAATATGTTTAGGTATTATTTAAAGGTAGAGAGTAAAATAGAGTTTTGAACCTCCATTGTCCAAGAACTGCATTTCGCAAGTACCGTGCGAATGTGAGAATATCTACGGATAAGATGACCAATGAAATTTCGCCTCAAAACTCATACAATACAACAATGCTGGGACAATCAACACATATAGAATGAAAAGAGGAAAAGGCCGTCGCCAAGAAGGAAAATATAAATAACGATAGTTCAAAGAAGCAGCGATCATACAGAGAAACCAGCACCGGTGATCCCTTGGGGAGATGACGGGAGCCTCCCCCTCCCCCAATGTTGTTTTCAGTTGGGAAATATGAAGGTTCAGTTGGAAAATTTAAGTACATTTTACAAAACATTACATAACTTGGGAACAAAGGATATTTGGAAACCCATAGTTTTCGTGGGTAAACTTTATGGTCCACTGAACACATATATGTATAATTATAAGCTCACGTAGTATTACCTTTTGTAATGAGCAATCGAAACGTTGTGAAATTGAAAAAATAAAGAAAACAATGGAATTCTCTGCTAGTTTACTCTCATGTTTAGGTATGATGGTAGATATATTATTTTTTTTGTTTTTTATATGTAAAAAAATGTCATAAAAATCTCCTTTCGCCAAATTTCTGTAGTACAGTTTGTTCTATTTAAAGTACATTCAGTTAATATTAAAGAGTAGGAGTGGTGTGGTCTAGGAGTGGAGTAAAAGTGCGGCAAAGTGTTGGAAGTGTTATTGTATTAGCCGAACGCGTCGGCGTGAAAAGTGCAAACTGTAAGCTAAACTAACCTTTAATGAGGTGTTTTCCTAGGGTTGCCAACTTTTAATTTTGATTTATCTGGACATTTGTTCTAAATTATCAGGAAATTTGATTCAAAATCGGGACATTTTCAAAAACGCTTAGAGGAGAAATTAAACAATAAATATTTATGGTTTTTTAATTTACAAGCTAGCTAAGAAATTTCAATCGAAACAAAACAAAGTAATAGTATTATTACATAACAAGAAAATAAAGTGACAAATGTCACACGAGCGTGAATATTGTGAACGAGACGTTAGCCGAGTAAAACAACACGCGAGGGTAAGAAAGTTACTTTCTATCAAGTTGTGTACACTAATTTTCCTACATACACTGTTGAATTGCACTAATTTTTGTAAAAATTGGTCTTTGATTTCGCAGAAATCAAATAAAACTGCTTTTCCGCACATGTGCACAAAAAAGTTCTGCACACGGGTGAAATTTTACGTTTTCTAAGGATGCAAATCATGTGAAATCCATTATTTTCATATGTGGTCGTAGGAAAAAATAGTTAAACTACACAAAATCCTGTGGCCCAGATGGTTTACCAGTAATTTTCATAAAAAACTGTACATTTTTCTTGTCCAGTATTTTCCGACAGTTTCGAAACTAAGTTATGTTACCCCAATATTCAAAAGCGGAGATACGCAAACATTAAAAACGACAGAGGTATTTCAAAAATTTTTTGATTTCCTAAATTTTTTGAATCAGTAGTCACAGAAAAAGTTGCACCATATTTTCAAAACATAATAGAGACCTAAAGTAAATATTTCAACGCATCGGTATCAGTACACATATCGAGTTCGAAATAAAGCCAAAATACACCACATTTTTTATTTGTTTATGCGTGTTTCGAACGATGCCCGCTCTTTTGAAAGGTCCGATGACAGAAGATGTCATCGCACCCGTCAAAAAAGCGGGCATCGTTCGAAACATGGCATTAGCAAGTCAAAAATGTATTGTATTTTGGCTTTATTTCGAACGCGATACGTATACCGATACCGATGCGTTGAAATATTTACTTTAAGTGTCTAATTATAAACCAAAAGCACGGGTTTTCAGTTGGGGAGTGGTTATCAGGTACATGTCATCTATACCGATTTCTCCAAGGCTTTTGACAGGGTCGATCATAACCTAATACTTGATAAACTTCAAGCCATGGGCATTCATGGATCATCTTTCAACTGGTTTCGGATTAATCTAACTGAAAGACACCAGGCAATAAAAATAGAGAATGCTGTCTCCGCCGAGTTTAACGTTTTGTCAGGTGTCTCCCAGGGCGGACATTGTATCCATTGTTATTTAAAGCACTTATAAATTATATATCTTCCGCTGTAGAAAACTGTAACTTTGTACTTCTTGCTGATGATCTAAAATTCTTTAGAATTATAAGAAGTTTGGAGGATTGCCATATTTTGCAACAAGAGTTAAATGGGTTTTAAGCATGTTGTGAATATAACAATTTATCCTCGAATGTTGACAAATGTAAAACTGTATATTTTTATAGAAAATTAAACCATATAGATTTTACTTACCAGTTGGTTAACTCCAATTTGGAGAAACCTTGCAATTATCATGCGTGACTTGGGTGTGTCTACACATACCTATTGAGTCAATTGATTATGACCAGCTAATGAGTGTTGAACAGTGGTAGAAACTACTATGATCTTGTCACTTTGTTGAAAATACTAAATAATGAAATTGACTGTAGAGTTACTATCAATATTTAAGTTTCATGTGCCATCACGGAACACAAAAAATCATAAATTATCTGCAACTCAACATCATCGCACTAACTATGGTTTTAACTCCCAGATCAACAGACTCAGTAGGCTCGGTAATGAACTGATTGAACAAACTGATGTCGATTTTTTAATTGGAAACTTCTAGTGCCGATTTCGCCGAAAACTTTTCATCGGGACATTTGGCGTACTGACAAGGGTCTTGTCTGTAAGTCTGGAAAGACCCTGGAAAAGTCTGGATATAATCTGGAAAAGTCCGGAGAAGTCTGGAACGACTCTGGAAAAGTCTGGAAAGACCCTGAAAAAGTCTGGATACACTCTGGAAAGTCTGGAGAGACCCTGGAAAAGTCTGGAGACACTCTGGAAAAGTCTGGAAAGACTCTGGAAAAGTCTGGATATGTTATGGAAAAGTCTGGAAAGACCCTGGAAAAGCCTGGAAACACTCTGGAAAGACCCTGGAAGTCTGGATACACTCTGGAAAAACCCTGGAAAAGTCTGGATACACTCTGGAAAAACCTGGATACACTGTGAAAGTGTCTGAATACACCCCTGAACAGTGTAGATACACCCAAAAAAAGTCTGGATATATTCTGGAAAAGTCTGACCAACCCAATCTAACCCATGTATATACAGGGTTCCTAAGATTTTCCTTAGGGATAGGATTTCAATAAATCAAACAGAAATGGCATAGAAAGTTCTGCGCGCACAAAAGAAACAGGTATATTGAGCAATGGTGCCAGTTTGTTATTATCTCCGGACTGCTTTCATGAGAAAAAATTGTCGCCACTCTTTCATTGTGAGCATAAATCATAGTTGCAATAATAACCGTTGACAAGATGTCTGCAAATTCCGCTAGATGGCGGCCACACCATGAGATGATCGAGGAAAAACTGGGATTCACAGGCATTGCATTTTTATTTCCTTTCGAGTCGCTTCAGTTTCGTAAATTTTGTGTTTTTAAAATGCCGTATACTCGAGAAGAAAAGATTTTTATTATTAAAAACTACATAAAAAGTGACAGTGCGAACGAGGTCATTGGGCTTTTTGTTTTTGCGTTTCCAGATCGACCGGTTCCTGTGGCTCAAACTGTCTACAACATTTATCATCGTTTTGAAAGGTACGGGTGCATAAATGGTTGTAGAAAGTGTTACCACGACGGCGAAATACCAGAGCATCCCGTTCTTCCACACAGGGTGGAACGAGACGAAATGGTATGCGCTTACGTTGAAGCACATGAACCATGTTCGACGAAACCGATTGCGGAGGCACTGGATATTCCCAACAGTACTTGCCAATGGATCCTAAAAAAATACGGCTACAAGTCGTTTAAGATTGGGAAGTCGCAGGAATTGCAACCAGGTGATTATTTTCGCCGGTTAGAATATTGTGAGGTTCTGAGGGATAAATGTGACAGGAACGAAAATTTCCTATCAAAAGTTTTGTTTAGTGACGAGAAGAGATTTGAACTACATAGCTCTCACAATCTACAAAATAGCCGCTATTGGTCCCGCGAAAATAAACATCTGCACGCAAGTGTTAGAACGCAACATCCTCAAAAATTAAATGTTTGGAGCGGTATTGTCGGGGATCACATTATTGGACCCTTTTTCATTGAAAGGAATTTGAATAGCCAAAAATATGCTGATCTTCTCCAACACCAGGTTTTACTACGGTTGAGGGAACTCAACATAAATTTGGACGAATTGTGGTTTCAGCAAGATGGCTGTTCATCCCACAATTCACGCCAGGCTACAAATTACTTTCGTCAGGTATTTGGTGATAGAATTATTTCCACGTATGGAAATATCCGATGGCCTCCTCGATCACCAGATCTTGCGCCAAATGACTTTTTGCTATGGGGTTGTTGGCACGACAAAATTTTCCAACACCCTCACTTACGGCCTACGACTATACAGGAGTTGAGGGCGAAAATTTTGGAGGCGGGCAACTCTATCACCCCTGAAATGTTGGCTGCTACGCGCCAAAAGTTTTACAATAGATTGGGAAATTGTGAGGCTGAAGAACGGGACAGATTTGAACATCTAATCTAATTAAAAATTAGATGTTTTCAGGTCCAAGCCACAGCTTTTTCTTGCTTAAAGGAGGCGGCAGGGTCCATTATTTACGATACTGAGCGATAAACTCGTGAGGTTGTTAACATTAGAAAGAAATATCTTGGCTTTTAATTAAATTTCTTTCCATTCTGTTCTACTAGTGACATCTATCGGGAAACGGCCAAACCATGCAGCTAGCACTAGCAGCCAAAGAAATCAATAAACGGCGCTGTTTTTCCTGCAGAGCTTTTTGCTTGCGATATTATTGATTTTAAATAAAGCTGGCCCTACACTACATTTGATATTTTCGAGGTGTTTTATGACATGATCTCGAAACATGAAGCGAACCAATTCTTCAAAACTAGCGGGAGGGTAAAAGCGGAAAATAAGGGGCTGCCAATATTTGTAACAGCCAAAAAGGGGGTGAAAAGATTTATTTTGCTCTGTTTCTTTACAAAAAACGTTTTTTTTTACGAAAAACTTGAGCTCTGCCACTTTTTTTATTTTTTTCTTCAACTTTCTCGAAATTTTCGTCATACCGTAGAAAAAAATTATTTCCCCCATGGTCATACTCTACTTTTATTCGAAAAAATTTAGAAACAGAGACGGGATCAGTTTTCCTAAAACGGGGGATCTTGGTTTCGAGTGAGAAGATAAAGGGCGCCGCAGGCAAAAATTTTTCAAATAAATTAGCCGAACGCAAACATGTTAGAAAAACAAAGCGCGAAATAAAAATGGCGCCGCTTACAAATTTTTTTCAAAAATTACGTAATTTCGGGAACGCAAATAAATAAGTCTAAAGAGTATAATTTTTAAGAAAAAAATATCAATTTTCACGCCCTCTCCACTGGGACTACAGGGGCCGTGCACAAATTACGTAATGGTCATAGGGGGGAGGGGGGTTACAAAACGTTACGTAGGGGGAGGGGGGTTTTCGACAGCGTTTGCATTTGTGTGAAACTAAGAAAATTGGGAGTGAAAATAAGTGAAGTTTTTTTTTTTGGGGGGGGGTAGTGGTCTTAAAATCGTTACGTAATATTAGGGGAGTGGCGTGCCAAACCGTTACAAAACATTACATAGGGAGGGGGTCAAAAATTGGTAAAATCACCGTTACGTAATTTGTGCACGGCCCCACATCTGACTGTTCCTCCTTTTTGATTTCGAATCAAAGTGCAAAACCCGGATTGGACGTTCGAAGGCGTCAATCCGTCCTATTTGCTTGATAAAGTTTCTACGGAAATATCTCAGTCGATTTCTCCGGCCGTGTATGAACGCTTTAGGTTAGGCATTTGCATGTATCTCAGTCCCCAGCCTGTAAACAGTGCGTAAGGACAATGGTTACAAAATGAAAAGCCGAAAAATATTTTTTTTACGATATCTTTCATCAGTTTGTTATTAAAGTCAAGCAAAAACAATTTTTATTCCAGTCCTAAAGGTATGAAAATGGAAAACATTAGAAAACAACAACCTGGAATGGATTTACTACGTGTAAGAGGTAGTGACAACATCGCCCCATCCTTTTCTGCCTAATGTGTTTTTCCGTTTGTCTGCGTCTTATACACGGCTGCTTGGCCCCTAAGGATTTGCTTAGGAACCCTGTATGAGTAGCGGTTTTTTATATAATATATGTTCTTCTGGGCGAGGGAAGTTTTGGAGTAAATCTTTACTCGATTTATTGCTTTATCTGTGATGCAAAATTAAAAAGGAAAACTCAATACTTATGTGTGCAATGCTTAAATCCGATTTTTTTTTACCATGTTCTAAAAAATATGCGCATTGAGGGGTAAAAAGAGTCCTAATTACTCAGTTTTTAGTAGGCCAAATAGGTATTGTCAGTTTTTACATTTCAGATGTAACAAATTGTAAATAAGATTTTTTAGTTCCTTGGTTTCCACAAATTATATTTTAGGTGCAGAATTTCTTGGTTTTTCAGTATTTTTTAAAAAACAAGAACTTAAGTAGAAACGAGTTATTTTTTTCCTTAAAAATTATTATTATTGGTTCAGAGCTTATTACAAATAGTTATTTGCAAAACAAATAAATTCCAAAACAGAGTTTTCTTGCCTTTGTTAAATTATGTAAAAAATATTACTCTTAAACAAAAATCTTGCGAGTCTCTGAGACTCCGCCACGCAGTAAATGTAAAAAATTTTGGCCACGACAGTTAACCAAAGAGAAAACAATGGATAGCTTAAAAAAAATATGGAAAAATCAAATCTAAACCAAGGGTCTATGATATGATAAAATTCAAGGGGATTTCCAATCCAAAACCTGGTATGAAAACGTAAAATTTCTGGATAGAAAACGGATAACAACCCTAACTAGGATTAGAACAGGCTACTCCCTTTCTGCTGAACATTTATACAGAATTAACATAAAAGAATCGCCCCTGTGCGAGTGTGGTCAGACTGAAGATATTAATCATATTTTTTTGGCCTGCCCTATAAATGTACTAGAAAACTTTGACCTGTACCGTGCTCTTGCAGACACTGGTATGGCCCAACCATTCTCTATTGGGATGAGTCTGGGAGCCCTCAACCAAAAAAAAAACTTAAACTTACGACTTATTAAGCTTTTTTATTAGAAAAAATCAAATAGATTTAGAATGAAAAAAAAATCACAGAAAACATAAACAAAAAACAGAAGAATGCACTACCCTTAATGTATCCCACCCAAAAAGAAAGTTTGTGTTATTTTTTATATGTAAAAAAAAACATTAATATTGTATGTCTCTTTGTTACATGAATGAAAGAATGACTAACCAACCCCAGTTTTAAAAGAAAAACAAAAAAAAAGTAAAGCAGAGAAAAAAGGAGGAAGAAACACATTCCAATAGTTCATTACAGAACCCTGCAGGAAGAGGACTGGGAAACTCATTGAGCTCACCAGGCAGGACATCCGGACAATGGTTGATCTATACACCGGACACTGCAGGCTGAAAGTACCATTACACAGAATGGGTCTAAGTGAGAACACCGAATGTAGGCTCTGTATGGAGTATGATGAGACGGCCAGACATGTGCTGTGTGAATGTCCGGACATTGCACGTCAGTCTCAACGTATCTTCGATAAACCACAGATCGACGGACTGGATCTGAATGATGCTTCACCAAAGCAAATTGCGAGCCTCTTTAAGGGGCTGAATATTCTGTGGCAACCAAAAATGTTAAAAGTGAGTCACAATAGACCCAATTGTGGTCGCAGTGGACACTGCCATACTGGCACACTCACAAACGGATCAATCAATCAAGACAAGAATTTCTTTCCAAAAGAAGAATCTCGAAAAGAATACAGGAAACCAAGTGACCTAGAGTCAGACAAACTTGGAATCCAAGGAAGTGGGCTGGCAGATTGTCTCAGACAGAGCCAAAAACGCAAGAGATATAGACTGTATTCTTACGAAAACCAAGCAAATTTCGCCACTCTCTAGTTCACAAGCCGACAACATGAATCTGCTAATTTTTGATCTACCATTTTCAATGTATGTCAACCTTTGTCACCAGGGCTCATATTCTTCAATTTCAGGGAAGGGTGTGCTCCCGGGAATTAGAAACGCACCTGATTGGCCGAATTCTCATTTTTTTTTACATTTCTGTCAGTTTTGGCACTAATTTACATTAGTTGTGAGCGATTTTGGCCTCCTGCCTTATACGAGGAGAACAAACTGATGGCAAAACCGCTCACGAACAAAGTTATTAGTGCCAAAACAGACAGAATATTAACAGAAAACTGAGTTTTCGACCAATCAAGTGCGTTTCTGATTCCCTTCCCCGAAATTGAAGAAAACGGGCCCTGTGGATGACATTTGGGTAACCTCAATTTAGTACAGTATTCTTTGAGATTGTCAGATTGGGAGCGTCTATCAAACACTGACATTCCCTCTTATGAAACGGAAACAAGACAATTTTATAGAAGATTGCATTAACTTACATCTGGATCAGCATAACACTGCAACAACTTAATCCCATTTCCTTCTGGACATTCGTAAATGGAAACTCTGTTACTACCAACGGCGGCGAAAATGACAGGCTGTCCTTCTTTCAAATTATGATTAAATTGGACACCAAACAGCGGTTGGCCGTGATCTTCTTTAATATGACAACTAAAAAAAAAAAATTGGATAAAATTTTTATTTAAAATTTGGTTGTTTCTAAAATTCAGATCCAGAGAAGTTGGATCTACGCCCTTTCAAATTCGGATATTCATGAAAACCAAAACACCAGTTTTATTTTAATAACGTTTATTTCCCAAAAAAGTTAAACGTTTATTAGAGGGACACCATTTAACTCAAAAAAAGATATTACAAAAAATAGAATTTATAAAAAACATACACAAAACATACATTTAGTTACTTAGTATTATTTTTTTTTTGTAATAATATAATTGATATTTTTTCAATAGTGAATAAATAGTGATAAATATTTGACAAGTATTTGCTTTAATGTTTTTAGAATTCACTGTTTTTGGATAATTAAGGCAAATAAAATTCGAGCATATTATTCATCCAAAAAATATTTCTGTATATTTGTTTTAAACCTTTGGATTTTTGATATATTTTAAATTAATTCTGGTTAGTTGTAATATAATATTTCACCATATAAAAGTGTTTTTTGCCAATATTATTTTTAAACTGCAAAAAGGGGGTGTTTTTATTGCGTACATAAATATTTAAAATTTTTCCTCATGAACCGGTTTTCGACTTAATACCCATCATCAGATTATATTAATGAAGTCACAAGACATCTGTACAATCAAGAACATATATGAATAGACATTGACTTAGCTATCAAGGAAACATGTTTAATATATTTGTGCGCAATACAAAAAACACCCCCTGTGTATTTGAATATCCGCACACGAAACCACACCTACTCAGTTTTTTAAAAGTATTTTGAAAATCAAAATATTTATATTTTCGGTTAGATACTAACTTGCTAAAAAACTTATAAAAACAAACCACTTTTTGACAACTTTTTTTAGAAATTTGCATTACATTTGAAATTTGCAAATTACTAAGTAGAGATATAATAGTTTTTACAACTAGCAGCTAAAATAATGTTTCTTTACAAGTGTGAGTTTAAATAATGGTAGGGCCATGATGAAGCTAAAAATATCTTTGTTAACTACTTTACCTCTTAAAATATTTTATCACCTACTACTTTTTTTGAACACTAAATAAATGGTGAAGAAAGAAAACTTTAAAATGCCAGAAGCTTAAGAGAAAGAAACAAGTACAAGAAAACAAAAATCAAAAATTTCAACACTTAAAATACGCTAAAATATTTTAATCCTTGGGTCAGTCCATATCAAGTCAACCAGGGTATTTTACCACACCATCTCCGATGTTGATGATTTTTAGTATACATGTTTTTCCTACCAAAAAACTGGAAAATCCAAAATTTCAGACTTTTTTGACCAGTTGTTTATTTTGAATTAATTTTTGAAAATCGAAAAAGTCACTTATTTGTCCTTAACATGTGCGCACAAAATTAGGAATATCCAAAGAACCACTTATAACAGAAAAGTAGGTGAAGGTTCATTTTAAAGCTCTTATAAAGACCTTTCATATGAGAATATTGCATAACATATATTGAAAAAAAAAAAAAAAAAAAATTTTGATTTTTTTTTTTTTTAAAATTTCAAAAAGGCCATTTTTAATTTTTTTCAAAAAATTATATTATTTTCTTTAAAGTGTTATTAAACTATTCACAAAATTTTGAGATGGACAAATCATGGGTTCAATGTGAAAAAATTTATTAAAAATGTCACATGCATGAAAAATCGCCTATAAAATGTACTTAATATTTTTGATATTTTTTTTGACATTGAACCCATCATTTCTTCATCATAAAATTTTGTGGATAATTAAGTAACACTTTGACCAAAATTATATATTTTTTTCAAAAAAATTAAAAGTGGCCTTTTTGAATTTTTCAATTTTTTTTTTCAATTTTTTATTTCCAATTTTTTTTTTGTTAAAATTATGTTGTGATATTTCATAAAAAAAGAGCTTCAAAATGACTTTAAAATGAGCCATTTATTACTTTCCTAGTGTAAGTGGTTCTCGAGATATTGCTAGTTTTGTACATTCTTGTTAAGGTCAAAATGCTGACTTTTTTATTTTGAAAAATTAAAAAAAAAAACTACGAATCAAAAAAATCTAAAAATTTGCATTTTCAACTTTTATGGTAAGAAGAAAATATATACCAAAAATCATCAAAATTGGAATTGGTCGCGTAAAATTTTTGTGATTTTTTGGTTGATTTGATATGGAATGACCCTAGGGTCAGTCCATATCAAGTCAACCAGGGTATTTTACCACACCATCTCCGATGTTGATGATTTTTAGTATACATGTTTTTCCTACCAAAAAACTGGAAAATCCAAAATTTCAGACTTTTTTGACCAGTTGTTTATTTTGAATTAATTTTTGAAAATCGAAAAAGTCACTTATTTGTCCTTAACATGTGCGCACAAAATTAGGAATATCCAAAGAACCACTTATAACAGAAAAGTAGGTGAAGGTTCATTTTAAAGCTCTTATAAAGACCTTTCATATGAGAATATTGCATAACATATATTGAAAAAAAAAATAAAAAAAAAAATTTTTGATTTTTTTTTTTAAAATTTCAAAAAGGCCATTTTTAATTTTTTTCAAAAAATTATATTATTTTCTTTAAAGTGTTATTAAACTATTCACAAAATTTTGAGATGGACAAATCATGGGTTCAATGTGAAAAAATTTATTAAAAATGTCACATGCATGAAAAATCGCCTATAAAATGTACTTAATATTTTTGATATTTTTTTTGACATTGAACCCATCATTTCTCCATCATAAAATTTTGTGGATAATTAAGTAACACTTTGACCAAAATTATATATTTTTTTCAAAAAAATTAAAAGTGGCCTTTTTGAATTTTTCAATTTTTTATTTCCAATTTTTTTTTTGTTAAAATTATGTTGTGATATTTCATAAAAAAAGAGCTTCAAAATGACTTTAAAATGAGCCATTTATTACTTTCCTAGTGTAAGTGGTTCTCGAGATATTGCTAGTTTTGTACATTCTTGTTAAGGTCAAAATGCTGACTTTTTTATTTTGAAAAATTAAAAAAAAAAACTACGAATCAAAAAAATCTAAAAATTTGCATTTTCAACTTTTATGGTAAGAAGAAGATATATACCAAAAATCATCAAAATTGGAATTGGTCGCGTAAAATTTTTGTGATTTTTTGGTTGATTTGATATGGAATGACCCTAGGGTCAGTCCATATCAAGTCAACCAGGGTATTTTACCACACCATCTCCGATGTTGATGATTTTTAGTATACATGTTTTTCCTACCAAAAAACTGGAAAATCCAAAATTTCAGACTTTTTTGACCAGTTGTTTATTTTGAATTAATTTTTGAAAATCGAAAAAGTCACTTATTTGTCCTTAACATGTGCGCACAAAATTAGGGATATCCAAAGAACCACTTATAATAGAAAAGTAGGTGAAGGTTCATTTTAAAGCTCTTATAAAGACCTTTCATATGAGAATATTGCATAACATATATTGAAAAAAAAAATAAAAAAAAAAATTTTTGTTTTTTTTTTGAAAAATTTCAAAAAGGCCATTTTTAATTTTTTTCAAAAAATTATATTATTTTCTTTAAAGTGTTATTAAACTATTCACAAAATTTTAAGATGGACAAATCATGGGTTCAATGTGAAAAAATTTATTAAAAATGTCACATGCATGAAAAATCGCCTATAAAATGTACTTAATATTTTTGATATTTTTTTTGACATTGAACCCATCATTTCTCCATCATAAAATTTTGTGGATAATTAAGTAACACTTTGACCAAAATTATATATTATTTTCAAAAAAATTAAAAATGGCCTTTTTGAATTTTTCAATTTTTTTTTTCAATTTTTTATTTCCAATTTTTTTTTTTTGTTAAAATTATGTTGTGATATTTCATAAAAAAGAGCTTCAAAATGACTTTAAAATGAGCCATTTATTACTTTCCTAGTGTAAGTGGTTCTCGAGATATTGCTAGTTTTGTACATTCTTGTTAAGGTCAAAATGCTGACTTTTTTATTTTGAAAAATTAAAAAAAAAAAACTACGAATCAAAAAAATCTAAAAATTTGCATTTTCAACTTTTATGGTAAGAAGAAGATATATACCAAAAATCATCAAAATTGGAATTGGTCGCGTAAAATTTTTGTGATTTTTTGGTTGATTTGATATGGAATGACCCGCCATGGTCATACAATAACTAGCACATCAAGTGATTTAAAAACGCGCGATTTAAATTACAGTTTAGCCGCGAGTTATAAACACTACTTTTTCTTCTTTTATCAAAAAATTATAAAAACAGAAAAATACTATAATATATATACAGGGTGGATTCTTTAAATGGAACGGTGCTTCCCATCAGCTTTAGGGAAGAGGTTTTTAAAAAAGCTAAGGGCGAATCTTTAATGATTTTTTATGGAGTTTCCATCCATGATAAAGAAAACTTTTGGGGCCCCCAACTGAAGGCCCAGGGCTGACCAATTATTTTTTTTAAAATAAGAAGGTACCACTTGTGGCACCTTTTTGGAAAGCTTGTTAAAAAAGCAATTTAACGCACTAGTTTTTTTTTGAGATTGTCAACCAATGTTTCAAAAATTTTAAAAATATTATTTTTTTGTCAATTGTTTTAGCTTCAAAATAAACTACATATTTCTCTATTCACTAAGCGGAATAAAGAAAATACCACACAAGGTGAGATTTGGGGGCCCTCATTAAAGGCCCAGGGCCTACCAACTATTTTTTTCATGAGGAGGTACCACTTGTGGCACCTTTTTGGAAAGCTTGTTAAAAAAGAAATTTGATTAAATAACTTTTTTTGACATCTGTCAACTCATGTGTTACAAATTTTAAAAAATATTTTTTTTGTCGTTAAGGATGGTTGAGTGAAAAAGAAAATCGACGTGTTTTAAATCTATTTCCCTTTTATCTAATATCTAGTAAATTTATAACAAAGGTATTTAGGCTGCGCCCTTAAATAGGATTCCAATAATATCTTTGTTTGTGTGGTAGTTTATTTATTCCGCTTGGTAAATAAAGAAATATGTAGTTTAATTTGAAGCTAAAGCAATTGACAGAAAAAGTTATTTAATCGAATTTATTTTTTTACAAGCTTTCCAAAAAGGTGCCACAAGTGGTATTTCCTCATGAAAAAAATTTTGAGGGCCCCCAAACGGGCGGCCAGTAATGTTCTTGTATGGTATTTTCTTTATTCCGCTTAAGAAATAGAGAAATATGTAGTTTATTTTGAAGCTAAAACAATTGACAAAAACATAATTTTTTTTTAAAATTTTTGACATATTGGTTGACAGATGTCAAAAAAAACTAGTGCGTAAAATTTCTTTTTTAACAAGCTTTCCAAAAAGGTGCCACAAGTGACACTTTCTTATTTAAAAAAAAATAGTTGGTGAGCCCTGGGCCTCCAGTTGGGGGGCCCCAAAAATTTTTTTCAATTCGCTATTAGCTTTTTTTAAAACCTCTTCCATAAAGCTGCTAGAAGCACCATTCCATTTAAAGAATCCACCCGGTATATATATATATATATATATATATATATATATATACTATAAATCAAAGGCAGCTGATGGATGGCGCAACAATGGTTTTTATAGGATCGTTTCTTTTCAGCCGGTGACATTACATTGTTGGCCATTTTAATTTCGAACATTTTGTTATTTTGTCATATTTTTAAGATGGTTTTTTGGTGAATGCTTAGAGAAAACTTGAAGTTTTTTTTGCATTGGTAACCAAAAAAGTCATGGTTAAATAATATTCATTAGCAGACAGTTACTAAAATCGCGTTTTTGATCAAAATATAAAAAAATAGATTCTTGTGTGAGATTTTCAAAATAAAAATTTTTCAACTATTTGAGGAAACTTACGTATATTTGTAAATTGGCTTAGGTAGTTTAGAGACACTGTTACTAAACCGATTTTTTTTTCCTCTGGATTTACGAGTTTTGTTGGTCGGGGTGGCGCTTCTGGAAGTATTGTCTGTTGTGGAAGTGCTTCCGATACTTGAGGTTTCGTCCTTAAAGTAAATAAGAGCTTTGTAAATAATAAAGATTTTGAAGACTTCTTGACAAACAAATCTAATGAAATAATAGCAAAACTGTGGAAATATATTACTTTTTTTTAATTATTATACTGGGACTTTCTATCCATTATAGGATCAATGCCCAGTTTGAGCCAAGTTTTTTGCAAAGTTAAAGACAAACACAAAATATTCATGCATCTAGCCGGGATTCGAACCCGAGACCTTCCGTGCGGCAGGCCTATATGCTACCTACTGCACTATGGAGACCGGCTAACAAGATTTGTTTACGAATAATATTTTGACTTATCTGATATTAAAGAAGGGCAGAATTTATACTGACTTATTAAAATGTCAAATTTTCCCACTCATTTGAAGTCAAGATATTTTTTAGTGTCAAAAAAAATTGAGAAAAGAATATAGATTACCGTTTTGGATGAAGAGCTTATTATTTAAACAGTTCTCTAAGAACAAGTTTCAGAACTTTTATTAGGTTGTAAATAATTTTTTTTTAGTTTTATTTTATTTTTACAATAATTTTTAATTAGGGTAAGTACTTAAAACTATAATATCCTATACATAATTGCTCATTTAAACAAAAGAATCTAAATTTTATCAGTTACATTAAATTAAACTCGACTAAATCTATAGAAATAAGGTAAACATTATATTTCAGATCAAGGTATCGGATTTTTTTTTAGTTTCTCGGCCATTTCTGGCCAGTGTCACTTGATCAAAAAGAAAGGAAGATGTTTAACAATTAACAGGTTTTTTCTAAAACTGTTAGTATGACTCAAACCACTTTAACCTTTTTTCTGGATCGCAAAAAGTTGAAAAGTACAAACAATGTCAGAGTATAATAGCAAATAATCATTTCCAAATTATTTTGCTGTTTTGTCTCAAAACAATACAGATTCTTGATTCACAATAATTTTCAGTATAAGTGTTGTCAAAATGCCATCTGTGTTTAATTCAGTTTAATTTAGTTTGATAAACTCCAGACAAAACATGTTTCTTTAGAAACAATAAAATTGATCAAACTATTTTTGTTGTTATCCCATCCATCCCAAAGTTTGAAGTAAATCCAATTCAAATTTCTTTATTTTATAAAAAAAAAATTGCCTACTATACATAGTGTAAAATATTTATCTCACAAGACAAATAGATGTAAAATAAATATATATTCAAATCAAATATTTGTATTATTTTCTAACTACCTTATACCTACATACCTAGTGAAAAAATTGTAAAAAATAGGACAGGCAATTATCCTGAATAAGAATTAAGAAAATCTTAGTTTTAGTTTAAGCACTAAATTTTAAAGTCTTGTTTACAATCAGACACAAGGTTAAGAACTTGTCAAATATACAGAATAAAACAAATACAATTTAAAAATAGATAAATAAGACAAATACAATTTAAAATAGATGACGATGGCCCAAGTAAAAAGATTAAAATCTGCGGTTTCTGTTTTATTGATTTTTGAAAATAAAGAAATTGACCAATATGCCCTTGACAGGCACTTACAAAAATAGCAATATCTCAAAAACTATTGGTCCTATGGAAGCGAAGCTTATTTTGAAGGTTTTTTAAAGACCTTTTAACGATGTGTATCACCATGTAATTTTTTGTTTTTATTTTTTTACTACTATTTTTTTTTCAGTATTTTTTTATTTTTGGAAAATTTCAGGATGGAGAAGTTATTGGTTCTATTTTTTAAAAAAATAATATAAAAAACCTTGCAGGAAAAAACCATACATTTTTTGATAAATACCTATATACTTACTCTTTATATCTAAAAACTTGTCAATTGCTCCCAGTCTTGTAAATAAGATACATAAAAGGTTTTTCCAAACTTGTTTATTCCTGCAAAATTTTGAGTATTTCTTCAATTGTCCTCCCCTCCACCCAAGATCTTTTCACCCACCTATTATACATTTAAACATGTTAATTCCTGCAAAATGTTTAGCTCCTCCCATTACTTTTTATTGGCCCTTACCCCTATTTGTATCATTTCTGGTTCAGACAAGAAAAGTTTTGACAATAATTAATTGCAAACCTGCGGTTTATGTGATAAATTGCTATTTTTTAATTTAAAACATTTATCGGAGTCGTGTGTTGTAAAATGGCAGAAAATAAGCCAAAACAATGGACAAAATTTTTTGTGAGGTGTTGTGATCCATTAAGTCAGGAGAAACATTCCGGAAAGTTACGGAATGTCACAAATTGGATGACTTCCTTTAAAGGGGTGGAGACTGGCATGAAAATTTGTGACAATTGTCGAATGAAACTTTCCAAGGAACACAAGGAACAGGATGAACAACCATCTCCTGTAGCAGGGTAAGTAATAGTAACGAATACCTACCTACATTTTTACTTGTTTTTTTTTTGTGTGTTGTGGCTCTGCTAATAATTTTAGGGTAATTATTTAGTATCCGGTTTTCTGCCATTTTTGGTTTTAAGTGAAAAATTCTTTATGGGGGCACCTACAGGCCTATAAGTCTGATTTCATCCTTTGCAAAAATTTATGAGTTATTAATACATAAGAGGCTGTTAGATTTTTTTCTGACAAATTCACTTTTAAACCATGAAATTCTTTTGGAAAAATTAGAAGCGTACGGGGTTAGAGGAAGTGCTTTGGATTTATTTTGCTCGTATCTGACTGAAAGACCACAAAAAGTTACAATAAATTTGAACAACAATAAAATAACGTCAGAATCAAAAGTCATAATGACAGGAATTCCGCAGGGAAGTATTCTTGGTCCTCTGCTCTTTGTTATTTATCTTAATGATCTAAACCATGTCATCAAAAATTCAAACCTTCTGGCCAATTACGCAGATGATGCCAACGTAGTGATGCCGGTTTATCGGGAGGGGAACATCCATGAGGAATATTTTGACGTACTAGGTAAAGTGTCTGAATACTGTGTTAACAACCAACTCATTATGAACACAGAAAAAACAAAAGCAGTTGTTATCTCTAACATGGACATATATGTCCCTAAAAACCTTACTTATGAAGGAGACACATTAACTTTTGAAAGTCACACGAAGGTATTGGGAGTAACTATTGATAAAGGCCTAAATTTTTTTTCACACATCAGAGATCTATGTAAAAAACTATCAGCGGCAAGCTATGCTATTAGAGTTTTAAGTAAAATTTTTAGAGGTCACAGTTCATTAAAATCAATTTATTATGGTATGTTTTACTCTCAATTAAAATATGGTATATTACTTTGGGGCCATAGTAGTCACATAAATGACGTTTTTATTTTACAAAAACGTGTTATTAGAATCTTGGTAGGAATCAAGCCATATGCTTCTTGTAGAAATAATTTTAGAAAAAATAAGTTGTTAACGATCCTGGGTATTTATATCCTGGAATGTTTACTGTATTTGGGAAAAAATCCATTACTTTTTGCTAAATATGCCGGTACTAGAACCTGTAACACAAGAAACAAAAACAACATGTATATATATATATATCCAAAACATAGACTAAGTATTACTGAAAAAAGCCAGGATTATGCTGCAATTAAATTCTTTAATAAACTTCCAAACAAAATAAAAAATATCCAAAGCTACAAACTTTACAAGTAAGATAGAACCCTACAGCATTAGTGAGTTCCTAAATTTTAATGAATTTTAATGTCTTTTATTTTGGTAATGTATATATGTGTGTCTTTTAAGTAATGTTCGCCAATTCTGGTTTCTGTTTTTTTTAAAACATTATTACAATGTTTTAACCATATTTTAACTAATTTTATATTATATTGTTACTATACGTTATTGTCTGTTCTAATGTTATGTTTTGACTTGGTGTGTGCAATTTTAACAATTTTTAGAAATTTTCTGGTCACAAACTCTCAAACCGATTACTATTAGAAATAATTTTTAACGAAGTTGTAACTGCAACTTATTTATATACCTTTGTTATTTTTACAATTTTTTTGTAGATTTTTATGACGATCCGATTTCACCGATTGTAAACAATTTGGAAATAAAGTATTGTCTATTGTCTTGTCTGTTCTGGGGTCCCTAGGACCCCAAATCCGCAACCGCCGAAAAAATTTTTTTTTTATTTTTTTGATGCAAAAAGGGGTGTCGTTGGTGCCGGGGGGGGGGGGGGGGTTGTGAGGGTTTTTTTTTGGTTGTTTTGGGTTGGGTTGGTTTGAGTATTTTTAAGTGGGGTCGGGTTGGGTTGGTTTAAAAAAATAAAATTCGGCGGTTGCGGATTTGAGGTCCTAGGGACCCTATTAGGTGCCTCCATAAAGAATTTTTCAATAAAAAAATCAAAAATGGCAGAAAACCGGATACTAAATAATTACCAATTTTAGTAATTGTTTTTTTTATTGTTACAGACCTTCCGCTCAAACTCCAGATTCTCCTTTTAAAGAATGTGATGAATCTATGGACCTTCTAAACCAGTCGTTTCAAATTATTGGGGAATCGCCTATCAAAAAAAGAAGAGTGTCGACGAGTGCGAAATAATACAACAATTAAAAGAAAAATTTCAGCTAGTTCAAAAAAGAAGCGAAAGAATGTTAATTCTATCTTGTCTTCCTATGAGTTGGAGTCGGGCAAAAATTCAGCAAGAATTTGGAGTTTCCCAATACATGACCAGGATGGTAAAAAAATGGTCAAAGAAAAAGGAATTTTATCCACACCTAATCCAAAGCCTGGGAAAACTCTTGACCAAAACGTTGTAGAAATGGTAACATCATTTTACCTTAGAGATGATGTGAGTAGACCCATGCCTGGAAAAAAAGATTTTGTTGTTGTAAGAAAAGAAGGAACTAAGGAGCATCATCAGAAAAGGTTAGTTTTGGCTAATATGAAAGAAATATATTTGCATTTTAAGAAAGAGCATCCAGACCTAAAAATTGGTTTGTCTAAATTTAGTGAATTGAGACCAAAAAGTTGCATTTTAGCAGGAAAGGGCGGTACACATACAGTGTGTGTGTGCACAATACATCAAAATATGAAGTTAATGATAGAGTGTTCTAAAATAAACAAGTTTATCTTAAATGATAAGGGTAATCCTGCTTTACCAGAGTTCACTGCTTTTTGGACAAATGTGAGATATGCCCAGGAACTGAGAATTTAAAAAACTTTTTGAATGAAAAGTTCAAAGAAGCAATGATTGACAATGTGACTTTTAAGAAGTGCAATATGGAGACATTAATTAAACCAGCATAGGACTTCATTGAAGAATTTTCAAACGACTTGATTAAAATAATATCTCATTCTTTTTACACTCACATGCAAAAAGAATACTACAATGAGGTAAAAGACAATTTAAAAAAGGGGGAAGCACTAATCACATGCGACTTCGCTGAAAATTATTCATTTATTTTGCAGGATGAAGTGCAGTCCTATCACTGGACAAATAGCCAGGCAACCCTACATTCTTTTGTAATATATTACAAAACTCATGAGGGAAAACTGGGTCATTTAAATTATATATTTATTTCAGACTGTTTGGTACACAACACTGTGGCATTTCATCTTTTTTTAAGCCATCTTATGCCTGAACTAAAGAGGCAAATTG
Organism: Oxystoma pomonae; assembly: GCA_963921995.1. NCBI lineage: Eukaryota > Metazoa > Arthropoda > Insecta > Coleoptera > Brentidae > Oxystoma > Oxystoma pomonae. Next base: position 44,921,793 of record OY998172.1, read on the forward strand.
ATAATTTAGACAAAATTATCTATTTTTCAGACGGCTGTGCCGCACAGTATAAAAATAAAAAAAATGTTGTTAATATTGCGTACCATCTCGAGGAATTTAAAATTAAAGCAGAATGGAATTTTTTTGCCACCTCCCACGGGAAGAGTGCATGCGATGAACTGGGAGGCACCGTAAAAAGGTTGGCTGCTAAAGCAAGTATGCAGAGACCATATAATGAGCAGATTATGACCCCAGAAGATCTTTTTAAATTTGCAACAGAAAACATTCCTGGTATAACATTTAAATATTGTTCATTAAATGACTACCACCAACATGAAAAGTTTTTGGAAAAAAGATACCTGGAAGCACAATCGATACCTGGGACTCAAAAATTGCACTCGATTATCCCCCTCAGTAATGAAAAAATTATTACAAAACCATTTTCACTAAGTAAAGAGGAAAATATTCAATGTCTTTTTGCAACCTGTGGTTTGTCAAACACAGAAATTGAAAACATTGACTCCGGTTTTGTAACCATAAACTATGACTGTCTTTGGTGGATGGGATGTATCATAGGCAAAAATATAGAAAGCGGGGAATTAAAAAGTTAATTTTTTACATCCTCATGGTCCCTCTCCGTTTTTTTACTTTCCAAAGCCAAAAGCTGATATATTGGTTATAGATCAAAATTCTCTTTTAAGACAGGTGAACCCAAATACTGCCACTGGTAGGACATATACGCTAACTGCAGAAGAAATGACAGATTCCTCAAATATTTTACAAAAAAAATTAGCAACCTTAATATTTTTTATTGTAAATTTTCTATTATTCTTACTTTAAATTTTTTTGTTATACCCATATTAGGTAAATTAGCCCTGTATTAAATATCTTATTATTTTTTTAAAGTATGACTCCATTATTTCTCCATCCTAAAATTTTCCAAAAATGTTAAAAGAAAATTGAAAAAAAAAGAAATATTTTTTTGAAAAAAATTAAATTTTTTTTTTAATTAAGAAAAAAAAAATTAAACAAACTATATTGTGTCACACATCTTTAAAAAGGTCTTTAAAAACCCTTCAAAATGAGCTATCACTCGCTTCTATAGGATTAATAGTTTTTGAGATATTACTATTTTTGTAAGTGTCTGTCAAGGACATATTGCCAGTATTGCACTCGAGATTGTGCTATTAGCTATGGTTAAAACTTATTGTTTGATACTATTTTATAGCATACCTTATGTTTTAAAATAATCATTTATATGAAAATATAGCAGTATTTTTACTACCTAATATAGAAGTCACAGGTAGTTTTGTCGTAATGGGTAACTTTTTTGTCCTGTCCTGTAATTGTTTTAGATTTTAAAACTGGGTGCTAATTCTTTTTTAAACTTTTTTATTAAACAAGTGTTTTATGCAATTATTTATTATGTGGAGGACTCAGCAGAGGATTCCAAAAACAATATTACTTTATTGTAGAAGATTTTGTCCTACTAAAAGCACTTAAGTTCATTTTTGTAGCCTTTCATAACAGTATTACAAGAAAGAAAAAATTAAACCATTATTAATACTTACCCCCTCATCTCCAGATTCTTCAGTCAGATGATTTGTTTCATTACTAACCACAGTCTTCATTTTAGGGTCTTTCATTATATTATTATCTAAAACCTATGTAAAAAATTTAATAAATCTAGGTACTGTAGAATTTTAAACTGTCAGGAAGGTTTTCAATCTAGGTATATGCCCTTACACTACAACGGTACTTGTAGTGATTAATTTTTCAACGGTTTAGGCATTATTTGTCAATACAACAAGTAATCTAAAATTTAATTAAAAATTGTTACCAAAAAAACCGCCACAAAAACATCATAACAAAAACATGTCAAATTTTTAGACCATTGAAAACAATTTGGTTTACTGTTGGCCACACTTTTGGTTTCATTGGTTTCACAAGAGGCGCGTTTCTGCGAGCTTAACATAAGGCGCGTTTCTGCGAGCTTAACTTAAGGCGCGTTTCTGCGAGCTTAACATAGTAACTAATATTCTCTTTTTCTAAATGCATTCGTCTGAGGAGACCCAGCATACCACGAACATACTGCCTGTATACCCTTCGACCCCGCTGTCTAACTACCTTTTTGAGATAGTTATCCCCTGACAGATATGCGGGGTCGAAGGGTGTAAAGGCGGATATTTTTTGTGATGGTGTATTATGCTGGATCTCTCTTAGCCGAATGCATTCAGAAAATAATAGTAATGCCTGTATGCACCATTTTCCCTTATTTTCGTGGTTAGTTAATCATGGCTAATTATGTAATCACGGCTAAATAGTCAGTACTATGCACCAAAGGATTTTGCATTCAAATTAGCTAATCGTGATTTGGTAATCAGGGCCAGCAGAAAGGAGCTGGCAACGTCGCAAATTTCCTTGGTATTCATATTATATAGATTATTTCGTGTCCATTAGAGGCATAAAACCTTATATAACTCCAAACAACTGATTTATAGGGATAACGGGATTGTTACAGAAAAACGACAAAAAATGTAAGAACCTGAAATACAGTTTAGTACTATATAAGTATTTAGCTTGTAAAATTAATTACCAAATGGAAAGTGCCATGCCATAGAGCATGTTAGTAGGTATGCGATACTACTATACTGTGGATTAAAATGCGTTAAAGGTAGATTTAAATACATATTTGTAATGTGACTATAAGATGTCTGACCGATTTCCGAGCTGATTTCCAATAATGACTTATGCTGGGTTTATACAGCAAAATAAAATGTAAAATAATAAATAAGAACACCTAATAAAAAACTTATTTTATTTTAGTTACTCTATAAACCCAGCATTAGCTAAAATCAGTCAAGGTTATCCAGGGCATTTAGGCATTTTATAGTATAGTAGGAAAAGTATAAATCATCGTCAAGTAATAGTCTTCCACCTCCATATTATTATTATTATTTCTCACACACTATTTTTTTCAGTTTTTTTGACAAACATTTGTAAACAAAAATGCAAACATAACCTCACTAATTAACTAGCCGCGGTTATCTAGTCCTTAATTCTAGGCCATCGGGCGATTAAAGTTAATTGCCGATTAGGAGAAAAAAACGCTTGGTGCATAAGAAAAATATTATGTAATCACGGCTAAAGTCTTAAACAGAGAAATTGTGTGTGTGAAACGCGCGCCTTATTATGTTAAGCTCGCAGAAACGCGTCTAAAAAAGGATTTTCGATTTACAATTGGTCCTGATTCTGGTTGAACCAGAACCGCAACCGGTCCTTTCATTTTAAAACAATGACGTCACAGTTGCAACCCTGTTATGAAATTTTGAACCAGCCTGGGAGGTTGGTTCGGCCCTTTGGTTGTAAACATAACCCCTAAAATTTTGCAAAATTATAGATAGTCTTTTTTTGAGTAAAATCAATGATATCTTAATAATATTTTAAATTACGTCATTATTTTAGAACCGCTGTCAAAAAACAATGTCAAAGTTGTCAACCAGAACCAAGACCAATTTTTATAAGGATTTTCGATTTAAGAATTGGTCCTGGTTCTGGTTGACATTATTTTGACATAAATTTTGACAGCGGTTCTAAAATAATGACGTCATTTAAAATATTATTAAGATATCATTGATTTTACTGAAAAAAAGACTATCTATAATTTTGCAAAATTTTAGGGGTTATGTTTACAAACAAAGGGCCGAACCAACCTCCCAGGCTGGTTCAAAATTTTATAACAGGGTTGCAACTGTGACGTCATTGTTTTAAAATGAAAGGACCGGTTGCGGTTCTGGTTCAACCAGAACTAGGACCAATTGTAAAACGAAAATCCTTTATAATCGAAAATCCTTAAACTGACTAGATTCGGCCACGGATGTAGAAAACATCCGTGGTTTCGGCCAATGAAAACAGCCAAAGAATAGAATGACATTTCCGTTTCCGGCGCGGAAAAAAAGTTCAAAATTTGTGACCGTTTTTTATTGTTTAGATTTGTTATATGTAGAACGTTATACATCAAAAACTCGATTTTTATATTAAAATTGTTGTAGATTGTGGTAACAATAAAAAAAAACGCATTCGTACTGACCATTTAAAGCTATTTGTAACTCATCGCGGTATACGTATCCGCATCTAGCGAGAACCATTAGAAACATAAAGCTATTTGTAACTCATCGCGGTATACGTATCCGCATCTAGCGAGAACCAAGCACATTGATTGGTCAGAAACTTGTAGCACGTTCGAAAAGAGCAGATAGATGCTAATTTAAGGTGTTTCTGAACGCAATAGGGCTGAGATACGAAACGTGTGCTGTAACGATACGTGATACCTAACGCATCTCATCACCTATCGCGTTAAAGAACACCTTAGATTAGCATATATATGCTCTTTTCGATCGTGGTACAAGTTTCTGACCAATTAATGTGCTTGGTTCTCGCTAGATGCGGATACGTATGCCGCGATGAGTTACAAATAGCTTTATGTCGCTATTAATTGCGTTAGGTATCACGTATCGTTACGGCAAACGTATCGTATCTCAGGACCTATTGCGTTCGGAAACACCTTAAATTAGCATATATCTTCTCTTTTCGAACGTGCTACAAGTTTCTGACCAATCAATGTGCTTGGTTCTCGCTAGATGCGGATACGTATACCGCGATGAGATAGCTTTATGTCTCTACTGTCTATTTTGTTAGCCACGAAATCCTTAGCCAAATAACTATTGATTCTGTGCCTTTGTTGACATTGACGTAACCTCATCAACAAACCGTCATTTTACGCGTCAAAAATTTGCGAAAAATTCTCACTTCGATTTTCTTAATATTCGAAAATTTCTACGAGAAAATTTGATCTAAAACGAAAAGCAAGGACATTTACGTAAAGTACCGGTCAGTGGTTTAAGAGAGACATCACACTACAGTTCCAGTAAATGAGGAATATAGTGCCGCCAGTTTACAGCCCCATATTTACACATGTAAGTAAAAAGGTTGCTTTTTCAGTTGTTTTATAACAAACTATATCGTTTTAAATTTTCATTCATATGACATTGTAATTTTACCTACATTTTATGTTAATTGGCGGGATTACCCTTCAACATAATGCACAATTCTTAAATTTAGTGCTTAATTTTATATCTCCTATCTTTTTATAACATAGTGTGGTAGAAAAAGACAGAGATGAAAAATTAAGCACTAAATTGTGCATTAAGTTGCTCCATAAACTTGCACTTAGTGAATTACATACATAACCCTGACCATCCCTCTTTGCTCTCTAAAGCTAGGAATACACAATGCAACTTTTCCATGCATCAATAAAGTTTTAAAAAGATAAAAAAAGATGCAAGCAGATTTTGTCTCCTTTTAACCTGTTATTAGAAAATTTGATGCATGAAAAAGACACATTAATTGTGTTTTTCTAGCTTTATACACTTTTTTTACTAAAAACAAGTTAACAGTTGAAAAAATTCCGATCTATCTTTGTTTTGGAAAAGTGGCAAAGAAATAACAAACCTTTCCTCGGTCTGTGCCTAGAAATCCAGGGTTTCTAGTTCTGTGGAAGAAATAAACAAGACCAAGAACAAGACTTATGCTTAATAAGATAAGGCCTTGGTTTATGCATTACTCTTTGCATTAATAAGATGACACCATTAATTTATTGCATTTGATGCAATTCTAATATTGGGTAATTATATATTTTAATAGTAATATTTTGTAAAATTTTAAGTCTCACAATCTAAACTATTTTGTTTGGTACTAAACAGTCCTGACAATTAAAAATGACAAAATATTTATTACCCACATAAAAAAAATGTTTAGTTTAGCAATTATTAGCATAATTTTTAATAAAACTTAAAGTCCAGGATCTTGGGGTCAATGAGAGTTTAACAGCCAACCTAAAATTTGTACTACATGAAGGGGACTTCACTCTTGGCAATATATGTACAAAATTGTGTCAGAATAATGCACATTTTTTGGAATTATTTTTAATTTTTTAGCATTATTCAGAATTTTTTTGGGCATTATGTATTTGGAATTATCGAGGGGTAAAACACTTGCAAAAATTTGTACAGGGTGATCATTTATAAAGTTTCCTTTGGAAAAAGTTTTTTGCTATTGGTCCCAGGATGTTTAAACAAAGACCATTCAAATAAAGGTTAGTTTACCTAGATTTGACAAACCTTATGTCATATTTGACAAACCTTATGTCATATTTGACATGTATAGTTTACTGGTTGCGTAGGAATGTTTTGTTATTTTAAATACAACACTCTGTATATTGTGTCATTTTTGACTTCTCTGTCAAAAGACCTTTTCAGCAATACCACACAATAAGGCTTTATTCCTTATTGTTTTAAATATATTGAATGTCAAAAATATTGTAAATACAACCTTCAAAATAAACGAGATTCATAAATTATTTTTGATTAATTTTACTTAATATATTTTTTACAAGGACTACTAAAAAAATTCTGTGACATTTAGTAAAACCCCATTTTGAAAGAAACAATTTACACAGGGGTAAACCACTTGTGAAATTTGGTGTACAAGCTATGTGAAATCCGTGAAATTCTGAGAAATTTTATGAAATTCTGTGATATTTTGTGAAATTCTGTGAAATTTTGTGATATTTTGTGAAATTTTGCAAAATTCTGTAAAACTTTTGGAAATTTTCACTCCAAATTTTGAGAAAATTTCAGATACATACATATCCGTACCTCAGCAAAAGTGCATTATTTTTTGACTTAACATTTACCACAAATTAAAAAAAAAACATTTTACTAGGACCATGCGGAAAACACCGTAAAACTTTCCCGCACTAAGTGTGCAAATGAATTTACCTCAAGAGTCGATTTTTCATTATTGGCTTTTTTTCTTTTTGATTCGTCATAGAAAAAATATTCATCCTAGCTCATGCTCCGCTCGGCGTCGTTCGGATCAACGGCGGGAAAGATTAACTTTCCGCACTATAGTAGTAGTAGTAGAGAAGGGGCGGCGCGAGCCTGGCAAGTAGGCCTCCCTGGGCCCTTTCTGCCCTACCCCGAACCTGCCCCTAATCCACTGCGTGCACCACTGGTCTGGCAGTTTGCTCATTTGGTCTCACTGTTCTTTTTGCAAAGTCCAGTATTTTGTCCCATTTGAGCGTGTGCAGGTCCTCCTCATCCAGGGTCGGGAAACCGAACACCTGATATCTCGTCCTCTGGTATGCCTTGCAGTTGGCTATAACGTGTCGAGATGTCTCTTCTGCCCGCCACAGGCCCGGCAGGTCGAGTCATTCTCCACCGCAATCCGGGTCATGTGCTTCCTTAGTCGGTTGTGACTTGTTATGATACCTGTCAGCAGACCAGCGTCCCTTCGCGATCTCCCCAGGAGCCATTTTTGTCTGGCTACATCCGGGCCCTTCACGAAGTCCTTGGACTGTCTGCATCCTGTTCCTGCTCTCCAAGCGGTCATCATGGCATCGTTGGCCCATTTGTTGAGTCGACTTTGCAATTGCCTCTTGGTTGTTCCTAGGAGTGGTTCCGGCCCTACATACTGGGTGCTTGCCCCGATCCTGGTGAGTTCGTCGGCCATCTTGTTACCCGGCACCCCCATATGTCCCGGTACCCACATAAGTGTCATTTGTTTGCCCTCTCTCAAGGATTCCAGTACATCCGCACATTCCTCCAACAGGGTGTTGGTGATCTTGGGCGCCCTTAGTGCCTTTAGGGCTGATGGGCTGTCGGAGCATATATAAACATGCTCCTCCCTACCGTTCTTTATTTCTTCCATGCTTGCAGCCATTATTATGGCATACATCTCTGCCTGAAAGACCATGGCTTGCTCTCCGAGCGGGTAGCTCTTTCGAACCTCCTGGTCTTCCACATAAACCTCCGATTCTGTGGTTTGCCTCTCCGACAGTTTCGACCAGTCGGTGTAGCAAATCACGGCGTTCTCCTCGAACTGTTCGCGGAGGTTTTCACTCTGCCATAGTTCCCTGTCTGGGATGACTACTTTATACCTCTTGTTGAATCTCCAGGGGTTTTTTGGTCTCTGTGTTTTAATCGCTGCCATAGGGATTTCTCTCTCGGCGATTTGGGCAATCCTAAGATGCCCCACAGCTTCCCCTCTTCCTCTCCATTGACCTGTATCTCTCAGCTGGAGGTGGGTCGCCATCGCTTCTTTTCTGATCCAGATCGGAAGCGGCGGCAGTCCCAGAATGGTCCCGAGTGCCTGTATAGGTGCCTTCCTCATAGCGCCGGTTATCCCTCTGCATATGGTTCCCTGTAGGCTCCTAAGCTTGAGGGTAGTAGTGACCTTCTCCACTGCTGGCCACCAGACTATGGATTTGTACTGCATCCTTGATCTTAGTACTGCCATGTACATCCAGTGGAGGTTTCTGGGGCTCAAACCCCAGGTGTGGCCAACCACTCGACGCAATTGCCACATCGTTGCCTGCACCTTATTGGTCAATTTCGCAATGTGTGGTGTCCAGGTGAGCCCCTTGTCTAGGGTGACCCCTAGGTACTTCAGTTCTGAAACCAAAGTCAGGGGTCTCCCGTACATCTTAGGTGCTCTGAATCCCTCTATTTTCCTCTTTCATCATCTCTATCTTTCCTGGATTGACAGAGAGACCGTTTTGTTGACACCAGTCTTCTATGATTCGTACCGCCCTTTGCATTCTGTTACAGACGGTGTTTAGGTGATGGCCTACCACCTCCACGACACCGTCGTCTTCCGCACTATAACTATTTGCCTTAATTTTAGGGTCTATTTCTTTTTATTGTAATGGGATCACAAGATTGACAAATCAAAAATATATCCTTTTTGATTCAGCAGAAAAAGGGGAGATTTTAAACATAACCTTAAAAAAGAAAAGGTAGTTTTTACCGAAATACATTAAAATGTTCATGTGACTTTATTGCTTTTTTAATGAAATATATTCATATTTTAAGGCAGACAAATATAGGATTTTCAGAACAATATTAAGTCTTTATGTATAAAGCAATGCAAACTTCTTTAGTTTCGCTCTCCTGTGAAGTGAATGTTTTGTGATTTAAATAATACACTTTTGCTGAGGTATGGTTATGTACGTATCCGAAATTTTCTAAAAATTTGTAGTGTAAACTTTCAAAAATGTTTCAAAATTTCACAGAATTTCACAAAATTTCTCATAATTTCACAGAATTTCACAAAATTTCACATAGCTTGTACACCAAATTTCACAAAGTTTTAAAATTTCACAGAATTTCACAAAATTTTACATAATTTCACAACATTTCACAAAAATTTCAAAGGATTTCACAAATTTTCACAAAATTTAGAAAAAATTCTTAATTTCACAAAAGTTCACAAATTTTTACAGAATATAACAAATTTTTACAGAATTTTATCCTTAGAACATTAAATTACTAGAAGGAGCTTTTTTCAGACCTAGGGCAGGGTGTTTGAGTTTATTTACTTATTTATTTCAGTAATAGCATTTTACAATCTCAACTTAAACTAAATAGGTAACAATTTTTACAGCCAACCAGCTATTACATATTTTAAACTCACAATGATACTCTAAGGTATTGTGTGTGAGCTAATAACGTAAATATAAACACTTGAGGTTATAACATCATAAAAAACTATAACTTAGTGTCTCAATTAATACTGAAAGTTTTATATAACTAAATTAAGTATATGCAAGGAACAAAAAAAAAATGAAATAAAATAACATTATTCCAGAAATACAATACTGTAATTAGTTTCTAAGATCCAAATTACAATATCTTTTTTTATTTTTTTATAAGGCTTTATTCTTAAGTTATGTGAGTTCAACATCTTCATCCCATTGTTGTCATGTTAACCTAATACATTTTCCCCTGTTTTTAATATTATTTAAAATACCTTCAATAATTACTTCTTACTTACTTACTTCCGTTTAATTAAATGGTCTAGATATAGTAATAAAAATGTATCTATAAAAAAAAAACCTAATAATGTATTCAGGTAGGATGTACAACTATAAAAAATGGAAAAAGGTGCTATGGAAATCCCTATTTACACTGAAATTAATGACAAGCCGGCAACACAGATTTCTTGCCTTTTTTTTTACCAAGAATGGCCAAATATGACAAATTCTAACCTAATATTTAGTTAATATTTTAATTTAACGTATCTGGGAAACGAAATACTGCGGTCCCCCAGCTTCTGTTTCAACTTGCATATGATAATACACTTCCGAACAATTTTTCACTACAAACTTTTCACAAAAATATCAAAAAAACACTATTGACAAGTGCTGAAACTTTCACTTTCAAAACAATAATGACATTCCAGAAAAAATCGAGAAACCGCAATAAACAATCAATGTTGCCACGTTGACTACAAAAGAAGATGTTTAAGGAAAACACATGTTAAATTTTCAAAAAACCTTGAAAGTTTTAAATAGGTTGTGAGTATTATATATTTTGTATATTAGCATATATCTTAAACCTGACTAATTAATTAATAAATAAGCGTCAAAACTTAATCCAAATGTAATAAGTTTTTTGTTGCATAATTCTGTTATTAAAATTGGTAACACAGATTTCTTTCTCCCCTTTTCCCACTGTAGATGTTGCACTCAAACAACCAGTGTAACCGGACAGACCAGACTCTTTCTAGTAGTTCATTGTTCTAAGGGTATATGCCTGTATGCATCATAGAAAGTATTGTATCCTGCATCTAGCCCATTTAGTTATTACCCTTAAGCACTCCTAGGTATAAGATTTTGAATACATATAAAAGTAACAGATTAATATGACAATCAGTAACAAAAAGTCCTTTTAAGTGCCTAGGTATTTACATATACCTGTATGCACCCTGCAGGTTATTTCGGTATTGTAGCTGATATGGTGACAGACCTATGAAAGTAAATAATAAGAATAATGTTGATTTTGATAACATACAAAAAGAAGTCTATCTATAAAACAATAAGTTTAACTTAAAAACTAACTAGCTATTTAATTGGCAAATATTGAAAAAAATTTACCTAAGTTATGATGAATATACTCTAAACATTGTTTATAAAATAATTTTTTATTTTGAATACTTATAATACTCATAGGCAACATATTGTATGCTTTTGGCGCTGAGTACACTAAGAACTTTTTAATAATATTTTTATAATGTTTAGGTATTTTAATCTTTTTTAGATCTGGTGGTATATAATATATTTTTTTCAATTTCTTTAAAATTGATGAAGTTGCAAATGCAGTTTAAATATATATTTTACTTTTTTTATAAATTACTTTTAGGACATATTTTTGTTAAGTTTCTTAAGAATTGATTCATAAGTTTCCCCCCAGACCAATATACCATATCTAATTACAGATTACAAAAGCTTTGTAAGTAATTATAAGTATTTTTTCTATTTAAAAATTCTCCAAGTATGTAAAATTTATAGATAAGCTTTCGTATTTTATTGGAGAAGTAATCGATGTGATAATTCCACTTTAAATATTGGTCCACAACGATTCCCAGGTATTTCGTGTGCGTTACTTCTTGACTAATGTTATCATTACTTACCTTTAAACTTCTGAAATTAGGCCTAGAAGTGTGAGTGAGTGAAAAAGTTATATAATAAGTTTTAGTTAGGTTAAGAGATAATTTAAATGTTTCAAGCCAGTTTTTAACTATTTTAAAACCTTTTACAGTATTTTCTCCCACTCCCTCCCAGGTGTCTCCAACAAATGTCAGTCCTGTGTCATCTGCAAAGGCTAGATCAAGACCGTTGATATCTTTTGATAAAAGGGAATTTAAGTAAATTATAAACAGAATAGGATTCAGGACTGTTCCTTGTGGGACCCCTATTTTAATTGTTTGTGTTGTACTCAATTTATTGTTTATTTTTAACATTTGTTTACATTCATTAAGGTAATCTTTCAGTAATTTTAATATGCTGCCTCTTATTCCGTGTTTGTGAAGAATTTCCAAAAGTTTTTTATGTGGCACAGTGTCAAAATCTATAAAAATGGTTAAGCATTTTTTACCTTCATTCAAGTTTTTGGTAATTTCAGAGGTAAACCTATGGAAATATATTAGAAGTCGTTCTTTGACACATTTTTGAAAAAGTTTAGCAAAATGAGATATTAGGCTGATAGGTCTATACGAGGGGTAAACCACATTACCCATATAAATTAACATGGAATTACTGGCAATACATGTACAAATTCCTTGGCATTACTATTAAGACGGCAAGGAAAAGTTATTAGTTCTTCACAAATTTTGTTTGAAATCCCTGACTGGTTTCGACTAAAACGCCATTGTAAAGGGGGGAGTTGGATCACAAATCTAACACATTTACAAAGTGCGGTATATAACACAGTAACCTAGACACATTTTAAAAACAGAAATAGGACTTTTCCTTGCCGTATTAATATCAATAATCTTCACTCTGGAGACTTCACTGAACTTGGCATTACTACCAGATTTACGTGGAATTTTTGGTCAGTTGTTATCCCCTAGGGTCTATAGTTGCTTATTTTGGATTTCTCAGCATTTTTATGTATTGGACAAACTACTGTAGTTTTAAATAATTCTGGAACTTTACCTGTAATAAAAGTAAAATCAATAATATGTAACAAAGGATATATATTGAATGACCTTAGCAGAAATATTGTCAATCCCAGGTGCACTATTACTCTTCACTTCTTACAAATAATAATTTTTTTGGTTTGTAAGTAATTTTTTTAGGAAATTTCTATAATTTTTATAATTATTTAGTTCTACACTATAGTTTTTTATTATTTTTTTTTTAGTTTATCCCTGTGCTTTACAGACTCAGCTAACCCATTTGTCATCCATTTGTCGGACATTTTCTTAAAATGGTCGTTTTTGTGGGGATTTGATTGCTATTATAATTTTCTTTAGAAAAAGACGGACAGAATTTTTGAAAACTTTTATTGGCAAAAAATAAACTAACAAAAAAACAAATGTAACAGTAAAGGCTATTTTTCTAGGTTGTGAAAACCTATTATGATAATTTTATATATTTACCTATTAAAAACATATAATAAAACAAGTTAAATATAATTTACCTACTCACGTGCGGTAAAGTGCACTTTACCGCACTCATTTGCGTGCGGAAAGTAGTACTTTACCGCACTCAGTGCGCAAAAGTGACTATGTTTATTTCAGAAAATTAAAATACAGGTATTTATATTTCTTTTTTGTAAATTTTTGAGGCTTGTAGGTAAAGTCATGTACCTAGCACATGCATAAAGTGTCTTTACCGCCCTTGCCGGCTTGACTGATTAACTGCCGTCGCGTGCGGTAAAGTCTCGGGTAAAGTATCACTTTCCGAACTTGTTAGGTAAATAACTATTTCAGCTGAATGCACTTTTTTTAGAAGAGCATCAATATTTTTTATTTTGGCAGCAAACTGTTCGCACGAAGTCGACATGCATTTGAACTTACCAATAATTTGATTATTAAGCATACTGAGACTTAATTAGCTCTTTTCTGTGGTCCATAATTTATTAACCATGGAAAATATTCTTTCCGTGGTTGCATTTATACCCGGCACGCACAAAGCAAACTCTACCAATAATTTTAAATTTCTATCCATCTTAGTCCTACTTCTAGGTCATTTTCTTTCCATCCAAAGGCGGGCTGTACGTCCAAATGAAGGACGTATGGTCACTTTAGTTCTTTGCACTTTTAGGATCATTATCTTGTATGACTGTGGTCCAGTTCTGTGTTTGTAAAATATTGTTCAATTTGTTAAAATTTATATTAGTTTGTTTAGTATCTTTTTTGTTAAATTGAGCAGTACTGGCCAATGATCTGTAATATTGTATCCAATATAAAAGATTGTGGTTTTATATGTGAATTTTTTTTTGTTTTAATGAATGAATTTTTTTGGCATTATTTGGCGATTTTGTAAATAATGCGCAATATATGTACAAAAACGGCCAGCGAAGTATATGGCTTAGATTAAAAAGAGACAAGATATCTGGTCTAACGACGAAAACTCCTTGGCAAATAACAACCACTGTTTATTTACAAATAAATTCACAACAAATCATTCTTTTAAACGACGTTAGAACGATAGGGACAAAGAATTCTGTCTCAACTACTTTAGGTCGTGATTGGCTTGTGAGTGGGGAAAGTCGGCAGAGCGCAGACGGTCGGATGATATTTTTATTGACATAAGCTTTTTCGTGCTCTTTATTTTAAAATTTCAGGATGTTTTAAGCAGTTTATAAGTCGTTTTAAAACCACATTTTGTCAAAAAACGTTTATAGTGTGTTTTTTTTACCAGAAGGAGAATATTTCAGTGCATTTAAAGTGATATTTTGGAACAAATCGTCCAATGTTTTGAAAACAAACGGAGAGCAAGTGAAATCATTTCAATTAAAGAAAAAGTTTATGAAATATACTTAAATTAGTAGATTAAAATATCAACAAACACGTTTTTTTTTGATGAAGTAGTTAATTTTCGAACGTTTTTATAAGTTTTTTTTCGAGGTTTTTTTTATAAAGACGATAAAATAAAGCATACTTTTGATGAAGTAGTTAATGCGCAAATAAGATATTTTCGAAGGTATTTTTTTTATAAAGACTATAAAATAAAGATAGGTAAAGTCATTAAACCAACTTGCCAACAACAATAGAAGTTAAGTAATTCACATGTGTTCAGGTTTGTAAGAATATTGAATTCCTACCTCTTATCAGAATATTAAGATTGATTTATACTGCCGCGGTTGCCATCTGCGCTCGCCCTTCGAGTTGATATTTAAATCTTTTTGTCTGTCCTAGATGTCTCTATGTATCCTAAGCATTATTGACTTTATTGTGTACTGAAGAAGTCAGTATAAGTAAGTTTCTGCTAATGACCAGAAAAAATAACAAAATTAACAAACACAATAACATAATTTTTAGCTAGTAGGTAATATTATTTTTTTTTTCTTGATGTTCCAGGTGCTATGAACTGTGTTTCTTTGTTTTAATGTTTGGCATGATTTTATTGTGTTGAAAATTGAAATTGCTATAAATCATAATAATCATATACAAACTTTGTAATAAATTTATTTTGTATAAAATTATACTACAAACATTTATTGTTAGGAAGGAAGCTTCCAAAGCTCAAATTGGCAGAATTATTTTTTGCGTGTTTTTTAAAATATTTTACAGATTTCATATTAAAGTAAAATTTTAATAATATAATCCGTATGTAAATTTATATTTAAGTAGGTACGCCACTGGTATGTTTACTGTAAACAACAGAAAGGGAAACATTGTTCCATATAATAATATAACCAAAGTCTCTGTAAGTGTCAGCTATCTTGTCTCTTTTTAATCTAAGTTATATGGGTAATGCCTCGGGTAATGCCGAGTAATGTTTTAGCTTTTTGTATTCTAAAATGTATTGTTCTCAAAATTAAAAAATGTTTACTACTCGGTTTACAACAAATCTGTCCAAATTGCTATACTTACCGTTTTACTTTGAAAGTTGGCCAACTTGGAAATGATCATTTTTTGTAGCAAAATTGTGTAACCTTTAAATGATCTACTTATACTAAATTAAACTATAATCAAGCCATTGAAAAAACTTCAAAATAAGGCCATTAAATGCGTACACAAACTTCCACTTTTAGAACAAACATTTAGAAACCTAATGGTTACCTTGTTCTTAAGATATTTACCAATTCAATCCATTAATAAAAACCAAAAACAATCAGTTACTCTAAACCTACATAAAACACTTCACTTACAGAAAACAAGAATTAACAAATATTTAATTCCTAATAGAGCCTTAAGTAACTTGGAAAACAAATCCCGAGGGGGTAACCACTGTTGGCAATCATGTCACAAATCTTACCGGTTTACAGTCCCTGCGACTGCCTAAACCTCACCAGATCCCGCCAAACCCTGCCTTGCAGACCCTAAGGGGCCCCCTCGACAAATCCATTATTTGTGATGGTATTTGAATCTACTACCAATTACCAGATAAGATATGGTGGTCCATCTAAAAACGATCATTAGAAAAAAACGTGAATAATGGACTCTGATCGTTAATAACTGAGACCCTTCAAATTATTTACTTTGTATTTTATTTATTTATTTTTATCTACCTTTCCATTTCAGGTATTGTATTTGTAAAGATGATGTATGGCGATATACTAGAGTACCATAGAAAAAACTGTCCTACAAAAGATTGTCAATACACACCTAATTGTTATAGAAGTCTAGAGGTGAGTATTCAGTTAAGTAACAGCCAAATATTTTTAAGGAAAGGTCAGAAGAAGTATAACTCAAAACATAACACAGACTTTTTGTTCATATAAATTTTTATTTCAGGATCAAAAATTTGACAATGTAAGTCATAACATCCCATTTTTCTCTGAAGCTTCACCAAAAAAAGATCTAAGTGCATTAGACTTTAAGATTGCTGATCTTGTAGAACAACACAGCATATTTGATCATTCATTATCTTTCAACACTAAAAGTCATGTCAGCAATGATTGGTTGACTGATGATTTTGGGAACAAGAAGTTTAAGGAAAAAGTAAGAATTTTTAAACTTCATTCTGTTGTTTTCAACATTTTAGCCCTTTGTAGAGCAAGATTTCATGATATAAATTATGATGGATAGGTAACTCTCACCATTTTTTGCTGAGATGTACGATTTTTCACCTGAAAATCGGACTTGGCGCACCATCCTAAAGAGGTGCGATTAACCCCCTTGGAGGGAGGAGAGGTCACAACTCATTGAACATACCGGGTGTCCCAAGGTGAGTAACCTATTAGAATATTTTGGAAACTATACAATGGAAACTTTTCAAACTTTCTAGTCTAACATAAGTCCATGTAAACTATCTTTATGAAATACTCTCATATTTACAGTGTTGCCATTTGCAGGAAAACTTGGCAACAACTTTCTTATTTTAAATTGAACACCCTGTATATTTTTGCATTTTTGGATTCTACAAAATATTTTAGGTACATTTTATGTATAATGTCCTATACTTATGTTCAACTGTTTTTAAAATAGTGACAGGTGAAAATTAACATTTTTTTAACTTTGACAGCCTGTAACATCGAAACAGTTAAGGATAGAGCAAAACGGTTTTTATATTCGTATCTTATACTATTTTTAACTCAGAGTTAAAGCGAGGGGTTATCCACCCCCTCAAAATATGTAAACCTACTGACAAATTTATAGGGATTTATTGTCAGGATTTCTACATACTGCCAGTACTGCCAAGTACTGCAGTAGTGTGAGTGCTGCCAAATACTGCCAGTACTGCCAAAAATTTGTGCACCTACTGCCAAGGTGGACAACCCCTCGGGTTTAGATATAAAACCATAGCTTGTGAAAAACCAAGATAGGAATGTAAAAACCGTTTTGCTCTATTCTTAACCGTTTCGATGTTACAGGCTGTCAAAGTTAAAGAATGTCAATTTTCACCTGTCAATATTTTTAAAACAGTTGACCATAGGTATAGGACATTATACATAAAATGTACCTAAAATATTGTGTAGAATTCAAAAATGCAAAAATATACAGGGTGTCCAATTTAAAATAGGAAAGTTGTTGCCAAGTTTTCCTACAAATGGCAACACTGCAAATATGAAAGTATTTCATAAATATAGTTTACATGAACTTATAATGAATAGAAAGTTTGAAAAGTTTCCATTGTATAGTTTCCAAAATATTCTAATAGGTTACTCACCTTGGGACATTCGGTATACAGGGTGGATTCTTTAAATTGAACGGTACTTCTAGCGACTTTAGAGAAGAGATTCTAAAAAAATCTGAAAGCGAATCTATAATGATTTTTACGGACTTTATGTCTATGATAAAAAAATTGGGGCCTCCAACTGGAGGCCCAGGGCCTACCAACTATTTTTTTTTCAATTAGAAGGTACTACTTGTGACACCTTTTTGGAAAGCTTGTTAAAAAAGAAATTTAACGCACTAATTTTTTTGGAATCTGTCAACCAATGTGTCAAACATTTAAAAAATCTAATTTTTTTTGTCAATTGTTTTAGCTTCAAAATAAACAACATATTTCTCTATTTACTAGGCGGAATAAAAAAAATACCACACAAGTACATTATTAGCGGCTCATTTGGGGGCCCTCACTGAAGGCCCAGGGCCTAACAAAAATTTTTTTTATGAGAGGGTACCACTTGTGGCACCTTTTTGGAAAGCTTCTTAAAAAAGAAATGCGATTAAATAATTTTTTTTGACATCAGTCAATCCATGTTGTTTTGTTGAAAATTTTTTAAAAAAACTATTTTTTGTTGTTAAAGATGATTGAGTGAAAAAGAAAATCGAGGTGTGCTTTGAATCTATTTCCCTTTTATCTAATATCTAGCAAATTAAAAAAAAGGTAATTAAGCTGCGCCCCCAAATAGGGCACCTATAATATCCTTGTGTGGTAGTTTCTTTATTCTACTTAGTAAATAAAGAAATATGTAGTTTATTTTGGAGCTAAAACAATTGACAGAAAATAGGTTTTTAAGAATTTTTAACACATAGTTTGACAAATGCCAAAAAAAAATTATTTAATCGAATTTCTTTTTTAACAAGCTTTTCAAAAAGGCGCTTTTTGCCTTTAGTGAGGGCCCCCAAATGGGCCGCCAATAATGTCTTTGTGTGGTATTTTATTTATTCCACTTAGTAAATAGAAAAATATAATGTTTATATTGAAGCTAAAACAATGGACAAAAAGAAATAAGTTTTTTTAAATTTTTGTCACATTCGTTGACAGATGTCAAAAAAACAATAGTGCGTTAAATTGCTTTTTTAACAAACTTTGCAAAAAGGGTCCACAAGGGGTACCTTCTTATTTAAAAAAAAAAATAGTTGGTGGGCCCTGGGCCTTCAGTTGGGGGCCCCAAATTTTTTTTTATCATGGGTGGAAAGTCCGTAAATAATTATTAAATATTCTCTTTTAGCTTTTTTTGAAACCTCTTCTCTAAAGCTGCTAGAAGCACCGTTCCATTTAAATAATCCACCGTGTGTTGCGTTTGCCCTCGCAAACTACTACTTCTAATTTAAAATTTTTATATAAAACGTAAAAATGTATTGAAGAAGTTTTTTATATTTGCTAGTATTTTGATTATAATATATAATAAACACAAACCTCCAAATAAGGTCAGGCACATTAGTTAATTTTTGGTCAAGGGGAAACACTACATTTTACTTTTTATAATGTGAAAATGGTGGGAGTTACCCGATGCATCACATATTGAGGAACGCTTGTACTATTATTAATATTTGCAAAAAAATAAACATTAAGAAACTTAAATAATGGGCTTTAGGTCAAAAGTAAGTAAAGATAACTTTTTAGGAATACCCAAAAGGTTCTTTATTAAGTTTTATTGATATACCCAAAAAAAGTGAAGATATCGTCAGGAAGGATCTGCCCAAGAAACGAATTTACAAACGAAAAAGTTCAAATATTGATAAGGATATAAAACCTTTGACCATAGAAAGGAGGACTCCTTTAACACCATTATCAGAAAATCTGAATACGGAGGTAAAACTTAACTACAGTCCGTTCAATTTTTATTTATAGCGTTTTCCTTTTGCTGCAACAATGTGCACTTATTATAACTCTATCCTTTATATTTATACAAGACAGGACATAGATACATTTAGTGTGCCCTAGATGCCCTGAATACGATTTTTGATAGTTTTTGTTTTACTAGAGGTGGGCAACTCATATTTCCCTCTTTTTGTAATTTTTTTCATATTTGCATGTAAAACGGATTTTATGAAATGGACTGATGTTTTGTTGTCTCTTTTTATAATTTCCCCAGACAGGTTTTGAAAGATTGATTTTTCTTGGTTAGCAAAATATGTCAAGCTTTGACCCGTTTTTAATCGAACCATTGTTCATCAAACTCATTCAATATTAAACCCGGAATTTGTAAAACCCGTAATTTATCAGAAAATGTTTGCTAAATTGATGGCGCATTCGCCAATCACACATGAATGCAAGACGGGTGAATTCAAGTGACATCTATATATAAACTATTGAACGCAACCTGTAAGTATGCGCGCGTAACAGCGACAAATGCCTCAAAACGCCGCGCCGCTGCGCCACCTGCGTGTACGCCTCCGGTTCATGTGGTATTGGCGAATGCGAAACTAATTTAGCAAAAATTTTCTGATAAATTACGGGTTTTACGAATTCCGGATTTGATGTTGAATGAGATTGATGAACAATGGTTTTAAAGACGGGTCTTACAAATTTCGAATTTGTTATTGAATGGGTTTGAAGAAATAAGGTTCGGATAAAAAATTGGTTTAACGAATTGCTGTTCCTATAGTGAATGATTTAATAATTGAACAGTGAATACACACGGTAGATATTAAAAATGTAAATAATAGGTAAAATATAAAGACTCCTATGATCTATATTTTTGTTACTCTTTTTCTTACAATAAAACACCGAAACATAATGTGTTATAGAAAAGATTTGTGGAGTAGAGGGCAAAGCGTGAGGGTCCGCCACAAATCTTTTCTGTAAATTTATTAGGGCGCTAAATTTTCCCCTTCATAATGTGTTATTTATAAACAAAGTACATACTAAATGCGTATATTTGAACCTACTGCTTGAAGTCCACTTACCTCGCAAGTTCGGCTATTTTTATTAATTTTCCAACTTGGTAAATGCATGTTTTCTTTTCACTTTTCCTGAGTTTCTTTCTCCGTTGGACAACGGAACAATACAAATTAGTCGAAGCAGTTTTTGATAAAGCAAAATTCCATTTTTAAACCGGACGTTTCTTAATCAAAAATGTGACAGTGACAAAGTTAGTTATTGTCGGGGGGGGGGGGGGAGGGGGGGTGAGTTTGTAATCTCATCGGTAGAACAATCGATGCATCAAAAAAGTTCTTGAAACGTTCCGATGCCATCAAACGCGTTCTTTTGGATTCCCGCTGCAACCGACTTGATGCCAACAATTCCAATCGGATCCGGGGACTGATGGCTATTGATGGATGGATTAATCATCAGTGATGGCTATCACAATCAGATGTTCAATCAAATGTTGACATCGGTGCCAACGTTTAGATGAATTTCAGATGATTTTAAAAACTTGCCCGGGTTACTAATTATCATTTTCCTAGCAACCGTCAAATCCTCTGGTAAAACAATAACTGTCAAAAATCGTATACAGTGCCTCTAGTGTGCACCAGTGCATCAAAAGGAAAATGTTATTATAGCGGTTTCCATTGGTAAAACGGGTGCGCCACCAGTGCACAACGTGAGTTGGTGCTGCTGTTCCATTGGGCTACACTTTTTTACTTTTCATGTTCCATTGGAAAACTGGTAATTTCAGTTTTGGACTTAGTGCAACTTTTTCCGCACCGACTCTGAGGACTCGTGGCGCACCGAAAACTTTTTCCCGCCTTTATATTTTAAATCAAAACCCACTAATCAACCTCAAAAAGAGTTTTTCAATGGTTCTAAGCTACTTTTATATACATTGAGTTAAGTGTTTGAATGAAGCGAGTGTTCTGGTTTGGATGCAGTTTTTTTCATGTTCGATTTAATTTGCACTCAGACTGCACTGACGCAATTTTTTGACAGCACCAAGCCAGTGTTAGTGCACTATGAGTGGCGCACCAATTTTACCAATGGAAACCCCTAACTTCAATGACCCACTGAAAGAAACCAGGTTTGAAAGTTGACAAATAAAAACGCCCTAGATTGTTATTGTTGTCACATTTGAAGTTTTTAGGTTTAGGTTTTGGGTCAGTCCATATCAAGTCAACCAGGGTATTTTACCACACCATCTCCGATGTTGATGATTTTTAGTATACATGTTTTTCCTACCAAAAAACTGGAAAATCCAAAATTTCAGACTTTTTTGACCAGTTGTTTATTTTGAATTAATTTTTGAAAATCGAAAAAGTCACTTATTTGTCCTTAACATGTGCGCACAAAATTAGGAATATCCAAAGAACCACTTATAACAGAAAAGTAGGTGAAGGTTCATTTTAAAGCTCTTATAAAGAACTTTCATATGAGAATATTGCATAACATATATTGAAAAAAAAAAATAAAAAAAAAAATTTTTGATTTTTTTTTTGAAAAATTTCAAAAAGGCCATTTTTAATTTTTTTCAAAAAATTATATTATTTTCTTTAAAGTGTTATTAAACTATTCACAAAATTTTGAGATGGACAAATCATGGGTTCAATGTGAAAAAATTTATTAAAAATGTCACATGCATGAAAAATCGCCTATAAAATGTACTTAATATTTTTGATATTTTTTTTGACATTGAACCCATCATTTCTCCATCATAAAATTTTGTGGATAATTAAGTAACACTTTGACCAAAATTATATATTTTTTTCAAAAAAATTAAAAGTGGCCTTTTTGAATTTTTCAATTTTTTTTTTTCAATTTTTTATTTCCAATTTTTTTTTGTTAAAATTATGTTGTGATATTTCATAAAAAAAGAGCTTCAAAATGACTTTAAAATGAGCCATTTATTACTTTCCTAGTGTAAGTGGTTCTCGAGATATTGCTAGTTTTGTACATTCTTGTTAAGGTCAAAATGCTGACTTTTTTATTTTGAAAAATTAAAAAAAAAACTACGAATCAAAAAAATCTAAAAATTTGCATTTTCAACTTTTATGGTAAGAAGAAAATATATACCAAAAATCATCAAAATTGGAATTGGTCGCGTAAAATTTTTGTGATTTTTTGGTTGATTTGATATGGAATGACCCTAGGGTCAGTCCATATCAAGTCAACCAGGGTATTTTACCACACCATCTCCGATGTTGATGATTTTTAGTATACATGTTTTTCCTACCAAAAAACTGGAAAATCCAAAATTTCAGACTTTTTTGACCAGTTGTTTATTTTGAATTAATTTTTGAAAATCGAAAAAGTCACTTATTTGTCCTTAACATGTGCGCACAAAATTAGGAATATCCAAAGAACCACTTATAACAGAAAAGTAGGTGAAGGTTCATTTTAAAGCTCTTATAAAGACCTTTCATATGAGAATATTGCATAACATATATTGAAAAAAAAAATAAAAAACAAAATTTTTGATTTTTTTTTTGAAAAATTTCAAAAAGGCCATTTTTAATTTTTTTCAAAAAATTATATTATTTTCTTTAAAGTGTTATTAAACTATTCACAAAATTTTGAGATGGACAAATCATGGGTTCAATGTGAAAAAATTTATTAAAAATGTCACATGCATGAAAAATCGCCTATAAAATGTACTTAATATTTTTGATATTTTTTTTGACATTGAACCCATCATTTCTCCATCATAAAATTTTGTGGATAATTAAGTAACACTTTGACCAAAATTATATATTTTTTTCAAAAAAATTAAAAATGGCCTTTTTGAATTTTTCAATTTTTTTTTTCAATTTTTTATTTCCAATTTTTTTTTTTGTTAAAATTATGTTGTGATATTTCATAAAAAAGAGCTTCAAAATGACTTTAAAATGAGCCATTTATTACTTTCCTAGTGTAAGTGGTTCTCGAGATATTGCTAGTTTTGTACATTCTTGTTAAGGTCAAAATGCTGACTTTTTTATTTTGAAAAATTAAAAAAAAAAACTACGAATCAAAAAAATCTAAAAATTTGCATTTTCAACTTTTATGGTAAGAAGAAAATATATACCAAAAATCATCAAAATTGGAATTGGTCGCGTAAAATTTTTGTGATTTTTTGGTTGATTTGATATGGAATGACCCTTTTTTCTGTCAGAAATTTTGGCGGAAAGAGTATTTGTTTACATTTTGACCATCGAAGACTCGTGAGAATAAAAATATTTAAAAATACCTTACAATTGTGCCACCAGTAAACTTAGTTTTATTATTTATTTATTTGGTTTGTACGGGCCTCTTAAAGCGCTTTTATATAAGGACGGTTTGAAAATGTTGTCGTATAAACCCCACTAAAACCGTTTTAAGGACTAAATCGATTTTATTTTAAAGCAACTTAAGAAAGCGGTTTATCGGTTTAAAACCCATTATAAATACTTTAAAAACGCTTTAGCGTATTTTTTTCAACCTAAAGAAACACTCAACCCTGGTTTTCCGAAAAATATGTCGTTAACTAAATTGAGGAGCAACTTATCAAAACGCATTATGTCCACCCGAGGAGAAAATTGAGTTTTTTGTTGTTTTGGATATATTTGCATCCCTGCTATATACCTGTAAACCCAGAATGAATAAAATGGCGTTACATCCCTGTCTAATTTGAGTACAAAATATGATGTTTGCTTCGAAACGCATTTACGTCCACAAGAGGTGTCGCATCAAAACGCATTATGGTATTTGGCCAATAGGAAAATTTATGGGGAATCGGTAAACATTAGAGTTCTGGGAAAAGATTGGTCAGTTAAACAATTCAAGGAGCTAATAAATGCATTAAAGAAAATTGAAGGCATAAGCGGTTTGATTTGATTTGTCTCAACAGCAAGTTTAGGTCTTGAAATCCCTGACACTGCAGCTTCTTAGCTTATTGTATCTCTTGCTGTATGCCTTCCTAATCTAAGAGGTTTGTTTCTCTGGCAGTTAGCTTCTCTGGAGGGGTCGTCCTCATCACATAGTCTGCAGGTCGGTTCGTTTCTATAGATTCCCATCCTATGCAGGTGTTCTCTCAGTGCGCAGTGACCGGTTAATAGCCCCGTCACTTGCCTGATTTCTTTCCTATTCAGTTTAAGGATTTCACAGGTGAGTGGTGTTGAAGGGGATGCCACCATTCTTTTACTGTGGTTTTGCCCCGATATTGAATGCCAGTGGTTTCGATGTTCTTCGTGCACCCATCGCTTGATATAGCCACGTATCGAGGTTTTTGGAATTCCAAATACAGGTTCGGGTTCTATAAATGGTCTTTCTGATCCTCTTCTTGTTAGATAATCCGCGTGTTCATTGCCTGCTACCCCTGTGTGCCCCGGCACCCACGCAAGGGTGACTCTGTTGTGTTTCGCTAGGGTTAGGAGGGTTTGAAGGCAGTTCCACACTAATTTTGAGTGAATTTGTTGGCATGCCAGAGCTTTAATAGCTGCTTGACTGTCTAAGAGGATTGTTATATCTTTTTTGAGAAATCTTCTCAGGTTTTCCCGCAGACAAGTCTATGACATGTATTTCAGCTTGGAATACTGTGGTATGTTTCCCTAGAGATGCAAATCAATTTGATCTTGGGGCTGGGCCATATACTCCCGCTCCTGATCCACTGTCCATCTTGGATCCGTGGGTATACCATACCAATTTTCCTGACTAGACTAGTGATTTCTCCGTCTTGTTTTCCCAGGATAGCAGGGTCTTAAACGGCTTGTTCGTGTTGATTTTTGGAGTCATGATGTCACTTCTCATCTCTAGCAGCGAGTTGGTGACAATCCTCGCAATCTTGGTATGTCCCAAATGGTTATCATACCAGTTGTCATTGCATTTTAGTCTGTATGCTCCCATTCTCGCCTCCGCTTTGATGACAATGTCAAGTGGTGGGAGGTTTAAAATGGTCTCCATAGCAGCGGTTGGTGTGGTGCTCATTGCTCCCATTATGCAAATACAAGTCGCTGGAGTTTGGAGAGCTCCAGTTTTGCAGTGCTTTGTTCGGCCATCGGTCACCATACTGTGGCGCCGTAGGTTATTTTGGGTTTTATCACCATCGGGTTATGTATGGTGCAAATCCCCAAGTTTTCCCTACAGCTCTTCTGGTGGCCATTAGCGCCATTTTGCTCTTGTTAATGGCGTAGGCAATATGCGCGTTCCAGGTTAGTTTTGCATCCAGAATAACCTCGAGATATTTTACCTCCTGGGCGTATTGTATTTGTTTTTCAAAGAAGGTGGGAGTTGATAGTCCTTCCAGCTTCCTTTTTTTTCGTGAAGGGTACTTTGTTACTATGAGGTCTACCCGTTTGCACCAGTCTTCTACAATTTTCAGGGCTTGTTGCATTTGCGTTGATATTCTGTAAAGGTTTTTCCCTATGATTAGTATGACGATATCGTCGGCGTACCCTTGGGTATAGACGCCTTTATTATTAAGTTCGTTTAGGAGTTCGTCTACAACCAGGTCCCACAATAAGGGTGATAGGACCCCTCCTTGTGGGCATCCTTTGGCTACCACGACCTCCATTGTGTCTCCGTTTAGAGTGGCTTGTACCTGTATTCCACGAAGCATACTATCTACCCATCCACCTATGGTGTTGTTGATGTTGTGTCTTGACAGGGCAGTGTTCATAGATTTAAAGGAGGTTCGATCAAATGCTCCTTCTATGTCAAGAAATGCTACGAGAGCGACTTCTTTTTTGTTGTTTGCTATTCTACCCTTGCCACAAGTTGGTGAAGGGCATAAGCGGTACAAAACGAATTATTTTCCAAAAAATAAGACAGAATGAATCTTACGATGTAAAAATCAAACTTGAACCGTCGTCGTATTACTTTGAATTAAACATTATTTATATCAATTGCCAAGCGTGGTCGAAATTTAAAAAACACCAAAGAGCCATGTTGAAGCACACTTGTGAACTTAATCAAATAAGATTTTTTTATCTTCTGATGATGTTAAAAAATTGCTCCAAGCAAGATTTGGAACCGACTGGGAAGACAAAATTTCGTTATCATCATTCAATTTCTTTGACCATGTCTCAAATGCTGCGCCACAAGTTCCAGAAGGAGCTCGGGACGATGATAAGGAAGAAAACTTCTGCGAATGCCTAGAAGAAGACCAAGTTTATCATATTTAACTCAGAATTTGGTTTTGGAAGCACTGTTTTTGCTAAATAATAAATGAACAAGCCGCTCAGTTAAGTTTATCCTTTTTATTTTCTATCACCTGTTTACAACCTAGAGCTTTATGTCCAATATCGGCCACAACAAAACGCTTTATATACACAATTGTGAATCAAAACGCCCATGTCCAACTGTTTATTGTTTTTTTTTTAGAATCTATGAATGTTTTGATTTCAATGAAAATAGTTGAAAATCGTCCTTATATAAAAACGCTTTTAGGTGCGTTTATCAAGCCAGGAATTTATCAGACCGTATTTAATAAAAAAATTCATCGTAAGAACGACTCACCATAGAAACTGCAATTCGTCAACCCAATTTTTTATCCAAATCAAATTTCATCAAATTCATTCAAAATTTAACAGACCCGTTTTTAATCGAACCATTATTCATCAAACTCATTCAATATCAAACCCGGAATTCGTAAAACCGTAATTTATCAGAAAATGTTTGCTAAATTGATGGCGCATTCGCCAATAACACATGAATGCAAGACGGGTGAATTCAAGTGACATCTATACACAAACTATTGATCGAAACCTGTAAGTATGCGCGCGTAACAACGACAAATGCTTCAAAACGCCGCGCCGCCTGCGTGTACGCCTCCGGTTCATGTGGTATTGGCGAATGCGAAATTAATTTAGCAAAAATTTTCTGATAAATTACGGGTTTTAATTCCGGATTTGATGTTGAATGAGTTTGATGAACAATGGTTTTAAAAACGGGCCTTACAAATTTCGAATTTGTTATTGAATGGGTTTAAAGGAATAAGGTTCGGATAAAAATTGGTTTAACGAATTGCTGACACTTTTACCACGTTTTTACGCACCTAAAAGCGCTTTTATGTAAGGACGGTTTTAAATAAAATCGCTTTCTCCGTGTGTTTATACGTCCTTCATTAAATGTCATCAAATATGTCAGTTTAAAGAATATTGGAATAAATGCGCTAAAGCGTTTTTAAAGTGTTTATAACGATCCTAAAATGGGTTTTAAAGCGATAAACCACTTTCTTAAATCGCTTTAAAATAAAGTCGATTTAGTGCTTAAAACTGTTTTAATGGTGTTTATATGACAACGTTTTGAAACCGTCCTTATATAAAAGCACTTTAAGAGGCCCGGATAAACAAACTAATTGACATGTTATAACAAAATGTATCGTTATTTTTGGCTAGACGAGGTTGGAAATGTGGACAAACTTTTTGAATTGATGCGTTCATCACAATGATACTTTTATCCCGAAAATTATACATAAAAAAGTGTAAAAAAAAGATTTATGAAATTTTAATAACAATATTATCAGCACACATGATAAAAGTAAAATTAAAGAAAACTATGCGGCACTGGACCCACTGTTACCGAGTGTGTTTTTAGGGAGAAACAAAATTACCAAACGTCAGACAAAAAATTCTCGCTGACAGTTGACGTCTATTAAATCTGTATAAACTTCGGTTGGAAAATGCTGTATAAAATGTGTTATTTTAAATGTAACACGAGTTATTGATTGCAATGTACGGGATGATTCATTATATTTTGACATTTGAATTTCTCTGTTAATTTTAAAGATAGAAATAAACCGTAAATGCAAAACTTATATAATTTTTGCTAGGCTTTAAAAATATTTTATTAGTCAGATACTCAGATTAAAAAATAAAAAGAGATATAACAGTAAATAATACTACCCTGATCACCCATCCCTAAGGTTTATTTTCCCATAAAATGCACGGTTGCCAATTTACCGCGGGATTTGGTAAGAACAAAACTAAATACAGTTTTTGAATTGCTTTTTTAATTATATACGCATTTTTATACAAGTTAAGCCTCAGCTAATAACTAAATTTTAATTTAATTAATTTAAATTAATTAAATTAAGATTAAAAAATGTTAGTCTGAGGCTTTAACAAATACAAGCCGACAACGTTGAATCAAAGATAAGCGGCGAATAAATTATGACAAGTCTTTCGTTCACACCTGACTCGGCAGTGTTTTTAACAGTTGTTGGTGGGTTTTTGTGATTTTTGACTTTTATTTTGACTATTTAAAAAAAAAGAACTATATAAAGTCTTTTTGAGAACCAGCAGAATGCGTGATATGAAAAAAAACAGAATATTTCTGCCTCTCCTTTTCTCATCTCTAAATTTTTTTACAAGTGACAGTTTTTAATGTGTTCCAAAAACTCTGGTAAAGTCGATGTTAAACACTACCATAGCGACTGTCAAAATTTTAAGCGTTCCTAAATATCCCTAATTAAGTAGATACAAGGAACAACTCCCGACAGCTGACACCTCGGCGAATACTTTGAATTTTGAACTATTTAAGTAAAACGAATTTAAAACTATTGCAGTGGAGTGCTGTTATTATTCGTCGCGCCTTGTTTTGCTGTCCATGCAAGGCTTCCTCTTCCGTGAATAACGAAGTAGGAAGCCTTGGCCACCACTATAAATTTAACCCTAATTAGGTGGCTAGTATTTTAATTTTGGCTACAAACTTATTTTATTTTATGATTTGAAGGGAAGTGGGTTGACGCACGCAAAAGTCGCCGCCACTGGTGATGGAAAAAGCGACATTAAACAGCGTTGCCGTATTATCTGTCTATCTCTTTTCTCCTCGTGTATTCGTCTAGAAGGGTGTTGGATTGTAAACATTAGATAATTTCCAAAGGAAATTTTTGGTCTCTTCTTTAGTTATTAGTATGAGGTTAATTTTAAAGATAGAAATAAACCGTAAATACAAAACTGGTATAATTTTGACTAGGATTTAAAAATATTTTATTAGTCAGATATCATTCCACATGAGTTCAAAAAACATTTTTTTGTTAATTTATTACCAACTATTTCTGATAAGTGCAAGATTCGTACATAGTATATATTTTGGAAATCATTTTCATTTAATATAAAAGTTGCTAACAAAATTTGACATTTAAAATGACATTTTACAATTACTAATGAAATATACTTAAAGGCAAGTAAAATTTATACAGATTTTGTATTTACGGCTTATTTCTATCTTTAATATTAACAGATAAGTCCGAATTTCAAAACATAATGGATCACCCTGTACTTGGTATAAATGGAACTTTTGAAAAGGCCTTTGATAAAGATCTACCGGAAAGGAGCCAATATGTAGGGTGTTATATTTAAAAAGAACAAAGCATTCCTGTATACTATAAACATTGGATTTGAAAGGAGAAGTGTCAAATGTAGGAAAACTCCCTATGACTAGAGAAGGATTATAAAAAAAGACCTATACAAAGAATATATTTATTCTAAGTATTAACACAAACTTTGCACCAAGGTCTCTACCAAAGAAACTGAAATTGACAGTCATATTTGTGGGATAAAGAATGTCAAAAATATCAAAAAACCATTTTTATTGTTAAGTTTTTTGAAATTTGTAAATCTTGTAAAAAATATCCATTTCTAAATTCTGCATGAAAAATTTTAATAAAAACTACAAAATTTAAAAAAATTGAAATAAAATTTTAAGATAATCTCATTATTCTGAAGATATATTTTATTATTGTGTTTTATTTTAGTTGTTTAACGAAGGTCAACTATCTCCAATTCTGTCAAAAAGGCAAAGATTTGACACATTTCCTGCCACAAGTATGGCTTACCAAGAAAACTACACAGTTTTGGAAACGTTAAACAATGGACTTGGTCGATGTAGCAACGGAGAAGTCTGGGATAGCAGTGTTGCCACACTAGTTAATATGGGGAATACTTGTTATTTAAATAGTGTTTTGTATTCTTTAAGGTATGTAAGTACACTTAGATTTTTTTGTTTTTTTTTTATATTAGTTTGCACCAAGTAATAATTTTTTTCAGTCCTGTATTAGTAATTTCGAGTGTTTCGCCTTTTCATCTACCTCTCGAGCTGAGTAAGAAACACTCGACTTGCCCGTCATTTCATATGAAATCAACCAGGGGACACCCTCTCCGATTTTGATAATTTTTAGTACACTAATTTTTTTCATAGAGCCGATGAAAAATCTAAATTTTCAAAATTTTTGGTTTAGTAAATGCTTTTATTTTTTTTTTTAAAACGCCATTTTTATTTTTTTTTCAAAAAAATATATAATTGTTTTACTAAAACACTCACCAAATTTCAAAATTTTTGAACGCCCATAAGAGCCAAAGATAAATGCTATAATTAGAAAAAAATTATATTTTAAAAGGGTTTTTGAAAAAAAAATAAAAACTTTTAAATTTTTTAAATGTGTCATATTACAAATAATTTAAAAGGTCTTTGAAAGACCTTTTAAACAACGTATCGCTCATGTAAGAGCAATTGGTTTTTATCATTTTCAAAAATTAATAACAAAAAACTACTGGGCCGAAAATTTTCAAAATATTTTTACCCACCTTATGAATAGAATAAGTGTGTAAAAATTATCAAAATCGGGAAGATAAAAATCCAAAGTCACTATTCTATTGATTGATTTCATAATATTAACTGACCCCACTGCAGTAACTGTTTGCAATTATCACTTAATTTTGTTTTTTTATTTGTTAAATTTGTAAATCTTGGTAAAAAAATTAAATTAAAAACCTTTGACGGTATTGAATTTGAAACAGTATGATTTGGATCTTATTGTAAGGACTATTACCAAGCCTTTCAAAGTAAGTTCGCAAAACCTTGCCATATGTTTATTGACTGCCCTTGTTGTCCTTTAAGTAGATTTTGATTATAAATCTCCACTTTCTCCCCAAAATAATGTTTCCACAAAATTTAAGACAAACAACAAAATTAGGTTAATATGACCTGTCCAAAAACGTTCACAATTAAAACACGCCCGACGTTTATATCTGAACACGGTCTTCGTAGCGCAGTAGCGTATCGGCCTGCCGCACGGAAGGTCTCGGGTTCGAATCCCGGCTAGGTGCATGGATATTTTGTGTTTGTCTTTAACTTTGCAAAAAACTTGCCTAAAACTGGGCATTAATCCTGTAATAAATGGAAAGTCCCGGTATAAAAAAAAACAAAATCTGAAGACACCCTCGGACTGTCTGTATTATTCAATTTCTCTAGTGAGTGCAACTCCAGAACAACTGGTACCTGGTTTCTTGTTATGTAAAAATGATTGATAGATGTTTAACCAGAAACTAACCCTGAAACTTTTAAAAACGATAGACAAAATGACAAAAGTTGACAACAACAAATTTTTCTATAAATTCAGTATTTTCGAAATTAAAATGTCCAGTTGACAGTTGACAAATATGGATAAAATCCCGCTATTTTTTTTATCCAATTTAGAATAAGTGTCTAGCCCACTTTATCATAATATTTATTTACATTTTTTTTTGACTTTCAGGTTTCTTCCAGGCTTTATGCATAACCTGCACCACCTTTTGGTAGATTTAAATTTTGTGTCAGCTAAATTTAAGGAGGCAAAAACGAAGACATCGTCTTTGGGTCGAAATGGCAGCAATGTCAATGGTGCCAGCTGGAGGAGCGCCAGTAGCAAAGATTTACTTTCGATAGGTAAAAAAAGGGAATGCTACATGCCAGGGACGGATATAGTTTATATTGGTCCCTGGTATTACATAAAACGATCCATTTTTTGTATTTTGAAATATTTTTTTCTGATATGAAATATTTTTTATACTTGAGGGCATAGGTACTTTGTAGACTTTTTGATGAGTAGTTTACGAAAGTGAAGGGGGAATTTACTGAGAAATTTACTCTTAGCAATATATGTACAAAATAGGGGGCTATTCATTGTTTCAGTATTATTGTTCATTGGCTGGCATTATTAATTAGGGACCTATCGGTACATAAAGTTGGTATTTGTTGACTTTAATAAAGTCGGCACTATTTTTGACAGCTCCGCATGAATGTTAAACAACTACTACATATTTTTAGGAACTTTACTTATTATGGGAACCCACAAAAAGCCGAATTTATAAAAACCGAAACACAATTGAACATAAAATAAAACGTTCGAAACGAAATATGAACGAAAGTGAAAAACCCAGAAAATAATGGATACGAATATAATTTTAATTTACTCGATCCTTAAAAGACACGAATATAATTTAACCGATTATAATTTTCCCGAACCTTAAAATATCAGAATTACAAAAGTATCGAAAATAATTGTCTAGAGATGAAAAACGCCCGACCCACAAATTGATAGGAAATAATATGCCCGATCTTTAAATGAGCAGAGCCACAATCCAGCCGAATCGCTATTGGGCATGCGTCAAATTTAAATCTCTAGAGCACCGTAGGCCCTGGATTGCGGCGTTGACAAGTTTCTCTATTTGGAAGATGACATGGGGACTTTTTTTTATTAAACGATTTTATTTAACTTCACAGTTTCTGGCTGTCTAACTGTTTATCAAATCTTGCGATTCATTTTGGTGATGTAGGTCCGATGACAATACAATATAATGAAGAAATTTGGGGGTAGGGGGTGGTTGAAGAATGTAAAGGGGGTAAATTAATACAATAACACAACTTACTTCGACTCTTCCCTGACGTAAGCCTGGCATCGTAGCAATTGAATTTGTGGCTATCGGTTCAAATCATTTCGGCCAAATTATTTTCGTTAAAAATATTTTCTAACATTCGGGGTTTCTATAAAAATATGTTTCGTTTAAATTTAATTGTATGTATATATTTTGTGGCGATTTGATTTTCCCGTCATTTCATTTTCGAGACAATTTTTTTCGGACCAATTATTTTCTTTTTTTTTTAAATTCTGACAAATTATGTTTCTGCCAAATTTTGTTATTATGACAAAATTGAAGTTAGCCTGCTCTCTTCTTGCTTACCGAGGCTATCCGAAACCTACGTTCGGGCTATCCGGCCGCGGTGCTCTCAAAATATTGTTGACTTTTATAATGTTTGTGCCAAGGTTTGTGCCGACCTTTAATAAAGGACGGCATTAACTGTAATTATGTTAACTTTATAGGTGGCACACACAATTTCAGAAATATTAGCAAGAACGTTAGGGGCCATCCATAAATTAAGCAACACAGCAAGGTGGGGGGAGAGGGGTAGGTGTAAGTGTTATAAAGTGTTACAAGAAGGGGAGGGGAGCAAAAAATGCGAGGATTTATTCCAGTAATTTCATAGTGATGCGTAAGTTGCCCAATAATATAGTAGTAGTTGCGTGCGGAACTGTCAGAAATAGTGCCGACTTTATGCACCGATAAGTCTCTATTTTTTGTTTCAACAAAAAAGCCAGTTAACTCATTATTGTTTTAGTATTCTTTCCATCCATGTTTTACCTGCCCATTTGGTTATAAAAATAGCAGCAACAGTAGACTAAAGGGCAATCTACAGAAATGGTCTCCCTAGAGATTTATTAGATGTATAGATTGCTTGGTATATTTATTTATTACTTGACATTACTAATACTTTGACCCTATACTGGAGACGTTGCATAAAATGTAATTGACCACTTAACATAACTCTACCTACCATAACAAAAAAAAATCCCAACTGTGAACAGGGGCGAAAATATTTGATGATATAAAAAAAATAAAAAACATGTTTTTCATTTTTACAATCCTCAGCACCGGTGTGTCTGAAAACTCGGTTCAAAATGATCGGTTATTAATGTTTTTACAATGGGTAATCTTGTGACAGTACTGTAGTTATTTCAAGGCACTTAACACATTGTTTTTACTTTTAGGAAATGACACAATGCCAAAATCTAAAAAACAAATTGTGACTGAAAAACTACATTCACTGTACATGACAATGCACGATCTAGAAACCAAGGATTCCCCCGATCCTTACCAACCAAAGGCTGTTTTACAAGTAAGCCTAAAAGATATATTTTCTTCTTAGCCCTCCATGCTTTAATTTGACCAAAATATGTTATTGAATAACCCAAAGTAGCTATAAAAACTTATATTTCACATTTAAATAAGCAACAACATTCTAAACAAATTTTGCCAGACCTTTTGTTTTTCAGATATGAATGAAATAATAAACATTTTTAAAAAACAACAAAATGAATCTCGTGTCCGTAAAATTTTTTGTGACTTCTTTTTAGGCGATAAAAGAAGCGAATCAAATTTTCGAAGGCAATGAACAACAAGATGCCCATGAGTTATTAGGAATATTGCTAAGTTGTGTCAGGGTTACTATTGATGAGCTAAACGAACAGGTAATTAAATACAGTGTATAATACAAGGAAACAGGTCAAACAGTTGAAACTATTCGTCAATGGTCCGGACGCAGCCAGAACCAAATGGCTCCTGAGCAAAACTCGAAAGGACATTGGACTGCTGCAAGGAACGGTGACTGAGCACAATAGACTGAATGAACACCTGTCTGTCCAGCTTGCAGGTTAAATGGGGAATCGGAACAGTACATAAGAGAACCCAAGCAGCATTTATCTGACGTGCAAATAAATTAGACGTAATGGTCGCGATTCTTCAGAAACGACAGAAAATCTCACTATACTGGAAAGTGGTGATTTTAACTTACTGCCTCATTTAAAGTAGTAATATTTATCCTAACGTTGTAAGAGAAACTGCGTAATTTTTTTGCTAACATTTTTGAAGAATCGCGACCATTGCGACGTTATTTAAAGTCAAAATTTAAGTTACTACTTCGTTATTTCGTAAGCGACGGACGTCGCTTTTGTATCAAAACCAACGTTGTTAAGCATAAATTAGTGTATTGAACGACCCTGAGACGTAAATTTCTACTGATTTCCCAACATCGGGCTAACTTTCTATTAATTTCTTTACCTCGGTCTTATGTTGGTTTCTATGACGTTAAATTAGTTGTCCTGCCCGACGGCCAATTTTCGTCGGAATCGAATACGTTTGGTGATAGTCGATGAATGAATGAATGTAGAAATGCGTGCGGGACAATTCCCATGTACGTAGGCCACCTTGCTGGGCCCGTTGCACGCCCACTATCCATGGTTTAGCCCTCGAAGCCTGCCTCTTTCGCAAAAGAACATATTTTTCTGGGCTGCAACCTTCTTACATCGCCTGGAGCCAGCAGATAGTTCCCAAGGTGCGACTCCTTGACCTGGCCAGAGCCGGACACTCCACGTGCAAGAACAATTCCTCGTTCTCCATGCACCATCGACACTCTGGGTCTGTGGCAATTCCCAGCGTCTCTAGGTGCTTGTTAAGGCGACAGTGTCTCGTTAGGAGCCCTGTTGTCAGTCTCACATCCTTCCTATCTAGGTGGAGCAAGGATTTTGTTTTTTTTTTGGTGCTTACCTCACCAATCAGGAGTTTGGTCTGTCTCATGCCCCAGAGCGCCTGTCTAAGTCACTTTTCAGGGCCGTTATGACTTGGCGTGCCGGAATACCTAGTATGGGTTCCGGACCTACCGGATCGGTTGATGATCCTTTTCTAGCCAATCTATCGGCCTCTTTATTTCCCGGTACACCTTCAGGTCCCGGGACCCAGATAAGATTGACCTTGTTGTGCCTTACCATAGTTGTTAAGACACGTTGCACTCCAATACAAGGGCAGAGTTAACTGTGTCCGATCTGATAGCAGAGAGTGCAGCCCAACTATCTGAGCAATTGTAAATATCCTTGCCTGAAGCGAACATTTCCAGATTTTTATATTTACACGTCAGAATGACGTATACCTCAGCCTGAAAAACGGTCGCGTACCTTCCTAGGGAGAAGTGGAACTTCGCCCCGGTGGTTTTACAGTACACTCCCGCCCCCCATTTTTGAGTCGTCTATGTACCAGACTGTCTCATTCGGGGGGCACGGGAGACATCCATTCCCTCCAGACTTTCCTATCAGGTGTGTAAAACGTAATTGGAAGCTTCAAATTGGTTTGCATCGGTATTCTGTCCTTGTTCATGCTTAGCACTGGACAGATCTCCGTTACATTCCTATAGAGCGCTGTGGGACTCTTGGGATCAGAATTGATCCTGAGGTCACAATGACTGAAGTCTGTATATAGTCCTCAAAGCCACATGTTCTATGAAAAGGTGCAAAGGAGTGGTAGTTGCCGTCCTCATGGCGCATGTTATGCCCAAACACGCTAACCGCTGGAATTTGTCTAATTGTGTCCTTGCGATCTTTGTTTTTGTGCCTGTCCATCTCACTATAGTTCCATACGTCACGATAGGTCTCACCGTATAAATCCAGTGTAGATACAACGGTTGAAGTCGATGAGCTACTTTACGTTCCACCGCCACTGTTGACCTAATTTTCGTTGGGTTTTCTAACGTATTTTGACATTAATGTACTAACCTTTTGTTCCGGCTGATGTTTTATTGTCCCTTTTTTATATTTTCCCCAGACAGTTTTTCAATGAAGATGACTTTTTTGGTTAGTAAAATATGTCAAACTTTCACAAAACAACATGAGGTTGATACACAGATATTAAAAATGTTAGTCGTAGGTAAAATATAAAAATTTTATTTATCTATCTTTTTGTTACCCATTTTCTTAAAATAATAATAATATATAATATTATTTAAATATAACTAATCTTATACTTGCCTCGTAAATTCGACTATTTTTATTAATTTTCCAGTTAGGTAAATGCATGATTTCTTTCCATTATTCTTGCGTTTCTTTTTCCATTGGACAATGGAACAATACAAAGTCGTACGCGCGAGTGTTTTTACAGTTCTGATACCGCAATATTCCTACGCAAATTTAAAATTTGATATACCTACGTTTATTAATCAAAAATATTACACTGACAAAATTATTTATTAGACACTTAAAGTAAATACTTCAACGCGTTCAAAACAAATTCAAAAGACACTACATTTTTCACTTGTTTACGGTGTGTTTCGATCGAGGCCTGCTTTTATGGCGGAAGCGATAGGAGAACAGCTAACACCACTCGTTGCGTACGGAGGGATGTTCGTACCGTTACCGACCTACTAACGTACGCAACGATTGCAATCAGCTGCTCAGGACTCGCCTCCACCATAACAGCGGGTCTCGTTCGAAACATGGCATAGACGTGTTAGGTACAGCGATACCGATGCGTTGAAATATTTATTTTAAGTGTTTATTTCCAATGGTTGCCAACACAGAAAAAATTATCAAAATTTCCCTAACAACTGCCAAATCAGAGTTCCCACTGACCTGGAAAATCTGGAAAAGTCAGGGAATTTAGATCCTCAAAGTCGGGGAATTGGCACACAAAACCTGGAATTTCTCTTTCTCAACCTATTTTTTAAACCAACTTTGTAAAAAATATTATGTAAGCTTAACATCTGTTTCGCGCTCAATCAGTTCCAGTCCACCTAAAATCCAAGAGCAAGAAGAAAGAGAGAGGAAAGCTTTTTAAAACGTGTAGGACAAGAACCGCATCATTACCCAGGGTGGCAGATTGTGTTTATTGAACATATTTTGTTTTCGTTACGCAATAATAAATATCACCTGGTATTATTTCTTCTTGTTCTAAGAACACATCGCGCTATCTTCTGTTACAACTTTCAAGTGCAGTCTAGCGCGTTTTTTCTAATCCGACAATATTTGTCATGTATTTTCTTTATTCTTAACCTTTAAATGATGTGGGGTGCAATTGCGATGCGAGATTTCGAGAATTTTTATTTTTTTTTAGAGCAAGAATCGAAAATGTCGAAAAAAACAGTTTCTAATTTAGACTGGATAAGTCCTTCCATAAGTCCACCAGAGTGGCAGTGTCTACAGGCTGTGAAAACCAATAAATATCAAGCATATTTTAAGCTTTGTTTAAAAAATATTGAGTTGAGTAATATGGGGCGTCAGGCCATCTTGAGCCATTTTAAGAGCAGTGGTCATATAAAGTACGTCGAGACTGAAAAAAATTCAAGGGAATTGCCTTTGTTAATCAAGAAAACTGATACACTATCAGTCTTGGTCTAATATGACAATGGACCTACATCTAAACCAACTACTGGAAGTGAAGGAACCTCCACAGCAACTGCTTCCATTGCCCAAAAGGGTTAAGCAATCAGTTATGGATGCAGAAATATTGTGGTACAAGGAGTCTTGCTGTTGCCAATTATATCCACATTATCTGCGAAGGCCAGTAGTAGTTTGGATCCTTCCTGGTGAAATATAGCCGTTGGTGTCTTAACCTTGGCTTTCCTAATTGCATATTTTAATGCTATGTTGGGGTAAAAGAGTCACGACCCTGCTTAAGCCCATTGTTGATACCACAGAAATCAGAGTAGCTCTGTTCCACCCTTATCTTGCACCTTGTATCTTACGTACACATTTTTACCAGGGATATCAGCTTTTAAAAGCCCAGTTCCTGCATTGCTTCCCACAACTTTGCTCTGCAGAATCTGTCAAATGCCTGTTTGAAATCAATAAACCTGGTGAAGTTCTCTGTCAAATTCCCAGCATTTTTCCATTATTTGTCGAACGCTGAAAATCTGGTCTATATGCTTATGTAGTATCGGTATTTACCTCTTCGTTGAATAGTTCGCAAAAGTAGTTCTTCCATGTGGTTAGGATCTTTCTTTCGTTGGTTATCAGTTGTCCGTTGTTTGTTAAGAGGAAGTTTTCGGTTCTGGCTTGGGATCATGTTTTGCGCTTTCTTATTCCCTGAAAGTATTCCTTTATTCTGTTGTTTTGTCTGTTTTTCCACCATGTTTCTCTTATTATATTTAGATGGTGGTCTCTCTTTTTCCTTTACATTATTCTTCGTGGGCGTTGGGTGTTGAAGCATTTTTTTCCTGTTCATACTTCGTCTTTCTGTTGCTCTACTACAGTCGTCATCAAACTACTTCCTTCTTTGTTTTCTCTTTTTGTCGAGCACTTGACTAGCTACCCTAGTTACTGTTTCTTGGATGTTCTTCCAGAGCTCGTTTACATTATAGCACCATTGCGGTTCTTTTATTTCTTCAGTAATTGGTTTCTGGTATATTTCCTGTGTTTGTTCTGTCTTGAGTTTTTCCGTATTCCAGCTTGTGCTGTCTTCTTTTTCGTGCATATATATTAACACTTCATACAATTTAGTTTTATAACTTGCTAGATGAACAAAAAAAACGTTGGTAGAACTAGTCAAATTAGTCTTTAATTTTTAATACTGTTAAGTACCTGATTTGTTTTTAGGATTTAACGAATTCGGTTCCTGTGATTTTTTTCTTCAAATAAAGTTTCAAACAAAGTTTCTCTTCTTATTTATCTGCTTTTTACTTTTTTATCTCGATAATATAAATAACTGCTAAATTTGAGCTTTCAAAAATTATCACGGTAAAAGTCTACATTTACTTGGTATCCACGTAGACAAGCAATTTATATCCAAAAAATACCTGGAATGTTTTAAAAAATGGTCAGGGAAAACCAGGAAAAGTCAGGGAATTTGGAAATCAGAATTTGGTGGGAACCCTGCAAATCGAGAGCTTACTTGGAGGAATAAATGATTCCTCCAAGGATGCTTACCTCTGGTAAAACAATAACTGTCAAAAAGTGTATACAGGGCCTCTATTCCAGACCAACCGAGATCCCTAAAACAAGCGAGAACGCATGCACACTCTTGCTTGCCTACATTTCGGGGGCTACTATCAAGGTGACATTTCAAGAATACTGGCCCTGATTTACGATGTTTACGTCGATGGTTACCGTTGTTTAATGTATAGGATGTAACAAAACATATTTATTTTTTTTTAGATTAAGAGAAACCAAATAACCGAACTAATAAAAGAACCAGAACCTCAAACTAACCAGACCAATAAATTATGGATTTTTAAAAAGTCAATGAGAAAGAAAAAAGACAAAGAAAAAGACAAACCAAGTAACAATGTAATACCTACTCAGCCAGTTTTGTTGGAACAAGAGCAGGAAAATGGTCCGGAGATGCTGACATCGGTGTTTTATGGTTAGTTTATATTGTTTGCCTTTTCGATTTTAATTTTTCTCAAACCATCATTTTTTACCTAGTATTACCTACCCATTAGATGTTTCAAGTATATTTTAAGACGTGGACAAGGTGTGCGCAAGATGGGACTTTGTAAATTTTTGAGTGAGTTACCCTTTATAAAGAAGATTTTGAATTTATTTCGTGTATTTTGGGCAACAGGAAATTAGCAGGTGGTAAGCAGTGTACATTTTTCTGGGAATCATCAGAGAATTACCTAGGAATCATCGAGAAAAAGATTTTCAGTGCAATAAATACGTTAGTCGTGTGTAATACAGGTTTACCTATGTTTAAGCACTTGTTTTAGTGTTTTAAAGTGTTCACTTTTTAGTAAAGTAAATAAGATAAATAAAATTCGATCTGATCGATTTCAAAAATGTTTTTCTTTTAATTTCTTTGAAATTTTTTATCATTATGTTTGCCATTTGCCTGGCTGTCTGTCTGCCAACAAAATGTATTTCAGGAACTTCTCATCTGTTGATACTAACGATCTGTGCTAATCAGTTTAGATTTACAAATAAATTGTCCACCACTGATGCTATTAATAAACTAATAGAGCTCATTAACCAAGATTTTGAAAAAAGGAGTTTGTCTCGGCTCAGTTCCTTGATAGTGTTTTGTTGATTAAATCTTATTTGGACGAGCGGGAACAGTTTGTGTCATCAGCTGACTATGAGTCAGAAAAACTTCCGGTTAAACATGGAGTTCCTTAAGGTTCTGTACTAGAACAAGTATTATTTTTGATTTACGTAAATGATATTAACAAAGCATGTCCGTTAAATAAAATTGTGCTTTACGCAGATGATACAACACCAGGCAGTCTCACATTTGCATTAGAGAACTATCCAGCTTGACCACCAATACCTTAAATTATTTAAAAGACTGGTTCAACTGCAACCAATTTAGTTTAAATGAATTAAAGACAGAACAACGCAAAATTTTCCAAATACACATCTCAATTCTTTTGCAAGGTATTTGGGGGTCAATTTGGATACAAAACTTACATGGGAACATCACACAAATAGCCTGGTCACTGTTTTATCTAAAAACACATATCTTTTGAGATGCTTGTCACGGATGGTTGGGATGCACTTATTACTTGGGGACATTCCAATCATACATCACAGGTTTTTAGGATCCAAAGAAGGGCTGTCAGAATTTTGTATAATCTGGGTTACAAGGATGAATGTCGTGGTGCTTTTAAAAAGCTAAATATTTTAACTCTTCCATCACAATACATTCTGCCGTGTCTGTTGCATATTAAAAAACAACATAGTTATCCCATTTCAAAGACTGTCAAGAACAAAAAATGGAACAGATTATTTTAGTATTAAGTTTTATAATCAACTTCCAAACAGAGTTATAAATCTTGATTTTATGATATTAATGACTTTTTTACTGCAGACTTTGCAAATTTGTAAATGATTCTTTTTTTTAAATATTATAATTGGATAGTAGGTATTTTATTATTAGTTATTAACTTTCTTTTGAATGTTTTGGATGGAAACTTGTTATAATACTGTTATTTTAAAACCGCTTTGTTATTTTAGTGTTTCTTTTTGGGCTGTTGTTTTACTATATCAATTCAACACGCTCTCTGTGTTGGTTTTTAAAATTTTTGTTTTGTTTTTTTATTATTTTATTTTATTCGAGATTTTATTATATTACCTTCTTTATTAGAATGGAACTTAAATTCACTTTGCTATTTTAACACGAATTTTATTGTAATCTGACTTGTGTAAGTGCTTTATGCATATTAACATCAATAAAGATTTTGATTTTATTTGATTTTGATTTGTGTTTTATGTAATGTGGTTGACTGTTTAGTAGAATCCTTGGTAGACTGGTTCGCCTCTAGGGTTGCTAGTTTACTGGAAAACGTGGAAATGTCTGGGAATTTGTTTGGTC
Organism: Oxystoma pomonae; assembly: GCA_963921995.1. Taxonomy (NCBI): domain Eukaryota; kingdom Metazoa; phylum Arthropoda; class Insecta; order Coleoptera; family Brentidae; genus Oxystoma; species Oxystoma pomonae. The sequence continues at coordinate 44,964,237 of OY998172.1, forward strand.
CACAAAAGTCATAAATTTTGTAAAAATCAGGGAAAAATTTAACAAATCTGAAAAAAAATATTTTTGGTTATATTGGCGGTTAAAAGTAAAGTGATTTAAGAATTCGTCATTTTTGCTTTTTGGAATTTTTTTATATTTAACAAAAAGAGGCGGTATTTTAGTTTAATTTTAAGCAATTCCTGACAGCAATATTGAGAACTTGTAAAAATTTTTATCATTACTACATTTTTTTTTTAATTTTCACGTGCAGCGCATTTATGACAAGATATCTAAAATTCGGACTACCTCCCAAAGTTTTTTTTTTAGTAATAATAAGTATTTATTCCCAACCAACTCAAGTAGTTCATTACAGGGAATAAAAAAAAACATTATAAACATTTGGGTACAACATGCATTAAGTAAATATTTATAGATATTATTAAATTTAAATCATATTAATTGTAAAAATGGTAATAAGTAAATTAATAAATAAATTGTCATTTAAAAAAATTAGATAATAAAAAAGTACTAATAATAATACTATTAAAAACCGAGAATACAGTAATTACATAGAGAATTACATCATTTTAAAAGATGTTTTTTTAAATTTAATTTTTATATTCTTATTTTTTATTTCTTCTGGGATTCTATTGTATATATTAATTCCATCACAAATAATTGATTTTTTACCAAAATTACTTAGTTCTTTACTTCTAAAATTAATGTAACTTTCGACCGAATAGGGCGAAAATTTTTGACAAACTATCAAAAACTTTCCTGTTTTTATGAAAAACCGGCGATTTTTTAAATAAATTCTCAAAAAAGGGGGGGGGGGCGATCGCCCCTGTGTGACTTTAAGGTTGTTTTATTTATTCGAGTAACCTTTTATCTCTTAGAGTTTCTGAAATATTTCGCATTCTTTTTTTCAGACCGTGGCGACTCTGAAAACTCATCGACGAACGGCGAAAGCGATACTAGTCCTAGCAATAAGAAATTGGGGTACAATTTTGTCACGGAAGACATTGAAGGCATGGCCTTGCATCGGACGCGGTGTCTCGAGTGCGAGGCGGTCAGCGAGCGGAAAGAACCGTTTTTAGAGATACAGGTATGTATAATTATTGCACGAGATAAACTTTTAAACTTATTTTTTTGGTCGTGCCAATTTACAGACCGATAACTTCGCCGACAACGATAACTTTAACACTATTTTACACAGTGCGGTTATTTGACGTTTGGGATAATTTATTCGTTTTTGTTTTTAATTTAAAAAAAAATTATTTTGCTGATGTGGTTCTCCATTTCAAGACAAAATTTATATCTTCTTATTGTAGTTCCGAGAAAATTTATTTCTTTTATACAAGTCGACTTGCTTTCAGGAAAGCCGATTAAAATTCGCGTGACGAAGTTAAACGTATTAAATGGTTATGAGAAATTTTTAACTGGGGTTGCGTGACCGTGTGAAGGTTATATCTCGATAACTAGTTCGAGTAAAATTATGATTCTGATGTCAAAAGATAGCTACTGCTAATGCAATTTAATCTATGGTATCCGTTAATATCTGCGCATAAGGTAAATTTCATTTATCAATCCAACTTACCTTTTTTAAAATTAAACTATACGCCTCCGAATATATTTTTTTATTGGTCTACGAAATCCTCTTTTCGAAAATATATTGCATGCCTGGGTTTTTATTATTAGTTTGCGAAATATTCGCAAAAACTCATGAAATAAATCAAATTAAACAAAAAATTGTTGCTTATGGTGAAAAGACCCAAACCTTTCATTTGCAGTAAGTACCTGCGACAAAAGTTTGACAATTTGGTATTTTGTGACTTTGGTTTTGTCAACTGTCGTGTAAAAAACTACAAAATAATGGGTGACTCAACTGTTTTACGGTTAAAGGAACTAGAGGCCCTCTACACATTTGACAGTTATTGTTTTACCAGAGGTGGGCAACTCATATTGCCCTCTCTTTCTATTTTTTTTTCATATTTGCATGTGAAACGGATTTTATGGATGGACTGATGTTTTGTTGTCTCTTTTTATAATTTCCCCAGGCAGTTTTTGCTAGATTGATTTTTTTTTGGTTAGTAAAATATGTCAAGCTTTTACAAAAAAAAACAAAAACAAACTGTGAATACACACGGTAGATATTAAAAATGTAAATAACAAGTCAAATATAAAGACTCCAATGATCTATATTTTTTTTACAATAAAATATGGAAACATAATGTATTATTTATTAACGAAGTACATGCTAAATGCGTATGTTTCTACTTACTGCTTGTAGCTCACTTACCTCGCAAATTCGGCTATTTTTATTAATTTTCCAGCTTGGTAAATGCATGTTTTCTTTTCACTTTTCCTGAGTTTCTTTCTCCGTTGGACAACGGAACAATACAAATTCGTCGAAGCAGTTTTTGATAAAGCAAAATTCCATTTTTAAACCGGACGTTTCTTAATCAAAAATGTGACAGTAACAAAGTTAGTTATTGTCGGGGGGGGGGGGGGGGGGGTGAGTTTGTAATCTCATCGATAGAACAATCGATGCTTCAAAAAAGTTCTTGAAACGTTCCGTTGCGTATTTTTACAGTGTTTGATACAGCAAAATTCCATTTTTAAACCTCACGTTCATTAATTAATAGTCTTAAATGACAAAGTTATTTATTATCAGGGGTTACCAACCATCATTGCCAACACACAATTCCAAACATTTCCCTAGCAAACTGTCAAATCCAGTTGCTCACCTCTGGTAAAACAATAACTGTCAAAAATCCCCGCTACGTGCCTGTATACTATACCGTGACGTAGTAATTCCCTAAGTGTGCAACACTATTCCGGTTATTATTACGTAGTCATGACCTTAAAGTTAGGTACCAAATACTACACTTCTATGTGGCAACCACGTCGAGGAGACGCTTTTTTTATGCGATGAAGTCAAAAAACGAGCGGATTAGTTCCAAAATTCCCATTCGGTTCTTTTTTGTAGCATAAATTAATACATAACAAAGTGATTTTCAAAAGTATGTATTATATACATTTAAGTGAAGTTGTACGAGTAGAGTCAAAACTCAAATGCGACGGAAATTTTTATGTGAAATATACAACATGTTTATAGCAAAAAAGCGCTCCCTCAAAATTCTGCCGTTTTCTTAATGCAATTTTTTCGGTGTGGTTTTTGAGGTTATATTTTCACAACCAGTAGCTGAGCCTCTTAAAGTGTGTTGGATGCAGAAATTTGCTGAACTTAATATTATTCGAGTATAAAACAATTTATTTCTCCAATATCAGGCTCCAAAAGCAAAAATAAAAGAAGGCGGATTTTCTGTCTCTCTCTAAAAAATGTAGAAAATGTTACTTTAAAAGGGTTGCGACTTAAAAGTGGTCATAAAAAGTTATTTTCTCCACGCTGCCACATCATTATGCAACTATGATGTCACAAAATTTTGTAATAAAAGTAAAATCAATTTCGTAGTTGTGGCGCACAACGTCAGCTACTACCCATTGTGGTAAGGAATACTTTAAAACGGCACTTTAAAGGAATACCATTAAGAAGTCGTTTCTGAGGGATGATTACTACGTAAGATCCACTTTTACATGATACTAGAAAATATTCTAAACTATACGTCCCAAATTGTTGTTCTGGCGACCAAACTACTATAGGAAAGTAGCGAGGCCTGTACTACTTTAGTAAATCGACTTCCAAAGGATAAATTTTTTCCAAAAATCACCAATAAAATGGTAATCTGAGGCTATTCTGTTACGCAAGCCCCCCCCCCCCCTCCTCAGGATTGGAGCCAAGCAACTGGATCAACGGCTCTTGTCTGAAATAGATATGTACGAAATAGTGCTTTAAAAATAACGCTTTAATAAATTTTATGATGCGGTGCCAGTAATGAAATAGTGCGTAGCAAAATAACGTCAATATTAAAACAGCGCTAGCCGGGTTAGATCAGTTTGCCTATTTTTTTTTTGGTGTAGTAGGTTAGGTGTAACAAAATAACTTTCGGTGCATTAAACGCCAGGACAATGTTATTTTATTAAACATAATCCTAACCTACTGAAACACAAAAAAAATTGGGCAAGTCCTTGCAAACCAGGGTTGGAAAAAAACCGGGTTTTTTATATAAAACCCACCCCACTGGGCTTTTTTGGGTTTTATTAATGGGTTTATCAACTATAATATACGACATACAAATACAGAAATCGACAGGAGAACGTCCGAATTAAGTTTTGTTTGTTTGTTAATAAATCAAAGCAGTTTTGGTTTAGTTCGATCAGCGCTTTATACGGATGCGATGTTTGCATCATATTTTCTTAATGTAAACAAACCTAAAGAAAATTATTTTTGGGGCTTGTGTATTTACTACATTGTAAGTACCTGCTTACTTAGTATGATATGATAGTATTTGATTCAAGTTTTTTTTTTAGGGTATTAACTCCATTTTTTTTTAAAAGGAAAATGCCTAAGAGTAGCGGTAGAAAGAGTGAGGTTTTAGAATCCAGTAATAAAACCTGAACCAGAATCATTTTTTTAAAAATAATTTGCATTGTTGCCCAGCTAGTGCAGCATCCATTGAAAGACATTTTTCAACGTACGGTCTTATTTGGAACAATAAAATAAGAAATAGTTTGGGATTAGAAAACGCTTTGCTATAAAAAGCCTCGAAAACTGCATTGTTTTAAAAACAACCAACAATTAAACGGCGCTATTTTATTGCACGCTATTTGGTACGACGCTATTTTGTTAATGATGCCGTTCGAATACGCGCTATTTCATTGCCGGCGTTTTCGTGATACTGGCGCCATTTTAAAACAGGGCTATTTAGTGAAGAGCAGGGTGTCCACAACCTGGAAAGTCAGGAAAAAGTCAGAGAATTTGAAAATTGTCGATGGGTCAGGGAAAGTCGGAGAATTTTCCCCCATGAGAGTAATTTGAGGGGATTTTTCACAGTGCTCTAGTGAATAAACTATTGTAGCACTGTCTTTTTTATTTCAGGAAAAAAAGCAAACATGAAAATATATCTTATTTTTATGTTTGCTTCCTACTTATTCAGAAGGAGTGGTGAAGGCTGATTCTCTTTCCTCTATTTTAATAAATACGCACCTAATATGAGTTAAGTGAAAGTTTCAGTAAAATCACTCGACATCTAAAAAAATTGATTCCTTTTTTGAAATTGATAAGAACATCAGTTAGGGACTTTTTTAATCTGGTCAGGGAAAGTCAGGGACTTTTTTCTCTAAAAATCTGTGGACACTGGGAGAGCCATTTTATTACGTGGCGCTCAATCCATAGCGCTATTTTAAGCGGCGTTATTATGTACGGGGCTATTTCAGACCCGGAACCGAAATTCATACCCATTATTTTAGGTACCTGTGTGCAACAGAGATGACGAACTGACGCGATTGGCGAGCGATTTGGTTTTTGGTACGCTTTGCGTTTCGTCCGAAAAACTGTGTGATTCAAATAAATATTTTTGCGGCGAGTGCAATAGGTATAACGAAGCTGTGAGAGAGGTATGTAAAATTTTCATTTGTTTCAAGGTTCTCGTCTTATCAGACGAATGTCAAACGAAAAATGTTTTGAATATTTTTTTACAAACAACAAACATTTATAAAAAAAAAGACTTTTCAAATTTTGACGTTATTCCGTCTGCGTCGCGGCACATTTTACTTTTTGGGAATTGCTTTACTTTTATAAACATTGCAATGTAAACTGTTAATTACGATAAAAACCAAAATCTTTTGACATTATCCAGTAATTTTTTAAAAAATAATTTGCAACATATATACAAAAAATCGCCCGTGAAGTAACTTAAGAATTTTGAACAACTAGGTACCTGTTTTAATATCATTTGATCCAAGGTGGTAACCACTGGTGGCAATCTTGTCGCAAAACTTATGACAGTCCCTGAGAGTACCTTCGCAATCCCTGCGAGTTCTTTGCGATCCCTTCTTTCAGTTCCTTGCACTCTTCGCGAGTCCCTTGCAGATCCTGGAAGTTTTGGAAAATCCCTCATCATGTCACAATTCTTAAACTAGTGGTTACCCCCTCGATTTTACCATTGGGTTTCATTAGTTTTTGAAGTATGGTAGCAAATATTACCACAATTAACTTTTTTTTAAATAAATGTTTAAAAAAAGGATATTTTCCCAAACCCTTCAAAACTGGTGTCATCTCCCCACTTTACAAGAACGGAGACAAGTCAGATATTATTAACTACAGACCAGTATCACTGATTTCAAATAAAAGTAAAATTTTCGAAAAAGTAATAAAATACAGAATCTTGAAATTTCTTAAAAACTACAAAATAATATCTGACCGTCAATATGGATTCATGGAGGGCCGATCGACGGAGGACGCAATCGTTGGACTCACATCACAACTCTATAAAAATCTTGAAAAGAGGAACCACCATTGTGTGTCTTCGTCGATTTGGCAAAAGGATTTGACACCGTATCGCATGAAAGAATGTTGGAAAAAATCTGGAAATATGGCCTTAGAGGTCAAATTTATGAACTTATCAAAAGTTACTTAAGCGATAGGGTTCAATATACAAAAATTGGAAATATTCTCAGTGATCCAGGTAGGGTGCGATACGGTGTCCCGCAAGGAACTGTATTGGGTCCGGTTCTCTTCGTCCTCTACACCAGCGGATTGCTGAGGATGAGGATGGCTGGACATATATTAAGTTTCGCGGATGTTACCGTGATTTTATTTGAAGCTGTCAAGTTGCAAGCAGAGCAGGAGTTTTTAAAAACTAAAAATTCGTTCGATAAAAATCTGCAAACAGTCAATTTTTCAAAAACTAAGTGTATGTTGTTCTCTAACCAAGATCAGTCCATTGGAAATATTAATGGTCTTAACATAGACGATCTAGTGATTCCTACAACAAAAAGCATAAAATATTTAGGAGTAGTATTAGGTAATGGCTTTCGTTGGAATGCTCACATCAATTATGTTGTCAAAAAATAAGAGGAATATTACCAAAACTTAAAAGACTCTCTTACAATAAGTCAATTAAAAATCCTGTATTTTTCGCTTGTACAAACTCGTATTACATAGATATATTAAAACTTTACAAATTGTACAAAAATGGACTTTAAAAATAATATTTGGTAAACACAAATTGTTCCCAACAGACTTTATACTCCATTAGTTATATTAGACAGCTTTTTTGTTTCCGCATGATGTTAAGATCTTTTAAAAACCCTGGTGAAAGTTTTGCAAACACACCAAATAACTATAATACGATATCGACTGATAATGTGGCTTTACCTAGAACTAAAAAAGCATGAAAGCATGTTATCAAACTGAATCGAATTATAATAATACCAATTACAGAGATTTTAACTTCTAAAATCGAAATTCTTGACAGTTTGATGGCCCACATTTCGAAAACTATGAAAGTTTTTTTTTAAATTTATTTACGGCGGTCTTGACGAAAAACGTATGAGTACATAATTTTGACGTTTCATGGGGATAGTTGGAAATAAATAAGTTTGCCCATTTTTAGGTTCTTTACGAAAAGCTCCCGAATATAATGATTCTTCAGTTAAAACGGTTTACCTCGAATATTGAAAAAGTTAACGCCTTTGTGCCCACCCCTTTAGAATTACGATGTTTCTGCATCAGCTGTACGAGAGGTCAGACTAAGGAGGAGCGGACGGATCACCGGTACAAATTGTATTGCGTCATAATGCATCTAGGGCCTAACATGGCTTCCGGCCACTATATTACATATTCTAGGGCATCAGTAAGTATGGCATATTAAATGTTAAAAATCGGTGCTAGAAAGCACGGATAGTCCATTTCCAAAGGAAATGAAAATATCTCGAAAACTGTAGGTTTGAAGATTTGAATCTTTTAACAACATTTTTGCTTTACTTCTAAAGTTATGATTTTTTTAAATATATTTTAACGTTTTTTCAAATAACTCGAAAAGTAAAGCTCCCACGAATTTGGACGAAGTAACAAAATTTGTAGTCCATATTCATAGAAACTTAAATCTCAAAACCGTATATCGCTACTTGCTTTTGTTCCAAAGTTCTTTAAATATTTTATCCCCCTTTTCTCGCCTTCAACCCTCCACCACCCGATAGGGGATTTTTGTACCAAATTTCGTTAAAATCGATTAAGGCGTTCTTGAGATAACGTGTATACAGACAGACAACAGACCGACAGACAACTTTTTGTTTCGTCGATTAAGGTATTTTGGAACCTTAATAACTCATTTTTGATAAAATTAAGAAAAGTCAAAATTTCACGATTTTAATAGTCCCCCATGCCATATTATGGCATAAAGACCTAACAAAACACATAGTATATTTTTTCTTAAATAAACATTTCTAAAGAAACAACTAGGGAACAAATTCCAATTTTTTTTGTTTCCTGAAAAAAAAATATTTTTTTTTGGGTTTAACTACACCCAAGTAACGAAAAAATGCCAATAGGCATACAAAATACACATAACCATATATTTTTTGCGCTTCTCTGCCTTTTTAAAGCAGTCTGGGGCATCTCTCGTAAGAGTCCAGCAGTAGTCGGCTAACATCTCACAGTTCCATTTTCCCTGATACCTTCTTTCCATGTTTAAAATATCGTGGTGGAACCTCCCACCGTGCTCATCATTTACAGCACCACAATTTTCCGGATAGTAATTCAGATGAGAATCCAAGAAATTAATTTTTAACGACATTACTAGTTTTTGGTAACACAAAAAAAGTTGGGCAACCAGATCTATAGTTTTCTGCTCTAGTGTTTCCCAGGAAATTTGTTGTAACCATTTTAAATGCTTTCGAAGCGTCTTCTTCCTAGCCTGGAAATATGGAATCGAATTGCGCATCTCCGAAAAGTTTTCTAATCTGGGGACCCACAAATATTCCCCCTTTAAATTTAGCGTCACTGATTCTAGGGAACTGTTCTTTTAAATAACATGGCCTTCTTTGTCCATGGCGTTCACAACATTTTTCATAAGTCCTAATTTTATATGAAGTGACGGTAGTAAAATCTTTTCTGAGGGAACTAGTGGCGCGCTGGTTACATTTTTCCGCTGACAATACTTATCATTAATTAAATTTAAACACGCCCACAAAATTTACTCTCTCTCAGACTAATTTCTAACAATATTATGTAAAAATGTAACTAACAATTGATTGATAATAAATCCAGGTATTTCCCATACATTAAGGTAATTATTACAATTAGCATGGATCTATAAAACCGCACCTAGGTTAGGTTAGGTTAGTTATGAGTGGTACAACACTGCGACTTAAGAGGTCTATTGTGGCTCATACCTAACTACAAGTTACTCATCCCAACTTTCCTGATAAAGGAAATCAATCTATTTGGTGAGACTTCCTCGAAATCTTGGGGCACTTTCAACCCAGGGACAAATATTTTCGCCCTTGTTCTCATTAATCCTACGCAGTGGCTTAGGATGTGTACCAGCGTTTCCCCGTCTCCTCCACAGAATCTTCAAATCAGTGTCTTGCTCACTCCAATTCTATTTTAGTGTTGGTTGATTCGGCACTGGCCTGTATACAGACCTGTGATTATTCTCAGGCTGTTCCTTGGTAGTGGCAAAAACTGCTTTGCTCTGCTTTTGTCTGTCTTATTCAGAAGAGTGCTGTTGTTTCGGAGTTGAGCGCCATTGCTGCACCCCTTTTCTTTCAGTCCGCTCAGATAAGTCTTTACTGACCGTGGCTTTAGTTAGTCCAAAGCAGGGCTCTAGCCCTAAGAACGCAGATTCCGCTCCTGCCTTAGCATGAGAGTGACCCATACAAGAGTGATTTTGTTGGTTCCACAGATCTTTAGCAGAGTTTGAAGGAGGTTCCAAACTAAAAGTGATTGGATCTTATTTGACCTTATTGCGTTCAGAGCAGCTTGACTATCTGATATGATTTTGATGCTTCTGTTAGAGATGTTTTTGTCGGCTATGTCTCTTGCACAGAGCTCTATGGCGTAAACCTCGGCCTGGAATATGGTAGCAAGGTTACCGAGTCCAACTGAAATTTCAGCTTTTGAACCCGATACACCCGCTCCCACGTCATCCTTGGTTTTTGATCCGTTTGTGTACCAAACGTGGTCAGCTTTGGCAAGTTGATTTATATTCCCCTCCCATTCTTCCCTCGTTAGAAACAGACCTGAAACGGTTTTTCAAAGTTGTATTTTGGAAGCCTGTAGTCACAAATTACCTATTTTTTACTTAAATTTAGGATAATCGAGAGGAGTTGGCTTTTGATATAAGAAATATATGCTCTGAAAGCAATAAGCTGGAACTGCCTTCAAACTCTGCGAAAGATATGTGGAACCAACAAAATCACTTTTGTATGGGTCCCGGGCCACACAGGAATTGAAGGAAACGCTGCTAAGGCAGGAGCGAAATCTGCGTTCTTAGAGCCAGAGCCCTGCTTTGGACTAACTAAAGACACGGTAAATAGGGAATTATCCGAGTGGGTTGAAAGAAAAGGGATGCAGCACTGGCGCTCAACTCCGGAACAACAGCACTCCAAAGCCTTTCTGAATAAGCCAGACAAACGTAGAGCAAAGCAGCTCCTGCAATTACAAAGCAACAGCCTGAGAATAATCACAGGTCTGTATGCAGGCCAGTGACAACTCAACCAACACATGAATACAATTGGAGTGAGCAATGCACCGATTTGTAGATTGTGTGGAGGAGAGGCCCAAGTAGCATTTATCGTCTTCCAACCTAATCTGTCATAAAGCGATGTCGTATTAGGTACAAAATAAAGTTGTCTACTAGTAAGTCAACGACAAACGTCTTTTGTAATAAAATCCGACGTTTACGTAGTCAGGTACACATATGCGAACCTTAAAAGACGTCAAAATAGGCAACAGAATTTGTACCAATATTTGGATTTACGTCAGTTTACTTTTCAAAACCGACTGTTTTAACGCCTATACCTAAATCGACCACGAAACATCGTCGGCCTTGTTACCTTAATCGACGTCGGATTTCAGGGCCCTTATTTGGATACCAAAAAAGGAACGCAGAAAAAGAAGGATACTTAACCTACAATTTTGCATCTGGGACATCAAATTGCACAATTTGTTGGCTTGCTTGCCCAACCCAACCAAAAATCTGATGGACCTTCAGCTCGCACTTATATTTCTTCCAGTCCACTTTATCTGGAGCATTAGTGGGGTCACACTGATATTGTTTAATGTCGCTTTTTTTATTATGTTGTTATCCTCCCCCCACATCTGCTTGACAGGTTCGAGCTCTTTCAGTGATTTAATAAATACAATTTTAAAATAATCCATGTTTTTAAGGAAAAAACATGGAAAAACGGAAAATATTTTTCTAGGTTATGTTCAGCTTAACAGTCATTCTTCTTCTAAGTCAGTTAGATTTGGATAAAATTAGGGCTGCAAATCGGTGTCGTTATCCAAATTGCTGATAAATTGGTAAAAGTACTATACCAGCCCAAATTCGGCCATTTTCGAGTTGCAAGCTTGGGCAGCCATTATTCACAACAATTTTTTTCTGTTTTTTTTTTTTTTTACAATAAAAGAGACTTAATAATGCCTTAAAGATGCGTTTAGTATTACTCTTGAGTGATTTTAGTATTAATCAGTCAGTAAAGTGACCCTCGCAGAAATATTTCGCTCTAGATTACTCGTATTATTACTAATAACAACTTTTATTGTTAATGAAATAAAAAGGTGGCCATTTATTTTTTGTGAGTTATAATTCGTTAATATATATTTCACCTAAAAATTACTAAACAAGTACCATATTAAGTAATCAAGTAAATAGTATAAATTTACGTAAGCTGGCGGACGTATTATCACGTCGTCATAGGTAAACTGTTAGCGACGTCGAGTCGACCCGAATTTGTATTCCCTATTTAGGTCGGATTGGGGTCATATGGAATGAGATTTGTAGTCCGCTTGCCAACGTCTGGGTTATTAAGCCAACGAACAGAGGACGTAGTTTGACGTCCAAATGCTACTTGGGGGGGGAGGGGGTGGGAAACGCCGGGATATCTTATGCCACTACGTAGGATTAATGAGAAAAGGGGCGAAAATATTTGACCCTGGGTTGAAAGTGCCCCAAGATTTCGATTAAGTCTCACCAAGTAGACTGATTTCCTTTATCAGGAAAGTTGGGATGAGTGACTTGACAGGTATGAGCGACAATAGACCTCACAGTTGAGGTTGCAGTATTGCACCACTCACAACAAACCTAACCTAACCTGACTCCCGCGGATATCCAAAAAATGTTATAAATGCAAACTACTTGGTCAAAAAAGAGTCACATTAAAGCTTCAAACTCGTCTCTGAATCTAAGTAAAAAAGGGTACAAATTTTGTTGCCAAATTAGCCTAGTAATACTGCTTATGAAGGATTCTTAAAAGGTAAAAGAGAGTAACACCTTACCTAATTGGATTTTTTTTATAGTGACGAGGAATCTTCATAGACAGCGGGCTCTGGTGGCCTGCCGAATGTGCCCGATTCATCCTCTCTTGAGGGCGCCTACTGACTAAACTCCTGCGCTGCACATTTGGTCGAAATAGCGGAACCATTCTCAGGAATATAACGTCACTATTTTGCCGTTCACTATTTTCGTCTCTTAGGTGCGTTCGTCTTCGTGTTTGATTTTTAGAACCTTTCTTATTATATCATGTCGCTGGTTCCATTTATCTACGTCTTGTATCATTTATTTGAAGAGGTTCTCTATGGTCATGTTCTCTATCTGTAGATCGTGTCTTGTTGTTTTGCGGTAGTTCTCAAATCTTGGACAGTAAATTATCGTATGTTCTGCGTCATCTATTCTTTGACGGTATCGACATATGTTGTCTGTTTGCCCTATTCGCCTGCTTGCCAGGATTCCAGTATTTTCTTTTTTGCAGTTTCTTTGTTTTCTTCGGTGTGGCCATTTTTATCTTCACATGCAATTTCTTCGACAATTAGGTCTATGGGCGGGATTCCTAGTATAGCCTGAATAGCTTCCGTTGATATCGTTCGGTAGCCGCAGGCTACTCTTAGTAAGGCTTGCTGTTACTTCTTTGTGCGCAGTACTGGACTCCATATCACTGCACCACATGTCACGATTGAATGGATTACACTTTATAGTAACTTCCTGTTGCTCGTACCGGGCCCGTTTATGGTGGGCGTAAGTCTTTTAGTTTCCTTTTAAGTGGTATTTTCTATATGCTTTCCGAATTTCTGGTTTTTGCTTTAGTACTGGTTTACTGAACCTAACAAGCTGCTTTGGTGGACTATATGTTAAAGAATTTCAGTAACTTAATCCAATCCGACCTAACCCGTTTGAATATCAATATCGTTTTTTATAATGAACAAAATTTAGTTAGTCTCCCAAAGCACATTTTTTGGCGCGTCACTGGTTAACACACAATGAAGTCGATGTAAAAAAACTACAATCAAAATTGTTTCTTTTCTTTAGTGTCAAACTTTCGATTATGCCGAATGTTCGCGTGATACACCAAAGGCTTCCAGTGCAAAAGACTCCATGGGCTTCCTGAAGTATCTAAAACCAAAAGCCTTCAGTAGTACGCTGTCAGAAACCACACAAAATGGAATTGGGATCAAAAAAAGCGAAATTCAGGTAAGACTGGCCAAATGCCAAATTTTTACTCTCTTAAACAATAAAAATGATTTCCTGTATAATGTAAATTTGAGAAAATCAAGATATAGAATTACCTCAAGATCCTACAAATGTCATAAAAATTCAAAAATTTTAAATGGAGTTGTTTATGTTGATTGATTGTTGTTTATGTTGATTATGGATTCTTATATTGAAACCTCGAAAAAACTTACATTACTTGGATCGCTGCCTCCTGAGTAAGGCAGGGGTAAAACGCAGATTTATTTTATCACCAAAAATGTTACTTTTTATTTCTGCCTTTCCACCAACTAAGTTTATTACAGGAATAATACCTTTGATATTTTAGTTTGAATTTGAAATTTCGAAGGATTGTTTTGCATTTTTTAATTTGTTTGGAACATTGTTATAAATTTATATGCCATGTAATAGTAGTTTACCTACGACCAACGAATAATACTTATTTTACGACCCTCTCAACACGATTTTAATGGCTCACTTACCGAGCGAGCGATGAAACTATTTTGTACTAATTGACGCAAAAATGTAAATTATTTTTCCATATTTTTAAGACAATAAATATTAAGCGTAAATATATCCAATATAATTTTAGTACCTAACCAAAAATAAATCCCATTAAATTGACATATTACGCATTTTGAAGAAAAAGAAATCCTTTTTAAAAAAAAGATATATGAAAAGTCCCTTAGTAACCTTATTTCTTTTGACGTTTTAGATAGAAAGTCATTGAAACTTCAGGTTATGAAGGTTGTTGACTTAAGAGTGTTCGCGTTTGCTATTTTTAATAATTTCTGATATTTATGATGACATTTTCATTGGTCGTAGGTAAATTGTAGTACACATGACATTTTCATTGGTCGTAGGTAAATTGTAGTACACTAACTCGCATGTTAGGGTCATTACACGCTCAGATAAATTAAGACACATACACTCTTAAGTTAACAACCTTCATAACCTAAAGTTTCAATGAAGTTCTATATAAAACCTCAAAACAAATAAGGTTACTAAGGGACTTTTTTCTTAAAAATGTGTAATATGTCAATTTAACGGACTCATTTTTGGTTAGGTACTAAAATTATATTGGAATTTACGTTTAATAAATATTAATTGTCTTAAAAATATAGAAAAGTAATTCACATTTTTGCGTCAATTAGTGCTCTTATAAAATAAAGTTTCATCGCTTGTCACGCCATCTTGTAATTTACGTCGAAGCTTTATTATTATCCTAGGACCGTAAATGAGCCATTAAAATCGTGTTGAGGTCGTAAAATTAGTATTATTCGTTGGTCGTAGGTCAATACAATTACTTTTTATTCAATTTTTTCGAAAAATTATTTTTAATTATGATTTCTGACACAGAGAGTGGTTATGTTTCGTAAAATATCGTGTGTGAATCAAGGTAGATAATAATCTATTCTTGAATGTTGGTAATAACGTCATCACTAGAAGTTTCGTATCTCTCGACCTTCGAAAGCCATGGAAGCTCTAAATAATATCTTTATTAAATTTGCAATTTTTTCTAAAATTTTTGATTAAATGATTGGTAGAAATTTTTAAATACAGTGAAAACTCTCTTTACAGACAGCTCTTATCACTGTTTAACACAAAAATCCTCCCAATAAAAATATTGTGTGTTTTGTAAGGTTTGGACCTAAACTAATACACAATGGACCCCCAAATGTTCATATTAGCCTCAGATTTCTTGGAAGGGTCGACTAGGCCCATTTACTATAGGTACGAAAGGGCGTCCCATTATTACCTGCGGATAGTTGGATCTATGTTTGAAATATCCCCTTAGTTCTTACTTTATATCGATTTAGTAAACATCTATTTATATTTTCGCTTTGATCTACGTGCCTCCTCAAAATAGTAACAAAAATGTCGTCGTGAGTTTGCGTTAATAAAGTCAATAACTTCTGTTATATGTGCGGTGAAGTTACTGCGAAAGCCTACAAAAAGCCCCTATCTCCACTGGTAAAAAAGGCTTATGAACTGTACTTCGGATGCAAAGTTGTGGGTACCAAAAATTTGTTGCAGTTCGTGTTCGAGAACATTGACAAGATGGTTGAAAGGTATTCATAAATCTATGCCATGCGCAGTTTGGAGGTAACCTCGTAATCACGTAGATGATTGTTATTTTTGCATGACGAATGTTAAAGAAATTACTCTGTATTGCGACCAGTGCCCCATGGCAACTTATTACCCATTCCCCAGCCACCTGAGAGTTACACGCTTCAAATCAGACTCTGAAGGTTCTCCACCAGAAGCCGGACCAAGCTACATACCTAGTTCTCACGATTTGCCTGATACACCTCATTTTATTACATATACAATTACTCAAGATGTATTAAATGATCTTGTTCGTGATTTGGACCTCCCGAAAACAAAAGCAGGACTTCTCGTATCCCACCTGCAGCAGTGGAACCTCTTGGAAAAAGGAGTTAAAGTGTCCATTTACAGGAAAAACTCAGGTTTTTTTGCAGTGTAAGGTGATTTAGTATTTTGCCATGACATACCTGGCCTAATGACCGAACTGAACTTACCATATACGCTAGATCAATGGAGACTATTCATAGAATCGGCCAAAAAAAGTCTAAAAGCTGTTTTACTTTTTAATGGGAATGAGCAGCCATCAGACCCTATAGGTCATTCGGTTAATATGAAAGGAACATATGACAATCTTAAGATGTTACTTAGATGTATAAAGTACAAAGTATAATATATTTACCTTTACTTCACATTAAGCTAGGCCTGATCAAAAATGTTGTCAAAGCACTGGATAAAGAAGGAAATGGTTTTCAAGAATTTAAAAGACAAATTTCGACGTATAAGTGAGGCCAAAATTCGAGAAGGAATTTTTGTTGGTCCCCAAATTAGGCTTTCAAGATACGAACTTCAGGAAAATTTTAAGTGACAATGAAAGTTGTGCATGGGATGCATTTGAAAGTGTTTGCAACAATTTTCTTGGAAATAATAAATCAGAAAATTATCCCGAACTTGTGGAAGAACTACTCACGGCTCATCATATTTTAGGATGCAACATGTCACTAAAACTTCACTTTCTCCATTCTTATTTGGACTTTTTTCCCGAAAGAGATATTGCCTCCATAGAGAAAAGGTATACAGGAAAGTGGAGCCCGAATATGCTAGCCGACTATTGCTGGACCCTAATACGCGAAACATCCAGAACTTCTTACAAAAGAAAGACGTCAATCAAATAAATAAATATTAAATTTATTGGAAATATAATTAAAAATATTTATATTGTGCCTAAACTAACTGTTAATAAAATGTATTATGAGTTTCTAATTGTTTAATTTTAATAAATCGGCATTAAAGGGAGTTTTTATTGTTTTTTTTTAATATCAGAGCATATGTCCCTCCCTCATCACTGGAGGCTGATATCGGAAATCTCTGGTCAGATCCTGATTCAGTAGGTCAAAATACATAAAATCCGGCATAAATCATTCCAGGGAGGAAACAAAAATTAAATTTTCTTCAGTGAAGCGGACAACTGTCATAACCGGACCGGACTAGAACCAAATTATAAACTCTTCTAAAATATCGTCTCATAAGCGGACCGCTCCCATAGGCGAACAAAAAAGTCGGAACCGTCGATGTCCGCTCATGGTAGATCTTCCTTTATTTTTTCAGCAAATTAAAATATTGTTAAATATTGACTTTTAAATTTTTTACAATTTTTAGTTTGGTCAAACCCTGTTACTTTTTTTGGATAACTTCAATAATGTGTTATAACTCAAGTTAAGTATAAAACCCTGAGTAACAAAAGGGGGTCCATACTTACTTATATAATTAGGGTTTTTTGCAGAACTTTACATTGATTTGACGTTTTTTCTTTCGTTAACTAGGTATGTCAGTCAGTACATTGCTGCGGTGTCCGCTGCAAACCCCCCCATCCTACGGACATAGACGAGTGGTTCGAATTCGATGATAACAACTTTAGACTATTGTCGAGTAAGCAATTCACAGACGTTTTAAATAAAAGACAAGATAATTCGACTAATACTCCGTATTTGTTGTTTTATACCAAAATTTAGTAAACATTTTGAAATTTTTATGGGTAATTGTCGCTTGAAATTCGGATGTTCACATACAATTTATGCGAAGATTGTACCCACACTAAATACATTGGAAACCGGTCACGGTCAAATTGCTTTATATTATAGAATGTTGTAGCCCTATGAATCCTCTTCAAATAAAAGGAAAAAACAATGGGGGTCATTCGGGCCGTTTGGGAGCTACGTCTCTTTAAAGTCGCCACTGCAGGGCCCCTTTAAAATTCACAGAAAGTCAATAAGGGCGAATGTGATATATTATTTCAGGGGTTTTTAGGGATGGCTAATCAAATAATGATATTTTCGTTTAAATATTTTGACGTTTAAGTAACAAAATCCAACATAATCGCTATAGTTTAAGTCATTTTTATTTAAGGGGTTAAGGGGTCTGATATATATTCCAATTTTTTGATGAGCGGACTGACTTCATTTTTTTGGATCTCTGTTTGATACATTGTTTTAGACAGCGACAATAAATATGTAAAAAAAAGTCATGTCGTTGATTATTTCAACTGTTCTTCAAATTGACAACAACAAATTATTTGACATGCAAACGGTGGACAACAAAGAAATACGTTTTCTGAGTCAAAAATGACGTCAGTACGCTCATCAAAAAATTGGACTATAGCTAAGGGATTTTAATGGACGCCAAATCGGAAAAATGCATTGTCATTTAATGATTTTGACTTATAAGTGTAATAATTTAAGATGGCGGTTTACATTATTGCTGTTATTAGAGGTTTTAACTGGCAGTATGACGCATTCAGAGAATTATATTATTATTTTAAAGCTTTAACTATTTTAAAGAAACTGTTAATTGACAATTTGGATGCGCCTAAAACGAAGTATATTTACATATCTCTAAAATAACGAAATAAACTAAAACTTAATCAAAGGTGACTGAAAACCCAATAATAAATAAAAAAGTGTTTTAACCTAATTCTTAATGGGTTAAATCACATGCCTAATCAGGGCATCCATTACACTTCTGGAATACGCGTCGTGGGATATTTAATATTGTCTTGATGTCTAGCGTACCCCAACAAACAAACAACGCTGGGAACATGTTTCTACAGCCCTGGCCCCAGATTTACACGTGCAATAGTATCCGACCTCTGCTGCATTAATAAATTCTACCCAAAGCTGGTATTTTGTGTAGTTACTATGCCTTGAAAAGATGCGTGCTCGAATTATGTTGATTATGCAAGTGCAAGGTAAAGTGCCTTTTCCCCCTCGATGGCTTGCGTGTCGTT
The DNA here is from genome assembly GCA_963921995.1 of Oxystoma pomonae. Classification (NCBI taxonomy): domain Eukaryota; kingdom Metazoa; phylum Arthropoda; class Insecta; order Coleoptera; family Brentidae; genus Oxystoma; species Oxystoma pomonae. Next base: position 44,983,158 of record OY998172.1, read on the forward strand.
CCTGCAACTGCAGTCGCGTGCGAAAAAGTGCCGCTTTCTGAACTTGTTAGGGAAATAACTGTTAAGAGACGACTTTTTGGCAATAGCCCAGTGCGTCTATTCTTGAATCGAAAGAAAATTTGCTCCCAGGGAGTCAAATTCTTTCGCTACTATGCATCTCATTGGTTCAAATCTACGGTTTAAATCGGTTTCTGCCACTTTTGCCCGATATTGATCGAAAGTAATTCTCTTAGTCAAAACCAATAGAATTATTTTCGATCAATATCGGGCAAAAGTGAGAGAAACCGATTTAAACCGAAGACTTGGACCAATGAGATGCATAGTAGCGATATAATTTGACTCCCTGGGAGCAATTTTTCTCTCGATTCAAGAATAGACGCACTGGCGTCCTTCATATTTTCTGACACTCGAAAGGAAATAGTTGAATACCTAATACGCCTAAAATAATAATATAATTTTCTGAACGCATCTTAAATTATTTGTCTTATACGTCAAAATAATTAAATGACCATGCAATTTTCCGATTTGGCGTCCATTCAAATCCGTCAGCTATATCACACCTCCTAACTCGACAATATTTAAATAAAAACGACTTAAACTATAGCGGCCATATTGGATTCTGTCACTTAAACGTCAAAATAATTAACCGAAAATATCATTATTGGATTACACATCCCTAAAAACCCCTGAATTGATATATCACATTCCTATATACGCCCATATTGACTTTCTGTGAATTTTAAAGTGACGACTTTAAAGGGCCGTAGTTCCTAAACGGTCCGACTGACCCCCATTATTTTTTTTTTGCATTTATTTGAAGAGGATTCATAAGGCTACAACATACTACAGTTTAAAGCAATTTGACCGTGACCGGTTTTCAGTGTATTTAGTGCGTGGTTCTTTAGTTAACATTTTAAAGGGATACAATGTAGTACAATAAAAATTTATGTTCCATAGATTTTTTACAAAAATTTGGGTTTTCATAATATTTTACAAATTCTAGCGGATGATGACAATAAGATCAAAAGTAAAAATATTAAAAATCTGGTCATTATATCAACAAAATATCGAATTTAGTAGTGGCAATTCCTGTACATTGGATTATTGACATTTTTTCGAATTACTGTAACAATATCTTCAACCAAACAAAATCATATGTTTTTTTTTCGATGTTTCGGAGAAGTCCAAATGATGGGTTTATTGTAAAAAAATTATAATTGCATCGAAAATCCTATGTAATATGTGTAAATTATTGACGATATTTTACAAAATTTGTAACTTAGTCCCTTTAAAACAAGGTGGCAGCTTGTTATCTATGTTTCAAATTAAAATTTTAGGGTGAGTTTTGCCCTCATAGAGAATGTGGGTTGGGTTGGGGTGTCCCGTTAAAAAAATTACCTCATTGCCACCCTGCACAACCTAAAATAACTCAAATAAGTACATATTTTTTTCTCTTGGTATTAACTTCTTTTGTTTTTTTGTTTAAAACCAGTGGCGCATCCAGGAATTTACTTCAAGGGGGGGGGGTTGATGATTACAATAAAATCTCCAGACGACGTTTTTTCCTTCGTCTACAGAACTGGAATTTCTGACTAAACATTAAAGCCAATCTGTTTAGCCTATCTTCTGACGTTGAGTTTCTAAGGTAGTTTTTCAAAAACTTTAATGAGGAAAAAGACCTTTCGTAAGTACAATTGGTAATCGGCCATAATTGAAAAAATTTCATTGATACAAGGAAACAGGTACTTACAAGCGCGGAGCTGGTCTAAAATCTAGGGGGGGGGGGTAAGCCAAATCTCAAATTTTTCATTTACCCAAAATTTTTACAATTTTTGGAGGAAATTCCTTTAAATTTTAAAATTTTTAAATGTTTTTCTAAAAAAAAATAAGTACGGGGGTAATTAGCCCCTTCCCCCTCCTAAATCCGCGCTTGGGTACTTATTACACATATCTAATGCTTCCAAGGCGTAGCATCGCTTTTTTTTTTAATAGTTAGCAATAGTTTAGTAACTCCAAACGCCAAGAAGGAAATTCTGATCTTCAAAGGAAGCGAAAAAAAATTTTCGAAGTAGGATTATTGGAATTTTACTTTCTATATATTTTGTTTTGCCGATTGTAACCCAACGGCCTCTCGGGGAGGGGGAGGGGATTTTGACCCTAAAACCCCCCTCGCTCGGTGCGCCACTGTAAAAACAAACAGATAATGTCCAAAATCTGCATTTATATTTTTTTTGTTCAATATTTTAGTTTTCTATAATATTCTCATCGCCCACAAAAAAACTCTCATTCTTTCTCGAATAATAATTTTTACTCTCGTTTGTTGTACTGATCTCAAGCAACAATTATCCATTTCTCGTTTTTAGCTTTAAATGAAATTACAGTTTTGTTAAGATTCAGTCAGCAGGATCTAAATCTATTGGCTTAATATGTACGTAACAAACCTAAATTTATAAAAAAATCAATTTGTTTAAAACAAAAATATACCTATTGAATAATTTTTAGTGGCTGATCGATATCGCATAACAAATTTAAAAAGCTTTGGGAGCACGATCTGTTTTAGATATTATAGTAATAAATACAGGATGTAAAACGAATGGCGGCCAAAACGTCGCAAAATTTTGAGCGCGGACCAAAATAGTGCGGACCAAAATAGCACAATTTAAAACCGCGCAAGATCAATATCGTGCAGTTCTTAAATCGCGCAATCCAATACCGCGCATCCCAATATCGCAAGTTTGAAATCGGCCAAAATTTAAAAATGCACATTAGAAATACCTCAAATTAAAACATTAAAAATTTGGGATCTGTACTTAAAGTCCAACGAACAATTTTTATGTACTACAGGGCAGTTCTGGCATGTAAGTGCCTTATAAATGTCACCAGATTACCAGTTTGCTGTGTTGCGGTTTCGAAAAACTCATCTAGGTGTTAAAAGCAATTTAGCGACGATTATATTGTTGTATGAATGTTCTTACAGCAACAGTTTACAGGAATATCCTACAAAAGCTCCGCGTCTTTCTATAAGAACATTTATACGGTGTTACTATAGACCAGAATTGCCGAAAAGTACTTTAGGCTCTTATAGTATTGTATAAGAGTGTTACAGGCCCAATAATACATTTCTATAAGGTCTGTAAGAATGTTCTTACAGCAACAATTAAAGAAATATCCTATGAATGCTTGGCTTCTTTCTGTAAGAACATTTATACGGTATTACTACAGAGCAGAATTGCCGCAAAGTACTTTAGGCTCCTAAAGTATTGTATAAGATTGTTTCAGGCCCTATAATACAACTATTTTAAATCAAAAGGGTTCTATAAGGTTTTACCTGCAATTTTGCTTTCTGTAAGAATGTTCTTCCAGCAACAGTTAAAGGAATGTTCTATAAAATCTCTGCTTCTTTCTGTAAGAACACGTATACGGTTTTACTATAGAGCAGAATGTCTGCAAAGTACTTTAGGCTCTTAAAGAATTGTATAAGAGTGTTTCAGGCTCAATATTACAACAATTTTAAATAAAAAAGGCTCCATAATTAGTAATTTTGCTCTATGAAGATACATTACAAGAGTAAAAAACCATCATATCAGATCTCTATAATAAAACAAAAATGCATGTAAGTAGTTGATGGTTGATGAAAATATTTAGCTAGTTCTCTAATTTTTCCTTTTGAAATTAAACGTCATTTCTCAGTCTCACATAACCTTAAACAACAAACGGTAAACAGAAAGTTTAAGTTTATAAATCCGCCTTAAGGAAAGGACCTGAAAATATAAACAAGTACCACTCAAATTGGAAAAGATGCGGATAATGGAAAACCAAGGCGGACAGGAATCCCTATAGGTATATATTTTTTGTCACTTTTTATTTTTGGTCAGACAGTATTTTAAGCTCCAAACAAAGATATTTCAATGGCGCGTGAAAATTTTCTTAAATAAATGATAGGGATATTACAAGTAAAGTGGGGTTCGTTAACAAAATTGTGGTGTACGTGTTTCAAAATACGTAAAGTACTGTGGAAGAAAAATCAGTTATAGTTAAAAGCCCATTTTGTTATTCAAATATTTATTCAAACCACATTAAAAAAACATTTCTTCTCTTACTTGGTGTTCAGGTTGTATCAATAGAAGTAAAATATATGGATAGGTGTTGAAACTATTCTATAAATACAATTTAGACAATTAGTTACGCAGATTTTTTATACAGTTCTTGTGGGTTTATCAATAGAAGTAATTTGCTCTATATGGTGGTGCCCATTTTGCACTTATAACCGGCCTAGTAGCGTCTTACAGAACCTTTATATACGCAAATTATACACGCATTTATTCCTACAGTTTTTGGTGTAGGAATGTTCTTTCGGCTCTTACAGAGAAAAAAATACGGGTTGGGAGGATTTAGAAAAGACGCAAAAAAAACGACCCAACACGACCCAACCCAAAGATTCCTCCTTTATTTAAAGCTTTATATTTTGAGCTTCTACCACTCGAAAAGCGAGCGCGATTTTTAATATTCGTTATCCGGCGCGACTTTAAAGTGCGCGATAAATGGCCGCGCGATTTTGGTCGGTGCTCAAAATTTTGCGACATTTTAGCCGCGGATCATGTAAAACGCACGAGTGCAAATATTTTACTAGGTAATAGAAGTGGGCTCAACAAGAAAACAAAGTCATATAATATGGGAGTCAAAAGTCCTTTGTTTTTAAGATACGTGCTTTCAAAGTGTGCATTTTTTGTTGTTATTTTTTGTTTAAATGTAGAATCGCACATTATGATAAGGTTGATGATTCATGAGCATAAAAAACAATTACAAAAAACTATATTAAAGAAAATTGGACACAAGTACTTTTTAACCAATCAAAATCGGTTTTGTGTAGGTCACCATGGCAACACATGTATTTTTCGGAAATATTTTTCGCTTTGGTAGGTAACCAACAGCGAATATAATTGGAAATTTTTTGACATAATCACAGAATATTTTTTTTAACTTTTTTTACTTACAAAATACATGAACATATACTGGTACAAGTTTTTTTTCTAAAAATTAAATTGCAGAGGTTTATTTATAACCGATCGTTAAAAAAAAAAAAATAAATATATCAATTTTAAAAACAAAATATCTCGAAAACAAAGGAGTTTACACCCCTACATTGTAGATATTTTTTTCTTATTTTTTAATAAAATATTTGCAATCGTACATTTTCCAGTCTGTATGATGGCGATTTGTATTTTTTTATAAATTATTATAGTAGAATAAATCGCCGGAATTTTGTGATTTTTAAGAAAATCAGTCAGACCAGTATTAAAAATTTAGTGTAGATTTATCAAAAATTTCGTGATATTAGAGTTTAATATTTGTCTTCGAATATTGTTTAGTGGGTGGCCCGTAATTTATCAGAATGCACAAAATCAGAGTCGTTTAATGAAATAGCGGACAGATGCTATAAAAAATGTAATGTTAAATATTTCTGATAAAATTAGGGACTTGTTTATTGAGTTTTTTTTAGCAAATCAATAATAAAACGTAATAAGTCTCATTTTTCTATTGCGTTCAAAACTATGTGTTATTTCGGACAGTTTGTACGAAGAGTTCGTATGGTTTTGGGGGGGTTTCAGGTAGTTCTTCCATAAGAAAAATACCAACTTTGTGTTATATCTCAAAAACTAGAAGTGACTCATGAAATCTGATTTGGTAATTAAATTCTAGGTTAAAAATTCTACAAAAATGCAATTAACACTACGAAGATATTTTAATAAATAAAAAAGTTATAGGGACTACAGGGTTCCCACTTTCCTGGAAAATCTGGAAAAGTCTGGAATGACCTAAAAATCCTCAAAAGTCAGGGAATTGGCACACAAAACCTGGAATTTCTCTTTCTTAACCTATTTTTTAAACCAACTTTGTAAAAAATATTATACGAGTTCTTCTCTGCTCACCTCGTATATAAGCTCAACATCTGTTTCGCGCTCACTCAGTTCCAGTCCACCTAAAATCCAAGAGCAAGAGAAAAAAAAGGAAAGCTTTTTAAAATGTCTAGGACAAGAACCGCATCATTACCCAGGGTGGCAGATTGTGTTTATTGAACATATTTGGTTTTCGTTTCGAAATAATAAATACCACCTGGTATTATTTCTTCTTGTTCTAAGCACACATCGCGCTATCTTCTCTTACAACTTTCAAGTGTATTCGAGCGCGTTTTTTCTAATCCGACAATATTCATCAAGTAATGTATTTATTCCTAACCTTAAAATGATGTGGTGGGGTGCAACTGCGATGTGAGATTACGAGAATTTATAATTTTTTTAAGAGCAAGAATCCAAAATGCCGAAAAAAAGTCCACCAGAGTGGCAGTGTCTACAGGTTGTGAAAACCAATTGTAAGCATTTTAAGAGCAGTGGTCATGTAAAGTAAGTGAAGGCTGAAAAAAATTCAAGGAAATTGCCTTTGTTAATCAAGAAAACTGATCAGTCTTGGCACAAAATGACATCTACACCAACTACTGGAAGTGAAGGAACCTCTAGAGCAACTGCTTCCACTGCCAAAAAGGGTTCTACTCCTTTTTTGTAAACTTTTCTTATTAAGCAATCAGTTACGGATGCAGAAATATTGTAGTGCAAGTGCAATTATGTCCACATCATCTGCGAAGGCCAATAGTAGCTTGGGTCCTTCCTGGTGGAATATATCCGTTGGTGTCTCAATCTTGGCTTTCCTGCATATTCTAATGCTATGTTGAAGAGTTAGGGTGAAAGAAAGTCACCCTGCTTAAGCCCATTGTTGATACCAAAGAAATCAGAGTAGCTCTGTCCCACCCTTATCTTGCACCTTGTATCCTCTGTATACATTTTTACCAAGGATATCAGCTTTTTGGAAAGCGTTGCTTCCCACAACTTTGCTGTTCATGATCTGTCAAATGCCTGTCTGAAATCAATAAACATCTGGTAAAGATCTCTGTCAAATTCCCAGCATTTTTCCATTATTTGTCTAACATTGAATATCTGGTCTATAGTGGACCTTTTAGGTCTAAACCCGCACTTATATGGTTCAATTCTCTCTCGCAGGATACTGGAGAGCATGTATTTAGCAGAGTTATTCCACGATAATTTGAGCATTTCTTTTTATCTTCTTTCTATGGATGGGGACTATCACGCCTTCCTTCCATAGATCCGGTAGCATTTCGGTGTTCCAAAGGTTTTGGCTAAGCTTATGGATGGCCCTATGCCGTGTTTCTCCACCATATTTTATACATTTGGTAGGTATGCCGTCACTACCACTAGCTTTGTTGTTTTTTAGCTTTTTTATGGCTTTAACTGTTTCTTCATATGTTGGGACTGGTATCTCTATTTCAGCTGTCAATAGGCTTATGGGTGTAGTATCGGCATTTACCTCTTTGTTGAGTAGTTAGGATCTCTCAGTTGTCCGTTGTTTGTTGAGAGGAAGTTTTCGGTTCTGGGTTGGTATCCTGTTTTGTGCTTTGTTATGTTAGTATTCTTTTATTCTGTTGTTTTGTCCGTTTTCCGCCATTTCTCTTATTATATTTATATTGTGGTCTCTCTTTTTTCTTGATATCATTCCGCGTGCTTCAGATCTTTGTTGTTTATACTCTTCTCTATCAGATGCTGTTGGGTGTTGAAGCATTTTTTTCCTGGTCATATTTCGTCTTTTCGTCGCTCTACTACAGTCGTCATCAAACTACTTCTTTGTTTTCTCTTTTTGTCGAGCACTTGACTAGCCACCCTAGTTACTGTTTCTTGGATGTTCTTTTAGGGCTCGTTTACATTGTATATTTCCTGTGCTTGTTCTGTTTTAAGTTTTTCCGTATTCCAGCTTATGCTGGTCTTATTTTTTGTGTGCATATGCACTTTACGTTTATAAGTTGCTAGAAGAACCAAAAAAACGTAGGTACCACTAGGCAAATTTTGAATGCTGTACCTGATTTATGATTTTTGTTTTAAAATAAAGTGTCGAACAAGGTTTCTCGTCTTACTTATCTGCTTTTTACCTTTTTATCTCGATAATATAAAAACCTGCTAAATTTGGGAGATGTAAAAGTCTACATTTACTTGTATCCACGTAGTATATCCAAAAAATACATGGAAATTTTTCAAAAATGTTCAGGGGAAATCTGGAGAAGTCAGGGAATTTGGCAATCAGAATTTGGTGCGAACCCTGGACTATCCAAAAATGCAGACTTCAAAAAGCCACCGTAGCTCGAAATTTTCTCTATCTCCTCTAGAAGTACCCCAAAACCATCGAATTTGGGACAACCTGTACATTGTATTTAGTCGGTCAAAAAACAAAACACATAATTTAATTACGGACTAAATGTAGAAATGAATACGTTTTCAATTCGATTGACTTTTCGGTTTTCATGAAGCGATTTGAACGCGTTTTGAACACGATTTGAGCTTTTGACATTTGTCTGATGTATTTTGGGGTTAGTTTTTTCCAATTTTACTTCTTTGTTTGCTTTTTTAAAGCCAATAAGTTTGCAGCTCAATAATATAATTAGAATAAAGGTACATACCTACTTTTTGCAGGAATATGGGAAGGGCTAGCAGCTTATTATTGGTGTCATCAGTCAGTTTCATGCAGTTGGATCCCGATAAGGTCCCAAAAAAAGCAGTATTGAACTTGGGCAGGGCCAACGAAAAAAAACTTCAATTCGCCGCGTTTTCATGGAAGGTTTTGAAAGTGAAAACGTGCGTGCATGCGCAGTATCTTCCACCCAAGTAACATTTCCAATTACCTCAAGTTTTATAAGTTTGGTTACCAGTTCTTATAAAGGTGATTGGGTTTTATTACCAGGTGTCCTGGTTTCATAAAATTACATGAAGGCACGATAATTAGCAATTGTTGTAACCTTACAACTTTAATGTTTAGTGGGTTACTAAACACGGTATTATTAAACTGCTACTACATAACTGCAAACCACAAATGGAACGGGAAAATGTACGCCCAATAAGTCCCTGATGGTTTTGAAAATGAAAACGTGCGTGCATGCGCAGTATCTTCCACACAAGTAACATTTCCAATTACCTCAAGTTTTATAAGTTTGGTTACCAGTTCTTATAAAGGTTATCGGGTTTTATTACCAGGTGTCCTGGTTTCATAAAATTACATGAAGACACGATAATTAGCAATTGTTGTAACCTTACAACTTTAATGTTTAGTGGGTTACTAAACACGGTATTATTAAACTGCTACTTCATAACTGCAAACCACAAATGGAACGGGAAAATGTACGCCCAATAAGTCCCTGATATGAAAGTTGTAAGAAGGTTCTCACAGGCAACTTCTAGATTTTTAAGGAGTTTATAATAAGGGTGCCACTACCTTAATAAAATCCACCAGATAAGGCCAATAAGAGGGTAATAAAGGTTCCGGGAAGGTTCTCGTTACTTTTCTATAAAACTTTAAAGTTTATAATTTGGTAGCGGTAACTTGCTCGCAACCTCTATAAAAAATGAAATGTTACTTGGGTAATCGTACAAATACGAATTACGCGCGACGTATAGTTACACCGGCTAATGCTCAGAAAAAGGTAACACCAGATCAAAAGAAAGTTGTGCATTTAAAACTTTAAAAAAAGTGGTTGATCAAATTTTTGTGAAGAAAACTTACAGATGACATACACCTTCTAACGGAGGTACTAGGTCAAAACCCCTTTAAAAACGAACAAAATTATCATCATCCAATGTAATAAATATATCTATAATGGCTTTCACGGTTGGTCTTGAGAGGGGTTTTAAGAAAAAAATATATAATCTTTAAAACATAGATTTTTGTTTTAGATACATCGCCAACCACCATTTATCGTAAAAAGCAAAAGCCCCTATGTAGCCCTTTTCTGGGGAGCTATTTTTGGAAAATATTCTAAGGAACTTAAATAGCCCCCTATTTTGACTTCATATTTGAATTCTAGCTGAAAGTCTCTTTCCAACGGTACCCCATATCATAAGATTTACTTTACTAATTTTCGAGATTTGTCTTTCAAAATGTCAAAAATTCAATTTTTAAAAGCACATATCTTAGAAACTAAAGTAGATATCTCTATTGTGTTTGTTATAGATTTTGAGGGTTTTTTAAGAGCAAATAGTTTGTACATTCCTAGTTACACTTTATTGATTTTTAGCGATTTTGACGATATTATTTCAAAAATATGAAGTAGAAGGTCAAACTTTTGTCATTCTTTATTTCCTATTCTTTATTTCCTCGTAAAAAAACCTAAAATCGGTATTGAACACAATAGAGATAATTTCTTCAGTTTCCAAGATATGGTCCTTTAAAAATTGACATTTTGAAAGCCAATATCTAGAAAACTAGTAAAGTAAATCTTATGATATGGGGTACTATTGGAAAATATGAAGTCAAAATAGGAAGTTGCTATTTAAGATTTTCAGAATATTTTCCAAAAATAGCCCCCTGGAAAAGGGCTATATAGGGGATTTTACTTATTATTATTTATTATATTTTTTTAGACCAACTGTGCTGTGGTTAAATTAAAAAAAAAAACTATTTAGGTCGGGAGGATTTATGTTTTACCTCATTTGTGTTACGCGTCGTATCGCATTTCTAGGTAAGGTACGTTTAGTCGTTTTTAACAAAAATTTTATGTAAATCTTACAGGTAGAGTTTGTTTTGAGCGCGTTAGGTATGGACTTATTATGAAATGAAATTATTTGCTAGTCTCTTAACGTTAGGCGTTTTTTTTGCTCAGAATTTCAGAATGTTTAACCTCGGTTTTAACGTAAGAAATGTATGCATCTGCAGTTGTTTGGTTAAAAATTGTAATAGAATGCTCGAAATTTTAACGGGTCCTTTCTTTCTTTAAAGTTGAGGTCTTTCGACCATGATCATTTTTTGACCTGGGTTTGAATGTTCTGAAATTAAAAATCAAAATGTCATGTCATTATTGTTCATAAAAGTGAAATTCTATGGTAGGAACTTTTCATATCCAGTTTGTTAAGCGCTTTACAGACAGTTTAGTCGAGGTACATACTTTTTATTTTTAGTACATATTCTTTACCACTTTGACACAATATAATAATATTTTCAAATCAATCTGCCCCTTCTGTAGGATTTCACATCTATTTTTTGTTTTTTTGCAAATTACTCCATACTTTTTTTTATAGTGCCAAATCTTCTGTATTACGTAGTGTATTAAATTTTTGTAATTTTGCCATGATATTGTTTTTATTTTCAAAGTTATTCGTTCTAACCAGTTTGTAAGTAAATTTTTAATTCAAACAAATGTATATAGAATACAAGCTTATACATTGTTATAAATGCTTGATAAAATATGTAGAATATACTCATAATAATTATTAATTTTTCTAGTAGATAGGTATTTAAAATATTAAATTATAATATTGATAAAAAGAACAAATAGACAAATAGAATATCTGTATATATCGTTTTTCTGGATAATTTTAAATATTATAATTATTGTAAAATGTAAAAAGCAGGATTCAGAAATAAAATACTTGTATAGTTTTAAGTACATACAAATTTATTTACAAAAATAAAATTTTTTGCTTTTTCGACTAAAAATTTTGTCTTTACATTTTTTAAATAAAATCTTTTGTGGCGGATTCATAATGCTGAAACTACTTTTTTCGATTTTTCGCCACTAAGTTAAAATTTTTTCAGAAAAGAAAAAGTTTTTTGTTCGTTTGTCAGTGGTTTTTTAATAAAAATAAATAGTGCCTACACACTAGCAAATACTAACTAGAATCTAAGTAATTATCTGACGTTTCGGCCAAAACTACTGCCGTTATCAAAGAAATTATTCTTTCAAAAACTTAGATTTTTTGAAAATATATGTCAGTTGTCTGACAACGCAAGTGTGTGGGAATTATTTATTTTTTAGAAACCACTGACACGAACAGATATTTTTGAAAAAATTTCTTTAACTTGGTGGCAAAAAACCCAAAAAAATGGTTTCATCTTCACATTTTTTAATAAATGGTTACTTAAATTGATTAGCAAATAATAAATTAACTTGACCAATCATGAGTCTTAAACAAAAGGGTTTATTAATTTATTGTATGAGTTTTAGCATCACAAATAGCAAGAAAAAGTGTCCCAACGCTTAAATTTACAATAAAATAAAATAAATTGGAATCACTTGACCAGTCGTGCGCTTATTATACCAGACCATGTTTCCACGAAATTTCTGGTAAGTAAATATGGAGAGGGGGACAGTAGTCTATTTTTATTTTGTAAACAGTGGACGGACTTTGAACCTTATTTTTTACGACATTTGAGATTTGTGTGTAAGCACAATTCAATTATTTTTTGACGTGAGAATGACGGTTCAAAATAAAATGGAGGGTTATGTGACACTATCCTTGCTTTACATATATCCTCCCACATTCTAAAATACGCTAGTTAATCGGTTTCAACTGACAATTAAGTATTTTTTTCACAATAATATGTATGTATTCTCACTTTTTCTTCATTAATTAGACGGTATTTTTTTACTTCAAAAAACTCACCGCAACGGTTTTTCTTTAAGCGTTACTTCGCCCATTGGGGGCGCTGTAATCTTTAAGAAATAGGATCTGATTTCTTATGAAGAGGGACGACGAATTTGTTTTCTATCTATCTTTCTTTGTAGCAGTGGCGGCTTTAGAGGGGGGGCGCGCGCCCTTTCCAAAGGTTTTGAATTGAAATATTCGATTACATTAAGACTATAATTTCTCCCCAGATTTTAAGTAAAAAAAGTACAACTGGCAACGCCTTGTGCTTTAATTTTTTAATCTTTTGCTGATTGCTTGATGATTTTTAAATACTTAATAAAAATAACTGAAGGATCTTTCAAAATTCTCAATTATTTTTTCTTCAAAATAAAAGCTCTGGTGCTGTCATCTATCCCAAAAGCGTCAAAATAATTGCGGTTTAGAACAAACCCTATCTACAAAAAAAATTGAAAAATACCTACTCACAATTTCCTCTGGATTACATTTTTTCCTTTTTATATTTCCTTGCTTTAGCGAAAATAAAAACTAAGTTTCCTTTTTTCTAAAAGCCTATGCACTCCGGAAAACCGATCAATCAATCGAATCTGGGAGACACACGCATTTCAAGTGTTGGCCGATAGATCGCAGAATTTATACGATTCCATGGTAACTGCAGGTGTTTTGTCAACAAACTTTAAATGTCTTTCAAAAATGTGTTTTCAAAAACATTGTTCTAAAACAAATATGAAACCACTCCGCCTGTGCGGTCGCCCTCCGAAAAAGGCCTAGCGCTGCGCGGGAATTACCCCAAGTCTATCAAAGAACCAAGAGAACTTTACTGGCTCGCTGGGATTACTAGGAATTTGCATAGAAACATTCGGCGCCCAGAACCCCACATGATTTTGTTTTTATTTTGATTCAACCATTTTTTTTTTATTTAAATTATTGCGGCATAGTTATGTGAGAGTGTACTAGTGAAATCTTGGAGTTTAAAGGGTAGATTTTAAAACCTCAGTTTCAAAAACACACAGATACTTGAATACTAACAAAACAGGTCAGTAAAGCTCCATTTAGAGGTTGGAAAGACTCTTGCTAGTCGCCAGTAGCCGATTTTTTAAATCTGCATGATTTTAAGTTAACCTGTTGTCGGTATCAGCTAGCGGGAGTATTTCCAATTTAATTATAAATGCACTTGTAAATGCAACCTTAAAAATTACACCCACCAAGTAAACACGGTTCCCTCAGGCCTTCGTCGACCCGATGTCGATTGCCGAATTTGCATTCATCGGCATGAGGTCGATTTACGACATCGGACCAGCAGTATTTTTTGTCCGCTTTGCCGACGCAACGTTGGACTGTAGCCCGGTACCAAGACCAATGGTAAATTTTACTTTTTGCTGACATCGGCATACCGTCGCCGTACGATTAAGGTCCGATATGGTTTAACTACATGGTACCGACCATCCGCCATATAGCTGCTTTGGTCGGTAAACGTAGGCAATCTAGTCTCGGCCCGACATCGGTAAACTATTTAAGTCCGACATTGGTTTCCTAAAGCGGTCCAACGTCGGCGAATGACGAACGTCCGTCGGCGGTAGCTTAAAGCGGCCCGACAATGGCAAACCACAAAGGTCTGATAATGGGTGGATAAGAAGGCCCCACATCGGCCTCTCAAAGCGGGCCGACATCGGTGATTCTCGAAGGTTCGTCGGTGGTTGCTTGACACGATCCGGCATTGGCAAACTACAAAGTTTCGATAATGGGGGTGCTTAACCAGTCGGAGTGGTTAAAGTGGCGGAAGAGGTGATTCTTGTAGAGAAGTACCACCATCTTGTCAAGTCTGCATTCTAGTTTTGAAATACGTTTGCTCATTATATATATATATATATATAATATTATCTTCGACTGTACACGGAACATAGTGATATTAGCGCCATCTCTACATACTATGAAGAAACTATTAAGCAGTTTAAAAATTTTAATGTGACGTACCATCGTCTGTTGCCGGTTATCGACCAATCGAACAAAAATCTGATCAGGTCATCGTCGGTCTTAAAGCAGATAGAGTGCGTTTCGGCATAAAGTCGACTATAGTAAATCGGATCATCGTCACCCAAACAGCAATTTAACGGCGTAGCGACGTTGTTAAATGCGACCCGACGTTATGATGCGACGTCGTTTTAGTCAACATGCCGACCCGGATTTACACCAAAATGGTGGATGATTTTCGAGATCCTTACGTCGTTGTGCAGTGACTGGAGTCGGAATAGTAATCCTTCTTGTTACGTCTTAAAATACGACCCAAAATGACTACACTAGCGTCCTCTTTGTTATTGATTTTTTGGTGGTGTTTCACTACCCAAAATATTGCCCATCTCAAACTTTGGAATTTTCGGTTACTAAAATTAACTTTAATATTTATACACTTTATAAAATGGCAGACGAAAAATTATAATTTGATAATTACCGTTTATTAAATATTTATATGGCCACTATGGAAGCAAAATTTAAAAACGCAATTCGGTTTACTGACAAATATGCTTAGAAAATAAATGAAAAAACGCGCGCCCTTGATTTGTTTGTGTTAATTTAAACAAAAAATATTGCTTTTTTTCAATGTAAAAAAATGGATGCTACGAGAGCCTTCTTTTTACGATTCCATGGTCAAATACCTATCTCGTCTGGAACATAAATAACATCTCCAAAATGCCATTCAATAGTGTTTGTAGTATTTTTTGCCGTGTTTAGTAAATATAAACAATGGCGGCCACTTCGAACATAAACGACGGCATCAAAAATGGCGAATATTATGAGAATCCCAAAAAATACACGTAAATGGACTACAGGTCGACTAAACGTTGTATTATCTAACGTTAAAGCAACGGAATTTTGTCTTAAGACCGTCTGAAGATCACTAATTTATACACCCAAATTATATGGTCATTGGTCAGAAAATTGTTGCTTGGGCAGTTTCCGATTCTCGACCAATCAAACAAAGGTCCAATCGGACCGTCGTCGGTCCTAAAGCAGATAATTTCGGCGTCGGCATAAAGTCGACTATAGTAAATCGGACCATCGTCAGTTGCCGATTTTTGGCCGGTTAAACAAAGTTCCAATCGGACCATCATCGGCTCTAAAGAAGATAAAGTGAGCGTGGGAATAAAGTCGACTATAGTAAATCGGGCCATCGTCAGTTGCCGATTTTTGGCCGTTTGAATAAAGTTCCAATCGGACCATCATCGGCTCTAAAGAAAATAAAGTGAGCGTGGACATAAAGTCAACTATAGTAAATCGGGCCATCGTAGGTTGCCGATTCTCGTCCGATTAAACAAAGTCCCAATCGGACCGTCGTCGACCCTAAAGCAAATAAAGTGGGCTCCGTCATAAAGTCGACTATAGTAAATCGGGCCATCAACAGTGGCTGATTCTCGACCGATTAAACAAAGTTCCAATCGGACCATCGTCGGCTCTAAAGCAGATAAGGTTTGCGTTGGCATAATGTCGACTATAGTAAATCGGGCCATCGTCAGTTGCCGATTCTCGTTCGATTAAATAAAGTTCCAATCGGACCGTCGTCGGTCCTAAAGCAGATAAAGCGGTCGCCGGCTATAGTATATCGGGCCATCAACAGTTGCTGATTCTCGACCGATTAAACAAAGTTCCAATCGGACCATCGTCGGCCCTAAAGCAGATAAGGTTTGCGTTGGCATAATGTCGACTATAGTAAATCGGGCCATCGTCAGTTGCCGATTCTCGTTCGATTAAACAAAGTTTAATCGACCCTAAAGCAAATAAAGTGGGCTCCGTCATAAAGTCGACTATAGTAAATCGGGCCATCAACAGTGGCTGATTCTCGACCGATTAAACAAAGTTCCAATCGGACCGTCGTCGGTCCTAAAGCAGATAATTTTGGCGTCGGCATAAAGTCGACTATAGTAAATTGGACCATCGTCAGTTGCCGAGTTTTGGCCGGTTGAATAAAGTTCCAATCGGACCATCATCGGCTCTAAAGAAGATAAAGTGAGCGTGGGCATAAAGTCGACTATAGTAAATCGGGCCAGCGTAGGTTGCCGATTCTCGTCCGATTAAACAAAGTTCCAATCGGACCATCGTCGGTCCTAAAGTGGGGTCGGCATAAATTCGACTGTAGTAATGTGGACCTCCGTCAGTTGCCGATTATTGATCGAAAACTGAAAATCGCAATCTGTCCAACATCGGGCCAGCGTATAGTCGCCGATACCGATACACTTCCGACGTTATCGACATTGACCCGATTCAATTCCGACGATTTGTGTTTGCTGGGTTTAATACTTTTTAATATTTTTTAAATATTGGTGAAATACAAAAAGTGATTTAAAATAACTTATCGGTAGGTTATACAAACTTTTTCTGGACAAATTTAATTTTTAAGCTTGATACGAATATTTTGGTACCGATAGGTATCCATTGATACCTGCTTTTATGCTATCTTTGGGTTCCCGGTAACGAATATGATAACATTTTCTCCGGCTGTTTACACTGTGTTGCCAATAGAATGCCAAAAATTGTCTGGTAGCAAATGACGCCGTTTCTTAAGCATAATTTTTCCGTTGTCAAGCCTACTTTGATTTATATATCTTAAGAGTTTTAACTTCTTGCACGCAAATGCATGCGTAAAAATCACTTTTCCGCGCTTAAGTAGGAAAAACACTTTACCGTATTCTCCTAGAAAAACAGTAACAAACAATAGTAACCGGAAAAATGTTATCAAATTCGTTACCGGTGACCCCAAGTTTGCCTAAAAGCATATACCACACGAGCAATTTGATTGGTCAAATACAGGTACCAATGGGTATTAATTGCTACCAACATTGGTATTAAGCTTTCGGATTGGATTTGTCCATAAAAAGTTTTTTTAAACTACCTTTAATATCAAAAACAAAATTATGATTGTTTTCCACAAACCAAAACTACACTTTTTTTGCACTCGACGCGCGTTTCGCTAACAACGTTAGCATCATCAGGAGACGATAAACAATGAACTAAATTAATCTACGCTCTATCTTATATACAATCCTTTAGTGGGCGGAGATAAGACTAATAATTTGTGATTGATCACGATTTTTAATCCTATCTCCCCTCAACCAAAGAATAAAGTGTACTAAACGGGATGGGTCCTCTATCTTTATTTAAACTATTTCTGGATTTAATGATTTCCATACTTTCATATGCATTCAAAAGTCTTTTGTTTGGTACACTTTTTAGAAGTTTTAGGTTATCTAATGTGAATCTATGATTGTTTTCAAAAGCATGCTCGGCCACACTTGACTTTTCTGTTCTTCCGTATTTTAAGTGTGCTAAATGTTCTTTAAAACGTGTTTGAATAGAGCGTCTCGTTTGGCCAACATATTTTTTGTCACAATCCATGCAACTAATTTCGTAAATTCCACTTTTTTCTAGAACTGTAGTTTTATCCTTGGGATTTCCTAGTAAGCTTCTTATTGTGTTACCGGATTGATATACTAATTTAAGACCGGTGTTATTAAATACTTTGTGCAATCCTTTCGTATAATTAGGATTATAAGGAATTGATACAAATTTTGAGTCGCAGGTATCTTTTTGTCTGAAAAAGGTAGAATTCCGAAAGGTCTTTTGAAAAGAATGTCTATTTATCAGCTTATTTATTAAGCCTTCGTCGTAACCGTTTTCGCCAGCTATATTCCTAATCCTATTCTTTTCTGCTTCAAATCTTTCTTTGTTTAAGGGGAAATTTACTAATCTATATGTTAAAAAGTGCAAACTTGCAAGCTTATGTTGTAAGCAATGAAAAGAGTCATTTGGAATATACCTGTTGGTGGCCGTGCCTTTTCTGTATAGGTCAAAGTCCAATTTATTTTTATTTCTTATAACTAAAGTGTCTAGAAATGGCAGTGTACCGTTGTTCTCTGTTTCATAGGTAAATTTAATAGTGGGAAATTTTTTATTTATTTTTTCCATAAAATTTTCAAAACTAGTTACTTTAGTGTTGAATACTGCAAACACATCGTCTACATACCTGAACCATACTCTGGGGAAATACTCAAATTCTTTACTTATATCTGATTCAAATTTGCTCATAAATAGGTTTGCGATAAAAGGTGATAAACTATTACCCATTGTGGTTCCTTCTAATTGCTGGTAGTAGTTATTTTTATATTGAAAGTAATTTTGATTCATGCAGAGTTTTGTTAAAGATAGGTATTCTAAAGTCTGTTTGTCTTCTAGATTGTTTTTAACAAAAAAACTCTGCATGAATCAAAATTACTTTCAATATAAAAATAACTACTTCCAGCAATTAGAAGGAACCACAATGGGTAATAGTTTATCACCTTTTATCGCAAACCTATTTATGAGCAAATTTGAATCAGATATAAGTAAAGAATTTGAGTATTTCCCCAGAGTATGGTTCAGGTATGTAGACGATGTGTTTGCAGTATTCAACACTAAAGTAACTAGTGTTGAAAATTTTATGAAAAAAATAAATAAAAAATTTCCCACTATTAAATTTACCTATGAAACAGAGAACAACGGTACACTGCCATTTCTAGACACTTTAGTTATAAGAAATAAAAATAAATTGGACTTTGACCTATACAGAAAAGGCACGGCCACCAACAGGTATATTCCAAATGACTCTTTTCATTGCTTACTACATAAGCTTGCAAGTTTGCACTTTTTAACATATAGATTAGTAAATTTCCCCTTAAACAAAGAAAGATTTGAAGCAGAAAAGAATAGGATTAGGAATATAGCTGGCGAAAACGGTTACGACGAAGGCTTAATAAATAAGCTGATAAATAGACATTCTTTTCAAAAGACCTTTCGGAATTCTACCTTTTTTAGACAAAAAGATACGTGCGACTCAAAATTTGTATCAATTCCTTATAATCCTAATTATACGAAAGGATTACACAAAGTATTTAATAACACCGGTCTTAAATTAGTATATCAATCCGGTAACACAATAAGAAGCTTACTAGGAAATCCCAAGGATAAAACTACAGTTCTAGAAAAAAGTGGAATTTACGAAATTAGTTGCATGGATTGTGACAAAAAATATGTTGGCCAAACGAGACGCTCTATTCAAACACGTTTTAAAGAACATTTAGCACACTTAAAATACGGAAGAACAGAAAAGTCAAGTGTGGCCGAGCATGCTTTTGAAAACAATCATAGATTCACATTAGATAACCTAAAACTTCTAAAAAGTGTACCAAACAAAAGACTTTTGAATGCATATGAAATCATTAAATCCAAAAATAGTTTAAATAAAGATAGAGGACCCATCCCGTTTAGTACACTTTATTCTTTGGTTGAGGGGAGATAGGATTAAAAATCGTGATCAATCACAAATTATTAGTCTTATCTCCGCCCACTAAAGGATTGTATATAAGATAGAGCGTAGATTAATTTAGTTCATTGTTTATCGTCTCCTGATGATGCTAACGTTGTTAGCGAAACGCGCGTCGAGTGCAAAAAAAGTGTAGTTTTGGTTTGTGGAAAACAATCATAATTTTGTTTTAGTGCAACCAAAGGTTCCAAATTCCCAACATACCTTTAATATATTTAAAATCACTTTTCGTATTTCTCCAATATCAAAAATATTAAAAAACAAGGTGCGTATCATTTTTGAAATTTATGGTACCACTTAAGCTAAAAATTTTTTCTTTAGCCAAGTGGCATTATTTTTAATAACATGTGTAAAAATTTTTAAAATCTGGCCGTTCGTTTTAAAGAAAATGAGAATTGTCATTTTTAAAAAAATGGTCATTTTCTTTCTTTTTTAAAACTTACAAATCAGTGAATTTTGTGGTAATACCAAAGAAACCATATAAAAACATTTTTATATGGATGGCAGGGGTGTTTCATTCCAGACAAACAGAGATTAAAATCATTTTATTTCGGCGGTAATTAACGAAGTTGTGGAAAAAAACTTGGACCATGTCCAAAAACACATCAACTTTATAGCTCCATATCTCAGAAAGTAATCCTGCTCCCTATCTCGTTTTTTTTTATTTTTGTGCTTTGTTGATCGATTACTACAACCATTGTATAAATACAATGCTACAACATATAAAAAAATTATGACATTTAGCCTAAAGACATTCCCAATGGAATTTGTGCAGGGTTCTTTTCTGTTGTCAAGGTACTAGGCGAATAGTTGACCAAAGAATAAACTATGTTGTTTACGAGTTTGACATTATGCAAATATTTAAAAGACGGGTTATCAAAAAATGTATTTTTTATAAAATATTGGCTTATGTAAAGTTTCTTACCTCCATGTCAGTTTTTTTATTATTTGTGTTATTGTCTGATATAAATACTTTTTCCTCCGACGACACACGAAAGTAACCAAATCTACACTCTATGACGCCTCAGGAAGTTTTATATTTCACACGCATATCAATTTCATTTTCGTCTCTAGAGACGAAAATGTTTCTTTCTCTAATGACGAAAATGAATGACAGCAAACCATCCAAACAACGTAGGTAACTAGTACGCTATGATTTGTAGAAGCGTCGGAAATAGACCGAAACCATTTTCGTCTCTAGAGAAAACTTTCTTCTCTTGAGATGAAAATGAAAAAAATTTCATAATAATAAACAATACGAATTAAATCGTAAAGTGGTCGTAGGAAAAATAGCGTACAAAACTTGACAGAAAGTAGCTTTCTTACACTCGCGTGTTGTTTCACTCGGCTAAAGTCGGTTCGTTGTATGAAATCCGATATCGGATTAAAAAGATGTTATCGCTTTTTGAACAGTAAGTCAGTTAAGTTAGAATGCCCTCGCTGTACTTAATCGTACCAGACATCTCACTAGTTCACTGTATTCGACTGGGCTAAAATTTTTCTACTATATTTTATTTTTCACTTATACTTTTGAAAAACTTTTTGCATCAATAAGTTAAAGATTTTGAGGTATTTTTGCGGTCATTATAGATAAATCTGGAGCTGTCGTCAATGCTAATAATCACTATTTTCCAAGAAATAATTAAAATTTTCTCCAGTTGGGGATGGTATGTTCTATTTTAAATAAGAACGTAGTTATAAAGCAAAGTTATGAAAAATGTTCAGCAAGGTGACACAACACCTAGAAGGTGTTTATCTCCAGATGAACGCCGTTTGGTATTACAAGTGGAACGTTATTTTACGTTAGAAAAAAATAACTCGAGCCCGTTAGTGTCTGTCTTGCAGTGCAAAAACGAACGTCTGATGCTTGCGGCATTTCAGATAAGACCTTAAGAAGACTTAAGAAAGAAGAGTGAAGAGGAATTGGACAGACCACATAAAAGGGTTCGACAGCATTGAAAAACCTTTGATAGCGTTATAAAGTTGTGGGAGGAGGCACTTAGCAAAGTGAGCAAAGAGAAATGGCGGAAATGCATTGAACGCACGGAAAAAATTGTTTAATTATTACGGATGATGATAATGATTCTGAAAGCGTGGATGATATTTCAGATGCAGAGGAAGACTATTTTTAGTATGCATTTATAACTAGGTGCGTTCTATCGCAACACTTCAATATAGGTTCTTTTTAGAACCAAAACTTTATAAAAAAGAATTCGTAAAACTAATTTGCCTAAATAAGTGCTATAAAAGCTAAGAAATAATCTTTTTTTACCTAATTATTTTTTATTAACTTTAAATGATTTAAGTACTGTTTACAAATGTCCAAACCATGACTTTCCTAATTACCGATGCAAAAAAAATAATTTTGTCTGCGCTTGTTATTTAAATCAACGAACGCTTGTAAAAAAGCACTATTTTAGGCACTAGATGTAAAAACTACTATTATTTAGAAAATGTAATTCGTCATGTTCCAAAAATATAATTTATTGTTTGAGAACCACCGACTTACCTGCTCAAGAGGTTTTATTGCTTAGCGGACTTCTTACAACGAATGCACTTTAGCGCCTCGTTCACAACATTCATGCTCATGTGAAATATCTTAAAAACAAAAGATCAAAAGATCTTGGGTGGAAAAACGAAAATTCAAACTTGGATGAGTATCCCACAAATGACCAAAGCGAAAAGAGAAATGATCAAATGATGTTTCGCCCTGGGCAACCAGCATGGGCTCATCAGTGCTTCCACTGGTCACTCACCCCAAACATCATTCAACACCATCATACACTTTGATTTTCAACTTTCAATCACTCACAAATAGGCATCGTTCCTTGTGGGATACTCATCCAAGTTTGAGTTTTCGTCTTTTCCACTCAAGATCTTTTGATCTTGTGTTTTTAGATTCTTTTCGGTTGAAGTAACCGATTCAGAGGTTTTTATTAACTTCTTTTTGTTTTTAATCGCCTTAGGAGCGTAACCCTATTGGAAAGATTAACACGCGAGGACGAACCCGTATCAGGTGACTTAGATAAGTGCCAGTGCGGAACGATGCCTATTTATGAGTGATTCAAAGTTGGAAATCAAAGTGTATGATGGTGTTGAATGATTTTTGGGGAGGGTGACCAGTGGAACCACTGATGAGCCCATGCTGGTTGCCCAGGGCGAAACATCATTTGATCATTTCTCTTTTCGCTTTGGTCATTTGTGGGATACTCATCCAAGATGATCAATTCTTTTTTCGCTTTGGTCCTTTGTGCGTTCCTTGTGGGATACTCATCCAAGTTTGAATTTTCTTTTTTTTCCGCCCAAGATCTTTTGATCTTTTGTTTTTAGATTCTTTTCGGTTGAAGTTACTGATTCAGAGGTTTTTACTTAACTTCTTTTTGTCTTTAATCGCCTTAGGAGCATAACCCTATTGGAAAGATTAACACGCCAGTACGAACCCGTATCAGGTGACTTAAATGACCAGTGGAACCACTGATGAGCCCATGCTGGTTGCCCAGGGCGAAACATCATTTGATCATTTCTTTTTTCGCTTTGGTCCTTTGTGCGTTCCTTGTGGGATACTCATCCAAGTTTGAATTTTCTTTTTTTTCCGCACAAGATCTTTTGATCTTTTGTTTTTAGATTCTTTTCGGTTGAAGTTACTGATTCAGAGGTTTTTATATTAACTTCTTCTTGTCTTTAATCGCCTTAGGAGCATAACCCTATTGGAAAGATTAACACGCCAGTACGAACCCGTATCAGGTGACTTAGATGACCAGTGGAACCACTGATGAGCCCATGCTGGTTGCCCAGGGCGAAACATCATTTGCTCATTTCTCTTTTCGCTTTGGTCCTTTGTGCGTTCCTTGTGGGATACTCATCCAAGTTTGAATTTTAGTTTTTTCCACCCAAGATCTTTTGATCTTTTGTTTTTAAGAAAGTTACATATTTCACAACACAAAAGGAAAACTTAAATATATTTAATTTTTTGTGTAATATAAACATACCATATATATTTTGTATTTTAATCTGGGAAAATATATTAATAAGAAGCCTAGTTTGCAATTTTATTCGAACTACATTAATAATTAAATTAAGCTATGTGTATGCCGGACGTTTATTTTTATTTTTTTTACGTCCGTGTTCTTATTTCTTAATGTGTATAAATGAATAAACAGGAAGAATAAAAAATAAAGGCAGTGGTATTGAAACAATACTTGTAGAGTTTTAAGTACATAAAAATTTATTTACAAAAATAGAATTTTGTATGTTTAACTAAGTTAAATGTAACAGATTTTTTTACGTATTTGAATAAATAGAGGTTCTTAAAATACAAATAATAAAGTTCACCAATCACCTGTCAAAAAGAGTATAAAAATTTGTAAAAGTTTTATCAAAATTAGAAAAACCTGCTGAATGAAAAATACCTGTAGGCAACCGGAAAACAGCCGTAACTCCAATTTCCCCCATATAGAGCATAGTTTAAAAATGACATTAACTTAATTTAGGGTAAAATTGGAGTTACGATTGTCTATCTCCAGGACTCAAATTGGTATAGACATTTGCAATAAATTAAAATGGAAGTTGAGAAAGTGCGCCTTTATGTGCTAAATCAGAAATAATAATGTTTACTAGGGGTAAGTCGATATTTTTTGTCCATACATAATTTTTGCCTACTGGCCAATTTTAATTATTATGAAAAAAAAATTAAAAATGTTGGAAGCGCGCTGTTTTACTGTTTCAGTATCATTTGAAGAAAGCATTTCCATTTTTTTAAATTTTACTCGACGTATTTCTCCAAAATAGTTTTTATTTCTGCGCCGTGTTGTTTCTGCCATTGGACGTTGATTTTAATACCCTCTAATGCTTGCTCCACACCTTGTTTTGCTTTCGAAAATATGTCTTCGTGTTGGTGAATAAACGCTTCAAGCTAAGATTAAAAAAATAAATCACATAAGAATCGAAATAGAAAATACCTAGTAGTTTTTAAAACTACAATATTTTTAATTCCTTCACCAAAAAAATCGAAAAACTAGAACACAAAAAGCATTTTTGTGACGACTCTGGCGCTACACAAGAGCATTTCGGTGCTTTCCCACCGCCGACTCTAATTTCAAATTTAGCACAATATCCTTCCAAATCGCACCTGATGTTTATCAGTTTTTATAAGGTTTATAAGCTTTTGTAAGGTAAAATTTTAGCTTTATTAAAGTTTGTAATAGTTTATGAGTTATTTCTTTGATTTTGGTAAAATTTTGTTTAATTTAATAAATCTCTGACAGACTTATAAATATGTATAAAATTTTATAGTACAAATGTTTTAATTTCAAATATTCCATAGGTTTATGAAAGTACCTTTTTCTAAGAGATCTTATAATTAAACAGACTCATTATACTATGTTGGGACTCATTATACTTTATAGGTTTCTACGGCTACACCCTTGTTTTTTTATTATATATTGTGGATTTGTATAAGCATATTTTTTTACAAGAATTCCGGGAGATTTTATAATCAGCCAGACTCAAAATTTTAAAGGTTTCTACGCCGGCTTTATTAATAGTTGGTAAAAACATAAGTTTTTATAAGTCTTCCTATAGGTTTTATAGTCAGACAAACTCACAAAATTTTGTAAGGTTTTCTGTGTCTATCTTTAAAAAAATAAATACTAGGGGTTTAAATGTATCCACAATTTTTATGAGTTTTCCAGGGCATTTAATAATCTGACGGTCTCATAATATTTTATAGGCTTCTATAATAAATTTACTATTTTTTATAAACTTACTTGCTATATGGTTATGGCCTTTGAAAAAAACAAATCTCATAAAAACTACAAAAAATAAACATTTTTTTGACTAAGGAAATCTTATAAAATTTGATATATAAACAATGCCTCACTAAATCTCATGGAAAGTTATTAAAGTAATACTTAAACAAAAACAAAATTTTTTGTATTAAGTTGTAAAAATTTTTTTTCGCCAACCTGAACTTAAAAAATTTGTATAAAAAGCTATAATTACATCATCTGTCGTAAAAACTTTTACAACAAACTTTTTTTTAGCTTATAAAATCTTGTAGGCTTTTATAAACTATGCCTCAAACAATATCATAGAAACTTATCAAAGTAACATGTCTCCCAGCTTTTGGCGAGGAATAAGTACTTATATGAGAAAAATTTTCTATTAGATATGTGTAAGCCCAAGGTGTGTTATTATATTATTTTTTATTTTAGAATGTTGCAGGTAGGTCCTATAGAATCTTTCAAAACTTTATGATGAATTGTTTGTAAAAATCATAAAATATTGTAAACTTCTTTAAATTAAGTGGCTGATGAAATATGATAAAATTCTATGCGGTATTGGTGTTTCAGTTTCACTTCGTCAAAAGTTATAAAATATCATACATTTATGTGAGCATAGATCATGAAAACTTATACAGTGGGATTTACTAAAAGGGTTTAGCCCATAAAGGTATAACTTAAATAGAGACATTATGTTTACCACAGTTGCGATTAGACATAAGGTAAACAATTTGGCGACAATGCCAGATTGCGCTGAAAGTTGTATCTCTACACGTAATGTTTTTAAAATATATTATTTTTATAACCTTATCATTTACATGCAATTATGCAAATTCCCCGGTTTGTTTTTTTAAACATGGAGAAACACCTTATTATTGTTCAAATATATAAAGAAATTTAGGTATTTTATATAATTGCATTTAAATTTCCTTGAATCTTCACAATTTTAAATTAATAAAGATTATAATGTGGAGGTACATGTTATGGTACTTGGAATATACCTCATTTTTTCGATCGAAATCGAGGTTTTGGTATATTTTAAAGATTAATCGACAGTCTTTTTTATATTTTTTCAATAGATTTTTAAGTGTTTGTGGCAAAAGTGATGTGACAAAGTGCGTAGTGTGACGAAAACTGGAGATTGTAGGTGAAAACCAAACATTTCACAGGTTTGTTATCATATGTTTTTTCGACGCCATTTTGTGATAGGCCGCCATAGGCGTGCAACTAGTGTTGCAATAAATACAAAATGTAATTAATAAATATAAGAAAGAAATAAGTTTTTTTGGGATATTTTTGCGAATTTCTGATAAAAACAATACGGTAAGCACTTATAATTAATTACACTATATTTGGTATAATGAACCAACCCCAGCTGCGACATTTTTAAATATCCTATATGAGTAGCAAAAAAATGTAAGAGGTGCGTATGATATTTATTTATAACTACATTCACAGTTTTAATACTATCTGTTGTCAGCTTATTTTTTTCTGCTGAGATTTGTTTATAAATAGTACAAGCGTTCCCGGTATAAATATAAATTTTTAAACATTATTATGTCAGACACAGGCTAAAGAATGTATGTTTGTTACAACTTTTTATTTATAATATTTACAGGAACTACTTCGCAAATGCGTGTGAAAAAGTATGCTGTTATATATTAATTTTAATGTGGAAAGTTCAACTTCCCATACGCCGTGC
Source organism: Oxystoma pomonae (assembly GCA_963921995.1). Taxonomy (NCBI): domain Eukaryota; kingdom Metazoa; phylum Arthropoda; class Insecta; order Coleoptera; family Brentidae; genus Oxystoma; species Oxystoma pomonae. Next base: position 45,010,464 of record OY998172.1, read on the forward strand.
GTAAAAAAATAAGCACAGCGTGCATAAAAAACTGTCACAGCGTGCGTGAAAAAACGTTTAACGCACGCAATTTTCAGTTTGAAATGTGTGTTCTAAAAACTACAAGTCTGAAAATAACGAGCAAACCTTTTTACATTTATAAATAACGAGTCGCTTCTGGCCGCTGCTAAACGTAAGGTGGTTGGAGCATGTGTGAGGAGGAGCATGTCTGGTGCAACGTTGCCAGTGAAACATAAAATGGTTTTCCCTAAATCTAACTACCGATCGCGTTTCAAAGCAATTTATGAATGACTTGATGGGTCTATTTTAGTTAAATGTCTTTGGTTTAGCCTATTTTAGACAGGTCCTCAATTGAAGTGAAATTGTTGGTTTTAAGCATTTTATACCAACTTCCTTGAGTTTTGGACATAGTTTGATTTATAAGAATAATTTTAATTATTTTTTTTTAGTGAACAATCATCTTAACACAATCTTTTGTTGGATTTAAGAAGAAAATTTATATTTAAAAGAAGTTTTTTTTAACCTTAGGGGGGGGGTGGGATCTAAATGGTAAACACTCTGTTGAGCAAATTAAAATTGTCGTTATATGTTACCCTTATCAAAACTTATACTTGTTTATTGATTTTCGCGATTATTGCTCAATGTCACAAAACCATTTCGATATGTAATCATAAAATAAGAATTATATTAACTTTGTATTTATTCAAAAGGGGTTTTTATCTATCGAAAGTATGAAATAACTTTACAAACACAATACCCACGCAATCGCAAACCACAAATAAAAAATTTCATTAAAGTAGGTCATGAAAAAAAATGCGGCTAAAAACAGACCTGAATCCAATCATGTCGGCACAACGAACTGTTCGGTGCCCAGTTCTCTGGTAGAACATGATAAAATGGTCATTAGCGAAGTACCGATAAAAACTGCAGAGTTGAGATCTTTGAGTGTGATCTTTCAGTGGAAAGCTTAGTTTGATGATTAAGATCTTAGATAAACTCAATATTTTAATTTCAGTTCTGTTTGTAAATAAATGAATAGGTACAGTTTTTTTGGATTTTGTTCATTGGAGACAGTTTGCGTGCATAATTAGTGACTTTCACCTATGTTTGTTTTGCCTCGTAGTGCCCTCATAAATATATTCTTTGTGCTGAAAACGGGTTCAAAATATGGCGTTTTTCTGGACAAAATTGGAGGTGTTTTATTGATTAATGAACAACTTGGGATATTAAATAAATTAATTCTTGCAAAACCGGTTGCTTAGGGAAATTATAAAGGGACTTATTACCAATTGCCACAAAACAATCCTTTCTGGAGGCTATAAATTTAAACAACCCCCAGAGGTGGTCTAAAAAATCATCAACTTTTTAACCTCAAACACAGATGATGAAGCTATTATGTGCCAAATTTTTGGCGTATTCACCATTTGCCATTTTAAAACCTATTAAAAAAAAATTAGTTTTAGGGCATTTTCTCCTAAAATATGGAATATTTTGAGAAAAAGAGCAGTTTTTCTGTGGTATTTTGCAATAACAATATAAAATAATCAATAACTTTTTATCTTTTCTGTGTGTGTTTTTTGAAAATCGGTTTTAAAATTTAGTACCCCCCACAGGTGTAAATATTTAGACCTGTGGGGGGTACCATTTTAGATCTTAGTAAATCCCACTGATAATGTTTTATGTTTTATTTTTTATAATATAATTTAACACCGTCAAAAAATTGGTTTGAGTACAATCGTATTTTTGATGAAGGTGTAAGAAAAAGGTTTTGAGTCATAAATTATACAAAATAATATACTTCATCTAATAAGTTTGCGATCAAAAAAAGGCGTGGAAAAAATTTTGTCACCCTTTCTGACGTTGGGCATTTTTTTAAATGTTTCTTTAGATATCTCGTTTTAAAACTTTGGATAACACTAAAAAAGTAAGTAGCTTACCTCCTTGAGATCTTCTTCATGTGACATATCGTTTGCTATGGAACTAAGCAATTTTGTTAAATTCCTGTAGTTTGGTTTGATACTAAAATATTATTAAAAGGACATATTAAAATTCAGGAAGGTATTAATTAATTAACGACTTAAACTTTAATGTTTCTCGTGAAAAGTTTTTGCTCGCAAATTTTACATTTCTTTAAAAAAACTCTTGCTTTTTCTTTAAAAAATCTGATTGATGTTGTAGGTATAAATAAAAAGCTTAAAATAGTAAAAAAATATTAAAAAAAAAAACAGAGAATGAATGAAACTCGGATTAAAATTTTGAAAACGTCGTATGGTTCCTCCAAAACTTAGTCAGTTTGTTCTATTTATATTTATTATATTTTCAAAAAAAATTTAATAAGAAATATTTTTTGATTTTTGCCCAACTTCCATCAATTATTACGTTTATTATATTTTGCAGGGGGAGCGCACAGAGTTAAATTTTCAAAATTTTCTTTAGGGAAGGTTTATAATGGATACCCCCGTATATACCACTCACGCGTTATACAATCTCTCAATGTTCTTGTAGAAAAAGTCCTTGGCGACAAAGTACCCCACATCTCTGCTTGCAACCGAATTGAAGGCCGTGGTAATGTCTTGGTTTCTTATTTTGGAGCTGTCAAGCGCCCATTCTAAATATCTACAAAAAAACAATACCATATCAGTAAAAACGAGAACTAAAGATAATTATAAGGAATTGATACAAATTTTGAGTCGCAGGTATCTTTTCGTCTGAAAAAAGTGGAATTCCGAAAGGTCTTTTGGAAAGAATATCTATTTATCAGCTTATTTATTAAGCCTTCGTCGTAAGCTGACAAATAGACATTCTTTCCAAAAGACCTTTCGGAATTCCACTTTTTTCAGACGAAAAGATATCTGCGATTCAAAATTTGTATCAATTTCTTATAATCCTAATTATACGAAAGGATTACAAAAAGAATTTAATAACACCAATCTTAATTTAGTATATCAATCCGGTAACACAATAAGAAGCTTACTAGGAAACCCCAAGGATAAAACTACAGTTCTAGAAAAAAGTGGAATTTACGAAATTAGTTGCATGGATTGTGACAAAAAATATGTTGGCCAAACGAGACGCTCTATTAAAACACGTTTTAAAGAACACTTAGCACACTTAAAATACGGAAGAACAGAAAAGTCAAGTGTGGCCAAGCATGCTTTTGAAAACAATCATAGATTCACATTAGATAACCTAAAACTTCTAAAAAGTGTACCAAACAAAAGACTTTTGAATGCATATGAAAGTATGGAAATCATTAAATCCAGAAATAGTTTAAATAAAGATAGAGGACCCATCCCGTTTAGTACACTTTATTCTTTGATTGAGGGGAGATAGGATTAAAAATCGTTATCAATCACAAATTATTAGTCTTATCTCCGCCCACTAAAGGATTGTATATAAGATAGAGCGTAGATTAATTTATTTCATTGTTTATCGTCTCCTGATGATGCTAACGTTGTTAGCGAAACGCGCGTCGAGTGCAAAAAAGTGTAGTTTTGGTTTGTGGAAAACTATCATAACTTTGTTTTAGTGCAACCGAAGGTTCCAAATTCCCAACATAGTTGTGATACAAGTTAAATAAAAGCTTGTAAAAAGCCTACAATTCAAACGCGTTGATTCGTACAAATATTTGGGTTTCCAGCTCTGTGGGAAATGAGAAAAGAGGCAAGGCCGTGCAAGAATCGAACAGGCCAGAGAATCTTTCATCAAAGTAAATCAGTATTGTGTAGTTATTATGCGGCAACGCATAGGGCATGCAAAAAGTTGACTTTCAAGATGTGGCAGTGGCGGCTCGTGACCTATAACACTGCTGAGGTACCAAGATCAAAAATGTTTAAAAAATAAACTTCATAAATGAGAATAATATTGGTCAAATTTAAAATCTAAAACTTATTAAGATAAAAAAAAAAACTATTCTTCAATCTACTATTTTATGCGTTTTTACTTTGACATAAGAAAAATTATATTTTTGTATAGAATGACATTAATCCACAACATTTCAAATAACATTGAATTTTGTATTTTAACGCCCGAGAACGAAAAAATTACCCTAGGACTTTAATAACTTTAAACGCTAGTTATCCCCTCATTCCACAATATTTTTGTTTGTGACAAAATCAAATTGTTTGAATATATAATCACCTACAAGCGTGATGCGCGTATTATAGGCTGAGTTGTCAAGGCATGAAACGGATCTTTTAGTCCCCTCATGTTGTCATTTAATTTAGAAAAAGTAAAAGTCGTCTCAAGGCTTTATACAAAGAAAAATAGGGTTTTTAAATGTACGATTTGTTGATTTTATAATTGCAATAACAAAAACGGGATTTTGCGTTTTTTATTTTGCAAAATTTTAATGCGGCCATAGAAGACTGAAGCAAAACCGTTGCAGAGTGGGAAAGCGAGGCGACCGGAATGAGTGCTTCATCCATCTTTGATTGAACATACAAAAGAAAGCAAGGCGGAATAATGAAATGAATGACATAAAAGAAATAGCACCCTAATATTAAAATTTAAAAAAATGTTATGAAGGGCTTTTTTCTTCTACAAAAATTAAACACAAAAAATCTCGCAAAAAAATAAATATACCAGTTTTTCCAAAAATATTTGGTGAGGCGCCGCCTCACTTGGCTCATCTGACGAGCCGCTACTGAGATGTGGTGCTATCGTAAAATGCTCAGAATATCTAGGATGGGCAGAAAATAATGGAAAAAGTAAACTTAATACCTATTTTGACCACATTTTAAGAATTGGCTTCTTAAAACTAATAATAGAAGTAAATATCTAGGACAAAAAAATTTTAGACAATGCTGCCGTCACAAGGAAAAACTCCGCAACCCGCAAATTTTTCAACAATGACTTTTTTGAACTTACTGGTTGGTTTAAAACAGGTTAAAATGAAAAAAAAAATATTTTTTTATTTGTGACTTAAAAAAAAATTAAACCACGTATTTACAACCTATGATCTATACTAAGCTATAACCACGTATATCGCCAGTGCTAAGAAAAAAACACGTAAAGGGTGTGGATTTACGTGGATCTTTCTTAGTATTTATGGATTTTGCCCAGCAGGACTGCCCGAATTAGTTGGGCAGATTTTGGGAACTTATCGTGGTTTTGTCGAGCAGAACAAATTTCCTTTTAACAATAGATATAAGTGCCTGAGATAAGTCCAAAAAGTCTATTTGTATTTCTTCAGACTCTTGCATAAGGGGGGGACGCGCCATATTGTATTTTTAGGTTTTTTTTCTGCATTGGTTTCGATAAAAATAGTTTTCTCAAAAAGTTCTTAACTGATTTGGAATAAAATAGTGTCATTGGGAAGATAATACCTTTAGTCAAAACATAGAAAAAAAAATAACTTTCAAAAACAAAGTACATCCCAGGAAAAAATAATTAAAAAAAAATTGTTTTTGAAAAAAAAAAATTTTTTACAAATTTTACGTTTGGATCTGTCTAAAATCGTGTGTATGCAAGCTACACATTTGGCATATACCTTATTGTATTTGCACATTCATTGCCTTTCAAGTTATGTACAAAAAATTATCTTGGACTTATTTGTTATTTAGAAAAAAAAATATTGTTGGCGTAAGGAACGCCCATTTTTTGAGATTTTGAACAAACGCACTGTAAGTCGTATGAACTAAGCTTTTGGGAAAAACGAATCCCCAAAATATCAGATTTTTTGTTGGATATTACTCTAAAATAGTGTAAATAATAGATAAGGATAAACAAAATCCATACCTATGACTTATACGCATTTTAGATATCTCCAAACATGAAAAATCTGAATTTCAAGTTTTTGACTAAAAAACGGTCATTTTTAATGTACGTTATTTTCTACAACTTATCAAGTGGTGATTTTGGTTTCACTAAAGATACGTGAAAGCTTAGGGATTAGGCTCTCAAAAAATGTATAACACATATATATATATTGGTACTATGAAAAAAAAAAATGAGATTCTGAGCTTTTTTCAATAAAAACTTGAACATTATGAGGTTTTCAACGACACTATGATATACTATAAGTATATTATTGGTATTATGAGTTTATCATATATTTTTTCATACAGGGTTCCTAAGCAAATCCTTAGGGGGCCAAGCAGCCGTGTATAAGACGCAGACAAACGGAAAAGCACATTAAGCAGAAAAGGATGGGCATGGGGCGATGTTGTCACTACATCTTACACGTAGTAAATCCATTCCAGGTTGTTGTTTTCTAATGTTTTCCATTTTCATACCTTTAGGACTGAAATAAAAATTGTTTTTGCTCGACTTTAATACCAAACTGATGAAAGATATCGTAAAAAAAATATTTTTCGGCTTTTCATTTTGTAATCACTGTTCTTACGCACTGTTTACAGGCTGGGGAGATTTACATGCAAATGCCGAACCTAAAGCGTTCATACACGGGCGGAGAAATCGACTGAGATATTTCCGTAGAAAATTTATCAAGCAAATAGGACGGGTTGACGCCTTCGAACGTCCAACCCGGGTTTTGCACTTTGATTCGAAATCAAAAAGGAGGAACAGTCAGATGTGGGGCCGTGCACAAATTACGTAACGGTGATTTTACCAATTTTTGACCCCCTCCCTATGTAATGTTTTGTAATGGTTTGGCACGCCACTCCCCTAATATTACGTAACGATTTCAAGACCACTACCCCCTCCCCAAAAAAAACTTTTCACTTATTTTCATTCCAAATTTTCTTAGTTTCACACAAATGCAAACGCTGTCGAAAACCCCCCTCCCCCCTACGTAACGTTTTGTAACCCCCCTCCCCCCTATGACCATTACGTAATTTGTGCATGGCCCCTGTAGTCCCAGTGGAGGAGGGCGAGAAAATTTATATTTTTTTCTTAAAAATTATACTCTTTAGACCTATTTCTTTGCGTTCCCGAAATTACGTAATTTTTGAAAAAAAATTGTAAGCGGCGCCATTTTTATTTCGTACTTTGTTTTTCTAACATTTTTGCGTTCGGTTAATTTAATTGAAAAATTTTTGCCTGCGGCGCCATTTATCTTCTCACTCGAAACCAAGAACCCCCGTTTTAGAAAAACTGATCCCGTCTCTGTTTTTAAATTTTTTCGAATAAAAGTAGAGTATGACCATGGGGGAAATAATTTTTTTCTACGGTATGATGAAAATTTCGAGAAAGTTGAAGAAAAAAATAAAAAAAGTGGCAGAGCTCAAGTTTTTCGTAAAAAAACGTTTTTTGTAAAGAAACAGAGCAAAATAAATCTTTTTACCCCTTTTTGGGTGTTACAAATATTGGCAGCCCCTTATTTTTCGCTTTTACCCTCCCGCTAGTTTTGAAGAATTGGTTCGCTACATGTTTCGAGATCATGTCATAAAACACCTCGAAAATATCAAATGTAGTGTAGGGCCAGCTTTATTTAAAATCAATAATATCGCAAATAAAAAGCTCTGCAGGAAAAACAGCGCCGTTTATTGATTTCTTTGGCTGCTAGTGCTAGCTGCATGGTTTGGCCGTTTCCGGATAGATGTTACTAGTAGAATAGAATGGAAAGAAATTTAATTAAAAGCGAAGATATTTCTTTCTAATGTTAACAACCTCACGAGTTTATCGCTCAGTATCGTAAATAATGGACCCTGCCGCCTCCTTTAAGCAAGAAAAAGCTGTGGTTTGGACCTGAAAACATCTAATTTTTAATTAGATTAGATGTTCAAATCTGTCCCCTTCTTGAACCTCACAATATCCCAATCTATTGTAAAACTCTTGGCGCGTAGCAGCCAACATTTCAGGGGTGATAGAGTTGCCCGCCTCCAAAATTTTCGCCCTCAACTCCTGTATAGTCGTAGGCCGTAAGTGAGGGTGTTGGAAAATTTTGTCGTGCCAACAACCCCATAGGAAAAAGTCATTTGGCGCAAGATCTGGTGATCGAGGAGGCCATCGGATATTTCCATACGTGGAAATAATTCTATCACCAAATACCTGACGAAGGTAATTTGTAGCCTGGCGTGAATTGTGGGATGAACAGCCATCTTGCTGAAACCACAATTCGTCCAAATTTATGTTGAGCTCCCTCAACCGTAGTAAAACCTGGTGTTCGAGTAGATCAACATATTTTTGGCTATTCAAATTCCCTTCAATGAAAAAGGGTCCAATAATGTGATCCCCGACAATACCGCTCCAAACATATAATTTTTGAGGATCTTGCGTGCAGATGTTTATTTTCGCGGGACCAATAGGACCACTAAGCAAAACTTTTGATAGGAAATTTCTCGTTCCTGTCACATTTATCCCTCATAACCTAACAATATTCAAACCGGCGAAAATAATCACCTGGTTGCAATTCCTGCGACTTCCCAATCTTAAACGACTTCTAGCCGTATTTTTTTAGGATCCATTGGCAAGTACTGTTGGAAATATCCAGTGCCTCCGCAATCGGTTTCGTCGAATATGGTTCATGTGCCTCAACGTAAGCGCATACCATTTCGTCTCGTTCCACCCTGTGTGGAAGAACGGGATGCTCTGGTATTTCGCCGTCGTGGTAACACTTTCTACAACCATTTATGCTCCCGTACCTTCCAAAAAGATGATAAATGTTGTAGACAGTTTGAGCCACAGGGACCGGTCGATCTGGAAACGCAAAAACAAAAAACCCAATGACCTCGTTCGCACTGTCACTTTTTATGTAGTTTTTAATAATAAAAATCTTTTCTTCTCGAGTATACGGCATTTTAAAAACACAAAATTTACGAAACTGAAGCGACTCGAAAGGAAATAAAAATGCAATGCCTGTGAATTCCAGTTTTTCCTCGATCATCTCATGGTGTGGCCGCAATCTAGCGGAATTTGCAGACATCTTGTCAACGTTTATTATTGCAACTATGATTTATGCTCACAATGAAAGAGTGGCGACAATTTTTTCTAATGAAAGCAGTCCGGAGATAATAACAAACTGGCACCATTGCTCAATATACCTGTTTCTTTTGTGCGCGCAGAACTTTCTATACCATTTCTGTTTGATTTATTGAAATCCTATCCCTAAGGAAAATCTTAGGAACCCTGTATAAGGATTACTGTTAGGCAGCAGAGAATATTATTAAATCAAAAATTTTGTGACCGGTGTTGCCAAATGCTACATTTTTTTTAAATTTTTGTGACAATATGCCAAAGAGAGATGATAAATTTAATTAAATTGATGTATATATAACCTACCTACATATTATGAACTTAAAAAAGAGGGAACTAAGAAGTTTGTAGCAAGAGCGAAGCGAGCGCTATGTTGGTACACTCACATTAATAAAAAGTTATTAGTCTAAGTGTTATATTAAGATACCTACCTACTTACAACTTACACCAATTCAAAAGTACTCATTCAGTGGTGGAGTTGGGTAGCGGGATGTCCCTCTAAAACTAAAACTAGCTATCATTTTATGACAAAACTTGGTATTTATTTCAAACCTGTGTTTTTAACATTAATTGATCTTTAGATCGTCCTCAAAATCATATGCGTCTGGTTTACTTGGTCTGCTTCTAAAATGTAAACTAGCAGTTACCGCACTGCAAGACTAATCTTGCACCTCAGTTTGCCACAGCTTTTTGACAAAACTAATGGAATACTTTCCATGACCACATGTAACAACAATATACCTACCTAATGAAAATTAATTAATTTTGACGGTAGATTATTATCTAATTTACACAAAACATTGTCAAAGTTTTTTGAAAACGTCCATTGCTGGTACTGTTCGGCGATGGCGTATTTTTAATTGTTTCTTATTTTTCCATTAGTGGGAATAAGTAACAGTGCCATCGAGTTTATAAATCCGGGGTAACAATCTTCTGTATTATTATTATTTTTTTTAAATTTGTATTGTATTCAATTTTAAGGTAGACAATTTTTGTAGCTGTCAAGTTTGTAAAATATGTTATGTTAATAGGTAAGTAGATATGTTAGGTTACGTTAGGTTGGGCAAAAAAAATCATACCTAAATTAAAAAAAGTCCAAAGGGCACCTCTACTTAATTATCTTTTCAGGGTGGCCATTTTCTGGAAAACCTGGAAAAGTCAGGGAATTTCATTGTTCATTGAAATGTCATGGTAAAGTCAAATTTTTTTATGCCTATATTATTGGTTTTTTTATAGATATAGATCTTGCCTGCTGACCCCACCCCTTCAAAAATTTCTACGACCACCAGCGGAAGCGTAAACCTCCCTACTTCCTAGTAGGCTTGAGAAATCTATTTTTTTCTGAATTCGTCGCATAAAATGGTAGCTAATGGAAAAGTTCAAAATTAGTCTGGAAAATCTGGAAAAGTCATGGAATTTGATTTTGTAAAAAAAATTGCCATCCTGCTTTTGTTTAACTGTTTAACTCAAATTGAAAGATAAATCACGAATGCAAAATCTTATGTACCTATATACACTAACTTGCACATAAAATGTGTACATATATAAGTGACTTTGATTTTTACTCAATAAACGTTAGATTAAGAGGACCGGTTTATGATTTTATACATTGTCTGCTGCCTAACAATAATTCTTATGTGCAAAAAAATATATGGTTAACCCATAATACCAATATTATCCTGATAGTATATCATAATGTCGTTGAAAACCTAATACTTTTCAAATTTTCAATGATAAAAATTTCGGAATCTCATTTTTTTTTTCATTGTACCAATATATGTGTTTACACTTTTTGAGAGCCTAATCCCGGAGTATTCACGTGCATTTAGTGAAACCAAAATCACTACTTAAAAAGTTGTTGAAAATAACGTCTATCAAAAATCACCGTTTTTTATTCAAAAACTTGAAATTCATATTTTTCATGTCAAGGTATCGAATTTTTTTATTCTTATCTATTATTTACAATATTTTAGAGTAATATCCAATAAAAACGGATATTTTGGGGATGCCTTTTGCCCAAAAGCTTAGTTTATATGACATACAGTGCGTTTGTTCAAAATTTCAAAAAATAGATGTTTCTTACGCAAAAAATATTTTTTTTCTAGCTAACGAATAAGTCGAAGGTAATTTTTTTATACACGCCCTAAAAGGGAATAAAGTTGGATTATAATAAGGTATATGTCAAATGTGAGGCTTGCATACACACGATTTTAGACAGCTGCAAACATAAAATTTGTAAAAGAAAAAAAAAATTTCGATAACTAATTTTTTCAAGTTATTTTTTCCTGGGATGTATTTTGTTTTTGGAAGTTATTTTTTTTATATTCTGGCTGAAGGCATTACATTCAATTCAATTCAATTATATTCCGAATCGGTTGAGAACTTTTTGAGAAAACTATTTTTATAGAAACCAATGCAGAAAAAAAAATATTATGACGCCCCCCCCTCCCCCTTATGCAAGAGTCTGAAGAAATACAAATAGACTTTTTGAACTTATCTCAGGCACCTATACCTACTGTTAAAAGAAAATTTGATCTGCTCGACAAAACCACGATAAACCTATTTTTACATAGGGCATCTGCCCTACTAAATAAGATATGTTATTTTACAGTATGTACCTATTTTATCTGCAAAACGCTCAATTATTAATTATTATGTTTTATTTTTTGGTATATTAATTCATATTTTAAATCTTTTCTATAGCCAAAAAAATAATTTGTCTGTATTACACCTAAAACGTTTTAGAAACTTTATTACAATTTAAAGCTTCTTTTCTATTTTTTCACAAATCAAGTTTAGGTCGCTCACGGGGTTTTTCCTTCTGACGGCAGAATGGGATGGTGTTAATAAGACAATTTTTAGGAAAACAAAGCACAAATAGCGCCGATGATTGCCAATCATTCGAATAAATCTCCTCAAACCGAGACAAACAAAACTAATCTTGTCCCAACCCGAGTCAACCGTTTTTAATTTCATTATTTATGAATAGCAGACTGAAACTAACATATTACATAGTCTATTTCTACCTGTTAAGCAGCCATATCTCTTCAGTACAACCCAGGGACCAGAGAATGCTACTTTTCTCAGAGGCGACATCCGAGTTTTTGTACAACTGCCATAAAAAGTCCCACTCCACATCGTTTCCATGTTTCAGTGCCTGGCAATAAACTACGGAGCGGATGTCCTTTGGTATTCTGCAAAAATATATATTTTTTTAATACCTTCATCAAAATCATGATTTTAGTAAGTCTCTGCAGATAACTATAAAGTATGGCTTTTTTGGTTAGCGATGCAAAAAAACTTTTTTTGTTATCATGGGTGCAAAAAAAGATTTCTGTCCGTTTTTTACCCAAAATTAAAAAGAAATAGCGGAAAATAGTAATATTAAAAAAATCTAATTATTCTTGCCTAAAAATTAAATAATTTCCGCCAGTTTTCATTCAGTATTTACGAAAAAATCATTAAACACATCGTCAAAATATCAAACTGTCAAAGATTAAAATGTCGCAACAATGAACGTCACCGAGTAAAAAGACACATCGCTGTGGAAACCATTGTTATTTCATTTACGAGCCGCCTTGATTTATAATGTAAAGATGGTGTATTGCGAGAAGTGCCCTTCGTTCGAGATTTTTAAAAGTATTTTCCTGTTTTTCTTGGATTTTTTGAAAAAGGTATTAAATAAAATAGTGTTAACAACTCGCGGCTAAACTGTGCTTTTTTTTACTCGCGTTTTTTTTACGCTTGTAAAAAAGCACTAATTTAGCCACTAGTTGTGAAAAATACTATTTCACTTTGCCACTCGCTATATAAATAATATAATATTTTCAACCTATTGTTATGTTAACTTTACTCATAGAGTGAGTAAAATATTATAGTATTTTTAACAACTAGTGACTAAAAGAGTGCTTTTTTTGACAAGCGTTGGTTTAAATAACGAGCGCAACGAGGTATTTAAAAACGCGAGTAAAAAAAAGCACAGTTTAGCCGCGAGTTTTTTTTCCATCCAATCCAAGAAAAACAGGAAAATACTTTTAAAAATCTCGAACGAAGAGCACCTCTCGCAATCTTTACACAATAAATCAAGCTATGTGCCTTTTTACTCGGTCACCTTCATTGTTGCGACATTTTAATCTTTGACAGTTTGATATTTTGACGATGTTTTTGAATAATTTTTTCGTAATTACTTGGTGAAAACTAGCGGAAATGGCTTAATTTTTAGGCAAGAATGATTAGATTTTTTCAATATTACTATATTCCGCTATTTCTCTTTGTTCGGGTAAAAAATGGAGAGAAATCTTTTTTTTGCACCCGTGATCAAAAAAAAAAGTTTTTTTGCATCGGTAACCAAAAAAGCCATGATTTAGTTATCTACAGTTGCTAAAATCATGTTTTTGATGAAGGTATAAAAAAAGTTATTTGATGGCCCATTACACATTTTTATTGTTTTTTTATTGCATATCTATTTGTGGTATTTTGATATTGGAACGTTTGTTAAGAGTCGGAAAATATCCTATATACAAAAACATACTCCAGTTTTGGTATGAAAAATTCCAATTCATTTTGCTGCACCTGATCAATCAAAAACTAAGGCTTTCGTGCCCTTTTTTCCGAAGATAGATAAGTCAGCGATTCACTATTTATTGTTTTCGACTTCTGTTGAAATAGCTTGCAGTATTTTAAATGCCGTTGTGTGTTCTTTGAGTACATACAGGTAAGGATTAAGCTGGTGATAAATACCAACAACTTTTTTTATTTTCTTTTTGTCTCAAACTTCTTTAAGTTCTTTGTCTGCACCCTTGAAATTTGTTCCATTATCTGTTGATCGTATTTTTTTGGGTCTCCCTGGCAATAAATGTTTGAATTGCCAAAATATTGTCAACGTCTCTGAACTAGGTTTGCAGAATTTCCAATTTTGGTGTCTGTGTCTCAGTTTGTTTTTTACACTGAAAATTCGTCTCAAGATCAACCATGCCCAATTAACACATCTTCGACAATATAGACTCTAAAGCCAAGTCAAGCAAAAACAAAAAGTACAGTTGCTCTCCTTTTGCTCTAAAATAGCTAGCTTCATTTAATCTGTAATTTTGTCTGTTAAGATTGTTTTGACTACTAAATTTATATTCAAAATAACTTCTATAGTTATATCATCTAGCTAATCAACTTTTAAAGGTATAACTTATACCTAAAAATATGCTAAAACTTAACTAACAAAATAGTTTCAATCTTTACTTTTTTCTTAAAATATAACTAAAAAAAAATGCCACGATGGCAACAGCAGGTATTTGTTGTATCATAGTGCAATTTTTATTAAAATGCAGCTGCTTTCAATATTTAGCATTTGAGAATAAGCGCTCTTTATCGCTAGGCTGAGACTGTAAGCCTATGCACAGCAATAACGCCAAGATTTGCTTTTGTTTTGGATTTATTGATTGATTGATTATTAAATTAACTAAATCATGACAGGTTTTGTCATCAAACAGGCCTTCGCACAAAGGCTTGACTCTTGGTAAGTCCACAAAATGCGTATTTTTGATTGACAGTTTGTTAAACTCACACTAATATTTATTTTAGTTGTCTTCCGTCTTCAGTGTTTTATATTGGCGCACAATTTTGAGTTAATTGCTATTTTTAGATACCTTTTTTGTCAGGGAAGTTAAATTTTGAACAACATTGCTCTCATATGCAAAAATGATCACAGGCAGAAAATATTCCTCAAAATAGCTGTGACAACATTTTCGTGACGTTTTCCAAAACGTTGTGGCAGAAAACAGCAAAAGCATTATTATTATGATTTTTGTTGCGGAAACATTATCCCAGCTAATTTACAGCACGCTGTGTTACTTGGGGTCTGAAGGTTAAATTGGCATACTTCCAACTAATTTCTTTCGCTAACATCTTTTTTTAATTCCTTTTTGTTTAATGCTTCCTTAAGTTTTTTGTCTGCATCTTTGAAATTTGTTCCATTATCTATCGATCGTATTTTTTGTCACTGTGTGGCGATAAATCTTTGAATTGCGAAAATATTTTCAACGTCGGTTGACAAGGTTTGCAGAATTTTAAATCTTGTTTTTACACTGAGTATCCGACCCAAGATCCACCCGCCTAAGGGCTAGCTAGCGATAAATTCTTGCAATTTATTCCTTCCGATAACGTATTTTTTTAAATTTCTTTTTGTTTGATACTTCTTTGAGATCTTTGTCCTCACTTTTAAAATTTATTCCATTATCTGTCGATCGTATTTTGTTGTATCTGCATTTTTCTACTGTGTATTTCAAGTTTTCCGGACCACATTAAAGATGACGGTTTGACATTTCAACACAGAAATTAAGTGTGATTGGTTGTCAATGTAACTGATAAAAAATTCGTCCGATTCGACTGGATGCTTAAGTAAAAAATCTTATGAAAATTGCTATTTTTATATTGACAACCCTTTTTATTCAAATCAAAACATAACTAACCCTTAGATAAACAAAAAACACTTACGAAGTAGGCTGGTCTGTTTCTTGTCCCATAAACGCCTTGAACATTTTGACAGCAGAGTTGACGCAAGACTCTACGTCATACTTACAGGCCCTCGCGCTGATCAGCTGTTGCATCTTTATCTTATCCAACCTGTCATTACTTTCCTCTTTTGGCATTCTGAGACCGCCGACTTTTTCGTAGATTGGGGCTATAAGTTTTTTCATGTAGGTCTAAAAAATTGGATTTATTAGTCATATAAAATTTAACGATTTCGAGTGCGAATTAAAGCAAAACCTTCTTGAATGTTAACGCGATTAACATAAAGGAGGAGGCACTAAATACATTAACAGAATGAGAAATAAATTCCCAATGTCCATAGTGGAGTTAAATATAAATAAAAAGAGAGTATCACCAACAGAAAACTGTTGGATTTTTCGCCTTCTAGACGCAGACACGTGTTTCATTCTTGTTAAAGTTTTTATAGTCGAATAATATGAACGATCTAATCAACAAGTCATGGACAAATGTTCGGTACAACATTAGTTAACAGAATGAGAAATAAATTCGAGAAGGAGAAGGCGAAAAATCCAACAGTTTTCTGTTGGTAAAACTCTCTTTTTATTTATATTTAACTCCACCATGGACATTGGGAATTTATTTCTCATTCTGTTAACTAATGTTGCGCCGAACATTTGTCCATGACTTGTTGATTAGATCGTTCATATTATTCGACTATAAAAACTTATGTCGCACTGATGATCTCTAAAAAGAGTGAAACACGTTTGTGCGTCTAGTCTCCAAGTCGCACCCGGTATGTATTCTTGTGGTACTTCGGTGTATTTTATAAAGTTCGTTTTTTTGCTAGTCCTCATAGTAGAAAACCCAACTAGTGGATGGACTGTGTCTGAAACCAGTCAGTGGTAGAACTGGTGGAGAAGGCGAAAAATCCAACATTTTTCTCTTGGTAAAACTCTCTTTTTACTAAATACATTGTTTACCGGGATGCGTCGGATGAGCTAAATTTGAGATATGTTAGAGCCCTAACCTTCCTGATATTTTTTCCAAAAATAATTGGGAAGGTCATCGGTCTCGTTTTCGAGCAATATTTATTCGAAAGGGCGCCAGTTTTTCTATAATAACTTCTTACAAAAAAGAGATAGAAAGCTAAAGATAGTTTTATTTTGTAGATAATGAACACGTTTCCGTATTAAAAATTCTACACGAGCCAAAAAAACGCGACCGGTTAGTCGCTCAGTCGCTTGAAAATTTTTGCCCATTCTATATGAGCGTGTAGACGCCGCTCCTTTGTAGCGCGTATAACCGGCGAGTGAAACGCGACCCAATTTTAGACTAGCGACAAAACGCCTCATATGTGCTATGGATCCCGTACAAGTTCGGTGTATCGCTGTTCACCAATTAACTTTATTAAGTTTATTGGCCAAAAAACGTAAAAAAAGACGTTGGTGGGTACACCCGGTTGGTGCTAATCGTCTGACCTTAGGGGAGTTTCATTTTAGCTTCGCAGAACATCGGAGATATCCCGATCTGCACTACTAATTGTGGATTGGGAATGACAAATCGGCTTGGCCGGACAGACGCTTGCATCCGGCGCGCGACTTTTACGCAACCTTTTGCGTTCAAAACGCCGGCACGCCAACGAACGCGTCCACACGCGACCGTAAAGTTGCCCGCATACTATGCTCAATAAACACTCTGTGGTTCTGTGACACACGCATGTCGCTCGCAGGCAAACGGTCGCGTTTTTGTGGCTCGTGTAGAATGGCCCTTAGTCCTTCTAAATACGTTATGACGACTTATGCAGATTGGGTCGCGTCAAAAACTTACAGGGTGACTTAAATATTTTTCAAAATATATCAAATAAGTACCGAAATGCTTATCCTTACATACTCCGAGTATAGGGATGCGTCACAAGAGCTGAATTTAAGATATGTTAGAGCCTTAACTTTTCTTATATATCTGATATGTTTGAACTAATTTTTATTACGGATTTTCAGTTTTCTGTAGAATAATTGCAAGTTCTGAGACAACTTTTCTGCTTATGTGATATGTATTTTTGAGTCTACCATGTAGGTAGGTAATGCAAAATAATTTTTTAAACTCTCACTACCTTCTTATCTTATCTACAAAATAAAACTAGTTTTAGCTTTTTATCTCTTTTTTGTACGAAGTTATTATAGAAAAACTGTAAAAAGTTCTATTATCAAGATTCCAGTGGCGCCCTTTCGAATAAATATTGCTGGAAAACGAGACAGGTGACTCCCCCAATTTTTTTCGTCATATATATAAGAAAAGTTAAGGCTCAACATCTTAAATTCAGCTCTTGTGACGCATCCCTATGCTCGGAGTATGTAAGGATAAGCATTTCGGTACTTATTTGATATATTTTGAAAAATATTTAAGTAAGTTTTTGACGCGACCCAATCTGTAAAGTCGTAATAACATATTTAGACGGACTAATAGTAAATATGTTTGAACTGATTTTTAATAAGGATTTTCATTTTTCTGTAGAATAATCGAAAGTTCCGAGACAACTTTTCTGTTTATATGATATGTATTTTTGAGTTTATCCTGTAGATAGGTAATGAAATGTGTTCCTTATCTACATTTTTAGCTTTCTATCCCTTTTCTGTACGAAGTTATTATAGAAAAATTGTAAAAAGTTCTATTATCAAGATTCCAGTGGCGCCCTTTCGAATAAATATTGCTGGAAAACGAGACAGGTGACCCCCCCAATTTTAAAATTGTTTATTTTACCGCATAGTAAACTTTTCTAAGTGATGCGGTTTTTTTCGCGGGGCATAAACCAGTGCCTTAGCCAGGGGGGGGGTTTGGGGGTTAACCCCCCTCCAGGAGGTCCAACCCAAGGTACAATAAATTAATCATGATCAAGTGCCCCACGGAGAAAGCTATCGATCCCCCACTTTTTTACTCCGGTTTGAGACATTCTTAGTAAAAATAAAAAGTTTTCATCTGCGACGTATTTATGATTTGGCATGTGACCCAATCTACTTTTTCAAAAATATTTTACAAAAAATCTAAGAGATCAAAATTTTAAAAGAATTTTGTATTTTTTTGCCAAAATTTATTTATAAATATTGTTACAATTTTGTTTAATTTAAAAAAATAGCATTTTAGTGTAATTTTTTAAATATTTTTGCCTGCGGCGTATTTAAAGGTTAATTGAAAAAAATCTGCAAATGAGAGTACATGAGACTTTCTTTTAACTAACACTAACCTAACACGACCTATTAAACCTCCCCTCTTCCCTGCCTTGAGTTCAAGAGCTCAAGCAATAGGCTAGCCTAATTTTTAAAAAATTTCCATGACTAGGTAGTTTCTTTTATTAAATGGTAACCCCCCCAGGGTCGATTTCTGACTACATCACTGCATAAACATACCTTTAATAATCCATAGCTAGAGCTTCCCTTCAAATAGCCCTCAATGCCTCCAATTTTGTTTAATGCTGCCTTCCAAGGCAGATATTCGCTTTCATTTTTTAAATATTTGACGAGATCAAAGAAAGTATCGTATTTTAGTTTACCTACAAATTGAATAAGTGATTTGCTTTAAAGTTTGTCAAAACTATTTTATTATTTACAATTAAACTAATCGATAATACTAAATTCTGTAAATTATATTAGACAGTTTTAGCCAAAACATGAAAACGTAAAGTTTTAGAGTATTAACACCCATTTGCACCGACTTTTTTTATTGGTCTTTTAACTAAGAGATCAATAAGTTTTATTGTTCTCATAACTAACTAAGGAATTATTTGCACCAACTCTTTTTCTTCTTTACATAGCTGTTGGCACCCATATTGTACATTCGACACGGCAATGCTGTTAACCTAGCCGATTTCGAATGGGATTCTATGCGAACACCCAAACAACAACTTTCTGACCAATGACCACGTACTTCACCTAAATAAAGGTTAATTTGGGTGTATAAATGAGTCATCTTCAGACGGTCTTACATATTACGACAAAATTCAGTTGCTTTAACGTTAGATAATACTGCAGTAACATTGTTACCGTCTACCCAACGTTTAGCCGACCTGTCACGCGTTGGTGCATTTTCTAGTAAACCAGTGACGTTGTGTGGACGTTTTTATGAGACTCTTATTACGTTCTGCCGACGTATCAACGTCTAAACAACTTTCACATTACGTAAACTTGCGACGTTTCTGGCAGGTCTTGCGACGTTTTCCGGCCGGAGTTTTGACGAACTTAAGTGCCCTTTTCTTGTGAAGAAGACAAGTTTTCAAAGGAACTAATGGCGTTATATTCTCCTTCTCTGCCGCACTTATGTACGGCAGATCGCCCTATCTCTCTCTAGATTTTAAATAACTGGCTCAACTGGTCAGGGGCCTAATTCTTAAATCTCGAGAGAAGAATCGATCCCTTAAGAGAAGAGATCAATCCCGGGGAATGATCCCATCCCTCGAAAAAAATATGACCGATCCCTGGCTTTGGAGGAACACCGAATTTTTGATAGAATGGAATGAGCGATCACCGCTCAAGAATACGAAATGCGCTCGACGTGGGATCATTCGACACAAATCTATGTCGTTCCCTGCCAAGAATTAGGGTCCTGAAAGAGAGATGACATTATCCTACAAGTATATGGGCGAAAGAGAAAAACTGGCGCTCTTTAAACAGTAATGTCTGATCCACGGCTTCACTTCTTTCCGCTCACTAAAAATACTTTTTGCTTTTGCTTCCAAGAAGTAGGATCTTTGAAGTGTCCTGCCATCTTTGAAAAAACTAAATTTTCACCGACCATTTATTTAGAAAAATCTAATAAAAAGTAAGGTTATGAGGACTGGCATCTGTCAACGAGTCGCATGTTGGGTTGCTAGTAACCAAGGGTCGTGGCAAGTGGTTCATTTGGGAATGTTTGCCGACTGTAGTCTATTTACGTGTATCTTTTGGGATTCTCATAATATTCGCCATTTTTGATGCCGTCGTTTATGTTCGAAGTGGCCGCCATTGTTTATATTTACTAAACACCATTGAGTGGCATTTTGGAGACGTTTTATGTTCCGGGAGAGATGGGTATTTGACCATGGAATCCTAAAAAGAGGGCTTTAATTTTTCGTTTAAACACAAACAAATCAAGGGCGCGCGTGTTTTTTCATTCCTTTTCTAAGCATATTTGTCAGTAAACCGAATTGCGTTTTTAAATTTTGCTCCCATAGTGGCCATATAAATACTATTTAATAAACGGTAATCATCAAATTATAATTTTTTGTTTGCCATTTTCTAAAGTGTATAAAAATAAGTTCATTTTAGTAACCGAAAATCCCAAAGTTTGAGATGGGCAACATTTTGGGTAGTAAAACAGCACCAAAAAATCAATAATAAAGAGGGCGCAAGTGTAGTCATTTATGGGTCGTATTTTACGAAACAAGAACGATTACTATTCCGACTCCAGTCACTGCACAATGACGTAAGGACTCAAAAATCATCCACCATTTTGGTGTAAGTCTGGGTCGGCATGTTGGCTAAAACGTCGTCGCATCATAAGGTCGGGTCGCATTTAACAACGTCGCTACACTGTTAAATTGCTGCTTGGGCAGTCTTATTGGAACGCTCTTTCGGCTAACTAAACGTCAAAGAATCTGTGATATCTTTTGTTTTTATTTTTAATTTTTAAAAATCTCAAGAAATGAATGTGGAAGACACAAACAAAAGGAAGAGAGTGCTTAATTTTACTCCGCTTGAGCAAAATTTGTTGTTTTCAATTGCTTTAAAACATAAAGATTCTAAAATCTCTAAAGAAATCTAAATCTCCTAAAAAACTCCAAGTCGTCCATTTCTTCGTAATAATTTGACCTTTCATTGAATCTCCTAGGAAACCCAAAGTCCACGAAGTCACTAACTTCAATGTTATCATCATACATATCCTGTAAGAGTTGTTCGTCCAAAATGTTTATGGTACAGGCAAAAACTACTAAAAGATAAAGACGTACCTATACCTAGGATAGGTACTATAAAGGTGAATTCAGAGTTCTGTATATAAGGTAAGCAGTATGAGGTATGCAGTAAGACACAAGGAAAATAAACTATAGCAATCGTATACTGCTCCTACCGCTTGCGGCTTATGGAATACTATGAACAGCAGCATGCATTTGCTATAGTTTATTTTCCTTACCGCATACTTCATATCGCTTACCTTACAGAAGTCTGAATCTGCCTTTAAGGTACAGCATGCAGAATAAAATCTTAAAAATTTACAAATTTTTGTTGGGTATATAAGTATGACAAATCTAAAATAGGAGTAGGTACATAATAGCCAAAAATTACAAAGCAGATATTTTAAAATGTTTACCTTTTTTTACCATTAACTAATCTCCTCTCCCTCGATAACACTTTTCTAACCTCAAAAACACCTTAATGGAGCTTTACGAGGCCAAAATTCACCACTTACTTAATAAAGGTTTTAAATAAATAAAGTTCCCCTAAAAATTGGTGCAAGGCAAGAAAATTATTAAAGGTACTTCAAGGCATCAATAGCATATTGGTCTAATAAAAAAAAGTCGGTGCAAACAGGTGTAAGTATAGCAAGACCTAGCCTATTAATTACACCCTTTAAAATTTAGTTAGCGTGTCTGTACACTTACCTACAAATGCTAACATGGCAGCGTCGTCTATCAATTGGACTCTGTTTAAATGGTTAATTTTTTTGTATTCCTTGCTTTGCAGTGCCTGAATGATCAATTGCCAATTTTTTTTATCGTAGTTCACCCTATAAAGACCTAAAAAATTATGTTTTATGCTTATATTCGACCTGCATCTTATATGCACTTAAATAACCTGTAAAACTATACGGCCATATTGAATTTCGAGATGACGCACGGTTTAAAAAAGATATCTGTGTGTTTGCTCCTTAATAAATTTTTACCTGATAACTTATTGTTGAAAATTAGCCACTCGTTTTCTTTGGCAGCTAAGTCAAATTTCTTCTCATTCTCATCATGAGGACAAGGCAGCCAAAATTTGGGCGAAGTCTGTTCAAAATTTGGACTACTTTTGGACGAGTAACTAAGTGGCACCCACCAACATGGGTGTTCTTCGTCTTTAGTCTTTATGGTGTCTTTTAAAAAACGCTCCTGTAATGCAAAAAAAATATAATAATCCGAAACAAAGAAAGGTTAAAAACAGTAAAAATTTGTTGAAATTTGCTGGTCTATGTTATATGGGACGTAAAAAAATTAATCAAATAAATTGTGTAGCTAAAGCTAGGCTTCATTAAAGCAGTGGTGGTCCCAGGGGGCGATCGCCCCTCCCCTTTGCTCCAGAAAAAAGTAGACAACAAAGATGCCGGTGGTAACCTCGAAGTCTTTGGAGAAAATACCAGAAATTGTAGAATGTTCCTTTAAAGCAGGGTTGAAAAAAACCCGGGTTTTTTATATAAAACCCAACCCTCTGGGCTTTTTTGGGTTTTACAAATGGGTTTTATTGGGTTTTTTTTATGGTTTTCTTTTTAAATTATATACAGATTGTAGTTCTTCCTTAAAATTAGGACTTATTCTCACCATCGTTTATCAACTATAAAATGCGACATAAGAATAGTTGGAATAAAGAAATCGACAGTTTGTTTGTTAATAAATCAAAGCAGTTTTGGTTTAGTTTGACCAGCGCTTTTTTTATATACTTAATATAAACAAACTTTAAGAAAATTATTGTTGGAGTTTCTGTATTTACTACACTGCAAGTACTTGCTTCGATAGTTCGTTTTTTTCGAGGTTACTAACTCTAAACTATTTTTTAAAAGGAAAATGCCTAAGAGTAGCGCTAGAAAGAGTGCTTCAGAATGGACTGACGTTTTAAAATTCAGTAATAAAAGTAGAGTCTACAAACTGAACCACAATCGTTTTTTTTTTATAATTTGCATTGTTGCCCAGCTAGTGCAGCATCCATTGAAAGACATAGTCTTATTTGGAATATAATCAAATAAGAAACGGTTTGGGATTAGAAAAAGATTTGCAACTGGTCAAAGTTTATCGAATCTTACGATCAGATTCAAACGACTGGTAATAATATACCTTTTCTTAGGTTTATTTATTTTATTAATAATGAAATAATACACTTTTAAAAAAGCCCTA
Organism: Oxystoma pomonae; assembly: GCA_963921995.1. Classification (NCBI taxonomy): domain Eukaryota; kingdom Metazoa; phylum Arthropoda; class Insecta; order Coleoptera; family Brentidae; genus Oxystoma; species Oxystoma pomonae. The sequence continues at coordinate 45,033,934 of OY998172.1, forward strand.
GTGTTTTTTTTTTAATTGGGTTTTACCCAAAAAAAAACCCAGGGGTTTTTTTCGGTTATCCACTGGGCGGCCAACTCTGCTTTAAAGACATTTTATAATTCCTCCACAGTATTTTGGGACAGTTTGACCTTCAATTCGTCACACCAAGAATAAACAAACCCATGAAGTACTTACCGCGAAGAAGAAAAACCGTATTATAGAGTTTTTATTTAATTTATAGACAAGTTTTAGACAAAATCATTTCAGACATAAAAAAGTATTTTTGACCTGAACATATTCATATCAAGTTTTGTACAACGTGAAGCCAAAACTAAGGCAAAATTAACTAAAGTCGTTTCTAAATACGATAAACTGTTTGATTAATTCAAAACACAAATTCTTGAACTTTTATTGCGAAAACTCAGTATTTGGAAACAATATTGTTTAGAAGTAGTCAAAAGCTTAAATCAAAACATAGCTGATAACATTTTCGAGGCAATGAACGAGTGTGGCGATATCTTTCCAAAGTAGGGCATAAATTGCGGCGCTACAACACCTTTGATATTTGCATTTTTACATTATATGTTCTTAAAAAATTTTCGCCTGCTGCGCTTTGAAACCATTGATATATTTACAATTTTAGATTAAATTTAAATAAAGAAATGCATTTTTAGTGCAATTTTCTTAAAAAAGTTCGCCTGCCTGATACCGTTAATACTCACGATTTTACTTTATTTTAACTCAAAAATTGCATTTTAAATGTTATTTTCTCAAAAATTTTCGTCGCATTTAAAAATTTTTTTAAATAAAAAAATTTATGAAATAAACAACTTAAAATCCCCCCCTCCTAGATTTGAGGCCAAATCCGCGCTTGTAGTTACTAAGTTTAGTTTGAATTATTGATATGTTCCTCATAAAAGCCATGCTTTTATCCTAGTTTTTTTTTCGTATCGAAACCGTCCCCCCTTTTTAAAATCGCTGGGACCGCCACTGAATAAAGATAACAGATGTTACGTTATGATTAAAAAGATGTTTAAAAAAACTTGAATTTTCAGCAGTTTTCCTTGATTTTAAAGGAACATTTTAACATTTGCATGAAAGAAAAAGAATTAAAAAGTTAGAAAACTAAACAGAGTAAAACGAAAAGTTTAAATTTAAGACAAAAAAACAAATTTTAAATTATATATCATCAAAAAAATGAAATAAGATAATGTCATCACAAGGAAGAAAATTAGGTCCTGTGTTTTTTATTTTATATATCAATAGCAAAATCTAAAGTAAAATTTCACGACACGCATAGTTAACAAATCAATTTTTGATGCAATAAATACAATAAATTCTGAACTTGATCTAGTACTAAAATGGTTAAAAACAAATATGGTAAAATTAAATGATAAAAAAACATTATCTGTAAAAGTTTAGATAATATCTTAAAAGTAAAAACTAATAATAATGAAACACAATTTTTGAATTCATATAAATGTATAGAATTCTTTATTAACTTAAATTTAAAAATAAATGTAAATATATTATTAATTGGCATAATTACTTATATTGTGCGACTATTCTCATTCTTTCTCTCTCTATATCTCTCTCTCTCATTTCTTACCTGAGTTATGACAGCACGTCCATTTTCATAGTCTCTGTCCACGTTGATAACTGGGTAACCTGTCTGTAATGTCCACGTGTCCATGATGGTCTTAACTGTCAAATTTTTGGGCAGAGTATTTTGTTCATGACCGGCTTTAGTCAACGCATCCCACAGGTCGTCTTGTTCGGCGTTTGAGTATCTAAAATTTTAAAGAAAATAAAAAAAATAATATTTTTTGGACTTGAGAGATTACCAACAGCTTTTAATAAAAGAGAAACTTTTAATTTTGGCTAAGCTTGAAGTGTTTCTTATATAGGGCAACTCAAAAAATCATCAGAGGTCATCTTAAAAAATGTCATTTTGTATTAGTGGCGGCAGCAATAGTAGCTCTAGGAACATCAGTAACCTATTGGGTAAATCGGAAGAAGACAAGTAGGTCAGAGTAGTGGTAGTATCTAGTGTAGGCCGTTGGTCAGTCAAGTAGGTTAGTCCATAAGTCGTGAGCAGAGGTAAAAAGGGCAAAACCCCTACAGAGGCTACGTACTCTGTGGCCTCTATACCATAAAATGTTAGGGTATTATCAGACTTCTGAGAAGTGATTTTTCTTAATGGATATTTAATAACATGCCTGGTTTCAAATCATTTCATTCTAAGTTTTAGCAGTATAATAATTATTGCGCGTATTTTTATCTTAGTCGTTAATTTTTTCTTTTAATAACGCGGTTGAACAAATTTATTATTTTCGAGAAAAATAGATCAGTGATAAACGTTCAAAAATATGTCATTCCGTCATCTGGAGATCGTTCGGCATAAATATTTCAATCACGGTTTAAGAATAAGTCTCGAATAATAATATACCTGTGTTCCCTTAAATAATTGCTGACTCCTTTGCGCAACGTTTCGTCTCCAAGAAACAGGCTCATCATTCTGATCAGAGATGATCCTTTTTTGTAAGAAATTGTGTCGAAAATTTCATCGATTTTATTGGGATCGTCTAGTGGAGTAGATACCTAAAAAATTATTATAAAAACCGACGGACTAATAATTATAAACCAATTTAAATAACAAAATTAAAAAGGGATCACTGCTTACAAAGTTATAGACAAACATAATTGCGTTTTTTTTGGCACTTACAGGATGTGAGCTTCTTAACGAATCAAAAGACAACACCAACAAGATATTGCTGGTAGAAGCTTCTTCCAAAGAGTTCCATTGAGGAAATAGGTGTTCCGTGGCTAGACTGGCCATGTAGGTGGCGAAGCCCTCATTAAGCCACAGGTCTGTCCACCATTTCATGGTTACCAAATTTCCTGAAAATTAATAAAAACCCACCACTGAGGAAATATAATAATAGGCAGATTTTTAAATTTAATTAGGCTATATGTATAAAGTTTCTTGAAAAAATGATGGTACCTAAACATGTGTGGTAAATTAAAACCAAAAATTCAAATGTTTTGATTTTTTCAAGTTCGGTGGCCTCGACTGATGAACAGATGAACAGTGACGTCATCACCGCGATGAATTTCAGATTGGCGTTGAATAAAGAAACGCCACGGTGTACATGACATATTTGACATAACCTTGATTATTTTTTAATAATACTTTTTTTAAGGTTATACATCAACTATTTTAAAAACACGTTTGATGCCATCGGTGAATCCACTGATGAATTTAAAAACATGCCCAAAAATATGTCACAATTAGAAGAAGAATAACTACTATAAAAAAACACTGTCATATAATATCTCGGTATAGTACGACCATAGATCTAAGAGATTCATTATAAATGCTAATCCCTTATGGGGTGTGAAAGTAAAGAAAAAGACTACAGTTGCGGATTTAAAAATTTAAAAATGTTTAATTATTTCTTAATAAGTACACGTTTTTGGCCGAATTAAAATTTATCAACTTTATGACTAATTACGAAACGTTATAACATTGGGGTTTGATTACGTTAAAAATTAATTTTCTTAAACTAATTAGGACAGGCTTAAGATACGAAGCTGATTTCTAGTTTTGAAAATCAGTTAGGAGTTGGTGTTTGGTTACAAAAGAAGTTATTTGTTGTTAATTGTGATTGAATGAAAAATGTTTCGTCCGTGGGAGGAACAACCGAGTACGTCACGTGAGGATACGGGGAATAATGGCGTTACAAGAAAAATAAGTGATAAAAAACAATTTAAACGCGATATTTTGTCACTTGATACAAAAAAGTTATATTTGACGTTTATACCACCCTTCATGAACGTGGGTTATTAAAATTTGGTGCAGTGAAGGAGGCGGCAGCTTTAACACGAAGATAGGTAAAAACGGTGTGGCGTGTAGTAAAGAAACCGATAGTTGGGAGAAAAAAAAGGAAGGATTCTAATACTTCTAAGAAATTGATAAACAAATGATTCCTACTTTACAAACATTAATTCAAAGATTAAAAAAAGATGATACAGGAATACAGTGTTGCCGTGAGACACTGAGAAAATGTATTTTAAAAAACGGTTTTAAAATAAAAAGAATTAATAAACGGCAAGTGATTATGGAATCGGCCCGTTAAAAACAATGGAGGATGGAATATTTAATTGCAATACACGAGTATAGAGAAAGTAATAGGGATATTGTTTATCTCGATGAAACTTGGTTTGACACCCATGAAGTTGCAGATTAAGGTTGGGGGGATTCGTCTGGTAACTGCACAACTAAAGCTCCATCAAATAAAGGAAAGCGTATCACAATAATTCATGCTGGAACAAAAAATGGGTTTATACCAAATGCGTTGGCCTTAGCAACCAAAAATATAATGGATTACCACACTGACTACCATGACGATACCACAGCGGAATTATTTGAAGACTGGTTCAAGAATAAAGTGTTACCCAATATACCTCCAAATAGTGTAATTGTGATGGATAATGCGAGCTACCACAGTAGAAGGCTAAATAATGTTCCAAATGACGCAAAACTTACCATTCAGGACTATGTATTTTGAGGATAGCTACACCAAAAAACAATTGCTTGAAATAATTAAAGCATTTTCAGTACAAAAACAATACTATTGTGATACTTTGGCGGAAGAAATGGACCATACAGTGCTAAGACTTCCTCCTTACCATTGCATGTTTAATCCAATTGAACACATATGGTATGAACTAAAAGCAGCGGTTAAAAGAAATAATGTTTCGCCAACTTTAAATTCTTCTGTGGTAGCTTTAATTAGGTCGGCGGAACAAAATATTTTAAGTGAAAGCTGGGAAAAATGCAAAATAGAAAAATCATATATAAATATAGATCTGCTACCGAGAGAAAAAATTATCATAGACTTGACGACAGTGACAGTGAAACTGACTTAAGTTAAAATTTGTAAATTTTTTTACTATCCCGTATTTTTTTGTAATATATATATATATGTACCTGTTCAACTCAATTTTATAAATTTAACTTGTTTGTTTTTTTTTCTTCTATGAGCAAATATATTTTGTAGGTGAAGGATGTGTCTATTAGATTAAAATAATTTTTTTATTTCAAAAAAAATTTGTTCGACCGAACCGTCAATAAAACATATTATCTTCTTCACCTTTAAGGTCACCCGTGGTAGAAATCCACTGATCTATTACAACACTAAGTGCGTCCCTGTTTCCATTCGAACACCCGCTGAGTCGCAATAAATGCTTATCGGCCATGAATAATAATGAGTCTTCTAGATCGATGGTCAGACTATAACTGGTGTCAACTTAACAGGGTGTGTCAAAAACGAATCATAAGATATTTTTGGGCAAACAATATTTTTGATATAATCCAGGCAAATTATAATTTTTCTGAGAACCAAAAGCGAGAAAGCTGAAATTTTGTAGGGGTGTAGGGTATCACTGGGAAAGCTTAACTATAGATTTACACCATTCTCACCCCCTTGACTTCGGCGCCATCTTGAATCAAAGGGTTAAATCGGTTTTTCGCTCATAACTTCTGTTAATTTTGTACTAGAAAAAAATCAAAAAAGCAGTTTGTAGGGAAAGACAATACCTACAAAACGACGCCTTTTAAAATTATAGTAACTTTTTTGTTCATACTCAGAATTCCATTATTTAAACAAAATAAACATAATAATATCAGTTTTTTGCTATTTTTAATTTCCTGTTACTCTGATTGAAAAAATTGTAGAGCAGCAAATTCTCTACATTTTATAGAAAAGATTTGTGGCGTAGAGGGCAAAGGGTGAGGGAATAAATCGGAAAAAAGTTTTTCCTCGACCAGTCTAATGCTCTACCAACTGAGCTACCGAGGAACTGGGGTTTTAACTGGCTATTCGGAAACAGTGCTGCCAGGTCTACTATTTTAATAGTAGATCTACTATTTTTTACTCGCATTCTACTATTCTTAAGTGAAAATCTACTATTATACTTTTCTTTGAGTAAAAGTCTACCACAGCACTAACAGATACCAACCACAGCTCGATAAACAGTCAATAATAGACACTTGTAACGCCACTCTACTTAAACGTATCGTACGCTGACTTCCAGCAACCTCATTGGTCAGATCCGACAGAAGTTTTCAATCGCACGTCGAGCAAGACTAGCGCGCGCTAGATGGTGTGTCGTTACGTCGCCGTCGCGTCGCCTGACCCGGTAGCCGAAATCGCTTTAGTCTAGCCCACCTCTGTCAGTTTTCACCAATGAGAGCGCTGGATTTCAGAGCTATGTTACGTTTACACGGCTTGCCAATTTTAAGTGTCTTTTATGGTGACAAAAATTAGTGATTTTCGATTCTAAACTCTGCGTCTAAATCGACGGATTTATTTTATTAGTCTGGAGCGAATGCACGGTCAGCGCACGGATTACCTAGCAGAAAGTATAGGAACAAAGTTCGTTCCAAAATCACAGCTACTAGTTCAGAACGCTTGTTTTCTTTTTCCATCACACAGGAAATTTCTAATGCGATTAAAAGCTCCCGATGTTCACCAGCAAGAGATATTTCAAATGTTTTAAAATATTTATTTTTTTTTCACTTTTTTGTAGAATCTACTATTATTTTTGTCTCTGATCTACTATTATTCTAAAAATCGACCTGGCAACATTGTTTGAAAATCCTTTCGTCCGATTCATTTGTTAGTAGTGGGGAGGGAGGCTCTCTACGCACGGATGGTAGAAACCTTGGATTGCTAATACCTATGGGAAATTTTCATGAAAATCACTGCCGCGGGTCTTCCGCCATTTTCGCCGACATGTTGTGAAGATTTAGGTTGGCGACATTGGTTTCCTTAATTTTAAATAGTACTGTGGGAACACTGACTGTTAACAGTGTCAAAATATGATTGAATTTAACGTTTCTTTGAATGGTTATTTTTGATGTTGTTTTGAATACAAAAACAAAAAATTAAAGAAAAAAGGCACATGTTATAAATTGTAAACGCTCGGTTCAACCATTGCTGCTGGCGCTCCCGCTGCAGTTACACCTTGATTACGTTGATCTCAATTTGCACAAGAGCTAAAAAAGCTAAGAACAGATGCACCAACGTGATATAGTAATAAAAAATAAACTAATAGAGGGAGATACTGACTTTGATAATAGCATATATGGATCAGCTGAAAGCCAGAGCCATGGCAAGTCAAGCAACATTTATGTAGCTGAAGTTCTGAACGTTCAGTGAATGACAAGGCCTCTCACATTAAGAGGCTTGATCAAAAATTTTTCTAAAATACCTTAAAATGGCTCTTATAGTGGTTTCGTGCTATTGAAATGTAAATATTACTTGCTTAACTGCAAAATCAATTTACATATTTTGCTATTTATTTATAGTGTATAAGGACACTAAATCTGCAGCATAAGTTTTAACCACTCGAGTTGCTACTAACGGCGCATAACTCACCCAAACAATAAAACGCTAAATTTAATATAAAACTGTGATGCCCCTCCCAAAAACTGTTCGTGTTTCACCGGTTGCTAGGCCTAAGGTCACTAATATAGTGTTAATTTTAACCTCTAAAATGACTACGAAAAGTCAAGACACCCAAAAAATAGAACGCTACATTCAACATATGAACGTGATGCCCCTCCCCAAAAATTGTTTTTCTTTCACTACGTTAAGGTCACTAAATCTACAATATAAGTTTTATCTTTTGGAATTGCCATAAAGGGTGCAAACAAACAGTAAAACGCTAAATTCAGCATATGACCATGATGCCCCCAAAAATTGTTTTTTTTTCATCGTTTGCTAGACCTAAGGCCACTAAATCTACAGTATAAGTTTTATCTTTCGGAATTGCTATTAAGGGCGCAAAATGCACCTAAACAGTACAACGCTATATTCAACATATAACCGTGAGGTCCCTCCCCAAAAATCGGTTTTATTTCACCGTCCTCTCGGTCTAAGGTCACTAATCTTACAGTATAAGCTTTATCTTCCGGAAATGCTACTAAGGCCTCAAAATGCACACAAACAGTATAACGCTAAATTCATCATATGACCGTGATGCCCCTCTCCAAAAATTATTTTCTTTCACCGTTTACTAGTTCTAAGGTCACTAAATCTACGGTATAAGTTTTATCTTCCGGAATTGCTACTAAGGGCGCAAAACTCACACAAACAGTAAACCGCTAAATTCATCATATGACCGTGATGCCCCTCCCAAAAAATCGTTTTTCTTTCACCGTTTGCTTGGTCTAAGGTCACTAATCCTACAGTATAAGTTTTATCTTTCGGAATGGATACTAAGGCCGCAAAGGCACACAAACAGTAAAACGCTAAATTCATCATATGACCGTGATGCCCCTCCCCAAAAATAGTTGTCGTTCACCGTTTACTAGATCTAAGGTCACTAAATCTACGGTATAAGTTTTATCTTTCGGAATTGATACTAAGGGTGCAAAACGCATCTAAACGGTACAACGCTAAATTCAGCATATGACCGTGATGCCCCTCCCCAAAAATCGATTTTCTTTCACCGTTCGCTCGATCTAAGGTCACTTATCCTACAGTATAAGTTTTATCTTCCGGAATTGCTACTAAGGCCGCAAAACGCACACAAATAGTAAAACACTAAATTCATCACATGACCGTGATGCCCCTCCCCAAAAATTAGTTTTCTTTTACCGTTCGCTCGGTCTAAGGTCACTAATCCTACAGTATAAGTTTTATCTTCCGGAATTGCTACTAAGGCCGCAAAACGCACACAAATAGTAAAACACTAAATTCATCATATGACCGTGATGCCCCTCCCCAAATATCGTTGTCTTTCACCGTTTACTAGATCTAAGGTCACTGAATCTACGGTATAAGTTTTATATTCCGGAATTGATACTAAGGGTGCAAAACGCACCTAAACGGTACAACGCTAAATTCAGCATATGACCGTGATGCCCCTCCCCAAAAATCATTTTTCTTTCACCGTTCGCTCGATCTAAGGTCACTAATCCTACAGTATAAGTTTTATCTTCCGGAATTGCTACTAAGGCAGCAAAACGCACACAAATAGTAAAACACTAAATTCATCATATGACCGTGATGCCCCTCCCCAAAAATTAGTTTTCTTTTACCGTTCGCTCGGTCTAAGGTCACTAATCCTACAGTATAAGTTTTATCTTCCGGATTGCTACTAAGGCCGCAAAACGCACACAAATAGTAAAACGCTAAATTCATCATATGACCATGATGCCCCTCCCCAAAAGTCGTTTTTCTTTCATCGTTCGCTCGATCTAAGGTCACTAATCCTACAGTATAAGTTTTATCTGCCGGAATTGCTACTAAGGCCGCAAAACGCACACAAATAGTAAAACGCTAAATTCATCATATGACCGTGATGCCCCTCCCCAAATATCGTTGTCGTTCACCCTTTACTAGATTTAAGGTCACTAAATCGACCGTATAAGTGTTATCTTCCGGAATTGATACTAAGGGTGCAAAACGCATCTAAACGGTACAACGCTAAATTCAGCATATGACCGTGATGCCCCTCCCCAAAAATCGTTTTTCTTTCACCGTTCGCTCTATCTAAGGTCACTAATCCTACAGTATAAGTTTTATCTTCCGGAATTGCTACTAAGGCCGCAAAACGCACACAAATAGTAAAACACTAAATTCATCATATGACCGTGATGCCCCTCCCCAAAAATTAGTTTTTATTTTTATTCCGGAAGATAAAACTTATACTGTAGGATTAGTGACCTTAGACCGAGCGAACGGTAAAAGAAAACTAATTTTTGGGGAGGTGGCATCACGGTCATATGATGAATTTAGTGTTTTACTATTTGTGTGCGTTTTGCGACCTTAGTAGCAATTCCGGAAGATAAAACTTATACTGTAGGATTAGTGACCTTAGGCCGAGCGAACGGTAAAAGAAAACTAATTTTTGGGGAGGGGCATCACGGTCATATGATGAATTTAGTGTTTTACTATTTGTGTGCGTTTTGCGGCCTTAGTAGCAATTAGTCATATGATGAATTTAGCGTTTTACTATTTGTGTCCGTTTTGCGGCCTTAGTAGCAATTCCGGAAGATAAAACTTATACTGTAGGATTAGGATTAGTTAGGATTAGTGACCTTATCGACAAAATCGATTTTTGGGGAGGGGCATCACGGTCATATGCTGAATTTAGCGTTGTACCGTTTAGATGCGTTTTGCACCCTTAGTATCAATTCCGGAAGATAAAACTTATACCGTAGGTTTAGTGACCTTAGATCGAGCGAACGATAAAAGAAAAACGATTTTCGGGGAGGGGCATCACGGTCATATGCTGAATTTAGCGTTGTACCGTTTAGGTGCGTTTTGCACCCTTAGTATCAATTCCGGAATATAAAACTTATACCGTAGATTTAGTGACCTTAGAACTAGTAAACGGTGAAAGAAAATAATTTTTGGAGAGGGGCACCACGGTCATATGATGAATTTAGCGTTATACTGTTTGTGTGCATTTTGAGGCCTTAGTAGCATTTCCGGAAGATAAAGCTTATACTGTAAGATTAGTGACCTTAGACCGAGAGGACGGTGAAATAAAACCGATTTTTGGGGAGGGGCCTCACGGTTATATGTTGAATATAGCGTTGTACTGTTTAGGTGCATTTTGCGCTTTTAATAGCAATTCCGAAAGATAAAACTTATACTGTAGATTTAGTGGCCTTAGGTCTAGCAAACGATGAAAAAAAAACAATTTTTGGGGGCATCATGGTCATATGCTGAATTTAGCGTTTTACTGTTTGTTTGCACCCTTTATGGCAATTCCAAAAGATAAAACTTATATTGTAGATTTAGTGACCTTAGCGTAGTGAAAGAAAAACAATTTTTGGGGAGGGGCATCACGTTCATATGTTGAATGTAGCGTTCTATTTTTTGGGTGTCTTGACTTTTCGTAGTCATTTTAGAGGTTAAAATTAACACTATATTAGTGACCTTAGGCCTAGCAACCGGTGAAACACGAACAGTTTTTGGGAGGGGCATCACAGTTTTATATTAAATTTAGCGTTTTATTGTTTGGGTGAGTTATGCGCCGTTAGTAGCAACTCGAGTGGTTAAAACTTATGCTGCAGATTTAGTGTCCTTATACACTACAAATAAATAGCAAAATATGTAAATTGATTTTGCAGTTAAGCAAGTAATATTTACATTTCAATAGCACGAAACCACTATGAGAGCCATTTTAAGGTATTTTAGAAAAATTTTTGATCAAGCCTCTTAATGTGAGAGGCCTTGTCATTCAATGAACGTTCAGAACTTCAGCTACATCAACATTTAGCGATCACAAAAAAGTACATCTTTGACACATGGAGTCGAGCATGGAGTTTTACAATATTTGAAGACCTAAAACCTATTAACTAACATCTGTTTATTGCCAAGATATCCTTGAGTTTTGGTAAGTTTTCAGCATTTATTTTTTTTTGTAACTCTATCTTTTATAAAGGATGTAGGATTTTGCTCAAAACTGCAAATGTTGTAGATCTCATTATCCTAATAAAAATCCATCATTGCTCCACAGAGATCTGGCATGTGGTTCTCGAGATACTGCGGTCAAAGTTAAACATTTTGGTATTCTGGTTTTTCCCTAAAATGAGTTTTTTGCACTTTTTGTGGAAATATAAATAATGTTTAAGAACCAAATTGTAGTCTGAGAATAAATAGCAGAAAAATATAGGTTGCGTCGCATTGGCATCACAAACATAAAAATATGACCAAGAAATGACCTTCTTAACAAAAGTCAAATTTCAATTGTTTTGTTGCCGCTTGCTGTATTTATCAAACATGCTTCAAAACAAAAACTTTTGTAACATTTTTAGCCATTTTAGTTGATTTTAGTAAAATGTGAATATTGATTACTAGGTTTTCATCAAGACAAGCAAAATCCCACAGACAGCCAGTTTCCATAAAGAAGGTGCATCATCCTTTATAAAAGACGAATCTACAAATAAAATGTCAAATGCTGAAAACTTATCTAAACTCAAGGATATCTTAGTAATAACTTTTTCTGATGAGGTCTTCAGATTCAGAAAACTTTTATTACAAAAATTGTTAACGAACAAAAACCATTGTCACAATTGAATAAATAAGCGTCAATTTAACCTAAGAATGTCTTCAAAATGTCATTTAGATATTAAACAATGTTAACATTAAGGTTTTGTTAATAAAGATTAAAACATAAATATTGATTTTTCATTATTTCTAGTAAACTGGTAAAACATCTCAAAAAAAAATGCTGGCTACAATATCACAAATATTGACAATAAAATCTTAAACTACTTACTTAAAATTACATATAGAAAGTAACACATGGAAATGACAATAAGAAAAAGAAAAAAAAATATACTGATAAAATACATATTAAACTTAACATTAAAATTGGTGGTTTAGGAACTCTTGAATTGTATATGGTACTATCTCTAAAATAATTTTTTTTATGGTCTTTTTAAAACTCATGAAGTATTGTTCTAATTTCGTAAAACTCCACCTGCCAAAGATGTACTTTTTTGTGATCGCTTGCCATCGCTCTGGGTTTCAGCTGATTCATATATGGTATTATCAAACTCTGTATCCCCCTCTATTCATTTATTTTTCTTGTCTTCTGGACCTATAACAACCTCGGATTTATAAACTGTTAGCGCATATCTGTCCCTAGCCGTTTTAGTTCATGTTTCAGATTCAGATCAACTTAATGAAGGTTTATCTTGAGCGGGAGCAGCAATGATTGACAGGACCCTTTGAGTTTATAAATTGGGGGAACGGATGACATCCGTGATTGGGGGTAATGTTTTCATGTTATAATTTATTTGTTCAAAACTTGCACATTCCCCAGACCATATAAGAGAGTTTATCATGGCGTGACCGTTCGAGCATTTGTAAGTCTTTTAAATGGTTTCTATTGCTTGGTTCTTCACTTTTTTGTTTTAGAAACGTAACTTTTTGACACTGTTGATAGTCAGTGTTCCCAAACTACTATTTAAGTGTGATTTTTCCACAATGGTATTAACAATCCAAGGTTTCTACATCCGTGCCAAATTTTTTCTGTAAATGTATTAGGGCGCTAAATTTTATCTTCATTTTGTCTCTACATTTTATGTTCGAACATTTTTTTTAACTAATTCTTTTTGTTGTCAGCGCCAAATGTTCAACAAGCTTAGACGATCCTGCAGTCGCTCTGCGCACGATTTAAAAATCGCTGGAGGACGAGGATTCGTTATGGTATATCTACTTTTTATGGCCGTATTTCGTCATTTGTTTACATAGCCTGATTTAAAGCTCTAATAAATATTTCAAAGTATGCCCGTTTTGACAAATATTAAGTGAACTACGTCAGCGTCATCCACAAAACGCAGAAAACTTTTGATTGATTCTTATGTAAAAAAACTTCAAGAAACCGTGCTAGATCTCGCCGTTTTAGAGATATGGTTTTTTTAAATGTATTTAAAAAAAAATGGATGTTTTGCCCTAAAACTCAAAAACGGTATGTCCTAGAGTACTCAAAACTTATTTAAAAATTATTTTGGACCTTTTTAAAGAAAATAGCAGTTCGAGTATTTTTGACTCTAAAAATTTTACATAAATTTCGAAAAATCCTAGAAACTCAAAAAATCAAACCCAATCTCAAAATCCAACTATACAGTCACTGAGCACACATTCGGCCTTATGATTGTACAAAATTTGGTTTAAATCGGTTGGCTACTTCTCAAGTAATGGTTTGAGTTATTTTAAAAAACGGCAAAAATTCCGGTAAATTTGCATCTATTTTATCACATGTCGTAAAATGAGGCCCTGCGGGCCTTTATAAAAGTCTCTAAATGAGTCACTTTCAGTCACTTCAGTCTTTTTCAGATTTAGCCAATAGACTTCGTTACTGTACTTGAGGCCTAATTCTTCTTCCTGGACGGAGCGAAACAACGGAGGTACACTTGATTTAAAAAAAAACTCATACATGCATTTTTTCCTATGCCACAAAATTTATCTTATGCCTGACAGCTAAAAATTCAGTGTTACATCCTTAAAAATGCCACAGATATCAACATTTGCAAAAGTTCAAATTATCACCCCAGTTATAGGAGACGGCTGGTCTATAAGAAGAGCGGCTACCGATTTTGGAGTTAATAAAATGACGATAATGCGATGGAAAAAGCGCTGGATTGAAAATAATTCTACGGATAGGAAAGATGGATCAGTACGACCAAAAGTAAGTTCTGAAGTGCAAGATGAGAGACTTATTGTCGGTTGTAGCAGCTACAACATTATTTCCGGGTTCTTTAGCAACAGTAAATAGAAGAGTAACGAAATCAGAAGTCTCTTGTCGAGTTGCTGTAAAGAAGCCTTTTCTAACAGAAGAACAAAAACAGGCCAGAATGATTTTTGCACTAAACAACGTTCTTCGTGTTAATGACTTCTTCTTCTTCTTCTTCAAGCAGCAGGATGATTTTAGTATATCGTCCACCAAATTCTAGATTTGAACCCGAATATACAAACCAAATTAAAAAAGCTGGACATTTTTCTGTAAACATGTGGGGCTAGTTTAGTGCTAGAAGTTTGGCTTTTTTTGGAGAATCGAATCGTGAACGATATATTGAAATCCTTAAAAACGTTATGCTGCCATCTGTACAGGCTTTACATGAAAATAATGGCTTCGTTTATCAGCAGGACAACTGTCCAGTACACACGGCTAATGTTGAAACTACTTTTTTTGGGTTTCTAATATATTTTTTTTCTTAAAGTTAGTCAAAAGATAATTTTTATAATTGATATTTTAAAATAAAAATTTTGTATTTTTATAAAGTAATCTAAAATCGAAAACACTCAAACAAATACAATTTTGATTTTAAATTTTACTAAATTCACCCAATACCTTGTTGGCTACTATCGACGCACCAAACTGTCAAGTTAATATTTGAAATATATATCAGTCAAAGTCAGTCAGTTGTATGACAACAGACAGATATTTTAAAAAAGAATCGAAAAAAGTTTTTGAAAAGGATAAAATTCTTTGATAACGGCAGTAGAATTTCTGCCGAAACGTCAGATAAGTACTTAGATTCTAGTTAGGATTTGCGTGTGTGTAGGCAAATTTTTTATCTTATTTAAAAACCACTGACAAACGAACAAATTTTTTTTTTTTTTTTTTTTTTCTTTAGGAATTTACGCAGTGGGTTTTAACATATTTTTTGAAAAAATTTCCTTAACTTAGTGGCGAAAAACCCAAAAAAAGTAGTTTCGACATTATGAATCCGCCACAAACATATAGATTTTATTTACGGCTAATGTTGTTCGCCAATGGTTTCAGAATAATAATATAGAAACACTTCCTTGGCCAGCCAAAAGCTGACCTTAACCCAATGGAAAATATATGGGATCGAATCGTTAAAATAATATACCAAAGGAATTGGAGACCACGAAATGCTGAAGAAGAACATCAGTATTTTCAAAATTTAACCTTTTTAATGCCCAGACGTTTGCAGCTTGTAATAGAGAAAAATTGTGATCCTATTAAATACTAAATTATTTATTTTAGTTCTTTTTTAAGTTAAAATAATTAGTATTAAGTTTACCATCATTTTTGTCCTAATCCAAGTTTCCTATTTGTCCAATTATTTTCAATCCAGCGCTGTTTCCATCGTATTATTGTTATTTTATCCACTCCAAAATGGGTTATCGCCCTCTTTATAGAACAGCCTTCGTCCGTTACTCGAGTGATAATTTGATATTGTTCAATAAAGACTTTACTAAAACATTATTTTTGCTGATTTTTTAGTATTATGCAAAATTTATTATAAAAATAAGGTTGCCTTTAATTTAAATAAAAAAATATTTTCAGTTTTAGAGACCTTTTTTAAACAATATGACAAATTGTCATACTTTTGAGGTTTTAGCTGGTGGTCCGTATATATTATACACTTTTAGAAAACCAATAGGCTTCATTTCCCACTAGTGCTTAACAATTGTGCCAAGTTTCAACGCTCTAGCTATTTTGTAGATGGCGCTGACGTAGTTCACAATAAAGAAATTTTGAAATATTTTTTAATATATATATGACATCATTATCAGTTACTGCAGGCCACATTCCACACATCATTAGAGCTTCAAGTAAGGCAAACAAATAACGAAAAACGACCATAAAAAGGTAAAGATACCATAACGAATCCTCGTCCTCTAGCCATTTTTAAATCATGCGCAGAGGGACTAAAGGATCGTTGAAGTTTGTTGAACATGTGGCGCTGTGTAAAACAATAGTAATTAGACAAAAAGATGTTAAAAAACCTCCGAATCAGTTACTTCAACCGAAAAGAAACTAAAAACAAAAGATCAAAAGAGCTCACCATTGATGAGCCCACGCTGGTGGCCCAGGACGAAAAAAACAATGTATGGACACACCTACCTACTATGAAAAGGTAGAGAATTTTCTGCTCTAAAATGTTTGTAGAAAAAAAGTTTCAGTCAGAGTAACAAGAAATTAGAAATAGCGGTTTAAATAATGGAATTCTAAGTATGAACAAAAAAGTTACTATAATTTTGAAAGGCGTCGTTTTTTAGGTATAGTCTTTTCCTACAAAATGCTTTTTTGATTTTTGTCTTGTGCAAAATTAACAGAGGTTATGAGCAAAAAACCGATTTAACCCTTTGATTCAAGATGGCGCCGAAGTTAAGGGGTGAGAATGGTGGAAATCTGTAGTTAAGCTTTCCCAATGGTACCCTACACCCATGAAAAATTTCAGCTTGATCGCTTTTAGTTCCGAGAAAAGCATTGTGAAAACTACAATTTTCCTGGACTACTAGGAGATTCACGAAATTCTACAGCAATCCAAAGTTTGCTAAGATTCGCCGTTCAACCAATGTGTATATCAAAAATTTAAACCCTAAAATCAAAAAAATACTTTAGGGAACATTATGTATTTAATAGCGACATAAAACTATTTGTAACTCATCGCCGTATACGTATCCGCATCTAGCGAGAACCAAGCACATTAATTGGTCAGAAACTTGTACCACGTTCGAAAAGAGCAGATATATGCTAATCTAAGGTGTTCTTGAACGCGATAGGTGTTGAGATGCGTTAGGTATCACGTATCGTTACGACACACGTATCGTATCTCAGCACCTATTGCGTTCAGAAATTTTATTTATTTAATTTAAGGTTTTTCTGAACGCAATAAGTGCTGAGATACGATACGTGTGTCGTCACGATACGTGATACCTAACGCATCTCAACACCTATCGCGTTCAAGAACACCTTAGATTAGCATATATCTGCTCTTTTCGAACGTGGTACAAGTTTCTGACCAATCAATGTGCTTGGTTCTCGCTAGATGCGGATACGTATACCGCGATGAGTTACAAATAGCTTTATGTCTCTAATTATAAAACCTACGTATCCGCATCTAGCGAGAACCAAGCACATTGGTTGGTCAGAAACTTGTAGCACGTTCGAAAAGAGTAGATATATGCTAATTTAAGGTGTTTCTGAACGCAATAGGTGCTGAGATACGATACGTGTGCCGTAACGATACGTGATACCTAACGCATCTCAACACCTATCGCGTTCAAAAACACCTTAGATTAGCATATATCTGCTTTTTCCGAACGTGGTACAAGTTTCTGACCAATTAATGTGCTTGGTTCTCGCTAGATGCGGATACGTATACCGCGATGAGTTACAAATAGCCTTATGTCGCTAACATTTATACTCATTTTTGGCCATCTAGAGACATACTTACCAAACCACTGATGAGCAAGTTCGTGTGCAATGACGTTCACTATGCTATGTTTACTGGTTGCAGTAGATTTTTCGGGGTCAAAAAGAAGGGCTGACTCTCTGTAAGTTATTAACCTGAAAAAGATAAAATTAATAGTCAAATACAAAAAAAAATAACTTGTTCTGTATGTATATTTTTTTGCATCTGTGTCAATCTTTTTCTTAAAAAAAAAAAAATTGTTTGATCGTTTTCTTTTTGCTTCTGACTGTAATTGTGCAGAATAGCGTTAAAAATTTTCTACCCACTGTAATAAAAACTTACCCCCAGTTTTCCATTGCTCCTGCGGAAAAATCAGGAACAGCAATCATGTCTTGTTTTGGGAGGGGATAATCTATGTTAAAAAAGTTAACAAAATATTGCAAAGCTTTTGGACCAACTTCTTTTGCGAAATCTACCTGAAAAAATACTTAAATATAAAGGGTGGGCCAAAAAATCTTGCACACTTTTGAATTTGCTATAACTTTTGATCGAATCGGTCGATTTTAAAATGTTTTGACTTTTTGAAATAAAGAAGACATGAGAGTTTTCCAATCCCGTCAACAATTTTACATTTCCTAAAAATCCAAGATGACGGACCGTTTTAAATAACGGAAAATTTTCACCCCCCTGCAAAAAAAAATATGTGCGGCACTTGAGAAAATCTAAGTCATTGTCACAAAAGCTCTCTATACCAAGGCATTACGTAACTAAATAGGTTAAGAAATTAAAAAAATACCGGCTTTTATATTGAGTGGAGTTGTTTGCTGTAAATTTAGATAGAAGTACAAGAGTTAAGGATTTTATGTTGCGATTCAAAATTTAACAATTCTCAATCAATCAATTTTCACCCGCCCCCCTCCTCTTCCCCGAAATTTTTTTATTATAATGCGACAAAAGTTCCCTCTCTGCTGCATATATGAAGGTATCACTAAATTAAAACGGTTAAGACATAAAAAAATTGATCATCAAGAATGTTGTTTCTGTTTCTGCATATAGGAAAATGTCGCAGATTTTATTAGGCCCATTGAGTGGCCCGCTAACAGGCCCGATTTGAATCTGGTAGACAGGCATTATTGGGGAGATTTAGAAAAAGAAGCATACAGAAATGACCGTAGCTACGGCGACATTACTGAACTGTGTCAAGGCTCCACAGAGGCCCATCGAAGTTTGCCCCAAAGAAACATCACCAACGAGGATATAAGTGTTTGATGATTAATAACAAAGTAAACTCAGCTTAAGCTCGGCCAAATAACCAATACATGCTACTCTAGCTAAAAAATCAATAGCTTAAAACCACAGCAATTTTTATAATTTTATTATAAGTCGCAATTTTTATTGAAAACGCTGGAAATGATGACACTATCTTGTTTACTTCTTAACTGAATTAAGCACATGATGGCCTTGATTTTTTTTGTTACTTTTTTAGAGGAGTGCAGTTACCCAATGGTTAAAGCGTGTTAAAGCTGTCCGTTCGTTAGATGTTCGAAAAATGTCAAAGCCGCAAGCTTTGATCACCCAAAAGTGTAAAAATATTTAAAATCAAGTAATCCGATCAAAACTTCAAGCAAATGCAAAACTGGGATTTTTTTTGTCAAATGACAATGTCGAATCAAAAATAACTTATTTCAGAAGTCTATAGTTTTCTAGTCTCTTAACCGATTTAATTAAGTAATGCCTTGGTATAGAAAGCATACATAAGGCTTTTGTCGCAATGACTTAGATTAGGAATTTGAAGTCGAGCTATTCGATCAAAAGTTATGGCAAATTTAAAAGTGTGCAAGATTTTTTGGTCCACCCTATAGTATGCGCCAATCCAAAAGGTGCTCAATTTGGTTCCATTTGATTTCCTTTATCAAGCAGAATCATTTATCCTCCAAATCTCTATGATACTATGAGTATAGGTATGTCCGTAGCTTTTCTCTTAAAACTACCATTTAATTAATAGTTACAGAGAGCTGCAGTTAGAAATAGTTACAATTTTGCGATTATAAGAATCTTTTTTGACAAAGTAAAGATTTATTACCGATAACCGAAAAAAAACAACGAAAAGTAGGGCTATATTTACCGCCACACCTTACTTTTGGGTTCGTTCAAAAGCACTATTTTAACAACCTTTTGAAGCTAACTTTATTTACGGTAAAGGTAACCATAAGAGTAACGAAATTTGCCGTTCATCTGTCTGACCAAAATCTCTATTGTTATATGCTTATTTTTATTTTTAATAACGATAACGGAATGTTCACAGAAAGAGTTTTTGGTCAGATCCGCTTTAGTAGTTGACGTTAAATATAACCTAACTTTTTTTGTTAAATATAACCCTACATTTTTACCGATTTTCTTCGAATTAAAGAAGATGAAGGCGATGATAAGTACCTTTTCAGTAAATTTAGCAATTTGATAAATAAGTTTTCCAAAATATAAATTAAATTAACAACATTCCTGGCATATCGGACAAAGCGTTTTTGTTTCTGACTTCATTACGACCAGGCCTCCAATGTCTAATAGAGAAACCAGACACATACAGACCTGTTTCATCCTTATTCGGAATCATCAGGGAGTCATAGGATTATACCTGGTGCTTGCAGCTACACAGGCAACTATGCATACCTCTCGAATTTAGTTTGTAATCTGCGGAGACGTAGTACCTGTGTGCGCCACCTGTCGAATAATCTAAGATACAAAAACATCAAAATTGAAAAGTGCAGAAGACCGTAAATACAGAATCCTGTACCTTTCAACAGGTTATAAAGAAGAAACCTTGTTTTAAATTCGAGAGGTGTGCATGGTTGCCTGTATAGCTTCAACTGCCAAGTACAATCCTATGACTTCCTGGTGAT
Organism: Oxystoma pomonae; assembly: GCA_963921995.1. Classification (NCBI taxonomy): domain Eukaryota; kingdom Metazoa; phylum Arthropoda; class Insecta; order Coleoptera; family Brentidae; genus Oxystoma; species Oxystoma pomonae. The sequence goes on from OY998172.1 coordinate 45,054,517, forward strand.
TCCTAATAAGGATGAAACAGGTATGTAGGTGTCTGGATTCCCCATTAGACATTGGAGGCCTGGTCGTAATGAAGTGAGAAACAAAAACGCTTTGTCCGATATGCCACGAGTGTTACTATAATTTTTATTTGCGGACACGAGATTCACTTTGTTGTTTTTTTAAAATATTTTGCGATTGCTTGCTGATGCTTTATGCCTAAATAGGCATTCTTTTCAAAAGACCTTTCGCAATTCCACTTTTTTCAGATAAAAAGATACCTGCGGCTCAAAATTTGTATCAATTCCTTATAATCCTAATTATACGAAAGGATTACAAAAAGTATTTAATAACATCAGTATTAAATTAGTATATCAATCCGGTAACACAATAAGAAGCTTACTAGGAAATCCCAAGGATAAAACTACGGTTCTAGAAAAAAGTGGAATTTACGAAATTAGTTGCATGGATTGTGACAAAAAATATGTTTTACGTTTTAAAGAACACTTAGCACACTTAAAATACGGAAGAACAGAAAAGTCAAGTATGGCCGAGTATGCTTTTGAAAGCAATCATAGATTGACATTAGATAACCTAAAACTTCTAAAAAGTGTACCAAACAAAAGACTTTTAAATGCATATGAAAGTATAAAAATCATTTAATCCAGAAATAGTTTAAATAAAGATAGAGGACCCATCCCGTTTAGTACACTTTATTCTTTCGTTAAGGAGAGATAGGATTAAAAATCGTGATCAATCACAAATTATTAGTCTTATCTCCGCCCACTAAAGGATTGTATACAAGATAGAGCGTAGATTAATTTAGTTCATTGTTTGTCGTCTCCTGATGATGCTAACGTTGTTAGCGAAACGCGCGTCGAGTGCAAAAAAGTGTCGTTTTGGTTTGTGGAAAACAATCATAACTTTGTTTTTATTAATTGGGAAAAAATCTCAGTATAAAAGTCTTACAGATTTTATAAATGTTTTAACCTATTTTTTTTTGTTGTATTTTAACCTATTATCTTCTTGCTTAACTCTGTATAAATCATCACAATATTTTCTTCAGGGATTTGGTTCGCAAAAATCTGAACTCCAATTTTCGGCACTCTTCAAATAGTACCAGGCACTCTAGCTTTAACTGTAGTGATCCAGGCTGATTTAAATGACATTTTAGACTTTACAAAAAGTTGTTAATCCACTATATAGCTAATCTCATAAACTCGCGCGATTTCCAACCAAAACTGATTAAAATAACTCACTTTTTAAAATCTAAAAAAACTGCTTGCCAGGCTTGACAGACTTTGACAAGCAGTGGCAAAAACCGGCAGGTACTTAATTAAAATTGTGTGAAATATATTTCGACATTGAAAAATGTTCTGTCTTTCTTTCATGATCATATAGGAATAGATGGACGGGGCAAGGTAGGTGTTTACTTAATACAAGCATTACTTTCACTCTCCGCCGCAATGCGCTATGCGCTACAGGAACATAGTTCCTGCGCGGCCCTATCTTTCCGCTGGTCTCCGTAAGTTATTACGTTGTCTCTGTGTTGCACCATAGATGAAAATTCAAAAGAAGATGTAAACTATTCTATTACATTCCGAAATCTAAAAGGAATTGATCTAAAAACTTTGAATGACATGCTTGAGCACGCTTCATTCTTGGAAATTGTATTTTGTCAAAATATTAACGAAAAAGTAAATTTATTAAATCAAATTATCTTATCTATTTTTGACTTGTTGGCCCCTATAAAAACGACAGCGATTAAAAAACAAAAACCACTTTGGCTGATGGATAATATTCTGAGAATGATCAAATTGAAAGAAAAGGCATATTTCGACTTACAGGTAATGACAATCATTGGCAGTATTACAAAGAGTTACGTAACACAACTAACACAGCTATACAAAATGAGAAAAAAATTATCTAGAATACTGCACTCGTGGGTCTGACCAAAAGCTACTGTGGAAACGACTGAAGCAACTTGACATTGTTCACAATGATAATGGCACCAAAGTACTGCCGTCATCATTAAGTAATCCAAAAGAGATTAATAAGTTTTTTACATTTACAACAATTACCACAGACGAAGTAAAATAACATCTTTTCAAAATTAAATCTCAAGCAGCTGGGGCCGATCTAATCAACTTACAAATTTTATTTCGTTGCTGTCCTGAGGTACTACCATTCATAACAAACATTACAAACTCTTGCTTGTTAGAAAACATGTTTTTTTCTGGTTGGAAAATTGCGAAGGTTAAACCACTGTCTAAGAAAAACAACGTAACAGACTACAATGATCTGCGGCCGATTAGTATTCTCCCATGTCGTCGAAAATCCTAGAAAAAACGATGGACCGCCAAATTCGCGTTTTCCTAGAAAAATATAAGGTTCTTCCAGAGCACCAATCCGGCTTTAGACCAGGCTACAGTTGTACCACAGCACTTGTGAACGTAACAAACGATATATTTCAACAAAACGACATTGGACAAACCAGCGTCTTAATTCTTCTGGACTACTCCAATGCGTTCGATACGGTAAACCACTAACTGTTTTTTTCTATCTTAAACTTCGTCGGCTTTTCACAAGATTCAATTTCCATGATGCGTAGCTATCTAAATGAAAGATATCAGTATGTTGAAACCTCGCAAGGCCAGTCAGAGAAAGAACAAATAAAAAGCGGAATACCTCAAGGTTCAATTTTAGCCCCAATTATTTTCTTAATGTATACCTGCCATCTTGCAGCCAACTTAAAACATTGCAAAAACCACCAGTATGCGGATGATAATCAGTTGTATTTTTCATTTAGCCCAAAACAGTGGCAGGAAACCAAAGCTCTAATAGAAGAGGACTTGCAGCAACTTGTTAGAACGTCAGAACAGCACAATATTAAAATTAATTCTGATAAATCTGTTATTCTGGTGCTTGGAAAAGACAAAAACAATATAAAAAATTTACTTAACATAAGTATCTCAGGAAACGAACTGAAATTATCGGAGTATGCAAGAAACTTGGGGCTAATAATGGACACAGATCTTAGGTTCCATCAACATATAAATAACAACATAAAAAAATCATATATGTCATTAAAATTATGATACCCACATCGACACCTTTTATCAATTAAACAAACAAGTCAATTAACAGATACTTTAGTTCTGAGCCATTTCAATTTTGCAGATGTTTTTTACAGATCCTGCTTCGATCAAAATGATAAAAATCCAATACAAAAGGTTCAAAAGTCATGCCTTAAAATTATAACGACAAAGACCCCACCCTATCTATCAAATAGAATAAAATTTCGTACGGATGTACATAACCTCAATCTACGAATTAGAGGGTTAATAAATCCACCACCACACTTTACAACAATGTTCGAACGGTGCTTTTTCTACAACGTCTATCGCCTGTACTTGACCTACCCGCAGAATTTCAAAATTTGAATTTACAAACCTTTAAACGGAAAGTTTAACAATATCTTCTAGAAACTTAAATGGGTGCTTTTATGTCAACATTTATCATCTTTTTTTTGTATGGCTTGTTTCTTGTTTTTTTATTTTATAATTTACTTTGTACACACTACACTATGACAATTATTTTTATTTTTTGTACTGGGTTATTTCATAAAAAACGAACTCTTTCGTACATTGTATGATAGTTTAATTTAATTTTTTTTATTAATACATGTGTTTTTATGTAATTTAAATGATATTTTTAGTCGCCTTGCAAGATCGTTGACCTACGTGTAATATAGAGAATAATAAATTTTAATTTTAATCTCTAATTTTAATTTTTTAAAATTCTGCATTCCTTTTAATTCTAAATATTTGTCTGTATCTCTTGACAGATCTATCTGTCTCTCTCTCTGTATTTGTATATCTGTTTTTATTTTCAAACCAACTATGACCAACTTAATTCATTTCGATATTATACTGCTTTAAATACTGTAAACTATTCGCAATTATGTATTTTTAAAAATAAAATGTCTCTTGTTTAGGTTAGTTATTAGTTAATTAGCATAGTTTTACGTATGGGCTGGACTCCGAACAATGTATATTGCCTTCCGGTTCCTTTTTGCATTAAAACAAATTTTAATCTTCTGTAAAACCATTGTAAATGTAATATAACCTTATTGATGGCATAAACTTATTATTATTAGGTAGAGGATTCTGTATTTACGGTCTTCTGCACTTTTCAATTTTGATGTTTTTGTTTCTCAGTTTATTCGACAGGTAGCGCACACAGATACTACACTTCCGCGGATTGCAAAATTTTTGTTTTAAATTCGAGAGGTGTGCATGGTTGCCTGGGTAGCTTCAACTGCCAGGTACAATCCTATGACTCCCTGACGATTCCTAATAGGGATGAAACAGGTCTGTAGGTGTCTGGACTCTTCATTAGACATTGGAGGCCTGGTCGTAATGAAGTGACAAACAAAAACGCTTTGTCCGATATGCCACGAGTGTTACTTTAATTTTTATTTGCGGACTCGGAGATTCAATTAAATAACAGACTCCGTTATGGTTAATATCCACTACGGAATGATATTTAGCCATTGCGCAGTCGCAAAAGTAACAATAACTATAACGAACAGGCAAAAACACTGACCAAAAATACCCTATTGTCTATTTTTATAAGAAGAGCTTGACTGGTAAAAAAACATATATTTTACCATTTTTGCAGTCAATTAACTTTTCAAAACGGTCCCTCCGGGCCCCTTGATGGCCCGGGTTCTTGCCTTAGCGAGTGCCTAGTGTTACACATCTTTCAAAATTGGTACTTGAAACTGTATGGGTATAAAAAATACGCATTGTGACACTTTTCATACGTTGAAATTAAAAATGCTAAACGCGGCTCAGTTGTCTTTCGTGCTGCGAACTAAAAAATGGTACTTAATTATGCCCTACGCGGTTTTGACTATATATATAACAGAAATGCACTGCATAAACAAGAGTGTCATATCTACAGGTAAAAACTTCTATCAACGTCATTAGTGCTTTTTAAAACAATTTCAAATTATAAAAATAACCTAACGTACCTACTAAAACACGTGTTGCCGAATAACTCCTGAATGGTGCCAGTCGCGTAGCCACCCAGCAAACAAAAATTGATGGCTTAGTGTTGGCCCGTTACTGGTCCCCCGGACTTCGCCGTGTAGGGCCACAGTTAGATTGCCGGTCCGGTTGCCGTATCGGCTAGGTTCACTCCGGGCCGTTGAGAATCCCGGACCGAGCGATAGATACTTTGGCCCGGCACGTTGATAGCCCCGTGATTACGGCCCGGAGCCATTTGGCCAGATGTAGGCCAATGCTATCTACAACAATGGCCTAAATTAGCCGATATACAAGTTTGTTAATAATTTAGTTGGTTTACCTAAATAACAAGTAACATATTTTGAGCTCTATACTCCACAAAAACTAACCGAATTAGTTTTTCTATATTTTATACGACCTTAACAGTGCTATTTCTTTGATAAAATCTAAAGTGCACTAAAAACTTTGCTTTTGGTTTAGGCGAGGAGGCCCTTAGAATAATTTGAGTTTTTAATAAAAAAACCTGTGTGAAAATTAATTTTTCACTATATTTTGTTTCTAGAAATAATGTGCTCATTAGCATATAACAGGGGTGAATTATATTAGTTTAAATTCGTTTTACTAAAAAACTTAATTCCCAATTCTTTTGTGTGATAATAAACCCCATCCGTCACACCAACTCAGCAAGTCACTTTTAATCACAAAAACCGTCCAGTAAATTTTTATCAAAGAACCAGGTACCATTAACATGGGGAAAAAAATCTCGGCCAAATTCACTGAAATTTTTATATGTTTTTGTACTTGGTCTCATAAGAAAAAAATTAAAAAATGAAACTTTTCTGTCAAGCCGTTTTTAAGATACATGGTGTTTAAAATGTCAAGTTTTCCGTACATTTTTCTCTTTTAAGCCAGTTTATGTAGTAAATCCATTTCTTTTTTTAAATATTTTCTTTAAATTGATTTTTCTGATTCCTCTCTAGAATTTTGGCTTATAATTAAAATTATAATGGGAGTTAAGATACAGAGGGCGTCAAAAGTTATACGTAGGTAGAGTTTTTTTTTCAATTTAGGCAATTTTAAGTTTAGTATTTATACTCTAAAAATGGTCACATCAAAAATCCTTAAATTTATAATGTAAATTATATTATATTGTTATTAGGTGTTTTTTATTTTTGTCCTATTTTAGGCATGTTTTATTAAATAATATAACTCACCTTCCAATGGATTTGTTCTTTTACTTCGTTAAGATCTTCGACAATACAAATAATAATACACAATCTTTTTAAATACATACAATCATTGTATAAAGTTATACAATGATACAATATTCCTTTTTTTTAAACGTTCACTTTTTTCTATTTGTGGTTTGCATTACAAACAAATATTTGATAGTTAATATGTCGTAAATATACGGGGTGATCAAACATAATGTTTTTCGTAAGGTCAATTTTACATTAAATATTCACCTGGCTTGAAATGGGACAAAAGGAATAAAAATCAATTTTTGGACACCCTGTATATGGCATTTCTGTAAGATATTAATTAAGAATCAGGAAAATCAATTTAAAGAAAACATTTAAAAAAGGAAATGGATTTATTTTATAAACTGGCTTAAAAGGAGGAAAATGTATCTTAAGGTCTACAGAAAATTTTTTTTCTAATGAGTCCCAGTACAAAATCATATCAAAATTTCAGCGAATTTGGCCGGACATAACCCGGACCACCACTGTTTGCTGGGAGAAATCGACTCTGGAGTTTGTCATCATTTAATAAAAATCAACTATGGCAAATTTTTAAAAATTAGGTAGATGCCTTTTTCGGTCAATAATCGGCAACTGATGGAGGTCCACATTATTACAGTCGACTTTATGCCGACACCACTATAGGGCCGACTACGGTCCGATAGAAATTTTCTTTAATCGGACGAGAATCGGCAACTGACGATGGCCCGATTTACTATAGTCGACATTATGCCAACGCAAACCTTATCTGCTTTAGGGCCGATAATAGTTCGATTGGAACTTTCATAATCGGTCGAGAATCGGCAACTGGCGATGAGCCGATTTACTATAGTCGACTTTTCGAAATATTAACGAAAAAGTAAATTTATTAAATCAAATTATCTTATCTATTTTTGACTTGTTGGCCCCTATAAAAACGACAGCGATTAAAAAACAAAAACCATTTTGGCTGATGGATAATATTCTGAGAATGATCAAATTGAAAGAAAAGGCATATTTCGACATACAGGTAATGACAATCATTGGCAGTATTACAAAGAGTTACGTAACACAACTAACACAGCTATACAAAATGAAAAAGAAAGTTATCTGGAATACTGCACTCGTGGGTCTGACCAAAAGCTACTGTGGAAACGACTGAAGCAACTTGTTGACATTGTTCACAATGATAATGGCACCAAAGTAATACCGTCATCATTAAGTAATCCACAAGAGATTAATAAGTTTTTTACATTTACAAAAATTACCACAGACGAAGTAAAATAACATCTTTTCAAAATTAAATCTCAAGCAGCTGGGGCCGATCTAATCAACTTACAAATTTTATTTCGTTGCTGTCATGATGTACTACCATTCATAACAAACATTACAAACTCTTGCTTGTTAGAAAACATGTTTCCTTCTGGTTGGAAAATTGCGAAGGTTAAACCACTGTCTAAGAAAAACAACGTAACAGACTACAATGATCTGCGGCCGATTAGTATTCTCCCATGTCTGTCGAAAATCCTAGAAAAAACGATGGACCGCCAAATTCGCGTTTTCCTAGAAAAATATAAGGTTCTTCCAGAGCACCAATCCGGCTTTAGACCAGGCTACAGTTGTACCACAGCACTTGTGAACGTAACAAACGATATATTTCAACAAAACGACATTGGACAAACCAGCGTCTTAATTCTTCTGGACTACTCCAATGCGTTCGATACGGTAAACCACTAACTGTTTTTTTCTATCTTAAACTTCGTCGGCTTTTCACAAGATTCAATTTCCATGATGCGTAGCTATCTAAATGAAAGATATCAGTATGTTGAAACCTCGCAAGGCCAGTCAGAAAAAGAACAAATAAAAAGCGGAATACCTCAAGGTTCAATTTTAGCCCCAATTATTTTCTTAATGTATACCTGCCATCTTACAGCCAACTTAAAACATTGCAAAAACCACCAGTATGCGGATGATAATCAGTTGTATTTTTCATTTAGCCCAAAACAGTGGCAGGAAACCAAAGCTCTAATAGAAGAGGACTTGCAGCAACTTGTTAGAACGTCAGAACAGCACAATATTAAAATTAATTCTGATAAATCTGTTATTCTGGTGCTTGGAAAAGACAAAAACAATATAAAAAATTTACTTAACATAAGTATCTCAGGAAACGAACTGAAATTATCGGAGTATGCAAGAAACTTGGGGCTAATAATGGACACAGATCTTAGGTTCCATCAACATATAAATAACAACATAAAAAAATCATATATGTCATTAAAATTATGATACCCACATCGACACCTTTTATCAATTAAACAAACAAGTCAATTAACAGATACTTTAGTTCTGAGCCATTTCAATTTTGCAGATGTTGTTTACGGATCCTGCTTCGATCAAAATGATAAAAATCCAATACAAAAGGTTCAAAAGTCATGCCTTAAAATTATAACGACAAAGACCCCACCCTATCTATCAAATAGAATAAAATTTCGTACGGATGTACATAACCTCAATCTACGATTTAGAGGGTTAATAAATCCACCACCACACTTTACAACAATGTTCGAACGGTGCTTTTTCTACAACGTCTATCGCCTGTACTTGACCTACCCGCAGAATTTCAAAATTTGAATTTACAAACCTTTAAACGGAAAGTTTAACAATATCTTCTAGAAACTTAAATGGGTGCTTTTATGTCAACATTTATCATCTTTTTTTTGTATGCTTGTTTCTTGTTTTTTTATTTTATAATTTACTTTATACACACTACACTATGACAATTATTTTTATTTTTTGTACTGGGTTATTTCATAAAAAACGAACTCTTTCGTACATTGTATGATAGTTTAATTTAATTTTTTTTATTAACACATGTGTTTCTATTCAATTTAAATGCTATTTTTAGTCGCCTTGCAAGATCGTTGACCTACGTGTAATATAGAGAATAATAAATTTTAATTTTAATCTCTAATTTTAATTTTTGTAAAATTCTGCATTCGTTTTAACTCTAAATATTTGTCTGTATCTCTTGACAGATCTATCTGTCTCTCTCTGTATTTGTATATCTGTTTTTATTTTCAAACCAACTATGACCAACTTAATTCATTTCGATATTATACTGCTTTAAATATTGTAAACTGTTCGCAATTATGTATTTTTAAAAATAAAATGTCTCTTGTTTAGGTTAGTTATTAGTTAATTAGCATAGTTTTTCGTATGGGCTGGACTCCGAACAATGTATATTGCCTTCCGGTTCCTTTTTGCATTAAAACAAATTTTAATCTTCTGTAAAACCATTGTAAATGTAATATTACCTTATTGATGCCATAAACTTATTATTATTAGGTAGAGGATTCTGTATTTACGGTCTTCTGCACTTTTCAATTTTGATGTTTTTGTTTCTCAGTTTATTCGACAGGTAGCGCACACAGATACTACACCTCCGCGGATTGAAAAATTTTTGTTTTAAATTCGAGAGGTGTGCATGGTTGCCTGGGTAGCTTCAACTGCCAGGTACAATCCTATGACTCCCTGACGATTCCTAATAGGGATGAAACAGGTCTGTAGGTGTCTGGACTCTCCATTAGACATTGGAGGCCTGGTCGTAATGAAGTGACAAACAAAAACGCTTTGTCCGATATGCCACGAGTGTTACTTTAATTTTTATTTGCGGACTCGGAGATTCAGTTAAATAACAGACTCCGTTATGATTAATACCCACTACGGAATGATATTTAGCCATTGCACAGTCGCAAATGTAACAATAACTATAACGAAGAGGCAAAAACACTGATCAAAAATACCCTATTGTCTATTTTTATAAGAAGAGCTTGATTGGCAAAAAAACATATATTTTACCATTTTTGCAGTCAATTAACTTTTCAAAACGGTCCCTCCGGGCCCCTTGATGGCCCGGGTTCTTGCCTTAGCGAGTGCCTAGTGTTACACATCTTTCAAAATTGGTACTTGAAACTGTATGGGTATAAAAAATACGCATTGTGACACTTTTCATACGTTGAAATTAAAAATGCTAAACGCGGCTCAGTTGTCTTTCGTGCTGCGAACTAAAAAATGGTACTTAATTATATGCCCTACGCAGTTTTGACTATATATATATATATATATATATAGTATTTCTTAAACAAATTAATTCACACATTTTCAATTATAACCCATAATTGAAAATATTTTTAACAGAAATGCACTGCATAAACAAGAGTGTCATATCTACAGGTAAAAACTTCTATCAACGTCCTTAGTGCTTTTTAAAACAATTTCAAATTATAAAAATAACCTAACGTACCTACTAAAATACGTGTTGCCGAATAACTCCTGAATGGTACCAGTCGCGTAGCCACCCAGCAAACAAAAATTGATGGCTTAGTGTTGGCCCGATACTGGTCCCCCGGACTTCACCGTGTAGGGCCACAGTTAGATTGCCGGTCCGGTTGCCGGATCGGCTAGGTTCACTCCGGGCCGTTGAGAATCCCGGACCGAGCGATAGATCCTTTGGCCCGGCACGTTGATAGCCCCGTGATTACGGCCCGGAGCCATTTGGCCAGATGTAGGCCAATGCTATCTACAACAATGGCCTAAATAAGCCGATATACAAGTTTGTTAATAATTTAGTTGGTTTACCTAAATAACAAGTAAAATATTTTGAGCTCTATACTCGACAAAAACTAACCGAATTAGTTTTCCTATATTTTATAAGACCTTAACAGTGCTATTTCTTTGATAAAATCTAAAGTGCACTAAAAACTTTGCTTTTGGTTTAGGCGAGGAGGCCCTTAGAATAATTTGAGTTTTTAATAAAAAAACCTGTGTGAAAATAAGTTTTTCACTATATTTTGTTTCTAGAAATAATGTGCTCATTACCATATAACAGGGGTGAATTATATTAGTTTAAATTCGTTTTACTAAAAAACTTAATTCCCAATTCTTTTGTGTGATAATAAACCCCATCCGTCACACCAACTCAGCAAGTCACTTTTAATTACAAAAACCGTCCAGTAAATTTTTATCAAAGAACCAGGTACCATTAACATGGGGAAAAAGGTCTCGGCCAAATTCACTGAAATTTTTATATGTTTTTGTACTTGGTCTCATAAGAAAAAAATTAAAAATTCAAACTTTTCTTTCAAGCCGTTTTTAAGATACATGGTGTTTAAAATGTCAAGTTTTCCGTACATTTTTCTCTTTTAAGCCAGTTTATGTAATAAATCCATTTCCTTTTTTAAATATTTTCTTTAAATTGATTTTTCTGATTCCTCTCTAGAATTTTGGCTTTTAATTAAAATTATAATGGGATTTAAGATACGGGCGTCAAAAGTTATACGTAGGTAGAGTTTTTTTTCAATTTAGGCAATTTTTTAAACAAGTTTAGTATTTATACTCCAAAAATGGTCACATCAAAAATCCTTAAATTTATAATGTAAATTATATTATATTGTTATTAGGTGTTTCTTATTTTTGTCCTATTTTAGGCATGTTTTATTAAATAATATAACTCACCTTCCAATGGATTTGTTCTTTTACTTCGTTAAGATCTTCGACAATACAAATAATAATACACAATCTTTTTAAATACATACAATCATTGTATAAAGTTATACAATGATACAATATTTCTTTTTTTAAACGTTCACTTTTTTCTATTTGTGGTTTGCATTACAAACAAATATTTGATAGTTAATCCGTCGTAAATATACGGGGTGATCAAACATAATGTTTTTCGTAAGGTCAATTTTACATTAAATATTCACCTGGCTTGAAATGGGACAAAAGGAATAAAAATCAATTTTTGGACACCCTGTATATGGCATTTCTGTAAGATATTAATTAAGAATCAGGAAAATCAATTTAAAGAAAACATTTAAAAAAGGAAATGGATTTATTTTATAAACTGGCTTAAAAGGAGGAAAATGTATCTTAAGGTCTACAGAAAAAAAAAATTCTAATGAGTCCCAGTACAAAATCATATCAAAATTTCAGCGAATTTGGCCGGACATAACCCGGACCACCACTGTTTGCTGGGAGAAATCGACTCTGGAGGGTGTCATCATTTAATAAAAATCAACTAAGGCAAATTTTTAAAAATTAGGTAGATGCCTTTTTCGGTCAATAATCGGCAACTGATGGAGGTCCACATTATTACAGTCGACTTTATGCCGACACCACTTTAGGGCCGACTACGGTCCGATAGAAATTTTCTTTAATCGGACGAGAATCGGCAACTGACGATGGCCCGATTTAGTATAGTCGACATTATGCCAACGCAAACCTTATCTGCTTTAGGGCCGATAATGGTCCGATTGGAACTTTCATAATCGGTCGAGAATCGGCAACTGGCGATGACCCGATTTACTATAGTCGACTTTATGCCGACGCCTACTTTATCTGCTTTAGGGCCGACTACGGTCCGATAGGAACTTTCTTTAATCGGACGAGAATCGGCAACTAATGATGGCCCGATTTACTATAGTCGACATTATACCAACGCAAACCTTATCTGCTGTAGGGCCGATGATGGTCCGATTGGCACTTTCTTTAATCGGTCGAGAATCGGCAACTGGCGATGGGCCGATTTACTATAGTCGACTTAATACCGACGCCTACTTTATCTGCTTTAGGGCCGACGACGGTCCGATTGGAAATTTGTTTAATCCGACGAGAATCGGCAACTGACGATGCCCGATTTACTATAGTCGACATTATGCCAACGCAAACCTTATCTGCTTTAGGGCCGACGATGTTCCAATTGGAACTTTGTTTGATTGGTCGAGAATCGGCAACCGACTATGGTCCGATTACGTCACTTTAAAATTTTTAAACTGCTTAATAGTTTCTTCCTAGTATGTAGAAATGGCGCTAATGTCACTATGTTCTTTGTACAGTGGAAGATAATATTATATATATAATGAGCAACGATATTTCAAAACTAGAACGCGGACTTGACCAGATGGTGGTACTTCTCTACAAGAATCACCTCTTCTGCCACTTAAACCAGCCCGACTGGTTAAGCACCCGCATTATCGAAACTTTGTAGTTTTCCAATGTCGGGCCGCTTTAAGCTACCACCGACGGACCTCCGTCAATCGCCGACGTTGGACCGCTTTAGGAAACCAATGTCGGACTTGAATAGTTTACCGATGTCGGACCGAGAGCAGCTTGCCTACGTTAGACCGACCAAATTAAGCAGTTATGGGCGGATGGTCGGTACCATGTGGTTAAACCATATCGGACCTTAATCGTACGGCGACGGTATGCCGATGTCAGCAAAAAGTAAAATTTACCATTGGTCCGACGACGGGCCACAGTCTAACGCTGCATCGGCAAACATACATTAAGCCTACATCGCAAAGCGGACCAAAAATACTGCTGGTCCGATGTCGTAAATCGACGTCGTGCCGATGACGAAATTCCGCAATCGACATCGAACCGACGAAGGCCCGAGGGAACCGTGTTTGCTGGATATTGTTTGAGCTCTTGAACTGTAGGGAGGAGAGAGGGGCAACTAAAAACAACACCAACAACTAAACTGCTATTTTTTATATTAATATTTATATTAATAATATTTAATATTGGTATAGCGCCGCAGGGGAAAACTTTGACAAAAAAAATTCTTTAAAAATTTTGATCTCTTAGGTTTTTTATAAAATATTTTTGGAAAAGTAGATTGGGTTAGATGCCAAGAAGTTAGTTATATATAGATTTGTTGCCAAATCATAAATGCGCCGCAGATGAAAATTTTAAGAAAAATTTTATTAAAAATGGTGAGAAAAAGTCTGTAGAATTAAACTAAAATTGTTGTTAAAATTAATGACGTCATAGCACTGCCGCACAGTGGGGCGAGGTATAGGGAAACCCGAAAAATTTCAAAATAAAATTCATTAAAGAAAATTTTTTATCCGATTTTAATGTTTTTTACTTGTTTAGAAAGCTTAAGCAACAGTCTTTACTGTATTTTATTCAAATTTTTAATATTTTGGATTATAAGATGGCGAATCCTTGCTAAATAATATGTCTTACCGGCCAGAATTAATTAAAATACAGATATATTTATAAAGCTTAACTACAATTGTTTAACTCGGTATTTTGATTGGAATGTACTTAAATATGCTTTTCTTAATTAAAAATCAAAATTAAGATGACGACAATCGGTATACCGGGTGGTCCATAAAAACCGTACAAAATTATTCTTTAAATAAGTTTTGAAATTCTAAACCAATTTTAGTAAAATAACCTGCGTTGTGCAGGTAATCGATGAGACTTTTATCTGTATATTTTTTTTGACCCGACATTATGAAATCCAAGATGACGGTTTTGACCCGACATTATGAAATCCAAGATGACGGACAAAATCAAAAACTACCCAGCTTTCATGCATGTAGCTTTAATTTTACAAAATTTCACAATCAAATAATTACTGGAAAAAAGCCTTGTTTTTTTTTTGGTAAAAAAGTTATTAATCACCAAAATAATTTTAGTAGTTTTTAAGATATACCGATTTTTAATAAACAACGACTTTTTTAAATTTAGTAATTTTTACTTACAATTAAATGCTCCTCAAAAGATGGCTGCATAAAGTATAACAAATAATAAGCCTGGTTGATTTTAAACCTAACAAAGTTTGTTTCGTAAAAAATGGTCCATCGGTTAAAAAGTTAGGATAGAAATAAAGAGAATCCCTAGTATTCTCTATCTACAGTAATTTAACTCTTGAGTTAAATTGGTCTTAAGAAACTGTGAGTTTGACTTTTTTTATAAAAGTTTTGAGTATTTTTGACAAATTTTTGATTTTTAGAAAAGTTCATTAAAAAATAAACTGTAGTATTTTTGTAAACACTGTATTTATTTGTATTTTTGCTTGATCAAAGGTGCTAGCATTACGTAATTTTTGAGGGGGATCTGAAGTTTCGTTACATGTGTAGGAGGTAACCAAGATCGAAAAAGTTCTAAGAAAATCAATAAACACTTCATTTATGAAAAAGTTGGTTACCCACATAACATTATACAAAACTTAATACGTTTCTAAATTGCGTTACAAGATCTAAACGTGCCTAGTTTTATTGCTCTACTATAAGTAATAAGAAGACTATGTCGCATAATCTGCACATCTATCCGTTGGTTGCACCCTACAAAAAAGGGGTACATATATACATGTATGACGTTGTATCTCTCGAGGCGGGGGGGGGGGGGGGTCAGGACTTTACATTACACAAAATCACTATGAACTAAGCAATATGTTAATACATGACTTTTTTTTCCCTTCGAATACCCAACCTACTTTATGCTTGTTTGAAATAAAATGACTATTAGAAAGAATAAGATCACTAAATTATGCTATTTATAGGCACTGTGATACAAAGATCGACCAAAATTCAAAGAAGCTTATTTAACAAGAATCAGTCTAGATATTGGGAGAAAAAAAAATTAGCACTGGTATAAAAGTTGCAATTTCTACATAATCACCTTTGTTAGCAATTTTAACTATAAAAAAAAATAAAATAAAAGTTATATGCCAATAAATAGAGCGGACTTTGCTGAATACTATTCAATGATTTTTGTTTTAAGATTACAATATTTTGTTTATTAACATGGGGTCGTTCCACCGTGCTCCGCGGCGATAAAATTTTTAAATTTTAAGATATCACACCAAACACACGTCACAAACCGAGGTATAGGGTCAAAAAAGTGGAGGAGCTATACTGAGAAAAATATTGACTAATCCTAAGTAAGAATTCGTTAGCCCCAAGTAGAATCTTCATTTAAATATGGGACAAGTGAACTGTCTACTTACCATAAGTTTTCTCACCTACTTAAGGTTATAAAATAACATATTAACCATAAGTAAAAACTTCATTTATCGTAAGTGAAGTATCTACTAAACGTAAATCTGTAGTAGCACAAAACCAGTATAACTCCTAAAATATGGCTTTAAATAAAATAAAGAATGTATTTCTGAGCTCTAGAAACCATGTCCTATAAGAATACACCCTAAGAAAAAAAAAATAAATAATAAAAAAAAGTGCGAAGCTCCGACGAGGTTTGAACCGACAACGTACAGGTTGATAGACCAATGCTTTATCCAATTTACTATGCGCTTATAAAGGAATAGGTTGAAACCGCGGAATACAAGCGTTTTGGCGGATTCTTATTGGTCGACTGAAAAGTGTTAATCATGATTAAAGCTTAATCAGAAAATTTTCGCGTTTGTTGTATATATATGGACACGCATCTCTAAACCAAGGGTTATCAGGTTCGTTTCCGGTCATAGATTATTTTTCAAGTTTTTTTTTAACTTATTTCCATCATGATCTCCCTATAAATAGAACAATGATCGGTGCAAATGGGATTGTCGAATTCTTATGATGGCAATACGTTGACAAATCATTATAGGCATGCATTATTATTAGGATTCATATATTTTTCCGACTGATTTTTCAATATTTGATGCCTTCACTTGCCTTAGTGGAAAAATTCACTAACCGTAAGTGAAGGGACAGTTAAGTGAGTTGTCACATATTGGTAAGTAGATAAATTACTAAGGGTTAAAAAGCTAGTAGAAAAATTCACTAACCCTAAGTGAAGGGAAAGTTATGTGACTTATCGCATATTGGTAAGTAGATAAATCACTAAAGGTTAACAAACTAGTAGAAAAATTCACTAACTCTAAGTAAAGGGAAAGTTAAGTGACTTGTCGCATATTGGTAATTAGGTAAATGACTAAGGGTTAACAAACTCGGGTCTAAGTAGATCTTTTTACTTGCAGCTGTTGAATTCATCACTTAGGGCTAATAAAAACTTCACTTAACACTAACAAAAAAAGCTAAGTAGACATTTCACTTGGAATGGTGATATAGCTCTCTCTGGGGCCCTTGATCAGGGGGGGTTTCAACCCCCCCCCCCCCTGGCTACGCCACTGAATAGTGCAATGCTGACGCCATAAAAATATACGGTGAACTGGCAAGGGTGTGACGACTAATTTATAGCCTTAGGTTTCCCCACTACCCGGTTTTGCCCCCCGTTCCCCTATCTAATATTTCCAAGGTAGAGTACAATTTCTTACTTGATTCATCAAATCCTTTCTAGCCCAGATCCTAAAAGTGACATTTGAGTCTTTATGATCTGATTCTTTATATTCAAAATCGGAAATGAAGTAGGCCACCAGGTAAGTTGACATAGGTACGGAGATGTCGAATCGGTCCCAGTAGTAACCAGGTTTTTCTTTTCTAAAATTTAGAAAAAACTGACGAAGGGCGTGTGAGTTTCTTGCTTTTATTTTTGATTTATGTAACCGCTATAGGATAGAGCTAATAAACGGCCCACATTTTTCCTGCCCTCCCTTCTGCTCTCAGGGCTGAGGGCAGGATTAAATATGGGTCGTTTACTAGCTCTAGTATGCCAGTCTTATAGCAATTATAATCACAGCTTTTAGGCAATTTTGGTTATAAAATGAAAAAGTCAAAAATTTTATCACCACTTTTTTTTGTACTTACACGGGTTCCGTGGTAACCAGAGGCATGTTACTGAGAGCCCGTAGTCCCTCTTTTCTGGCAATGTTGATGTCAAATGTCGCCTTCATGTCTGGTTCGTCAAAACATGGAAATGCTCTTCTGGCGCTGATGGCTTCAAACTGAGTAACGCCCAACCACTTCTTTTTTTGGGTTGTTTTGTCAGTGTAGCTGCTTCTGTTAAAAAAAATGTATTTTGCATTACTGCTAGATGTTAGGGTTTTAGATTGCATAGATGGGTGTTAAGCACGGTCCGTAGAATAGATCCGGTCTAGAAATTTTGCCCCACTCTTCAATCCGATGACGACACAAAGATAGCAGCTGATTTTTGTCCGCCATTTAAAAACTGTAAGAAGGCTTGACAAATTAAATTAAATTTTCGGATTTTTCTCTTTTTTTTTGTTTAAATGATTAATGCCAGGGCTATTTTTTGCTTTTATTTTGTATTATAACTTTTTGTCAACAAGTTAAAAAAAAATATTTTTGGCCTGCATGAGTTGATCTTGCAGTAAATACTTAGAAATTAATATCATTTGTTGGTAATCGATTAAGTCAAGAAACCCATCGAATGAGTCGTTATATATGTAGTTGTTTTTTTCCTGTTTTCGAAGCTATTTTCTTCTATTTGCGTTTTGCCAGGGATTTTTGGGAGAGGGATTATTGTATTATTCCAGAGGCCAGACTTGTTCTGTTGTTTTTTTGATTTTTTCATTGATGATGGAAAAATATTGTAAATGATATCGTTGGGTACTTAATTTGGACCAAATGATGAACAAATACAATTTTTATTGCAAATGTCAACAACAAAAATCAATAAAGAAAGCAGGCTGTTATCTTTGTGTCGTCATCAGGTGGGCGGAGCAAAAAAATACCAGACCGTGTTTATTCAAGGGACCGTGGGTGTTAAGCACCCTTGCGGGAGGCAGCCTTGCATTGCTATGTGCCCATATAGTACGTTGGGTACGCCGCTAATATCTAAACATCGTGCACTTTTTTATTGAGAAATGCCGCTTTTAGTAATGAAAGTTGATGCAAAAAGACAACTTTTTAGATCCAGATCCACCTCTGAACACCAAAATGGCGGCCAATAAAGATGGCTGCCATTAGAATCTTTAGGAAATTTTCTATTTCAATGATTTTAAGCTTCTTATAAAAATAATATATTTTTATCTTTACAGGGTGATCTCATGATGATGAACACCGCATAAATACCTGGTGTCTCAAAAAACCGGAATAAATTTAAACAGCTGCAGCTTTTTCAGTGTAAGACCGATTTTATTGACTGATGGCCTAATCAATAACATTTTTCATCGAATTTTAAAAATGGCTGCTGTTTTTTAAACCAATATGGCAGATCAAATCAAATCGTTTCTTTCTAAGAAAGCGACTAACAATTTTGATTTTAAATTAATTTTTATTATTGATGAAAATATATCAAGTACCTACCGACTTTTTGAGATATCTTATTCCAAATTCTAAATAATATACTTACAATACCTAGCACTGAACAAAAGTATGCGTATATGATAAAGGTTTGTACTATATAACTATGAGATACTATAACGGCCCAAGTGCCGCAAAATGTGTAATGAAAATAACTTTGAAAAACAAAGAAGAAAATTAAAAATCGCGGTTGGCTTTGAAACTGTTTGGGCCACCAGGCCATAAACCAAAAATCTACTGCGCATGCACTAACAAATCCATGCCTGGTGTCGTAGTGACCTTACCATAATTTAATGACAAGGTATTAATTTGACAACGACATCATCTGTCCGAAAACTTTGGTTTTATTTAATTGAATTTATTTATTATATTATGGACAAAACATCCCCAACCGCAAGTTTAACCTTACTGGAGGGTTTTAATCCACAAGGTAAACCCGTTACACGAGGACATGGCCCCAAGTGCTGAACCCACTTCCTAAGAAAACTGGGCATTGTCGAAAAGTTTACATTTTTGACGAGATATGGTTTTGTCATTTTTTTTATGTTATTGTGTAGTTTTTGTGTTTTAAAATTTTGTGGCGGTATTTTCTGTGACACTAGACAACACTTTTTCAATTATTTTTACAGTAGTGTCCACTCTTTTAACAGATTTCCCAAAAGTAAACAAAAATATTAAACATAAACCTACATTTTTGCTGTCAGATGGTTGTCAGTTGCTTTCACTCCTCGTCTATGGGTTTTTTCCAGGCCAACTTGATTGGAAGAGTTATTATCGGTATGCATTTTTCTCGGGAAAAGCAAGGGGAGGGCCGTTATATAGGTCTGATTCAAACTTACCTAACTTGACTTTCTTTAAAAAAATTTATTTTTCAAATTGAATAGTAGCAAGCAATGACCTTTTTAGAAGATCTTTCAAATAAAAAAAATCATTGAAATCGGACCACTACAAGCAAAGATAAAAAATTTCATTATTATTCCAATGGCAGCCATCTTTAATGGCCGCCATTTTGGTGTTCTACACGGATTCAGAGACGGCTCTGGATCTAAAAGTTTTCTTTTGGCATCAACTACCACCCCAGAAAGTAGCAAATACCTCAGTCACTGTCCGTTCATCGAAAACAACTCCTTGAAAACATTTTCTTCGAATTACATTTTCATCGAAAACATTATTATCGAATGACATTTTTATCGAATGACATTTTCATCGAAAACACTTTTATTAAATGACATTTTCATCGAAAACACTTTCATCCAATGACATTGGTTGGCAGGTTTGGTTGCTTGGTTAGTATGGTTGGTTAGTTTGATTGGTTGGTTTAGTGGGTTTGGTTGGTTGGTAGGTTTGGTTGGTAGGTTTGGTTGGTAGGTTTGGTTGGTTTGGTTGGTTGGTTTGGTTGGTTGGTTTGGTTGGTTGGTTTGATTGGTTGGTTTTCAAACCAACGATGAAAATGTTTTCGATGAGTGTGTTTTCGATGAACGGACAGTGACCCGATTCTTTGATGTACCCAATGTACTAATATAACTATAAGATAATATAAGGGCCCTGCCCTTGCATTTTCCAAAAAAAGCCGTAGCGATAATAAGTCTCCTAATCAAGTTAGCCTGGAAAAAACGCAGGGCCAAAAAACCCTCTGGGCGCGAGCGGATTGCGTCACGCCTACGCAGTAGATTTTTCGCCTTGACCTTGCCCATGGGTAACCCTAATTTTGACATTATTTTCTTTGTTTTTCAAAGATATTATTGTTACACATTTTGCGACACTTTCGCCATCATAGTATCCCATGTATGTGCCTAACTCGACCTAACTAGAAATCTTATGCTCACCTATCTACTAAGTTATGTAGTATGGTAATTGAAACATATGGGTATACCATCCTAGGGGCCAAAACTCCTGCAGATCATACAATATGATAACATACAAAAAAAACTCAGCCTGTCCGGTTTTTTTTCGACTCCAAATAACAATTTTACTGAACTAGCATCAATTATGTAAAACCATTTTTCCAAATTTTGACCCCTCCCCCCCCTGCAACACTTTATAATATTTTTGCAACCCCTTCCCCTTCCCTTTTAGCAGTTAATATACTTCTACCTACCCCTCCAACCTCTCTTGTCGCGTTTATGTAAGCGATGTCCCGTTACCCAAGAGATAATTTTCATGCGACATACCCGATCATTTTTCTACCGTCCCAGTAAACACCGTTATGTAAATATTACGTAAAATTTACATAACAGATTTACCTTGTTATATTGATATTTTGTTTAGTTTCTAAGATATAGGCCTTTGAAAATTGAATTTTTGACATTTTGAAAACCGATATCTCGAAAATTAGTAAAGCAAACCTTATGATATGGGGTACCATTGGAAAGAGAATTTCAGCGAGAATTCAAATATGAAGACAAAATAGGGAGTTACTATTTAAGGTTTTTAGAATATTTTCCAAAAATAGCCCCCCAGAAAAGGGCTACATAGGGGATTTCACTTTTTACGGTAAATAGTAGTTGGCGATGAATCAAAAACAAAAATCTATGTTTTAAACATTATATATATTTTTTTTCTTAAAACCCCTCTCTAGACCAACTGTGCCCGAGCAGTGGGGAAACACAAACTTGGGGATCTTACTTTTAGACCCCCTCCCCAACAATATATAAAATTTTAGTCTCCTCGGATTTTTTTTGTTGGTAAGCCATTTTTGATTCCTTGTTGATAGTGTATCTTTGATGGGTTTGTGGAAGCGTGGTGCTAACAATGTACGACGTAACCAAACCAATTCTTGTTTAGTGCTTGATGCACAGTTTTACTTGTCGCTCACTTCCCACATAGCAATGAAAGAACATTTGAGGATGTAGCATCATTCATTTTTAAAAAAAATTTTGGTCCGTTTAGCGCACATGATATTCTGGTACCATGAAAGAACATATAAAAATGAGCTTATGATTATTTTCTTGGCATATACTAAGGATATACCACTAAAGAAGGTTACTATTAGAACATCTTTATACTATGCAAAGTATATTTCACTTATTGAAACATTATTATTTGGTCCTTTTAGCGCACATGCTATTTTGGTACTGCAAAAGAACATTAAAAAAATGCGCTTCTAGTATTTCCTTAGCATATTCTAAGGAAATACCATTAAAGAAGTTAACTTTTAGAACATCTTTAGCATATGCAAAGTATATATCACTTATTGAAACATTATTTGGTAATTTTAGTGCACAAGCTATTCTGTAAAAGCAGAACATCAAAATTCAAATCAATCAAATCAAATATTTCCTTAGCATATACTATATAATGAAATACTATTAAAGAAGGTTACTTTTAGGACATCTTTAGCATATGCAAAGTATATACCAATTACGGTACAATATTAAGTATCTACATCTATATGCATGATACAATAAAATTATGAGCATTTACTTCAGTGCACTCAGAAAACCATCCCAACCAAGTTAAGTGTCTACTTCCACCAAACGCGAAAATTCTCTGATTAAGTCGACCACAAGAATCCGTCAAAACGCTTATATTTCGCGGTTTCAACCTGTTTCTTTATAAGCGCATGGTATAGTGGATATATCTTTGGTCTCTCAACCTGTAGGTTGATTGTTCGAACCCTGTCGGCGCGTCGCATTTTTTTTAATTATTTGTTTTTATTTTTTTTCTTAGGGTTTATTATGATAGGACATGGTTTTTAGAGCTCAAAAATCAATTTTTTTATTTTATTTAAAGCCATATTTTAGGAGTTGACGGTGCTAAGGATGATAAGAATATCTATTAGTACATCCTAAGAACCTGCATAGCATGTGATTAGGGCGGAACGTAACCTATTCTTAGCACATGCTAAATATGTTCCAATGTTAATTTAGAACATCCTTAGCATATTCTATTTCTTTTTGAGGATATTCTATGCACATGCTAAGGGTGACAAATTACTATGTGGGTTCTATTTCCTTCCTTGTCAAAAAAAGTGAGAAGGCAATAGAAGGAAGGAAACTGTGAATAAGGCATTTATGAAAACTTACAGATAAGAAAATGGTTAGGATACGCTAGCTACGTACAAATACTGCAAGGGTGGTCGTAGAGATAGGTGAGACGTAGTCGCTGTTTTACTACGTATCCGTTCTGAGCATGCGCACTGAGATACGATTACGATAAATAACTTTCTATAATGATGCAACTAGTGTCTATTTTCTTATTTTGCATTATCAGTTGCTGCGCTAACGAGAAAGTCAAATCTTATCTTACCGAAATTAACTTTAAAATATACTATCTCAAAAGGTATTAAGCACGATTATGGGCCGTTCCACGGTTACGTAAAGGAAATTTTCTACTTTTTGTATTTTTTAAAATATATTTTAAAAAATATTGGTGTTACCAATAATGCCAAAAAGGTAACATATGAATTAAATTTAAATAATAATTATAATTATAAATAAAAAAGGTCTTCCAGGTCAGTTCCTACAAGCAGAGTACCGAGGACGGAGGCCGAATTTCCCCTCTGGAAAGCAAGGCCAATCTTTTGTAATAGATAGCTGTGGGTTTTTTTATTTTTGCCCTTATTTCTCTAATAAGATTTTTAAGCCGCGCTACCCAAGGGTCCAAACGTCTCAACACTAAATGGGACAAAAATATACTGGTTCGAAAGTTGGTCGTATTTTTTTTGTTTTATTTTTTCGTCCAGTTCTGCCGCTGAACCCGCTCTAGTGGAAGTCCTACCAATATAGGACTCCGCCATGGTATCACGACAAGTGGCATCCCATAATAGTGGCCTTCCAGCCCTTCATGGGACTAGGGTTATCCCATCCACCCGTTTTCCGTCAGCTCTACAAACGCCATTCGGCTCCAATATAGATGGAATGTTTGCCTACCTACGCCTTTTTTGCAGCATAGTCCGTGAAGACCATAACTATCTACTTTTTTGCTACAACCAGCGTAGATGGTAGATAGATAGATGAAAGACGGGTCATTAAGAACATTCCCCAAAGAAGCGGAAGGCAATGCCTTTAGCCATTGTATTGCTCTCCAATTCCTGGAGGGCGAAAAGCATGTTTTTCTGTCGTTCTTCAGTTGTTTGTGATATCATTATGTTAAGGAAAACCTGCCACGTTCCCCTATCAAAATCTTTTTGGTTATTAAAGCATGAAAAATCTGCGATATTTGACAAATTTAGAAAAGTCTTTTCTGCCTTCAAAGTGGTTAAATCTTGAACCAGGGTAATATTGTTAGGAAGGATACAAAAAAGAAGGGTAAAGGTGCTTTTAATTGAACTGAAAAAAGCTGAAAAACATAAAGTTTTTGATTCTCTAATATCCAAACCACCCACTTCACTGGCAGGATAGATTGTTGCCATGAAATGTCATTAAAAGTACAGTTAACAATGTTTTCTAAACCAGATTTTAGACAAAAATCAAAATTTTCTAAACTCTCTCCAACATGGAGCACAAAGCAATAAGTAGGTGATGCGCGGTATTGCAAATGAATGCTTTAGGAGAAAAAAGGCTACATGTGAATTAAATAGCAAAAGATTTTTTGAAAGTTTTCCAAATATCAATTTTCTTATTAAAATTAAGATTCTCCAAATTAATAGTTGATAATTGACTTTTTATGGATTTTAATTCGGATTGGATCATAAGATTATTTGATAAGATAGTAAATTCGTTTTTTTTTTGTAACGTTTAAGCCTATTTCTGAGCATTCTTTTGCAATTATCTCAAAATCTTTAAAAACAATTAAACATTAATCTCTGACTGTAGTTTTGAAATAATTGGGTAGAGAACTAAGCTATACGCCACGTTTAGAGAGTATTAAATTATTTCCAAATGATAAAAATGAATCGTTTTTATAACATTGGCTTATAAAATTATAAAACTCCGGAATATATTATTTTACTCTTTCAAGAATTGTCTCTCTGTTTATCATGTTAAAAGCATTATAAACATCAATTTTAATGAGAACCTTTTCTAAATCATGTGGGTGTGTAACATATCTTCTGACTGCGTGACAAATTGCCTCTGCACCACTGCTCGTTCCAAAACCCAATTGAGTGGGGCGGAAAAGTGTTCCCAGATTATCATAAATTTTTGAACATATTAATTTAGCAGACAATCTTCTTAGAGTCATCCCCACTGTAATTGGGCGTATCCCACCATCTTTTTTATTAAAAGCACATAGGGACGCGCCAAAAAAGATTGGAGAAACACACATTGGTACAGAAGCATTGTAAACATGGCTTATAAAGAAAGAGATTGCGGAAAGAAGATTTGAGGAAAATGTGCCAAGGTTTTCACTTACTAGGTCCTTTATGTGTTGAGGTCTCAACCCATCGATACCACCTACAGATCCTGGCCTGAAGGAAAAAATTGATTTTTTATTAAATTTTTATTTTAAAACTACTATTAACGCCAGTGATCTTCTTTAAGCGGCTCGTCGAGAGAAATAATTAAAAAGTCGTATTTCTTATCAAACAAGACCTTAGAGTTTAAACAAGTATTTTAAAAAACACAAAAAGTAAAATTGTCCTGTACGTGACCGTGGAATGGCCCTTATCCCAAATATGTAATATGTTTTTAAAATCAGAAAGATGAATAGAACTTGACAAAAATAAAAAATACAGGATGTTGTATTTAAAGTAAGAATACTCGCTGCGCTCGTTATTTAATCCAATGCTTGTAAAAAAAGCACTATTTTAGCCACTAGTTGTGAAAACTACTATTAACGCCTATATAACGAACCTGTAAAAACCAGCCAAACCATCATCCATTTTTCCCTTGAAGATGATCTTGATCTCATATCTGTGATCTTCTTTAAGCGGCTCGTCGAGAGAAATAATTAAAAAGTCGTATTTCTCATCAAATAAGACCTTAAAGTTCTTAATTTCGGTCATGAGTTTGGTGGTGACATCTTTGATTTTGATCTCTTTTTCGTAGATTTCAAGATTTTTCGAATGGAGAGTGATGTTGCTAGTGGGTGAGACACAGGATGTCTAAAAAATACCAAATTCCTTAAGCGAGAGCTTCACTAAAGGATTACTCCCACTTTCAAACATTTTTTTTGACCTACTTTAAAATTCCTAATTATATAAATATTGAATATTCCCTATCTCTCCCTTCACTACTCCCTGCCAAAAAAAAAATCGCATTAAACCTTATAAAAAACACACCTGATTTTTATCATTTTTTATAAGGGTTTTTGTGAGGCAAAATTTTAGGATTATGAAAGTTTGTAATAATTTATGAGGTATGTCTTAGATTTTGGTAAGAATTTATGTGGTTTCATATGAATGTTTTTTACCTATAATCAGACAGACTTATAAATGTTTATATAATCTGATAAATGCAAATATATTTTTAAGATATTTTATGGTTTGTTAAAAGCACCATTTTCTAATAGATTTTATAATTAAACCGACCGAATTACATTATTTTTATTTTATAATGTATTATGGCATTATATAAGCCGATATTTTTAGTAGTTGAGAAATTTTATAATCAGAAAAACTCATAACATTTTATGGGTTTCTATGATTACACCCTTTTTCTTTTATAATGTTTTAAGAGTATGTAAAGAAACGGTTTTCATGAGATTTTGGGATATTTTATGATCGAAAGAACTCATAACATTTTATGGGTTTCTATGATTACACCCTTTTTCTTTTATAATGTTTTAAGAGTATATAAAGAAACGTTTTTCATGAGATTTTGGGGTATTATATGATCAGACCAACTCAAAGAATTTGACAGATTTCTTTCTATGAACATTTATAATTTTATATGAGTTGGTAAAAACAATTTTTTTTATAAGTCTTTAAATATATTTTATAGTCAGACAACCTTGCAACATGTTATATATTTTTATGTGTCCACCCTGCCAAAAAACCTAATTCAATCTCATAAAAAATATCATACCATTTTATTATATCTAGGGAACAAAAAAAAGTCCATGATTTTTCTTTGCCCGTTTTTCATGTCTCGTCAGTTATCACCAATTTTTTTTTATATCTTGAATCGTAAATAAAAAATTAATTGGCCGTTACTTTTAAATTATTTTGATAAACCCTCTCCTTTGTTCCATTTTTTTCGAGAATTTATTTAAATAATCGCCAGTTTTTCGTAAAAACAGTAAAATTTTTCATAGTTTTTCATTTCGCCTGCGGCACTCGATTGGGTCGAAAGTTACCCCTTTTGGGAAAGCTCCGACTGCCGACAGATTAAAGAGGCTTATAGGGGCTGTTATAAAACCTCTGCAATGCGCAAAAAATAGTAGTTTTCACAACTAGTGGCTAAAATGGTGCTTTTTATTTACAAGCGTTGGTTTAAATAACGAGCGCAGCGAGGTATTTAAAAACGTGAGTCAACAAAAACACAGTCTAGCCACGAGTTGTGAACACTATTTTTTTTAATACCTTTATCAGAAAATCCAAGAAAAACAGGAAAATACTTTTAAAAATCTCAAACGAAGAGCACTTCTCGCAAAACACACCATCTTTACATTATAAATCAAGGCGGCTGGTAAATGAAATAACAATGGTTGCCATAGCGATGTGCCTTTTTATTCGGTAGCGTTCATTGCTACGACATTTTAATCTTTGACAGTTTGATATTTTTAAGATGTTTTTAAATGATTTTTTCGTCAATACTTGGTGAAAACTGACGGAAATGGCTTAATTTTTAGGCAAGAATAATTCGATTTTTTCAATATTACTATTTTCCGCTATTTCTCTTTAATTTTGGGTAAAAATCGGACAGAAATCTTTTTTTGCACCCGTGAAAAAAAAAGATTTTTTGCATCGGTAACCAAAAAAGCCATGCTTTAGTTATCTGCAGACAGTTACTAAAATCATCATGAAGGTATAAAATAAAACATTTTAATAATTTAATTTTTAGAAAAACACACATTTAGAAAAATACGAGAGCCCCTATAAGTTCCAATTTAAAAAAAAATTAAACGAGCATTTTCTTTAAAATTTGGGCAATTGTTTTAATTCTTAATCAATACCCTTATTATGACATGCGACTTTGATTTATGAACAAAATATAACAAAAAAACAAAAATGTTGTAGGTTTTTTTTCTGGATTTACATCATGTATGTTGATTTTTGGCGACATTTGCAAATCGAAGAAATTTTATGTTATTTGTTTAAAAATGTAGTGGACCTATAAAATTATATAAATTTTATTGCAACAATGTTTAAAATTTACACACATTTTATGCAAAATTAAAAACCGTTAATGGCACTGATTTTGATCTGTGTCAATGCTTTTGATTTAATTAAAGTTTAAATTATTTCGACATATTATTTATTGTATTCGTGTTATGTTTTCGTTTGCGTTTTGCCGATAACGCTTGCAGTTACAGAACGAGAAACAAATTTACATTACTATCACATAGCAGCGAAAACTCGATTGGTTGAGATGGAAACCTGTTTCCTAGTTGATGCTGATCAGAACGGAGACAACAAAAGTCAATCGAATTATTTGGATGGAATATTTCATTAATGATCAAATCATTTTAACAATTACATTTTAAAATTAAGGTCATTACTACTACACACTATTGAAATTGTTTTTTGATAAACCAATTAAACGAAAAATCTTTTTTAAGCCTATAGGAAGATTTTTGGTGATTTTGTTCTAATTTGACACACCCTTAGGCATGACTCAGAGGACCACCAAACTAATATAAAATTTTTTGGCGACAGCGTACGTTAGGCGTCGCGATGCCCTAAAGTTTTTATAAGACTTAGGATCATTTTGACAGCTATATCTCGGTCAAGTGACAACATTTTAAAATTTTGGTTAAACCTCTTAAAAGGCTATTAAATGATACGTTACTTCCGGTTGATCGCATTAAAAAATAATCAATTTGAAATTTTAAAAAAAGTTGTATTTTTTTTCTAAAAATTTACAAAAAATTCTATTATCTATTTGTGAACGGGATTGAGCAAATTCATTTTGAAGTGACTGTAAAAAGATCCTAGCTATTCCCGATATAAAAAAAATGCAAATTCATGGCACAGAAAAATCACAAAAAAATCGGAAATTGACGCACGATCAGAAAATTTACAAAATCTCAATTTTTTGACCCCGGCTGCTTAACTTCAAATTTTTTAATCCACATTCCCTTTACAGATCTGCCAAATATATTTTTAAAAAGGCTATATAACACGCTAGAATATTAAATGTAACAAGGCCCCATAGGCCCCCAAGTTTTAATAAAATTAAACAACATACATAACTATGTTGGGAATTTTGTTTTTTGTTGGTGCAGATATTTGGTTTCTAAAATCTTGCAAAAAATTCAAAGTTTTTCCAAACTTTGTTCAAGTAAAGTTGCCGAAATCTACAGTTTCTTCAAAAGTAGCCCTGTTTGCAAAACAGAAATGGTTAGATTTAGAAATCAAAAATTTGTACGCAAAACGAAGTGTGTTTGAGCTTGAAGCATACCGAATGTTTAAAAAGTTGACATTTAAACTTAGTGATAAGAACTTTGAAGAATGGTGCGATTTCCAAAGACATATGTTTGTAGTAATTAAGAAAAAATTTACGAAGAAGATGTCTTCACTTAATAAAAAGCTACAAAAGTTAAAACGTTCTGAACCAAAACCAAAAAAGTCGAAGGAAATCGCAAACATTGTAGAAAACCTATCCTCTCAAACTTTTAATAACAAAGAAATATCACTTTTAAAGAAAGGTCTTAATTTTGCTCTGCCCCCACAAAAAGATAATTTAAGTGATATTATTGCAAATATTGAAAGTTCAATCTCTTATCTTTCAAAAGGCACAAAGGGCTATGTGCGAGATGCTTGCCGATATCAGATCTCTCAAAACATCATTCAAAACAATAAAAATAGTACATTAAATCACAATTAAAAGTTTGAGAGAAAAAGATGTTTTATTTCTAAAGGCTGACAAGGGTAATAAAGTTGTTATATTAGATAAAACAGGTAGATAACCTAATAAAAAATGGACCCTACAAACAAGTCCCAAAGAACCCCTTACCAAAAATGATTAACGAAGTAAAAAACACAATTAAAAAATGTAACAATATTATTACTGACAATATTAAATATAAACTACAAGTAACCAATCCCACTATGCCGAAACTGTATTGTCTTCCGAAAATCCACAAGCCTGGAAAATCGATTAGACCTATAGTTTCTGCTGTAGGATCACCTACTTACAACATTTCGAAATGGCTAGCAAACGAGTTTGAAAATTTACCGATAAAGGAAAAAGGTTTATCTGTTCAAAATTCCCTTGAATTTATCAACAAAGTTAAAGATATTTCACTCCAAGAAGGTGAAATTTTAATCTCGTTTGATGTTAGTTCGTTGTTCCCTAGTGTGCCGATCTCCAATACCTTACAATACCTGGAGGAACTACTAAGAAAAAACAATCTAGAAGACAAACAGACTTGAGAATACCTATCTTTAACAAAACTCTGCATGACTCAAAATTACTTTCAATATAAAAATAACTACTACCAGCAATTAGAAGGAACCACAATGGGTAATAGTTTATCATCTTTCATCGCAAACCTATTTATGAGCAAATTTGAATCAGATATAAGTAAAGAATTTGAGTACTTCTCCAGAGTATGGTTCAGGTATGTAGAAGATGTGTTTGCAGTATTCAACACTAAAGTAACTAGTGTTGAAAATTTTATGGAAAAAAGAAATAACAAATTTCCCACTATTAAATTTACTTATGAAACAGAGAACAACGGTACACTGCCATTTCTAGACACTTTAGTTATAAGAAATAAAAATAAATTGGACTTTGACCTATACAGAAAAGGAACAACAGGTATATTCCAAATGACTCTTTTCATTGCTTACAACAATAAGCTTGCAAGTTTGCACTTTTTAACATATAGATTAGTAAATTTCCCCATAAACAAAGAAAGATTTGAAGCAGAAAAGAATAGGATTAGGAATATAGCTGGCGAAAACGGTTACGACGAAGGCTTAATAAATAAGCTGATAAATAGACATTCTTTTCAAAAGACCATTCGGAATTCTACCTTTTTCAGACAAAAAGATACCTGCGACTCAAAATTTGTATCAATTCCTTATAATCCTAATTATACGAAAGGATTACAAAAAGTATTTAATAACACCGGTCTTAAATTAGTACATCAATCCAGTAACACAATAAGAAGCTTACTAGGAAATCCCAAGGACAAAACTACAGTTCTAGAAAAAAGTGGAATTTACGAAATTAGTTGCATGGATTGTGACAAAAAATATGTTGGCCAAACGAGACGCTCTATTCAAACATGTTTTAAAGAACACTTAGCACACTTAAAATACGGAAGAACAGAAAAGTCAAGTGTAGCCGAGCATGCTTTTGAAAACAATCATAGATTTACATTAGATAACCTAAAACTTCTAAAAAGTGTACCAAACAAAAGACTTTTGAATGCATATGAAAGTATGGAAATCATTAAATCCAGAAATAGTTTAAATAAAGATAGAGTACCCATCCCGTTTAGTACACTTTATTCTTTGATTGAGGGGAGATAGGATTAAAAATCGTGATCAATCACAAATCATTAGTCTTATCTCCGCCCACTAAACGATTGTTTATAAGATAGAGCGTAGATTAATTTAGTTCATTGTTTATCGTCTCCTGATGATGCTAACCTTGTTAGCGAAACGCGCGTCGAGTGCAAAAAAGTGTAGTTTTAGTTTGTGGAAAACAATCATAATTTTGTTTTTGTTTTAACATACATAAAAAAAGTTTTTTGCTAAAAAATTCAAAAATAACAAAAATTATGTGAGGCTTTATACTTTTTCGTGTGTTTAAAAACTTTTCCAGGGGATTCCTGAAATTTTTACAGCTGCTTAAAGACAATGAAATATCCTTTTAAAAAAACTTGAATCTTGAACGCCTTTAGGATTTTTGTCTGTGAGATGTCAAACATAAAAGATTTTTACGTCGTCCAATTTTACGTAAAACACCATTGCTTCTTTTGTTAGTTTATTAAGTTTTGAGCAGGTAAGTTTTTTTTATCGGTGTGGGTGCGCCTAATCGTCAATACGTATATAAAAATAACATTTTTTACCGCCTCCTCTTCACTCGTCTCTTCCATTTGATGGTTTAATTCATAATAATATATGGGAAGGGCCAGAAAATCTTGAACTGATTTAATTTTCTAATTACTTTTTGATTCCTTAGCCGATTTTTATAAAGTTTGGCATTTTAGGAAGTTAAAAGAGCAAAGTTTATTATTTTTGTACAAAAGATGTAAAATGTCAAAGATTCAAAATGGCGGACGTAGTCAAAAATTTAGTCTGGAAAAAAAGATCTGAAACTTTTTTTCTACCTCCCTGTAATATTTTATTGCCAAAATACGAAACCTTATGCCTTTTCACGTCTAACGCGGTAGCACAGATAAAATTCGGTTAGGTAGTACAAAAGTTGCATTGGCGCAAAATTTTGCATATTCTAACCACCCCAAAATAATGTCTCTTGTTGTTTCCCAAGAACTTTCTTATTTCTGATCCGATTTTTACAAATTTATATTATTTCTGGAAAGAGAAATAAACCGTCAAAACGTCACATGTCAAAAACACAAGATAACGGAAATTACAAAATTACTTTTTTGACCTTCCTATCCTGGTTAAGTAGTAAAAAAGTATAAGAATCGTCGTTTTCGTTAAAATAAGCTTTTTTGGAAAAGTAATTTTTGACTAGGTATGTCCGTCATCTTGGGTTTTTGACATTTGACATTTTGACTTGGTTTATTTACCTTTGCAGACAGACGCCTCTAAAAATCCGATGAGAAGTAAGTATCTTGGTAAATAAAAAGAGACATAATATGTTGGTGGTAACGTTATGCTATATGTTGGGAGAAAATTTCAGGAATCTCCTGAAAAAATTTCTAAATACACGACAGAATATAAAGTGTGACAGAATTTTTGTTATTTTTGAAGTTTTTGGCAAAGAGATTTTTTTTTATGCTGTTTAATTTAATTAAAATTTGGAGGGCTATCGTGACTTGTTACATTATATTCTAGCGTGTTATATAGCCTTTTAAAAAACATATATTGGCAACATTTGTACTACTTAACCGAATTATATGTGTTGTACCTCGTTAGACGTGAAAAGGCATGAGGTTTCCTATTTTGGCCAAAAAAATTACAGGGAGTTCGAAAAAAAGTTTCAGGTCTTTTTCCAGACTAAATTTACATCATTTGTAACTAACAACTTTATAAAATTCGGTTAATGAACAGAAAAGTAATTAGGAAATTAAATCAGTTCAAGATTTTCTGGCCCTTGCTGTATATTATTATGGATTTAACCATCAAATGGGAGAGACAAGTGAGACAAGAGGGGGCGGTAAAAAATGTTATTTTTATGTACGATAAAAAATACTTACCTACTCAAAACTGGATAAAATAACGAAAGAAGCAATGGTTTTTTAATTAAAATTGGATGACTGTAAAAATCATCTATGTTTGACAGCTCATAGACAAAAGTCCTGAAGAAGTCCAAGATTTAAGTTTGGTATTTCTAAAAGAATAATTCATTACCTTCAAGCAGCTGTAAAAGTTTTAGGAATCCCCTGAAAAAAGTTCTAAATACACGACAGAATATAAAGCGTGACAGAATTTTTGTTATTTTTGAAGTTTTTAGCAAAAAGCTATTTTTTGTATGTTGTTTAATTTTATTAAAATTTGGGGGCCCTTCGTGACGTGTTACATTTAATATTGTAGCGTGTTATATAGCCTTCTACAAAACATATATAGGCAGGTCTGCAAAGGGAATGTGAATTAAAAAATTTGAAGTTAAGCAGCCGGGGTCAAAAAATTGAGATTTTGTAAATTTTGTGAACATGCGTCCATTTCCGATTTTTTTGTGATATCTTTGATATCGGCGAATAGCTAGGACCTTCTTACAATCACATCAAAATAAATTTGCACAATCCCACAATATTAAAGACAGCCTTTTAAGGGGTTTAATGAAAATTTCAAAATGTTGTTACTTGACCGAGATATAGCTGTCAAAATGACCCTAAGTCTTAAAAAAAGTTTAGGGCATCGCGACGCGTAACGTACGCCGTCGCCGAAAAAACTGATATTTATTTGGTGGTCCTCGAAGTCATACCTAAGTGTGTACCGAGTTAAAACAAAATCACCAAAAATCTTCCTAACATTGGAAAAAAGATATAAAAAACCCCCGGCTACTAGAAAAGCCCTCGAAAAAAAGGGTTAGTTTTGGATATTATTGGATTCTGTCGGTCATATAAACCATATACCTATTAACTTAAATATGCGCCTTACCCAGGCCAAACTTGCAAGTAACATCTGTAATCTAGTTAGCCATGGAAAAACCAAAACAAAAGACATTGACTGATCTCCGGCCTCTTGCACATGCGCGAAAATTTATCGATCCGATGGGTTTTGGTCAGTTTCGGCCGACTTCGCGGCCTACATCATGCGTCTTCAAGCGAGGCGATGCCATTTTTTTTTCTTTATTTGTTTTGATTCCGTGTTTTCATTAATGCAGCGCGTCTTTTTCACTGTTAAAAATTAGAAATCAGTAAGTTAAAAGATGCCGCTGCGTAAAAAAAGGCATTCTGTGTTGATGGAGAACATATTAGACAACGAAAAATGAGCAAAGGTATCGAGTGGAGATGGTCCAAAGGTTGGTAGCTCTTTTTGTTTTGGAAGGCTAAAGTTATTATGTTTCTTCCTCAATTCTTCGAAAAAAATACAAAAATCGATTTTTGAGAAAAATAAACAAATACATTACAAATACAAAATTCTTTCTGTCAAACAACAACGATTGACTGCCTTCGTGGCTTCTGGTCTTAGCAGATGACGCTGACGCGGCGCATGTGCAGAAAAGCGTTATTAAGCCAAACGAGATAACAGAGAGAGAATGGGAGATAAATAAGAGAGAAAGTGGAAGAGCGTATATTTATGGTCTATGATAAAAACCATATAACTAGCCGTAGCGATAATAACTCTCCCAATCCACTTAGCCTGGAAAAGATGCAGAGCCAAATTTTTCGCGTTTGGACTTGCCCAGGGCCAACCCAGATTTTTACTATATATATTTTTTTTTTAATTTGTCACTTTAAGAACGTGCCATAACTTTGGACCCAATCGGCCGATTTTTGAAATTTTTACCGGTTTTTATAGACAAAAGTTAAAACTTTACCAACGCGACTAAAAATTTGACATATTTAAAAAATCCAAGATGGCGGAGAGCTTTAAGAAATGGGTAAATTTCACCTCGCCTGCAAAAAATTTATGTGCGACCTTGGACTTGATTTTTGTCAATGAGGCAAAAGCCCCATACTTTCTTCGCCTACTGAAGTATCACGTATCTAAATTGGTTATAAGAGGAAAAAGTTTTACAAATTTTATTTCAGGAGTATTTAGACCAAAAATTGTAATGTCTGTAGGAAGGTGCACTATTTAGGGTTAGCATAACTTGCGACTCAGTCGTCCGATTTTAAAAACTTTAGGTTTGCTTGTAAGACAAGACATGAGTTCTTATTAATCTGGCTCAAAATATGACATATGTCAAAAATCCAAGATGGCGGAGAGCTTTAAGAAATGGGCAAATTTCACCCCGCCTGCGAAAAATTTATGTGCGACCTTGGACTTGATTTTTGTCAATGGGGCAAAAGCCCCATACCTCCTTCGTCTACCGAGGTATTAATTATCTAAATTGGTTATGAGATAAAAAAGTTATCAAAATTTTGAATTAGGAGTATTTAGACCAAAAATTGTAATGTCTGTAGGAAGGTGCACTGTTTAGGGCTCGCATAACTTGCGACATAGTCGTCCGATTTTCAGAGTTTTAAGCTCTTTGGTAAAACGACACATAAATCTTTACTAATTATGGTCAAAACTTGACATATGTCAAAAATTGGGCGACTGGTTCAAAAGTTTTTGTGGAAACAATACAATTTTTGGTCTAAATACTTTTGAACTTTTCTATCTCATAAATAATTTAGATACGTGATACCTCAGTAGGCAAAGAAGGTATGAGGGGGCTTTTGCCTCATTGACCAAAATCAAGTTCAGGGTTGCATACAACCCAGCAGACCAGGAGGTGGCGGTAAACATTCAGCCGCTAAGTGATACCGGCGGATTTCTGACGGGACTTATAGACTCTTGCAATGCAGCCCGTAAAATCGTCCTGTATTTCGGAACATATTGGCGCTTGCTAATTCGAATTCATTCCGAGGTTGGTTAAACGCCACTAAATCCGCGTAGGTATCGACAGTAAAATTCGATTCAGAAATAAGAAAATATAAAAACGCTAAGAGATAGGGATAAAGGAATGTGTAAAAGTTAATTAGAATTTTACGGAGAATGTAGGAACACTATCAGTGGGATTTACTAATATCTAAAATAGTACCCCCCACAGGGGGGTACTAAATTTTAAAACCTATTTTTAAAAAACACTGACCCATACAGAAACTACACAAAGTTATTGATTTTTTTTATTGTTATTGCAAAATACCACAGAAAAACTGCATTTTTTCTCAAAATATACCCTATTTTAGGAGAAAATGCCCTAAAACTAATTTTTTTGATAGGTTTCAAAATGGCAAATGGTGAATGCGTCAAAAATTTGGCATATAATAGCTTTATTATTTGTGTTTGAGGTTATAAAGTTGGTGATATTTTAGACCACCTCAGGGAGCTGGTTTAAATTTATGGCCCCCAGAAAGGATTGATTTGTGGCACTTGGTAATAAATTCGTTTATATATTCCCTAAGTAACCATTTTTACAAGGACTAATTTACCTTATTTAGTATCCCAAATTGTTCATTACCCAATAAAACACCTCCTATTTTGTCCAGAAAAACTCCATATTTTGAAGCCATTTTCAGCACAAAAATATATTAATGAGGGCACTATGAGGCAAAATAAACATAAATGAAGGTCACTGATTATGCACGAAAAATATACCAAACAAAAAAACCCAAAACAACTATATTAATTTATTTACAAACTGAAATTAAAACATTGAGCAAAGCTCAGTCAAAAAAACTTTCCTTACTCAAAGCCCATTCATTTTTAAGCTGTATCTTTCATCAGTAGAGGTTGGTACAAGCCAAGGTGCAAGCAGAGGTAAAAGATCCGAACTCGTTGTTTGTGATTGAACGCAGCGCTAATATTTTTAAACTGATATTTCGACGGCGACAGAAATGTAAAAAACTTGCATTACAGTTTTTTAATACATTTCATAAATAAAAACACCTTTTAAATATATACAAAATTAATGTACTCCTTACTTTATTACTATCCATCTAAATCGTTGTGTGACATCAAGTATTAATTGGAAAAATTAATTATCAAGGGTAAGTTTTAATTAGAATGACATATAACCTTAATTTTAATTTTTTAATCCAACAAAAGATTGTGTTAAGATGATTATTCAATAAACAAAATTATTAAAATTATGCTTATAAATCAAACTATGTCCAAAACTCATGGAGGTTTGGTTTAAAATGCTTAAAACCAAAAATTTTACCTAAACCTAGGACCGTTCTAAAATAGACTAATTGCTAATTGCACTAACGTTAAGTCTGTGTTTTAAGTCTGACTTAAAAGTTATATATATCTCTCTTATTGCGTATTTATGAGAGATATCAAAACTTTTAAGTCAGACTTAAAACACAGACTTAACGTTGGTGCAATTGGCAATTAACCTTTTTAGTAAATCCCACCGTGGGTGTCTTATTTAAATGACGAAACTGTTGCTAACGTATAAATAAATAAAAAAAATATTGTTAATTCCAGTGGGACACTCATCTTGGGACATCGGGTTATAAAGTGAAGCGATGATGCTGGCGCCATCGCCAGTAGCTATAAGTAAATTAATTTTCAGCCTTTCTAAAACATTTTCAGGATACCAATAATTTTTAGGTTTTTTATCATACCAGCGCCAGGTGTCCCACTACCCAGCTTGCTTTTGCGAACTTTTGCACTAATTTTAAATACTTACCCAGTAAACACAAAAAGAATATTCAAGAATATTAATATTCCAAAAGTATTCGTATTGATGATAAAAATATAATATAAATCGATTACAGAGGGGGTTTTTCATGTACTTTATATGGTAATGATATTATTTTTTTTTATATTTCAGTGACATGCTAAAAACCTTCTGTATTAATATTATTATTACACATTTAGGAGTGTTTTTGTCAAAGGTGTGGTAAATAAAATTTATAAAGCTTTATCTAAAGCAGAAGAATATTAAAAAATATATATTCTGTTCAGATTATCTTATCATTAATTAATAAAATTAATAAACTTCTACATTAATTATAAACACCTCTCTATGGACAATTTTTTTATCAAATTAGTTTTTTTTTCTTTTTTTTGACAACTTTATTTTAAAAATGCTAAAAATAAAAAATACGGGCTTTTATATTGAGTGGAGTTGTTTGCTGTAACTTTAGATAGAAGTACCAGACTTAAGGCTTTGAAGTTGTGTTTCTCTTCTGTCTTAGGCTAAATTTATCTTTCGTTTCTCTCAGGTATAAAACTTACATACACATACAAGTTCTCTAAGCAGGCACTAAGAAAAATTTTAACTATATTATTATAACAAAGGCTTTTGCTTACTTACTTACTATTAATAGTAAACAGAAAATCTCCTCGATATCGATCCCTAATCGATTTATCACATCACATTTCTATCATTTAGTAGGAATAATATTTCTGTGTTTGCTGGGTATTGCCTTACCGTAATCCACACACGGCCGTCAAAGTCAAAATTGTTTTTCTCTCCCAAATAAGAGAAGATTTCCAGCTTGTAACTCTCTGGCATCACATCTTTGGGCAGTCTGTAGGACGCTTCTAAGACGATTGACAATGTCAAAATCAGTAGAAAATAGCGAAGCATTTTTCCTCTAACATAAAAAAAAGGTTAGTTACGCTATAAATACAATAACAGTTTTATTATGACAATTTAATATATGTTTGTAGCTTTACATTAAAAATGTCAAGAGTACGTTTTCGTGTCTGATGTACAACCAAAAAAATAAAGAGTGGGCCAAAAAATCTTGCACACTTTTGAATTTGCTATAACTTTTGATCGAATCGGTCGATTTTAAAATGTTTTGACTTTTTGGAAAGACAAGACATGATGGCGGATCGTTTTAAATAACGGGAAATTTTCACCCCCCCCCCCGGAAAAAAAATATGTGCGGCACTGGATAAAATCTCATTGTGACAAAAGCCTTATGTATTCTCTCTATATCAAGGCATTACTTAATTAAATTACTTGGATTTGGTTAATCCTCCCCGCCCCCAAGAAGGTGCAACGACTAATTCTATAATAAAGTAATCGTTATCAATGGCCCAAGGGAGAGCTATTTAGCTCCCCCACTTTTTTGACCCTTTACTCCGGTTGGTGACGTGTATTTGGTGTGACGTCTAAAATTTTAAAAATTTTGCCTGCGGTACTATGACGTCACTAATTGTTACAATTTTAGTTTAGTTCTATGGAATTTTTATCATCAGCATTCTAAACGTGTAATAAATGGCATTCTTAGTATAATAATTTGTGATATAAATTTATCATTTCGCAATAAATCTATACATTCCACTGCAACCCACCCCCTGTTGGCATGTAACCCTAATCTCTCTCTACTTTTTCAAAAATATTTTACAAAATTTTTAAATTTTAAAATTTTTTTGTTTTCAATAGTTACCAATATTAAATATTATTACAATTTTGTTTAATTTTAAGCAATTTTTTTGGCAACAACCTTTGAAACGCGTAAAAAATAGCATTTTAGTGTAATTTTTTCAAAATTTTTGACTGCGGCGCATTAAACTCATTAACTCAATACCTATTAAAACGCCCCTCTCCCCTCCCTTCAGTTCAAGACAGAAGCAATAGTTGATTTTTATTAAACGATGAACCCCCCCCCAGAGTCGATTTCTGGCTACGCCACTGGTTATACTCATTTTAGTAAAAGAGGTAGGCGTGCTGTCAAATTGGAGAAATATATTTTTTTAAATAAGGTGAATTTTTAATCATAATAAAATTTATACTAATCGATGTAGTGCAGAAAATAACGTAAAAATTTGGATGTAAAAATATATTCGCTTAACAATAACAAAATTTTGTTGGATTTACCAGTTAACACTTCAGTTTAGGAAATTAGTGGAAAATTGTTTTTTTTTAATGCCGATTTTATTTGTTGTCACTCTTTAAAAATGGTGTCCTGGAGGAAAGGTTCAGAGTGCAGAGAGTCCGATCTATTCGTGGGTGGTCCGAATATAGCCAGAACTAAATGGCTCTTAGGCAAGACCCGAAGGGACATTGGATTGCTGACAGGGATGCTGACTGGGCACATTTGGCTGAACAAACACCTGACGCAAATGAGAGTAGCAGAGTAGATCCTTAGCACTTAATAGCAGAGTGCGATGCATATGCCCTTAGATTAAAAAGAGACAAGATACCTGACCCTTACGGTGACTTTGGTTATTGTTTAGCACTGCTTATAAATATTTAAATAACTAAAATAAACTTTCCATGTACTGTGTATTCTGTGCTCTCAAATAAGGCAAACCAGCCCTAAAATAAGGCCATGAAAGCATTGTACTTTGAGTAAAGTGTTTTCACATGTTTGGAAGAAAAATGGGACACTGGGACTACCTAGATATGCCGAAGAAGAAAGATCGACCTCCCTTAACATCGGGTTTAAAGACAAAAATAAACTGTACCATTTCTTAATAAGCGGCGTCAGTCTATGTGGTTTCGAAATAAATCGTTAAAACTATAACGTGTAATAGTTTCTTAATCGAATACGCTGAGTTATCGTCTGGTTATATTGTTATATTGAACAATATTTACCTTTGTGTTGTGTACAGTAACCACATAGTAAAATTTTACTATAATAGGAAATCTGCAAAATAATTTAAATAACATACAAAAAATTATTCTGCCAATTTGAGCTTTAGAAGCTCCTTAATAATAAATTTTTATAGTGGTTTTATACAAAATAAATTTATTATAAAATTTGCATATGACTTATTGCAATTTCAATTAAAATAAACACAGTTCACATCACCTGGAACATCAAGAAAAAAAATAATATAATATTACCTACTAGCTAAAAATTATATTGTGTTTGTAAAATGTTCCTCATTCAAGCAAATGTATTTTAAAATCTCCTGTATAGCACAGAGGACCTAGGTAAAATGTGGTTATAGGGGCCTTTTTTACATTACACACACAAATTATATGATTTTATGTTTATTTAATTCCACAAAAGCAAGATTTTATTTGAAATAGAAAATTTAAGTAGATACTTACAAATAAGATAAAAATTTGTAATTTTTGCTCTCGTGATCCATGGCTTAATGATCTATAATATTATAGGTAATACATCTAACACCTTGTTCTAAAGAGCCAAGTTTTAACCAAAGTTACTGCTATTAAAAAAACAAACCCAACACATATCAAGAGGGAGTAAACTGGTACATCTTATGCTAATGTACAAGGTTAAAAGAATTATATTAAGGTATATAATGTATAGGTATATATCTATATTGCAAAGCGAGGAACCAACTGTGATTTTAATTGAAAATTTTTACTATCATTAAAATTATTTAAAAAAGTCTTAGAATTAATGAAAATAAAGAAAAACTTTAAAAAATATTCAAAGCATTTTTGTTTTATAGTACCTTATAATAATATTCTAATTATCAACGGCTATAAAAATGTGTGCTAAATTTCAGTTGAATCAGATTCTTACTATGCCAGACATAGTGCAATTTCCCCAACAATTTCATACTAAAAGTTAAAATATGAACAAAATAAAGAACACCTTAACCTAAATACATGTACTTATTATCTCGCTTAATGTTATTTGATATACATTGAACAATATAACAGAGGCAAACATACCATTCTTCACACTCATCTTGGTATAATAAAAACTTAAGCTGTTGCCGTCTAAGTTCGCCGTTGGAGATGACTTAAATTTTGTTAAACATTGGACGATTTGTTCCAAAATATCACTTAAAATGCACTGAAATATTCTCCTACTGGTAAAAAACACACTATAAACGTTTTTTGACAAAACGTGGTTTTAAAAAGACTTCCAAACTGCTTAAAACATTCTGAAATGTTAAAATGTCATGTCACAAAAATATCATCCGACCGTCTGCGCTCTACCGACTTTCCCCGCCCACAAGCCAATCACGACCTAAAGTGGTTGACACAGAATTCTCGATATTTCTCACCTTTGTTTTGTTTTGATTTTATTTGTAGATAAAGATAGGTTATTATTTGCCAAGGAGTTTTTGTTGGATCAGATATCTTGTCTCTTTTTAATCTAAGCATATTCCAGATACAGACTACTACTACTACTACTGCTACTACTACTACTACTACTACTACTACTACTACTACTACTACTACTACTACTACTACTACTACTACTACTACTACTACTACTACTACTACTACTACTACTACTACTACTACTACTACTACTACTACTACTACTACTACTACTACTACTACTACTACTACTACTACTACTACTACTACTACTACTACTACTACTGATACTACTTCTACTACTTCTACTACTACTACTACTACTACTACTACTACTACTACTACTACTACTACTACTACTACTACTACTACTACTACTACTACTACTACTACTACTACTACTACTACTACCACAGAAAACTGAGGTTGTGATTCTGGCTGGAGGCCGCACCGTAAAAAATATTGAAGTAATAGTTGGTCAGGTGACAGTTAGAAGTGGAGAGCATCTGAAGTACCTCGGGGTTTACTTCGATAGAAACATGAAAATGGCAAAGAACGTCAGACATGTCGTCGAAAAAGCGGGGAAAGCAATTGGTAACATCAGCCGACTGCTACCAAACATCGGGGGCCCCAAAGAAAGAAACAGAAAAATACTCTTCAGTGTGATTCAATCTATCATACTTTATGGTGCAAGAATATGGAGAAGAGCCATAGAGAAGAACATTTATAAGAATATGCTCCTGAGTGTTCAAAGAAAAGCAGCAATACGGATCGCTTGTGCCTATAGAACAACGTCGACCAAGGCACTACTGACCATTGCAGGAACTCCTCCCATATACCTGCTGGTGGAAGAGAGGTGTGAAATACAAGACGGGGTGGAAAAAGAATTGGCAAAGGCAGCGACACTGCGCAGATGGCAGCAAGAGTGGCAGGAAGACAACAATAAAGGACATTGGACACAAAGACTCATACCACAGTTAGAACCATGGATTAAACGTAAGCATGGAGAAGTGACGTACCACCTTACGCAACTCTTATCAGGACATGGATGCTTCCAGGCATACAGACAAAGATTCGTGCTAACAAGATATGACCAGTGCATGTATTGTACGCAAAGAGACACTGTGGAGCACACGTTCTTTGAGTGTGGGAGATGGGAAACACTAAGAAATATTTTGGAAACAAGGATCGGCAGAACAAACCCAGAAAATCTAGTGATAAAAATGCTAGAGAGAAAAGAAAACTGGAAGGCTGTAAGTACATATGCAAAGACGATTGTGGACACAAAAGAGAAAGACGTCAGACGGTCAGAAAGAAGAAATGATTAAAACATCTATTTCTTCCTCCTCCTGAAGTAATGCCCATAGCAGTTCCAGGAGGATGAGACTCGTAGTAGTAGAGACGCGGTGGGGTTTAGTACGTAGGCTGAACTCTAGAGAGGTTAGAATCGTGCATGTTCGGAAAGGACCATACGGCCGGCATCTTTAGAAGATTCCCCATCGCAAAAAAAAAAAACTACTACTACTACTACTACTACTACTACTACTACTACTACTACTACCATTACAACTATTACAACTATTACTACAAAGACTATTTCTTCACAGGAAACTAAACTTCTAAACTTCTTTGCCATGCGTGTTTGGGTAAAAAGTGTAAGTTTTACAAAAAATGTCTAAATAATGAGACATATTTCAATCTACGGCTACTTCTAACGCCCTGTTTTCAATATCCAACTTTTCCATGCATGCACAAGCGGATTTGGTCTTCTTTTAACCTGTTATTACAAAAGTTGATGCATGGAAAAGTTGCATAGTGAGAACAGAGAGGCTTAAGTTGTATATTCTTGAAGAGTTCAATATCCTAACTTACGAGAAAAAATCTTGGATACCGGTTTCCTTAGTAATTTATATAATTAATTTATACTGTTAGTAATTGATTTTCATTAAAAAACATCAAATGTAGATAATTACATAAATCTAAACTGTTATTTATATAACGGTTTTTTTAACAAATGTTTAGAAATGATAAGACATTCTATCGTCTGCATTTGGTTTTTATTGGGTGATTTTGGTAAAAGCTCAAAAGCACAACTTTAAAAAAAGTTTCCTTTTAAGTAGAAGGCAAAGTTTTGCTTTTTTTAGTCCACCGTATCAATATGGTATGGGGGACTATTAAAATCGGGAAATTTTGACTTTTCTTAATTTTATCAAAAATGAGTTACTAAGGTTCCAGATCACCTTAATCGACGAAAAAAAAATTGGTGCTAGTAAGCACTGATAGTTCACCATAAAATCACTTATTTGATGTTGAAAGGAAATTAAATATCTCGAAAACTGTAGT
This sequence comes from Oxystoma pomonae, assembly GCA_963921995.1. Lineage (NCBI taxonomy): Eukaryota > Metazoa > Arthropoda > Insecta > Coleoptera > Brentidae > Oxystoma > Oxystoma pomonae. The sequence goes on from OY998172.1 coordinate 45,099,331, forward strand.
TTTGAAAGATTTGAACCTTATAACAAAATTTTTGGGTAATATTTACGAAAAGCAAAATCTGAAAACCGCATATCAATAGCTGCTTTACTTATAAAGTTATGATTTTTTTTAAAATATATTTTAACGTTTTTTTCAATAACTCGGAAAATAAAGCTCCCAGGAATTTGAACTTTATAACAAAATATTTAGTCCATATTCATGGAAACTTATATCTGAAAACCGTATATCGCTACTTGCTTTTGTTCCAAAGTTACAATTTTTTTAAATATTTTATCCCCGTTTTCCCGCCTTCAACCCCTCACCACCCTACCCAAAAGTTAATCAGTTCATGTTCGGTCGATAGACGATTTTTGTGTCAAATTTCGTTTATATCAATTAAAGCGTTCTTGAGTTATCGTGTAAACAGGCAGACAACAGACCGACAGACCGACAGACAACTTTTTTTTTTCGTCGATTAAGTCAAAATTTCACGATTTGAATAGTCCCCCATATAGTCCAATTTTTTGATAAGCGGACTGACGTCATTTTTGCCTCTGAAAATGTATTTCTTTGTGGTCCACAGTTCGCATGTCACATAATTTGTTGTTGTCAATTTGAAGTAACAATTGAAACAATCAACGAAATTACTTTTTTTATATATTTATTGTCGCTGTCTAAAACAATGTATCAAATAGAGATTCAAAAAAATTACATCAGTCCGCTCATCAAAAAATTGGGCTATACCATATCGGTATGGTGGACTAAAAAAAGTTGTCTGTCAGTCTGTTGTCTGTCTGTATACACGATAACTCAAGAACGCCTCAATTGATTTTAACGAAATTTAGTACGAAAATCCTCTATCGGCTGACCATGAACTGATTAACTTTTGGCTAGGGTGGTGGGGGGGTTGAAGGGGGGAAAAGGGGGGAAAGGGGGGGGGGGGATAAAATACTTTAAAAAAATTGTAACTTTGGAACAAAAGCAAGTAGCGATATACGGTTTTCAGATTTAAGTTTCCATCCAAAATCCTCTATCGGCTGACCATGAACTGATTAACTTTTGGATAGGGTGGTGGGGAGTTGAAGGGGGGGGGGAGGGGGGAAAAGGGGGGGGAAAGGGGGATAAAATACTTTAAAAAATTGTAACTTTGGAACAAAAGCAAGTAGCGATATACGGTTTTCAGATTTAAGTTTCCATGAATATGGACCACATATTTTATTCTAAAGTTTAAATTCGTTGGAGCATTAGTTTCCGAGTAATTTGAAAAAACGTTTAAATATATAAAAAAAATCATAACTTTAGAAGTAAAGCAGCTATTGATATGCGGTTTTAAGATTTTCGTTTTTGTAAATATTACCCAAAAATTTTGTAATAAGGTTCAAATCTTTCAAAGCTACAGTTTTCGAGATATTTTCATTTCCTTTTAACATAAAATAATTTATTGTATGATGGACTATCCGTGCTTTGTAGCACCAATTTTTGTTAGTGAAATGAAGAAAGCAAGTTTTGACGAATAATATTAAACAATGGATTTCTTTATAATTTGTATAAAGGTATGAGTGCGAATATTTTAACCGGTGATATAGGAGACCAAACATAACATGGGGATCAAGTCTTCGATAATATGAAAGTTTTTTTTTGTAATATCTTGTTTATAAATAAAAAACAACACGAATTTTTTAACTGCTGAATTGTTTTGATTCCTAAACAGGACGTAGACTTTATTTCATCAAAATCGGTTTACAGAAACGACTGGATCCAGGGATTTGAGGAGTAGAAGGTGAAGGAAAAGGAACGTAAAGGGGAGGGGGAGGGAGAAAGCTACAATTTTTTGTACACGTGAACGAAGTTGCGGGTATACTCATATTAGTCCCCTGAAATTAGCGTTTTACCTTGAACAAATTGCAACACGAGCGGTTTTAACGTTATTCAGCTTAGATTTCGGAAATGGGTCATGCGCAACATTGTTATTATTGAATTTTTTTCAAAATGGAGGCCAAAAAAATAAAAAAAAAACATCTTCAATAACTAAGATGTGTGATACATGTTTTTAGACTAGTTTTCTATATGCTGGTTTTTAATCTAAAAAAAAATGGAATGAGATAGAAATAAGCTCGCTAGTCGCGCTTTCTCTCTATTATGAACATGGCAAGCATAAAGCGAGTAATGTGTATATTAATATGTCATTATTAATGCTTTCTCTCTCTATCACATAGGAAAACTACACACATTGCAGCTCATTTAGGGGAGGGGTCGCGGCACATGTTTTTGGGCTAAATGTTATTGCTTATTTCAAAAATATTAGTATTTTATAAAAAAAAACGAAATAAAATAGTTAATTGTATTTTTCCTTTCTATCCTTTGCTGACGAATGATGTATGAACACATAGATAAACAGGTACCTACTACTTTGTTTTGAAGTACCTACTTATTTACCCTACATGGAATTTGCGTAAAAAAAGTTAATCAAAAATTCACAGATAATATATAAAGGGACGTGGCACATGTTCATGAGGAAAACTTTCAGGATCAAAATAACGTTGATTTTAACATAGTAGTTTACCCATGAGGTCTCTTTCTGTCCTATACCATAAAATTATACACAAGCCAGATTAAAGGTGTTTATTATTATCACCAAATACAGAGCTCTTACCTTTATCAGAGTAGTTGTGAAAGGTGCGCAGAACACTTTACTTTTATCTGGACTCACTCTAACTTCTGAACTTTGTGTATCCGATGTCAATTGGTTTTATAGAAGATGTCTGTAGAAAGAACGTGGCATTTCTTTATTTTAACACATGTGAAGGTGCATGGTATAGGTGTGTAACTTTTTTAATAAACCAATTGATTTCCGGCTAATAGTCCAAAAAGAACTGCTGATAAAATTGTCTCTCGCAAAAATATGTGTTCAACTATATATTTCTATTAATATTAAACAATAAAAAGTACATAAATTGAGTTAGGTACCTACCTACCTACCAGAGTTAGGAAGATAATGATTTAATTTTATAATTTTTTTAATAAGTAACCATCAGGAGGCAATTTTCTTCATAAAATATATTTTTTATGAAATGTGTCCAATTCCAATATAAGAGTAAGAGAGGTGATAACATTAGCAGTCTCTTTTCAACCTTTTTTATAAGTTTTTATATGTTAGAACCTTTTGTTTATAGGTTAGATAGAGAAAACATGGTTCAGGGCTATAGTTCTTTCTTTTTCTGAAAAATTATAAAATATAACATAAACTCAAAATTTCGGAGGTTATCTTTGACTATAAACTTAGATATAGCGAACATATTTCCGCCCAACTTAAGATCGCTTATTCTGCATAAAATATTTAACATCACCATAAAAATTAGTCCAAAAACACTAGTGATATTTGTAAAGTGGTTATGGTTTTATATATTAATATATAAATGCAAGTTTTTCTGCATCAAAAAAGTCAAAAAAACAAATCCGATTTTGTCCGCTTTTGGATATGTTAAGAAGTAGATATTTTAAAGTTTAAGTATTTTAAAACTACATGCGTTTTTCTTAGAAACGAGTAGTACCCACGGCTACCTTCATATAGTCAATATATTAAATTCACTCTTTTCTCATGTTACTTACTATACTTATTTTTTTAACTATAATGTTTTTTGTTTTTTTTTTTGGTTTTTGTTACTATTAAGTAATTTTTTTAAGTCTAATTATTATTTATATACTTATTTTCTTTCTGTAGTTTTCTGAATTGGATTTTCTTGTTATGAAAATGTAATTTTTGATAAACAATAAATGAATTGAATTGAATGGATGTTTTGAAACCGTTCGTATTGCTTTTTTTAAAAACGCAGCATATGATTTGTTACGTGTTTTGGGAGCCTTTTTTTTAGGGTAGAGGGAGAAAACAAGATTTACGACTATAGTTCTGTCTTTTTCTAAAAAATGATAAAATATTTGGAATCAAATGGTTATGGGTTTATATGTAAATAGAATTGTTATTTAGTTAGTTATAATGTGGTTTAAAAAAAAATCCAAAAACACGTCAACTGAGATTTTTCATTTTCTTTAATCGTGCTGTCTTGGATTTTTTTTTGTGTCGTTTTGTTTATGAGATATGGCAAAAAAATATTTTTTTAAATAGGACACCCTGTATAGTTTGACATTTTTGAATTACAAAAAAAAATTATCTTTTTGACAATACCAAACACTAATACTTTATCTCTTATGGTTTACAAGATAAAGGCATTTAAACTTGCATGGAATTGTTGTCTATGCCCCGTTTTACGGGGGATATTTGAATGAATATCGAAGTTTTCCATACAAATTTAGATAAAAATATCTTGATTATCATAAAAGATAGATCTTACTGTGTGTTATTGCTGAATAGAGAATTGTTTGCAGATTTCAAAAATTGCAAAATATGCAGAGTGTCCTATTTAAAAAAAAATTGCCATACCTCGTAAACTAAATGACATAGACAAAATCCAAGATAGCACGATTAAAGGAAATTAAAAGTCTCAGTTGACAAGTTTTTGTTTTTTTTTATTCAACCAAATTCTAATCCGCTAGAAGCACCGTTCCGTTTAAAGAATCCACCCCGTACAGGGTGGTCCAAATTCGAGGGGCCTCTATAGCTTTGAGCTTTTGCAGCATAGTTAGCCCAAAACTAATATACATGTTACGGGCTCGATTTTCAAGAGAAGTCGAAAACTAAAAACCGCATTGCGATATGTCAAAGCGTTTCTGAGCTATAGGGTGATTCTCAAAAACGTGCATTTCTAAAAACCCTCTACAACTTTTTTATTTGTAAAGATAGAGATTCTCATTAAAAACATTTTTTTAAGATTTTTTAAAGACAAATCTACCTCTTTCACCGATTTTGTCTTAAAGGCTTTAGTTCACAAGATAGAACACAAAGTTACATTTTTTCATATGGAATATCCCAATTTAAAAAAAAAATTAGTTTTATAATAAAATTTCCTGTTCAGTACACTTATTTTTATTAAGTGGTTAAACAGATATCTGCAATTTTTAATAATTACCATAGTAGGCTGTGTTTAACTCTGCCCTAGGCAGTTTTAGGGTATCTATCTAGGTAGCTATGATCAAATAAAACCAAAAATGGCGTCTTCGTCAAGATATAAAAATGTTTGAAAACTTTGAAAAGTACGACACGATAAAATGTTATATTGAAACTAACGAAAATCGAAGCGTTAGATCTATATTTCCAGAGATATCCGGAAAGAAGGCAAACTAGCTCAAAAATATTTTTGAAGTTAAAACGTCATCTACAAGAATACGGACCCTTTACAAAACCGCGGCCTAGGACGTATAGAAGCCTAGCCAGAGATAGAGAGTTGGACGAACTAACGGTTCTAGGAGAAATAGAAATTAACCCGAATACTTCCACCAGGGCTATCGCGAGAAACACTGGAATTCCACGCAGCAATGCCGTTCGGGTGCTGAAAAAACACAAGTTTAGGCCCTATCGACCCCGACGGGTGCACCAATTACGGCAACGAGATTTTGCTCCAAGACGTGCATGTTGCAGGTGGTAAGTTATTTGGACGGATGAAGCAACGATTTCTAGTGATGGAATATTCACCAGATATAGATGCTATTACTGGAAACAGCAAAATCTCCATATTATGGTGGAACAAGCGAATTAAGGAAGAATCAGTTAAATTATTGGGCCATATATTTTTGATGGAAATTTAAATGCCGAAAGATACCAACAAATTTTAGAAGAGCAGGTGATTCCGTTTATCGACAATTTGCCACTTCAGAAAAATAATGAGCTATACTTTCAACATGACGGTGCACCTCCTCACAATGCACGAGGCATTACTAATTTGCTAAATATTGTGTTTCCCGAAAACTGGATCGGAAATAAAGGTCCTATATATTGGCCCCCCAGATCTCCAGACCTGACCCCCTGCGACTTCTTTTTGTGGGGGAGAGTCAAAGATTGCGAAATCGCCTAACTACTAGAAGGGAATAGGAAGAGGCAATTCGTAACTCATTCAGACAGCTTCGTGCGGTAGAAATTCTTAATGCAGAAAATAGCGTCAAGAGAAGATGTAGGATATGTTTACAAGAAAACGGCCGTCAATTTGAGCATTTGTTTTAGAATTAAAGAAAATTGTTAGATGTAGATTTTAGTTGTTACATAGTTTAATTAATAAAAATTTTTAGGTTTGGTAATTATAGTAAACTAGAAGTCAAAGTTCGAGGTTGCTGTGTCCCCCCGTGTCGCAGCCAACTTGATTTTGTATGAAAAAAAAACAATAAAATTTTATTTACACATTTAGGGCGCGCACAGCGCCTACTATGGTAAATATCAAAATATGCAAATATATTTTAAACTATTTAATAAAAATAGGTGTATTACATCGTTCGACAAAAAATTTTATTAGAAAACTGATTTTTTAGAAAAATTGGGGGTATTCCATTTAAAAAAATTAAACTTTCTGTGATATCTCGGGAACTAAAGGCTTTAAGAGAAAATCGGTGAAACAGGTAGATTTGTCTTTAAAAAATCTTCAAAAAATGTTTTTAATGAATATCTCTATCTTTACAAATAAAAAAGTTGTAGAAGGCCTTTAAAATCGCACATTTTTGAGAATCACCCTGTAGCTCAGAAACGTTTTGACATACCGCAATGCGGTTTTTAGTTTTCGATTTCTCTTGAAAATCGAGCCCGTAACATGTATATTAGTTTTGGGCTAACTATGCTGCAAAAGCCCAAAGCTATAGAGGCCCCTCGAATTTGGACCACCCTGTACATAAATGCATCTGAAAAAACGTCAAAAAAAAGTGATGCTCCGCAAGTCCGATTTTGTCCAATTTTGGATATGTTAAAAAGTATGCTTTTTTACAATAAAAACCGTTAAAACCGCTTGTGTTGCAATTTGTTCAAGGGTTCAAGTTTTTTTTTCTAATTTTTGAAAAACAAGACGTAATTATAAACAAAAGACATCCACTGCCTATGTGCTATAATTAATAGAAAACTATAATATCAATCAGTTTTTCGAGTACCGAAATCGTGTCACACAATGTAACAAGTGCGGAAATTGACACTAGCCGTCAGGGGTGGAAAAGGCATTTTCCGCAAGTTAGGTACAATGTTTTTCCTACGAGTATTTTTGTCCATTTTGTTTAAAAAAAAATGTTTTTAATACGCAAAGGTTTTATATTAATGGTAAAAAATTGCACATAAGATAGGATAGATCATCAATCATTTAGTTAGTCCTAAATATTTTCATTTTGAACAATACAAAAATTGTGCAGGAATGTAACTTTTCAGCACTAGTGCGGAAAAGTTATTTATATTTGTATTTATATATTGTCATATTTTTTTTTAAGGATTACTTTTCCGCACGGGACGGCATTTGCACGAACGACGCGGTGAGGAGTTCGGGCAAGCCTTCAAGGGTGGAAAAGGCATTTTCCGCAAGATTTTACTTTTACGCACGATTTTTTTTGAAAATAATTTTATAAATGAAAAATAGTACCCATAGATAGTAATTTAATTTAACATTATATCGGGAATTAAAATAGTGTTCTTTAAAGTGAAAATCATGTGTTACATTAAAAATCGGCCGAAAAAGTAAAGAAATCGTGCGAAAAAATAAACAATTATTCCTACGAGCGTTCCGAAAAGTCACTTTTCCGCGCGAATTTTCGTTTTGAAAGTTGTATTTTTCCGGACGATTTTACTTTTTCACACCATTTTACTTTTCCGCACCATTTTACTTTTCCGCATGGTTTTTGCTTTTTCGAACGATTTTTAGTGTAACGCACGATTGTCACTTTAAACGAAAATATTTTAATTTAAGATATACTTTTAATCAAATTACTATATATGGTTACTATGCAGGCACAGTACTAAAAAAATAGTGCGGAAAAGTAATACCGTGCGAAAAAGTAACTTTTCCGTACTAGTGCTGAAAAGTTACTTTTCCGCATTTTTTAGCATTATTATAAAATCTTTGCATATTAAAAATATTTTTTTTGAGAAATAAAATGAACAAAAACACTCGTAGGAAAAACGTTGTACCTAACTCTTGTGGAAAATACTTTTTCCGCCTTTGACGGCTTACCCAAACTCGTCTCCGCGTCATTCGTGCAACTGCCGTCGTGTGCGAAAAATACCACTTTTCACACTTGTTAGGTAAATAACTATAAAAAAATTGGCGTAAAAATTAAAAAAAAATACTGGTTTTTTTGCCCGGGTATAAATAACATGAAAATATTCTGGTACTTTTCCAAATGTGAGATTTTTTGATCATAAAAGATTGGAAAATCATTTGTCGCTCTCAATAATTGGAACGTAAACAAAGGAGTTTAGACCACTACATTATGGAAACTTGTTTTGTAATTTTTTAATTTTCTATTAACTACCCATTAAAATATCTGCATTCATGCCTTTTTTAACCTGTTTATAATTTACTCTTTCCACTTCGTTTGACACATCATTATTTCTAAAATTTTTCTCAAAGCCCGAGGAGACTGTTAATCCATTTCACCCCTAGAATTGGCTTAAGTCTACGACGCGACGCGATTCTTACCTGTCATATTTTTTTCTACTTGAAAATAAAGGCATTTTTTTATCCTTACTTACCTTTCTTAAAATTCACCAACGAAAATTTTCCTTGGTCATCTGTGTCAAATAATCACTTACAGCAATATCAATGTCGTCACCCAATTGTTTATTATATTTATTAAAAACGTTAATTGAAGCCGGCAATTTTTTGGTCCCCTTATTTTGTAACGTCGTTTGTTAACAGGGACCTCTACACTGTTTGTAGTATTTTGATTACTTAGATATTTCTAAGGCGGTACATATTCTAGGTCCCCACCTAATACATTCTTATACTGCTACTTTTAAATGATTTGGTGTCTTGTTACCTACCCAGAGGTGTGTATTGGTAAGTATATTGACCGCAGGATTATTCTGGTACTCGTATGCAAATGCAATGCCGTTATGTATAGTTCGCCCAGCGATCAGTGCGAGGTAAATTTCTTAAACTTTTCTACTTTTTTCTGTTTTTTTTTTTATTTTTACGGATACTTTTAAAATTTTTTAGCGATACTTTTATTCCTTTAATTATTCATTCTTTTGATATTAGTACAGTATTAGGAGCAGCAGGGAAGAGAGCAAGACAACTAGGCTTTACGCGCTTTTTCTGCCATCCTCCAGGGCGCCTTCCCGTTCCATTATTTTTAATAAAAACGTGTCTTGGTTTATTTTTTTTCTTGAAAGATTCCCCTTCTGGATTCTCTGGTGAAATAAAGATTCATCCTTCTCCCAACATTATCTGCATGTTGAGTCCTTCGAAAGCTTCCTGTTTGCCAGCAAAGGAGTCAATTGGTGAGGAAGGGGGGGCAATTTCCCCCCCTCCTGAGTAACCGCACACAAAAATCAATCAAACATGGTTAAAGAGTTTGGCCTTGTGAAACTAGTTGACGAATTTTCATAAATGAGGCACACCTAGCTGATGAGTCCCTAATAAGAACGAAACGACATCGTCCGGTTCCACCCACTGTGTGAGCAATTGAAATTCAGGAAGTTCATTTTGCACTGAAGTTCAAAAAAATGTGGTTTTTTGTTCCGTTTGTTCATTAATTTAATGTTTTGAGGTCTAAACTTTTTTGTTTCTTTAAATGTATGTTTTTCCACAGAAAAAGTAAAAGCTACGCGTGAGTGACCGATACTGTGTTCTACTTGGGGAATATTGTTTGACGGTGAGACGAGCGCAGCCGGTGGCTACAGGAAGGAACTACTTGTACAGCCAGACGCATAATAAAATACATATATTCTTTTGGTTAATTTTTTATAGACCCTTACTTATTTAATAATAATTACTTTTTAGTGTAAAAAAAGCAATACAGTCGTAAAATGTTTTAGCTCTATGCAAACCTTAGCCAACTTTGTACCGTTCCATGCAGCTAAAAAACTTTCTTTAGCTTACAAAAAGTTTTTTGGATCCTTTAAAAATCTAAAATAGGAGGAGGGGGTTATAATTATGTTGAGGAATATTATCAAATATTAAAGGCAACAACATTTTATTATGTTATTTTCTTTTATGAATTGGGAAAAAATCCCAGTATAAAAGTCTTATAGATTTTATAAATGTTTTAACCCATATCGCTTTTTTTTGTTGTATTTTAACCTATTATCTTCTTCTTCTTACAATAATTTGTTAATCCACGATTTCGAACCAAAACTGATTATAGTCCAATTTTTTGATCAGCGCACTGACGTCATTTTTGCGTCTGCAAACGTATTTCTTTATTGTCAACAGTTCGTACGTCAAATAATTTGTTCTTGTCAGTTTGAAGTGACAGTTGAAAGAATCAACGACATGACTTTTTTTACATATTTATTGTCGCTGTCTAAACCAATGTATCAAATAGAGATCAAAAAAAATGACGTCAGTACGCTCATCTAAAAATTGGATTATAAAATAACTCACTTTTAAAAATCTAAAGAAACCACTTGCCAGGTTTGACAGAGTTTGACAAGCGGTGGCACAAACCGGCAGGTACAACACTAAAATTTTTTCAAATATATTTCGACATTGAACAATGTTCTGTCTTTCATTTATGTTCATATAGAAAGAGATGGACGGGTCAAGGTAGGTGTTTACTTAATTCAAGCATTACTTTCACTCTCCGCCGCCGCAATGCACTATGCGCTACAGGAACGTAGTTTCTGCGCGGTCCTATCTTTCTGTTAGTCTCCGTAAGTTATTATGTTGTCTCTGTGTTTTACCCAAAAATTTGTTTTCTTTTTTATGTTTATTTAAGTTATTTTGGCATCAACACAGTGTTTGTTTTTTCGTTCATATTTTTTTTTAATTAGGTATGCCCCCCGCCCTCCCCAAGAGAAATAAGAAATGATGCCCCTGTTTGCCATGTGCTCTCGAAGCGCGCAGAGTCCAGTAAGGGCTTCTATCAGGGGTCCAACAGCAACAGATCTTGTTTGGAGTTGCTGTTAGTGAAGGGGCATGTGTAAGTTCGTGGGATTTTGAATGAAGGAGTTTTATGTGGGATTCATAGCTCTTTAGTCACATAAACAAGTGTTACCGGATGTTTCGTTCACATCCTTGTAGAAGGGGTTGATATGACATCATCTTTTAAGATGGCAACCAAAAATCATGAAAAATAGAACTTTTGCAACCGGACCATGTTTATACTCGATTCCATATAATTCGACAACGAGAATTCCAAAAAATTTACTTTTAGGGTCATCCGAGCTTAAATGACACTGAAAATCGCAAAAAACAATATTTTTGTCAGTAGACACTTAAAGTAAATATTTCAACGCATCGGTATCGGTATACGTATCGCGTTCGAAATAAAGCTAAATTACACTACATTTTTGACTTGTTTATGCGATGTTTCGAACGCATCGCACCCGTCAAAAAAGCGAGCATCGTTCGAAACATGGTATGAGCAAGTCAAAAATGTAGTGTATTTTGGCTTTATTTCGAATGCGATACGTATACCGATACCGATGCGTTGAAATATTTACTTTAAGTGTCTAGTTTCTCTACAGAACATCTTAATAATTCGACGTTTTGTCAGACTAACTTCAAACGTACCTCAAACTATTAGGCATATATGCCAAATTCCATCCTTGGAGTTCTTAACTTAGCCATAACCAAAAACTTAATTTTGAACCTCTCCACCATTTTTTTTTTGATCTGGCGTCCAAGATGTTCATGCTATAACCCGGTAAAAATGACCTATATGCCTATCGTTTTTATTAAGTTTAGGAACTTTCTACACGGATGCGAACAAAACACCCAGTGGCGCATGAATGTGTGACTAAATAGCTGTAATCTCATCCTTGAATTTTATTATGAATGTTAGTAAACAAGTATAGTCATGCCCTACTGGCATAATTAGAATTTTTTAAGCTTTTTTGACCGCCATTTTGGAAAATAGCATCTAAAATACCTGATCCAGTATATGGTAATGTATCTAATCTAACTTCTGTTAACTCTCTTATATGTAATTTAAATGACTTTGTTGGCTAGACAAGTGAGTAGAACCTAAAATTTACAGTTCCGACACTTACTGAAAACGACATATAGCTCATTTTTATCGGTGTATAGCATATTCAGCTTGAACGTCAGGTAAAATAATTATAGGGAGGTTTAAAATGATGTGTTTAGTTATGGATATGATGTTAATATCATCTTCGGCACTTAAAGTTTTTGTGTAGTGGTTAATTGGAAAAAAACACTAAAAAAACCTGGTTTTTTTACTTGTACATGGTATTTTTAAGGTCAATCAAGGTCATACATCAACTAAATTTTTTTTTCGTATTAAGCGGCGAGAAGTCAACAATAATTGATGGCTACGTTGTCATTTTTTTTTACGAAATTGGATAAAATAAAATATGGTTGTAGGTCGCCATTTTGATATATCAGCCGCCATATTGAAACGCATCATAGCTGAACCAAATTTTTTTTAACAATGTTACTGGACTCGATGTTCTTATCTTTCCTACCAACTTTGGTCCTCTTCGCTTTAATAGTTGATTAATAGCGCCCTTTAATTAGTTATTTTTGCAATATGTGAATTTTACTGGGGTATTTTTCAAGGTCATAAAGCTTCAAACTGCTTTAATCTCAAAGGATAGAATTTGGCATATATGCCTAATAGTTTGAGGTACATTTGAAGTTAGTGTGACAAAACGTCGAATTATTAAAATTTTTTGAAGAGAAAATTACAAAAATCTTGTTTTTGGCGATTTTCAAGGTCATTTAAGGTCGGATGACCTTAAAAGTTAATTTTTTGGAATCCTCGTCCCAGAATTATATGGCATCGAGTATAATCATGCCCCGGTTGCGAAAGTTGTATTTTTTATGATTTTTGGCCGCGATCTTGAAAGATGGCGTCATATCAACCCCTTCTACACGGATGCAAACAAAACACCCGGTAACACTAGATTGTGTGACTAAAGAGCTATCAATCCCACAAAACAAAACTCCTTAATTCAAAATCCAACGGGATAGAAATTATCGACATATGCCCCTACACTATGTAGCCCAGGATTAAAAGACATCTGTGTGGTGATTGTCTCGCGGTGACGGATTAGTTGCCATGCTGAGTGTTCGATTCCTCTCTCAGCTTTAAAAATTAGATCCGAATAAAAGAAAATATTTTCACAGGTAATGATAATTAAAGTCTCCCTTTATGCAGTACGCCTTCAGGCCTTCAGAGAGGTCAACCGCCAAACGGCAAATTAATATACAGGGTGTCCTAAAAATCCGAGTCCACCTTTATATCTCCAGAACCAAAAGATACAGAAAAGTAAAATTTCATATAATTAGATGGTTTACAAAAGAGTATCGTTTTGGATGCTAATTGTGCCGCCACTCATAAAGGAGGCGGTGCTAGGGCGGAGACAATACTTTTTTTAAATGGGATACCCTGTACATTTTCTAAAATTTGAATAGAGCTTTTCATTCTGTTTCCAGAAATACCTAGTATGTTACCTTTTTCTCTAACGGTTTCTAAATAAAATGAAAAAAATGTTTAAATAAGAGCAATGATTTAGACAAAGAACCACCGAGTATCTATTTTTTTGTTTAACTCATAAACATAATTTTGTTTTTTGCAATATTTTAATTCTTTTAATTATTAGAGATTAAAAAGTAACATAATAGATACTATTAAATAATCATAATAAAAATAATATATATATATATATATATATATACAGGGTTATACTAGATATATAGAAAATAATGTATTGCTTGTTCCCTAGGGTTTAATTTCCAAGGGATTAAAAGTAAATTTAATCCCCCAGCCTAGGGATTACAAGTAAATTTAATCCCTCTGGGAATAACAAAATATTAATCCCTGGAAAACTATAATCAAATTTACGTAAGTCAAGCCAAACAGCACTTGCTCTTGGCCAAGATTTCATTCTTAGCACTCTTTCTTGTAGTCAACGAACCATTTGGCGTAGAAATAACGTGATTTTAATAATAATCTTTTCCTAAAGTACATAAAATTGTATATAAACTTCGGGACTAAAGCATCTTTTAATCCCTTAGCGAATTGTAGCCCTCCCCACGATCGGGCTACAAACCTTTCGCCACACTTTAGTCCCTAGGTTTATAATGTATTATTATACACTTTAGGGATTAATAGGTACGTTTAATCCCTCTTTTTAGGGACTAAAGTGTCACTTTTAATCCCTAAGGGATTAAAAAATATAATCCCTAAAGGATTAAAAATAAATTTAATCCCTAAAAATAAATGGGATTGAAAATTAAAAGGCAAATTGTAGATTTAGGATGTATCATTTTTTTAAAACCAATTTTTGTTTTCAGAAAACTGCTTTTTGTAAATTTTCTTCGATTTTGTTGGCAACAACTGAGTTATTGCCTCTTCGGCTGCTTTTTCTGATTCTATGTCCATTATCACGAATGTTTGAAATTCTGACACTAAATTTTTGACAATTTCAGTTTCATAGCGTCAGATTTTGTTTAGTGTCTTAGGATTACAGAAATTATTTCTGGTGGCGTATAGATGTCAACAATATAATAACCTTACACTTGACATCCTCGTTTCTATCAATATGTAAGATGGTTATTTATAAATTTATTATTTTTATTTTATTCTCTAAAGTGCATAAAATAGTATATAAATGGGATTAAAAGTAGCGCTTTAGTCCCTAGGTTTATAATGTACTATATTATACACACTTTAACTCCTAGTCGATACATTGTAAAGTAGGACTTAATTTAAATCATATTTGGCTACGGTTTTGAATGGTATACGAAAAAAAACATCAATAAGAATTGATTGTTATACATTAATAGTAGTTAACTGGCGTGGCGGAGCCCCAGGGTCTCCAGCAAGTATAAAATGTTCAACAACTTCTGCATTTTTCGATCAGGCAGCGCGCTCTCTTTAATATCTTCCTATGGTATGAGGACGCATGGGTCGCTTAGTCAACTTTTGTCTTTTGTTAAGTTGGCAGCGTTCTGCAAGGCTTTGGAGTCCCTGGGACTGCGCCACGCAGTGAACGTAACTTTTTGAGTGTATTTTTGCATAAAAATTACAGGAAATATTGCGTTTTCTGTAATGCAAAATTAAAAAGAAAAACTCAATACTTATGTGAGCAATGCAAAAATCCGATTGGTACAATGCTCTAAAAAAATATGCACATTGAGGGGCAAAAAGAGCCCTAATTACTCAGTTTTTAGTAGGCGAAATAAGTATTGTCCAGTTTTTTACACACCAGATGTAACAAATTACGAATTACATTTTTTAGTTCCTTGGTTTCCACAAATTACATTTTAGGTGCAGAATTTCTTGGTTTTTAAGCATTTTTTAGAAAACAAGAATTTTAGTAGAAACGTGTTATCTTTTCCTTAAGAATTATTATTTTTGGTTCGGAGCTTATTACAAATAGTTATTTGCAAAAACAAATACATTCCAAAACAGAGTTTTCTTGCCTTGGTTCACTTATGTAACAAAAAAATATTACTCTTAAAAAATATTGAAACCCCCCCTCTTAAATCTTGGGAGTTCCTGGGACTCCGTCACGCAGTAAATGTCAAAAATTTTGGCCACGCCGGTTAAGGGTTAAACACGAAGATGACGTTTGAGACGTGAGCCGTAGGCAAGTGTCTTAATTTATCTGAGCGTGAAATGACCATAACATGCGAGTTAGTGTACCTGCTATTCTTTAGACCGGGCTACGACCAACTAGAGCAAGAGTTCAAGGTATAAATTATGATGGGTAGGTAACCCTCGCCATTTTTTGATAATATGTGCATTTTCTCATCCTGAATACGAAGCGGACAATCCTGTACCTCAAAATTGTGGATAAGGGATCGGCACACCAATCCAAAGGTGGAAAATTTTAGAGGGGGTAGGGTAACCCCCACCATTTTTACATATATGATGTAGGATTACCCCTAGATCAAAAATCAACTGGTGTGCCGAGCCCTTATCCATGAATGAGGTCCGGCATACCAGTTGATTTTTGGTCTGGGAGTACTAACTACATCATATATGTGAAAATGGTGGGGGTTACCCTATCCATCACGTTACCTCTAAAATTGCCCACCTTTGGATCGGTGCGCCGAGTCCTTATCCACAATTTTGAGGTAAAGAATTGTCCATTTCGTATTCAGGACGAGAAAATGCACATCTTATCAAAAAATGGCGATGGTTACCTACCGAAGCAACAATTTTCTGACCAATGACCACATACTTCACCTAAATGGACGTTAATTTGTGTGTATAAATTAGTGATCTTCAGACGGTCTTACATATTACGACGAAATTCCGTTGCTTTAACGTTAGATAATACTGCAGTAACATTGTTACCGTCTACCCAACGTTAAGCCGACCGGTCACGCGTTAGTGCATTTTCTAGTAAACCAGTGATGTCGTGAGGACGTTTTTATGAGACTCTAGTTACGTTCTGCCGACGTATCAACGTCTAAACAACTTCCACATTACGTGAACTTGCGACGTTTCTGGCCGGTCTTGCGACGTTTTCCGGCAGGAGTTTTGACGAACTTAAGTGTCCGTTAAGGTTTCCAAAGGAACTAATGGCATTATATTCTCCTTCTCTGCCGCACTTATGTACCTATCTCTCTCTAGATTTTAAATAACTGGCTCAACTGGTCAAGGGCCTAACTCTTAAATCTCGAGAGAAGGATCGATCCCTTAAGAGAAGGGATCAATCCCGGGGAATAATCCCATCCTTCGAAAAAAAAATGCTTTTCCCTCAAACCTCTTTAAAATTTTAGATTGAAAATTATACATTTTACTGGCTTTGGAGTCGGGAAACACCCAATTTTTGATAAAATGGAATGAGCGATCACCGCTCAAGAAGACAAAATGCGTTCGACGTGGGATCATTCATCATCATCAAAGAGAGATGACATTATCCTACAAGTATATGGGCGAAAGACTGTTGCTTCTTAAACAGTAATGTCTGATCCACATCTTCACTTGTTGCCGCTCACTAAAAATACTTTTTGCTTTTGCTTCCAAGGAAGTAGGATCTTTGAAGTGTCCTGCCATATTTTAAAAAACTAAATTTTATTTCATAGTTCACCGACCATTTATTTAGAAAAATCAAATAAAAAGTAAGTTTATGGGGACTGTCATCGGCGGAATTGTTGGAGGGTTAATCGTAACCAACGGTCGTGGCAAGTGGTTTATTTGGGAATGTTTGACGACTGTAGTCCATTTACGTGTATTTTTTGGGATTCTCATAATATTCGCCATTTTTGATGTAGCCGTTTATGTTCAAAGTGGATGCCATTGTTTATATTTACTAAACACGGCAAGAAATACTATAAACACCATTGAATGGCATTTTGGAGACGTTTTATGTTCCGGGCGAGATAGGTATTTGACCATGGAATCCTAAAAAGAGGGCTTTAGTAGCATCCATTTTTTTACATTAAAAAAAGCAATATTTTTCGTTTAAACACAATTAAATCAAGGGCGTGCGTGTTTTTTCATTCCTTTTCTAAGCATATTTGTCAGTAAACCGAATTGCCTTTTTAAATTTTGCTCTCATACTGGCTATATATTGAGATGGGCAACATTTTGGGTAGTAAAACACCACCAAAAAATCAATAACAAAGAGGGCGCTAGTGTAGTCATTTTGGGTCGTATTTTACGACATAACAAGAACGATTACGATTCGGACTTCAGTCACTGCACAACGACGTAAGGACTCAAAAAAAAAAAAATCCTGGTCGACGTGTTGGGTAAAACGTCGTCGCTACGCCGTTAAATTGCTGCTTGGTTATCTATCATAATTTTTACTGCGAACGCTTGTACTAAATGAAAATGTCATTATAAATATCAGAAATTATTAACTATCAAACGCGAACACTTTTAAGTCAACAATATTCATAATCTGAAGTTTTAATGACATTCTTTCTAAAACGTCAAATTAAATTACCTATTTTTGGTTAGGGACTAAAATTATATTGGATTTATTTACGTTTAATAAATATTTATTGTCTTAAAAATATAGAAAAATAGTCCTAGGACCGTAAGTGAGTCATTAAAATCGTGTTGAGATGGTGGTCAATTAGTATTAATCGTTGGTCGTAGGTAAAACATATTATTACATTATAAATATATTTTGGTTTGCGTTGCGTTGGGGCTAGTTACCCCCAACTACCTAGATGGTGGTAGAATGTTTTACCTACGACCAACGATTAATATTAATTTACCACCATCTCAACACGATTTTAATGACTCATTTACGGTCCTAGGGTAACAATAAATCTTAGAGGTAAACCACAAGATGGGGTGACAAGCGATGAAACTTTATTATATAAGAGCAATAATTGAGGCAAAAATCTGAGTTATTTTTCTATATTTTTAAGACAATAAATATTTATTAAACGTAAATAAATCCTATATAATTTTGTTTTTTTTCCGGAGTTATTTTTTTCGAGTTTTTTTTTCCTAGATTCGTTTTGACTACGGGCTGTATGCATATTTGTTCCTCAATGATACCTTCTTCCTTCGCCATAAGAATTTACATTACTCCAAGGAAGAAGGAAGTCTTCGGAATGACTATGAATACGGGCCTATATATATAGCCCTCATCTTAAATTTAAAATTAACTCCAGCTCCTCATCATCATGAGAGGAACTGGTTTCTTAAGAAACTTTTATGGTCGTTTGTGCAGTCACGGCTCTTTTAAATTTACTCCCGTCTCTGGTTCACAATAAAAATAAAAGGTACCATAAAAAAAATAAACGAAAAGACAGCTGATATTTTGTGAGGTTTAATAATCCATCAAACTATACCAACCGATCTCCGGAGTCGGTGGGTATTGCTGGCATCAATCGGTGAGTCGGTGAAATCCTCAGACTAATAACTAAAGAGAGACCAAACATTCCCTATTGAAATCCTCTAATGTTTACAATCCAACACCCTTCTGGACGATTATATGAACAGAAAAGAGATAGAGCAATAAAACGGCAACACTGTCAAAAATTGCTTTTCCCATTACCAGTGGCGGCGTTAATTTTAATTTAAATATATAAATGTGAAAACGAGATATAAGGTAGGGTTGGTCGGATTTTCTTATTCAAAAGAATTAACTGCCAGAACTTGCATAACCACAAAAAATAGATTTATTCAAGGATAAAGTTTAGTTTGAGGAATGTAGGTATTTACGAACAGATCAAAAGTTTACCAAAGAGCACTTGAAATGATTTTTAGGTAAATTATTCAAGATGGCTGTTATATATTCTTTTTAATTGTGCAGTATCCCATAAAACAAAAGTAAAAAAAAATATTTTCATAGCAAAAAAAAACGGTTAATAACCCGTTTTATAACGTTTTTGTCCAAAAAAAAACACGCTAATAAACGGCTTATTAAGCGTTTTTTTCACTATGATAATAATGTCTCTTTTAGTTTTCTTTAGTGGAATATAAACTTTATTTATCAAATTAAGAGAACTTTTTGTGATGTTAATTATGAAAATTTTAAGGCCAACAAATTTTATTCTTTACACATTGGCTGCATGTTCATTTCTGAATACAGAACACAAGGAAAATTTAAGGAAGAGGTAAAAAATTACTAGTAGTTTTTCAGGAAACAGGAGTCAAAAGGCAAAAAAATAAATAATAAATATTAATGAAAATAAAAATAAGATTGGCTCAGAGTAAATATCTCCAAAACGGTTTTATTCACATTATAGAAAGTACCCAGGTACCCATTAAAATACAAAAAATACCTGCCCCAGTACCTGACTATCAGCACTTGGTCTTATTGTCTTCTCTTGTTATGTATAAATTATAATAAATAAATATTTTACATGCTGCAAAAGGAGCAAAATTATCTGGTACTTTTGTTTCTTAAAAAAGATTAGTATTAGTCTTAGATTTTTGATGTATTAATAGTATAATCATAAGCTTTTTACGCATTTTTTTACCTCATACTACGCCCATGACTAACATAAAATGACAGGATCTTTCTTACCTCCGAAATATTAGTTCTGGGCTGGAATATTCGCTTTTATTGCATACCAGGCAATGGTAAACCATTTTGTTGGTCCTCAAAATAGCTTGATACAGTTCTTTTTTCACAAATAGTCACAATAAAATTCAAAAATCACCGAACAACACAAACCCCCGTTAACAACAACGCCGTCAGCTGCAACCAAACATGTCGGCATTTATTCGCGGCTCGTCGAAAAAACGTTGCCGGCTTGTGTTCTTTTTTATAAATCTCGAAATTTTACTTATTAAAAATTAAAAAAAGTTAATTATTGAGACTAAAAATTAGGACTAAGAATTAAGTTATTAGAATAAGAAAAATTATCCTATATAAAAATATGTCAAATAATCAATAATATTATCAAAAGAGCTTCAAGAAGTTTATGAATTGTTTTGTTTCTAGGGAAACCCCGCGGTAAATTGGCAACCATGTATTTTTTGGGAAATAAACATTGTGGCTGGTTGATCGGGGTAATATTGTTTACTGTTATATCTCATTTTTTTTATTAATCTGAGGTGAAATCCTTCAAGGATTTTGTAACTCTACCGATGAACAACGTAAACTTTTACAGTGGCGGTCCCAGGGGGGAAAGAGGGTGAGCGATCGCCCCCCTTTGCTTGAAAAAAGTAGACAACAAAGATGCTGGTGGTAAACCTGAAGTCTTTGGAGAAAAAATGAGAAATTGCAGAACGTTCCTTTAAAGACATTCTAGATCCCTCCACAGTGGGACAGTTTTAAACAGACGAAAACCACGATATTAGAAATACAGAACAGTATTATAGATTTCGGATATAAAATCAAGGTTCAATAACGAGACTAAGTATTTTTGACCTGAACATATTCATACCAAGTTTTATACAACGTGAATGTCGTTTTCAAATACTATAAACTATTTGATTAATACAAAACACAAATTCTTGAACTTTTATTGGGAGAATCAGTATTTGGAAACAATATTGGTCAAAAGCTTAAATCAAAACATATATGATAACGCTTTCGAGACAATGAACATGTGTGGAGATATTTTTCCGTTGATTAAAACATCCTTGAATGTTTTCCAGTAAGTAACGCTTCGTCAGAGAGAAGCTTCTCCTGCCTCAGAAGATTGAAAATATAAATACTTAAAAACACTATGACGGAAATTCGTCTGACGGGCTTAGCGTTGCTGCATATCAACAGACATATTGAAATTGACATTGAGCGAGTCATTGACGGATTTGCCAAAAAAAAACTGGAAACTAACTTTTTCTTGAGATAGGCATCTTATATTTCAGATATGCACTGTGAAAGGTATTGTTTCAACTTAAAAAGCTTTTTAGACATATAACTATGAGATACTATAAACGGGCAGGCGCGTCGATTGCGTCAGCAGTGAAAGTGTCATTAAATTGCCGTTGTGAGTAAATCAAACGGCAAAAATCGTGTTCCTGTTTTTATTGATATTTGTGGCAAAAAAATCAAAAATAAATAACAAAAGTTAAACTATCGGATTTATTGATTTTTTAAACGTTGTATTTGAAAAAACAATTATATTTTGCGTTAGTAATTAGTGAAAAGATGAAATAATGTTCAAGAATAAAATGTAAGTAAACATTTTTTGTTGTATTATAAACTGATAAAGCAGCATCGTCGAGAACATCGTTATCTTTTAACAGTATAATAAGTTTTTTGTGGTTTAAAGTTTTTAACTATATATTTTAATTCGTTTAAAAAAGACCATGACGGACAAAGTAAAATGTTCACAATGTTCAAAAGAAGTGATGGCCAATAAATTATTTCCCTGTGATAGTTGCAAAAAATCGTTCTGTCCGGACTAGGAATGGGGCGATTTGGGACCCACAGAAGTATCTGTAATGCGATTAAAAGGAAAGAGAAAGTCAATTTTCTTGTGTAAAGCATGTAATACAGGGTTCTGGAAGGTTCCTGAAATTATGGACGAAATTCATTCGTTAAAAATGGTAGTTAGTGAAATGAAACAGGCATTAAATAATCATTCACAAACAAAGCAAGCTGCACCTTCGCAAGAATTAAACAATATCGTAAATCAAATAGAGCAGTCTGAGACTTTAATAAAAGAAATGATGGAACGTAAAAGAAGAGAAAATAATGTTATTGTGACAAATATTAAAGAATCTCAAAAGACTACAGCTAAAGAGGGAAAGTTAGTTATACCAATTTAACAGGCATTAAAGTATATCGTATTGGTCAAGTCTCTCCTGATAAAAATCGTCTAATTAGGGTGTCTTTTCTAAACCGCCAAGATGCTATTAAAGTATTAAAGAATCGAGACAAAAATACAGCCCCATGCATTAAAATTTTTGGAGATTAAACAAAATCACAGCGGTTGAGCAAACTGAAAAAACTAGTGCAGGTACCTAATATACAGTTAAATACTGACATTTTATACGTAAATGTTCAAAGTTTTATGGCGCATAGGTTTGATGTATGGACCAGAATCTGTTGTTACAATCCAGCTGTATTGATTTTTAGGGAATCCAGGCAAACTGTTGATATATAAATTATTAGATCATAGCATAATTACAATAAACTTTATGAATGCTTGTGAGGTAAAATCAAACGCTAGGCAAAAAACATACCGAAATTTAAATGAAAACCAGTTTGTTAAAATAAACTCGGAACTTCTTTCCTGTTTTTTCTGCTGGACTCTGTTAATGTTAATAATGTGTGTGATAATATTATTTCAAATTGCGAAAATATTATTAATAGAATTGCTCCAATTAAATAGTTTAGGGAAAGACCAAATAACTTGCCGTGGTATGACACTCAATTGAAACTAAAGGGTGACAGAATTGACTTTGCTTATATAATTTTTAAAGATAACCAAAATGAAGAAAACTGGAACAAATTTCAAATTCTAAGAAATGAATATGGGAATATGTTGAAGGATAAGCAAAACAATTTTATTTTGAAAGAGTAGATCTTTATAAAAATAATTCTTCTTTAATGTGGAAAACGCTTAAACAACTTGTAAATATAAAATCAAAGGAAAATAGTTTTAAAAAGGGCATCGAGTTTGAAATTGAGGGAAGCACGAAATTAGAAACGGAGGCTGAGTCAATTGCTAAAAATTTTAATAAATATTTTGTACACAGTGTAAAAGTAATCGTCAATAGTATAGGATTCGTTCCTTTTGAAAGCTCCCCACGAGTAAATAGCAAATTTACAGATTTTAGACCGATTGAGTACATAGAACTTAGGAAATCTATCAGTTATCTTGACAACAAAAACAGCAATGAAGTAATAAATATTAAATTTGTTTCAATCAATTGGTCATGTTTTATTACATTTTATTAACATATCTTTACAATATAGTAGGTTTCCTAAAGATCTGAAGGTCAGCACAGTTCTTCCTATTCAGAAGGTGGCAGGTTCGCTTAAATCATCCGAGTTTCGTCCTGTCAACACTTTACCATGTATTGAAAAAATTTTGGAAATTATTGTATACGAACAACTTTTTTCCTATTTATCTTCAAATAACCTTCTTGTTTCAAACCAATCGGGTTTCAGACTCAAATACTCGAGTGAGTCATCGCTGCAGTTAACAGTTACAAAATGGAAACAATCATTGGATGGTGGAAAATAAGTTTTGGCTGTTTTTCTTGACCTCCGTCGGGTATTTGAAACGATTGATCGACGAATTCTTGTGGAGAAGCTGCATTGCCTAGGAATTGTTGGCACTGTATTGCGTTTTTTTCAAGGGATGTTGACTGATCGTAGACAGAAAACCAGGGTTGGGGAGAGCGTATCGCCGATGGAGACTACTGAGTTTGGAGTGCCTCAGGGTAGCGTACTTGGGCCGTTGCTTTTTCTTTGTTTTATAAACGATATGATAAGTAGCTGTTTAGATTGCGATCTTGTGAATATTTTTGCTGACGATGTGTTCTTGTCAATCTCTGGGGATAGCATGGACGAGGTTGTTGATAGGATGAACAATATACTTGCTTCCGTTTTTCAATACTTGTGTGCTAATAAACCACACCTTTCAAACACACAAGTATAATTTTTGATCAAGTAAATTTAACTATGGTAGGTGATAAAATTGAATTTGTTTCTGAATTTAAGTATCTTGGTTTTATGTTGGACAGCAAGTTGAATTTTAACGCTCACTTCAATATATGTGTAAAAAAATTAGGAAAAAATTGACTACTGTAGTACATTACTATACACTTTTGATTTGAATAAAATGTCAGTGTTGCAAAAATTACAAAATCGCCGTATGCGGAATATATTGCAGTGCAACCGACATACAAGAATTTATTTTATGCCAGATATGTTACAATGAACAACAGTGTCAGAAAGGTTATACAAATCAGCCATATTTATAAGGTTTTAAATGGTTTGTTGCCAGAATATTTGTCAAATCTTATTTCGTTTAAAAGAGATGTACATAATTATCCAACTAGAAGTGCTGTAAATAGTCAAATTCATTTACCAAAAAATTCAAATTGTCTAGCTCTATGATGAGATCTTTATACTACTACTACTACTACTACTACTACTACTACTACTACTACTACTACTACTACTACTACTACTACTACTACTACTACTACTACTACTACTACTACTACTACTACTACTACTACTACTACTACTACTACTACTACTACTACTACTACTACTACTACAACAACTACTACTACTACTACTACTACTAGTGCTACTACTACTACTACTACTACTACTACTACTACTACTACTACTACTACTACTACTACTACTACTACTACTACTACTACTACTACTACTAATTATTTGTAGTAGTTTAATTGTGGTTTGTTATCTATGTTTTTTATAACTTAAAAAATTATACGTAGTTACTCAAGCACGGATTTCCGGGTTTTAGGAAGGTAATTAACCCCCCCACTCACCCTTGATTTAAATTTTTGACGAAAATATTTAGAAAATTAAAAGGAGGCCATAAATTGCGGCACTATCCTCCTACAGAGATTAAACCGATATTTTTTGGCGCATCCTTGTGCGCTCTAAATAAAAGAGATGGAGGGGTTAGACCAATTTCTGTAGGAAGTTCTTTACGAAGGCTTGTCTCAAAAAGCGTCTAGGTATCCGTGATATTTCCACTTTATTTTTTTCAGCTTTCATTTCTTGAAATAGATTTATTTTAACATTTCTTCCTTCAATTGTTCCGGGAGACATTCTAAATAGTCCTGATTTTTCTTTTAATGAGGCTTTACTCAACTGGTTATCTTTATGCAACAACTAAATTAACAATGAAAATCTTTTAATATAAACACAATTAGATTATAATTTATGTTCCTTTTTTATCGAAAAAATTATTGAAGATACTACAAACCCTCTAGATAGAGCAATATTATTAGCCATTAAAGAAGAAGAAAGTGGGGCCTGGTTGAATGCGTTGCCTTCACCTTCTCTGGGGACACTTCTGGACGATTCGTCATTCCGAATTTCAGTAGCTCTGAGAACCGGCCAAAATATATGTGAACCACATATTTGCCCTTGCGGCGCAACAGTAGACAAATTGGGTCTTCATGGCCTATATTGCCGCAAAAGCGCAGGTAGGTGGTCACGTCACAGCATGCTTAATGACATTTTAAAAAAAGATTTTCTGCCCAAATAAACATAATTTTGGAGCCTGCCGGTATTCACAGAGCTGATGGAAGGAGGGCTGACGGGTTGACGTTGGTCCCCTGGAAGGGTGGAAGACAGCTCATTTGGGACGCTACTTGTAGTGACACTTGGGCAAATTCTTACATAAATTATACAAGCATTAAATCACGGGAAGCTGCAAGAATTTCGGAAAGCAATAAAATTCATAAGTATAAAGATTTCTTAAGTAAATACATTTTTGTTCCTTTTTGTATGGAAACTTTTGGACCTTGGGGGGAAGAAGCAAAAAAAATAATATCATGTTTGGGAAAAAGAATCCAAGACGTAACGGGAGAGAACTAGCTTTCTAAAACAACGAATCAGTATTGCCATTCAATTCGGAAATGCGGCGTCTGTCCTTGGAACAATGCCTTCTGAAGAGGGTTTGACTGAAATTTTTTCACTAAATTAAATTTTAATAGGTAAATTTGGCGATTTTACTTCTGAGCTTTATTTATAAGTTATTAAATTTGTAAATTTTATCAGTAGTTTTTTTATCAGTAATAAAATAAAACTGATTGTTTTTTATAAGGTCGTGGTTCGTTAGGTATTAATTACTTTTTATTGAAACTTAAAATAAAAAAATATACCTACTTTATTTATCGCCTGTCAAGT
Source organism: Oxystoma pomonae (assembly GCA_963921995.1). Taxonomy (NCBI): domain Eukaryota; kingdom Metazoa; phylum Arthropoda; class Insecta; order Coleoptera; family Brentidae; genus Oxystoma; species Oxystoma pomonae. Next base: position 45,125,585 of record OY998172.1, read on the forward strand.
AGTTTAGGGTGTGTTTTATTCGTTTAGGATAATCAGAGCATGAATCAATCAAGTTTTGAAGAAATATTTTAGTTATATATACCGGGTTATACGTTTACCTTTGCAACATAGGATTGCTACTGTATTCTTTTCCCTTTTTATATACTGTTCATATAACGCTTTTATGTCCGTTTGCACCGCAGAGTTAAAAACAGATTTAAATTTAAGACGCCGATTTTCATTTGCACCGTATTTTAGAACCGGATTTAAGGGTCGTTAAACCCGGTTTGGTTAACACCTCATTCGGCAAGGCTTAAAAATTCTTAAATCCAGATTAAGTATAAAACTTGTTTCCTATTGGTCAGATTTTTGACGGAAAATGTAAAATTCAATCAGCTGTTGTTTTGTTTTCATATTTGTTGAGTGCGTTGGTGAAGACAATGAATTTTAAACAGGGCCGTTCCTAGCGGGGGTTCAGCGCGTGCCCCGCACGCGGGCGGCGTTCAGCAAGGGCGGCCGCGCGCCTTGCACAACCGCAAACGTTTACCCAGATTGTAAAAAATTTAATATTAGACTCTTAATCCTATTAGTTTTATAAAATGACTAGTTACTCTTTTAGAGAAGTATGTTTTGACTTGGACCTAAAGCTACAAATAATAAAGGATGACAAAACTTTGCGAGATTTGGTTGGTCTCGAACTATGTAATAAAATTACTTTATTGAGAGATCTATTTTCTACTCAAATGTAACCTTTTGATATTTTAACACAAACAGAAATGGCATAGAAAGTTCTGCGCGCACAAAAGAAACAGGTATATTGAGCAATGGTGCCAGTTTGTTATTATCTGCGGACTGCTTTCATGAGAAAAAATTGTCGCCACTCTTTCATTGTGAGCATAAATCATAGTTGCAATAATAACCGTTGACAAGATGTCTGCAAATTCCGCTAGATGGCGGCCACACCATGAGATGTTCGAGGAAAAACTAATTAAAAATTAGATGTTTTCAGGTCCAAACCACAGCTTTTCTTGCTTAAAGAAGGCGGCAGGGTCCATTATTTACGATACTGAGCGATAAACTGAGGTGAGGTTGTTAACATTAGAAAGAAATATCTTCGCTTTTAATTAAATTTCTTTCCATTCTGTTCTACTAGTGACATCTATCCGGAAACGGCCAAACCATGCAGCTAGCACTAGCAACCAAAGAAATGAATAAACGGCGCTGTTTTTCCTGCAGAGCTTTTTGCTTGCGATATTATTGATTTTAAATAAAGCATTACACTACATTTGATATTTTCGAGGTGTTTTATGACATGATCTCGAAACATGTAGCGAACCAATTCTTCAAAACTAGCGGGAGGGTAAAAGCGAAAAATAAGGGGCTGCCAATATTTTTAACACCCAAAAAGGGATGAAAAGATTTATTTTGCTCTGTTTCTTTACAAAAAACATTTTTTTTACGAAAAACTTGAGCTCTGCCACTTTTTTTATTTTTTTCTTCAACTTTCTCGAAATTTTCGTCATATCGTAGAAAAAAATTATTTACCCCATGGTCATACTCTACTTTTATTCGAAAAGAGACAGACAGAAACAGAGACGGGATCAGTTTTCTTAAAACGGGGGATCTTGGTTTCGAGTGAGAAAGGGCGACGCAGGCAAAAATTTTCAATTAAATTAGCCGAACGCAAAAATGTTAGAAAAACAAAGCACGAAATAATAATGGCGCCGCTTACAATTTTTTTTCAAAAATTACGTAATTTCGGGAACGCAAAGAAATAGGTCTAAAGAATATAATTTTTAAGAAAAAAATATCAATTTTCTCGCCCTCCTCCACTGGGACTACAGTGGCCGTGCACAAATTACGTAATGGTCATAGGGGGGAGGGGGGTTACAAAACGTTACGTAGGGGGGAGGGGGGTTTTCGACAGCGTTTGCATTTGTGTGAAACTAAGAAAATTTGGAATGAAAATAAGTGAAAAGTTTTTTTTTTTGGGGAAGGACTGTTCCTCCTTTTTGATTTCGAATCAAAGTGCAAAACCCGGGTTGGACGTTCGAAGGCGTCAACCCGTCCTATTTGCTTGATAAAGTTTCTACGGAAATATCTCAGTCGATTTCTCCGGCCGTGTATGAACGCTTTAGGTTAGGCATTTGCATGTATCTCAGTCCCCAGCCTGTAAACAGTGCGTAAGGACAATGGTTACAAAATGAAAAGCCGAAAAATATTTTTATTTACGATATCTTTCATCAGTTTGGTATTAAAGTCGAGCAAAAACAATTTTTATTCCAGTCCTAAAGGTATGAAAATGGAAAACATTAGAAAACAACAACCTGGAATGGATTTACTACGTGTAAGATGTAGTGACAACATCGCCCCATGCCCATCCTTTTCTGCCTAATGTGCTTTTCCGTTTGTCTGCGTCTTATACACGGCTGCTTGGCCCCCTAAGGATTTGTTTAGGAACCCTGTATAATGTTCATACATGACGCTAACCTACATAGCGTTTGCCGCATGTTTCTGACGTGAAGATGTCATCAAATACGCAGCGAGTTTTGCCGACGGGAGCCAAAAATCAATAGACGAGCGGCCGAACCAAAGAAAGCAAGATAGAAATACATGGTAATAAAATAAAAGACAGAAACATCCGAGCCGGAAAAAAGGCAAAAAAATGCATTTTTAAAATAATTAGTATAAGATGTTTTATTAAAATTTTCGTATTTTTGTTTTTGAATTATGTTTGCATTTACTTTGCTGTTAGGTACCTATGTAAGAAAGACTAGCTTTATTTTATGTTTAAATATTTTTACTGATATTTTCTTTTCTAAACGTCTAATGTACTATTAAGTGTTTTTATTAATATACCAAATACCTGTAATTTGCTTGTTTCTGTGTATACAGGGTGATTCAAAATTCCCTAAAAAGATTTGAATAATGGTTAGATATCACTAATCTAAGAAAAGTGACGTGATTATTTTGTTTAAATTTCATATTTTTTCTCTGAATTTAGGAGTAAAATTATCGTATTTTTTTGGTAATCGCCTTTAAATTAATTCACCAAGCAAATCTATGTGTTTTGCTTTCAAAAATTGATGTTTTTATCGTGTACTAAAGGGGGCTTCTCAAAAAATATTAACAATTTTTAAATGCCAATATCTCTGAAAAGAAAGAGTTTACAAAAATACATTTTACTAACTCTTGTTCAGAACAACAAATTCTACCTAGAGTTATTAATTAATTAATAATGTATTTGGACGTATAGGGCGGCCCAATCATCACCTGACGCGGGCGGCCTATAACCTAGGAACGGCCCTGATTTTAAAATAGAAGGCCCTAACGATGTGTCACGATCATGTGTTGTGGAGGGCAAACAACGATTTTCCAAAAGACGCAACGTTAATTTCAAGGCAGTAGCTTAAGTTACGACAGTCGTATCTATAGTTACGATAGTCGTTTTTGGGATTGGGTTGCTTTTTCTGTGTTGTGTAGGGTTTACTGGGATTGTGTTGTGTTGGGTGGGGTTGGTTTTCTTGTAAAAATGTAAAAAATGGATGTTTTGCGACTCGACTGTCGTAATTTTAGCCACGGTATAATTTAATGCGATTTTACTATTGGTGAAAATGCTTTTTTATTGTAGTTTGTTCGTTTTGGAAAGTGGATAAAAACAGATTGTAGCTGATTTTTGAAAGAGAGTAAAAAAACCGGTTAAAAAAAAGATTTTTGCGCAAATGTCAATGACCTGTGTTTTGTTTTTATTGTTTTTTTTTTCGTTTTTTAAGGATTTTTAAGAAAGATATATAATACGAAAAGTCGCTTGTTGCAAATCTAAATGAAAAAATACAAGAATTCTGCTAAAATAACTCATATTATTTTTTTCCACCATAAATGGGCTTTCAGTTGAGGCGGATAATCATGCATTCACAGCAGCTTTCAGTGTTGCCAGAGTGTCTACGTCTTAAAGTTAAATCTGGCCTGATGCAAACATAAAACTTAAATAGAGACGATGTTGTGATTAGACATAAGGTAAACAATTTGGCGACGATGCCAGATTGCGCTGAAAGTTGTATCTCTGGACATAATGTTTTTACAAAAATATTATTTTTATAACTTTTTTATCATTTACCTGCAATTAGGCAAATTCTCCGGTTTGTTTTTTAAAACATGGAGGAACACCTTATTTTCTTGAATGTTCACAATTTTAAATCAATAGTACTTGAAACATACCTCATTTTTTCGATCGAAATATCAGATAAAATACCTGATATTTCGGCCGAAAAAATAATTATTTTAATTTCCCAATATATATAGAGAATAAAACCTACAACAATGTGACAACCTCGCATTTGTGGCGGGTCAGCCATATAACCGTTTGTACGATGCTACATTAATAATTTATCGACGGCGTTGTAGCTTTAGCATAGTCGAGGTTGTGGTATATTTGACAGATTACTGGACAGTTTTTAATATTTTTTCAATAGATTTTTAAGTGTTTGTGGCAAAAGTGATATGACAAAGTGCGTAGTGTGACGAAAACTGGAGATTGCATGTAAAAACCAAACATTTCACAGGTTAGTTATCATATGTTTTTCCGACGCCATCTTGTCATAGGCCCCCATAGGCGTGCAACTACTGTTCCAGTAAATACTAAATGTAATTAATAAATATTGGAAAGAAATAAGTTTTTTTGAGATATTTTTGCGAATTTCTGATAAAAACAATGTGATAATTAATTACACTATATTTGATATAATGAACCAACCCCAGCTGCGACATTTTTAAATGTCCTATATGAGTAGCAAAAAAATGTAAGAGGTACGTATGCCTGCGTATGATATTTATTTTTAACTGCATTCACAGCTTTGATACTATCTGTAGTCAGCTTATTTTTTTTTGCCGAGATTTGTTGTATTTTTTCTGTTTCTGTATTTTTTCTGCCGAGATTTTGCATCTTCCTCTTTCATAATACCACTATTTTTAATCAAATTTGCTTATTTTTTCCATATTGGTTTTTTGGTATTTTGCCTAAACAGTGCGGAAAGTGATACTTTTCTGCACGCGATGACCGTTAAGATCAAAAAGGCACTTTTGACACGTTTTTAGTACAACAATTTTCTACTTGCATAAAAAGCTCCTTCCTAAGGTTATATATATATTTGGTATTTTGAAATTAAAACCAAAACACAAATTTTGTTTGCATTTTTAATTTAATGTAGTTTATAAATGCATCTAAAAACTCCAATTAGACCTAAAATTCACGCCGTGTTAAAAAAACAACTTTGCAAATGCGTGTGAAAAAGTCTACTTTTACATATCAATTTTAATGTGGAAAGTTCAACTTCCCATACGCCGTGCGTAAATAAAATAAGCCCGGCATGCATAAAAAACTGTCCTAGCCTGCGTGAAAAAACTTTTAACGCACGCGTTTTTTTTTAATGGTACTTTATGGACCAAATTTTTAAATTTTGAGTTTGAAATGTGTATTCTAAAAACTATTTTTTGATCGAGAAAGTCATCATAAACACTCTTAGAAAAAAAATTGTACCTAACTCTTGCGGAAGTGCTTTTTCCACCCGAACTCTTCCCGTGCGTAAAAGTATCATTTTCTGCACTAGTTAGGCAACTAACTATCTGGAGAACATTTAGAAACTTAATATTTTCTATGTTATTTCTTTACATAAATATTTTCAGAATGACAAATATAATACCTCTTTGTGCCTCTGTATCAATTATTAATTTTAATAAAATTAAAGATTGTATTAAGATTTTATTTTTTTTTATAAATATAAACCGGATTTAAGGGTCGTTAAGCGCGGATTGGTTAACACCTCATTCGGCAAGGCTTAAAAATTCTTAAATCCAGATAAAACTCGTTTCCTATTGGTCAGATTTTTGACGGAAAATGTCAAATTCAATCAGCTGTTGTTTTGTTTTCGTATTTGTTGAGTGCGTTGGTGAAGAAAATGAATTTTAAAATAGAAGGGTCTAACGATCTGTCACTCCAAACAACGATTTTCCAAAAGACGCAACGTTAATTTCAAGGCAGTAGCTAAAGTTACGACAGTCGTATCTATAGTTACGATAGTCGTTTTTGGGATTGGGTTGCTTTTTCTGTGTTGTGTAGGGTTTACTGGGGTTGTGGTGCGTTGCGTGGGGTTGTTTTTCTTGTCAAAATATAAAAAAACCATATTTTTGCGACTCGTAATTTTAGCCACGGTATAATTTAAACTGATTTTCCTATTGGTGAAAATGCTTTTTTATTGTAGTTTGTTCGTTTTGGAAAGTGGATAAAAGCAGATTGTCGCTGATTTTAGGAAGAAAGTAAAAAAAAACCGGTTAAAAAAAGATGTTTGCGAAATGTCAATGACCTGTGTGTTTTGTTTTTATTATTTTTTTTTTCGTTTTTTAAGGATTTGTAAGAAAGGTATATAATACGAAAAGTCGCTTGTTGCAAATGTAAATGAAAAATTACAAGAATTTTGCTAAAATAACTCATACTATTTTCTTCACCACGAATGGTCTGTTAGTTGAGGCGGATAATCAAGCATTGACAGCAGCTTTCAGTATTGCCAGAGTGTCTACGTCTTAAAGTTAAATCTGGCCTGATGCAAACAAATTTTCCAGTCCAGATTCAAAATGAAATTACTTTTTAAAAAGTCTCTTACTAATTAAAGTGTGTAGATATTCTGGTAATTTTTTTAAATTATTTTAAGTTTGTGGGATTCGGCGGTCCAGAGACGCAGGTATAATATACATTATCTTTTCTAAATTGTTAATGTTTAGTTGAAAATTAGAGACATTTAGGACCATCTAAAATAATCTAAAAAACTATTAGTGAAGGGGCATTGTAAGTTTGTGGGATTTTAAATGAAGGAGTTTTGTGACTATACGGGATTGATAGTTCTTTAGTCACATAATCAAGTGTTACCAAGTGTTTTGTTCGCATCCGTGTAGAAGGGGTTGATATGACTTCATCTTTTAAGATGGCGGCTAAAAATCATAAAAAATACAACTTTTGCAACCGGGGCATGATTATACTCGATTTTATATAATCCGACGACAATGATTCCAAAAAATTTACTTTTAAGATCATCCGAGCTTAAATGATATTGATTATACCCAAGGTGTTTCCGAAAAATATTAAAAAAGTGTTTTCTAAATATAACATCTCTGTAGCACATAAACCTACGAATGACACTAAAAACTTATTTACTAAATTAAAACCAACAATTAACATTTCAAAGCAAACGAACTTTCTTCACAAGATAAAATGTAAGGATTGTCCCTCCACATACATAGGCATGACACAACAATATTTACAAAAACGTATCTATAGTGCCACTGCATTAAGCAAACACTCTATCAATAAAAATCACTGTTTTGATTTTAATAATGTGCAGATAATTGAAAAGGAAAATCTTAAAAGAAATCTACTTGAAATTATTAATATACAGAAAGATAAAAATTCTATTAACTTTAGAACTGATATTAATAAAAATAATTAATTGCAATTTCTTTTCATCCTTACTATTGTGGCTGTGCCCTTTGCAACTGTCTACTAGTGACCTTCAAGATTGGAGTAAAAGTTATGTTTTATGTCAATGTTACATGAATGTCTTGTCATAATTAAAAGATTCTTTATAATTTGATTTTAAATATCTTAATTGTGGATAATTACCACAATTGGTGACCTCGACGTTTCAACATGCCCAACAAAACCTTACAAGAATTCACTGGAGAAGATATTTAAAAAATCCCGGAAAAATTTGGCTTGCAAAACCATGGAACGAAATCTTTGGAAAATTACATCCAGAAAAAATACGAAATTAATCGAAGTGACTACGATTTTTCAAATATTAAGTTTTGTTACCTAATGATGTTATTGAAAACTTTGAAACTCTCAATTCTTCCATATCTCCTGCCTCCACAATTGAAGAATTAAAAAACTTATTTATGGCAGCTCTCCGAAATGAAATTGTTTCAAAGAAACTTAGAGATACAAATTATTTCCCTTCAACAAAAAAATTAATTTTTGGAATACGAATTATGCCAGCAAAAGTTTATTTTTAAAGAAATACATTCTTTGTATAACAGCATCACCACAAACATTACCTTATCAGTTAACGAAAGTAAGAACTACAAGTTCTCACTGCCTCCGTTTTGGCGAATGGAGCCAGAAGCTTGGTTCATCAACATTGAAGAACGATTTTCAATAAATCGGAATTAATGTACATACAGTTAAATTTAATAAAGTATTGGATGACCTCGATTCCAGCATTATTACTCAAATATGTAACATAATAAAAAATTGTAAAACCGAAAAATATCAGTCAGTTAAAAGACAATTAATTGATATTTTTGGAACCAGCACGGAAACAAAAATCAATGAACTACTGCAATTTTCTCTTCTTGGTGACAAAAAAACCTTCGGTATTATTTAAAGAAATGCAAGACTTGGCAAAAAGAAAAATTCCTGATTGTTATTAAAAGAAACCTTGGAGGCCTAAGAAAAGTCATTAAGTTGGAAGAAATACCTGCTATCGCTGATGGTCTGATGGAGAACCCAGGAGAAAATCAAATAGATGTTATCAGCAAAAAGAATTCAATGAAGTTGGAACAAACGACAATTTAATGGAAAAAAATGGTTCAACTAATGGAAAAGTTTTGCGAAACAAAGATTTACAGGACCGCAGAAACAGCAATTTAAATCTCGATCAAGTTCACCATCCGATATTTGCTGGGTACCGATTCTGGAAGTCATAGGAAGTGATCGTTCGCCTGAGAGAAGGGAACTAGTGTCAACCAATAAACGCGCTTAAAAGCAGTGACGAGACGATCGAAGAATCACCAATATATTATGGGCACGCGCAAAGCTGCCTCGAACAACAGTTTTTGAGCGAAGGCGTTCTCTTGACTAGACCCAGTAGTATGGACTTGTAGGAAAGCTCGTCTGAAAAACTTCACTCGTATGATTTCAGAGCACGCTATTGGATGAAACCATCACGTGACAGATCTCGCTAATGCGCATGCTACGGCCAACTTGACTGTCTCGTAAAGTACGACGTCGCACAGTGGTCGATTTTTGTAAAAACGCGGATATTAAAAAAAACTTCCACATTGTAATTTAATCGTACAAAATATTTAGTTCCAATAAAAAAATAAATAGTTTACAATATTTAAATAAGTAAGCATTTATTCTTTTTTAGCTGATACACAGGAAGATCGTGTGAATTTTCACATTTACCTTAAAAAAATTTTAAGAAGGTAAAAGATACATATTTATTAATTGGCTAAATTAAATTAAAATGTTCGTTTAGGACAATCAAATTTACTTTAAAGTAATTGACACAATATATAAGTGTTACACTATACTAGTATATTTTTTATGTATATAGTGTTCTAAAATTCTAAGCATTTTTATATAACATATCCTATGTCGTTTACAATATTTAAATAAGTAAGCATTTATTCTTTTTTAGCTGATACACAGGATGATCGTGTGAATTTTCACATTTACTTTAAGACATTTTTAAGAAGGTAAAATAAAGATATTTATTAATTGGCTAAATTAAACTAAAAATGTTAGTTTAGAACAATCAAATTTACTTTAAAGTAATTGACACAATATATAAGTGTTACAGTATACTAGTATATTTTTTATGTATATAGTGTTTTGATATTCTAAGCATTTTTATATAACATACCCTATGTCGATCTTTACCTGTTTTCGAGATATCAACAGTTGAATACTGTCATAGTCTGGGTCTTCTATTTGAAATTTGATGTTGAATACTGATGCGTAATATCAAACTCGTAAAAAGCATAGTTTATTCTTTGGCCAACTATTCGCCTAGTATCTTGACAACCACATAAGGGCTAATTTAGACACATTTTGAATTTTTTAATTTTTCAAGTTATGTCCGCGTTTTGTTTGCATGACTTTTGTGCGATGGATCACTTCTCAGGGTATGATCGTTGTATTACGCCAAGAATCGAGCCCCTGGTATCATCGCAAATTTAAGAGCAATGCTCATCAATGCATAGAGCCATGTAATTTCCAAAGTAATCGCACGGAAAACTCCCAAGACCGTCGTTAACGGCGACAGACAATTATGAACACACAAAAGAGAGTCTCCTATTTATTTTCGACTTCCAATCAAAATTAAAGTTTCTTACCGACACTGGAGCTGATGTTTCTGTTTTGCCCTATCATATAAAAAAGAGAATATTTTCAAAAATAGATTTAGTAAAAGCATTTCATCAAATTCCAGAAGACGGCAATTATAACGCCCTTTGGTTTATTTGAATATTTAAAAATGCCTTTTGGGCTTAGAAATGCTGCTTAAACAATGCAAAGGTATGTACACAAGATCACAAGAGATATGGATTTCTGTTTTTTTTTTGTACATTGATGATTTTCTTGTCGCTTCTAAAGATTAGGATGAACATAAAGAACATCTGAGTATACTGTTTAAAAAACTTGAACAATACGGCATCATTATCAATTCTGAAAAGTCTGAATTTGGAAAATCGTCCATTAAATTCTTAAGTTACCTAGTCGATGAAAAGGAAATTAAGCCAATAGATAAAAAAGTACAAGCAATACTAGATTTTCCACAACCCAAAGATTTAACAAGTTTACAAAGATTTTTGGCAATGGTTAATTAATATCGAACCTTACTTCCAAAAGCTGTCGAACACCAAGCTAAGCTAAATAATTTTCAAAAAGGCAATCCAAAAAAGAACAAGAAGCTTGTTTGGTCACCTGAAGAAGTATCAGCATTCTCTGAAGTTAAGAAGTCAATCGCTGAAGCAACAATCTTGACGCATCCATCATCATCCTTGCCTCTTTCACTATTGGTAGACGCTTCAGATTCCTCCATTGGTGCAGCGATCCAACAACTACAGAACAATGTTTGGCAACCATTAGGATTTTTTTCAAGAAAATTGTCAAACGCTCAGGTGAAATACAGTACGTACGATAGAGAGCTTTTAGGAATTTACGAAGCGATCAAATATTTTCGTTTCATGCTAGAAGGTCGTGAATTTACAATTTTTACGGATCACAAGCCTTTGATTTTTGCCCTAAATAAAAATCCAGAAAATTGTTCCCCTCGTCAAGCAAGGTATTTGGACTTTATAAGTCAATTTTCAAACGACATCAGACATATATCTATAACTTTAAAAAATGATATTAATATATCAGTTCTTAAAAAAGTACAACTTGAAGATCTCGAACTTGCCAAATTACTTTCAAACAGCAAATCTTTAAAATTAGAACATATTGAAATGTCAAATAACCAAACTAAAATATACTGTGAAACCTCAACATCAAAAATTCACCCTTATGTTCCTACATCACTAAGACGACAAATTTTTAATAGATTACATAGTCTATCGCATCCAGGTGTAGAGGCTACTGTGAAACTTTTGAAAAATAAATATATTTGGCCTGGGATGGACAAAGATGTAAGGAATTGGGCGCGTATATGTATACCTTGTCAGAGGTCAAAAGTTTCGAAACATACAGTTAGCCCAGTTTCATCATATGACTTTCCAAATTCTCGTTTTGAGCATATCAACACAACACCATCAACATTGATTTAATAGGACCAATGTCTAAATCCAATAACGGCAAAAACTGTAGCTAGGGAGCTCTATAAGGCAGTTAATCAATGAATTTTCTTACTTAAGAACAACACCTTATCATCCGTGTTCAAATGGACTCATTGAAAGATTTCACCGGACTCTCAAAGCATCTATTAAGTTTTATGAAACTAAGAAATGGACAGATGTCCTACCAATGGTTCTACTTGGTCTACGAGTTTCTCTTAAAAAAGACCTTGGTACATCTAGTGCTGAACTGGTGTATGGATCTACGTTAAATATTACTGGGGAATTTATAGTTGAATCCCCCAAAACCTCACAGAACTCCAACAGCCTTTCTAAAAGACTTGCATAATATTATTGATCGACTTCGCTCAAAACAGACTTCAAACCACAGTAATCGGAAAATTTTTGTGAACAAAGACTTAGCAACATGCAGTCATGTGTTCTTAAGATCTCTAGAAAGATCATATACTGGTTCATTTAAAATTTTGGAACGCAATGAAAAGCATTTCAAGTTAGAGGTGAATGGAAAAGAGAAGATAATTTCCATAGATAGATAGCTGAAGCAAATATGCGGACATTAAGAAGTGTTAAGTTTTCGTTGAAGAAATAAAAGTCATTTGAAGGGGGGAGTAGTGTGGCTGTGCCCTTTGCAACTATCTACTAGTGTCCTTCAAGATTGGGGTTATGTTTTATGTCAATGTTACATGAATGTCTTGTCATAATTAAAAGGTTCTTTATAATTTGATTTTAAATATCTTAAATATAGATCTTAAAATAAAATTAATTATACTATGGCTAAAAATGTTTCCTTAATTTAATAAAAAAAATTACTTGATAACAAAATATGTCCTTATAGATCAAACTCAAAGTTGTTTATAATATTAATTTATGTTTTTAAAAAATTTTGCTAATTTTGACAAAAACTTATAATTAACTACTTATGTACAATGTTGTATGCATTAACTAAATTTTAGTATAATTTTTTAGCATATCATTTTTACCTGATGATGGCGTAAGCCGAAACGTACGTAGTATAAAAAATAATAAATAATTCAAATGACCGAAACCTACGACCTTCACTGCTTTATTATACCAAACGGTCGGGAATCTATCCCCTAAAATAGTTTGGCCCGGGTCTTCAATATCTACCCAAGATAAATTACTGCCACAATGATCCAAAAATATGAATAAAAAGTCAAAATATCCGGATCTAGATTTTTTGCGGTGGTATATGATGGGGCCAGGACTAAACGTGAAAGCAACAAACTTTTCAATTTCCTCAAACGTTTTCACCTGCGGTGCATTAATATTTATGGCATAATTTAAAAAAAACTGAGACTCTCCCTGCTTCGGTACACAAGTAGGAGTTATTAAAGAAAATGTCCCGGATTTTTCATTTTAAGAGTGGGTCGTCACCTTGATTAAGATCTTTTTTTTCGAAAAAGACAGTTGGTCAATTATTTTTTCGTTTAACCTCTATTATTCTAAAGATTATGAATTCACTGATATACACTTCGAAATTAGACCCCATTGTTAATTTTGTTTGTCGCGACAAATTTTTGCTTGTTGTATTTTAACAAATTGGCAATTATTTATTATTAAATAAACCTTGGCTTTTATTTAGCGTAACAACAATATTTGATTTTAATTATATTATTATTAACCATGTAAGTATCACCAGTGAGCATATAAATCTAAATAGAGAGAACATGTAATGGTAATATCCGACTAGCAAGCCAATGCGATTCCCATCGAGTTTTTTATTATTAGCTGAATGCGCCAGGATGAACCGGGGTAATATTTATTTGAAATTTAAACGGCAATAATCCCGCATGTTGAATGAATATCGATTTATCACTGACGTACATATTTATATTTAATGCAATTTTAAATAATTTGTTACTAAGGGAGCTGGCAGAAAGTTCTTATTGTACTTTTCAAGCCTTTATTACTTCTAAAAATTTAGGAAAAATCAGAGAGCATATAATTTAGATTTTCTCCTCTAAAAAATAACGCTGGGATTTACTAAAAGGGTTTAGTCTATTTTAGAACGGTCCTAAGTTAAGTGATTTTTCTTGTTTTAAGCACTTTAAACCAACCATCCTTAAGTTTTGGACATAATTTGATTTATAAAAATAATTTTAATAAATTTGTTTATTGAATAATCATCTTAACACAATCTTTTGTTGGATTTAGAAAGAAAGTTTCAATTTAGAAAAAAAGAAAATTAAAAAATTTAAACCCACGCGGAGTTTAAATAGTAAACACTCTGTAGAACAAATTAAAATTGGGGTTATATGTCACTTTTTGTTTACATTTCTGTCACTGTCTACATGTCAGTTTAAAAATATTAGCGCTGCGTTTTATCACAAACAGCGAGTTCGGATCTTTTACCTTTGCTTGCACCTTGGCTTGCACCAACCTCTACTGATGAAAGCTACAGCTTTAAAATAAGTGGGCTTTGAATAAGGAAGGTTTTTTTGACTGCGCTTTTAGATACCCTCAATGTTTTAGTTTCAGTTTGTAAATAAATTAATATAGCTGTTTGGGTTTTTTTGTTTGGTATATTTTTGGTGTATAATCAGTCATCTTCACTTACGTTTGTTTTGCCTCGCAGTGCCCTCATAAATATATTTTTTGTGCTGAAAACGGATTCAAAATATGGCGTTTTTCTGGACAAAATTGGAGGTGTTTATTAATTAATGAACAACTTGGGATATTAAATAAGGTAAATTAATCCTTGTTAAAACGGTTATTTAGGGAAATTATGAAAGAACTTATTACCAATTGACACAAAACAATCGTTTCTGGGGGTTATAAACCAACCCCCAGAGGTGGTCTAAAAAATCACAAATTTTATAATCTCAAACAGAGATTATGAAGCTATTATGTGCCAAAATTTTGGCGCATTCACCATTGGCCATTTTGAAACCTATCAAATAGCATTTTCTTCTAAAATATGCTATATTTTGACAAAAAAGCAGTTTTTCAGTGGTATTTAGCAATAAAAATACAAAATAATCAATAACTTTGTATTTTTTCTGTATGGGTAAGTGTTTTTTGAAAATTGGTTTTAAAATTTAGTGCCAGGTCTAAATATTTACACCTGTGGGGGGTACTATTTTAGATATTAGTAAATCCCACTGTAAGTGTCTTATTTATTTATTAAATATTTTGCTATCTAAGGTTACTTCAATTTTGCTATAAAAAATTTGCAGCAAACCACCCAAACTATGTTTCTGTACCAAATTTTAATAACCCCGTCATTTCCGAATGTTTGAAAAATACATGATTAGGAGATCAGAATAGATGAGAAGGTATGTGAAAACTGATGGTCTCGTATGATAAATTTCCTTGGATATTCCTTTAATGGTTCTGTTCTCCTAATCCAAAAGAGGCGGGTGTGACGTAACCGTGTCGATTCCCATCATGAGGGAAGTCCAAAAGGGAAAGACAAAGAAATTTTTTTCCGAAACTTAACACCTGATTATGACTTTTTTTTAATTTGACCGAAGACGAAACCTTGCAAAAAAGTAATATTTAATTTAAAATAAAAGAAAAAAACCTGGCGCCGCAGGACAACATTTTTGGGGAAGTTGGTACGTAATGTCGTCGGAGAGGGGGTCGATCTCGCCTCCCTCTGTATTCGCCACCTGTGACTGTACCGGCACGGGTCTGTTGTCTGCAGCGCAACGTGGGCGATCGATATTATGGATAGTTCCCAACGCGGAACTCGTCCAAAAGAATGCGATTTTCCTGTGTGACTCCACTGCTTTGGATCGATAAAAATAAGCAAGTTCGAAAGCGAAAGTGACACACCAATTTTCGAAGCCAAGAACTAAAAAAAAAACGATAGCTGCACCATTTCGTTTTTAAGTCAGTTGAGCGGGTTCGCCAATTTACCATTAGGTGTCCTCTCTATTTAGATTTATATGCTCTCTGGTATCACATAAATAAGATTCAAGATAATTTGCAGTCAAAAGACGTAAGTCACCTCGTAAAAATGGGGAAAGGAGGGGCGGTAATCTCCAAATTTGTATAAAAATTGGGTAATTTAAACACTGCATTGTCTACATCAACAGCGTTATTTTTTATTAAATTTATTAAAAATTATTTTTTATATTTTATTAAAATAATCCATAACTCACTAGTGAGTCATGGATTATAACTCACGTTCATATTTAAAGTGGTATTCTATTTATTTATTACTATTACAAGCAGAATTTACATTGATATTGAAATTAAAGGAAAACACTAACGATTTCTTCGAATTTGAAATCATTGTAAAATTTGTTGGTTCATTGGAACCAGACGCCCCATATCGGTACAGCTGCTGATAGTGCTGGAAGACGCCAACGCATAAGAACTTTGTATTTTTTCTGCATTTTGTATTTTGTTATGCACCGATTCTTCTAGGTATCCTTCTGCTACGGTCGAGGACTTCTATCCTCCTTGACGCTTCAAAGTAGTCATGTTAGCTCCTGCAGTCAGCGTTGCCGTTTCGGTACAATTGTACTGAAATCAGTACGTTTCTGACCAATTCAGTAAGTCAGTACGTTTCTCAATATAATAATAAATATTCCTCCCATAATATTCCTATAACTGTACGTAAGAAAAAAACGAAATATAATCGAAATATACCGAGAGCGATGCGAAAATAAATGCCATGTTAATATTTTGGTGAACGCGCTAGTTAACAATAAGTTTATAGTTTACGTCAAATTTGATCACATTGAAAAAAAAAAGGTGAAGTATTCTCTATTACTATTCCAAGAGTATGTTAGGGGGGGGGGTTAAATAAGATTATATTTAACACAAAAAAAATCAGTACGATTATTTCGAATTCAGTACGTTTTGGGCAAGAAATTCAGTACGTTACATTTGACAGGCGCGGCAACGCTGCCTGCAGTCGTCGAAGACCTTTTCAGGCAGTGACCGGTGTAGAGCGCTGGTTTCTCCAATTGGAGGTATCTTCAACAACGTATTTATTCCCACACGTGACCTCAAAGACATGTATTTTTTACACAAATTGATCGGATTGACTGGAAATCCTTCTTCAAGTATGGTGAAACCTCTCGATTTTTGGTTTTAGTGTCTGTCAAAACTACATGAAAATATTTCCCTTTGTCTGGAATATTTTCTATTTTCAAATTGACCAATTCAAGCACCGATAATCTACATTATGAAAGCTACTTTCATCAACAGGTACTCGTCGTCGAGAGCTTCGTTCAAAAACTTCTCTATTTCAGGTCGTTCTAATGTCTTGGACTTCTTCGATTTGTATCCTTGCGATTTGCTTTTCAAAAATCTCGTTAGTTTGCCATATTTTGAAATGACGATTTTTTTATAAAGGTGAATAGTCAAGCGAAGCAGTATTTGGTCCATAGCGACGATGGGGCTAATTTTCTTTGCAAATGAAAAAAATAAGCCAATAGAACATTTTTATCGATACCATTTATCTTCCGTGAGTTCATCCAAGACTCAAACATTTTGAACTCCTTGTCGCAAGCATCTCGGGACTTTTATGGCAAAATCTGCATGGCTGCTTCTTCCGCTGCTGTAAGGATATCCTCAGGAACCTAATTTTCATCGGTTTTCACCATTTTCTATACGTTTTTTTCTTCAAAAAAGCTCGGCCTGACGGCCTCGTGGTATAAATCTTTCTCGCGTGATTTATTTTCAACATAACACACTAGTACCATAAATAACTATTATTGGTACGCGTATATATAAAAGCAATTTAGCTCCGCCGTAAAACTAGTCCTGCAGAATTTCTTAAAAATATTAAATTTACCAAATGTTATCGAAAACATGACGCAGTTTTTCTAACAACGTTAGGATAAATCTTAAGGATGCTTTGTTTTTATTTTAAATAAACAAA
The DNA here is from genome assembly GCA_963921995.1 of Oxystoma pomonae. Classification (NCBI taxonomy): domain Eukaryota; kingdom Metazoa; phylum Arthropoda; class Insecta; order Coleoptera; family Brentidae; genus Oxystoma; species Oxystoma pomonae. The sequence continues at coordinate 45,143,049 of OY998172.1, forward strand.
TAAGCACTGGCGGTCAAGCCATTTTAAAAGGTGGGGGCGGTTTCGATACGAAAAAAAAACTAGAATAAAAGTATAGCTTTTATGAAGAACATATCAATATATGCAAACAAAACTAACTAACTACAAGCGCCGATTTGGCCTCAAATCTAGGGTGGGGGGTACTCAGATTTTAAGTTGTTTATTTTATACATTTTTTATTTCAAAAAATGTCTAAATGCGCTGAAAATTTGAGAAAATTACACTAAAACTGCAATTTTGGTGTCAAATTAAACTAAAATCATAATTATCATTGCAACGCAGGCGAGAATTTTTAAAAAAATTGCACTGAAAAATGCATTTTTTTATTTAGAATTAAACTAAAATTGGAAATATATCAATGGTTTCAAAGCGCAGCAGGCGAAAATTTTTAAGAAAGTGACACTACAAATGCACTTGTTCATTGCCTCGAAAACGTTATCATATATGTTTTGATTTAAGGTTCTGCTTTCTGACCAATATTGCTTCCAAATAATACTGACTTCTCCCAATAAAAGTTCATGAATTTGTGTTTTGTATTAATCGAACAGTTTATAGTATTTGGAAACGACATTAGTTAATTTTGGCCTGATTTTGGCTTCACGTTGTATAAAACTTGGTATATTTATACCAGGTCAGGTCAAAAATACTTGTCTCGTTATCAAAACTTGATTTTATGTCCGAAATGATTTTGCCTAGAACTTGTTTATAAATTGAAACTCTATAATATTGTTCTGTATTTCTAATATCCTGGTTTTTATCTGTTCAAACTGTCCCAAAATACTGTGGAGAGATTCTAGAATGTCTTTAAAGGAATGTTCTGCAATTTCTCGTTTTTTCTCCAAAGACTTCAGGGTTACCACCAGCAGCTCTGTTGTCTACTTTTTTGTAAATCAAAGGACCCCTGCCCCCTCGCCACCAACGATCTTTGCCCACGCTCATCCCCCCACGCCCCCCCTTGGCAGCGTCTGGCCGTATTTGACGTTTTTGACAACTATTTGAAATTTTTTTTTGAACTTAACCCTACTTTGACATAGCGGAAGAAACTTCGTTTTACCTATGAAGAAAATATCTGTTTGCTACGAGAAGTAGTTCAAAAAAACAACACAGTTCGCGCTCAATAATTCCATAATTTGCAACTTTTAGGGCCAGGCACACCCTGAGTTAACGTCGGCAATAAGTAGTCACTATCCAGTGCGGCCGCATTTCAATAATCGTTCCGGGTCAAAAGTCGTGCAGTCCCATTGCAATGTTGCCAACGGTGGAACTACATTGTATGACTGAGCCAATAATTCATGTATTTATTTCATTTTTTAAGGTCGCGGGCTGTGAGAAATAACATTTATGCAATTTAGGGATTATACCGGTATGTTTAATGCCTCTTTTTAGGGACTAAATTGGCACTTTTAATCCCTAAGGGATTAAAGAAAAATTAATCCCTAAGGGATTAATAGTAAATTTAATCCCTCAGAATTAAAAGTACATTTGATCGCTCAGAGATTTAAAAAAATATTAATCTCTGAAAAATTATAATTAAATTTATGTTTTCCTAAAGTGCATAAAATAGTATATAAATCTTGGGACTAAAGCGTTTTTTAATCCCTTACAAACCTTTCGTGGCGGAATTAAAAGTAGCACTTTAGTCCAGAGGTTTATAATGTACTATTACATTATTTATATATGTCAAAAAAGTGACGCCAGTAACATCCAGTTGACTACCCTCGGCTGTGAGACCATCATTAAAATGTTACCTGAATTGGGCTGCCAACTCCCTGTAGTTAATAAATTTTCCCGCCAAGTGAATTGTACATAGGTCATTAAATTGTAGCAGGGGCGTCCTCAGACTTTTGGCCCCCGGACAAATTGCTTAATCGCCACCCTCATATAACAGGTTGCAGGTTTTTTTAAAGGAGAGGGGCGGTTAGGTTTTGGGTGCGTACGAAAACAAAGTATTAACTTATTTTTTTTTCATGTAGAACTGGATGCGTTTTCAATACGATTTACTTTGAAAACTATCGTGTAAACGTAAATCGAAAAGCGAATCCATTTTTTTTTACCAAAGCTCTGCCTCAGTCCAATATACGTCTTTTACTGGGATCGTATCAGCACCTAGCTGTCGTGAAAACGCATATCGTATTGAAAACGAAAAAAAAGATTCAGTTTCACGTAAAAACGTAGCATATATTTAAAAGCAAGGACGCGAATTCTTCAGCGGATTCAGTCTTAGTTCTAGATTTGTTGCCAAAACTATTACATATTACATATAATGACAAATTTTTACATGTTATAAATAAATAATGTAATAAATGTTTAAAATTGCTTAAAATTAAAATAGCTACAAAGAGAGGCTCAGTTGGGTTATAATCTGTTGTATAATTTTATATATGTTTTAAATTCTGCTGGCTGAAGTTGCCGAAAACTATAAACTAAAATTGTGAAAATCAATGATTACAGCAACCAAGGGGGGATAAGTTGGGGTGGGATCTTAACACAAGTTTAGATTTGTTGCCAAAATCTTATCGTAAATGTGAAAGTTTTTAAAAAATAAGTATAAAAATACCATTTTGGAAAAGTTTTAATTTCTGCTGAACGCTGAACTAAAAATGACAAAATCAATTATTAAAAAAAGTGGGTTGGGTTAGCTACCAATGGTAACAGTGAGGCCTAACTCAATTAGGTGAGATCTTGCGTCCGTTTTAGATTTGTAGCCAAAATCTTGTCACAAATGCGCTGCAGGCGAAAATATGTAGCCCACTAAGAACACGTTTTTACGTTGACAACAATTGCTTTTAGACTTAAATTAAAATTGTAACAATAAATGACGTTAACGAACATTTTCTCCGTTTTCACGTAGAACTTAGTACGTTTTCAATACAATTCACTTCCCGATTGTTTTTTAAGCCAATAAGTTTACGGCACAATCGTATAATTAAAATAAAGGTATATTACCTACCTACTTTTTGCAGAAATATTTTAAGTGCTAACAGCCTACTTTTATGGGTGTCATCAGTCAGTTAGATCATTGATTAAAGGATATTTTTCCTTTACTCTAACGGTTAGATACGATACCCATTTTCTAGTTCAATCAAGCTACACCGCCCCCCCTCAACGAAACTCACTTTGGATATTGTAAAAATTTTGTACTAATTTAGTCCCCTTTTAAAAATTTTGTACTTTATGTATAATGGAGTTATTCGCACTTAAAAGGGGGCGCGGGGGGGGGGTGGCTTGGCCCGAAGCTGCACCCCCCATGCTTAGGAGACAGATTTAATAAAAGTTGATATGTCATAATTTTGTGCTAATTATGTACTCTTAAAGAAGGGTACTTTTATTTTACAATTATTTTACCAAAACCATCGGTTCCTGAGACTTTTGTTTCTTTGTTCTGGGGTGTGTAGCTTGATATCAAGGTACACCCCCTCTGATTAGGAAAGAGATTCGACTAAAAGTGACTATGTCAGAATTTGGTACTAATTACGTACTAATTTCATCCCCTTCTAGAAAATTGCCTACTTTCAAGATAACTTCATTTTTTTTTTGTTTTTATGGAGTGTGTAGCTTGATATCTCTGCCTAGGAAAGAGATTTGAAAAAAAATAATTGTGCCATAATCTGCAACTAATTATGTACTAATTTCGTCCCCTTCCAAAAGTTGCCTACTCTCAAGATAACTTAATTTTTTTTGTTTATGTGAGGTGTGTGCCTTGATATCAAGCTTTACACCCCAGATAAAGAAAAAAAAAGGGTATGAAATTAGTATATAATTGGTAGCAAATTATGACATAATTGCTTTTTTTGGAATCTATTTCTTAATCAGAGGGGGATGTGCGCCTTGATATCAAGCTACACACGCCATAAAAACAAAAGAAAAATGAAGTTATCTTCAGAGTAGGCAATTTTCTAGAAGGGGACGAAATGAGTACATAATTAGTACCAAAATCTAGCATAGTCACTTTTGGTCGAATCTCTTTTCTAAGCAGAGGGGGGTGTACCTTGATATCAAGCTACACACTCCATAACAAAGAAACACAAATCTTAGGAACCGATGGTTTTTGTAAACTAAAAGTACCCTTCTGTAAGAGTACAAAATTATGACATATCCACTTTCATTAAATCTGTCTTCTAAGCATGGAGGGGGTGCAGCTTAGCGTTAAGCCATCCCCCCCTTTTACGTGCGAATAAGTTCGTTATTCATTCAGTACAATTTTTTTTAGGGAGTAAAGTAGTACATAATTAGTACATAATTTTTACAATATCCAAATTGAGTTTCGTTGATGGGGGTGTAGCTTAATTGAGCCCCGTTTTCTTGCAGTTGGATCCCGATACTATCCCAAAAAAATTGGTGCTAGAAAGCACGGATAGTCCACCATACAATCTATTATTTTACGTTGAAAGGAAATGAAAATATCTGAAAACTGTAGCTTTGAAAAATTTGAACCTTATAACAAAATTTTTGGGTAATATTTACTAAGTAAAATTTACTTCTAAAGTTATGATTTTTTTTTTATATATTTTAACGTTTTTTTCTAATAACTCGGAAGCTAAAGCTCACACGAATTTGGACTTTATAACAAAATTTGTAGTCCATATTTATGGAAACTCAAATCTGAAAACCGTATATCGCCACTTGCTTTTCTTACAATATTTTAAAATATTTTATCCCTTTTTTCCCCCTTTCAACCCCCCACCCTCCTACCCAAAAGTCAGTCAGTTCATTGTCAGCCGCCGATAGAAAATTTTTGTACTTAATTTTCTTAAAATCGATTGAGAAGTTATTAAGTTATCGTGTATACAGACAGACAACAGACAACTTTTTTTTTTCGTCCATTAAGGTATTTTGGGACCTTAGTAACTCATTTTTGATAAAATTAAGAAAAGTCAAAATTTCACGATTTTAATAGTCCCCCATACCATATTGGTATGGTGGACTAAAAAGCGGTATTGAACTTGAGCAGGCCCAACGGAAAAAAAGTTTTCCAACGGACGGAACGTATGAAACAGGAGACTGAGGCTTGAAAAAGGTTTAATATAAACGGAAACGTTGCCACACATCTGGTAGTTGCTTTTTGTCCAGTCCTCTAACGCATGAACTCCACCATCATGAAAATAAAATCGTCGTGTCAAGCGATTTCTCAAAAATTTTAATTTGTAGAAAAAAAAATATTTTTGTATTATTCAATGCAACTAAGTAAATATCTCGGAAACTAATCACTGGAGTTTTAAAATTATAACACTTTTGGGAAGCCATTCGAAAGAGCTTCAAAACAAGGTATCACTTACCATCACTTTTTTATCCAAAATATAGGGGTAAATTTTACCCCTCAAACGGGGTGTGTACAACAAAAATGTCAACATAGTCAAAAAGTGTCCCCCTCTAAAACTAAGTTGACGTGTCTCTGTGTTTTTCTAAATTTTTTATATTTTGAATAGGGAAAGTGGGTCGAGTGATAACTTGTTTTGAAGGTCTCCTGAATATCTTGACAATGGTATAAAAATTTCGAAAATATATCGATTAGTTTTTGAGATATTCGCTTTCACAGTTGCATTGCATTACATTTTGTCATTTTATTTTTTCGTCTGGGATACATTCCTACTAGAGGTGAAATTTATCTGTACAATTTGAGCTTACTTTGAAAAAAAAATCTCCCCCTTACAAACAAAATCGATCTGTTTCAGCATTTTCTCCAATTAATTCTTTACAGTTTTTGAAAAAATCCAGGTTAACCCTTTTAAATGGCCAACCCTGTATGTAATATTGACCAGCTTTTAACAATAATATACAGTGCTTTCATAAGCACACATTGATACTGATAGTTCCGACTTTTTTTACCGCTTATGAGAGCTGTCCGCTTATATAATATATGAGAAGGTACACTTCCGGCCACATAAAATGCGTACAGCAGAAGTTATCTATAGGTCTATTGAATTTAAGTTTTGCTAATTGCGTTGCTTATTGTAACCGACTTTGACGTTTTCGAATTACAGGTTAAATCTTTTGACATTGTAAACACAAAAATAAGGAGACTGACCACACTTTACTATAAGACTAATATACAAATGAATAAAACAATTTTTCTAAATTATTCAACATTTGATTATAAAAACTTATTCCTAAAGCTCATTATGAACTAAACAAGACCACAATTGTGCGAATAAGAAAAAAGTATCAACAAGAAGGAAATGTTTGGCGAAAGAGACATCCAAAAATGTTCAAAATCAAAAAGAAATAATTAAAAAAACACTATAGTGTAAGGGCATATGTAGATTATTTCTATCCCGTGGAATTTTTTATGAAGGAGTTTTATGGCTGGAATTTAGTCACAGAATCAAGTGTAATCTGGGGTTGATAGGACGACATTTTTCAAGATGGCGGCCAAAAATCATAAAAAATACAACTTTCGCAACCGGGGCATGATGAGGATTCCAAAAAAGGTTAAACGACCTTAAATGACCTTGAAACTCGCAAAAAAACAAAATTTTTGCAATTTTCTCTTCAAGAAATCTTAATACTTTGGCGTTTTGTCAGACCAACTTCAAATGTACCTTAAACTATTAGGCATGTATGCCAAATTCGATCCTTAGAGTTTGATGCAGTTTGAAGCTGCATGACCTTGAAAAATACCCAAGTAAAATTAAGATATTACAAAAATAACATACTAAAGGGCGCTATTCATCAACTATTAAAGCGAAGAGGACCAAATTTGATAGGAAAGATAAAAAGGTCAAGTCCAATAATATTGTTAAAAAAAATTTGGTTTAGCTATGACCCGTTTCAATATGGCGGCTGATATATCAAAATGGTGACCTATAACCACATTTTATTTTATTCAATCAATCATCAATTGTTGTTGACTTATTACTATGAAAAAAAAGTTTGGTTGATGCATGCTCTTGATTGTCCTTGAAAATACCATGTACAATTGAAAATTCAGCTTTTTGTAGTGTTTTTTTTCCAATTTACCACTACGCAAAAAGTGCCGGAGATGAAATTAACATCTTAGACATAGATAAACACTTCATTTTAAACCTCCCTATAACCTTTTTTGATCTGGCGGCCTATATGTTGGTGTAACAAAACGTTAAATTATGGAGATTTTTTAAAGAGAAAATGGCAAAAATTTTGTTTTTTGCGATTTTCAAAGTCATTTGAGGTCAGATGACCTCGACTTGTATGAAATCAGGTATAATCATGCACCGGTTGCAAAAATTGTATTTTTTATGATTTTTCGACCGCCATTTTGGAAAATTGCATCTAAAACACCTGGTCCAGAATATGGTAATGTATATCTAACTTCTGATAACTCTCTTATAGGTAATTTAAATGACTTCGTTGGCTAGACAAGTGAGTAAAACATAAAATTCACAGTTCCGAAAAAAAAAATATAGGTCATTTTTAACGGAGGATAGCATAAACATGTTGGCGCCAGTAAAAAAAATGGTAGGGAGGTATAAAATGAAGTGTTTATCTAACGCTAATATATTAATATCATCTCCGGAACTTAAAGTTTTTGCGTAGTGGTATATTGAGATTGACACTACAAAAAGCTGTTTTTTCATGTATATATGGTATTTTCAAGGTCAATCAAGGTCATACATTAACTAAACTTTTTTTTTCATAGTAAGCGGCGATAAGTCAAGAAGAATTGATGGCAATCTTGTAGTTTTTGCTTTTTTACGATATAGGATAAAATAAAATGTGGTTATAGGTCACCATTTTGACATATCAGCCGCCATATTGAAACACTTCATAGCTAAACAAATTAATTTTTTTCAGTATTATTGGCCTTGATCTTCTCATTTTCCTTACCAAATTTGGCCTTCTTCGCTTCAATAGTTGATGAATAGCGCCCCTTAGTATGTTATTTTTGCAAAGTTTCAAACTGCATCAAACACTAAGGATCGAATTTGGCGTACATGCCTAATAGTTTGAGGTACATTTGAAGTTGGTCTGACAAAACGTCGAATTATTAAGATTTTTTTAAAAGAAAATGGCAAAAATCTGTTTTTTTTAGCGATTTTTAAGGTCTTTTAAGGTCGGATGACCTTGAGAGTCATTTGTTTTTAATTCTCGTCCTCGAATTATATGGACTCGTGTAAACTGTTGCAAAAGTTGTATTTTTTATGATTTTTGGCCGCCATCTTAAAAGATATCGTCATGTCACAAAACTCCTTCATAAAAAATCCCACGGACTTAAACATGCCCCTTCACTACTACGTAAATCAAAAAAAAACCAAGAAAACGTTTCTTCAGTAGCGTGTCACTACTCCGAGCCTCGATAATGTTTGCCAGTCTTCGTGGCATGGAATCTGCTTAATTTTGAAATAAATTTGGATTTGAAACAATGACTTCGTCGTACCCTCTGACTATAAGCTCCATTAAGTGGTTGGTTGGAATTTCTTAGAACCATATTCATTCTTGTTAACTTTTTTGCTATAAGGACCCACACAATTTCAATGGGATTGGCGTCAGGAGTTTTTGCTGGCCATGGCGAAACCTCGATGTTGTTTTGCTGGAAACACTGTTTAGAAATACGTGCGGTATGGATAGGACAGTTATCCTGTTGATACACAAAACCTTCAGGGCCCTAATTCTTGAGCGGAGAATGACATAGATTTGTGTCGAATGATCCCACGTCGAACGCACTTCGTATTCTTGAGCAGTGATCGCTCATTCCATTCTATCAAAAATTGGATGTTCGTGCTCCCCGACACGAAACCCAGAGATCGGTCCCATTTTTCAGGCAGGTATGCGCGTAAAATATATATTTTTAAATCTAAAATTTCTAATAGGTTTCAAGGAAACGCATCTTTTTTTCGAGGGATAGGATCAGTCCCCGGGATTGATCCCTTCTCTTGAGGGATCGTTCCTCCTCTCGAGATTCAAGAATTGGGCCCCTGGATGGGAGAAGAATCTTCCACGGATTTTAAAAAGAGCCCCATGTCCTCACACCGATATCCAATTTCACACATTCACGGAAAATTTTTCAGCCCGGTCTTCGTTCCCAGCTAGGACATAGCGTGTTCGTGGCGGGATATACCAAAATTTGTTTGCTGTCATTGTTCGGCTGAAAGATTTTGCATCCGCGAAGACCACCTGTTGCCAAAATTCTTCTTCTTGTTCGTCGAATTTTTTGATGAGCGGACTGACGTCACTTTTGCCTCTGAAAACGTATTTCTTTGTTGTCAACAGTTCGCATGTCAAATAATTTGTTATTGTCAATTTGAAGTCAAAAAATTGGACTATAGTTCAGTGCAAAAATAAACTTGACTTGCTTCTTTTCCGCACTAAGTAAGATTTTCTTGGCAGCAACGCGACATGTAAGCCTAGAACGGCTTATCTGTCTGCGTCGTTCTTATGGATCCAGGAAAATGTGCCTCAAGGCGATCAGTTGCTGATCTTGCTGGGGCGTACTGACTTGGGTCGTCGAACAGATTGTTCTTCTTATTCTTACAATTGTAGCCTTGCTTCGAATTCGTTTAGTTGGGGCATATTTAAATATAAGCGTATGACAACAACAAGACCTGACGGTGACATTTTTTTGTTAATTTGAAATAACTAAAAGGTTACTGAGTTGCGAAGCTCATAATATACTATATAAAATCGGCGTTACGCATTTTATGTAGCCGGAAGAATATATTAGTTATTTAAACAACGAGTTTTGAAAACGACTCTTTGCACATGTTCGAGACAGTTTGGTGGACCGAGCCGAAGGCAAGGTTCACAAGTCGAGGGAGTGTGCAAAGAGGTTTTCAAACGAGTTTTTTAGGATACTTTTTGTACGACTGCAAATAAACAGAGACCAGAAAAATCAAATTATAATTTAACTCGTTTCTAATCAACAAAGCAAAGGAGACGTGACGGTTGCTATGGAATTCAGACAACTTATATTGTTGGGTTACAACAATAAAAATCACAATGACGGGAGAACCGTGTGCAAAAATGACGTAAGCGTGCGCAAAAATGACGTAAGCGTGTGCAAAATGTCGTTTTCAGATCGTGTTCTCCGTGCGCAAAACCTGCTTTTTAAAAACAGTATTTAATATGGGTATTGATAATTTGGTTCCAGAAATATTGTCCGGTTATGAGACTTGTCCGCTTATAAGATCTCTCCGTAAAGGGATCTTTCAATGTATATATTTTTTTAAATACTAAATTATTTATTTATTACTTTAAAAATAAAACAACTTTTGATATTAAACATTTATTGGAACAATAACTGTAGAGTTTTAAGCACATTAATACTTTTTCAATTATTTTGATAAATAATAAAGTTCACCAGTTAGCTGTCAAAAAGAATGTAAAAATTGATCTATATTTAAAAGTTTTTTTAGAATAAGAAAAACCTGCCAAAAGAATTATATGTGTAGGAGACTAGAAAATTGTCGGGACTCCAATTTCACCCCAAATATAGTATACTTTAAAAATGACATTAAATTAATTCGGGATAAAATTGGAGTTAAGATTGTTTATCTCAAGGTCCCATATAGGTATAGAAATTCACAATAAATTGAAAAGGGTAGTTGCTTAGAATAAATAAAGATCTTGAAGTTTTATTTACTGTCAATAGTAGACGAATATCATGCGTAGACGCATATCAGTGGACAGGGTACAGATTGCGCTGATGCGTTCGAAGAGAGCATGGGACTTGAAGAAGAAGAAGTTAACAAAGTGCTTTAATGTGCTAGTTCAGTAATAATAATGTTTAACTAGGGTAGGTGAATACTTTTTGTCGTTTTTTATCGTCATTTTAAGGAAAAGTTTTCGATTGTTGTTAATTTTAGACATATTTTTCCAAAATCTGTTTTATTTCTGCGCCGTACCGCTTCTGCCATTGGATGTTGATTTTAATACCCTCAAATGCTTGCTTCACACCCTGTTCTGCTTTCGAAAATATGTCTTTGTGTTGGCCAATAAACGCTTCAAGCTAAGAAAAAAAATAAATCAAATTAGGGTAGAAATGAAAAATAACTCATAATTTGTACGTCAGACGCTAAATCAGCCTCCGCAGTCAGCGGGTTCTGCTCTGAAAATAAGGAAACATACGAAGTCCGAAGTACCGACAACGAAGTTTCGGACTCAAGAGACAAGACTCCCCTCCCCTTCTCACTTACGGCGGAGGAGGAAGGGATGCTCGAATAATGCAGCCAGCAAATGGGCAAAAGGGCAGCGGTAAAAATCAGTAAATATAATACAGTAAAACTTACAGCACAAAAAGGCGGCTGTAGCAACTTTGTGCCGCCGCTTGAACGAGCTGCAGGATAAACTTGCACTTATCCAGGAACCCTGGATAATAAAAACAAAAATCGTAAGTCTAAATAAACTATCTGGTTCAATTTTTAGCTTTCCAAGCAACCAACAACCTCGGACAGCGATTTATATTCCTAGAAAATACAAGGTCTACCCATTGGCACAAGATTCCACCTCTGATCTGATGGCAGTACGGCTGGAATATACCAACAATGGCCAAACCAAAACGCTAGTCCTAGCATCAGCGTCCCCTCCAATGTAGCTACACCTCCACCAAGTAGAGAAATGGAGAACCTGGTCGAATAATGCCAAAACGAAGGTTTTGAATTAGTTATGGGCTACGGCTCAAATGCGCATCACATAAATTGGGATAGTAAGGACAACAATTCTAGAGGTAAGTCCCTTTACGACTATCTAATTACCAAAAATCTAAGTATTTTACACAGAGGCGCAAAGCCAACTTTTATAAACTCTCGCAGTCAAACATTAATACACATTACGCTATCTACAATTAATTTATCTAAACTCTACGACTGGCACGTATCTGAAATCTCTGTGTTAGATCACTGCTCGTTGAAATATGATATTAATCTAACTTTGACAACCTCTAAGGTGACCCCAAAAAAATGTACAGAGGAAAATTTTCTCAACTCCTTGAGGGAGCACTGTGGGTTGTGGAGGCTGACACACCAAACAACTATGATGCAACTATCGAAAACACCATAAACAAAGCATACATAAAACCTTGCCCCTTGAGGCCGGTCCAAAAGAGCATTGGCACTCCCTGGTGGTGTCAAGAGCTGGAACAACTCAGGAAGATGGCAATGAAGTCTTTTAACAAGGCCAAAAACACAAAATCTGAAGGGGACTGGGATCTTTACAGATCTCACCTCAAAGAAAACAAAAAACTCGTAAGACAAAAACAAAGAGAGGCTTGGAGAACCTACTGCGAGGAAATCGAAGACTTCCCACAAGCAGTAAGACTTCAAAGAGCCCTCACTAAAGACCCATATCGTAGGGTGGGTGCCCTTACAAAAGAGGATGGCATAACAACTGCTAGCCTCACAGAAAGCATTCAACTACTAATGACAACCCACTTCCCTGGTTCCACAACCACAGACAAAACTGTCTGGGCCGAAGAGGTAATACAAAACCCGTCCGAAGACGACTGGCAAATAGCTAAATCGATCATCGATGAAAACAGAATAAAATGGGTAATATCAAGTTTCTCGCCCTTCGAATCACCAGGACCTGACGGCATCTACCCCGCCCTACTACAGTGGGGCCTGGAGGTACTATTGCCGTACCTGGTGGGAGTGTTTAAATCCTCACTAGCTCTAAGATACATTCCCAAGGTTTGGAGGGAGGTGAAGGTTGTTTTTATACCCAAACCAGGAAGAATGGACTACTCCACTCCAAAATTCTATCGCCCTATTAGCCTTACTTCGTTTTCTATGAAGACACTAGAAAGACTATGCGAAAGATATATAAGAGATACAGTGATTACTACAAATCCACTGCACCCTAATCAGCATGCATACACCCCACCACCTTCCCAAAAATAGCCGACTTGCTTGCCGCCAGGAACGTTCCTCGGGTAATAAGTGGTTGGATACACAATATGCTCTTAAAAAGAGGGGTTGTCCACAGGGAGAAGTGCTATCACCTCTACTATCACCCTGCTCAACCGCCTCAATACTGACAACTTCTACACTGTGGCTTATGCGGATGACTTAGACCTCCTGCAAACAGGAAGATTTGAGAATGTACTCTGCGAAAGAATGCAAGTTGCTCTCAAATCCATTGAACAATGGTGTGAGGACCACTCGCTGTCGGTAAATCCCAGAAAGACAGAAATGGTCCTTTTCACAAGAAAAAGAAAGTTACCGGAACTAAAAGCTTCAGAACTTTTAAAAGCCAAACTAAACTTTTCTACACAGGTAAAATATCTGCGGATCACCTTTGATAAAAAATTTACATGGAACTCTCACCTGGAAAAAAGGGTAAAAAAAGCATATATATCATATGAACAATGTCGCCGAACCATGGGACAGACTTGGGGGTTATCCTTTAGGATAGCCTTATGGATTTACTGTCTTTTTGGGTCCAAAAGCACAACAAACAACAGTAATCCGAAAATTAGAACAAATCCAAAGAATAGCATGTCTCTATACAACGGGAGCTATGAAAACCACGCCAACCAGAGCTATGGAGGTGATTCTTGGTCTCACTCCTCTTGACATTCACATGAAGGAGGTTGTTTTGATGACTATGTACCGTTTCCGCATGGTTGGCATAGAACCAGAAGTAGAAGCCAGTGAAACGAGACGCGAAGGGCTTAACTCGCTCCCAATGCTACAGGTGAATACGAACTCCATTGCACCTCGCTTTGTTTTTCACAAGCCCTACAAAATAAGCATATCCAACACAGCAGAAGAACCAAAACTGAACACCGTTCTGGATGTGGAATATACTCAACATCACTAAACCTCTAAAGTAAATGGGCTATGGACAAACACGCCAGCGTAGTTCCATGAAAAATATTTCGGGAAAAAACATCTGCATTTACACAGATAGCAGACAAGCACTACTAGCTCTACAACGATCACGTATTACAATAGGCTCCGTACTAGAATGCTATGAAAATGAATCAAAGTATCAGAAAACAACAACATGGTCATACTAAAATGGATCAAAGGTCATGGCAAATACAAAGTAAACCACATTGCAGATACGCTGGCCAGGAACGCAACGGGACAAACACTCTTTGAACCTGCCCCTTCTGCCAGTATAACAGCATTAACAGTGGCGAACCAAATACGAGAACATTTCCAAAAAGACTTTAGAAAAAAATGGGATGAAACTAGAAACTGCAACCTTGCCAGGGACTTACTACGTTACCCTGACCAAGCATCAGCAAAACAATTCCTATCAATGACCAGACAGCACCTGCGCTTTGTCACGGGCATTATGACCGGCCACTGCCAACTAAATAAACACCTCAATAGAATGATATTATCTGAAACACCTCTATATGTACAGGTTGTAAACAAGAAGATGAAACCATGGAACACATTCTCTGCGACTGTCCAGCGCTGTCATCTACTCAAAAGGCTATTTTCGACGAGTTTTCGCCAACACCAGCGAACATACATGAAGCTCTCCTTGGCGACGTTATCAACTAGGTTCGAAGCGTAGGATGGCTGATGAACTAGGAGGAAGTCCTATAGGAGGATGCACAACGGGTCTAATGAGGCCTAGGTGCTGTGAGGTTAAATCCCCACCCTCCCAAATTATCAGATCAGATCAGACCATCGCCTATTCCGTTTTCAGCAGAATATTCTTGCTGTTGCCCATTTAATATTTTTTTACTTTTATTATTTGCGGAGAGTGGGGACTATTCATTCCAAATTCTTCGAACCAATTTCAATATGGCGGCTGACAAATTGGTTCGGTTGAATTTGGAATGAAGTGGGTAATTTTAATGAAGGCATAAAAAAATGTTTTTGAGTAATAAATTATAAAAAGTAATATACTTAATCTAATGAGCCTCCGACAAAAAAAACACATTGAGAAAATTTTGTCACCTTCTCTGAAGATGGACAATTTTTAAAATTTTTCTATAGATATTTCGTTTTAAAATTTTGGATAACACTAAAAAAGTAAGTAGCTTACCTCTTTGAGATCATCTTCAGTCGACATATTGTTTGCTATGGGATCAAGTAATTCTGTTAACTCGCTGTAGTTAGGTTCAATTCTAAAATAATTTTAAAAGGACATATTAAAATTCAGGAACCTATTATTTATTATTATTCTTTAAAAAAAAACGACTTAAAGTTTAATGTCTCGCATTAAAAGTTTTTGCTCCTAAATTTTACATAACGCAATGTATTTTAATAAAAACTGAAGATTAATATTAGTTAATAAAGTCTGATTGGTGTTGTAGATATAAATAAAAGGCTTAAAATAGTAAAAAAATAATACAGGACACCGAAGATGAATTTTAAGGAATAAAGCGGCGGATTAAAAGTTTAACAATAGAATCAAAATATCTAATCTAATTTATAAATAAGTTTATTTAGGAATTTATTTTTTGAAAATTCTTCCGTATTTCATAAACTACAATTATATTATTAATTTTAAAGAAAATTGGAAACCATGCCGGAAGAATTTTTTTCTATTCATTCTAGGAAGTTTAAACAAAAATATTTGATGTAAGAAATAGTTTTTGATTTTTAGCCGAACTTCTGTCAAAAATGACGTTTATTATAGTTTGTTGGTAAAAGATATCGCCCTTTTTAAATGGAAATTTGTATTCAGTAGAATTGCCTGATTTTTTTATATGTTGCATTACTCGTCCTAAGAAGATGTTTTTCACTGCGCAAACTCTCTACCCCTTCCAGAAGTATCCGAAAAGTGACGTCAAAGTCGTCGATTTCGCACTGTCGAGCAATTTTTGAATTGCTGTACTGACCTTATTTGCAAAACGACAAAAATCTAATTTTCTTTTTTGAATTTGCCATAACTGCCTTTTTAAAAATAAAATTTTAAACGTCAAAATTGCACTGCCATCTAACAAAACTTTTGTGGCACATAAAGCGTTGTCAACAAAATCTGTCATCTTACAGGGGCCATATTGAACTTTATATTTTGCTCGATTTAAACATAATTTTTTATACATTTTAAGGTTTTCTAATATTACTTAAATAGGACGCAAAATTGACATATTTCAGTAGCCATTTTGTGTCGGCCATATTAAACTTCGTTGGTTTTTGTCCGATTTGAACAAAACTTTTTTGCACCTAAAGCGTTATTAACAATAGGGAGATTTTGGTCAGGTTTTTTGTCTGTTACCCTTACCTTTATTCTGAACAGGCGCAGTAGCGCTTTGTCAGGTTGTTACCTTTATTAAAGGTACCCACTGGCGCTAATTAGCGTCGAATAGCTACTACCTTTACCGTTGAAATGACAACCAACCAAACTTGTTGTGATTCTGTGATGGAAGATTTTTAGGTCAAAAAAGTTTGTTTTGTTTTACAAAAATTTTGTTTATTTGGATTTTATTTTTTGTTAATCGTGTTTATAGTAGTAGTTTTTACCGTTTTTTTTTGGTAAATAGATGAGTAACTACAAATAAGTTTGCAGAGGCTCGATTTTTTCTATTACTTCACCAAAGATATCTTGCAAAATCATTTGCCTGACTAAATTTATGTTGGGGTGTCCGTCTCCCAGTCCTATCACTAAATTAATATTTTCCTCCATGATATGGTTAGAAAAGCAAATTAAAAAAAAAACTTGAGAAAAACAAAACAATAGACAATAAGAAGGTAAGGTTATTTTTACTTACCTTGAAGTTACCTTTATTTACAGTAACGGTAACCATAAGAGTAACGAAATATGCCGTTCTCACCAAAATCTCCCTAATATCCAATTTTTACCAAAAATTGACATTGTCAGTAGCCATTTTTCGTCGGCCATATTGAACTTCGTTAATTTTAGTCCGATTTAAACCAAACTTTTTAGCATATTGACATATGTCAATTTTGAATCAAAATTGGATATTTTTGAAAACGCTTTATGTGCAACAAAAGTTTTGTTAAAATCGGACAAAAAATAACGAAGTTCAATATGGCCGACGCAAGATGGAGATCTATCACAGTTAGGTGTCTTGAAATCGTTTTATAATTTAAAGAAAGTTTTGTTTATATCAACTATGTTGGGAATTTGGAACCTTTGGTTGCACTAAAACAAAGTTATGATTGTTTTCCATAAACCAAAGCTACACTTTTTTGCACTCGACGCGCGTTTCGCTAACAACGTTAGCATCATCAGGAGACGATAAACAATGAACTATATTAATCTACGCTCTATCTTATATACAATCCTTTTTTGCATATGAAAGTATGGAAATCATTAAATCCAGAAATAGTTTAAATAAAGATAGAGGACCCATCCCGTTTAGTACACTTTATTCTTTGGAGGGAGGGATCAAGCACAAATTATTAGTCTTATCTCCGCCCACTGAAGGATTGTATATAAGATAGAGCGTAGATTAATTTAGTTCATTGTTTATCGTCTCCTGATGATGCTAACGTTGTTAGCGAAACGCGCGTCGAGTGCAAAAAAGTGTAGTTTTGGTTTGTGGAAAACAATCATAACTTTGTTTTTTTGTTTAAATCAGATAAGAAATAACAAAGTTTAATATGGCGGGTACAAGACGGCAGTTCAATTTTGACGTTTAAAATTTTATTTTTAAAAAGGCAGTTAGGACAAATTTAAACAAGAAAATGAGATTTTGGTTGGTTTGCAAATAAGGTCAGTACAATAATTAAAAAAATGCTAAAAAGTGCGAAATCGACGATTTTGACGTCACTTCTCGGGTACTTCTGGGAGGGGTAGATAGTTGGCGCAATGAAACAAAAACCTTCTTAGGACAAGTACTTCAACATATAAAAAAATCAGGCAATTTTACCGAATATAAATTTCCATTTAAAAAGGGCGATATCCTTTTCCCAATTTTCTTTAAGGCACGTTTATAACGAATATCCCCGTATACACTACTCACGCGTTATACAATTTCTTAATGTTCTTATAGAAAAAGTCCTTAGCGACATAGTATCCTACATCTGTGTTTGCCACCGAACTAAAAGCCAAGGTAAGGTCTTGATTTCTTATTTTAGTGCGGTCAAGCGCCCATTCTAAATATCTAAAAAAGAAAATACCATATCAATTTGCAACGACATACGAAATAAATAATGTTGATTCTATAAACCTGACGCAACCTCCAAACGAAAAGATTATCGAATATTTACAAGAAGTTTATCTAAATCCTACTGGAACCAGAGAGTTAAAATAAAAGTGGGGTGTCAGAGAGGTATTCCCCAAGGTTTCACATTGTCTTTACTATTATTTAATAACTACAGTAAATAAAAAAAACAGAGAATGTACTTTAACACTGCGAGGAGAGTCTGCGTCTTACTATAAACGAAGTCAATTTAACAACTGACGACACGCTGGATGACCTGCAGGAGTTGAATATTATTATTATTATTATTATTATTGCAAAAGCAAAAAACCACCAATTGACAATATCCTGGGCATTCATGCTGATTCGCGTAAAACTTTTGACAACCTTTTTTAACCCAATTTCACATCATCTGTTTATTTACTAGGTTAGCAATACCTACAACAAGCCCCAAAAAATTACCATTTTGTTATTAAATATTGGCAACAAGGTCGCGATTCTTCAGAAACGACAGAAAATCTCACCCGTCAGAATTCTGGAAATTGGCGATGTTTACTTATCGCCTCATTTAAAATAAAAACACAGCGTCCTTCATATTTAACCTAACGTTGTAAGAAAAAATGTATCATTTTTTTAATAACATTTTGTAAATTTAATATTTTAAAGATATTCTGCAGGACTAGTTTATGGCGGAGCTAAATAGTTACTACGGGTACCAATAAACGTCAAAAAGTGTCGAAAATTCTCATCATGTAAAAGGAAAGACAGAATTTGTGTTACTTTTCTGAACAGTGACAGCGAAATATTCCATGGCTATCTATGGTTTTGTATGTTAAAAGTTTTAAAGGTTTATTTACACATAAAAATAAACTTAATAACATACATTTTTAATTAAAAAACAGGCTTTTAAGCATTAAGTGTAAACTTGTGTTTAAAAATCGTCAAGTTTTTTTGTAAGGGCGAAATTTTCTGACGGTTTTTGAAGAATCGTGACCCAAACAAATTTTTTGGGGGTTTTTGTGATGCCAACCTACAGTTGGTGAAATTTAGTTAGAGAAGGTTGACAAAACTTTTACGCGAACCAAAATGACTGAGCAGAATATTATCAATTCGAATTCGTCGATTATAAAATGCTCAGGATATTTTGGATGGACACAGGGTGTTTCAAATTCGATGCTCACCATGGGGATATTTTAAACGGTAGGAGATACGAAAAGATTTAAATCAAAACTAAAAAAAAAGTTTACAAGTTCCGGATAGTTCCGGAGATAGGCGGAAAAAACTGAAATCTTCAATTTTAGTTTTTATTTTTCTGCGCTCTTATTCTTAAAGCTGTCAAAAAAAACTTAAAACTTTCTATACGCACTTTTTTTAGATCTAGTGAGAGATCCGTTTTTGAGACTTGACATTTCAGTGTGACGGGAGCACTGTGCCTGTAGAAAGTTTTAAGCCTTTTTTAACAGCTTTAAGAATAAGGGCGCAGAAAAATAAAAACTAAAAATAAAGATTTCGGTTTTTTTTCGCCTATTTCCGGAACCACCCTGAATTTGTAAACTTGTTTTTTGGTTTTGAGCAAAGCGTCAAGTTGTGCAACTTTGCCGTAATTTAAACCTTTTCGTATCTCCTACCGTTTAGGAGATCACCATGATGTTCGTCTCAGAATACATAGGGATCTAGAAGTTTTAAAAAAAAGTAAAGTCAAGAATAGAGATTCTTCTTTTCTGTCAGTGACCTTAACTGAGAAAATTTCTCAGGCCACCTATTTAAATGTTTGAATATTTCGAATTGATGACCTTGGAAAACCGGCAAAACATCAAAAAAGTGCTCCGAGCCGTGTCTTAGTTTTTACAAAATGTACCTTCCGTTCAAACTTCAGCCAATTTTGATGCTTATTTGTTTCCAAAAAGTATGGATATCACATGACCCGGTTTGAACGGCACTTCAAAATTTCCTGAGCTAAGGTCAAACTAATAATATAAGAAGTAAAAATTTAAGGCAAAACAATCTTAGACAATGGTATTAAGTTAACAAGACACTTTTAAAAAAGCAAGGTAGAAATGGCGCCGATGATTGCCAATCATTCGAAGAAGAAGTATCTGCAGACTCCAAAACTAATCTTATCCCAACCTGAGTAGATCTATTTTTAATTTTACCATTTACGAATAGCAGATTAAACAACTCCTCAGCAGCCCTTTCAATGCTGGCGAACCATAATTTTTTGGTCTGGTGAAATAATTGTAAGACTTTACAGAAAACCTAAGAAGAAAATTAGCTTTCTACCTGTAAAGCAGCCATATCTCTTTTGTACAACCCAGGGACCCGAGAATGCTACTTTTCTCAGAGGCGACATGCGAATTGGTATATAACTGCCATAAAAAGTCCCACTCCTTTTCGTTTCCATATTTCAATCCCTGGCAATAGACCACGAAGCGGATGTCCTCTGGTATTCTGAAAAAAAATATTTTCAGTTTGCGACTCGCTATAGATAGCGCTGATATTATTAACCCATTGGTGGTTCTTTACACATTTTTACGGAGTCGGTAAATATTCTATATATTGGGACTTTCCATCCATTATAGGATCAATGCCCAGGTTTAGCCAAGTTTCTTTGCAAAGTTAAAGACAAACACAAAATATCCATGCACTAGCCGGGATTCTACCTACTGCGCTACGGAGACCTAGTGCTTTTAAGTTAAATTTGGTTTTAAAAATTTCAGTTTACTGTGCTGCCCCTGATCAACCAAAAACCAAGGCCTTCCGTACCTTTTCAAACCAAAGATACATAAGTGGGCGATTCATTGTTTACTGTTTTAAACTTCTGTTAAGATAGCTAGCAGCATTTTAAATTTTGTTGTCTGTGCTTTAAATACATATATGTAAGGATTAATCTGGTGATAAATATTAACTTTATTAAGTTCTTTATCTGCACCCTTGAAATTTGTTCCATTATCTCTTAATTGTAAATGTTTTCAACGTTTGAAGAATTTCAAATTTTGGTGTCTTACCCGTCTGATGGTTAAGTCGACATACTTACAATTAATTTCGTTCACATCTTTTTTTAATTTCCTCTTTTTTTAATAATAGTTTTTTGTCTGGACCCCTTAAATTTATTCCATTATCAGTCGATAGTATTGTTTTGTCCCT
Source organism: Oxystoma pomonae (assembly GCA_963921995.1). Taxonomy (NCBI): domain Eukaryota; kingdom Metazoa; phylum Arthropoda; class Insecta; order Coleoptera; family Brentidae; genus Oxystoma; species Oxystoma pomonae. The sequence continues at coordinate 45,164,200 of OY998172.1, forward strand.
GCCTGGCGATAAATCTTTGAATTGCAAAAATATTTTCTGTCTGTCTGGCAGTAACTCTTTGAATTACGAAAATGTTTTCAACGTCTGTTGCAAAGGTCGCAGAAATTCAAATTTTACTGTCTGTTTGTTGATATAATTTTCAGTGTGGTTGTTACGCTGACCATACATCCCAAGACCCACCCATGTGAGAGCTAGCTGGTGACATATACTTTCAATTAATTTCTTCCGATAACATCTTTTGTTACATTTCTTTTGTTTGATACTTTTTTAAGTCTTTTGTCTGCACCCTTGAAATTTCTTCCATTCTGTTGATCGTATGTTTGTCCCCATCTGGCGATAAATCTTTGAATTGCGAAAATGTTTTCAACGTCTGTTAACAAAGTTTGCAGGAATTCAAATTTTGCTGTCTGTGGTTGTTGATATGATTTTCAATGTGTTTTTTACACTGACCATTCGTCCCAAGATTCACCTGTTTGAGGGCCAGCTAGCGACATATATTTTCAATTAATTTCTTCCGATAACGTCTGTTATTCAATTTATTTTTATTTGATACTTCTTTAAGACCTTTGTCTGCACCCTTAAACTTTGTTCCATTATTTGTCGATATCGATATCGATATCTGTCCTTGTCTGGCGATAAATCATTAAATTAGTATAAATTCAAATTTTGGTGTCTGTTTATTGATATAATTTTCAGTATGTTTTTTCACTGATTATTTGAGGCGTGTAGTATCAAAACCCGACAAATCCATTTTTGACCCAAAATGAACTGCATGCATCACTAAATTGGAAATTTCAATTTCTACAAGACTAAAAATAAAGTAAGATTCGAAACGAAAACTTCAGGCATTTTGACTGCTTCAATTATGAGATTAATTTCAAAGTACGACAAATCCACCACCCGATTAGGATCAAACACCGACAAATTTGAATCGGCCAATCAGCGCGCCGGGTTGAACGCGTCACCATGCGGGTCTAGTATAACGTCAAAATTAAGTTATTTGTTATTGTTTTGGGTTTCGTCGAACTGTGCACTTGTTTATTAATATTTTGTTCAAATAAATAAAAATACATATTTTTAATGGACTCTTCCAAACACCAAATTTAGTCAGAAAACGCACTGCAAGACCGCAGACTTAGTTTTTAGGTTAGATTTAATGGTTTTCGGCCTTAAAGAAATACTAGGCAAAAATTATTTTTTGCTTTAGGTACAAAGCCAAAGAATTGCCTTCTTGCCCAACATGCAACTAACTCCTATGGGTGCAGCACTTTGGGTATGCGAGATGTGGGTGAATTTCACAAAAAATTTACCGTCACAAAAACAAGAAAACTTTGTAATAAAATACTGTAGCACAACAAAAGTTAAGTGTTCTGGTCGTACGGGAAAAGTTTACAAAAAAAGCATTTCGATAAAGTAACACATTGCTGCAAGAGATTCTTCAAAAAAGAGGATCTCAGTTTGGCAAAAAGCCTTTCTCAGTATTCTTAAAATAAACAAAGAGCACAACCAGATGGCCCGTAAGAATAGAGGAGGTGACCGAAAATCTTTTAAGTTTGTAGAGAAAAAGGCTTCAGTAATGAAATTTATTAAAAAGTTTAAAGCGGTAGAATCTCATTATTGCAGAAATAGAAGTTGTCGCCTTTACCTACCGTCAGATAAAATATACTGAGCGTAGAGTATACAAACTTTGAGCAAAAGCTTTTTTTAATTTGCTTAGAGAAGAAAAGCAGGGTCTTAAAACATTTTCTTTTGCCTGCCAAAAAAAAAACAATCTATGCCTAAAATTCCTGATCAATAATCCGTCAGTTGTATTTTTATAATTTTGGAATAATAACAGGATTATCACACGCATCATTGACAAAAGAAAATGTGTCATTATACACCTGGACTGAAGATCATCATCTGAAATCAGAAAATGAAATTGCAAGTGCAGTTTTCCACAAACTTTGCAACACAAATTTAGAAAACATTCAAATGTTAGACTTGTAGCTGATGGCTGTGGAGGACAGAACACAAATTCAATTATGATTGCTATGTGTACTAAATGGCTTGCAGTTCACGCGCCATCATATGTAAAAAATTTGGAACTAATATTCATACATTCCACCGGATCGAGTTTTTGGCCTACTTGAAAAAGATATTTAAAAAAAAGGAAACCATTGTAGATCCTAAAGAGAATTTTCTTAAATTGGGCATTGATATCGATATTTATGACTGGAAAACAAAGCCGCAAAAGGTTTTTAAATCACCTGGCCAATGACATTTTAAATTTAATTTGTGTAAACGCTTTTTTCTTCGAAGAGGAAAGCAAGCAGTAAAAATTCGAGGAGGGACAGTTTATAGAGTGGATAAAGAAGAGTATAATCAGCGTTTAAAAAGGGCATGACAACTAAACATATAAACCCGATTTGTCTAGCTAGTGGAGTTTCCCCTAGCAAAGAAAAGCTTCAAGATGGCAAAAAGTTACTAGAGAAGCATTGGGTGATAACTGGAATAACGTCGAAATACTTGAATACTATAATGAGGTCATAAATAAATGATACAGTCTCGAAACTGTAACCGAAACAGAACCTGATAGTTTAGTAAGAATTTAAAATTAAGAATAAAATTTTTTTATAAGAATTTGAGATTAAAAAACAATATGTTTTATATTAGGAATAAAAATGTGGTACAAATTTAAAGTCCATTTTTTACTTGGTACATTATAAAATAACTTGAAAAAGCCTACAAATCCAAAGGTTTTACTTCAAAATCCGACAAATCCCTAATTCAGTATCAAACCCCAGCAACTCCATTTTAGCTCTTTAAATTTTGAGTTGTGTATTATAATTTGAAGTAAAAAAAATATTTCTTTGTAGGTTACTAAGCATGTTTCTTTAAGTTTGTAAGAAAACTGACATGGCTTGATTTTCTCGAAAACGACTTATGGGGTTTTGAAACTACACTCCTCATTTGTCCCAGCATCCTCCCTTGTAAGGGCTAACTGGTGACATATACTTTTAATTATTTTTTTCCGAAAACTTCTTTTGTTCAGTTTTTTTTTTGTTTGATATTTGTTGTAGATCTTTGTCCGGACCCTTAAAATTTGTTCCATTATCTGTCGATCGTATTTTGTTATCCCTGTCTGCATTTTTCCATATTGTTTTAGGCATTATCCTGTTTATCCTGCTGCTCATTTCAAGTCTTTGTGACCACATTAACGATGACCTCTTGGCATTCATTGATTGTCAATGTAATTGTCAAAAAAGTTGTCCGATTTGTCTGGGAATCAATTATATGAGCTTTTTTTATTCTAATTTAAGTAGAAAAGCCTCTGACAATTTATATTTATGTACTGACAACTCTTTTTAAAAGCCAAACATCATAAATCATAGACATCAAAGTAAAAACAACAATGAAACGTGGATAAAAATTTAAACTTACGGATTGGGTTGATTTGGACATTGTCCCATAAACTTTTTGAATAGACCGAGATTATAGTTTATGCAAACTTCTTCGTCATACTTGCAAGCGGTCGAGCTAATCAGTTGTTGCATTTTTATCTTGTCCAGAGTATCATTGATTTTATTTTTTGGCATTCTGATATTACCGAATTTTTCGTAGATTGGGGATATGAGTTTTTGCATGTAAGTCTAAAAAAGGACAAAAAGTGAAATTTATCTTCTTTAAATTTAAAAGTACATCATTTCAGGGACGTATTTAAAATATCCGTCCCTAATTTCTGAGACGTATTATTTTCTTAACTATGAATGTGCTCACACTTATAAATATATACCACAAACCTACCCTACACATACCTTTAATAATGCATAGCTAGAATCCCTCTTCAAATAGCTGTCAATAACTTCAATTGTGTTTATTGCTGAATACCAAGGCAGATAATCGATTTCAGTTTTTAAATATTTGATGAGATCAAAGAAAGTTTCTAATTTTAGTTTACCTACAAATTAAGTAAGGGATTTGTTTAAAACTTTGTTAAAATAATTTTTTATATCACTAGTTTCCTGCCAAAAAACCGCGTCAAATATGTCGGAAGGCATTTACGAGATTTTATAATGTTTTAGTTTTATCAGGTTTTATGTTTTTCATGCGGAATGTGTGTGTAAAAACCAAAAGAAATCTCATAAAGTATAGATTTTTTATCAGTTTTTACGAGGAAGACACGCTAGCCCTATGCAACATTGCAAAAACTCACCAACTTTCATAAGAACCTATGCGGTTTTTTGACCTGGGTAGAAACGTTTTTACAGATTTACTATGAAACTTATCGATAATATAAAATTCTGCGAGTTATATTAGAGAGTTTAAGTCAAGATACGCAAACGTAATGTTATCGCTAACCCAAAATTTTGCGGATTAATTACCTTTTTAAAATTTAGTTTTAGTATTCTTTAATCCTAAATATATGTTGCAAAAACAAATATGTAGCGACTGCACACTTACCTACAAATGCTAACATGGCAGCGTCATTTATCAACTGGACTCGGTTTAAATGGTTGATTTTTTCGTATCCTTGGTTTTGAAGAGCCTGAATGATCAATTGCCAATTTTTTTTATCGTAGTTTACTATGTAAAGAGCTAAAAATAGTAAAGTGTGATGTTTTATGCTTATACAATTAACCTTACATGCACTTGAATAACCTGTGAAGAGTCATACTGCCATGTTAAATTTCAGGATGGTGTTAGCCATTTACAAAAGATATGTGTGTTCGTTCTGATCAACTGTAACATTATTACCTGACAACTTATTGTTGAAAATTAACCACTCGTCTGCTTTGACAGATAAATTAAATTTCTGCTCATCTTTGTCATCAGGGCAAGTCAGCCAAAATTTGGGCAAAGTTTGCTGAAAATTTGGATTACTTTTGGATGAGTAACTAAGTGGCACCCACCAACATGGGTTTTTGTCGTCTGTGGAGTATGTGGTGTCTTTTAAAAAGCGCTTCTGAAATGTAGAAAATTATGTGACAATTTCTCATCTATCTACTATAATGGTCCTACCCATACATTCTCCGCAAAAAAGACATACCGATTATAGTGGTCCCAATGAAGTTACCCTGGAAAAAATGCAGAGCCAAAAACTCTTCTGGGAATGATTAGACTGCGTCGGACATGCGCAATAGATTTTTCGCGTTTGGCCTTGCCCAGAGGCTACTCTGATTTTGACATTATTTTATTTTTATTAAAAATAATGACGTAACATTCATAACCCAGTGCACATTTTTTCTGCAAATTGAAAACACTGTTATTTTACGGCGTCATTCAAAACCAAAACGGACGCTGTCGGTAATAATATTTTTATTTTTATTTTTATTAATTCTTAATAATGAACTGGGTTAAAGAAAAAACACGAGTTTGCCACTTTAACTGAGGTATAAAAACGAATTTTTTTTGACACAAAACTTTAAAACTAATTTAGCTCATCCTAACACTGCATTTGTTTGTGAAAACATGTAAACGGACAGCCATCTTGATTTGTGAATAACATATGTCACATTTTTTTAATTTTTGGAATGACTATATCTTACTTAGCGCGACCCAATATTTTGCCAAGTGCTTTGCATTGAACTTGAAAAAGACACAAAAAAAAACACTTTTTTTTACCTAATCGTCCGCCATTTTAACTGAGGTATAAAAATTTATTTTTTTGACACAAAAATTTAAAACTAATTTAGCTCATTCTAACATTGCTTTTGTTTGTGAAAAAATGTTAGCCGCCATCTTGATTTGTGTATGATATATGTCACTTTTTTTTATTTTGTGAATGGCTATATCTTACTTAGCGCAACCGAATATTTTGCCAAGTGTTTTGTGTTCAACAGAAACAAAAAAACACACTTTTTTTTACTTAATTGTCCGCCATTTTAACTGATGCATTAATATAATTTTTAAGGAAAATTTTGTCACCCCGCCCTTTGATTTTAGGTTAGATATACCTGCCATTTTTTATACTAGATATACTTTACCATGTATTACCTACCAACGTTTACGGGTTACATTTTTTTAACTCGTATTTTTTTTGAATTATGTTTATGCAAAAAATTTTTAATTTATTACAATCGACTTGACGCCTGTAGTAAAACGCTACATTTTGTAGAGGTTTAACACGGACGCATTCGGCTAAAGCCGCCTCCAATCGGTGCAAAGCAAAAGCCTTCTTGATACCGTAGGCGTTTTCTCGTATACAACTATTTCAAAAAAAGTTTCGAAACAATGACGTCACATACTAGATTCATAAGGCGCTTGTGGCTCGAATAAACTAATGTTCATCAGCACCATCTTAAAAAACCAAAAATATAGAAGGAATCTTTTCACAAATATATTTATATAAAAAAATTTTGTCGAAAAGGTGAAAAAACAAAAATAAAGACGCTGAGTTGACGAGAAATTAGCCACAGTATTTGACAGTTAACTAATGCCTAGTCTACAGTCCAACGTCTTGCCACTGATTTCTATTTCTCTCTTTGTCGAAAAGAGTGAGAAGTAATATAGATGGCAGCGGCACAAAATTTCAATGTGGAGTCTAGGAAAAAGACGCATGCGCTAGTTCGAAACGAACAAAAAGCTCTTTTCGAAACCATTCAAATTGGTGAAAAAGTGACGTCATTTATAACGAGCAGGAAAAATTGACATTTAAATTGATTCTATAAATAATAAAAAAAAAACGAAACCTTTTCGATTTTATGCGGATTTTCCTAAATTGTTGGGAAGAAATACAGAGTTTTCCAAGTTGTAAATGGTTTTTAAGCACTAATAACACAAAATTTAAGGGTTCAGGGTTCCCACCAAATTCTGATTTCCAAATTCCCTAACTTTTCCAGGTTTTCCCTGACCATTTAAAAAAAAAATCCAGGTATTTTTTGGATATAAATGGCTTGTCTACGTGGATTCCAAGTAAATGTAGACTTCTACCATCTCCCAAATTTAGCAGGTATTTATATTATCAAAAAAAAAGCAGATAAATAAGACGATAAACTTTGTTCAAAACTTTATTTGAAGACAAAAATCACAGAAACCGAATTCGTTAAATCCTAAAAACAAATCAGGCACTTAACAGCAATAAAAATAAAAGACTAATTTGCCTAGTGTTTTGTTTGACAATATTTTAAAATTATTTATCAGGTTTTATGTGTTTTCTATGCGGTATGTGAAACAAACTTGTAAAAACCAAGACAAATCTCATGAAGTACAGATTCTGTCTATCAGTTTTTACGAGCAAGACACCCTCGCTCATAGAATCTTAAAAACCCCTATAAAACAGCATAAAAACTCACCAACTATCATGAGATTCTATGCGGTTTTTTTACTAGGGTACCTAAGTTTTTTTTGGTTCATCTAGCAAGTTATAAAACTAAGTTGCACGAAATATTAATATATATGCACATGTGCACATGTACACGAAAAAGAAGACCAGTATAAGCTGGAATACGGAAAAACTCAAGACAGAACAAACAGAAAAAAAAGAACCGCAATGGGGCTACAATGTAAATGAGCTTTGTAACTAGGGGGGCTGGTAGTCAAGTGCTCGATAAAAAGAGAAACATATACATGGGAGTAGTTTGATGACGACTGTACTAGAGCGAAGGAAAGACGAAATATGACCAGGAAAAATATGCTTCAACACTTAAGGGCATCAATATAGAAGAGTATAATCAAGGAAATCTGAAACACGCAGAATGATATTAAGAAAAAAGCGAGACCACCATCTAAATATAATTAGAGAAATTTAGGAAAACGGACAAAAAAAACAGAATAAAAGAATACTAACTTAACAAAGCACAAAACAGGATACCAACCTAGAACCGAAAACTTCCTCTCAAAAAACAACGGACAACTGATAACTAACAAAAGAGAGATCCTAACCACATGGGAGAACTACTTTTGCGAACTACTGAACGAAGAGGTAAATACCGATACTACACCCATAAGCATATTGACAGTTGAAATAGAGATACCAGCCCCAACATATAAAGAAACAGTTTAAGTCATAAAATAGCTAAAAAACAACAAAGCTGCTGGTAGTGACGGCATACCTGTCGAAAATATGGTGGAGAAACACTGCATATGGCTATTCACAAGCTTCTCAAAATAATTTGGAACACCGAAATGCTACCGAATCCATGGAAGGAAGGCGTGATAGATTCCATCCATAAAAAGGAGATAAAAAGACATGCTCAAATTATAGTGAAATTCCTCTGCTAAATACATGCTTTAAGGTCCTGTCCAGCATCCTGCGAGAAAGAAGAATTGAATCATATAAGGAGGAGAATACCAGTGTGGGTTTAGACTTAAAAGGTTCACTATAGGCAAGATTTTCACCGTTAGACAAATCATGGAAAAATGCTGTGAATTTGAAAGAGAACTTCACCAGATGTTTATTGATTTCAGACAGGCATTTTGTGAGAAGCAATGCAGGAACTGGGCTTTCCAAAAATCTGATATCCCTGGTAAAAATGTGTACGGAGGATACAAGGTGCAAGATAAGGGTGGGACAGAGCTACTCTGATTTATTTCGTATCGACAACGGGCAGGATGACTCTCTTTCACCCCATCTCTTCAACATACCATTAGAATATGCAGGAAAGCCAAGATTGAGACACCAACGGCCATGTTCCACCAGGAAGGATTCAACCTACTATTGGCCTTCGCAGGTAATGTGGACATAATTGCGAGTATAATTGTCAACATCATTGTCATTTTGGGTCCAGACTGATCAGTGTTCCTGATTAACAAAGGAAATTTTCTTGAATTTTTTTTAGCCTCTACTTTCTTTATAGGACCACTGCTCTTAATGGCCTGACGCCCCATATTACTCAATTCAATATTTTTTAAACAAAGCTTACAATATGCTTGATATTTATTGGTTTTCACAGCCTGTAGACAATGCCACTCTGATGGAAAACTGTTTTTTCGACATTTTGGATTCTTGCCCTTAAAAAAATTGAAAATTTTCGTAATCTCGCATCGCAGTTGCATCCCACATCATTTTAAGGTTAGGAATAAATAGTTTACATTACATGATAAATGTTGTTGGATTAGAAAAAACGCGCTCGACTACACTTGAAACTTGTAACAGAAGATAGCGCGATGTGTGCTTAGAACAAAGAGAAATTCCACCAGTTGATATTTATTATAGAGAAACGAAAACCAAATATCTTCAATAAACACAATCTGCCACCCTGGGTAATGATGCGGTTCTTGACTTACACATTTTAAAAAGCTTTCCTCTCTCTCTCTTTTCTCTTGCTCTTGGGTTTTAGGTGGACTGGAACTGATTGAGTTTACATACGAGGTGAGCAGAGAAGAACTCGCAATTTTTTACAAAGTCGGTTTAAAAAATAAGTTAAGAAAGAGAAATTCCAGGTTTTGTGTCCCAATTCCATGACTTTTGCGGATTTTTTGGTCATTCCCTGACTTTTCCCGGTAGCTCTCAAAATTCCCTGACTTTTCCAGATTTTCCAGGATTTCCAGGTCAGTGGGAACCCTGGAGTTGTGACGTAACTAGTCAATGACGTATTTATTGAAAAAGTTTTTCAAAACGGATTCAATGTAAGAAAACGTCACGTGTACCCACCGCGTCCGTCAAGTTAGTTTTTGGTTTCCTCAACGGTGAATAATTTTTGTGATGCCATGTAAAGTCACGAGTGAGTGAAAACTGAAAATCCAGGTGAAAATGGAGGAAAAGCTAGAGAACTGGGGTTGGGGATGCTAAGGGATAAATTTGGAGGTAAGTCAATTATTATTACCCATTTATCTACGATTTGCCCTGCAATTCGTAGCTGTTAAAATAAATTTTGCCTATATGTGTAGGTATGGTACAATTGCATAGGAAAAAAGATGCATTTCTTTTAAATTGTGGTTAATTTATAAAATCAAAGCGTCAATTCACTAAATACATTTCAAATTTATTGAAGAACAAGGTTTCTCTCTGAAGGCATAGAGAAGAGTTCCGGCCTGCCAACGGCGCCATTTTATTTATTTTTGGACAATTTTGCATTTTTTTAAAAACAATTTGCAGGTATTTTATTGCAATAGAAGCTTCGTTAATTATGCAGTATACGGTTTTCCTTTATTTTTGTCCTTGAAGGATCCCAAATCCGTGATCGCCGGCGAATTTTTTTTTTTTATAGTTTATATTAGATTAGATCAGGGATAAAAGTTAGGTTATATCTAAAAAAGTTTTGTTTTGTTTTTTAAGAATTTTTATGTTAGTTTTGGATTTTTTTGCCGTGAGTTTAAGTTTTTGTTGGTAAAAAAGTAAAAAAATCGGACAAAAAATTTAATTGGCGTTTAGTGATTTGGGGTCCCTGGAGACCCTAAAACCTTCCTATATCGAGAATTTTTCATAAAAACCAAAAATAAAAGAAAACTGTATTTATATTTATGTGGTGTAATGGAGTCAATAAGTTAAAATTTGCGTAAATAATTTTATTTTTTTGTGTCGGTAAAGGTAAAAAAATCCTAAATATCTTGAATGCAATTTGGTCTTTGATAAACATCCCTGGAAGCAGCATAAATACCTACCTAAACGCCGCGCCATTTTGTTTTATTTTAAAAAATTGTGCACAATTTTACAACAACTTGGAAAACAAGAGGCATTCCTTATAAATCTTAAATAATTTCGATAGCTTTTTGTTATTAATTGAAATTGCCTTTAATACATAAACTGATAATTTATTGCTATTATCAATATCATAACTTCAACGGGCCTTGTAGGGTTTATACCTGTTCAAAATTTTGTTTTTTTTTTTATAAAAAAGTGGTTTTTAAAAACATTTTTTTAATTTTTTTTTTATCAAACCTAACTTAATCCAAGGTCTAAGAATGCTAATCTCAAAGCACTTAAAATTAGGTAATTAGGTAAAAGACCCAAAAAAAATATTTTTGAATATTTCCTCACTTAAATTGTCTTGAAAATGTCTAAAGTTTACACTTCAATAAAAAAAATTATACCCGACAAGAACAACTTTCCCAGCAAACACGGTTCCCTTGGGCCTTCGTCGGCCCGATTTCGATTGTTGCATTTGCCGTCATCGGCACGACGTCGATTTACGACATCGGACCAGCAGTATTTTTTGTCCGCTAGCTAGCTAGCGTTAGACTGTAGCCCGCCGTCGGACCAATGGTAATTTTTACTTGTTGCTGACATCGGCATACCGTCGCCGTCAGTCTCTCAAAGCGGCCCGACGTTGGTGATTGACGAATGTCCGTCGGTGGTTGCTTGACACGATCCGATATTGGCAAACTATAACTTAACCAGTCGGGCTGGTTTAAGTGGCAGAAGAGGTGATTCTTGTAGAGAAGTACCACCATCTTGTCAAGTCCGCATTCTAGTTTTGAAATATCTTTGCTCATTATATATATAATATTATCTTCCACTGTACAGGGAACATAGTGTCATTAGCGCCATCTCTACATACTAGGAAGAAACTATTAAGCAGTTTAAACATTTTAAGGTGACGTAATCGGACCATCGTCAGTTGCCGATTCTCGACCAATCAACAAAGTTCCAATCGGACCATCATCGGCCCTAAAGCAGATAAAATGGACGTCGGCATAAAGTCTACTATAGTAAATCGGCCAATCTTCAGTTGCCGATTCTCGACCGATTAAACAAAGTTTCAATCGGACCTTCATCGGCCCTAAAGCAGATAAGGTTTGTGTTGGCATAATTTCGACTATAGTAAATCGGGTCATCGTCACTTGCCGATTCTCGTCCGATTAAACAAAGTTCCAATGGGACCGTCGTCGGTCCTGAAGCAGATAAAGTGAGCGTCGGCATAAAGTCGACTATAGTAATTCGGGCCATCGTCAGTTGCCGATTCTCGACCGATTAAAAAAAGTTCCAATCGGACCATTATCGGTCCTAAAGCAGATAAGGTTCCGATTCTCGACAGATTAAAGAAAGTTCCTATCGGACCATCATTTATCCTAAAGCAGATAAGGTTTGTGTTGGCATAATGTCGACTATAGTAAATCGGGCCATCGTTAGCTGCCGATTCTCGACCGATTAAAAATAGCTCCAATCGGACCATCATCGGCCCTAAAGCAGATAAGGTTCCGATTCTCGACCGATTAAACAAAGTTTAAATCGGACCATCGTCGTCCCTAAAGCAGATAAAGTGTAGTGTAGTGTAGTATAAAACATATACACAATTTGTGTCAAATTTGCACAAACTATTGTTTAAAATATTAATAAGCAATATGTAATATTTTAAAATTAGCTATACAAAATATATGCACAATTTACACTAAATTTGTGCACATTTTTGTGTAAAATATAGACAAGCATTGTCCAATATTTTTCAATAGCTTGTATAAAATATATATTATACACAATTTGCACTAAATTTCTGCACATAAGCTGTAAAAATTGGTTTAAAAATGGTTTAAAAGAAGTGTACAGGATTGGAGTATACCTTTTTGCACAACGTTGTAGAAAAAAAAGTTCCACAACTTGTTTAAAAACTTGCCGCAATTGTTATTGCACAATCCTGTTGAAAATTTTTGCACAATTTGGTTTTGGTCGCGATTCAAAAACAAATTTTCAACAATTGTTAAAAAAAAACAAAAATTTTTTTCCGTGCAATATATCTAAAATATCTAATTTCATATTTACCTGAGTTATGACAGCGCTTTCAGTTTTATAGTCTCTGACCACATTGATAACTGGGTATCCGGTCTGTCGTGTCCATGTGTCCATAATGGTCTTAATTGTTAAAGTTTTCGGTAGAGTGTTTTGGTCATGAGCGACTTTAGTCAAAGCATCCCATAGGTCGTCTTGATTGGCGTTTGAGTAACTAGAATTCAAAAGGAAATAAAAAACAATTATTTGAACCAGTGGCGGCTCGTGATCTATGAAGAGGAGGATCACAAATTTGAAATTTTTTTGTAGTTTACACGACGAAACTTATGTCCATTTTAAATTTTCTGTTGAAATCCCTAGATTTACCATTAGTGGTTTGCCCCAAGGCGGCCAAGTCAATTTCGGGTTTAGGTCTACCGACATTTTTTATTTCAATTTTTGGCTCCATACTCAAAGAGCTAAAATTATTGTTAAAATAATACAACAGAAAAAGTATAAATAAAAGTTCTTATAGTGAAGGGGCATATGTAAGTCCGTGAGGAGTTTTTTATGAAGGAGTTTTGTGACTATGTGGGATTGATAGCCCTTTAGTCACACAATCAAGTGTTACCGAGTGTTTTGTTCGCATTCGTGTAGAAGGGGTTGATATGACGGCCAAAAATCATAAGAAATACAACGAGGATTCCAAAAAATTCACTTTTTAGGTCATCCGACCTTAAATGATCTGGAAAATCGCAAAAAACAAGATTTTTGCCATTTTCTCTTCAGAAAATCTTAATAATTGGACGTTTTGTCAGACCAACTTCAAATGTACCTCAAACTATTAGGCATGTATGCAGTTTGAAGCTTCATGACCTTGAAAAATACCCCAGTAAAATTAACAAATTACAAAAATAATATACTATCATCAACTATTATAGCGAAGAGAACCAAATTTGGTAAAAAAGATAAGAAGGTCAAGTCCAACAATTTTGTAAAAAAAATTTGTTCAGCTAAGACACGTTTCAATATGGCGGCTGATATATTAAAATGACGACCTATAACAACATTTTATTTTATGCAATTTTGTAAAAAAGCAAAATCCTAGGACCCTGCATAGCATGTGATTAGGGCGGAACGTAACCTATTCTTATCACATGCTTAGGATATTCCAATGGTAATTTAGAACATCCTTAGCATATCCTTTTCCTTCTTGAGGATATTATATGCACATGGGGAGGATGGCAAATTGCTATATGAGATGGTAAGATCAACCACCTCACTGTAGACATAATGGATTCAAATTTTAATTATTTTGTTTATTTGGCGGGATGTATCAAAGTACTTGAGGTTAGATAAAAGGATTTACGAAGGGCCTTGCGGTTAGATCCTTATCGGTAAGGATCTTCCGGTTAGATCAAGAGAATCAATTAAGGATAAAGCACTAAAATTAATTAGGGATTTTTTTTCATTTTTTTCATTTCGAGTCCTTCTGGAATATTCATGTAGATATTTTCTTCCAGGTCTCCATAAAGGAATGCTGTATTTATGTCGAACTGTATAATTTCATAGCAGTTTTCAGCAGCTGCTGCTAAAAGGGTCCAAATAAAGTCAAACTTGGTGGTGGGGGAAAATATCTCATTGCAGTCTATTGCAGCTTTCTGGCTACAGCCTTTTGCGCACAGCCCAGCCTTATATCTTGAAATATTACCATTGGGGTCGCGCTTAACTTTAAATACCCACTTGCATTGCAAAACTTTTCTGTTCCGTGGACATTGTTGCCACTTTTCTTTATCTTCTGACTTTAGTGCATCACAAAATGTCACTGGTATGTCTGTTTCTACAAAATTTAACACATAGTCGTCAAATCTGGTGGGGGGTCTCACATTTCTTTCAGGTCTCAAATTTGGCATTTCTTGAAATGATTCTTCATTTTCTTCTCGATCTTCATATACTGAATTTTCACCTTCCGACTCACTATCATGTCGTTCTTGGCCATGCACCTCTAGATTTTCTGGATAATCTGTGATATCATTTTCACTCATGCTAATTTTTACTTTTGGTATCACATGATTCACATTTTTGACTGTTTTGTTAAAGATAACGTTTCTTGAGACTACAATTTTTCTAATTTCAGGATCAAACAATCTGTAGTTGGTTGATGAGTTCACTACTGTACGAAACAACATCTTATATATATTATTGGAATCTTTTACTGCTATCCCAGCAACACCATTTTTATCTAGGATTTCTGCATATTTATTCTGCTTCATAATTTTCATTTTTTTTTCGGTAATCACACCTTCTGAGAAAATATTTTTGTTAAGATTTGGTACATATAGAACGTCATTTATTGTGCTTTTGTACCACTCACCATTTAGCAACTTTTCTATCTTAACTACTCCTTTTTCTTTCACACAAAGTCTCTCTCCATTACCAAGAACCACTGAACTAGTAAAGCTTTCATCGATAGTGGAAAAGAAATCTTTTCGATATGACATATGTGCTGAAACACCGCTATCCATGATCCAGCGATCATTCCAGGACGTCACCAAAACACTTTCTTCTTCTTCCACATTAAACGCAGACTCATACGCTGTCTTTGTCCTTGTCATCTTTTCTGTTGCTTGTATACTTTTTCCCCTTTCTCTTTGCTGTAATGTCATTTCTTACTGCAGTTAAAACAAGTAACATTCTCCTGCTTGTCTTTCAATGCTAAAGCTGCCATTGCACACTCAGATTCTTCATAGGCTGTAAGACTTTTGTCCTCGTCTAATAGTCTAGCTGTCAAGTTTGCTATGGTTTGTCTATTGTCATCCACTGACAACCAAGCTTGCCTAAAATTTCGGTATTCGGGCGGCAAAGTACTAATGATTTTCATCATGACTGCGGCGTCACTAATGGTCTCCCCAGCTTCTTTCACATGCTTAGCTAAATTTTCAACTTTATGCTATCATTAAGGGCCATTTTATACTGGTGAAACTGTTAATGAACAATCGTTTCACTTTTTTGCAAATGGTAGTAGTAAGTAGTAACTAGGGGGCGGCCTAAGACCTGGCAAGTAGCACCCTAATCCACCACCTGTACCGCTTGTACGGTAGTGGGGTCTCCGGGCCCTCCTGTTCTCTTCACGAAGTCCAGTACTTTGGCCCACTTGAGAGCTCTTAGGTCCTCTGCATCCAGGTTCGGTTGTCCGAGTACCTGATGCATCATCCTTAGGTATGCATCGCACTCCGCAACGAGGTGCCGGGATGTCTCCTCCGCCCTCCCGCAGGCACGGCAGATGAAGTCATTCCCGATCCCGATGCGATTTTTTTTGCAAATAAATCGAGTCGAGTTTATTAATCATTTCCTTGCTTGTTTCGCAGTTTTCGATGAGCGTAATCTGGTTCAGATCCATCGATGCTGTGAGAACAAACATTGCTTGGGCATCCTTTTTTAGCCATACCTCTGGGTTGATGTCAGGCTTTTTCGTAGTCCCATCGGCATGACTCCAAAGACCTCTCGCTCGTAAGGAACATTTTATTTGGAATTTCCATTGCAAATAATTTTTACCGTCGAATTTTGCTACGGATAGCTGTTCTTTGTCCGCCATTTGACAATTTTCCTCGTCACGTACACAACGATCGACGCACAACCTTCCAAAAACCGAGCCGACACACGACTTTTTACAGTTTTTCAGCGATTTCTGGGCCCGTAACCTTTTAACAGAGATTCGCGAATAAGGTTGTTTTAGGAAAAAGTCACCTAAACGGTACAAAACTAACTTTATTTTACGAAAAAGTAAAGTACAGAATTCAGAATAGCGGATAACTACAAAAATCCCCAAAAACTACCCGCAAAACAAACAAACTACAGCCTGCATACGCCATGCTTTTTCTGTTAGCCCTAAACATCAGCTGATTGTCAATTTATAACCTTAACCTCGAGAACTTTTTAAAACAAAACAAATGTAAGTAAACATTTCTAACAAAGTGGTTGACATCGTTCTAAAGTCGTTTAAAAGGATAAAAAAATAATCGATATTTTTCGCGTTTGTTTTGTTTTGATTTTTTTTTATTTGTAAATAAACAGTGGTTATTATTTGCCAAGGAGTTTTCGTTGGATCAGATATCTTGTCTCCTTTTAATCTATGGTATTGTTAAAAAATTATGATTTAATTCCTTTTACACACCTCAATCGGTTCACGGAAAATGTGTCAAAAATGAATCGCAAGATTTGATAGACAGGCTCTGTGAAGTTAAATAAAATCGTTTAAATCGCGATCGCGCAAACTTATTATTTTTGAAAAAAATATAGATCACCGTTCAGAAATATGATATTCCAGCATCTGAAGATCATTCATCATAAATCTTTCAACTATTACAGAGGTCAAGAATTAGTGTCCAATAATAATATACCTGTGTTCTCTTAAGCAATTGATGACTCCTTTTTGCAACGTTTTGTCATCAAGAAACTGGCGCAACATGTTGATAAGAGATTTTCCTTTTTTGTAAGAAATGTTGTCGAAAATTTTATCGATTTTACTGGGATCTGCTAATGAAGTCGATACCTAAAAAAATAAATATATAATGTTAACAAGAAGTGTTAGGCAGTTATTAGACACTTAAAGTTAATTTTTACGTTTATCAGCATAAGTATCCTTATCTCTATCGAGTCGACCAATCAAGTAGGTGCACTTTTAAAATCATGGCGAATGCGTGACAGCTCCAGCTGATTAAATGCACGAAAACCTCGTAAGGTACGATAAGGGAGTCGTAACGTTACGACCGTCCCTGCATACGAAACGATGTTTTGACGCATATCAGCTGGAGCTGTCACGCATTCGTCAATAGTTTAAAAGTACACTTGCTCGATAGGTCGGCTCGATAGAGATAAGGATACGAATGCCGATAAACCCGAAAATTAACTAGTGTCTATTGTTCACACTGCATTGTTCGTCGTCTTCCGCGCTGCCGTGTTCTCTGATGGGCAGTCAGAAACATCTGTAGCCACACCTAATAGTCGGGGGTTTTTTCAAACCTATAAGAAGATTTTTGGTAATTTTGTTCTAATTTGGCACACACTTAGGGATGACTCCGAAGACCACCAAACCAATATAAATTTTTTCGGCAACGGAGTACGTTAGGCGTCGCGACGCCCTAAACTTTTTTTGGGACATAGGGTCATTTTGACAGCTGTATGTATTTTAAAATTTTGGTTCAACCTCTTGAAAAGCTACGAAATGTCTTTTAATATGGTATGCAAAACATAATTTGTGACTTCCGGTTGATTGCAAAAAAAAATAATCAATTTGAAATCTAAAAATAAAATTGTATTTTTTTTCTAAAAATTTACAAAAAAAAATCCTATTCAGTATTTATGAACGGGATTGTAAAAATTAATTTTCGAGTGACTCTAAGAGGGCCCCAGCTATTCGCATCAAAAAAATGCCAATTCATGCCACGGAAAAATCACAAAAAAATCGGAAATTGACGCATGTTCAGAAAATTTACAAAATCTCAATTTTTTGACCTCGGCTGCTTAACTTAAAATTTTTTATGCACTTCCATGATCAAATAGAAACTTCCTCTTTTTAGGGACTAAAGTAACACTTTTAATCCCTAAGGGATTCAAATAAAATTTAATCCCTAAGGGATTCAAAATAAACTTAATCCCTCAGCTTAGGGATTAGAAGTAAATTTAATCCCTCAGAGATTAAAAACAAAACTAATCCCTGGAAAATTATAATTAAATTTATGGCAAGTCAAGCCAAACAGCACTTGCTCTTGGCCATTCATAGCACCTTTCTTGTAGTGGACGAACCATTCGGCGTAGAAATAACGTAATTTTAACAAAGATCTTTTCCTAAAGTGCATAAAATAGTATATAAACCTTGGGACTGAAGTGTCGTTTAATCCCTTAGCGAATTGTTGGCCTCCCTACGGTCGGGCTACAAACCTTTCACCGCGGGATTAAATTTGGCACTTCAGTCCCTAGATTTATAATGTACTATTAATCCACTTCACAGATCTGCCAAATATGTTGTTTAAAAGGCTATGTAATACACTAGAATATTAAATGTAACAATGCACGATGGGCCCCCAAGTTTTAATAATTTTTAAACAACATACATAAAAAAAGCTTTTGGCCAAAATCTTCAAAAATAACAAAAATTATGTCACGCTTTATATTTTGTCGTGTGTTTAGAAACTTTTCCAGGGGATTCCTGAAATTTTTACAGCTGTTTAGAGACAATGAAATATCCTTTTAAAAAAACTTGAATCTTGAACGCCTTTAAGATTTTTGTCTGTGAGATGTCAAACATAGAAGATTTTTACAAGTCGTCCAATTTTACGTAAAACACCATTGCTTCTTTTGTTATTTTATTAAGTTTTGAGCAGGTAAGTATTTTTTATCGGAGTGCGTGCGCCTAATCGGCAATACGTACATAAAAATAACATTTTTTACCGCCCCCTCTTCACTCGTCTCTTCCATTTGATGGTTTAATTCATAATAATATATGAGAAGGGCCAGAGAATCTTGGACTGATTTAATTTTCTAATGACTTTTTTGTTCCCTAGCCGATTTTTATAAAGTTTGGCACTTTAGGAAGCTAAAAGAACAAAGTTTACTATTTTTGTAGAAAATATGTCAAATGTCAAAAATTCAAGATGGCGGATGTAGTCAAAAATGTAGTCTGAAAAAAAAATCTAAAACTTTTTTTTTTCGGCATCTCTGTAATTTTTTATTGCCAAAATAGGAAACCTTATGCCTTTTCACGTCTAACGAGATAGCACACGCACATTCTAACCACCCCAAAGTAATGTTTCTCAAGAACTTTCTTATTTCTTATTGGATTTTTACAAATCTATATTATTTCTGGAAAGATAAATAAACCGTCAAAACGTCAAATGTCAAAAACCCAAAATTACTTTTTTGACTTTTCTGATATCTTTTGTTGCAAATCTAGAAAAACATTTCACGTTTAACGAGATATCACTCATAAAATTCGGTAAGTAGTACAAAAGTATAAGAATCGTCGTTTTCGTTAAAATTAGCTTTTTTTGGAAAAATAACTTTTTTTTAGGTATGTCCGCCATCTTGGGTTTTTGACATTCGACATTTTGACTTGGTTTATTTACCTTTGCAGAAAGGATAGACCTGTGAAAATCCGATGAGAAAATAAGAAAGTTATTGGTAAATAAAAAGATACATAATTTGTTGGGGGTAACGTTATGCGATATGTTGAGCATCTTTTGTACTACTTAACCGAATTTTATGTGTGGTACCTCATTAGACCTGAAAAGGCATAAGGTTTCCTATTTTGGCAATAAAAAGTTACACGGAGATCGAAAAAGAGTTTCAGATCTTTTTTTCCAGACTAAATTTTTGTTCGCCATTTTGAATTTTTGACATTTTACGTCTTTTGTACAAAGATAGTAAACTTTGTTATTTTAACTTTCCAAAATACCAATATTTATAAAATTCGGCTAAGGGACAAAAAAGTAATTAAGAAATTAAATCAGTCCAACATTTTCTAGCCTTTCTTATATATATTATTATGAATCAAAACATCAAATGGGAGAGACGAGTGAAGAGGGGGCGGTAAAAAATGTTATTTTTATGTACGTATTGCCGATTAGGTGCACCCACACCGATAAAAAATACTTACCTACTCAAAACTGAATAAAATCACAAAAGAAGCAATGGTTTTTTAAGTAAAATTGGACGACTTGTAAAACTCATCTATGTTTGACAGCTCACAGACAAAAATTCTGAAGGTGTCCAAGATTCAAGTTTGGTGTTTTTAAAAGGATAATTCATTGCTGCTGTAAAAGTTTCAGTAATTCCCTGAAAAAATGTCTAAATACACGATAAAATATAAAGCGTGATATAATTTTTGTTATTTTTGAAGTTTTTAGCAAAAAGCTTTTTTTATGTATGTTGTTTAATTTTATTAAAACTTGGGGGCCCATCGTGACTTGTTACATTCGATATTCTATCGTGTCATATAGTCTTTTAAAAAACACGCTTAGCAGGTCTGTAAAGGTAATGTGGGTTAAAAAATTTGAAGTTAAACATCCGGGGTCAAAAAATTGAAATTTTGTAAATTTTCTGGACATGCGTCAATTTCCAATTTTTTTGTGATTTTTTCCGTGTCTTATATTTGCAGTTTTTTTTTATTGCTAGGGCCTTCTTATAGTCACTCCAAAATAAATTTGCACAATCTCGTTCATAAATAGAGAGTAGAACTTTTTTTTGTCAATTTTTAGAAAAGAAAATACATTTTCATTAACTTTCAAATTGGTTATTTTTTTATGCAATCAACCGGAAATAAAATATCAAGTTTTGCCTACCATATTAAGGGGCATTTCATAGCCTCTTAAGAGGTTTAATCAGAATTTTAAAATGTTGACACTTGACCGAGATACAGCTGTCAAAATGACTCTCTGTCCTAAAAAAGGTTTAATGCGTCGCGACGCATAACGTACGCCGTCGCCGAAAAGACTATATTCATCTGATGGTCCCTGAAGTTATATCTAAGTGTGTACCGAGTTAAAACAAAATCACCAAAAATCTTCCTAAACATTGGAAAAAAAATAAAAAACCCCCGACTATAACCAAAGACGTCTTACAAGTAGTGTTATTGGGGGTTTCGAAGTTACCTTCACGTTGGTTTGGGGGTTTTTGTGAGACCTCCAGTGGTACTTGGATGGCAAACAAATGAGGCATCAATCAATTCTAATTAACCATAGAGAAAGTAATAGCTACGCGAGAGTGACCGATACCGTGTTATACTTGGGGAACATTGTTTGACGGCAACACGAGCGCAGCCGATGGCTACAGGAACGAACTACTTGTACAGCCAGACGCATAATAAAATACATATATATTCTCTTGGTCAATTTTTTATAGAAACGTACTTATTTAATAATAAAAAGATATGAAAAAATTTAACAGGCGCCGTTTTTCCATACCTTTTTAGTTAACAAAGCAATGCATTCGTGAAAGGTTTTAGCTCTATAGAAACCTTAACGAACTTTGTATTGTTCCATGCAGCAAAAAAAATTTCTTTAGCTTACAAAATGTTTTTGTACCCAGATATTAAAGGTAATAACATTTTGTTATGTTATTTTCTTTTATTAATTATTATATTTCATTAACAATAAGTGGTTAATCCACTATATAGCTAATCCCATAATCTCTGATAAAAATGTTCTGTCTTTCTTTTATGATCATATAGAAAGAGATGGACAGGGCAAGGTAGGTGTTTACTTGATATAAGCGTTACTTTCACTCTCCGCCTCAATGCGCTATGCGCTACAGCAACGTAGTTCCTGCGCGGCCCTATCTTTCTGTTATTCTCCGTAAGTTATTATGTTGTCTCTGTAATTAACTTAGTAGATAACGTGAGCAAAAAATTTCTATAGCTTAGCCGCAGAAAGCACTGCAAGGCCGGCTCCGGAAAGGAAGCTGACCGCCACTTAGGCAATCTAACATCTATCTTAAAAGAAGTTCCAGATTGTTGACACTTACAGGATGTGAGCTTCTCAACGAATCAAAAGATAACACAGACAAAATATTGGTGATAGTAGCACATTCCAAGCTGTTCCAGTGAGGAAAGAGGTAGTTTGTTGCTACACCGGCCATGAAGTTGGCGAAGCCCTCACAAATCCATAAGGCTGTCCACCATTCGATGGTTACCAAATTTCCTAAAAGTTCATAAAAACTGGTTGGTAAAAAAGGAGGGGGCATTAGATACATTAAAAAACAACAAAGTGAATCCGTGAATGTCGTGTCCGCAAATATAAATTAAAGTAAAACTCGTGGCATATCGGACAAACATAGAGAAAGTAATAGCTACACGAGAGTGACCGATACTGTGTTATACTTGAGGAACATTGTTTGACGGCGACACGAGCGCAGCCGGTGGCTACAGGAAGGAACTAATTGTACAGCCAGACGCATAATAAAATACATATATTCTTTTTGTTAATTTTTTACAGACACTTACTTATTTAATAATAAGAAGATATGAAGAAACTTAACAGGCGCCGTTTTTCCATACTTTTTAGTGTTAAAAAAGCAATGCATTCGCGGTTCGGTTTTAGCTCTATACAAACCGTAACTAACTTTGTACTATTCCATGCAGCTAAGAAACTTTCATTAGCTTACAAAAAGTTTTTTGGACCCTTTAAAAATCTAAAATATAAGGAGGGGGTTATAACTATGTTGAGGAATATTATCAAATATTTAAATATTTAAGATAACAACATGTTATTATGTTATTTTCTTTTATTAATTGGAAAAGCATCCCAGTTTAAAAGTCTTATGGTCAAGCCATGATGGTAATTTAAGTCTTAAAATATTTTTGCATAATTTAAGGGGTAACGTTTTTGATGAAGCAATTGTTTACTATGTTTTTCACATTTATATGCTATGACATTGCTCACATTTTAAAGCTTTCTTTCCAAACTTTCGATTTATTGAATAAAACACTCAAAGTTTTCACTGTTTTTTTAGCGTTCAAAAAAAGTACTGCCAAAAAAAATTTTTTCTCTGTTAAAATAAAAAATATTTAGAGGAAGAGGGCAAAATTTTAGAGGTCGATGGAGAGATCTTTTAGTGACGTGCAAAAATTTTTATGGTTGTTGAAGAGAGACAGCAGGATATAAAAAAGCATTTTAGAGAAAGATGAAAATAATTTAAGGCAAATGTTTACTAAAAATTTCTGTTATGTCATCTGTGTGTCATCTTGAGTTGTGTCGTGCATATGATTTTTATTTTGCAATTTTTATCCAAAAAACAGCAAAAATTGTAATTTTTCAAAGTGTAAAATGTGTAAAACCTAAGGTGGTACTAATTTCTTTCAATCAAAGTTCTTCACAGTCTTCAAATTTACCAAAAAACGTGTCTTACTAAAGTGTATTTTAGCACATCTAAAAATAATTAAACAGGTATTTAAAAAAATTATTTTAAGGGTCATCATGGCTTTACCATAAACAGATTTTATAAATGTTTTAAACTCTCTTATTGGTTGTATTTTAACCTATTATCTTCTTGCGTAACTCTGTATAAATCATCACATGATTTTCTTCAGAGATTTGGTTCGCAAAAATCTGAACCTCAATTTTCGGCACTCTTCAAATATTCCCATGCTATCTAGCTTTAATGATCCAGCCTGATTTGTAGTGATCCAGCCTGATTTGAATGGCATTTTAGACTTTACAATAAGTTCTTAATATCCACTATATAGCTAATCCAATAAACTAGCGCGATTTCCAACCAAAACTGATTAAAGTAACTTACTTTTGAAAATCCGCTTGCCAGGCTTGACGGACTTTGACAAGCGGTGGCAAAAACCGGCAGGTACAAAATTAAAATTGTTTGAAATATATTTCGACATTGAAAATTGTTCTGTCTTTCTTTTATGATCATATAGAAAGAGATGGACGGGGCAAGGTAGTTGTTGTTTACTTAATAATACAAGCATTATTTTTACTATCCGCCGCAATGCGCTGCGCGGTTCTATCTTTCTGTTAGTCTCCGTAAGTTGTTATGTTGTCTCTGGAACAAAGCGTTTTTGTTTCTCACTTCATTACGACCAGGCCTCCAATGTCTAATGGAGAATCCAGTCACCTACAGACCTGTTTCTTCCTTATTAGGAATCATCAGGAAGTCATACGATTGTACCTGGCAGTTGAAGCTACACAGGCTAGTTTGTAATCCGCGGAGACGTAGTATCTGTGTGCGCCACCTTAAACCGAGAAACAAAAACATCAAAATTGAAAAGTGCATAAGACCTTAAATACCGAATCCTGTACTTTTCCAGGGGGGGGGGCGATCGTTACCCCCTTTGCCCCAGAAAAAAGTAGACAACAACAACAAAGATGCTGGTGGTAATAACCCTGAAGAAGAAAAAACGAGAAATTGCAGAAAGTTCCTTTAAATACATTCTAGAATTCCTCCAAAATATTTTGGGACAGTTTGACCTTTAATCCGTGAGACCAAGAATATGCAAACGCATGACGAACTTACCGCGAAAACTATTGGAAATACAGAACAGTATTATAGAGTTTCTGCTTATAAACAAGTTTTAGACTAAATCAATTCGGACATAAAAAAGTATTTTTGACCTGAACACATTCGTACCATCTATGTTGGGAATTTGGAACCTTTGGTTGTTGCACTAAAACAAAATTACGATTGTTTTCCACAAACCAAAACTACACTTTTTTGCACTCGACGCGCGTTTCGCTAACAACGTTAGCATCATCAGGAGACGATAAACAATGAACTAAATTAATCTACGCTCTATCTTATAGTAACTAGTGTTGAAAATTTTATGGAAAAAATAAATAACAAATTTCCCACTATTAAATTTACTTATGAAACAGAGAACAACGGTACACTGCCATTTCTAGACACTTTAGTTATGAGAAATAAAAATAAATTGGACTTTGACCTATACAGAAAAGGCACGGCCACCAACAGGTATATTCCAAATGACTCTTTTCATTGCTTACAATATAAACTTGCAAGTTTGCACTTTTTAACATATAGATTAGTAAATTTCCCCTTAAACAAAGAAAGATTTGAAGCAGAAAAGAATAGGATTAGGAATATAGCTGGCGAAAACGGTTACGACGAAGGCCTAATAAATAAGCTGATAAATAGACATTCTTTTCAAAAGACCTTTTGGAATTCTACCTTTTTCAGACAAAAAGATACCTGCGACTCAAAATTTGTATCAATTCCTTATAATCCTAATTATACGAAATGATTACACAAAGTATTTAATAACACCGGTCTTAAATTAGTATATCAATCCGGTAACACAATAAGAAGCTTACTAGGAAATCCCAAGGATAAAACTACAGTTCTAGAAAAAAGTGGAATTTACGAAATTAGTTGCATGGATTGTGACAAAAAATATTTTGGCCAAACGAGACGCTCTATTCAAACACGTTTTAAAGAACATTTAGCACACTTAAAATACGGAAGAACAGAAAAGTCAAGTGTGGCCGAGCATGCTTTTGAAAACAATCATAGATTCACATTAGATAACCTAAAACTTCTAAAAAGTGTACCAAACAAAAAACTTTTGAATGCATATGAAAGTATGGGAATCATTAAATCCAGAAATAGTTTAAATAAAGATCCCGTTTAGTACACTTTATTCTTTGGTTGAGGGGAGATAGGATTAAAAATCGTGATCAATCACAAATTATTAGTCTTATCTCCGCCCACTAAAGGATTGTATATAAGATAGAGCGTAGATTAATTTAGTTCATTGTTTATCGTCTTCTGATGATGCTAACGTTGTTAGCGAAACGCGCGTCGAGTGCGAAAAAGTGTAGTTTTGGTTTGTGGAAAACAATCGTAATTTTGTTTTACATTCGTACCAAGTTTAACATGAAGCCAAAATCAAGGAAAAATTAACTAAAGTCGTTTTTAAATACTATAAACTGATTTATTAATCCAAGACACAAATTCTTGAACTTTTATTGAGAAAGTCAGTATTTGGAAACAATATTGGTCAGAAGTAGGCAAAAGCTTAAATCAAAACATACCTGATAGCGTTTTCGAGGCAATGAACAAGTGAGGCAATATTTTTCCGTTGATTAGAACATTCTTGGATGTTTGCCAGTAGTTTAATTTTGTATTAAAAATGGCATTTGTAGTGTCATTTTCTTAAAAATTTTCGCCTGCTGCGCTTTGAAACAATTGATATATTTACAATTTTAGTTTAATTTCAAATCAAAAAACGCATTCTTTAGAGCAATTTTCTTAAAAATTTTCGCC
Source organism: Oxystoma pomonae (assembly GCA_963921995.1). Taxonomy (NCBI): domain Eukaryota; kingdom Metazoa; phylum Arthropoda; class Insecta; order Coleoptera; family Brentidae; genus Oxystoma; species Oxystoma pomonae. The sequence goes on from OY998172.1 coordinate 45,190,553, forward strand.
TGCGGTGCTATAATACCATTGATATTTACGATTTTAGTTTATTTTGACTCAAAGATTACGGTTTTAATGTAATTTTTTCAAAAATTTTCTTAAACATTTTTTAAAATAAAAAATGTGTGAAATAAACGACCAAACCTGAGTAGCCCCTCCCTAGATTGATATGTTCCTAGCTGGGACCGCCACTGGCTTCATACTATGTGGTCCTCAAGCAATCGCTCCGGAGGAGGCTTGTTGCGCAGGTCTGTAGGTGTCTGGATTCTCCATTAGACATTGGAGGCCTGGTCGTAATGAAGTGAGAAACAAAAACGCTTTGTCCGATATGCCATAAGTTTTTCTTTAATTAAATTCATTGTTTACCGATATCGCTGAAATGGCCTAGTGTTACAACATGTTAGAGTCCTGAATTTCCTGATATTTTTAAGAAAAAAATTTGGAGATCTCTGGTTTTGTTTTTGGAAAATATGAATAGATGCAATGGCCCACTCTATTTGCGATATCTTTTTAAGTCCTTACGTCGTTGTACAGTGACTGGAGTCGGAATAGTAATCGTTCTTGTTACGTCGTAAAATACGACCCAAAATGACTACACTAGCGCCCTCTTTGTTACTGATTTTTTGGTGGTGTTTCACTACCCAAAATGTTGCCCATCTCAACTTTGGGATTTTCGGTTACTAAAATGAACTTATTTTTATACACTTTAGACAATGGCAAACAAAAAATTATAATTTTATAATTACCGTTTATTAAATAGTATTTATATGGGCACTATGGGAGCAAAATTTAAAAACGCAATTCGGTTACTGATAAATATGCTTAGAAAGGGAATGAAAAAACACGTACGCCCTTGATTTGTTTGTGTTTAAACGAAAAATATTGTTTTTTTAATGTAAAAAAAATGGATGCTACTAAAGCCCTCTTTTTAGGATTCCATGGTCAAATACCTATCTCGGCCGAAACATAAAACGTCTCCAAAATGCCATTGAATGGTGTTTGTAGTATTTTTTGCCGTGTTTAGTAAATATAAACAATGGCGGCCACTTCGAACATAAACGACGGCATTAAAAATGGCGAATATTATGAGAATCCCTAAAAATACACGTAAATAGACTACAGTCGTCAAACATTCCCAAATGAACCACTTTCCACGACCCAACATGCGACTGGAAAACGCTCCAATAATTCCGCCGATGACCTTACTTTTTATTCGATTTTTCTAAATAAATGAAACTTATGAACTGTGAAATAAAATTTAGTTTTTTTACTTCGTGCGGCAGAGAAGGAGAATATAATGCCACTAGTTTCTTTGGAAACTTTTCTTCTTTACAAGAAAAGGGCACTTAAATTCGTCAAAACTCCGGCCGGAAAACGTCACAAGACCGGCCAGAAACGTCGCAAGTTCACTTAATGTGAAAGTTGTTTAGACGTTTATACGTCGGCAGAACGCAACGAGAGTCTCATAAAAACGTCCACACGACGTCACTGGTTTACTAGAAAATGCACCAACGCGTGACAGGTCGGCTAAACGTTAGGTAGACGGTAACAATGGTACTGCAGTATTATCTAACGTTAAAGCAACGGAATTTTGTCGTACGTAAGACTGTCTGAAGATCACTAATTTATACACCCAAATTAACGTCTATTTAGGTGAAGTATGTGGTCATTGGTCAGAAAATTGTTGCTTGAGAGGAGACCAAAATTCGTATAGTCTTATTAGGAAGACATGTCCAGGACCGATTTTAACAGTTTTGGCCTATAATATTTTAACATACCTACATGATGGCCCTAAAATCAGCTAATAAGAACATGGTTTTATTTTATTTTATTTTACTTGAAAATTTAACTAAATTCATATGTATGAGAAACGCAATAAGTTATTTAGATATTCTGCTCATCAAAATTCCTATAGGGTGGTCTCAATAGAATTTTCCGATGAGTTGTCCAAACGCTGAAGTACGAACAAACAGAAGGTGATTTTAATAAGTCAAAGTTACTAACAGAGAGTACCAAAAAAAAAATAGTTGATCTATACACCGGACACTGCAGGCTGAAAGTACCATTACACAGAATAAGTCAAGTAAGGACACCGAATGTAGGCTCTGTATGGAGTATGATGAGACGGCCAGACATGTGCTGTGTGAATGTCCGGCCATTGCACGTCAGTATCTTCGGTAAATCACAGAGCGACGGACTGGATCTGAATGATGCTTCACCAAAGCAAGTTGCGAGCCTCTTTAAGGGGCTGAATATTTTCTAGCAATAAAAAGATGGTAAAAGTGAGCCACAATAGACCCAATAGTGGTTTGCTAAAATTAAACCGAATAATTACAAGATGCGGGTTTTCAAAACCAAAACATAGAAATAAGAAGTTGATGCATTATCAAGGTAGCTGTAAAATAAATATAAAATATATTTTGTTTATAATCAGCTATTCCCTCGGTTTCTAATAAAATAAAAAAAATTGCCAATTATTTTTAAAAGGGGATACGTTTAACCAAAAACATCAAAGTGAAAGAGGTCCAAGGAGGAGGATAAGAGTGGTTGCAAAAAACTACTTTGAAAAAAAACATTTTGAGAAAAGATATCACATATAAGGACTAACAATCGACTTTATCTCTTATGTATACAATGTTTCTTTTAGCCACTTTGTACATTACCAAACACTTTATAGTATATAGTAAAAATTGAAACCAGATAGAATTGATTCACCATAAAAGTAAATGTTATTTTATCAAATTAAACTGAATTTTCCTTTTTTTGCGTTGCGGCTTCTGCTAGATTATTTTATCGGTACACCCTGTAAGTAACTTTGACTTAATAAATTCACCTTCTGGCAATATAATACTGATAAAAAATATTTTCTATAATTTTTAATATTTTTTGGTTTTTAGAAAGCTGATGTTATCTGAGAATTCTACTAAGATCACCCTATAGGAATTTTTATGAGTGGAATATTTCAATAACTTATTGCGTTTTCTCATACATATGAATTTAGTTGAACTTTGACGTTTTATCCTACCTTTATAGTAAAATAAAACCATGTGCATTGGCTGATTTTATCTAAATATTTTTAGGGCCACCCAGTGTGTGTGTGTTTTAGAATATTATAGGTTAAAAAATAATAAAATCTGACCTGGACATGTCTTCTTAACAATACTGTATGAATTTTGGTGTCTTGTGTCTCTTTTTTTAAAAGATATTGCAAATAGAGTGAGCCATGGCATATTTTCCTATTTTCCAGGGGCGTACCTTTAAACGGGCATAGCTCAAAAACAAAACCGTGACCGCCACCCCCCCATTTTTTTTTAAATATTATCAGGAAGGTCAGGACTCAGAAATATATTGCAACCCCAAGCCATTTCACCGATACCGGTAAACAATGTATATAGTGCCCCCTCCTTTTCTCGAGGTAGTTTTAGCTAGTATGTATGACATTTATTGAAGAAACAGAGACGCGACAAGAACATAACAAAATCAAAAAAAGGCAGTTTCAGTGACGTTGAAGGGGTTGTCGAGGCTCTCTTTCATCAAAATATATCATACATACAGGCGTTGTATGAACATAAGTTGTTCATACAACCATACAGAGTATCTAGTTTTAACTACATATATAGGGTGTAAAGACGACACAGAAGCGGTTTCAAGTATTTGGAGTACGATTTTAAACAAAATTTAGAATATATCTATTTATTTGCCCATGCAACTTTGAAAGTGAATATCTCAAAAAGTAATTAATGGATTTAAAATTTTTTAAAGAGGTCACAGTTCGCCCAAACTACATATTTAAGGAAAAAATATATTAACTTTGAACTATATATACTGGAGAACAAAAAAAATGCAACACCGGAAAGGACAAATATTTTTAAAGAAATTTATTTATATATTAATATATTAGGATACCTTAGTAATTGATTACATTTTCAAGAAGATTCCTCCATGATAAATCATCAAAAAATTAATAATGAGTGGCTCCTCCATGGTTATTTATGCACTTGTTTGTTCTATTGGGCATTGACAAAATAAGATAGTCTGTATCATATTGAGGAACACTCATCCAAATCCTCCTTAAGGCATGCCAGAATTCATCTAAGTTTCCAGGGGGACGTGGTAATCGACTAAGATTGCGTCCTATCGTACCTACGTGTTCGATAGGAGACAAGTCAGGCGATCTTGCTGGCCATTCCAAAGTCTCTATGCCAAGTTCATTTAAGAAGTCCATAGTTTCACGAGCAATATGCGGTCTGGCATTATCTTGTTAAAAGAACGCATTTGGGATAGTTTGTAGGTAGGGATGTAAAACTGGCTGCAGCTGACTGCACTTCATCGATATGTCGCCGAGCAGTTGATGAGCACTAGAGGTGATCTGCTTCCTAAACATATACCATGATACTTTGCTGTTTTGCTATATCACGTTCAACAGCAAAGTCTAAATTTCGTCTCTCACCTCAGAATCGCCTAACCCTTATGTGTCCGTCCATCATGGCCACCTAAACAAAACCTGGATTCGTCGCTGAAGCTTATGGTATTTCATTCGTCATTCCAGTTTTGCCGAGATCTGCACCACTCCAAGCGGCGAGCCTTATGTTGTGGGATCAAAGGTAGCACCAAAAGGGGACGGTAAGCCCTCAGCCCTATAACAAGCAGTCTTCGATTAACTGTCATTCTTGAAAACACTCGTCCTGTAGCTGCAACTAGAACATCTCTCACTTGGCGCATACTGTCCCGTCGATTTCTGAGAGCAAGAAGTCTGAGATGCCGTAAATCACACCTTGTAATAATCTAGGGCGTCGACGTCTAGAAGTCTCATCATTGGATCACCTTCTCCAAACTCATAACACTGTTGATGGATTGGCGTTAACCCTTCTTGAAATTTCCCATAAATAAAAACCAGCCTCTTTCATGCCCATGATGCGTTCTTTATCGAAGTCGTTTAAATGATCAAATTGTTACCGACCGCGAACTCTTGGTATTTTTATTTTTTAAGTAAACTGTAAGCAGTCCAAAAACACCAAAAACTACGAGAAAAATGATTTAAAATTTTCAGAAAAGGTCTTTTATGTGTTTGTTGTTTTTAAAAATGAATACAAAAAATCTGTGAAAAAAGGAGAGATTAGAAGACAAAAAATATTTCTTTTGAGATAAGGTATACACAAAAATAATTTTTATTCAAATAATTATCCATATACATGGTGTTGCATTTTTTTTATTCTCCAGTATATATAATGTAAAATGGACATCCAGAAAACGTTTCACCAATTTTCGACAAATCATGGTAGTGAGTTTTAAATGGGACACCCAGTAACTTTCGTGATTATGTAAATACTTACCAAACCATTGATGGGCAAGTTTCTTCGCAATGGATTTTACTACGCGATATTTATCAGTTACAGTATCATTTTCGGGGTCGAAAAGAAGGTCCGACTCTTGGTAAGTTATTAACCTAAACAAGCAAAATGATATCGTTAATAATAAGTGTTGTCTTGTATTGTAAATATTGTTGCATGGTTTCTATATTTTTGTTTATTATTTTCATCTAATCTAAGGGCGCAGCCGAACGACCCGACCCAACTGTCACCCAAACATAAAAAAGGAACTTTTAATATTAAACATTTTTTTTATCAGCAGCAATTTTAAAACGTGTCAAAAATAGCACTTTTAGTAGATTTAAGGACAGGCCCGCCAGCCTTTTTATTAGGAGTAGAGATTATTTTTTTTCTGTGAGCTATATCACATGACCCGTTTTGAACATTACTTCGACATTTCCTGACCTAAAAGTCACTGACTGAAAAAAAGAATCTCTACTCTTAAATAAAATATACCAAACATCAACCAACAGAGAAATAAAAAGCAAGGTAAGGTCAGCAAAACAGTAATGTCAAGGAATAGAAGATGCTAAACATGACACTTTTAATTTGCAAAAACGCATAAAGGAAGCAGCCGGATTATTTAATAAAAGACAAGCTGGAATCGTCCTGGAACTAAAACACCGAAACTTTTTTAGAAGGGGTACCATTTGTAACCACATAAAAAATACGGGAACCGATTTCATCTACCTAAACTCGGGAAGTACTACAGCACACTTTGATGAGATTCATGCACTAACAATCGAGTATAAACCTAAAATAGTTTGTCTTTCAGAAACCCATTTGAGTGAAGCAATAAATTTAGCTGAGGTAATAATACATTCAAAGCATAGATAACATCATTGATGAAATAGACAAAACAGAGTATATTGAAAATAATTCTAATGATTTTCAGTATAATCTTACAACTTAAAAATAAAAATAGTCCTGATAATTTAAGCATTGAATTCTTAAAAAATATTTATGACAGTATAGAAAACCCATTTATAAATCTTATAAACTCGTCATTAGAGCGTGGTGAAATTCCTTATGAGTTAAAAATAGCAACGATAATTCCAACTCAAAAAAAAAAGAATAATAGCACTGAGGCTAACAATTTTCATCCTGTTAATTTGTTACGAACGATCAAGAAAATTTTAGAAAAGTATGTGTATAACCAACTAATTGAATACATCAATGAAAATAACATACTTTTGGATAAATAATCCGGTTTTCGCAAAGAACATAGTTGTAAAACAGCATTACAGCTGGTTTTGGATGATTGGAGGTGTGCAGTAAGAAACTAAGAACAATAGGCATTACAGGTGTGGTTTTAAAGTGGGTCGGGTTACTTAAAAAACAGGAAACAGTGTGTCAGAATGAACGGAAGAGTGTCTGACAAACGAGAGAATGTACACGGAATACCACAGGGAAGTATTTTAGGTCCCTTGTTGTTTATTTTTTACATTAATGACGTTGTTGATGAAGTGCAAGAGTCAGAGATCAATCTGTTTGCAGATGATAAACTGTGTTACATCACTGGTAACAATGTTAGTGAATTGGTGTCAGCAATCAATGGGGATTTAAATAAAATTTACATTTATACTCAAAAAAACCTTCTTAAAATAAATGCTTCCAAGAGTAAATGAATGGTTTTTGGTAATGCACGTCAAAAATAAGAATTCAGCCATTATCCTCTGCAAATCGGGGGTACCGAAATGGAATGTGTTAGGAAGTTTAGGTATTTGGGAGTCCTAGTGCATGATAAGTTGAGTTTTAAAGAACATGTTAATCTGGTAATCTCTAAAATTAACTTTGAGATAAATTACCTGTCAAGGTGTTCAAACTACTTGACTTTTTAGACAAAAAGATTAATTTACAACACCCTTATTCTTCGTCATTTTAACTATGCTTCTACAATCCTTTGAACACTAGGCAAGAATGGAATTCAACGTTTACAAAAATTATAAAATCGGGCAATGAGAATAATTTTGGGGTGCTCAAAATATACATCCATTAAGGCCATGCAAAAATGTTTACAAGGATTGCCAGTGATGGAATATTTTGAATTCACCGTTTTGGTTTTTAAAATTAAAATTGGTCGTTGTCCTTCCTATTTAAAAAGCAAGCTTATCTGCAGCAAGCAAATACATCATGTAAACACAAGGCAAAGACACGATTTTTATCTGCCGCAAAGGAAAAGTAAAACTAGACAGAGTTCTCTTTTTTATAACGGTTTGGATGCTTTTAACAAACTTCCACAAAATATCAAGAATAATAGCTCTATCAATAGTTTTAAATCGGCACTTAAGATTTACTTACTTAAGAAGTGCGATATACATGAACCAAACAGTACCTAATTGATAATAGGTTTTACCATTTCTACCACAATAACTGTTGAAATTATAATTTTTTTGTGTTCGTAATGGTGTTTGCATACTTTCAATTATTTTTAACTATTTACTTTTTATGTATATAATATTTTATGTTAGTTAATATTTATCATATTATACTATTTAAGAGTTACAGTTAGAAAAGATTTAGGAACTTCTAAAAACTTTTTTATGCGCAAACTTACTTTTATAGTTATACTTTTGTACTTACCATTAACTATGAATTAGCTGTACTTGTACAATTTGCTAAATAAAAAAATTTAATATTAATTAAAAAATAATGAAGCTACATATAACATGTAACTTCATTATTTTTTTATTATTATTAAATTTCTTTATTTAGCAAATTGTACAGATAATTCACAGTTAATGGTAAGTATAAAAGTATAACTATAAAAGTAAGTTTGCACATAAAAAAGTTTTTAGAAGTTCCTAAATCTTTTCTAACTGTAACTCTTAAATAGTATAATATGATAAATATTAACTCACATAAAATATTACAAACATAAAAAGTAAACATAAACATGACAACCGATAACCGGTCCGAACAGCCAGAATAATTCTCAAACCAAGGCATAGATATAACACCAGAGGAAGTACAACACGCAATATCTTCAGCTAAAAACAGAAAAGCGGTAGGGTAAGACGAAGTATTCACTGAGGTTTTAAAGCTGAAAAAAACGAAGATTCGGCAAATACGCTGGCGAAACTTTGTAACTTGATTTATCGCAGCGGTAAAATCTCCAATGACTGGCTAAAATCAACCTTTGTTACACTGCCTAAAAAATATTCAGCAAAGAAGTGTAGTGATTACCGCCTAATCAGCCTAATGAACCGTATGTTAAAAATATTTATAAATATTATTATTATTATCCATATCCATAAAAGAATTTACGGAAAATGCGAATCCTTTATGGGCGACATGCAGTTTATATTTCGTGGTGCGTTCGGGACAAGAGAGGCCTTGTTTGGCATTCAAGTCTTAGTTCAGCGGTCAAAGGATGTGTCGGTGCCAGTATATGCCTATTTCATAGATTATGGGAAACCGTTTGATCGAGTCCAACACGAAAAGCTCATAGAATCGCTAATCGCTTGATGACCGATATCTAAAGATAATCGCTAATCTATACTAGAATCAGACTGCTCAAATAAAGGTTCATGTCCAACTGTCCGAAGAGGTTCAAATAGGAAGAGGTGTACGCCAAGGTTGTATATTATCTGCGCTGTGAGAGATAATACCTATAGTAACAAAATAATTGAGAATACACTTCATAACTACGATATGTCTACAACACTGTCATAACAGCAGACACGCTGGGAGGCCTGCAAGAGTTGTTGAATCAAATTGAGGCCAAAAGTTCACAATTTGGGCTTAACCTAAATGTTGGAAAAACAAAATGGACGGTAATATCCAAGGAAAAGAACATTAGAGGCATTGGAAAAACAAAAATGGACGGTCATATCCAAGGAAAAGAACATTAGAGGCATGTTAGAAGTAAATGGACAGCAAATCAAACTGAGACAACATGCAAGAAGTTCGTGCAAGAATTGAACAGACCAGATCATCTTTTATCAAAATGAAATCAGTGTTGTGTAGTCGCGATCTTAATACTACTCTCCGAATTCGTGTGCTTCGGTGTTATGTTTTTAGCATCTTATATTATGGCAGGTGAAGAAGAAGAAACTTAAAAAAGAACTGTGAACCCCCGCCCCCCTCCCATGCTCAAAATATTTTTTTCAATACCCCACTGCCTATTGAAGCTTACAACCAGAAGGAACTACCGCACCGTGATAAAAACTTACCCCAAGTCTGCGGTAAGTCCTGTTGCAAAATTAGGAACAGCAATCATGTCTAGTTTTTGAAGGGACAAATTTATATTAAAAAAATTGTTGTAATATTCGAAAACTTTTGGAGTAACCTCCTTTGCCAAATCTACCTAAAATATAAAAATATTTTTATATAGTTTACGTTGACCTACTTCGATAGTTTCTATAAATTTCTTTCCACATTGGTTTCAGTTCTTCACGTAGAAATTTTTAAGCTTACACTGCCAAAAAAACCGCATTAAATCTCATAAAAAACGCACCTGATTTTTATCAGTTATTATAAGGTTTAAAAGCTTTTGTGAAGTAAAATTTTAGATTTATTGAAGTTTTTAATGATATATGAGCTATGTCTTTGATTTTGGTAAGATTTTATGCGGTTTCATGTTACCTGATCCTATATCTGACACTTATAAATATGTATAGAATTTTATAGTGAAACAGGTTTATAAAAACCGTTTTCTAAGAGATTTTATAATCCAAGAGTCATAAAACTTAGTAGGTTTCTATGAATATATAAGCAAATTTTTTATGAAACTTTTTAATAATAAAGTTTAAAGGTTTTTATGAACATCTTGTTTCATTAGTAGCTTACTATAAGTTGGTAAAAATATAAGTTTTTATAAGTCTTCCTATAGATATAGTCAGACATACTCAAAAAATTTTACATACTTTTATGTGTTCATCTTTAAAAAACTATACACTGTGGTTTTGAAAATATCCACAATTTTTATGACTTTCCTAGAGCATTTTCTATTCTAGCAGGCTCATAATATTTTATAGGTTTCTATAATAAATTTACTATTCTTTTATAATTTTACTTGCTACATGGCTAAGGCCTTTGAAACAGAAAACTCTCATAAAAACTCGGTTTTTTTCGACCACCTGAAAATTAATTAAAAGAGCTATACTTAGTATACTTACTTACTTAGTTATATACATCCACAAAAAAAAGACTCAAGAAATCTTATAAAAAAAGCCTCACAAAATCTCATAGAAACTTACCAATGTTATAAGATCTTACCTGCCTTAACCTATATACTCTTTGAAATAAATAATAAGTCGTAAAAACTTTTTTCGCCGAGCTGAACTGAAAATCTTATAAAAAAAAACTATAATCACATAATCTGTGGTAAATACTTTTATAAAAAAAACATTTGTTAGCTTATGAAATCTTGCATGCTTTTATAAACAATGCCTCAAAAAATTTTATAGAAACTTATCAAAGTAACATCTCTCCCACAGCTTCTGGAGACAAATAAGCACTTATACGAGATGTCGTAGGATCGCCTTTTTCGGCAACTTTTTAAACACCTATATTAGTATTCCAGCTTCTTGTTTCATCCCGGAGTAACCTTGTATCCCGGGACCTTGCTCTCTCAAGGTGTTATACTAAGTTATTTGGGTGATAGCAGGTTTGAATAGGTTTAAAACATCATGTTTTTTCACAAAAGCGCGAATAGCTCCGGGACTATTAGAAGTGGTGAAGGTTGACGTATGTCAGAATCAGTGTCTTGCCGAGCCTCACATTTTGGTGTGGTTAGGTTTTCGGACCGACGCTTGGTAACGGAGTTATTGCCCATTAAGGTTTTAGTTTGGAAAAATATTCAATATCTTTAAAAACAAAAACTTTTTTAGAAATCTGTTATAGCCACAAGTTGCGCATATTTGAGATACAACTTTTGATATGTTGAACGGCTTGGGTTAAATCATATTAACTGAGCTAGGGCCTAGGCAATGTTTTTTAGATTTCAATTCCTCAAATCTACTTTTTTGTTTTTGAGCCAAATTGGTTGAAATTTTGTCTATAGTAGGCTTAGGGGTGTTAGAGACTTAAAGCGCTTTTAGACTTAAAAATTTTTGAGTGTTTTTGGATTTTTCACGATGTGACTTGTTACACGGTGCGGCATTGACTGCGCTCTGCAAAAAGATTTTTGGGGTATATTTATAACCTCGTTTCGCGCGTAGGTTGGCCCGGAGGATATTTAGGGGTTGACCATTTTTTGGTATAGCGCTCCGGGTAAAAGATTATAAATATGTTTTGTGTGCATTGGAAAGTTATGAGCCGATGTCCTGCAGTTTTGATATTGAAATATCTGGAAATTCAAGATTCGCCTAGCAGTAGTCTGGTGCAGTGAACGAAGCTGAGACTCTCAATTGATATCCGGGAAGTCACATTGGCTGCCATCCTGCATTCAGCCCGCTAGAATTTCGACGCTCATCATCTGACGACGCATCCGCCGTCCAGCCCTAGCAGCTAGCAGGGACAGCACAGATAACCGGCCCACGACGATTTATGGTTTCCGGTATCTGGTCGTATACGTATAAAGGTTTAATTCCCCCTATTTATACAGGGCGAGAATTGATCCTAGTGCCGTAATGTATTTTTTGTTCGGTTGTAAGAATTCGTTTCAAAGCAACGGAAAAAGAATTCGAACTGAATCAAACCATAACTTTCTTCCTACACTCTAGTACACCCTTACAGCGCTTGGGGAATTTATTCACGGTTGTATTATTTTCTACGAAGTAATCTCGTACTCCAGTGGATTAATCTCCTAACCCTTCGAACAGTTTCAAGGACCATAGTTGTTCTGAACTATTTTCTGTTTTGCCTAGTGGCCATTTTTCCGCTACTGTTAGCGAAGGACTATTTTTTAGTAGTTTGATTTTAGTTGTTAGAATTCGCTTGGGCCATCTCCCTTTTTAACGTTTTATGTGTATAGGTGCCCCAAGTGCGAACATCTTGGCCATATTTTTATTCAAAATCAAATCACAACTTAGTCAGGCAGCAGCCATAGTTCGTGTATCACGTGCACGTTTGATTTTTATTTTATTGAGGCGGGAAGGTGGAAAACTTTTTGGGACCTCTAAGCTCTTGGCGGTAGTAGTAGGGGTTCCAGGCCACTTTCCCCATGTAAATCCCCATAAGACGAAAACGTGGTATTTTTTTTATCTACATAGAAATTTGCATATGACTCTTATATTATATATTTATTTTGTATATTTAAAATTATCTAGATAAGACTTTTAGATCTATTGATCACAAGTATTATTTTAAGAATATTTATTAACTTTGAGTTTGGTAGGTATTATAAATATACAATTAGTTTGTTTCAATTTTATATATTTTATAATATACATTTACTTATTCTTACATAATAAAAATACAGTTCCTATTAAACCTTATACATTATACTATTATACATTATACTACTTAAAATCTAAACGAGCCACTACAATCCAAAGTTTATCTTAAATTTACATACTATTACATTTACTTACGATTTAGCACTAATAAATCTATACTTAGATATGTTCTTATAGGCTAGATACGTACATCTCATGATATAGGCGTAACACTATAATGCCCCCAAGGTAAAGTATTGGGCGAATTATTTGATATACATCGTTTGTCATCATGGGGGCTTAGTCCTACTTTGGTTTGCTTGACAGAATATAGTTCATGTTTGTTTGATTGAATCGAGCTTTGTGTAATAATTTTTTAATTGAATGTACTAAGACATTCTACATAGTCCTCAAAGGTTATATGAGTTTTAACCACGGATTTCTTTACACCTTTTGCCTTTGAGATGATGTCACATACGAGATTTTCTTGGTGCTCAATATTAAGAACCTTTATAGCGTACATTTTCGATCGAAGTCCAATGAAGTGAGTCATAATTTTTCCATTGTTCTCATCCTTCATCATTCCCAATACTTTTTTGTTTACCCTCGGTATCCCATAATATTATTTTCAGGATAATCGGAAGTATCAAAATATTTGTAGCAGTCTTTTTTCATCACCTTATACACATCATTCTTTATTTCATAAACACACGAGTCAGTATCAGTATAGGCTAACTCACAATTTGGGAAACTTTTTTTTATATAATTAATAATAATGCAATGTCCAAAATGCATATCCCTACGTATATTGGTTTGTTAAAGTAAACCTCTGCTTTTTAAAGTTCAACTGCCACTAAATTTTTGTTAAAAATACAAACACTTTTAAACTCAGGCCTTGATGTTAACGTCTCGGCTCCATAACGTCCATTCCATTTATTAACCAATTTAACAACACTATGGTTACGAATATTCTCCATAGTTTTACCAAATACAGCATTATTCATCAACTTAAATAAATTTTTCTCAAATTCATTCTTTGCTTCCTGTCGCAATTGCGTGTTCAAGTCAATGTAAGGCTTAAGCCATGCAGACTGTCGAAAACTTAGAATCCTATGAATTTTTTCTAGTTTAATACCAAGTTGCAACGCTTGTTTTAAATTGCGATAGTGAATAATATAGTCCTTTTTGTCATATAATGTAGCTAATAGTTTTTTGTTTTTGGTACTTTTGTCATCAAATGGATTTCGATGTTCAGGGCATGGGGGTAAGTCGGAAAAATAATCATGCAGCTCTACAGGAATGCTTAAATTTACTTCTAAGATGTATCCTTCAGAGGAATCATCAGAAATTTCTTCCACTTTGAAATTTTTTAAGTCAGTTTCTCTCAACCATTTAAATTCTCCATACGGTAGATATTGACTCATACTAAAGCCATATTGATTGTTTATATCAAAATATGCCAAAAACGTTGTTTCTTTGCTTGAATCATAATTAGGCATATATTTGTTGTTGGCCTCAACATATCTCTTTGAGCATTGGCTAAGTCCCCCTCGAATTCCACGTTCAATAAAGGTCACCATATTATAATCTATCAGAAGTTCAAGTTTTTGTTGCGTTATATATAACATACAATCCCAAGTATATCCTGGAAGCGTATAGTAATTTGCTGGATCCAAGTCATATGTTCTATGAGTGCTTTGTCTAAATTGTTCGAAAATTTCCACCAGCAACATTATATCAACTTTCATGTAAAATTCCAAATAACTTTGCAGACCCTTACAGTTAAAACTTGACCAAACATTTTGAGCATGGTATAGTCATCATCGCTTATGTGGCTATTGGACAAAATATTAAAAAACATTGTCATTTTTCTTGTAAGGTATCCCAACTACTCATATAATCGTAACAAAATACTCCTTTTCTTTCTTTTCTTTCTCTCTCTGCGTCAGTTAGATTGAGAAATTTATTTTTTAATATTGGATATTCTTGTAGGTAAGAAGCTAATTCCTGCAGACTGCTAGCCATGAACCGGTACGAATCAATAAATCGAAATTCAATTAGGTTCTCTTGAATTTTTTTTGTAAAGGAAATGTATTTTTCTTTATTGGTGGGAAGTACGTTTATAGAACCATCCAACTTGGCAATACTTCCTATTATTAGATTTCCATCATAGGAACTTAAATTATGAAAAACTACTGGTACCGTGTGACTGTCTTGAAAATTTAAGTTACAGTTTTCATGTGCTGCTCCTCTGAACTCTGATGTTAAGTGATTGTGATCACGCATTCTTTTCTTGTTTTTTACTCAAGGGTTCCATAGGTAAATCACATAGTAACACAGTCTCCAAGTTTTCAGCGAAATCCAGTAGTTCTTTGGCAAACCAGTCCATACAATCAGGTCCAGTGTATGAACGATAAAAAGATAATGATTCGTCATAAGAACATTTAACGTAGTATCCTATAGAACAAGGAATGTGTCTTTGATAATTTTGTGTGGTTTTTCCATTGTTTTCATTAATTGGAAGTAACAAACATTCAATATCGGAGTAAATAATAAATGGAGCTACCTGCTTATTTTTAAAGTTTTTGAATTCAACTATTTTTTTATCCTCGCTAGGCAACTTTGGAACTACTATACTATTAATTATCTTACAATCTTTAGCATGTTAATTAAGTCCCTGTTCAGAGTAAAAATAGTGTAAACATCTATCACATATCCACTTTGCGACTTTCATTTTACTCAGTTGACAACTGACCAGTCTCGATAGATTTTTTATCCACACAAAGTGAAAACTAGGGTGAGATAAATCGAAAATCTCCTCATTTTCAGAATAGTATTTATCTTGAAGCAATAATAAGTTTATATGCTTTGAACATTTGTCTTCTGTAATGTATGCAGGTAACACTTTAAAGTTACCATTAGACATTTTTTGAAGTCTGTAGACGTTGATGGAAACATTGTTTTGTTTTTCAAACTTCGAAATTTGCTTTAAAGTCATTGGAAACTTAATGCCACTTAAGTTAAGCACTTGTTGAGGATGGGGATACGATGATATACGATACGAATGACTACTCGCAGGATACATTGCCGACACAACAGCCCAAGCAAAACACATGCTATCTTTGTTTTTTACATTAACACAAGCTCCTTTATTTAAAATGACTTTTGGTATTTGTAGATGACACCCAATCTTCATAGGATTATATTTATTTATGCCAAACATAATGTTGTTTATTCTGCCAAGAGACCAGCCGGATTGATTTTCCTGAAATTCCTCCAAATCAGTTAAGACTTTTATGCTTCTACTGAACCACTGAGATAAATTTGTATTTCGATAAATAGGAGCATTAGAGGTATTAAGATGTTTTGTTTCAGTCATTAACTCACCTCGTTTTAAAACTTGGAAATCTCCACTTAAAACAGCATTTACTTTTATCATTCCTTCTTTCTTTAAAATATTTTCTATTCTTCATTTAAATAAACTAAAACAGTCATCCAAAAATGGTTTCGGATCAGTATGTTTTAAGTTCGTAATAACTCCACTTCTTAGTCTGTTCTCAAAAGCTGAGTTTACATCCTCCCACTGCACCCTATGCTTCGCCGTTTCTTTGAGAGTCCCATGACCAGCTCCTTGTGAATTCTGATGTTTTTCAAATTATGCCTACACTCCTTAACTTGTCCAAGGCAAGCTGTTAGATGAGCTTTCTCTGTTACGGTACTAGATTTTTTAAGTACAATACTTATTTTTCGACTAGCTAGTGCACATTCTTTTAGCTTTTTTAAAATAAACTTATCATCCATTTTTTCACAGCTCCGATTCAGCTGACATTTAATTTTATAAATTAACTCCGTTGCAAACTCATTTTGATCAATTAGAAATATAAAATATTTAGGTCACAAAACACTTCTTATTTTTAAAATTGACGTGTGCTCACCGCGAAGGCTAAAGTACTACTAACTGGTTTGTTACAAGTTCAGGATTAATATAGCCGGGTACTACTTAACCTACTCTTTTACATTAGCTTTGACCGCTTTTAAACAATGTTTGAAAATATGTGTAATGCCATCTTTACTTTACACGCAAGATATTGGTTGTACTTAGGTAATTAAGCGTCTCTGCCGTACCTCGTCTTGCTTCCTCCCGCTACACGCCCTACCGCCCTGTCTCCGAGCCTCGCTGGCTTCTTTACGAAGCTCAGTATGTAGGCCCATCTTAGATAGCGCAGGTCATCCTCTACTGTGGACCACGTCAGATGCCTTAATCCTATTAATTTTAAGATTAAGATGTATCGATGTGATGCCTTAATCCTATTAATTTTAAGATTAAAATGTATCGATGTGATGGAAAAACTAAGTGCATCTCTGTTTAGATTCAGCGTTTATTAAGATTTTGTTATATAATTAATTGGGGTCAAAATTTCCATATAACTTACGAAAATTCGAACATGTCACAGAAAATACATGGAGTCAAAGTGGTTCAAACTAGAGGAAAGGTTTATGCTGCATTACTTTCATTTATTCTATAAAATCGAAGACAAAAAGTCTCCAAAAAAAACCTTCTTACAAGACTGCGTGGAATAGTTTGAATCGCTCGTGCAACAGGAAATACAGAGCTTCTCAGTTTCAAAAGAGTTTTTCTTATATGGCACTAAAACTTTTTAATAAACTACCTGCTTATATCAATTCTTTAAAAACCATATCTAGTTTTAAGAAACCAACGAAAGCCGGGGATCGTATGTGAAATGATTTACATAAAACATTTTCTGTTTTTTGATCTTCGTTCTTAGCAGTCTTTTTTCTTTTTTTAAAATATTAAATAAATAACCTTTAAGTAAATAATTATTTATCAGTGTGATATGCTATTATTTCAAGACAGAATTTATTTATGTAGTATAGTATATTAAGTTATTATGTTAATTTAGCTTTTGTTATAAAGGGTGGTTGCAATGAACAACAAATTTAATTTGATTGTCGCCACCCATGTATTATATAGATTTATACAATCTTGCAAACAAAAAATAAAGACACTTTATTATTATTACTAATATTATTAATATAAATTGGGCTTTCCAAAATATCGCGCCTGTAGATTTTTATTTGCTTTTTTTTACGTTTCTTTGAAATTCTTTCTGGTAATGCATCACATTTGATTTTTTAAAAATAATTTAAAAATTTGATAACTTGATTAGCAAATATTTAGACTTTCAGTTTCTAGAGCTAAACATTTTATAAAAATTAAAGTACATATTTGGTTAAAGAATTTTTGTAACCCCGCAGGGATTTAAAAGGTTGAAAAGTCATAGATCCTTTACCCTTCCGGTGGCGTGTCAGTCTATACTTTCTTTTTCTATCTTATGTATTTTTGCTCTATCTCTTTCTGTATTTCTCTCTCACTCGCACTAGGAGAACTCTCTATTTCTCTTACTTGCACGTCTCACGGATCATGTTGATATTCTTGGTTCAATTGTTAAGGCTAAATATATTTATTTATACGTACCTCTTTAGTATCACTTTGACTACTACTGTTTTATATACCTATATATATTTTTATATTAGGTGATACTACTGATATAAACTACTTTCACATACCACCTAACAGTACTACCCCAGCGCTTGCTGCCGTCGCGTCGTCTCGGTCTGAGCCGTGACGCTGCGGTGTGCGTTTGCATGTATCGTTAAGCGCGGCTCGCTTGTTCGAAATTATCTTGATCACCTTTGCATGCCTCTGCTCTTTATTGACGCAGATGAACAGCGCTCGGAAACGGAATTAAAGCAGAGCGGTTGCACCCAAATCAATAAAAGTTTGACTCTCTATAGAACCCCAATGAGCATTTTCAGAAACTTCTGGTGACAGATATTTATATAATTATTATAAAGAGGGTTCCATTGATACCCTAGGGTATTTAGAAGTGTCCTACAAGAATTGAGTTTGTATATTTGTTTTATTAAAGGCTCTAAATTGATGGTACCCTAAAGTAACATAAAACTGGCGTTAACAATATTTCCACGGACATCTTTATAAAAATTAAAGTCATCGGTTCAAATGTTATATAAATTGGTGTTAACAATGTTTCCACCAACATATTTATAAAAATATAAGTCATCAGTGACAAAATTTATATAAATTGGTGTTTGAAATCTTTCTGTCAACCCACCTATAAAACCGTAAGTAACTATCAATTAAAGATATATAATAGATTGGTTTTTAAAATGTTGCTATAAACCCACTTATAAAACTTAATTAACCAACAACAAATTTATATAAGATAAGATTGAAAATATTTCGAGAGACACTTATAAAAACTTGGGAAATCACACACAATAGTTATATAAATTGGTGTCTGTAATATTCTTATGAACTCATTCATAAACATTTTTTGCCCATAAGGTTTTTTCTATAATGTTGTTATTAATTTCTTTATACAGTGATAATAATATAACTGTTTTTAGAACAAAAAAAACAATTTTAATTTATTTTGGCAATTATAATAACAAAACAAACAAGATTTTTTAAGGTTAATTTTGTGACATCAAAAGGCGCGTTTTTGCGAAATCAAAAGGAGCGTTTTTGCGACATCAAAAGGCGCGTTTTTGCGAGATACCATACCATTATTATCTTGTTTTAATTACATCAATCTGAGAGAGATAAGAGATCAAAATCTTCTTGAGATAGTTGCCGATGACAGATATCGGGATCGAATGCATTGTACACCCGATTCCCACCAGCGTTTCCGATGCGCAGTCACCCTGACTCAAAAAACTCATCACGTGGTCCGACATGAACTTGTATAGGCAAATCTCGCTTAGACCACGTGATACGTGTTTTGATTCGGGGGACCAACGAATAAGAAACGCATAGATGGGAACCGTGTTTTAGAAAAAGAGAACAATATAGTAACCGTGTTAAGGTCGCAAAAACGCACCGTGAAACGTCGAGCGCATACGCTGATACTGCTGGTCGGCGGCAAATGTGAACACCCCGGAAAATACTCGCCTGTACACCCTTCGACCCCGCAATCTAACTATATTCTTGAGATAGTTACCTCTGATAGTTATGCGGGCTTGAAGTGTGTGGAGGCGTGTATTTTTCCTGGTATGTGTAGTATGCTGGATCTCTCGAGGAATGCATTTAGGAAAAGAGAACAATGGTAACTATGTTAAGCTCGCAGAAACAGACCATCAGTGTTCAACACTGCACCATCTGTAGCCCTTTGTTCCAAGTAGCATCATTTTTTAAAAGGGTTATAAAATAGTGTTGACGAGGTAAACAGTGCTATAGTTGTATTGTTTTTTTTATAGAATTGTCGGAAATTTTCGCCATTTTGGATTACAAAAATAGGTTTTTGGCCTAAATAAAAACGTTATTTATGGGGTTTCAACATGTGTTTCAATCGAAATATTGCTTGTTAGGGTTAAGAACAACATACGAAATTCAATATTTGTCCCAGAAAGAAAAAAACGCATATAAAAAAAAAACTGATAGTTAAATTAATATTTTTTTTCGCGTTTTCTCAAGTATTTTTGGAGCCCATGAAATTTACGTGAGTGTATTTGAAAATTATACAGTACACACGGGACCGCAGCTGATTTTCAGAGTAGGATGACTTGAAAAACAGCTTTTATTTGACTATAGTATATAAATATTCATATTTCTGCTTCAGCTTATCTCACTTTCGTTTTTATTTATTTTAGAAGATTGCTAAACACAATTTTATAAATGTTTTTATTGTAAAAAGAAAAAGAATAATACATAACCAGCAAAGGGAAGAAAGATGGAAAATCTATATTTCTAAATCCATAAAAACCTTTAATTATGTTATGTAGTGTTGTTAGAACAGTTGTAAAACCTTTTTATAATAATCTCTATACTTGAGGGCTCATAAGGAAGTTTTATAAAATCTATATGTTGTTTTTCTATCCATTACTATGTACCATAAATTTTTATAAGCTGGTGTTGAACAGTTGTTTTTCAAGTCTTTTTTACTCATTTAGGAGATATATTAGAGTTATAAAATTATCACCAACACTAAATAATATAACTTTTGGTTATTTTATGAAGGTTTTACATTATTTGCTGTAACTTTTATATAGACAAAAATGCTTATTGGGACCCGCATTGAATAGATAGTTATATCGACTCGACTTAGGGCGTTCATATAAAATGTAGCCAATAGGTGGCGAAATCGGTGCGTAAAATGAAGAAAAGCAATTCAAAAAATAAAAACTTGCCAGCGTACCAAAAAACACACAACACAATGGATGCTGCTGGCATAGAGTTTTAAATATTGAGCAAAAATTTAAATAATTTGTGGTTGGCAGAAAGAAAATAAATAAACAAGCCATATGAAGCTTAAAGGAACGTCGACTTAACATTAAAATATATATAGGTATATAAATTAGTGGTAGTGAAAAGTGATGCTAAATACTATGACCTAATATGAAAATATATATAGGTATATAAAACAGTAGTAGTCAAAGTGATACTAATTCTTGATATCTCGTTATAAACGCATAAAATTCGACAAAAAAAAATTACCTCATTGACAGACACCTATTGGCTACATTTTATATTAACGCCCTAAGTCGAGTCGATATAACTATCTATTCAATGCGGGTTCTATAGAGAGTCAAACTTTTATTGATTTGGGTGCAACCGCTCTGCTTTAATTCCGTTTCCCAGCGCTGTTCATCTGCGTCAATAAAGAGCAGAGGCATGCAAAGGTGATCAAGATAATTTCGAACAAGCGAGCCGCGCTTAACGATACATGCAAACGCACACCGCAGCGTCACGGCTCAGACCGAGACGACGCGACGGCAGCAAGCGCTGGGGTAGTACTGTTAGGTGGTATGTGAAAGTAGTTTATATCAGTAGTATCACCTAATATGAAAATATATATAGGTATATAAAGAGTAGTAGTCAAAGTGATACTAAAGAGGTACGTATAAATAAATATATTTAGCTTTAACAATTGAACAAAGAATATCAACATGATCCGTGAGACGTGCGAGTAAGAGAAATAGAGAGTTCTCCTAGTGCGAGTGAGAGAGAAATACAGAAAGAGATAGAGCAAAAATACATAAGATAGAAAGAGAAAGTATAGACTGACACGCCACCGGGGGTAAAGTTGGTAGCGGATGTCCTACTTGTTCGCCACCGAGGTGGAGAAAGTTGGTAGCCGGTCCTGCATTGGTCAATCACCGAAGGGGGGAAAGTTGGTGGCGTCTCCTACTTGTCCGCCACCGAACGGGGAAAGTTGGTAGCGAATCTCCTACTTGTACGCCACCGAAGGGGGGAAAGATGGTAGCGGATCTCTTACTTATCCGCCACCGAAGGGGGGAAAGTTGGTAGCCGGTCGTCCAGTTGTTCGCCACCGAAGGGAGGAAAGTTGGTAGCCGAGCTCCTATTGCTCCGCCACCCAAGGATCTATGACTTTTCAACCTTTTAAATCCCTGCGGGGTTACAAAAATTCTTTAACCAAATTCTTATAAAATGTTTAGCTCTAGTAACTGAAAGTCTAAATATTTGCTAATCAAGTTATCAAATTTTTAAATGATTTAAAAAAATTAAATGTGATGCATTACCAGAAAGAATTTCAAAGAAACGTAAAAAAAGCAAATAAAAATCTACAGGCGCGATATTTTGGAAAGCCCAATTTATATTAATAATATTAGTAATAATAATAAAGTGTCTTTATTTTTTGTTTGCAAGATTGTATAAATCTATATAATACATGGGTGGCGACAATCAAATTAAATTTGTTGTTCATTGCAACCACCCTTTATAAGAAAAGCTAAATTAGCATAATAACTTAATAAACTATACTACATAAATAAATTCTGTCTTGAAATAATAGCATATCACACTAATAAATAATTATTTACTTAAAGGTTATTTATTTAGTATTTTAAAAAAAGAAAAAAGACTGCTAAGAACGAAGATTAAAAAACAGAAAATGTTTTATGTAAATCATTTCACATACGATCCCCGGCTTTCGTTGGTTTCTTAAAACTAGATATGGTTTTTAAGAATTGATATAAGCAGGTAGTTTATTAAAAAGTTTTACTGCCATATAAGAAAAACTCTTTTGAAACTGAGAAGCTCTGTATTTCCTGTTGCACGAGCGATTCAAACTATTCCACGCA
The DNA here is from genome assembly GCA_963921995.1 of Oxystoma pomonae. Lineage (NCBI taxonomy): Eukaryota > Metazoa > Arthropoda > Insecta > Coleoptera > Brentidae > Oxystoma > Oxystoma pomonae. The sequence goes on from OY998172.1 coordinate 45,213,378, forward strand.
GTCTTGTAAGAAGGTTTTTTTTGGAGACTTTTTGTCCTCGATTTTATAGAATAAATGAAAGTAATGCAGCATAAACCTTTCCTCTAGTTTGAACCACTTTGACTCCATGTATTTTCTGTGACATGTTCGAATTTTCGTAAGTTATATGGAAATTTTGACCCCAATTAATTATATAACAAAATCTTAATAAACGCTAAATCTAAACAGAGATGCACTTAGATTTTCCATCACATCGATACATCTTAATCTTAAAATTAATAGGATTAAGGCATCTGACGTGGTCCACAGTAGAGGATGAAGACCTGCGCTATCTAAGATGGGCCTACATACTGAGCTTCGTAAAGAAGCCAGCGAGGCTCGGAGAGAGGGCGGTAGGGCGTGTAGCGTGAGGAAGCAAGACGAGGTACGGCAGAGACGCTTAATTACCTAAGCACAACCAATATCTTGCGTGTAAAGTAAAGATGGCATTACACATATTTTCAAACATTTTCAAAGCTAATGTAAAAGAGTAGGTTAAGTAGTACCCGGCTATATTAATCCTGAACTTGTAACAAACCAGTTAGTAGTACTTTAGCCTTCGCGGTGAGCACACGTCAATTTTAAAAATAAGAAGTGTTTTGTGACCTAAATATTTTATATTTCCAATTGATCAAAATGAGTTTTGCAACGGAGTTAATTTATAAAATTAAATGTCAGCTGAATCGAAGCTGTGAAAAAATGGATGATAAGTTTATTTTAAAAACTCTAAAATAATGTGCACTAGCTAGTCGAAAAATAAGTATTGCACTTAAAAAATCTAGTACCGTAACAGAGAAAGCTCATCTAACAGCTTGCCTTGGACAAATACTTATCGAAATACAAATTTATCTTAGTGGTTCAGTAGAAGCATAAAAGTCTTAACTGATTTGGAGGAATTTCAGGAAAATCAATCCGGCTGGTCTCTTGGCAGAATAAACAACATTATGTTTGGCATAAATAAATATAATCCTATGAAGATTGGGTGTCATCTACAAATACCAAAAGTCATTTTAAATAAAGGAGCTTGTGTTAATGTAAAAAACAAAGATAGCATGTGTTTTGCTTGGGCTGTTGTGTCGGCAATGTATCCTGCGAGTAGTCATTCATATCATATATCATCGTATCCCCATCCTCAACAAGTGCTTAACTTAAGTGGCATTAAGTTTCCAATGAATTTAAAGCAAATTTCGAAGTTTGAAAAACAAAACAATGTTTCCATCAACGTCTACAGACTTCAAAAAATGTCTAATGGTAACTTTAAAGTGTTACCTGCATACATTACAGAAGACAAATGTTCAAAGCATATAAACTTATTATTGCTTCAAGATAAATACTATTCTGAAAATGAGGAGATTTTCGATTTATCTCACCCTACTTTTCACTTTGTGTGGATAAAAAATCTATCGGGACTGGTCAGTTGTCAACTGAGTAAAATGAAAGCCGCAAAGTGGATATGTGATAGATGTTTACACTATTTTTACTCTGAACAGGGACTTAATCAACATGCTAAAGATTGTAAGGTAATTAATAGTACAGTAGTTCCAAAGTTGCCTGGCGAGGATAAAAAAATAGTTGAATTCAAAAACTTTAAAAATAAGCAGGTAGCTCCATTTATTATTAACTCCGATATTGAATGTTTGTTACTTCCGATTAATGAAAACAATGGAAAAACTACACAAAATTATCAAAGACACATTCCTTGTTCTATCGTTCATACACTGGACCTGATTGTATGGACTGGTTTGCCAAAGAACTACTGGATTTCGCTGAAAACTTGGAGAGAGTGTTTCTATGTGATTTACCTATGGAACCCTTAATTAAAAAACAAAAAAATAATTTTTATGATGCCAAAAATTGTCATATTTGTGAAAAACCTTTTCTAAATGGGGAAAAGAAAATGCGTGATCACAATCACTTAACATCAGAGTTCAGAGGAGCAGCACATGAAAACTGTAACTTAAATTTTCAAGACAGTCACACGGTACCAGTAGTTTTTTATAATTTAATTTCCTATGATGGAAATATAATAATAGGAAGTATTGCCAAGTTGGATGGTTCTATAAACGTACTTCCCACCAATAAAGAAAAATACATTTCCTTTACAAAAAAAATTCAAGAGAACCTAATTGAATTTCGATTTATTGATTCGTACCGGTTCATGGCTAGCAGTTTGCAGGAATTAGCTTCTTACCTACAAGAATATCCAATATTAAAAAAGGAATTTCCCAATCTAACTGAAGCACAGTACAATTTAATTCATTGAAAAGGAGTGTTTTGTTACGATTATATGAGTAGTTTGGATACCTTACAAGAAAAATGTTTGCCTAGCCAGCCAATGTTTTTTAATATTTTGTCCAATAGCCACATAAGCGATGATGACTATACCATGCTCAAAATGTTTGGTCAAGTTTTAACTGTAAGAGTCTGCAAAGTTATTTGGAATTTTACATGAAAGTTGATATAATGTTGCTGGTGCAAATTTTCGAACAATTTAGACAAATCACTCATAGAACATATGACTTGGATCCAGCAAATTACTATACGCTTCCAGGATATACTTGGGATTGTATGTTATATATAACGCAACAAAAACTTGAACTTCTGATAGATTATAATATGGTGACCTTTATTGAACGTGGAATTCGAGGGGAACTTAGCCAATGCTCAAAGAGATATGTTGAGGCCAACAAAAAATATATGCCTAATTATGATTCAAGCAAAGAAACAACGTTTTTGGCATATTTTGATATAAACAATCAATATGGCTTTAGTATGAGTCAATATCTACCGTATGGAGAATTTAAATGGTTGAAAGAAACTGACTTAAAAAATTTCAAAGTGGAAGAAATTTCTGATGATTCCTCTGAAGGATACATCTTAGAAGTAAATTTAAGCATTCCTGTAGAGCTGCATGATTATTTTTCCGACTTACCCCCATGCCCTGAACATCGAAATCCACTTGATGACAAAAGTACCAAAAACAAAAAACTATTAGCTACATTATATGACAAAAAAGACTATATTATTCACTATCGCAATTTAAAACAAGCGTTGCAACTTGGTGTTAAACTAGAATAAATTCATAGGATTCTAAGTTTTCGACAGTCTGCATGGCTTAAGCCTTACATTGACTTGAACACGCAATTGCGACAGAAAGCAAAGAACGAATTTGAGAAAAATTTATTTAAGTTGATGAATAATGCTGTATTTGGTAAAACTATGGAGAATATTCGTAACCATAGTGTTGTTAAATTGGTTAATAAATGGATTGGACGTTATGGAGCCGAGACGTTATTATCAAGGCCTGAGTTTAAAAGTGTTTGTATTTTTAACAAAAATTTAGTGGCAGTTGAACTTTAAAAAACAGAGGTTTACTTTAACAAACCAATATACGTAGGGATGTGCATTTTGGACATTGCAAAGACAACGATATATAATTTTCATTATAATTATATAAAAAAAAGTTTCCCAAATTGTGAGTTAGCCTATACTGATACTCGTGTGTTTATGAAATAAAGAATGATGTGAAATATTTTGATACTTCCGATTATCCTGAAAATAATATTTATGAGATACCGAGGGTAAACAAAAAAGTATCGGGAATGATGAAGGATGAGAACAATGGAAAAATTATGACTCACTTCATTGGACTTCGATCGAAAATGTACTCTATAAAGGTTCTCAATATTGAGCACCAAGAAAATCTCGTATGTGACATCTTTCAGAGAACCCTTAATACAAAAATAACAAAAAAGGCAAAAGGTGTAAAGAAATCCGTGGTTAAAACTCATATAACCTTTGAGGACTATGTAGAATGTCTTAGTACATTCAATGAAAAAATTATTACACAAAGGTCGATTCAATCAAACAAACATGAACTATATTCTGTCAAGCAAACCAAAGTAAGACTAAGCCCCCATGATGACAAACGATGTATATCAAATAATTCGCCCAATACTTTACCTTGGGGGCATTATAGTATTACGCCTATATCATGAGATGTACGTATCTAGCCTATAAGAACATATATAAGTATAGATTTATTAGTGCTAAATCGTAAGTAAATGTAATAGTATGTAAATTTAAGATAAACTTTGGATTGTAGTGGCTCGTTTAGATTCTATGTAGTATAATGTATAATAGTATAATGTATAAGGTTTAATAGGAACTGTATTTTTATTATGTAAGAATAAGTAAATGTATATTATAAAATATATAAAATTGAAACAAACTAATTGTATATTTATAATACCTACCAAACTCAAAGTTAATAAATATTCTTAAAATAATACTTGTGATCAATAGATCTAAAAGTCTTATCTAGATAATTTTAAATATACATGATAAATATATAATATAAGAATCATATGCAAATTTCTATGAAGATAAAAAAATACCACGTTTTCGTCTTATGGGGATTTACATGGGGAAAGTGGCCTGGAACCCCTACTGCTTATCTACTCTTGGCCAGGGTGTTCCCAATTTATTATGCCTTCTCAGGGAGTAGAGACCCGGAGCAGGGCCGCGTATCGTATCTTGGATACATCCGATCGTTGGTTATTATCCAATAATACTCCGGTGACTTCAAATATTTTATCTAATCACAACAACGTGATGAAAATGGGATCGGACGACAGAGAACAATTTTCTATTAGATATGTAGAACTTCTGCAAGCCCAAGGGGTGTTATTATATTATAGTGGGTTAGGTCTTCGTAGTTTATAATTTAGGTTATACCTCAGTTTGCTTCTATCTATGAATCCAAATATAATATTTCTACTACTATTACTATCTTTTAAAACCCTATGAGGAATTGTGATATTAAAAATCATAAAATATTGTAAACTGGCTGGTGAAAAATGATGAAATCCTATGCGGGATTTGTGTTTCACTTTCACCAGTCAAAAATTATAAAACATCATAAACTTGTTATTTTTTATAATATTTTATGAGGTTTTGTTGCCAGGGTAAAGCATCATTTTGTCGGAAAATGCAAGGGCAGGGCTATTATATTATCTCATAGTTATATGGTATGTGGGTCATTCTACAAAATACGTGTAAAACAAAGTCAACAATAAATTTTAAAAAATAAAAAAAAGTATTCCTTAAATCACCATAATAGCTAGAATATATTATATTTCAATTTTAGGTAGGCGATGAGTATCCCTTTATAACGAGTATCCCACTGGAAAAAAAAATATTTCAAGTCTTTGTAGAACAAAGTAATTAAAATGATACTGGCCTGAATTAACAAATTTGTGTTTTCCTTTGATTTGATGCAGTTAAATTGCTTTAAGGGTGATTTTGGTTTCTTGTAGAAAATAAGGTTCCTATTGAGTGTATCTACAACAATTTGTTAAGATATAAACTTTGCAGGTTATGTTGTATAAAGGAATTGAAGTTGGTAGAGTCGACTTTTTTGATAAAATATGGTATTTTCGTTTAAAATAAGAACATTGCTCTCCCATCCGTTACATTTAAAGGATTTGTTTTATAGCTTTTATAATATTTCTTTAGAACTAAATAAAGAATAAAAAAATATTTATTGAAATTAGCAAAAATAGTCAGGGAGTTTATAATTAAGCCCCAAACGCTAAAAGTGATGCTTAAAAAACAATTTTCGCATATTTTCGTTTATGTCATTGGGATTACCATATTTTCTGGATGATTTTGATCCTTCACTAGAATTATGTTTTTTAAGGAATAAGCTTTTAAAAATTGTACAAATTTACAAAAATTAGTTTGCGGTTTTCACGCCGGGTGCCCCAAAAGATAGCTATTTTTGAAGAATTTTCAGAATGCATTAAAAATATATCATTATCTCAAATAAACTCCTACATACAACTTCTTATGTATGAAATAATTATTATAAGTAATATATTTATCATTAAAAAAAAAATTATGGGTTTAATTTTATTTAATTTGTTCTCTAACAGTGGCGGTCCCAGGGGGGGCAGGGAGGGCGATCGCCCCCCCCCCCTTTGCTCCAGAAAAAAGTAGACAACAAAGATACAAATTTACCACCAGAACTTTGAAGTATTTGGAGAAAAAACGAGAAATTGTAGAATGTTCCTTTAAAGCAGGGTTGGAAAAAACCCAGGTTTTTATATAAAACAAAACCCACTGGGCTTTTTTGGGTTTAACAAATGGGTTTTATTAGGTTTTTTTATGGTTTTCTTTTTAAATTATATACAGATTGTAGTTCTTTTTTAATATTAGGACTTATTCTCGCGATCAATAATCAACTATAAAATACGGCATAAAAATAGGTGGAATACAGAAGTCGACAGTTTGTTTGTTTGTTAATAAATCAAAGCAGTTTTGGTTTAGTTTGACCAGCGCTTTTTTATATACTTAATATAAACAAACCTTAAGAAAATTATTGTTGGAGTTTGTGTATTTACTACACTGCAAGTACCTGCTTACTTAGTATGACATGATAGTATACGATTCAATTTTTCGTTTTTTTCGAGGTTATTAACTCTAAACCATTTTTTTAAAAGGAAAATGCCTAAGAGTAGCGCTAGAAAGAGTGCTTCAGAATGGACTGAGGTTTTAGAATCCAGTAATAAAAGTAGACTCTGCAAATACTGAACCAGAATCGTTTTTTTTTTTAATAATTTGCATTGTCCAGCTAGTGCAGCATCCATTGAAAGACATGGTCTTATTTGGAATAATAAAATAAGAAATTGTTTGGGAATCTTACGACCAGACTTAAACAACTAGTAATAATATACCTTTTTTTTAACGTATTTATTTTCTAATAATGAAAAAAACTATTTTTAAAAAAGCCATACGTATTTTTTTAAGTGGGTTTTAACCAAAAGAAAACCTAGTGGACTTTTTCGGTTATCCATTGGGCAACCAACTCTGCTTTAAAGACATTCTATAATTCCTCCTTCCTCCACAGTATTTTGGGGCAGTTTGACCTTCAATTCGTCACACCAAGGATAAACAAACGCATGAAGTACTTACCGCGAAAACCACGATATTGGAAATACAGAACAGTATTATAGAGTTTCTATTTAATTTATAAACAAGTTTTAGACAAAATCATTTCGGACATAAAAAAGTATTTTTGCCCTGAATATATTCATACCAAGTTTTGTACAACGTGAAGCCAAAATCAAGGCAAAATTAACTAAAGTCGTTTCTAAATACGATAAACTGTTTGATTAATTCAAAACACAAATTCTTGAACTTTTATTGGGAGAAGTCAGTATTTGGAAACAATATTGTTCAGAAGTAGGCAAAAGCTTAAATACCGGGTAACATTTTCGAGGCAATGAACAAGTGTGGCGATATTTTTCCAAAGTAGGGCATAAATTGCGGCGCTATAACACCCTTGATATTTACGGTATTATTTCTTAAAAAATTTTCGCCTGCTGCGCTTCGAAACCATTGATATACTTACAATTTTAGTTAAATTTTAAATAAAAAAATGCATTTTTAGTACAATTTTCTTAAAAATTTTCGCCTACGGCGCTATAATACCGTTGATACTCACTCGGTTTAATTTAAGTCAAAAATTGCATTTTTAATGTAATTTTCTCAAAAATTTTCGGCGCATTTAAACATTTTTTAAAATAAAAAATTTATGAAATAAACAACCTAAAATCCCCCCCCTAGATTTGATGTCAAATCCGCGCTTGTAGTTACTAAGTTTAGTTTGCATATACTGATATGTTCCTCATAAAAGCTATGCTATTATCCTAGTTTTTTTTTTCGTATCAAAACCGCCCCCCCCCTTTTCAAATGGCTGGGACTGCCACTGTCTCTAACGACTTGATTCAAGTTACTATTGCTAAAAAGGGAAACGCTTAAGGAGTTAAAAAGGCAGTTTCCTCCTCCACCACATTCTATAACGGAATATTTTTTTCTTTCTTTCTCCATTTTTGGTACACCTTAAAAGAATATAACCCTATTTAAAATGAATTATTATAATACTCTCGAATTTTTTATTTTAAAAAATATCTTTTGAGATAATATTTTGTTTTAGAAATCGATAGTTAATTTCTTGCAGAATTTCCGCACTTGTTTGCGCCAAAGTCGCATTCGTTAATTAATCCATGAATTTCGTTGTTACTGGCTACTAAAGTTAAGTGGGGGGGGGGGGGGGGGTTCGAACCCCCCCATAAAATACGCCGGAGCGTTAAGCAGGGTTTATACAGAAAAAAAGCCTAAAATAAGACATAACATAAAATGAAATAAGAGTTGAGCTTATATGACAAACCGTGGTCTTTATACAGAAAAATAACATGACATATAACTTATCATGATACATAAAAAGATGCCCAACTTTTATCTTTTTATGTTATTTTCTGTGACCACGACGCCATTTTGGCGATCTTTCACAATAACCCTACCATTTTTATAGGGTTTGGATGGTTTTTATGTTTTTTTACTGTTTTGAAAGAACAAATTGTGCAAAAAATGTAAGCAAAACGTCGAATAATAATATTTACATATGGTAGGCTGGCGGGGCTCAGCCCCGATACATACTATCTTATGTCATGTTATTTTTTGTATAAACAGCCATTTTCCTTATGTAATGTCTGTCTACGGTTAGGTTACCTGAGGGACAGGTGCTTCAGTCCATTTTTAAAAAAGATTTTATTTTCTATTCATCTGTGTACTTTACTATATTAGGTACATCTGTTTTATATCGACGAATTTTGTGACCCAAAATTAGATATAACTTGAAATTTTGTTGGATGGGATCAAATAAATGTTTTTTTTTTATATATCACAGATTCGATGGCATACGGCAAGAACCTACATAAGGTATACACCATCCAATCTGTGATATATAAAAAAAAAACCATAAAACGTAATATTACTATTTTAGAATGTTTTTAAATGTAGTGTCCTTTTGTGTAGTTTTAGTCATAACAGAGGAAACCAAATAATGTTCATGTCCTGAGGATGACTCAATAAACGAGTCGAAACGTCGGCATTGGAAGGAAACCTGGTTTCTGCTTATTTGATCCCAACCAACAAAATTTTACATCTGTTTTACTTTAAAAAGTACCTATCTACAATTATATACTAAAAATACATTTAGGTATTTTAAAAAGTTCTTGTATGTATAAAATATAAAGCAGTTGCTAGAACTTCCTAATATTACATATAACTGCAAATATATTTTTTTAAACTATCTAGGTATATGCAAAATAGTGGCAAAACAGAAAACCGTTGTGCTTGCGAGCTCTCCAAAAGACGCAGTTAGGTAGCACATACATCAGTTTAAAAGTTTTTATTTTATAGTTTCCTTTATTAATTCAAACCCTTCCAGTACGCCTATGGCCAACAGTCCTTCACATCATCCCAAGTTCAATTATCTGTATAGTTTTATCATTATGAGGTATCATACTGATAAAAAAAATTATATCCAATAGTTACTTAAATCTTTGTAGTCAGCTCCCCTACTATATAATAGAAATTAAACTTTTTTGCACCTAGTAAGTAGGTCCTGGTAAAAAAAAACATTTTTATAACGATTTTTACAATAATTTTGTAAATTTGAAAGTTTTTCAAAAAGTGCTATGTTTAAGAGCAGCATAGATTTTTCAAAACGGTACATTTTTTGAAAGCTTGTTTATTATTATACTTAATTCTAATAGAGGATCAAAATCCCTTAAAAAATGCAGAAGAATCCAATTTTTTTTAAAGTAATATTTCTTGCGTTTAAATTAATTAAGTAGATACCTCCGACTATTTTGATTGACTGCAATATATATATTTGATATTCCTGTTTAGTTCTTAATAATGACTTGGTAGAAAATTATAAGCACCAAATTTTCCATTTTTTTGCATGTTGCCATGTAACAATATAATAGTAATTTTTATATTCTATGGTAGCCCAACTCAAAAAAAAAAAATATTTTCATAAGAGCTCAAAATCACCCCTAAAGTGTTTTATGGGAGACGAAAAATCCAAATTTTAATAATTTTCTCTCTTTTATATTTGAGCAAAATTCTAGTTTCAGCAATTCGTAAAAAAAAATCTCAACATTTTAATTAAGGTTATGATACGTTTCTAAGAAGGGATATATACTAGCTGCCTAAAAGTGAAAACAAAATTTTTCTATTCATTTTTGTTTTTGAGATATTTGACCAAAACTAGATTATTGTCAGTCTTTACCTTTGAGGCGCCGTGACGCCACTTACAAAGCGACGCCGGTCAAACCAATATATATTTCTAACATTATATCGTATCCTCAAACACCGTGCCAAGTAATATCAAAATCACCCGACTATTTAGCATTGCGTTCGCAAAGTTCTAAGTCTAAGAATCTTTTTTGACAAAGAAATTAGTTACAATATAGTACAATTTCTTACTTGATTTTGAAAATCCTTCCTAGCCCAGATCCTAAAGGTGACACTTGAGTCTCTATGATTAGATTCCTTATATTCAAAAGCGGAAACGCCATAGGCCACTAGGTAAGTAGGCATTCGAGACGAAGTTTCAAATTGTTCCCAGTAGTAACCAGGTTTTGTTTTTCTAAAATAAAAAAAACTGATGGAGCAGGTACCTAATAGTACCTAGGGATTAAAGTGTTACTTTTTATCCCTCCGATCGGGCTAAAATTCGCTGAGAGATAAAAAGACACTTTAGTCACATGGTATATATACGGTTTTTTGCACTTTTGGGCACCGTTTTTATTATTTAAAAAAAACAGATCTTTATTATACTGGCCAATAAAAATGTGACAGCCAAACTACCATTCACTCCCTGAAGTTAAGTCAATTCATATTTATCTGATAATACTTAGTTGCCAGGGTGTAGCGAAGGTAGGCTATAGCTGTCAAGATTTTTGCGAGTGTATCCAAAAGTGGAAAAAATGGACATCGACGAAGCTGCCGCGGAGGCAATGAAAGCGCTGCTGCCCGCCAAATCAGAAAAAATATACGAAAACCAGTACAACCATTTCCTTCATTGGTGTCAATCTCAAGATGTTGCTGATGTAACCCAGGAAAAAGTGCTTCTGGCATATTTCTTTCATCATGCCAAAAACCTCAAGGCTTCAACAGTTTGGTCTATTATTCAATGATTAAATCGAAGCTGATAATAAGGAGCGGGACTAAAATATTTTAGTTCCTGGAATAAAAGTATCAGTTTACTCCCTGAAATGAGGGAGTAAAATACGCTTTTAGTCCCTGAGTGCAAAAAATATTAAATTTAATAAAATATATTTTGGTTTGTGTGTACTTTTGACATTTACTTCATCGAGTGTAATTTTATTAAATTTAACACATCATAACAAACATTGCGCAAATCTTAGGTCATTAAAGCCACCATCTCCGAAATATATTTGAATTTATATATGCTTGTAATTTCGAACCAATTTCTAACTAATTTTGAACCACTTTTAAAAATTTTTCCTGGTTTCCTGGTTTTTTTTTAATTCAAAATGGGTGGGTGCAGCCGGACGTCAAGCTCCACCACCCTCATTTAGAGCGTAGAGAAAAATGAAAAGCAACTAACCCAAAATTAAGAACTAATTTTGAACTTCTAATATCACCAAAAAAAATTTCGAAAAATCCTCTAGTAACCCTGTTTTTTTTTTAAATGGTGCAGGTTTAATTTTAATTTTGAACTAATTTCGAAGTAAGTTTGAACAACTTTAAAAACATTTTAACCACCCTAATTTCTGTGATTTTTGTATTTGTTCAAAATGGGGGATTAAGCCAATTGAAATCACGTAAGAAAAACTATTTCCATCTTAATTTGTTGGACTTTTGGTACCTAATATATGCATGTATAAAGCACCTGATTTTTCCAGGATTGGGTTGGCTTGGATTACTAGTGGATTTTTTGAAATTGTTTCTGTGGGTCTATTCTTGAATCGACAGAAAAGAACGGTACCATTAACATGGAGAAAGGAAATAAGAAAAATTTTTAAAAATCAAACTTTTCTGTCGAGCCATGTTTTCCGTGGATTTTCCTCTTTTAAGCCAGTTTATGTAATAAATCTTTTTCCTTTTTTAAATATTTTCTTTAAATTAACTTTCCTGATTCTTCTCTAGAATTTTGGCCAGTATAATTAAAATTATACTGGGACTCAAGATACAGAGGGCGTCAAATGTTATACGTAGGTACAGTTTTTTTTTCAATTTAGGCAAATTTTGTAAACAAGTTTAGTATTTATATTTTAAAAATGGTCACATCAAAAAATCTTAAATTCATAATGTAAATTATATTCTAAAGGGTTTCCAAATATTGTTATTTGTTTCCTTTTTTTGTTCTATTTTAGGCATGGTTTATTGAATAATATAACTCACCTTCTAATGAATTTGTTCTTTTCCTTGATTAAGATTTTCGACAATACAAATAATAATACACAAGGTCTTAAAATACAGGGTGTGTCCTGACTTAAATGTTATGTTATGATGTTACATTTCAAATATTCCTTGTTTTTAAGCGTTAGTGTTTTTCTATTTGCGGTTTGCATTACAAACTTAAAAAGATTTAATAGTTAGTTTATCATAATTATACGGGGTGACCAAAAATTATGTTTTACGTAAAGTCAATTTTATATTAAATATTCACATGGCTTGAAATGGGACAAAAAAAAAAGAAAAATCAATTTTTGGGCACCATGTATATGGCATTTCTGTAGGATATCATGAAGACTTTGTGAAAATATTTTCGATTAAAACATGTTTTATTTTGTTTTAAAAAATTGCCCAAAATGAAAACAAAAATCTCTGACTACATATAACTTTTGACGCCCTCTGTATCATAAATCCCAGTTTGTATTGTCCGAAATTCTAAAGAAGAATCAGGAAAATTAATTTAAAGAAAACATTTAAAAAATGAAATAGATTTATTACATAAACTGGCTTAAAAAGAGGAAAATGTACAGAAAATATGACATGTTTAACACCCTGTATCTTAAAAACGGTTCCACAGAAAAATTTAGTTTTTTAAATTTTTTCTAATGAGTCCAAGTACAAAAACATATCAAAATTTCAGCGAATTTGGCCGAGACATTTTCCCCAATGTTAATGGTACCTGGTTCTTTGCTCCCAGGGAGTAAATTTTCTCGATACTATGCATCTTATTGGTCCAAATCTTCGTTATAAATCGGTTGATCTCACTTTTGCCCGATATTGATCGAAAGTAATTCTCTTAGTGAAGACCAATAGAATTACATTTGATCAATATCGGGCAAAAGTGAGAGAAACCGATTTAAACCGAAGATCTGGACCAATGAGATGCATAGTCGCGAGAGAATTTGAGTCCCTGGGAGCAAATTTTCTCTAGATTCACGAGTAGACCCCCTGGTGATATTAGAAGCTCGAAATTAGTTCTCAATTTTGGGATAGTTTCTTTTCATTTTTCTCTAGGCTTTAAATGACGAGGTGTAGCTTGACGTCCGGCTGCACCCCCCATATTGAATACAAAAAACTCCAGGAAGGAGTGTGGTTCAAAGTTTTTAAAAGTGGTTCAAACTTAGTTCGAAACCGGTTCGAAATTATAAGCATATCAAATCAAGAATATCTTTCGAGGAGGAGGGGTGTTTGATTGACCTCAAATCTTAGCTAACCAGGCTAGAAATAGTTGGTTTCACTAGTGGCTAAAATAGTGCTTTTCTTACAAGCGTTGGTTTAAATAACGAGCCCAGCGAGTTATTTAAAAACGCGAGTAAAAAAAGGTACAGTTTAGCCGCGAGTTGTGAACACTATTTTTTTAATACCTTTATGAAAAAATCCAAGAAAAACAGGAAAATGCTTTTAAAAATCTCGAACGAAGAGCACTTCTCGCAACACACCATCTTTACAGTATAAATAAAGGCGGCTGGTAAATGAACTAACAATCGTTTCCACGCGGTACCGTTCAGTGTTGCGCCATTTAAATTTTTGACAGTTTGATATTTAGCCGACTTTTTTAAATGATTTTTTCGTAAATACTTGGTGGAAACTGGCGGAAATGGCTTAATTTTTTGGCAAGAATAATTAGATTTCTTCAATATTACTACTTTCCGCTATTTCTCTTTAATTTTGGGTAAAAAACGGACAGAAACCTTTTTTTGCACCCGTGATCAAAAAAAAAAAAAGTTTTTTTGCATCGGTAACTAAAAAAGCCATGCATTAGTTTTCTGCAGACAGTTACTAAAATCATGTTTTTGATGAAGGTATAAAAAAAAATATGTTTACCATTCGAACGAATGTCTTTGGTACAAATTATCATTCAAACCAAATTACGATTCGAACCAATATTTTTCGAACTAATAGCGACATAAAGCTATTCGTAACTCATCGCCGTATACGTATCCGCATCTAGCGAGAACCAAGCATAATTGGTTATAAACTTGTACCACGTTCGAAAAGAGCAGATATATGCTAATCTAAGGTGTTTTTGAATGCGATAGGTGTTGAGATGCGTTATTTATCACGTATCGTTATGGCACACGTATCGTACCTCAGCACCTATTGCGTTCAGAAACACCTTAAATTAGCATATATCTGCTCTTTTCGAACGTGCTACAAGTTTCTGACCAATCAATGTGTTTGGTTCTCGCTAGATGCGGATACGTATACCGCGATGAGTTACAAATAGCTTTATGTCTCTAATATTTTGAAACAAATGGTTTTTAAACAACGTATTTTTGAACAAAATTCCGTGACCTACTTCATTCATCTTTCGAACTAATTTCCATTTAAACGAATGTCTTGCGAACTAATTACCATTTTAAGCGGGAATCCACAAAAAAGCCGAATTTACAAAAACCGAAACACAATTGAGCGGACGCCCACGGTTTATCAGAATGTTCAAAATCAAACCCGTTAAACAAAAGAAAGTTTAATCATAAAATCATTTACTATAGGAACAGCAATTCGTTAAACCAATTTTTTATCCGAACCTTATTTCTTCAAACCCATTCAATAACAGATCGAAATTTATAAGACCCGTTTTGATGAAACCATTGTTCATCAAACTCATTCAACATCAAACCACGGATCACCCGGTACTCTGTGATCAAACTCCGAATTCGTAAAACCCGTAATTTATAAGAAAATTTTTGCTAAATTGATTGCGCATTCGCCAATACCACATGAACTGGAGGCGTACACCCGGTACTCTGTGATCAAACTCCGAATTCGTAAAACCCGTAATTTATAAGAAAATTTTTGCTAAATTAATTGCGCATTCGCCAATGCCACATGAACTGGAGGCGTACACCCGGTACTCTGTGATCAAACTCCGAATTCGTAAAACCCGTAATCTATAAGAAAATTTTTGCTAAATTAATTGCGCATTCGCCAATACCACATGAACTGGAGGCGTACTCCCGGTACTCTGTGATCAAACTCCGAATTCGTAAAACCCGTAATTTATAAGAAAATTTTTGCTAAATTAATTGCGCATTCGCCAATACCACATGAACTGGAGGCGTACACCCGGGTGGCGCAGCGGCACGCCGTTTTGATGCATTTGTTGCTGTTACGCGCGCATACTTACAGGTTGAATTCAATAGTTTGTGTATAGACGTCACTTGCATTCACCCGTCTGGCATTCATGTGTTATTGGTTAATGCGTAATCAATTTAGCAAAAAGTTTCTGGGGGGCTATTCCAGTGGCTCATACCGATATCGTTACGGAGCGGATTCGTTATCGCGGCAACACCGCGGTTTGTTTTGTTGTTTCACAATGGCCGCGGCCGTGTCAATTCAACTTTGACAACTAAACTCGCACAAAAATATAACTTTTGAGTAATAATGGTCCTACAATGATTGAGAAAAATTAACATGATTTCTTCTGCGATGGTGGCAGTTCACGCCATATTTGGAGCCCATAAAGAGCAGAACACAGTAAGTAAAATAAGCTTTTGTTATGGGGAAATATTTGTTTTACTTCTCATCCTAAACTTGTACATCATAAGTTCCCGACTAGTTATTTATGAGACTGCTCTTTTAAGGTGGGTTTATATTTTATACTCTTCTGTAAAAGGAAACGCAAGCCCTTATGGCAGAATATAGATAAGCATGGCCCAACCAGTTGAGTTTGCTGAAGATTATTACCTACTTAAATTAAAGTCAGGGTGGGCGAGAATGTGATACGTTAAGGTGATTATTTGTTTTTATTATATAAAATGTCTTTATTAAAACAAAAAACCGGTTGCACTATTCTGTTAGCTAAAAAATGCTTTAAATAGCCAAAGAGCTTCAAGAACATAGGTCTAACAAAACAAATAATGACAGATGCAGAAAAAATAAAAAAGCATGTTCTTTGTGTTTTTGGTGTGTATGTTTATCACCGATAAAGAAGGTATTAGTAATTAGCGAACATAGTCGTAAGATGAGCCTAGAAAAAATTATACAGTAAAATTTTTTTTGAAAGAAATTAAAGCTAGTTTATGCAACACACTTTACCAATTTTGGACTTAAAGTTAACAAGTGAGCATATATGACATATATATTCTTTGCATCCGTGTATTGGCCATTAGCGAGGGCCATTGAGTCCATATATATCTTTTGAGTTCTACTAAGATAGTTTATTTAAAATAAAAACTCCTGACTTAGATTCTTGCAGTTCACCAAAGAAAAAATAACTACTTAAAGTTGTGATCAGAATTTGGATAAGTATTATTTTGATACTTGAAGTTAAAATGTATACTTCTTTTTAGGAATAACATGCTAGGGCATTTGAATGGAGCTACATGTAAGAATCATTCTAGTAGGATCAAGTCTCCGATCAAGTACCACAACTAGGGCCACAAATTAGGTATGGATGGATCCAAGTAAGACATAGACCAACCTTCCAAGGCACTAGATGAAAGTAGACAAAGATTCGATGTTCAATAGACATAGTGAAACTAACTTTCAGAAAAAAACTGATGCAATATACGTACATGTATGCTAAATCAAAATTATGATTGTTTTCCACAAACCAAAACTACACTTTTTTGCACTCGACGCGCGTTTCGCTAACAATGTTAGCATCATCAGGAGACGATAAATAATGAAATAAATTAATCTAGGCTCTATCTTATATACAATCCTTTAGTGGGCGGAGATAAGACTAATAATTTGTGATTGATTACGATTTTTAATCCTATCTCCCCTCAACCAAAGAATAAAGTGTACTAAACGGGATGGGTCCTCTATCTTTATTTAAACTATTTCTGGATTTAATGATTTCCATACTTTCATTCAAATTCCCAATATAGTTGTATGCTAAATGTTAATCGTTCTCCCATTTAAAAAAAATAATAAGATAACTTTTAATGAATTAAAAAGTTGGTTAAAATATAGTACAGAAATAAAATTTTATTATTTAATTCTGTTAGGCCGCATTTGTTAAAATCAAAAAATTTAAATGTCACTTAAGTGATAGTTATAGAACATTGGACTTATTGTAACTAGGATTTAAGAACTTTTTCATGAAAATTCGCAGATTTTTTGGGGGAGTCATCGAAAAAGAGTGGGTCACAGTTACTGCTCACCATCACATTCATAAAACCAATTTATTTTAAACATATTAATTTAAGATATTGCAAACTTTTTAAAATAAGGCAGAGTTTTTTTTTCAAGAGCCTTTAGATTGGTTTGGTGGGGAAAGTTAAGTACAGTTTTAAGTTATTTCCAGCTCTGGTTGCTATAAAAAAGAATTGATAAAGATTTTTAAAAAAATTGAACTCATGTGATTTAATATTTACCTGAATGATATTTTTTCATTATTTTACATCCATTTTCAAATTACCTACATGATATCTATTCCCACACACACATAGCATAGCATTATATTTATATAGCCGTTGGCTAATTAAGCAAATTATTTTAATTTTGAATACCTTTTTAATATCTGCTTTGTCAACTTATTTTTACGGCTACCAGAAAAACTAATAACTCAAAGTTATAGATTGTAAATAATCAAATAAATGCTTACCTCAGAAAATAGCATACTTTAAATCAATCTTTATAAATTTAAAGCTGAGTAATATAATTTAAGAAACCTACTCAGTACTTCAAATAAAGGGCCTAAAATGTATGCTGCATTTTACAATTAACTTTAAGGGTTTACTGACTGACATGACAAGTTTTTTACAATGCATTTAGGTAAATTAAATTTTTTGGCTAGATTTATACTTTATACTAGTTTTTAATTTAATATTAATAATTTATTATGTTACAAAGAAAAAATTGATTTGACTTGATTTTGTCACTCTTAACATTGCTATTAAAAAATAATAAAATTTGAGATAAAAATCTGATTTATTTTACTTATTGGTTTAAATGTTACTTAGAATTAAAAATTATTTTCTAATATTTCAATATTTGGTGGATTGCATCTTTACTTTCATCAGCTTGGGCACTGCTAACCTGAAACAAAAAATAAGATGTATTTGAAAATATAAGCCAGTGAACAGGCTACTTAAGATTGGAAGCTTTCAGGTTTGGTTTGTAAAATCAATAAATTACACCGATAGTAAGTTTTAATCACCTCGTCCTTTGAACAAGAGTATAATCCGACTTATTAGACTTACATCGAGTATATCTCACCAATTTTTTGGTCACCAGTTTTATTGCTGTCTGCCAATTTAGTTTCTTTTAGAAAAGTACGGAACAAGTTTTACATCACATTCTACTTTGAAAATTTTATTATTGACTATCTTCTGTTTACCCCACATCTTAATATTTAAGGTAAACTAGAAACTTAAGTGATGGTCAATGCTTGTGTGAATTTGGTCCAACGTACTTTGATTTAGAAATTAACGGAGAGGATAAAACAACTTTCTGGCTAAGGTGGTAAAAAAACTTGCCTGTTAAATAAAAACAATATGAATTTGGCCCCTGTATATATTATTTAGAAAAAATAATGCAAACCGTTGATCAAAAAAACTGTCAAGATATTGAATAATTAAAAACCTTGGGGAAACAAAGGGAACAAGTTCAGAAAATCTAACAAGTTGGGATCCAAGTGGAAAAAGACTCTTGACTTTTTCTTGTAAATTAACGAAATAAATGTGGCTTATCCGCTAGTTACCCCAAGATCTTCAATTATTATTTAATGTTTTTTTGTTAAATATCCTGTGCCCATACAAAGTTACCTTAAAACTTTATTCCACCTTGGATTTCACTAATGAAATTTGAAATATTTATGTTTTGGTGGCTAATAATTTTAGTAGAGAACAAAAACTTAAATTACAGCAATAAAGAAGTCAAAATTTGTATTTGGTTGAAACGACAACAATCTACCAAAAAGTAGCCAAATTTTTTAATTTTACTGATGAATTTTTGGATTTTAAAATGTTTTTTTTTTAATGTGAAGGTAGCTTACCATGTGTTTTGTCCTTCATATGATTTTGCCGGATTTTGCTAAAATGTTTCGTTGCGTGGGATGGGGTGCTGCCTGCTTAAATTTCTTCATCATACATCTTAACAATTATGAGAAATCATTGATCTGAAATTAAATTTAAAATAATTTATTATAGGTGTGATGTATGTAAATCTATAAATTAAGCAGCTAACCAGTTAGTTCACTTGAATTAATACTTCAGACAATAGCCATACCATGTGATATTTTTTTTTGTTTTTTCCGAATATTTTTCCAATTTTGTGCCAAATTTAAAGGTAATCTTCTCATCTAGGCCTGAATCAAAATAAATAACAGTTTCATATATTGTTATTCTTTCAAGTGACACACATTTTTAAATCTCAGAATCTAAAACCGATAGGCCAACACCTCCAATAGGTGTCCGAAAACTCGATAATACCAAAACTGATTTCTATGGATAATTTATAATATACATTACAGCAGCTCCTGTAAGTGTTTATTCCCAAACTTCATAATTTATTTTCTCTCTTATTAGCACTACAGCATGGGTCATGGTCTTGTAGATTTTCAACAGTTGACCTAAAAAAAAAACAGTAAAAATTTGCATGCAAACCTTAAAAAAAAGAAAATGTGTACATCATTTGTACAAGGCATAATATTTAGTAATTTGGCGATAACCACAAAAAATACATGCATAAACACAATGGATGATAAATAGGTGAACAAGTGTCAGTGTCCAGATAAATTATTAGTTGATGTCAGATTTTTTTCAATAAAAAATCAGTGTAATAACCTTGGACCAAACAAATCCTGCATTCTTAACTAATTTCTAACTTTTTTTTCTTATAATGTTTAAATATTTTGTAAAATTATTTTTCGGTTTTCTGACCACTGGCTCACGTCTTTTCAAAATGTATAAACTGTGCTTAAAACTGACCTACTATATCTTTTTGTTTACATTATGTAGGTGGTGTTCTTTAAGCACCAAAAAAACAGAATAGAACATAAAATAGAGTAAGTATAAGTACTTACCCAAACAAAAAATCTGGCGGCACTTTCACACAAGGCCAATGTGGGTTTTTCTTCACAAAGAACGTGGCTTTTCCAAACAAAATTCAATCAAAAATTGATAACGGTCGTCCACCATCACATTGTGATCAGATTTTTAATCCATTGCGTGTAAAAAGTTCATTAAAGTCATTATTTTTCCCGAAATTTCGCCGCAAGTTCCAAGAAACAAACTTGACTGACTGTCGGCATTTGACAGTTATTTTGGGAAAGTATTGCGGGTTGCGTGCCATTCAAGCCTTTTTCTTTTTTACTTAACAATAAGCGATGTTGCCGTAACAGTGAAAATAATGGCGATAGCGATCGTTATCTCATAACGATAGCCCACTGGAATTTCCCCCCTGATAAATTACGGGTTTTACGAAGCTAACGTCACGTTATTTTTAAGGCACCATTTTTAGCTTTTGCCCGTCCTGTTTTGTTAAGACGCAGAAGTTATCTTGGGGTGGATCGTTATCTAATAAGAAACATTATGTTGCAAGATATTTTTAATGATGTGCCCCCCAATGAAGTCCCATTAAGAGCACCCTTTAATTTAGAGACAATGGACCCATTAGTGGTAAAAGAAAATTTCAGATTTGCAAAAGATGATCTGCCAAGAATTTGTCAATTGCTCCGAATTCCACAGGAAATAATTACGCCAAACAGACATCATGCTACTGGTAAGATTTTAAGAGTAGTTTTATATCTTATAAGCAGTCCGCAGTCCTTAAGTTAATTATACAGTATACGGTTTTCTGCCATTTTTGATTTTTTATGAAAAATTCTTTTTGGGGGCACCTACTAGGGTCCCTAGGACCCGAAATCCTCCTGCGCCCGTTGGTCATTTTTTTTTTTGTTTTTTTTTTCACTAAAACAACCCAATCCAACACAGTCCAACCCAGCGTAATCCAACCCAACAAGACAATCAAAAAAACACATTACAACCCCCCCCCCCCGGGCACCCTTTTTTCTCTTTAAAAAAAAAATCGGTTTTTGGGGTCCTAGGGACCCTATTAGGTGCCCCCATAAAGAATTTTTCATAAAAAATCAAAAATGGCAGAAGAACGTATACTGCATAATTACCGTCCTGAATTCTCAGGGTGTACAAAATTGTGCGGCCCCTTGATAGTGGATAGCATTTACCTATTTTCTATTCATTTATTTTGTACATTTAAAGTAAGACTCAAGAAAAAATAAACTATCTATGATCGATGTTGTTGTTCATAGTTTATGGTAGGCAGTAAGAAGTACCAACACCATGGGTTTATTTTTTTGCTTCTTACTTTACAGAACTTCATCTTAACAGAGTAGAAAAATTTGTATTGATAAATTTATATTTAAAAAAGGACTTGACAAGTCTGAAACTAATTAAGAGGGTTTTAAATGTGTTTTCTTTCTTTTGTTGCAGGAATTGAAGGCTTGTGTATTTTGCTTCGCAGACTAGCCTACCCTAATCGCTTGTGTGGTCTCTAGAACTTTTATTTGAGAGGTCTGCTTCTGCTTTGTCGGAAATAACTACATTTGTAAACTGTCACATATGTGATACATTGGGAACCTTCTAGAAAATCTTAACAACCTAGAATGGTTAAATGAAGATAGGATGAGATTGTATGCACACCATAAAATGTAAAAAGTATTTTTTTATTCATAAATAATTGTTATGTTTAGAAAAAATATTAGTATCATGTATAAGACAGACTATGCAATACTGTTTGGTATATAACTTTCATTAATTCAGATTATGTTTTAGCAAAATACCAACTAACAACCCTTATTTATTTTAGGCCATATCTGCTATGGCATGACAGTAAGACTTTTGGGAGCGTATCCAGGAAGACGACATGATGCTGGAATATTTTTTTTGCTTTTTTAGACTTAAAAAAAAATCAAAAGCTTCTAGTTAAGGACATGGATGTTGTATAAGACAGCTACAATTCTTTCGAATTGTCATACATGTTTATATGAAAATCAAATTTCTTTGTTTTTTAATATTAACTCAATTAATTTAGAAGATTATTTGCACTAATACAGACAATAAATAAATAATTATTTAATTAATGAGTTTCGTTTTTATTTAGAAATATTTTCCAAAAGATTATTTCCAACTTTAAGATATTTTAAATTATTATTAAAAATTTTTTTGAAAATTTACCTTGTTGCAAAACGTTAATAAAACTTTACTAAAAAAAAACTTCTATTATTAATTTTTCCGTAAACAAATTCGTAGAACTTATTTTTCAGTATAGGTGCTGTAATGTAACATTGATTAAAATATTCAACAACATTTTTAATAAAAAATAAAGGGAAAATTTAGCGCCCTAATAAATTTACAGAAAAGATTTGTGGCGTAGAGAGCAAACGATGAGGGAATAAATCGGAAAAGATTTTCCTCGACCAGGATTTGAACCTGGGACCTCTAGAATACCAGACTGGTCTGGTAGAGGTCAGTCTGGTATAACTGGTATAACACAGCACACTTATATTAAATTTTACACAAAAAATGAAGTATAGGAACGGAATATAAAATAAGGTAACTTTTACTTTCATATCTTAAGATTAATACCAAAGTTTTTTTTTAATATTACATAGAAACTTTGTACTTTCATGCAGGAAGATAAAAACATTTCAAACAGGTAAAAAATATCACATAGCCTTAACTTGATAGCAAACCATATTATTTCTTAATATCCTTTAAAAGAAAATCTATCAATTTTTCCTGCTTTTCTATGTTAGACATTAAACACTTTCTGTGTTCAATTTCAATTTCTAATTGCTTTTCCCTTAATTCCATTCCACAGGTCAAACTGCTTTTCGGCAAGTGCTAATTGTTTTTCTTCGAAAGCTACCTTTCTTTCTTCTAATTTTATTTCTTTTTCTTTTATCTCGTTCTGTTTCATGTGTTTCAAGATAGAACAAGCCTTGTTTTTGAACATTTTCTTTCTAGTAGCAGTAGGTTCGGGTGTCTTTCTCTTTGTAGCTGACAGTTGCTCAGCATTGATTATGCCAGGTGCCTGCTCCTTACTTTTAGCTTTTGAGTGTTTTAGTTTCAACTGTCCTTTTTTTTGTGTGGTCTGGCTCAGCACTGAGATTAATTTGAATGGTACTTGGACCTGCTATATAAAAATAAAAATGTGTTAAAATAATATTTTATAATATATAACTTCATATGAAAACTTTCTGTTTCTGAATATTTTATTAATAACATTAAGGAAAAAGTTCACTTAAAAGTTTGTCTGTGTAAATTAAGAAAACATATTATAGTTAATTTAAAAACCTGTCAGTCTATTACTAAACATGAAAAATTCAAAATTCATATCCACTTTAGTCATACAAAAATAATTTACCTGTGTTATCGACACATTCAAGACTTAAGGGTTCATTAGGAAAAACCTCCATTTGCTGATCTATAAAATAATAAAAAAAAATGAAATAGATTATTATACTTTATAGACTTTGTTAGCTTTTAGTTAATACCAATTCCCCCCCATCTTGTACCACTACTGCCTGAAAAAACGAAAATGTATTTTTTTAACTTTATGCTCAATCCTTCATTTGATACTATGCAACCCATATTTGGCTAAAATTTTAATTTTTAAAAACTATCCCCACCCTTTTGCTTGGCTTCTATGGCATTCATTTTAACCACCTTTAAATGGGACAACTAGAGCCCAAACCCTACATAGGTACTCAATTTGATTAAAATTGGTTCCGTAGTTTTTCAGAATTGATCGTTGGTTACAGACAGACGCCACAAAAAAATGTTTAGAATTGTACGAAACGCAAAGATAAACATTTTTTAAATAGGAGCAACTTTTTTTTTCTTGTCTTTGGTACGACCACCATAGCTCACACAACACTATAGTCATAGTATATATGTGGGTGCTAAAATATATCTTTTTATTGAAAATCCTATATGTATATATTACCTACACTTACCTAAGTAATCATGATCAAAATATATCACTTCCTCAGCAATTTCCTCATCAAAGTTAACATAGTTTCCTACATTATATTCTTCGGATGGTATGTACATATTCTTCTGCATATTTTGCATTGCAAATTTGACCCTAGCATCAATTCCTTTGGATTTTGAGGCATCAAGAGATATTTTTTTCTTTCTTTTTTCAGCTTTATTGTTGAACTCTTTCATTAACTCATAGACTTCCTGACACAAGCAATTTTTTTCGGTCAGTTCAATCTTAATTCCTGATCTAAAAATAATATAACATTTTAAAATACGCTGCCAGTTGATGGGCACCTAAACTCACACAATTCACCAAATCCTCTCTCCCCCTATTCCACTTCAACTGGCTGAAAAAGACTAAAATGCATTTTTTTAAACTCAGACTCAATTACCTTTCATTTGATACCACACAAATCATATTTTAACTAAAATTTATTTAAACCCCCTCAATTGTACCCCCACTTTCTGAAAAAAAATAAAATGGATATTTTCGAAGTCCAGGCTTAATTCCCTTTCATTTGATAACATCCAAGCGATATTTTGATAAACTTTCATCAAAATCGGTCAAGTGGTTTTTTGTTATAAGCGTTAATGGTTACAGACAAACATACCAGAACCAAAAAATGATCAGAATTGTCCGAAACGCAAATATACAGGGTGATTCAAAATTCCCTAGAAAGGTTTGAACAGTGGTTAGATATCATTAATCTAAGAAAAGTTACATGATTATTTTGTTTAAATTTCATATTTTTTTTTCTCTGAATTTAGGAGTAAAACTTTCATATTTTTTGGCAATCGCCTATAAAATAATTTACCAAGCAAGTCTACGTGTGCAGACAATGACATGTTTTATGGTTTTTGTCAAGCATTTTGAAGTTCTGAAAGTTTTGTTTTCAAAAATTGATGTTTCTACCATGTAGTAAAGGGTGCTTCTCAGAAAATAATAACAATTTTTAAATGCAAATATCTTTGAAACGAAAGGGTTTACAAAAATATATTTTACTAATTCTTGTTCAGAAAAACAAATTCTACCTACAGTTAAAGTCTTCTATAGTATATGTGTGAGCTAATATGCTTCTTTACCATCTCTCTAACAGGTCCAGGCACTGACATTTTCTTATGTCTCAATTTACTAAAAGTCCTATAATGAGAGCGAAATAGACCAACAATCTGGTCATTCCGGGAGTTTTAAGTTAATTGAGGCATAACAAACAGTCGCTGCAAGCGGGCGTAAGTATTATAAGGCCAAAGCTTTTACTTTTCAATTTGCTAGCTATAACATATTCTCGGAACTTACCTGTCTTTTAAATCATCATTTTCCTTAAGCCACAATTTAATTAGGAGTTCCAAGTGATCCTTTAAAGATCTAAGTGTAAAAGTCTTCCCTGTTAGTGACCTAATATGCTCCTGAATTAGTCCTAGAACTTCCCGAAGTAGCACAAGGTCGTCATTATCGCCAAACCTCACTCACTCACTCACTGGCTTTCGAATATTTTGCATTAAAAAAAAAATACACATCAGAAAGAAAAGTGTCAATTTTTGTTTAATAATTTTCTTTTGCTAGAATTTCATAAGAAATGTAAAACATTGATTTGCACTGCCAACTATGACAAGTGATTCCGAGGCGATTTCTCATATGCAACTATTTCAAAAAAGTTATAAAACAATGACGTCACATACTACGTCATAGTTTGACAAGGCGCTCGTGGCTCGAAAAAACTAATGTTTTATCGGCACCATCTTAAAACACCAAAAATATAGAAGGAATCTTTTCACAAATATATTTATATAAAAAATCTTTGTAGAAAAGGTGGAAAAACAAAAATAAAGACGCTAAGAGTTGACGAGAAGTTAGCCACAGTACTTGACAGTTAACTAATGCCTAGTCTACAGTCCAATGTCTTCCCACCGATTTCTCTTTCCCTCTTTGTCGAAAAGAGTCAGAAGCAATAGATGGCAGCGGCACAAAATTTCAATGTGGAGTCTAGGCAAAAGACGCATGCGCTTGTTCGAAACGAACAAAAAGCTCGTTTCGAAACCATTCAGATTGGTGGAAAAGTGACGTCATTGATAACGAGCGGGAAAAATTGACATTTAAATTGATTCTATAAATAATAAAGAAAACAAAACATTTTCAATTTTATGCGGATTTTACTAAGTTGTTGGGAAGAAATACAGAATTTTCTAGGTTGTAAATGGTTTTTAAGCGCTAATAACACGAGATTTAAGAGTTGTGACCTCACTAATCAATGACGTATTTATTGAAGTTTTTCAAAACGGGTTCAATGTAAGAAAACGTCTCCGATCTGTTTATCATAACCTCCCTTTTCTCTGTTGTGTTTTTGAGTTTTTAAAGATTAATATTAATTAAAATTCACTAAAAAAAAACACAAGAATAAGATATTCTAAATGAAAAATATTATGGGACAAATTCTTTTTGTAAATCTTTATAATAATAAATACCGTATAAAGTCGGCCATAAACAAATCAAAAGCGGCGTGCAAAAAATAAAAATGCTGTCTTCAAAATAACGTGACGTTACCTACGTCACAACGCGTTATTAAGCGATAAAGTCACCTAACGGGGATTTTTTATAAGATGTGCAAAAGGTTTCTATTGAATGAGTTTGATGAACAATGGTTCGATTAAAAATGGGCGTGTAAAATTTAGAATTTGTTACTGAATGAAAAATTTCGGCAAACCGCGCGCTATGGCCCGCAAGGTTTGTGTTTACTGGGGTGTTTTCAAACGAAATTCTGTGATCCACTTTATGTATGAAAAAATCGTTACCCGGGTCAATATGTCCTTTATTTTTATTTTACTTACACGGGTTTGGTGACAGCCAAAGGCATGTTGCTAAAAGCCCTTAGTCCCTCTTTTCTGGCAATGCTGATGCTAAATGGCGTTTTGAAATTTGGTTGATCAAAACATGGAAAAGCTGTTCTGGCGCTGATGGCTTTAAACTGAGTAACTCCCAACCATTTTTTTTCTTTGGTGGTGTTGTCAGTGTAGCTGCTCCTGTTAAAAAATGTTGTTCTTTTTATCTTCGGAACAAGAAAAGCCTTGTTTGGTATTCAAATCTTAGTTCAACAATCTAGAGAGGCGTTGGTCTCAGTCATATAACTATGAGATACTATACTGGCCCCAAGATCTCAAAATTTGTAACCATAATAACTTTCAAAAACAAAGAAAATAACTCGCACAGTGATCGATTTTTGTAAAAACGCGGACATTAAAAAAAACTTCCACATTGTAATTTAATCGTACAAAATATTTAGTTTTAATAAACAGACAGGATGATCGTGTGAAGTTTCACATTTATCTTAAGACGTTTTTAAGAGGTAAAAGATATATATTTATTAATTAGCTAAATTAAAGTAAAAATGTTAGTTTAGAAAAAGAAGAAGAAAATATATTAAAAAGAATGCCAACCGAAACTTTCAAATGAAACACCCAGTATTTTATTGCATTTTTGCATCTTGTTTTTAAATTCTAAGCATTTTTATATAACGTACCCTATGTCGATCTTCAACTGTTTTCGAAATATTAACATTTGAATACTGTCATACTCTGGGTCTTCTATTTGACATTTGATGTTGAATACTGATGCGTAATGTCTAACTCATAAAAAGCATAGTTTATTCTTTGGCCAACTATTTGCCTGGCAACCATATAGGGGCAAATTTAGATACATTTTGAATTTTTTAATTTTTCCATTTATGTCCACGTTTTCCGGAAAATCGACCACCATGCGTCGTTCGAATGACTTTTGTGCGGTCGGCCGGTCCCAGAATACGGAATTTTGGATTTTAATAGAAGAGATCAATCATAGATTAAGGAACTATAGATCCGTCACTTCACCCTTCCCGCCAATAATTATTTTTCGCGAAAAGTGCGGTTATGTTTCCGCGTGCAAAGGAACTGCCAACATAATAATATTTAGGTTGGCAATATTCTTTCTAGAAATCTGCAGCTCCTCCTCTTACCCCTTCTAGGGTTGTCCGTCAGAGGGCATATTATGACAAAAGTGACAGAATGTCGGTTATGACTCATAACTTATGAGTTCCATTTTGAAAACTGAGGTTTGCCAAGTTTTTTAAAAAGTGATTTTGTGATTATTCCTGTTCAAAAAATTGTGATTTTATCCGTCGATTACAATGGCTGAGAAACAAAGAGTTAGAGTGTGTTGTATTCAAAGCTGCGGAGACCGTGCCATGATCCCAATAGAAAAACGGGGAGACATCGTTTCCCCAAAGGCAATCCTGTAATTTTTCAGAAGTATAGTGAAGCCGTTAAACGCGAATAAACTAAGTGCTGATGAACTATATAACAGATTTTACGTGTGTGATAAATATTTTACTCCAGAGGACATTTTGCAGACTGGATGCAGAGGTCTTAGAGAGTGATGTCCCACACTTGCATTTAGATTCCATTTAACTATTTATTCCTTATTTCATCAAGTTTAGTATGGCTAATTTTTGTGGATATCAATAATAAGTTAGAAAATGCGACACTTGTGTATTCCAAACCAGGGGTATTAATATTATTTACACCAAGACTTTTTCTAATGTGTGGGTTTACCATAAATTGCCCTACATATACAGTAAATTTTTTTTGAGATTAAGATTATTTTTTTCTGTTTCACAAATTTAGTTTGGAATACAAAAGAGTGGCATTTATTGTTTTTTATGTACTAAAAACAAGATATAAACATTTTAAAGAAAATTATTTAATATTTAAAAAAGCACAGACAAGATCATATTGTAATATTTTCTTTATTGTGAAAAATATAAACTAACATGTTTCAAAATATGCCATAATCTTTTATAATAAAACAACCAGAGGTTTTGTACTACAAGTGCATTATTATGGGTAATTTGTATTTATTTCTTAAAAATATGCTTTTTTATTTTAACTTAACATAAGTAACAATTTTGTTTTGTGTCTAGTAAAAAAGCATATTTTTAAAAACTAAACACAAATTGCTTGCAAAGAAAGAACCGTACACAAATTACATTGGAAATGGCTATTGGCTAAATGTCATAATTTTTTTTATATGTTGTAGTACTCAATAAATAAAGCACAAAAATAAAAAACCGAGATACGGAACAGGATTACTTTCTGAGATATGGAGCTTTAAAGTTGACGTGTTTTAAGGCTATATCTTTGCACATGTTCTAATTTTTTTTCACAACTTTGTTGATTACCGCCAAAATAAAATAATTCGTTTCTGTATTTGTCCTGAATGAAACACCCTTTCCATCCAAGTAAAAATGTTCTTATATGGGTCCTTTGGTACCACCAACCAACCGGCGGTAATCAACAAAGTTGTGAAAAATAAACTTGTACCATGTTCAAAAATATAGCCTAAAAATACGTCAACTTTAAAGCTATATATCTCAGAAAGTAATCGTGCTCCTTATCTCTTTTTTTTTTGTACTTTGTTGATCGAGTACTACAAAATATAAAAAAATTATGACATTTAGCCGACAGCCATTTTCAATGTAATTTGTGCAGGGTCCTAAAAAAAGAATGGATATTTAAGCGAGCACCATCTAGTGGTCATATTACAAACTAACAAAAAATCAATAGTACGGTTATCGCGAATTTAACCGTGAGTCATCTAGTGGTCGTATTACAAATTAAAAAAGAAAAATCAATATAAAAGTATGGTTATTGGTCGCGTGCATATCTGCGCAGACTCGCTAAACTCCAAATAGTTCCGAACCGTTTAACACGTAACTGTCGTATCTATTGTAGCTCCTTAACCTATGAGATCAATCACACAAAAGTCATTCGAACGACGCACGGTGGTCGATTTTCCGGAAAATGCGGACATAAATGGAAAAATTAAAAAATTCAAAATGTATCTAAATTTGGCCTTATATGGTTGTCAAGATACTAGGCAAATAGTTGGCGAAAGAATAAACTATGGTTTTTACGAGTTTGACATCACGTATCAGCATTCAGCATCAAATTTCAAGTAGAAGACCCAGAGTATGACAGTATTCAACTGTTAATATCTCGAAAACAGTTGAAGATCGATAAGGGTACGTTATATAAAAATTCTTAGAATTTCAAAACAGAATGCAAAAATGCAATAATATACTGGGTGTTTCATTTGAAAGTTTCGATTGGCATTCTTTTTAATTTGCCCTATATACATAAAAATATTCTAGTATACTGTAACATTTATATATTGTGTCAATTACTTTAAAGTAAATTTGATTGTTCTAAATTAACATTTTTAGTTTAATTTTGTGAAGTGAGCTTAAAATTAAAATATCATGTGACTTTAACTGTAACCAAAATTATCACGTGACTGGACACTTTTAAATAGTCACGTGACCATCAGTGCTATATTCAAACTGTATTTGACATCCCAACATTTTTGGCTAAATAAAACCCATTCAAGCTCCAATCGTCTTTCAACCTACATATCCTTCGTAGATCCCCCCTCACACCACCATCACAAATTTATCTAATTAATAAATATATATCTTTTACCTCTTAAAAATGTCTTAAGATAAATGTGAAAATTCACACTAAATATTTTGTACGATTAAATTACAATGTGAAAGTTTTTTTTAATATCCGCGTTTTTTCAAAAATCAACCACTGTGCGAGTCCTACTCTAAAAGACGGTCAAGTTTGCCGTAGCATGCGCATTAAAGAGTTCGGTCACGTGATGGTTTCGTCCAATAGCGTGCTATGAAATAATACGAGTGACGTTTTCCACACGAGCTTTCCTACAACTCCCAACTACTGGGTCTAGTCGAGAGAACGGCTTCGCCCAAAAATTGTTGTTCGAGGCAGCTCTGCGCGTGCCCATAATAGTTTGGTGATTATTCGATCGTCTCGTCACTGCTTTTAAGCGCGTTTATTGGTTGAAACTACTTTTCTTCTCTCAGGCGAATACTCACTCCCTATGACTTCCAGAATCGGTACCCAGAAGAGTTTTTGCCTCTGCATTTTTTCCAGGCCAACTTGTTTGGTAGAGTTATTATCGGTGCGGCTTTTTTTCGGAGAATGCAAGGGCAGGGTAGGCTCATAGTTTTCCCAAGCAACAATTATAGTCAATTTCACTGGTGCTATTGTCATTGCCTCCGAAAATGGGTTAAAGCGTAGTAATATTTCCTCCAAAAAACTATTTATAGGATAAATTTACCACAGTTACTGTGGTAACTGTAGTAAAAATATAAAGTTATACACGAAAGTATTATATGCCACTATATAAATATATACCATTACTAGAGGCACGAAAAAACTTTACAGTCCGAGACTTACTTCGTAGTTGTCACATTTAATTCCTTTAATATACTGGAGACAAAAAAAAAGCAACACCATGTATATGGATAAATATATGAATGAAAATTATTTGTGTATTTACATTATCTCAAAAGAAATATTTCCTTTTTTCACAGATTTCTTCTATTCATTTTCAAAAACAACCAACACATAAAAGACCTTTTCTGAAAATGTTCAATCATTTTTCTCGTAGGTTTTGGTCTTTTTGGATTGCTTACAGTTTACTTAAGAAATAAAAATGCCAAGAGTTCGCGGTCGCCAACAATTTCATCATTTAAACGACTTCGAGAAAAGAGGCTTGTTTTGGTTTACGGGAAATTGCAAGAAGGGTTAATGCCAATCCATCGACAGTTTTAAGAGATTGATTGAAGATGAGACTTTAGATATCGTGCGGGTTCTAGACGCCCCAGATTATTACAAGGTCGTGGTTTACGGCATCTCAGACTTGTTGCTCTCAGAAATCGACGGAACGGTACAGTATATGCCAAGTAGGAGGGTGAATAAATTCCTTTTTTAAATTTATCAACTCCAGAGCTTAGGATATCCTTAAAGATAATTATATGTGTCTCCGTACAGACGCTTAATTTTCCTTCAAATTGAAGGTACATCTGCCGATTCTGCAGTTTGACAGATGGTTGTCTTTTACATGAATCCTGTGTCATATTTTTTCAACATCATTTCATCTCCTAATTCCTAGCACCGTACTGATGAGCACCACAAGTGCGAAATCCGGATCTACGGTTACCATTAACTTTTTTGAGGGAAAGCTCGCTATTCACAGATTTTGTTCACAAGTAATAGTAAAAATTGCAGACAGAAGGGGGCCGAGTCGCAGATATGTATAACTTTTTAGAAAGGCAGTAGATAAGGTGGAAACCGCGCTAATGATAGCATTACTCTTAAAGAAGCTATTTGTATTATTGCTTTTAAAAAAATACTAATTGTATGTACTACCGACCTGTAAAAACCAACTAAACTGTCATCCATTTTTCCCTTGAAGATGATGTCGATCTGATATTCGTGATTCTTTTTCAGCGGTGTATCGAACGAAATGATCAAAAAGTCATTTGTCTTTTGAAACAAGACTTTAAAGTTCTTTAATTTGGTCATGGTGGTGACATCTTTGGTTTTGATGTGCTTCTCGTCGATTGTGAGATTTTTCGAGTTGAGAGTTATGTTGTAAGTGGGGGAAATACAGGATGTCTAAAAAAATTCCAAATTGGTAGGACAACATGATCACCGAAAGTTTATTCCTGCTTTGATTTAAAACATTTTTTTAATAAGGAGAGAAATAAGATATAATGCTATAATGTCTACTTTCAAGATAAGTATCATCATATCGAGGTACACCCCCCCTTTGCTTAATTATGTACTAATTTCGTCCCTTTCTAAAAGATTACCTACTGATTTTTTTTGTATATATGGGATGTGTAACTGGCCTAATACACCCCCCTTTGCTTAGGAAAGAGATTCCACGAAAAGTGACTATGTCGGAATTTGCTACTAATTATGTACTAATTTCGTCCCTTTCTAAAAAATTACCTACTGATTTTTTTTGTTTATATTACCTCATAGAAACAAAAAAAAATGAAGTTAAAAAAAACGATTTAAAAATTCTCCAAATCAGTTACTTCAACCGAAAAGAAACCAAAAAACAAAAGATCAAAAGATCTTGGATGGAAATAATGAAAATTCAAACTTGGATGAGCAAAGAGAAATGATTAAACGATTTTTCGCTTTGGGTAACCAGCGTGAACTCATCAGTGGTTTCATTGATTACCCACCCCATACATCATTAAACACCATCAAAAATACTTGAATGGTTTGAAGTTTGAATTTTCGTTATTTCCAACCAAGATCTTTTGATCTTTTGTTTTTTGGTTGGTATAATATTAGAATGCAAATGTTTTCCGAGGTGGTTTATTAGCCATCCATACCAGTATGTTGTATGGGGGGCTATACGACACTTACCTTAATCCGCACACGTCCATCAAAGTCAAAATTGTTGTCTTTCTCTCCCAAATAAGTGAAAATTTCCAGCTTATAACTCTTTGGTATCACATTTTTGGGCAATATGTAGGAGGCTTCTAAGCCAGTCGTCAAAGTTAAAGTTAGTAGAAAAAAGCGAAGCATTTTTCCTGTGACAAAAAAAAGGTTTGTTACACTAAAAATACAATAAACGTTTTATTATGACAAATTAATGTTCGGAAGCTTCTGATATCCCCCATAGACCATTCGCGTGGTTTTTCGAAAAAATATATATATCTTTTTTTTATATAGTTTTTTAAAATAATGGATAATTTTTACCATAAATTAAACATTGTTATTAAACATTAAATTTAATATAATAAAATTTATACTAATCGATGTTTTGGACAAAAATACTGCAAAATTTTAATGACTGAATCGGGACTATTTTAGACTGCTCCACACGGAACTACTACATATTTTTAGACACTTTACCCACCACTCATGGGCGAAGTTAGGGGGTCTGGGGGGGGGGCTAATCCCCCCAAAAATAATTCGAACACTATCATTAAAAATGGAAATTGCCTAACAAACTTTTTTAGGAGATTATACAATTAGTCTGGATTTTTCGGCTAAAAGACAGGTTAGCTGTGTAGCAGTGCATTTTTTTTTTCATGGAAGTTTTTAATTTATTGATCTGTATACAAACACTTTTAAAGTTTTAAAGGCTGAAATGACCGTAATAAAAAACTGTGTTGGGATACGTGGCGAAGATATGTAGATATTAAGTCTGTAGAGGGAAGAGCGAGAGTGCAGACAGTCCAAACTGTTCGTGAGTGGACCAGACGCAGCCAGAACTAAATGGCTCCTGGGAAAGACTCGCAAGGACATTAATTGTTAGTAGGAATGCTGACAGGGCATAATCGGCTGCGCAAGAACTTGACATGCATCAGAGTGTTGGACGACTCCGACTGCCCAACATGTGGGTGGGCAGAGGAATCAGCGGTGCACCTGATAGGAGAGTGTGACGGGTACGCCAGATTGAGGCAGCAGACGTGGGGTGCCCCCACAATAGAAGAGGAGGAGCTACACTCTCTAAGATGGGCTGACGTGCTGTCCTTCGTAACGAAGGCGGGAAGGCCCGGAGAGAGAGAGGCAAGAAATGTAGAGGGAGTGGGAGGATAAGGGTGCGAGACGGGGTATGGCAGAAAAGGCCCATGAAGAGGCCTAGTTGCTAGGCCTGCGGGCCGCCCCCTTACTACTACTAAGTCTGTAGTTAAAAAAGACGCATTTCCACATACATACGTGCCTATGCAAATTGCATGCATGCATGTGAACGGTCCTTTTCAACAATCAGAAGAATTAAAAATTGGCTATGGTCGGCCATGAATCAAGATCGATTTAGATTTTTAGCTCTTGCAAAAATTGAAAATGATATTACAAAATCCCTAAAGTTGGATGATGTTTTGAACAAATTTATTCAAACAGAAAACCGGATAATTTTACGTCAATAAATTAGTTTAATAACAATGGTAGTACAAATTATTTTGAACAATTGTTTTTTTAATTTATACGTTTTATATAATTTTACTGTTTTTGGAAGATTGCTCTTACAGTAAAATATGCATACACCTTATCTTAAAACATATAACCAAAAAATAAAAGTACAGCTAAAATAGGGATGGGGCTTAAGCCCCCCCAGATCTGATGACCTAACTTCGCCCATGCCAGCACTATGAAATTACTGGAACGAATCCTCTCAGTTTTCGTGTGAATCCCCCCTCCGCCCTTGTAACACTTTATAACACTTACACTTACCCCTCTCCCTCCACCTTGCTGCGTTACATAATTGATGCGTTACATAAAAAATGGCACAAAATGTTTTGTCCTATTACTTCTACAGTACTTAACCGATTTAAACAAAATTTTCCTCATTTGTTAGGTAATAGATGTAGCTTTACAACAAGTGAAAATTTATGTCTACCAATGTTAATTCCAAGATGGCGGAGTCCAGAAGCGTGTCAGATTTTTCTGAGGCTCTCCCGCAAAATTTTTTAGGGTGCCGCCCTGTTCTACTCGATATTTCTTTTTCGACAACAAGAATGTTAATGCATTAATGCGGAGGCCATCTTTAATGTGAAACTCTGATATTTTAGCCTACCTATATTTTATTATTACAAATATTTATAATATATAATAAATCTAACTAAAAAGAAAACCAGCAAACTTATGGGTCTCATGTACCCTCTGCGTATTAGTATTCTAAATGTATGCAATTTTAAAGGAGGCGAAAGGTATTTCTGTTCGTATTTGTTTTTATATATTATATTTTTTTTTCTTTTTTTAACGCAAGGAGGCTAAGAGGCCCCCAATATGCCTTGGGCCCCCCCGCCTAGCGGGGGCGTTTAACACGCCCCTGTGGCGGACTCTATCAAAGGAAGCCTTGACGCTCGTTATTTCTGGTCATGCCAATTTTTTTTAAAATAAAATCTTAATTTTCAAAAAGCATTTACTTTGCTACTTTTAATAGGCCATCAACTTTTGTGCTACCTAACCGAAATTTACGTGTTAAATTAAAATTACAGGGAGCTCGAAAAAAAGTTTCAGATTTTTTTGTTGATATTTTACATCTTTTGTACAAAAATAGTAAACTTTGTTCTTTTAACTTCATAGAAATCGGATAAGGAACAAAAAAGTAATTAGAAAATTAAATCAGTCCAAGATTATCTGATCCTTCCCATATATTATTATGAATTAAACCATCAAATGATAGAGACGAGTGAAGATGGGGCGGTAAAAAAATGTTTTTTTTTATGTACGTATTGCCGATTAGGTGCACGCACACCGATAAAAAATACTTACCTGCTCAAAACTGCATAAAGTAACAAAAGAAGCAATGGTTTCTTAAGTAAAATTGGACGACTTGTAAAAATCTTTAAGTTTGGTGTTTTTAAAAGGATATTTCAGTGTTTTTAAGCATCTGTAAGAATTTCAGGAATCCTCTGAAAAAATTTCTAAACACTCTACAAAATATAAAGCGTGACATAATATTTCTTATTTTTGAAGTTTTTAGCAAAAAGCTCTTTTTATGTATGTTGTTTAATTTTATTAAAACTTGGGGACCCATCGTGCCTTGTTACATTTAATGTTCTAGCGTGTTATATAGCCTTTTAAAAAACATATTTGGCAGATCTGTTAAGGGAATGTAGAGTAAAAAATTTGAAGTTCAGCAGCCGGGTCAAAAAAATTATGATTTTGTAAATTTTCTGAACATGCGTCAGTTTCCGATTTTTTTGTTACCTCAAAATAAATTTTCACTATCCCGTTCATAAATACTGAATAGGATTTTTTTTGTAAATTTTTAGAAAAAAAAAATACAATTTAGATACAGATACAGCTATCAAAATGACCCTATGTCCTAAAAAAAGTTTAGGGCGGGGCAACGCTTACGTACGCCGTCGGCGAAAAAAATTATATTGGTTTGGTGGTCCCCGGAGTCATGCCTAAGTATGTGCCAAATTAGAACAAAATCACCAAAAATCTTCCTACAGGTTTGAAAAAATCCCCGACTATAACTATAACTAGTTTCGCACCTGCACCGGTCAGAACTATAATGTGGTTTTAGTGTCCAACATAACAGTCTGTGGAAAACTTTTTACTTTTCATCAGGTTTTCTGATCAACTTACAAAAAGTGACAGCAATTTTGTAGTTATATATTCGACGCGTGTTCAAATTCACTTTACTAGTTCTGCACCATTGGTACGAGCTGTTTATGCTCGTGCTAGTTTACCATTCTTAAATAA